>CM024567.1:24387695-26817330 GCA_014182515.1 Eucalyptus microcorys | reverse complement strand
ATGACGATATATTCGATTCTCCCCCTCTCTGCGTAAACCTGGTGGAAGATCCATGTAAATCTCTTATTCGAGACCTCCATGAAGGAAAGCATTATGAACATCTATCGGGTGAAGAGGCTAATCACGCAAAGCGGCAATATAAAGAAAGGAACGAATAGTGACTTTTACGCATAATCGAACCTTCTACCTGCGTAAACCCTTTGGCCACTAGTCTTGCTTTATATCGTTCGATGGATCGCTTTGCCTTGTACTTGATCTTATATACCACTGGAACCGATAGGTCATCGGTGAGGAGGCGAGGTAACAATATCCCAAGTCTCATTTTCTACCAGGGCTTGTAATTTATCCTTCATCGCTTGTTGCCAATGAGGGTCTTTGATAGTTTCCTCATATGTGGATTGTTCCTGTCCCTAAGAGATTCTACTAATACAACACGTATGTTCAGGGAAAAGACGACAGCAAAACTAACATAAGATGAGATAGGATGACGTGTACCAGGATAACTCTAAAGTGGGACAAAGATAATCTATTGTCCATGTGGGCGGGCGTGTACTATGCCTAATCGTCGAGGTTGATCCGGTGCACTTACAAGTAGCAGAGCAGAGTTTTTATCTAGATTTGTTGGTGAAGCAGAAGCCTACGATATCACTGCTTGTGGCTCCCCGGGTGTGGCATTATCTGCATAGGATTGCGGATTACTTCCAGGTGTAGAATATGAGACATGAGGAAATAGGACTTGCTGTGAAGGCGACAAATCTTCTTTATTTAATTGACGATGATGTGCGACTGATCCTGAATCTTGATCTAAAAGAAGTTCTTCTTGGAAGGGAAAAATGTCCTCATGAAAGATAACATCTCTGCTAACGATGAAGCGACCAGTAGATAGATCATAGATTGAGTATCCCTTTTGAGAAATAGGATATCCCATAAACACACCTTTAATAGCGCGGGGACCTAATTTGTCCCGAGGGCCCACTATTGAGACATAACACAAGCATCCAAAGACACGAAGATGACTAATATCCGACTGTTTCCAAAAAGTAATTCAAATGGAGTCTTCTCATTTAGGATTCAGGATGCAATCCGATTGATCAAATAGGCTGCCGTGATCACACAGATACCCCAAAATGTTTTCGGAATTGAGGCTTGATACTTAAGAGCACGGGTAACTTCTAACAGATGACGATGTTTTCGTTCAACCACCCCATTTGTTGAGGTGAATAGGTGCGAAGGCTCTTGAATGATGCCGCTTGATTTAAACGAGAGAAGAACACTCATGATTAAAGAATTCACGAGCATTATCGGTACGAATCCGTTTTACGGATTTGTGAAACTGATTTTTAATTATTGCAAGGAAATTTCTAACATGAGAAAATACTTGTGTCTTAGATTGCATCAAGAAAAGCCAAGTAGCTCGTGTATAATCATCTACAGGTGTAAGGAAAAAACGAGATCCATCCGATGTGGTGTATGATATGGTCCCCAAATGTCCATGTGTAGAAGAGAAAACCGTTTTGCTTCGTGAGGTATTTTGCGAAAAAAAAAAAGGCAATCAAGATTGTTTAGCTATTAGACAAATATGACATTTTGAATGACCAAAATGAGGCACTATGGCCTAGACGTTGATGCAACATAATATTTTTATTAGAATTGGCGTTACATAAGATGCCCTTATTTGAAGGAAACAGAACATTGAGATTTTTGGGAAGTGTGGCCCAAAAAGAGAGTCCCTTAATTTTACCCCAGCCCATCAGTTTCCAGTCGAAATGAAGCAGATATTAGAATCAAAGATGACTCTAAAGAAATTGTCCTCACAAATTTTTGAGATAGAGATGAGGTTGAATCGAAATTCAGGAATGAACAGGATATTTTTCAAGGTAATGGATGGTGAGATTAAGCTGTTCCAATTTTGGTGGCCGAGGCATCATTCCCATTTGGAAGATGGATGGAAGTAATATGAGAGGATTCTTTAACATCGGAAATAAAACGTTTATCGCAAACAATGTGATCACTAGTACTGAGTGAATAATCCATGCTTTAGTTGAAATGGAGCTTAAGCAATCGGAAAGTACCTGTATAAGTTGCTGCTTTATCCTGTGATCTCAATTGGCTTAAAGCTCTCATGATTTTGGAATTGATCATTACTAACGGCTGGTGAGCTTTAGCATTTGCCGCGATGAAAATTTCCTTTTCCTTCCTTTCCTTATCCGCTGGCTTCCCATGCAATTTTGAACAATTATCCCGTGTATGATTGGGACGCTTACAATAATCACGAATTTGCCTTTTCCTTTGTTGGAATTTCCGCCTAGGCATTTATTTGAGAAATTTGCTGGATTATGGCCGTTAGATCCTCTCCATGCCAATGCAAACGTGGCCTGTTGTGAGCCATCAGATCTGGGCGCCGCCAAGATGTATCTTGGACCGTCGATCGTCGAGCAAGCGTATGGCCGTCGAATCTAGAGATGAGATCTCTGTCATTCACTTGGAAAAGGAGCCCGCAAGAGGCCAGGACCATCCGATCGGCCAATTAAATCGTGGTCGCTCATTCTAGATGAATAAAAAACTTTGTCTTCTCCATTTGTTAACCCTAGGGCTAGGACCACTGACCCGATCCGCCATGGCTCCCATGGCCAAACTTCGCTACGGCCAGCTTCTACTCCGGCGTCGCCTTGGTCATAAGGATAACGCGATCTTCGACTTTTAGGTACTACGAGGAAGCCCGGTCTTTGCGACTCTTCTGGACCGCGAGCTGGTAAATTCGGTCGGCGGGTACGGGTTCCATGGCGAGGATTTGGCTGCGAAACGATGAAAGTAACTTTCATTTAGTATGAGTAGAAACCGAGTTACCTTCCCCCTCTCCCTTATCGCCTGGTATTGTGCTAGGGTTGCTTGGGTCCCTCAATTTTTCTTGGCCATCTCCAATTCGTTCCACAAGTGCCAATAACTTGTTAAAAATGGTAGAGATCGAGAGATTCCCTTGTCTTAGCTCGGATAGGGCTTGAGTTATGCTGAAAATTTTGGCTCAATCAAGTTTTCCATACATTTCCCATATATTTTTCCATATTCCTTTTGCATCTTCGGTCGGGGTAGTCTAGCGGCAACCTCCGTGGTGAGGTACTTGCCAATCCATGTCCAGGACAAGGCGATTACATTTCCTCCGGTGGCACGCAAGTCGTTCGTCGCTCGGAATCGGAACCGTTCCGTCTATAAACCTTTCTTTGTCTTTTGTGATTAGGGCCCGACCAAACTCGCGTGACCGAGATGGAATAATTTTCCAGTCCCGACAAGCTGCTTCGTGATGAGGCGAGCTCCGTCCGTCCACGTTGGAGGTGTAGAGAGGGTCTCTGGTTTGGGTCGAGCTTCGGTGAAGCACTTGTGAGGGGAAGAAAACCTAGTCCATAGGTCGGGTACGAACTTGCCCCAAATCTGATGAAGCCGAACCGATTTGATTCAAGAAGGGCCATCCCGTCCCACCGAGTTGGGCTGATTATTAAGCTGCGGGTCTTCTCGCCTCGGCCCGTCATTGGCTCTCTCGGGAAAGCGAGGTGGAACTTTGGGCGGGATTCATCGGCTCGTCGGCCTGTAATAGGTTGAACTGGATGGGAACCCATTAAACATATGGGCCCGAAAGAAATTGCCCGTATTGGGATGAACAGAACCCTGTCGCTCCTCAAGAGTTGGCACTTGATTTCGTTCTTGTGTTTGGTTTTCCGTCACCCGATCTGTCTATTCATCCAAATGTGAGTCGCCTGAACCTTGGATGTTAGAAGAAATTTCTGTATCTTGGGAAGTCCCAGATTTCGATGCTTGGTTTCTCGGCATTTTTGTTTCCTTGCTGTTTTAGTACAGAAAAAAAAATTGCAGGCTTAACGTGGAGAAGAAAGGAAACAGGGGGAGCAGAAAAGGAAGCTAGATGCAGCTTCGAGGGCTAGAAGAAGCAGAGAAAGAATGAGCAAAAAAATGATAGAGAAAGATGAAAAGAAGGAGCGGAAGCTAGAAGACAGCTACGATACCATCGAGAATATTAGATAGAAACAAATCGAGAATCAAGAATTGTGAAAAGTGTTTTTCTTTGTTTGCAATTCAATTGTAAAGTTTACAGCCCTATTAGTAATTACAAACTTGATCTAATTAGAGAAAATAAATATACAAAAGTTGGAAAAAATAATTTCCCAAATATACAAAATTCTAATTTTCCCTAAATATACAAAGTAGATCAATAAGAATCAATTATGGTCAATTATAGGCAACAGTATCTTCAACATAGGATAGTCGATGTTCCGCATCAGTTGATTTTGTCTCGAACTCATCGCCGATCGATGTTGAAAGCAAAAGAAAAGCACCAAACACGGGCCCGCGTTAATTGTTGCGTTTTTTTTTTTTTTTTGGGGTCAAATGTTTGGTTTCTCATTTATCATTTTATTCTGGTACTTGAATCAAAACAACTTCGATGTAAATGAAATTATAGATTTTCCTAGGAATGGGATACATAAGAAGTAAGATGATGGTTCTAGTTGAGGCCGTTAGTAGTTATTTTTATTTAAATTCGGGAAAATTTCAATTAAAGATCAAGAGGGTTAAAAAGTGAATTTTTATTTTAAATAAAATCTTGAAGTGTTACCAAATACACCCTTAATCTTATTTAAGGGTGTGGCATGCGATGAGGAAGGCCATGCTGCTTCTCCGGAATTTCCGTGAATGTTCTGTGTTGGTTGAAAATTAAAAACCAAACTTTTTTAATTCAGAAACATAGGACTCGGGAATGCAGGTCTCAACATCAACTACCGTAACACCATCTTCAACTACCCACCAAATCACCACCACCTCCATCCACCGATCGGCCTCTCGATGACAACGGCGACGACAACGGAGCCTCAATATGGCCCGATGTACACTAAATGCTAAGAGCTACTGCGGAAGGAAGCTCTAGGCGTTTCAAGACGTTGCTAGATATTCAGCGATATGTATGCCTACCAGTGACATTCGTCCACAAAACCGAGCCATTCTCATCTACACGTTTTGTCAATCTGTATGTCCCTATCATATATTGTCAAATTTCAGGTGCTTAAAAATGAAAGAAAAGTCAAAGTGCGTGGACCGTAAAGTTTGAGCAAAGTAAAAAGTAAAAAGTAAATGTCACTGAATCAGACCCTTAACTGTTTCTGACTCTACTTGGTGGATTCCCCTGGGTTTTTCTCTGCAGGTAGATGAAGATGTGCAAAGACATGAAGAGCTTCTTGAAGTGATAAGAACTGCTCCATCAGAGATAAATGAGGTTGTTGCGAGACGCCGGAAAGATTTTACTAAAGAATTTTTGAACATGTTCACAATGTAGCTGAATCCTACTATGACAGCCCATATGAGCAAAATGGTGAGACTTAATACTTTTTATTTAACCTGCTCGTGATTGATTAATGTGGTGGATTATAATCTCCATTGCTTAATGTATCCAATATGAAGAAATGGCAGTCAGTTTCAGCTAACTGTCAACAATGCACTCCTAAATTTATGCATGCCAAGTTGTTTTATGTGTTTTTGTGATGCACCTGCTGATGGCAAATCTAGTAATTGGTGTACACCGTGCTATGTAAACAAAGTACCTTCATGGTGACTGAATCATATGGAAATCTCACGATTTTAAGCCCTGAAGCGGACCTGTGTTCCACTTTGAGCATTGACAAAGATCTCTTTTGCTTTCTGTATGATAGCTGTTGCGAAGCTTGGGATCATGTGTTTGGCTGCGGTACAAGCTTACGATACTGCAACTGAAAGCATTGAAGCACTCAATACAGCAGAGTTGAAGTTTCAAGATATTATCAACTCTCCCTCTTTAGATGCTGCTTGTAAAAAAATAGACAATCTAGCAGCAAAAAATGAACTCGATTCAGCATTGGTGTTGATGTTTACCAAAGCATGGTCAGCAGCCAAGGAATCGAACATGATGAAGGATGAGGTACAACAGTTCTTAATCTAACTTTTTACCTACTGTCACTTAATTGAGAATGCGCTTGTGTATCAAAAGTGGCATCTAGGAGGAAGGGATGAGGAAAAGAAACTTGATTATGGGAACTAGGGAAACCGGAGGATCTATTCCATGATGAATTCAGTTATTGTAGTTCTTTCATCTATTTTACTAAAACCTTATGTTAATTTATAATACTAAATTCGACTGTCAATATCAATATAGCAGTTTTTTAGTGAACACTTCACGGTCCTCGACTAATGGCAGTTGATATAGTTGTGCATAATGCTCTTTCACCATACATTTTGATAGGTTGATGCATTCCACTTCTTTTCGGGTAAAAACCAGGGAAAGTTTCTCTTTCATTTTCCCGCTTTATTTCACTGATTTTAAACACGCAAATGGGTGTCCCACAGTTGAATTTACTTTTCCATAACTTGTTATGGATTAAAGCTGCAGTCCCTCAACTTCAAGTCTATGAAATGCTGCCTCCAAATCCTGTCTCATCCAACAGTTTGGGACGAGTTCTGGGGAATTTTGAAAATGCTTGTTTAGTTGGTCATGGTTTCTTCTTTATTCCAGGTCAAGGATATACTGTATCATTTGTACGTGACCGCAAGAGGCAACCTTCAAAGGTCGATGCCAAAAGAGATAAGGATATTGAAGTACCTTCTCACCATTGAGGATCCCGGGCAGAAAGCTTCTGCCTTGAAAGACGCATTTACCCCGGGAGAAGAACTTGAAGGGAATGATATAGACAGCCTCTACACGTACGTACAGGAAGTATTCCTTGTCTATTGGTCAAGCCATGAACTGCATGTTGGTCAAATTTATTGCATGGGCATTGTGAGTTTAAATGGGAAATGAGATTAAGCGAGAGTAAAACCAATGGAAATGTCTAGGAAAAGGAGAGGAAACTATAAAAAGAAATCATTGAGGGATGGACCATTGTAAACTCGAGTGCCATTTTGCTGTGGCATATTCCAACTAATTGAAGAACTGCCCCTGATTCTTTTACTGTAAAAACTGAAGGCCAGTTATTTTTCGTTAGATGCGTCATAATTGTTTCATTTCCAATCTGCAGGACTCCAGAGAAGCTTCACACGTGGATAAGGACAGTGATAGATGCATACCATTTCAGTCAGGAAGGTACTCTTATCAAGGAAGCTAGGGATTTGATGAACCCGAAAATCATTGAGAAGTTAAAGGAACTGAAGAAGCTAGTCGAAGACCAATACATGTGAATCTCAAGGATGAGTCTCTTATTGCAGATGCTGATCCAGCAGTGGTCATATTGAACCAAGGTCGCTTAGTTTCTCGGACTGTATGCTTTATCTTTTGATATTGCTTTACGGTGTATAATCACATCCTATCCTGAAAGAATCATGTCCATAAAGGTTCACCGCATTAGATGCTGATAGGTTCAACATTTTGTTCTACGATTTTGTCATATGCAGTGTTTGCGGATTTGTATCCTCTGTATCTGTACATACCACTGTGTAACTTGCAAGCTAGGGGGTGTAAAAATGTTTGGAATTGTTCCCGCTCCACTCTCACCCAAGGAACTTGATTGTTTGCTTCTCGATCTGTAGATGCTGCTGCCCTCGAAGCAATGGAGGCTCTTCTCCGATTAACTTTCTGGGGGATTTGAAGTGGGCTGAGATGAAGCAATATGCAGTCAACATGATGGGGTTCTGAGATGCACAGAAAACGTGCTTTTCGATTTTGCAGGTGATTTTTTTTTTTTTTTTATTTAAATGAATTGGAATAGACGGAACTCTCGGTAAGGACCATTGTTCAGCAGCTTCATTAGCTTGTCATATACCGGAAGCGTATCTATTGTCCTGCGGCATCACGGTCGGCCTTGTGGTCGTGATTCGCGAGAGTTCATCATAGTAGCTGCTCTTTCATCTAAACTTCATCTTCATAATCTCTCGCGTTCCATGTACTGAAAGAGAATTATGCAGGAATTAGTTTCTTTCGAACCCTTCATTGCAAAATATATATGATGAAGTAATGATTTGTTCACATTGTCAATGTTACTCAATTTAGTTTCCGAGGATTCCGAGAAAACTTAACGAATATGGAAAATCCTTTTTTTCGATGCGTGAAAATCTCAAAAATTTATTTGTAGAAAATTCTTCTACTCTAAACAGGAGACTTCGGTAATGATTTATGTAAAATATATGCCTTACTCCTTGTCGCACGTACTGTGCACTCAATTTTCTAGTATGAGGACTGAGCAAAATTAATTTTAGAGAAAGTTTAAATAAGAGTTTGAAATGCTTATTGTTTTCTCAAATAAGAGTTTAAAGTGAATTTGATTTCAAGTAAGGAATCGAAGTGTCATTATTTTTCAAATAAGATTTCAAATGATCATATCAACCTCAAAAAATGGCCTAACTTTATTGCGCAAAGAGCATTTTTGTCTTTTACCTTTAAAAAAAAAATTTCCTCATATGTTATTTCCTTTTCTTTTTCTTTTAAGCCTTTATTGAAGCCTTTATTTGAGATTGATATTGGCAATTTAGGCCATTATTTGAAACATATCTACTTTGGATCCTTATTTAAGAAATTGAGGACCCTTCATGCCCTCACTAGAAAATTTCCTGTAATTCTATCATGCCTTGGTAAAATATATCGATATCCTTCTCTGCGTTAGTATTTTTCACTTAATTTGCTAAGGGTCAAAATGATTGTTAGAAAGTAAAGGAAACCGTTAACTTTTTCATTCTTTAACCTGTCTGTGTCTCACCAATACTTCTACAAACTTTTTTACTCTTTTTACAATATGCAAATTAGCAATTTTGTACTACTTTACCTATTTTTACTTACACGATTCGAAATTAGTAACTTTTATATGAAATTAACAACATAAATTAAAATGATTTATCAATTTTTGTCAAATTAAATTACCAACTAATTTCAGGATATCAACTCTTATTTAAATCACTTATCAATATTTAATTGTATTTTTATTATCAGCTTTTCTAGAGTCGTTAATTTTTATTTATCTTGATTAACAACCCCATACATTTCCAACCTAAATTAACTCGCTCTTACAGCTAGAACTTAAATTAACTTCATTCACCAACTCTCTTTCAATATTACGATAAAATATGAGATACCAACTCAAATTTGATTTACTTATGGACATTAATTTGTCAACCTTAAACTTTTATTTTACTTTTCTTATCTACTACTTGGACTTACCCACTTTTTTTTTTCTTTCAAAAATTATCGATCTTTATTAAGTTACTTAACTCGATTAAGTTATCAACTATTGGATAAACAACTCTCACTGAATTACTTTTTACGGAAAAGAGAGATTTAAATAGGAAGCAGAAACTTCTCAACCTATACATCATAGATGTTAAAATGTGAAAGTTCTCATTTTGGAAATTACTTATAAAAGGTGACAATTCCAGTTTATTAGGGAATAGTATAGTGACCGAGATAATACTAAAGCTTCACATTATCGCTCTTATATCCGCAGCTTATCACACAGACCAACTAACAGACTGGCTAAACAAAAGAAAAACACATGTTTAGAAAGGATATGCAGCATAAGGCCGAGAACGAAGTATCTCTTTAAGTACCTCTTTCCGAAAAACTACAAATTCTAAGGATTCACAGTCGCCTTATGCTAGCAAAATAGGAGGGATTCCCATCCCAATCTCCCTAAGAAAATATGGTATAGCGAGAAAGAAACGAAATGCAGAGCGGGGAAGGACAGGATTGTATCCGTGACTTTCTATTTCATCAGTAAGTTTTTGCCTCAAGCTATTGTTCATGTCTTAAATGCTGAAGGTATTATGATAGGATTCCACTAGTAAAAGAAATGTTTAATTGCGATAAGATACTACATTTTGTCGGACAAAAGGCAAACTAGATCACCCACATGAGAAGGCTCAGTTTAAGACTGCAGATTTTCCTCACGCACTGGTGCCTACTGGGCAAACTTGTGAATGCAAGTGGGATACACCGAGCCTAAGTTCCTTCTTCGTGGACTAGCCGAGGTTTCCTGAGATTGAGGAGAGATTCGGGAGTTGAACCTGTGACCTTGTCTTGTGAACCAAGTCTTGAGCCACTCGACCAACCACTGAGGTGATGGGATAAGACACTACATGTGAAAGGGTTATGGCCACAAAAATCAGATAAACCATCGACATGGTTTTCCATCTACTAACAAATTGTACCATCATAACTAAGGATCTGTTTAATAAAATGTCTCACCAAGTGAAATCACTAATGGGGAATATGCTCTAAGAATGAGTGCCTTCTATACATAAAATCGAGTACTGATCACATTTATTGACTCCAATACTTATAGGCCATAATATCAAAATATCTTCATTCTTCACCAAGTTTTCTCATTTTACAGAAACAACCATGTAACGCCAAAATTCAGCTGATGTTAAGAGGCAAAAAGGCTTACCTGAAGAAAATGGCAAAGTAGAAACAATCTTGAATAACTACAATAGGATAACTACAGCTACCCTTATTAATTATTCTTTTTCACAAGCAAGTTTTTCCATGAAAAGATAAAAGTAAATAGAAAAAAATTCCAAACCATAATGTTATAGTGGGAGTAAAAAATTAGGAACAGTTGCAGCGCATGAATTTGCTAAAACAGCAAATAGGCAACGCTATAAATATTGCATAGCCCTAGGAAAAGAAGCATATCAATATTCCTTAACTTCAACTTTTCTCCGGTCATTGAATGAATTGCAAACTAATAGTAACTTACTTACCTGCCTTGAAAAGGGCAGTGTTCTCTTTCTGAACAAAATTCACGAGCAGCAATTTCCCGTCCCTCATTCTGTTGAAGCATAATAAAGTGTCGAGCCATATGATATACTTCACATATATCTAGAAGACATCTTAAATTAAATAGACAATCGACTCCCATCTCACATAATTGGATAAAATCTTACCCCATGCCATACTTCCAATGAAATTTTGTGGCTGCTTTTGTTCCCCTCTCTCTCTCTCTCTCTCTCTCTCTCTCTTGTTTAGGGAACGAAAATCCAGGGCTTTGAACTTAAAGTATATCACTTGCCTTCGTCTGCCAATAAACATTGAAACGACACCATTCATTTTTAAAGGAGATAGCCTGCACAATCATCATGATCATCAAACATTCCGACCAAGAAGGAAAATCATAATGAAATTCTAAGATCTGCTAAATTGAGAATAAGTACACTCTCAGTGCCAAAAGTTGTGTACGGCGCTCATTATGGTGCTAAAAGTTTATTTTAGATTATTTAAGTCGAAAAATTTGAAAAATGATCGTTTTGGTGCCAACGTTGATCGATTGATCGAAAATCCGACGTACACTTTTTTATTAATTTTTGATGTGGCTACCATTTGGAGAAGTACAATCAGCATTTAAACAACAAAACCACGCCGTTTGGTATCTCTCCCCCAATTCAAAACCCTAAATCCCCAAATTGAGAGAGAGAAGGCATGGCATGGCCTTCCCGCCGTCTTCTTCCTTGAAGAACAACACCAGCACCGACCAACAACGATAGCGCACCAACACTAGCACTAGCATAACTCCGCCTCCGGTTCGTACAACATTGTTGACAAGTCCAAGCTCTTGTCCTCCTCCTCCTCTCCTCCTCCTTCTCCTTCCTCCTTCAGAAGGACCCACTTCATCCCCTCCCTGAGCAGAGCCCAATCCGCCATCTCCATCTGTGCCCTTCTTATTTCCCTCGCCCTCTTCGTCGTCACTCTCTCCACCTTCGACCCCCCTTCTTCCTCCTCCTCCACCCTTGCCTCCTATTCTTCCCGTTGCTTCTTGCTTGAGCAACAACCTCAGCCTCTCCTTGCTCGCCTAGTCAAGCAACTACAATTCGAGTGACGGCGGTTGAGTGACGGTGGCCGAGTGAGCTAGGTTTGCGCTGGGCAAAGATTGGACAAAAAGAACCCTAATTTCAATCCCCAAAAAAAAAAAAATCCCCATAGGAGTTGTGCGGCGTCGATTTTTAGGCTATTCACTTAGGACGGCAAAACATCGTTTTCTTAAGAATGATGGAAAACGACATTATTTAAAAACCATCTCGATTTTTATTTTAAATATAAAAGCCACGTAATCATTTTAGCAGAAATCTCTCGCCGGTGGCACCTAAGTAATCGGTTTTCCTCCTATTTGGCGTTTAAGTGATCCAAAATAAACTTTTGGCACCAAAGTGAGCGCCGTACACAACTTTTGATACTGATATTGTACTTACCCCGCTAAATTGTCACAACACAACAGTAATAGGTTTATGACACTACACCAACTTAATTAAGATAACAGCAAACCTTCCATGCTCTATATAGACTCATATGAACTTGTCTAATTACTACATGCGGATAGAGGACTTCTCCTTCTTCCTTTCGAAAGAAATCTTCCACGTGAGTGAAAATACACGCTAGGAAGAATATTGTAGACTCATCTTGTGAAGTGGTCGCTATTCATGTGATTTTGCAAGCGAGGTAAAGCAAGTAGACACGGTTCATTAAGCAATTATGCACAGATTATATGATAAGTCAACATGTATTCAACATGAACTGGTCACTATTCACATGAAGAAGGCACATGTAAAAATGAACCAAAGCTCATACGAGAACACACATGTTAAGCGGCAGCAATCTCCCTGTCAACTTAATCAACAGGAGCAGGAATAAGAGCAAAAGATGATCCATAAATTTAGAGATTGTAAGACAAGAACCAAAACTATAAAAGGAATCGACTGAGTTTCATCCCACCATTTTGCTTAACTTGAATATGGGCTCTCATTTCAGATGCACATGAAGATTTTGCCTCCAGATAAGCTGGTACGTCTACTTAACAATGTAAAAATACACAAATCCCTCTACGTTGATTACTCATCCCTGTCATAATTCAGCTGAAAGTTGGGTCAGTAATAGAGTGGAGCAATCAAACAAGAAGGGCTGGTTTCGATTGGAGAAAGACTCGGCATACAGAGATATTAGCAAGTTCGTTCAGTATCCATGACAGGTTGAACATCTTGACAATTTATATTTTCATGAGCAAGAATCTGCTAGGTGAATCGAATGTTTCTCAACTAGAATTTTGATGAGGGGATCCTCCACATCACTGCCAACCTGGGTCTTGTCTCGGCAAACTGAAACCTTTTCATCACCTGTGACGACGATGACCTCCTCTTCCCGAGTTAAAAGCTCATTGGCCACTACCACATGCATTTTGTACTTACTAAGAGCCATATCTGCCTTCTTCAGCAGGATGTTCTTATCAGTCTCTAGCTGTCATTTAGAAATTAAAAAAAAATTGTATCAGGGATTCATATCAAGTCTCAATCCAAGATACGCTGGGTGATACCTTCAGCAAATTTTAAACAGGAGAACAAAGTAATGTCCAACTAAGAGTTCACATTGCTGCCAGGGAAAATTTGCAGCTAGCTCAGGTGAGCAGCTGCCGAGTTGCCACTCATTAACGACTCTACTTATTAATATAACAAGGAAAGGGAGCTTGTGTAATTACTCTAACATGCATTTGTTGAACTACTTTCTATATTTCTAGGACCTTCATCATCTATTCAATACTCTTGCTGGTGACAAGTTACATTTTAGTTGCAAATGCTACTATGGTAGAAGCTTATGCTGCACGCAATTATATTTCCCTGAATCAGTAAATATTTCAGATAATGGGATAGCTAAAATATTTGAATCCCAAGGAAGGTAAATCAGTCAGTATGTCTAACTTTGTGTTCTTTTTTTTTTTTTTTTTAAACTTCAACTGGACCACGAGTAAACCTTACAAGATCGATATTTTTACAGGGCATGTGGCAAGGAAATGGTTTTCATTGTGGACAAACACAGCATTGTTTTCACTTTGACTGCACTTTTTTAGATAAATATCTTCATTAAACTGGAAGGACAATAATGCTTAATGCTGTTTTTCTTAATATCAATAACAATCATCCATAAAATCTAAGAGTATTCTCCATGGACAGGGTTTTTGGTAAATGGATGAGAATCCTCCATGGATAGGGTTTTCTGGTCGCTAGAGTTGGACGATTTGTCCCTTCTGACATACATGCTATTGAATTTATTATGATGCTTTTTGGACAGCAAACTTCAATAACTTCTAATGAAACTTATGGTTGCACCAGAATGAATAGATTGCAAATAGCTGACCTTAAATGCAATGCAATAGGCAAATGGAGCCCACTCTTTTCTCAAGACACCTAGCATTTTTGGAACTTGAACCAGACTCATTTCAAGCGAACCCGATCCTGACTGTATCTTGTGTTCTGCCTGTACAAACATGCAACTTCCAAGTTAAAGAGAAAGGGTAGAATACAAAATTAGAATACTCTAATCACATTTTTAGCTATCTATAGAGTTAAATGAACTGAGACTACAGCTGGTGAGCAAATGTGATTTAAGCCAGCCAAAGTGACAGAGGAATCCAATTTAATGGCTTAAAACTAGCCAACCTAATCTTAGAACATTGCGATGATGACTAAAAGTATACTTCTTAGTAACTAATGCTGATGGGCAGTGTAAGAAGAACCCGTTCTTCTGACTTAACCTACCAGAAGAGAGAATTGTCTAGGTATTCCTACTCACTTCAGGAAGCATTCAGGGACACAAAGATTTTGCAAAGATAACCCTCGACAGCTTTCACTCCTCAGAGGTTGGTATTCAAACATGAAAGTAGCCAAATGACGAGGAATGACTACTTAATTCACTTGAAATGATAAAATAGCGACATCATCTTCTAAAAATATCCCCGGGGGGACCAACGTAGCTTCCCAATTTAAGCAACAGCACTTCACAATGAAGGCATCCATGTACTTGACATTAACACATGGAGGCGGAAAAGCTCTAGTGCAGAATGAATTGAAAGAGTTTCAGCAAAGTCCTAAACAATTACCATGCTTTTCCAAGGTACATAAAAATCAGACAGTGCAGCTGCAAGATAAAACATTACACGTGGCCCAAGAACCCTAAGTGATGTTGCAACCATCTGTAACATCTGCACAGACCAAATCGTTGTTATGTGTGCTCGAACAACCAGATCAAAGAGGAATAAATTTTCATAGTGGAATAATGACCACAACAATGAGTAAGCAACAAATGTTCCGAAACTTCACTGTAAAGAGAAAGGTTCTTTAAAGGATACAACAAGACTGGGGAAATGAATCAAGTTGAAGGAATTTTACATTAGAAACAGAGAGATGCCTTTATGCAAAACTTCTCATGTCTATCATAATTTTATAATGCAGGGGTCCGTGTTATATCTTTGCCACCTAAAATCTAGCATCTAACATTAATTAGATGCTCTAAATGAGAGTGAACAACCATTCTAGTTCGTTTGATATTGAGAAAACATATTTGATTTTTAGAATAATCACCTACCTAATATATCACTTCTTGCCATGTTAATCTTTTCATATTATTCTTGGTTATTCCAAGCAGACAAGGGAAGAAGAAAGGAGGAGGGGGCTGGGGGCCTATGAAGCATCAAATAATTCATAAGCTAATCATTAAATTCACAACACGAGCAAAGAAAGTGCATCGATCTATTAGTTTACATTTGTTTAAGGAACTTGTTGGTTAAGCCAACTATATAAAGTAAATACATGTCTTCGACCTATTGAAAATAGGTAAAGCGCAGCAATTACATGCATCACAAGACATTCGAACGTGCAAACATTATCTTTCCATCCTAAAACCACATTAAGTGTAGCTAATTGAATGTTCTAAAGACACTCATAACAATTTTCAAAAGAAGGTGCTATTATAAACATTAAAAAATGTTCATAAGCTATGTAATAGAATCACCAATCAAGAGATCAAAGTGCATTCAACATTTATAAAAAAAATAAAAAGAAACAAAAAGAAAAATCAATGGGAGCAGTCTGTAGGTTCAACAAATCCTGCCTCTGACATAGTGCACCGCATAAAGCCCTTAAAACGGCATTGTGCATGATTAACTGAGAATAAAAAGTCCAAGAGACCTTTCTTGATGTTGCTCACGTAATTTCCATCTCAGTAAGAACATAAAAATTAGTGATACAAACCTGAAGATATTCAAAAATGGTTGTGAAGGGAAGTTTCAGCAATAGTCCTTTTTCAATTACCTAAAATTGGATAAGACCACATAACGAATCAATCTCAAAATAAACAAACTGTTCACCATTACATGACAAGCTAGTGAAGTCAAAACATCATAGGATAATTATAAATGGGAAGAATATTTAGAAAACTCAATTTAAGAAGCATGTATGAGTGTTCCATACATTGTGATGATCACTGATAGCCATCTTCACAGCTTCAGAATGTGGCTCCCTCACTATAATTTAAGAGAAAATGATTCAATAGATCATATGATCGGATGACCATAATTTTTGTAGTGAAGATTAAATAGATCATATTTTTATGGGATGAGCATAATTTGAGAAAATATGGAACTGTCTGCATGGAGAAGACAAGAAAATGCATCAACCTTCTGCAGATATAGCAAGATCGAAGTCAAGAGGAAAAATATGTCGCGGGTTTATTCTCTAAGGGCTAAATACCCTCTAATTGTTTGTTTGACCACTGCTATCACAATAAGGTTCTTCAACAGAAATATCAATCTATATATATAAGCACCATGGGAAGTCTTTTTTTTTTCCCTCACTTTTATCATTTGAATGAAGTAGCACAAACCTTTAATGTGGGACTTGTCTATGAACTCGAAACATTCAAGGAAGGGATCATCTGGCAAAGATCTATAAAAGGGCTGGCAGCTTCCCTGGTTCAAAAGTGGAGAGAAAAAGGAAAGAAAATTGACATTTCATCGTATAATACCATTGACTCTTAGATTGACCGTTAGTAATTAAAAAATCACATGGTTAACTATTACCTGCGATACAGAAAGATAACCGCATAACCTGCCTTCAAAAAGTACCTGCAACATATCAACAGTTGGACTTCTTTGAAGAAAGCTGACTTCGAACTGTTAAATTAATGTCTCGAATTTGAATTCGGATAACGATTTGTTAAACCGAATTTATTGATAAAGATTTCCCAAGTAACAGAAAAGTTTTGTTGGACACTTCAAGATTTATAAAAGAAGAAATAAAGATAAAATAAAGATTTCCTCTTTGGGTACACGAATATAAAAAGGAAAAGAAACCCTACGTAAAAGAGTTGCTGTTGAAACCCTAAGAAGAGCCGCTGCTGCACAACGTCAAGTGAAGCCACCCACGCGATCAAGAAAATGAGTTCTTGTTTTCGGCGTTTCATTTTGAGCTTGAACGTGCAATAATTTTGTGTCATGAATTTATACCTAAGAGTAAAGTTGAGTTAAATCTAGGTGTGAAAAATATTTGAGCGATTGAGCGATTGTAAACTTTGATTCTTTGATTTTAGTGAATTATTTACTGCTGTCTCTCTCTCCGTGAATATAGGTACTGATATCAGAGCGAATTACATAAATTTCTGATATCCTTATTTTTCTCGTTTATTTCTTTGGTGATTTCGCGTTGATATAAATTGTAAGATCCCGTCGTTTTCGCGTATTATATTCCAACACGAACAATGGGCAATGATCACTCAATTACGGGTGAAGCTGTCATACTCAGTGGAAGCTGCTCCTCGATGGCCTAAGCTGAAGTTATCAAAGAAGCGCACGCAGCGTTGCTCTAGAGGGACAATCGTCCCACCCGAGGTCACACAAACAACTCGGTTAGCTATTCCGTCTCCTGCATTAAGGGGGAGAAAAAACAGCTCAACAAAAGCAAGTGAAGTATCAAAGGGCAGAAGCATAAAGTCCAAAAAAAAAAAAAAGCAGCTCACCGGTTGGTTTCGAATTCTTGTCAAGAAACTCCTTCAACTTGTCTCTGATTTCAGGACTATTTTTCAGCGGAGGAGCCGAGTCGAAAAATGACTGTATGTCTGCACCAGACGTGTGCTCCTCCGCTGCTTCCGGACCAATCTGTGAACCCATCGCGAATTCCTGCAGGGCCCAGATCACCAGACGACATCATATTCCAGAAAATGCACAGAACGCAAAAGGCGTTCCTTGAATCGATAACAGCTAAAAAAACAAGAAAACCCAAATAAAATCCTCAAAAGACACGTTAATCCAGCGAAGAGGTTTGCGACCCCAGGCGTATCTACCCATTCCCCAACTACAATCCAGCAAAAACCTTGCCGATCACTCCGGATTCGACATCAAAAGACGATCTTTCCAGCAGAAAGCCAACCGCCCGAACAAAAAAGAACTCCTCAGGAAAATAGAGAAGAGAAAACCGAGCAAGAATTTCGTAATCCACCCTCAATTCTCCGGAATATCGAAACCCCACACGCTTCCTAATCGGATCGAAGTACCTTGGAGCAGCGAGTACAGCGATCGAGTTTGCAAACTACGCACGCGCAGATAGAGAGAGAGAGGGGGAGGATAAATACGAAATTGGGTGGACTGAAGTTAGGTAAGAATCGAAAGAAAGGTAGGTGAGTGCTAAAAAAAGATAAGGATAAGGATAAGAATAAGGGGAGGGGGGCTAAAAAGATAAGGATAAGGATAAGAATAAGGGGAGGGGGAGAGGAGGATAGTACGAAATTGGATTGGACTGATCATCACGTTTTTTATATGACTTTTATGATAAATTTGCGTTGAGTGAGGCAAATCCCTTTATCCGATCGTGCAATCTCTATTTCGAGGAAATATTTTGGAGGTCCTAAATCCTTAATTCGAAATGTGAAGTGTAAGTACCTCTTGAAATGTTGAATGGTAGATTCATTGTTTTCCATAATGAGGATATCACCTTGACTCCACGTGAAGAGGGTATAATCATGTTTGGATTGTCGGAATCATGCAGCTGTAAGTGCAGCAGTGAACTTAGCATATCACTGGCGAGAAGCCTGCTTGAGTCCATACAAGAATTTACGATGACGATATATTCGATTCTCCCCCTCTCTGCGTAAACCTGGTGGAAGATCCATGTAAATCTCTTATTCGAGACCTCCATGAAGGAAAGCATTATGAACATCCATCAGGTGAAGAGGCCAATCACGCAAAGTGGCAATAGAAAGAAAGGAACGAATAGTGACTTTCTGTATAATCGAACCCTTCTAGCTGCGTAAACCCTTTGGCCACTAGTCTTGCTTTATATCGTTCGATGGATCACTTTGCCTTGTACTTGATCTTATATACCCACTTGCAGCCGATAGGTCGTCGGTGAGGAGGCGAGGTAACAATATCCCAAGTCTCATTTTCTACTAGGGCTTGTAATTTATCCTTCATCGCTTGTTGCCAATGAGGGTCTTTGATAGTTTCCTCATATGTGGATTGTTCCTATCCCTAAGAGATTCTACTAATACAACACATATGTTAGGGAAAGACGAAGCAAAACTAACATAAGATGAGATAGGATGACGTGTACCAGATAACTCTAAAGTGGGACAAAGATAATCTATTGTCCATGTGGGCGGGCGTGTACTACGCCCTAATCGTCGAGGTTGATCCGGTGCACTTACAAGTGGCAGAGCAGAGTTTTTATCTGGATTTGTTGGTGAAGCAGAACCCTACGATATCACTGCTTGTGGCTCCCCGGGTGTGGCATTATCCGCATAGGATTGCGGATTACTTCCAGGTGTAGAATATGAGACATGAGGAAATAGGACTTGCTGTGAAGGCGACAAATCTTCTTCATTTAATTGACGATGATGTGCGACTGATCCTGAATCTTGATCTAAAAGAAGTTCTTCTTGGAAGGGAAAAATGTCCTCATGAAAGATAACATCTCTGCTAATGATGAAGCGACCAGTAGATAGATCATAGATTGAGTATCCCTTTTGAGAAATAGGATATCCCATAAACACACCTTTAATAGCGCGGGGACCTAATTTGTCCCGAGGGCCCACTATTGAGACATAACACAAGCATCCAAAGACACGAAGATGACTAATATCCGACTGTTTCCAAAAAAGTAATTCCAATTGAGTCTTCTCATTTAGGATTCAGGATGCAATCCGATTGATCAAATAGGCTGCCGTGATCACACAGATACCCCAAAATGTTTTCGGAATTGAGGCTTGATACTTAAGAGCACGGGTAACTTCTAAGAGATGACGATGTTTTCGTTCAACCACCCCATTTTGTTGAGGTGTATAGGTGCGAGGAACTCTCATGAATGATGCAGCTTGATTTAAACAGAGAAGAACACTCATGATTAAAGAATTCACGAGCATTATCAGTACGAATCCGTTGTACGTATTTGTGAAACTAATTTTTAATTAATGCAAGGAAATTTCTAACATGAGAAAATACTTGTGTCTTAGATTGCATCAAGAAAAGCCAGGTAGCTCGTGTATAATCATCTACAATTGTAAGGAAAAAACGAGATCCATCCGATGTGGTGTATGATATGGTCCCCAAATGTCCATGTGTAGAAGAGAGAAGACCGTTTTGCTTCGTGAGGTATTTTGCGAAAAAAAAAAAAAAAAAAGGCAATCAAGATTGTTTAGCTATTAGACAAATATGACATTTTGAATGACCAAAATGAGGCACTATGGCCTAGACGTTGATGCAACATAATATTTTTATTAGAATTGGCGTTACATAAGATGCCCTTATTTGAAGGAAACGGAACATTGAGATTTTTGGGAAGTGTGGCCCAAAAAGAGAGTCCCTTAATTTTACCTCAGCCCATCAGTTTCCAGTCGAAATGAAGCAGATATTAGAATCAAAGATGACTCTAAAGAAATTGTCCTCACAAATTTTTGAGACAGAGATGAGGTTGAATCGAAATTCAGGAATGAACATGATATTTTTCAAGGTAATGGATGGACTGAGATTAACTGTTCCAATTTTGGTGACCGAGGCATCATTCCCATTTGGAAGATGGATGGAAGTAATATGAGAGGATTCTTTAACATCGGAAATAAAACGTTTATCGCAAACAATGTGATCACTAGCACCTGAGTGAATAATCCATGCTTTAGTTGAAATGGAGCTTAAGCAATCGAAGTACCCGTATAACTTGCTGCTTTATCCTGTGATCTCAATTGGCTTAAAGCTCTCATGATTTTCTGGAATTGATCATTACTAACGAACCGGTGAGCTTTAGCATTTGCCGCGATGAAAATTTCCTTTTCCTTCCTTTCCTTATCCGCCTGGCTTCCCATGCAATTTTGAACAATTATCCCGTGTATGATTGGGACGCTTATAATAATCACAGAATTTGCCTTTTCCTTTGTTGGAATTTCCGCCTAGGCATTTATTTGAGAAATTTGCTGGATTATGGCCGTTAGATCCTCTCCATGCCAGTGCAAACGTGGCCTGTTGTGAGCCATCAGATCTGGGCGCCGCCAAGATGTATCTTGGACCGTCAGATCGTCTGAGCCAGCTGTAGCCGTCGAATCCAGAGATGAGATCTCTGTCATTCACTGGAAAAGGAGCCCGTAAGAGACCCGGACCATCCGATCGGCCAATTAAATCGTGGCCGCTCGTTCTAGATGAATAAAAAACTTTGTCTTCTCCATTTTTTAACCCTAGGGCTACGACGGCAGCTCCCGATCCGCCATGGTTCCCATGGCCAAACTTCGCTACGGCCAGCTTCTACTCCGGCGTCGCCTTGGTCATAAGGATAACGCGATCTTCGACTTTTAGGGACTCTGAGGAAGACCGGTGCTGCGACTCTTCCTGGACCGCGAGCTGGTAAATTCGGTCGAGCGAGGGTACGGGTTTCATGGCGAGGATTTGGCTGCGAAACAGTAAGTAACTTTCATTTAGTATGAGTAGAAACCGAGTTACCTTCCCCCTCTCCCTTATCGCCGGTATTGTGCTAGGGTTGCTTCGGGTCCCTCCAATTTTTCTTCGGCCATCTCCAATTCGTTCCACAAAGTGCCGATAACTTGTTAAAAATGGTAGAGATCGAGAGATTCCCTTGTCTTAGCTCGGATAGGGCTTGAGTTATGCTGAAAATTTTGGTTCGATCAAGTTTTCCATACATTTCCCATATATTTTTCCATATTCCTTTTGCATCTTCGGTCGGGGTAGTCTGGGGGCAACCTCCGTGGTGAGGTAATTGCCAATGCATGTCCTGACAAGCTGATTGCATTTCCTCCAGTGGCACGCAAGTCGTTCGTCGCTCGGAATCGGAACCGTTCCGTCTATAAACCTTTCTTTGTCTTTTGTGATTAGGGCCCGACCAAACTCGCGTGACCAGATGGAATAATTTTCCAGTCCTGACAACTGCTCTGTGATGAGGCAGAGCTCCGGTCCGTCCGCGTTGGAGATGTAGAGAGGGTCTCCTGGTTTGGGTCGAGCTTCGGTGAAGCCTGTGAGGGGAAGAAAACCTAGTCCATAGGTCGGGTACGAACTTGCCCCAAATCCTGATGAAGCCGAACTGATTTGATTCAAGAAGGGCCATCCCGTCCCACCGAGTTGGGCTGATTATTAAGCTGCGGGTCTTCTCGCCTTGGCCCGTCATTGGCTCTCTCGGGAAAGCAGGTGGAACTTTGGGCAGGATTCATCTGACTCGTCTGGCCTGTAATAGGTTGAACCTGGATGGGAACCCATTAAACATATGGGCCCGGAAGAAATTGCCCCGTATTGGGATGAACAGAACCCTGTCGCTCCTCAAGAGTTGGCACTTGATTTCGTTCTTGTGTTTGGTTTTCCGTCACCCGATCTGTCTATTCATCCAAATGTGAGTCGCCTGAACCTTGGATGTTAGAAGAAATTTCTGGATCTTGGGAAGTCAGATTTCGATGCTTGGTTTCTCGGCATTTTTGTTTCCTTGCTGTTTTAGTACAGAAAAAAAATTGCAGGCTTAACGTGGAGAAGAAAGGAAACAGGGGAGCAGAAAAGGAAGCTAGATGCAGCTTCGAGGGCTAGAAGAAGCAGAGAAAGAATGAGCAAAAAAATGATAGAGAAAGATGAAAAGAAGGAGCGGAAGCTAGAAGACAGGCTCGGATACCATGTCAGAATATTAGATAGAAACAAATCGAGAATCAAGAATTGTGAAAAGTGTTTTTCTTTGTTTGCAATTCAATTGTAAAGTTTACAGCCCTATTAGTAACGTACAAACTTGATCTAATTAGAGAAAATAAATATACAAAAGTTGGAAAAAATAATTTCCCAAATATACAAAATTCTAATTTTCCCTAAATATACAAAGTAGATCAATAAGAATCAATTATGGTCAATTATAGGCAACATTATCTTCAACATAGGATAGTCGATGTTCCGCATCAGTTGATTTTGTCTCGAACTCATCGCCGATCGATGTTGAAAGCAAAAGAAAAGCACCAAACACGGGCCCGCGCGTTAATTGTTGCGTTTTTGTTTTGTTTTTTTTTTTTTTGGGGTCAAATGTTTGGTTTCTCATTTATCATTTTATTCTGGTACTTGAATCAAAACAACTTCGATGTAAATGAAATTATAGATTTTCCTAGGAATGGGATACATAAGAAGTAAGATGATGGTTCTAGTTGAGGCCGCTAGTAGTTATTTTTATTTAAATTCGGGAAAATTTCAATTAAAGATCAAGAGGGTTAAAAAGTGAATTTTTGTTTTAAATAAAATCTTGAAGTGTTACCAAATACACCCTTAATCTTATTTAAGGGTGTGGCATGCGATGAGGAAGGCCATGCTGCTTCTCCGGAATTTCCGTGAATGTTCTGTGTTGGTTGAAAATTAAAAACCAAACTTTTTAATTCAGAAACATAGGACTCGGGAATGCAGGTCTCAACATCAACTACCGTAACACCATCTTCAACTACCCACCAAATCACCACCACCTCCATCCACCGATCGGCCTCTCGATGACAACGGCGACGACAACGGAGCCTCAATATGGCCCGATGTACACTAAATGCTAAGAGCTACTGCGGAAGGAAGCTCTAGGCGTTTCAAGACGTTGCTAGATATTCAGCGATATGTATGCCTACCAGTGACATTCGTCCACAAAACCGAGCCCTTCTCATCTACACGTTTTGTCAATCTGTATGTCCCTATCATATATTGTCAAATTTCAGGTGCTTAAAAATGAAAGAAAAGTCAAAGTGCGTGGACCGTAAAGTTTGAGCAAAGTAAAAAGTAAAAAGTAAATGTCACTGAATCAGACCCTTAACTGTTTCTGACTCTACTTGGTGGATTCCCCTGGGTTTTTCTCTGCAGGTAGATGAAGATGTGCAAAGACATGAAGAGCTTCTTGAAGTGATAAGAACTGCTCCATCAGAGATAAATGAGGTTGTTGCGAGACGCCGGAAAGATTTTACTAAAGAATTTTTGAACATGTTCACAATGTAGCTGAATCCTACTATGACAGCCCATATGAGCAAAATGGTGAGACTTAATACTTTTTATTTAACCTGCTCGTGATTGATTAATGTGGTGGATTATAATCTCCATTGCTTAATGTATCCAATATGAAGAAATGGCAGTCAGTTTCAGCTAACTGTCAACAATGCACTCCTAAATTTATGCATGCCAAGTTGTTTTATGTGTTTTTGTGATGCACCTGCTGATGGCAAATCTAGTAATTGGTGTACACCGTGCTATGTAAACAAAGTACCTTCATGGTGACTGAATCATATGGAAATCTCACGATTTTAAGCCCTGAAGCGGACCTGTGTTCCACTTTGAGCATTGACAAAGATCTCTTTTGCTTTCTGTATGATAGCTTTTGCGAAGCTTGGGATCATGTGTTTGGCTGCGGTACAAGCTTACGATACTGCAACTGAAAGCATTGAAGCACTCAATACAGCAGAGTTGAAGTTTCAAGATATTATCAACTCTCCCTCTTTAGATGCTGCTTGTAAAAGAATAGACAATCTAGCAGCAAAAAATGAACTCGATTCAGCATTGGTGTTGATGTTTACCAAAGCATGGTCAGCAGCCAAGGAATCGAACATGATGAAGGATGAGGTACAACAGTTCTTAATCTAACTTTTTACCTACTGTCACTTAATTGAGAATGCGCTTGTGTATCAAAAGTGGCATCTAGGAGGAAGGGATGAGGAAAAGAAACTTGATTATGGGAACTAGGGGAAACCGGAGGATCTATTCCATGATGAATTCAGTTATTGTAGTTCTTTCATCTATTTTACTAAAACCTTATGTTAATTTATAATACTAAATTCGACTGTCAATATCAATATAGCAATTTTTTAGTGAACACTTCACGGTCCTAGGCTAATGGCAGTTGATATAGTTGTTCATAATGCTCTTTCACCATACATTTTGATAGGTTGATGCATTCCACTTCTTTTCGGGCAAAAACCAGGGAAAGTTTCTCTTTCATTTTTCCCGCTTTATTTCACTGATTTTAAACACGCAAATGGGTGTCCCACAGTTGAATTTACTTTTCCATAACTTGTTATGGATTAAAGCTGCAGTCCCTCAACTTCAAGTCTATGAAATGCTGCCTCCAAATCCTGTCTCATCCAACAGTTTGGGACGAGTTCAGGGGAATTTTTGAAAATGCTTGTTTAGTTGGTCATGGTTTCTTCTTTATTCCAGGTCAAGGATATACTGTATCATTTGTACGTGACCGCAAGAGGCAACCTTCAAAGGTCGATGCCAAAAGAGATAAGGATATTGAAGTACTTTCTCACCATTGAGGATCCCGAGCAGAAAGCTTCTGCCTTGAAAGACGCATTTACCGCGGGAGAAGAACTTGAAGGGAATGATATAGACTGCCTCTACACGTACGTACAGGAAGTATTCCTTGTCTATTGGTCAAGCCATGAACTGCATGTTGGTCAAATGTATTGCATGGGCATTGTGAGTTTAAATGGGAAATGAGATTAAGCGAGAGTAAAACCAACGGAAATGTCTAGGAAAAGGAGAGGAAACTATAAAAAGAAATCATTGAGGGATGGACCATTGTAAACTCGAGTGCCATTTTGCTGTGGCATATTCCAACTAATTGAAGAACTGCCCCTGATTCTTTTACTGTAAAAACTGAAGGCCAGTTATTTTTCGTTAGATGCGTCATAATTGTTTCATTTCCAATCTGCAGGACTCCAGAGAAGCTTCACACGTGGATAAGGACAGTGATAGATGCATACCATTTCAGTCGGAAAGGTACTCTTATCAAGGAAGCTAGGGATTTGATGAACCCGAAAATCATTGAGAAGTTAAAGGAACTGAAGAAGCTAGTCGAAGACCAATACATGCGAATCTCAAGGATGAGTCTCTTATTGCAGATGCTGATCCAGCAGTGGTCATATTGAACCAAGGTCGCTTAGTTTCTCGGACTGTATGCTTTATCTTTTGATATTGCTTTACGGTGTATAATCACATCCTATCCTGAAAGAATCATGTCCATAAAGGTTCACCGCATTAGATGCTGATAGGTTCAACATTTTGTTCTACGATTTTGTCATATGCAGTGTTTGCGGATTTGTATCCTCTGTATCTGTACATACCACTGTGTAACTTGCAAGCTAGGGGGTGTAAAAATGTCTGGAATTGTTCCCGCTCCACTCTCACCCAAGGAACTTGATTGTTTGCTTCTCGATCTGTAGATGCTGCGGCCGTCGAAGCAATGGAGGCTCTTCTTCGATTAACTTTCTGGGGGATTTGAAGTGGGCTGAGATGAAGCAATATGCAGTCAACATGATGGGGTTCTGAGATGCACAGAAAACGTGCTTTTCGATTTTGCAGGTGATTTTTTTATTTATTTAAATGAATTGGAACAGACGGAACTCTCGGTAAGGACCATTGTTCAGCAGCTTCATTAGCTGGTCATATACCGGAAGCGTATCTATTGTCCTGCGGCATCACGGTCGGCCTTGTGGTCGTGATTCGGGAGAGTTCATCATAGTAGCTGCTCTTTCATCTAAACTTCATCTTCCTAATCTCTCGCGTTCCATGTACTGAAAGAGAATTACGCAGGAATTAGTTTCTTTCCGAACCCTTCATTGCAAATATATATGATGAAGTAATGATTTGTTCACATTGTCAATGTTACTCAATTTTGTTTCCGAGGTTTCCGAGAAAACTTAATGAATATGGAAAATCCTTTTTTTCGATGCGTGAAAATCTCAAAAAATTTATTTGTAGGAAATTCTTCTACTCTAAACAGGAGACTTCGGTAATGATTTATGTAAAATATATGCCTACTTTGGGTTTCAACGAGGAAAAGGCGCCTTAATCCTTGTCGCACGTACTGTGCACTCAATTTTCTAGTCTGAGGATTGAGCAAAATTAATTTTAGAGAAAGTTATAAATAAAAGTTTGAAGTGCTATTGTTTTCTCAAATAAGAGCTTAAAATGGATTTGATTTCAAGTAAGGGATCGAAGTGTCCTCGTTTTCTCAAATAAGAGTTCAAATGATCGTATCAACCTATAAAAAAGGGCCTAACTTTATTGCGCAAAGAGCATTTTTGTCTTTTACCTTTAAAAAAAAAATTTCCCTCATATGTTATTTGTTTTTGTTTTTCTTTAGTTTTCCTTTTTTCCTCCTCTCCAATGGCCATGGCGAAGGTTGCTGAACTTAGGCAGGGCCCACCTTTGCCAATGTCGGTCAAGGACTACCTTTGCTGGTGTCGGGCAAGGGTTGTCCTTGCCCTTGCCTTGCCTAGGGTGGCCCTCGCCTGAGGTTGGCGGCGAGACCATTGACAAGGCATAGCGATGGCCGATGGAAGGAAGAGGAAAAATAAAAAAAAAAAAAGAAAAGTAAAGGAAAAAAAAATATAATTAGAATTTTTTTTTTGACTAAAATACTCCTTCTTCGATGATCGAGTAATCATTAGCGGGCCAAAAGCTCTTATTTGAGACAATTTGACCACTTTAAGTCTTTATTTGAGATTGTTACGGGTAATTTAGGCCATTGTTTGAAACGTATTTACTTTGGATCATTATTTAAGAAATTGAGGACCCTTCACGCCCTCACTAGAAAATTTCCCTTAATTCTATCATGCCTTGGTAAAATATATCGATATCCTTCTCCGCGTTGGTATTTTTCATTTAATTTGCTAAGGGTAAAAAAGATTGTTAGAAAGAAAAGGAAACCGTTAACTTTTTCATTCTTTAACTTGTCCGTGTCTCACCAATACTTCTACAAACTTTTTTACTCTTTTTACAATCTGCTAATTAGCAATTTTGTACTACTTTACCTATTTTTACTTACACGATTCGAAATTAGTAACTTTTATATGAAATTAACAACATAAATTAAAATGATTTATCAAGTTTTGTCAAATTAAATTACCAACTAATTTCAGGATATCAACTCTCATTTAAATCACTTATCAATATTTAATTGTATTTTATATTATCATCTTTTCTAGAGTCGTTAATTTTTATTTATCTTGATTAACAACCCCATATATTTCCAACCTAAATTAACTTGCTCTTTCAGCCAAAACTTAAATTAACTTCATTCACCAACTCTCTTTCAATATTACGATAAAATATGAGATACCAACTCAAATTTGATTTACTTATGGACATTAATTTGTCGACCTTAAACTTTTATTTTACTTTTCTTATCTACTACTTGGACTTACTTTTTTTTTTTTTTTTTCTTTCAAAAATTATCGATCTTTATTAAGTTACTTAACTCGATTAAGTTATCAACTATGGGATAAACAACTCTCACTGGATTACTTTTTACGGAAAAAGAGAGATTTAAATAGGAATCAGAAACTTCTCAACCTATACATCATAGATGTTAAAATGTGAAAGTTCTCATTTTGGAAATTACTTATAAAAAGGTGACAATTCCAGTTTATTAGGGAATAGTATAGTAACCGAGATAATACTAAAGCTTCACATTATCGCTCTTATATCCGCAGCTTATCACACAGACCAACTAACAGACTGGCTGGACAAAAAGAAAAACACGTGTTTAGAAAGGATATGCAGCATAAGGCCGAGAACGAAGTATCTCTTTAAGTACCTCTTTCCGAAAAACTACAAATTCTAAGGATTCACAGTCGCCTTATGCTAGCAAAATAGGAGGGATTCCCATTCCAATCTCCCTAAGAAAATATGGTATAGCGAGAAAGAAACGAAATGCAGAGCGGGGAAGGACAGGATTGTATCCGTGACTTTCTATTTCATCATTAAGTTTTTGCCTCAAGCTATTGTTCATGTCTTAAATGCTGAAGGTATTATGATAGGATTCCACTAGTAAAAGAAATGTTTAATTGCGATAAGATACTACATTTTGTCGGACAAAAGGCAAACTAGATCACCCACATGAGAAGGCTCAGTTTAAGACTGCAGATTTTCCTCACGCACTGGTGCCTACTGGGCAAACTTGTGAATGCAAGTGGGATACACCGAGCCTAAGTTCCTTCTTCGTGGACTAGCCGAGGTTTCCTGAGATTGAGGAGAGATACGGGAATTGAACCTATGACCTTGTCTTGTGAACCAAGTCTTGAGCCACTCGACCAACCACTGAAGTGATGGGATAAGACACTACATGTGAAAGGGTTATGGCCACAAAAACCAGATAAACCATCCACATGGTTTTCCATCTACTAACAAATTGTACCATCATAATTAAGGATCTGTTTAATAAAATCTCTCAGAGAGAAATCACTAATGGGGAATATGCTCTAAGAATGAGTGCCTTCTGTACATAAAATCGAGTATTGATCACATATATTGACTTCAATACTTATAGGCCATAATATCAAAATATCTTCATTCTTCACCAAGTTTTCTCATTTTACAGAAATAACCATGTAACGCCAAAATTCAGCTAATGTTAAGAGGCAAAAAGGCTTACCTGAAGAAAATGGTAAAGTAGAAACAATCTTGAATAACTACAATAGGATAACTACAGCTACCCTTATTAATTATTCTTTTTTCACAAGCAAGTTTTTCCATGAAAAGATAAAAGTAAATAGAAAAAAAATTCCAAACCATAATGTTATAGTGGGAGTAAAAAATTACGAACAGTTGCAGCGCATGAATTTGCTAAAACAGCAAATAGGCAACGCTATAAATATTGCATAGCCCTAGGAAAAGAAGCATATCAATATTCCTTAACTTCAACTTTTCTCCGGTCATTGAATGAATTGCAAACTAATAGTAACTTAGGGGGTGCATGACAAACCAGAATTTCTGTTCCATAAACAATTTTTCTATTCCAGGCCTGTTTTTAGAATAGAAATCCGTTTGATAAACTTATCCCATTTTTCTATTTCTGGAATATATTTATATTTCATAAATAGGTTTGGAATAGAAATCAGAAGTATAAATTTTCTACTTCTCTCCTTTCTGGAACAGAAATAAGAAATAAAAAAAAATTTCATTGTCCGTCAATCGGTCCTTCATTCGTTACCACCGACCACCGTCCATCAGTCACCGGCCGCTCGCCAGCCCCCACTGCCGCCGTCGTCGCCGGCCGCCAAATAAATTATTTTTATAAATATCATTTTAAAATGAAATTTATTTGAATAAATAAAATGATATTTATTTTTATTTTTACGAATAAATTAAAAAAATCCTTAAAAATAAAATGAATAAATTTTTATTTTTAAAAATAGGGTTAATACCCGAAAAACCCAAAACCCAGACACCTATGACAAATTTACCCAAAATTATTTTTTTGACCATAAAAAGCCTTAAATTGGTGCACTTGTGATAAATTTACCTCGATTGATTATAAAAAACCTTAAACTGGTACATTTATGACAAATTTACCACAAACTAATTTATTCGACCGCAAAAAACCCCAAACTGGTAAATTTGTGACAAATATATCCTCCGCTAAATTAGATTAATACCACAAAAGAAATCACAAAAATTGTAAACTGTGACAAACAGAGCGTAAAATCCCAAATTGGTATACTAGTCAACCTGTCACGTGCCATTTAACTTAATAATTTGACAAGTAAAATTTAACGAAAACTTTTTACCAAAAAAAAAAAAATTTAACAAAAACTAATAGAGGGTAAATTTGTCACGAGTGTACTAGTTTATGGTAAATTTGTCAAAGGTATACCAGTTTGGGGTTTTTTGTGGTAAAAAAAATAATTTTGGGTAAATTTGTCACATGTGTACCAATTTAGGGTTTTTCAGTATTAACCCTTAACAATAAATAAATATCATTTTAAAAATAAAAATTATTATAAAAATATCAGCTATTCATTTTAATTTTTAATTTATATTTTTTATTATAAAAATTATTTTTATTTTTAATAAATTAATTAATTAAATAAATTTAATCGAAATTTTTTTATTAAAATTAAATTTAATTAAATATCATTTTTTTTATTTTATTAAAAATAAATTTATTAAATTTATTAAAAATAAATAAATTATTTTTATTTATCATTTTATTTTTAGTTTATTAAAAAAATTTATTAAATTTATTAAAAATAATTTATTCAGGATAAATAAAAATAAATTATTTTTATTAAAAATAAATTTAGTAAATTATTTTTACTAAAAATAAATTTAATAAATTTATTTTTATTTGTCTTGAGTGTTTTGCCAAATATTTTTATTTATATTTATATTTTTTATTCATTTTAAAATAAATTTATTCGTAAAATAAAATAAAATAGAATAAATAAAATAAATTTATTTTTAAGGATATTTTTATTTTAAAATAAAATGATATTTTTATTTTATTTTTTATGATTTATTTTATTTTTTTCTTCTTTTTTTTTGTTAATGAATCATTTTTATTTTTATTTTTTATATTAAAGGTCACCGGTCGCCGCCGCCGTCATCCGAAATGAAGAAATTTTGTGTTGTTATCAAACAAATTTCTATTTTTAGAGTAGAAATTTTGTGTCGTTATCAAACGGTTATTTTTGCTTAGAAACTTTTCTAGAAATAGAAATAGAAAAATATATTTTCATTAAACTATTTCTGAATGTAATGGTTGTCATGAACGCCTTACTTACCCGCCTTGAAAAGGGCGGTGTTCTCTTTCGAACAAAATTCACGAGTAGCAATTTCCCGTCCCTCATTCTGTTGAAGCATAATAAAGTGTCGAGCCATATGATATACTTCACACATATCTAGAAGACATCTTAAATTAAATAGACAATCAACTCCCATCTCACATAATTGGATAAAATCTTACCCCATGCCATACTTCCAATGAAATTTTGTGGCTGCTTTTGTTCCCCTCTCTCTCTCTTGTTTAGGGAACGAAAATCCAGGGCTTTGAACTTAAAGTATATCACTTGCCTTCATCTGCCAATAAACGTTGAAACGACACCATTCATTTTTAAAGGAGATAGCCTGCACAATCATCATCATCATCAAACATTCCAACCAAGGGAGAAAATCATAATGAAATTGTAAGATCTGCTAAATTGGAAATAAGTACATTATCAGTGTCAAAAGTTGTGTATGACGCTCACTTTGGTGTCAAAAAGTTTGAAAAATGATTATTTTAGTGCTAACGCCAATTTGATTGACCGAAAATTCGACGTGGCACTTTTTTATTAATTTTTGAAGTTGATGTGGCTCACCGGAGAGTATAGTCAATATTTAAACAACAAAACGACGCCGTTTGGTGTCTCTCCCCCAATTCAAAATCCTAAATCCTCAAATTGAGAGAGAGATAAGGCATGGCATGGGCTTCCCGTCGTCTTCTTCCCCGAAGAACAACACCAGCACCAGCCACCAGCGACACCAGCAGCGCACCAACACTAGCACAACTCTGTCTCCGGTTCGTCCGACATTGTTGACAAGTCCAAGCTCTTGTCCTCCTCTTCCTCTCCTCCTCCTTCTCATTTCTCCTTCAGAAGGACCCACTTCAACCGCTCCCTGAGCAGAGCCCAATCCGCTATCTCCATCTGCGCCCTCCTTGTTTCCCTCGCCCTCCTCATCTTCACTCTCTTCACCTTCGACCCCCCTTCTTCCTCTTCCTCCTTTGCCCTCGCCTCCTATTCTTCCCGTCGCCTTTTGCCCTCCTTGTCTTCGCTCTCTCCACCTTCGACCCCCCTTCCTCCACCTCCTCCTCCGCCCTCGCCTCCTATTCTTTCCGTCACTTCTTGCCCAAGCAATAACCTTAGCCTTTCCTCGCTCACCTAGTCAAGCAACTACGATGGAGGCCAAGCGACGGTGGCCGAGCGAGCTACGCCGACGTTGGGCGAAGGTCGGACAAAAAAAACCCTAATTTCAATCCCCAAATAAAAGAGAAAAATCCCCAAATGAGTTGTGCAATGTCGTTTTTGTGAGGCCATTCATTTAGGACGACAAAACAACGTTGTTTTCTTAAGGAGGATAGAAAATGACGTTATTTAAAAACCATGTTGATCTTTTTTCTTTTTTTTAAATATAAAAGCATCTCTTATCGGTGGCACTAAAGGGGTGCATGACAAACCAGAATTTTTGTTCCAGAAACAAATTTTCAATTTCAGACTGTTTCTGGAATAGAAATCCGTTTGATAAACCTATTCCGTTTTTCTATTTTTGAAATAGATTTGGAACAGAACTCAGAAGTAGAAATTTTCTATTTTTTTTTATTTTTGGAACAGAAATGAGAAATTATTTCTCCATGAAATTTTCTACTAAGATGAATATGCTTAGAAAAAGTATTGCCACTAAGATGGCAAGAGATCATAATATGCCGGAAATTCCATGAAATTGTGTTTTGAACTTTTGTAATGTATTTCTATTATTTTGTATTTGAGGATTTCCAATATTTGCTTTTATAATGTGATACTGTATTTGGTGATTCCCATCCCAATTCTTGTGATGTGATATTCTACTTGAGGATTTCACTTATTTGTAATGAACCTTTGTCATGACAAGCTCTATTACACTTCGTAAAATTCGCCGATTTTGTAAAATTTGCCGCAAATTGCCCAATACACTTCTTTGTGTTTCTTTCTAAAATGATTGCTCAATATCGTAAATCGTGACAACGATCGACGTGACACACTAGCATGAAATGGGATTAGAATATGGTTGTCCACCTTCATTCTACTAGAATTTTAGGAACCTTCTATCATGCTCAAGAGTAATGTATATTGATCTCTTTTTTCTATTGTATGGAGACTAATGATAAGTATATTGTTTGACCATAATTGCCTATCTAGGTGGATGCTAAAGAATTTTGTGTGAAAATTTAGAAAATTTGATATAACAACTTTTACTTTGTATTTTTTTTTTTCAAAAAAGGGAGACTTTACTATAAAAAAAAAAAACTCTTACTTTATATTTGAGTTAATGGGTTCATAAGCATATGAAATTTGTAAGAATGGACATCTCATTTGCTCCAAAAAAGAAAATTTTGTTTTAAGAAATATAAATTTTATATGTTATCAAACGAATTTCTATTTTTGAAACGTAAATTTTGTAGACGTTATCAAACGATTTTTCGTAAACTCGTCCGTAAATAGAAATAGAAAAATTTATTTCTATTCCGTAAATTATTTCTGGAATAGAATGGTTGTCATCGCGCCCAAAGTGATCGTTTTGGCACTTAAGTGATCCAAAATAAACTTTTGGCACCAAAGTGAACGCCGTACACAATTTTTGACATTGATAGTGTGCTTACCCCGCTAGATTGTCACAACACAACAGTAATAGATTTATGATACTACACCAACTTAATTCAGATACAGCAAAGCTTCCATGCTCTATATAGCCTCATATGAACTTGTCTAATTACTACATGCGGAAAGAGGATTTCTCCTTCTTCCTTTTGAAATAAATCTTCCACGTGAGTGAAAATACACGCTAGAAAGAATATTGTAGACATCATCTTGTGAAGTGGTCGCTATTCATGTGATTTTGCAGACAAGGTAAAGCAAGTAGACACGGTTCATCAAGCAAGTAGGCACAGATTATATGATAAGTCAACATGTATTCAACATGAACTGGTCACTATTCACATGAAGAAGGCACATGTAAAAAGGAACCAAAGCTCATACGAGAACACACATGTTAAGCGGCAGCAATCTCCCTGTCAATTTAATCAACAGGAGCAGGAATAAGAGAAAAAGATGATCCATAAATTTAGAGATTGTAAGATAAGAACCAAAACTATAAAAGGAATCGACTGAGTTTCATCCCATTATTTTGCCGAACTTGAACATGGGCTCTCATTTCAGATGCACATGAAGATTTTGCCTCCAGATAAGCTGGTACGTCTACTTAACAATGTAAAAAATACACAAATCCCTCTACGTTGATTACTCATCCCTGTCATAATTCAGCTGAAAGTTGGGTCAGTAATGGAGTGGAGATATCAAACAAGAAGGACTGGTTTCGATTGGAGAAAGACTCGGCATATAGAGATATTAGCAAGTTCGTTCAGTCTCTTCTTCCCTGCCCAACTGATTGACTCCTAAAGAAAATGTCAAATAGTCAAAAGAACATGCCCAAAAACTCCATGGAGAAAGAGAGTCAAAATTAGATACCATTACTTACTAGCTCAATTGGAAAAGAGACAAGAAAGCAAACTATTGTTAAATGCAATATCACGCCATCACCACAATATGCATTCAAAATCAAGACACTTCCCGCACGTATATGGAGAAGGTGTTCATTTACACATAAAAACAGAGGTAGGTTTGATTTTAAGAATCAGAGAGCTATTTATTTCGGTGCTTTAGGTATTGAGCACATTCATCCAAACATGGCTGTTCATTCACAAAGTGGTGTTCCAAATACTTTAAGGACATAAAAGCACCAAATACCAGTTCAGAACAAATTGAACTGTGAGAGGTCAATGCGAAATAGTTCAGAAAGCTGAAGATCAATGAAATATCCCAAAAATTGAAGAGCAAAACATTTGATCATGTATAATCAAAAGCACCATATACTACTAAGGAGCTCCAAAACAAAGAAATAAACAAACTAACAAGATAGCCAACCGCACTATACAAGCATGCCAAAAAAATGAAAGTCATGAAGCAAGCTCAACCTGACTGGAGAATGTGCAATTAAAAATCGAACAACAGATATATAAGTTTAGCCATGACCAGTAAAAAAGACACTCGCATCTCTGCTGGTCTCATGGAAACTGTGGATTGGAAAATTTCTAGGACTGTAACTAGAATCAACAGTGATGTTGATATATAAACTGCAACTGAGCCAAATAATAAAAGCAAACATGTGCTCCAATGGAAACGTAATCTGCCTCCAACAAACACTGAATCGGGTAACACTCCAAAAGCTTCAAGAACTATAATATTTCTTTTCGAACTCTCTTTCAGAATGCATTACAGCTACGAGGAGTAATATTACAGTTGCCAAACTCTAAAAAAACACCTGCCTTAAGCAGTTATCACATGACAGAAATTGAGAGAATTGAAACCTATGGGAATTGATCAATCACGACAATTAGCAGTATCTATGACAGGTTGAACATCTTGACAATTTATATTTTCATGAGCAAGAATCTTCTATGTGAATCGAATGTTTCTCAACTAGAAGTTTGATGAGGGGATCCTCCACATCACTGCCAACCTGGGTCTTGTCTCGGCAAACTGAAACCTTTCCATCACCTGTGACGACAATGACCTCCTCTTTCCGAGTTAAAAGCTCATTGGCCACTACCACATGCATTTTGTACTTACTAAGAGCCATATCTGCCTTCTTCAGCAGGATGTTCTTATCAGTCTCTAGCTGTCATTTAGAAATTTAAAAAAAATTGTATCAGGGATTCATATCAAGTCTCAATCAAAGATATGCTGGGTGATACCTTCAGAAAATTTTAAACAGGAGAACAAAGTAATGTCCAACTAAGAGTTCACATTGCTGCCAGGGAAAATTTGCAGCTAGCTCAGGTGAGCAGCTGCCGAGTTGCCACTCATTAACAACTCTACTTGTTAATATAACAAGGAAAGGGAGCTTGTGTAATTACTCTAACATGCATTTGTTGAACTATTTTCTATATTTCTAGGACCTTCATCATCTATTCAATACTCTTGCTGGTGACAAGTTACATTTTAGTTGCAAATGCTACTATGGTAGAAGCTTATGCTGCACGCAATTATATTTCCCTGAATCAGTAAATATTTCAGATAATGGGATAGCTAAAATATTTGAATCCCAAGGAAGGTAAATCAGTCAGTATGTCTAACTTTGTGTTCTTTTTTTTTTTTTTTTATAAAACTTCAACTGGACCACGAGTAAACCTTACAAGATAGATATTTTTACAGGTCATGTGGCAAGGAAATGGTTTTCATTGTGGACAAACACAGCATTGTTTTCACTTTGACTGCACTTTTTTTAGATAAATATCTTCATTAAACTGGAAGGACAATAATGCTTAATGCTGTTTTACTCAATATCAATAACAATCATCCATAAAATCTGAGAGTATTCTCCATGGACAGGGTTTTTTGGTAAATGGATGAGAATCCTCCATGGATAGGGTTTTTTGGTCACTAGAGTTGGACGATTTGTCCCTTCTGACATACATGCTATTGAATTTATTATGATGCTTTTTGGACAGCAAACTTCAATAACTTCTAATGAAACTTATGGTTGCACCAGGATGGATAGATTGCAAATAGCTGACCTTAAATGAAATGCAATAGGCAAATGGAGCCCACTCTTTTCTCAAGACACCTAGCATTTTTGGAACTTGAACCAGACTCATATCAAGCGAACCTGATCCTGACTGTATCTTGTGTTCTGCCTGTACAAACATGCAACTTCCAAGTTAAAGAGAAAGGGTAGAATACAAAATTAGAATACTCTAATCACATTTTTAGCTATCTATAGAGTTAAATGAACTGAGACTACAGCTGGTGAGCAAATGTGATTTAAGCCAGCCAAAGTGACAGAGGAATCCAATTTAATGGCTTAAAACTAGCCAACCTAATCTTAGAACATTGCGATGATGACTAAAAGTCTACTTCTTAGTAACTAATGCTGATGGGCAGTGTAAGAAGAACCCATTCTTCTGACTTAACCTACCGGAAGAGAGAATTGTCTAGGTATTCCTACTCACTTCAGGAAGCATTCAGGGACACAAAGATTTTGCAAAGATAACCCTCGACAGCTTTCACTCCTCAGAGGTTGGTATTCAAACATGAAAGTAGCCAAATGACAAGGAATGACTACTTAATTCACTTGAAATGATAAAATAGGGACATCATCTTCTAAAAATATGCCGGGGGGGACCAACGTAGCTTCCCAATTTAAGCAACAGCACTTCACAATGAAGGCATCCATGTACTTGACATTAACACATGGAGGCGGGAAAAGCTCTAGTGCAGAATGAATTGAAAGAGTTTCAGCAAAGTCCTAAACAATTACCATGCTTTTCCAAGGTACATAAAAATCAGACGCTGCAGCTGCAAGATAAAACATTACATGTGGCCCAAGAACCCTAAGTGATGTTGCAACCATCTGTAACATCTGCACAGACCAAATCGTTGTTATGTGTGCTTGAACAACCAGATCAAAGAGCAATAAATTTTCATAGTGGAATAATGAACACACCAATGAGTAAGCAACAAATGTTCTGAAACTTCATTGTAAAGAGAAAGGTTCTTTAAAGGATACAACAAGACTGGGGAAATGAATCAAGTTGAAGGAATTTTACATTAGAAACAGAGAGATGCCTTTATGCAAAACTTCTCATGTCTATCATAATTTTATAATGCAGGGGGTCCGTGTTATATCTTTGCCACCTAAAATCTAGCATCTAACATTAATGAGATGCTCTAAATGAGAGTGAACAACCATTCTAGTTCGTTTCATATTGAGAAAACATATTTGATTTTTAGAATTAATCACCTACCTAATATATCACTTCTTGCCATGTTAATTTTTTCATATTAGTCTTGGTTATTCCAAGCAGACAAGGGAAGAAGAAAGGAGGAGGGGGCTGGGGGCCTATGAAGCATCAAATAATTCATAAGCTAATCATTAAATTCACAACACGAGCAAAGAAAGTGCATCGATCTATTAGTTTACATTTGTTTAAGGAACTTGTTGGTTAAGCCAACTATATAAAGTACACACATGTCTTCAACCTATTGAAAATAGGTAAAGCGCAGCAATTACATGCATCACAAGACATTCGGACGTGCAAACATTACCTTTACATCCTAAAACCACATTAAGTGTAGCTAATTGAACGTTCTAAGGACACTCATAACAATTTTCAAAAAGAAGGTGCTATTATAAACATTAAAAAATGTTCATAAGCTATGTAATAAAATCACCAATCAAGAGATCAAAGTGCATTCAACATTTATAAATAAAAAAAAAAGAGAAACAAGAAGAAAAATCAATGGGAGCAGTCTGTATGTTCAACAAATCCTGCCTCTGACATAGTGCACCACATAAAGTCCTTAAAACGGCATTGTGCATGATTAACAGAGAATAAAAAGTCCAAGAGACCTTTCTTGATGTTGCTCGCGTAAATTCCATCTTAGTAAGAACATAAAAATTAGTGATACAAACCTGAAGATATTCAAAAATGGTTGTGAAGGGAAGTTTCAGCAATAGTCCTTTTTCAATTGCCTAAAATTGGATATGACCACATAACGAATCAATCTCAAAATAAACAAACTGTTCACCATTACATGACAAGCTAGTGAAGTCAAAACATCATAGGATAATTATAAATGGGAAGAATATTTAGAAAACTCAATTTAAGAAGCATGTATGAGTGTTCCATACATTGTGATGATCACTGATAGCCATCTTCACAGCTTCAGAATGTGGCTCCCTCACTATAATTTAAGAGAAAATGATTCAATAGATCATATGATCGGATGACCATAATTTTTGTAGTGAAGATTAAATAGATCATATTTTTATGGGATGAGCATAATTTGAGAAAATATGGAATTGTCTGCATGGAGAAGACAAGAAAATGTATCAACCTTCTGCAGATATAGCAAGATCGAAGTCAAGAGGAAAAATATGTCGCAGGTTTATTCTCTAAGGGCTAAATACCCTCTAATTGTTTGTTTGACCACTGCTATCACAATAAGGTTCTTCAACAGAAATATCAATCTATATATATATATATAAGCACCATGGGAAGTCTATTTTTTTTTTCCCTCACTTTTATCATTTGAATGAAGTAGCACAAACCTTTAATGTGGGACTTGTCTATGAACTCGAAACATTCAAGGAAGGGATCATCTGGCAAAGATCTATAAAAGGGCTGGCAGCTTCCCCTGGTTCAAAAGTGGAGAGAAAAAGGAAAGAAAATTGACATTTCATCGTATAATACCATTGACTCTTAGATTGACTGTTAGGAATTAAAAAATCACATGGTTAACTATTACCTGCGATACAGAAAGATAACCGCATAACCTGCCTTCAAAAAGTACCTGCAACATATCAACAGTTGGACTTCTTTGAAGAAAGCCGACTTCGAACAATGGGCAATGACCACTCAATTACGGGTGAAGCTGTCATACTCAATGGAAGCTGCTCCTCGATGGCCTGAGCTGAAGTTATCAATGTAGCGCACACAGCGCTGCTCTAGAGGGACAGTCGTCCCACCCGAGGTCACGCAAACAACTCGGTTAGCTCTTCCGTCTCCTGCATTAAGGGAAGAAAAAAGTAAAAAAAACAGCTCAACAAAAGCAAGTGAAGAATCAAAGTGCAGAAGCATATAGTCAATAAAAGCAACTCACTGGTCGGTAACGAATTCTTGTCAAGAAACTCCTTTAACTTGTCCCTGATTTCGAGACTATCTTTCAGCGGAGGAGCCGAGTCGAAAAACGACTGTATGTCTGCACCAGACGTGTGCTCCTCCGCTGCTTCCGGACCACTCTGTGAAGCCATCGCGAATTCCTGCAGGGCCCAGATCACCAGACGACATCATATTCCAGAAAACGCACAGAACGCAAAAGACATTCCTTGAATCGATAACAGTTAAAAAAACAAGAAAACCCAAATAAAATCCTCAAAAAACACATTAATCCAGCGAAGAGGGTTGCGACCCCAGGCGTATCTACCCATTCACCTACTACAATCCAGCAAAAGCCTTGCCGATCACTCCGGATTCGACATCAAAAGACGATCTTTCCAGCAGAAAGCCAACCGCCCGAACAAAAAAGAACTCCTCAGGAAAAAAAGAGAAGAGAAAACCGAGCAAGAATTTCGTGATCCACCCTCAATTCTCCGGAATATCGAAACCAAACGCTTCCTAATCGGATCGAAGTACCTTGGAGCAGCGAGTAAAGTGATCGAGTTTGCAAACTACGCACGCGCAGATAGAGAGAGAGAGAGAGAGAGAGAGAGAGAGAGAGCAGGGGGGGGGGAGGATCAATACGAAATTGGGTGGACTGAAGCTAAGTAAGAATCGAAAGAGAGGTAGGTGAGTGCTAAAAAAAGATTAAAAAATAGTCTGGTCAATTCCCACCGGAATAGACGGACCTAGGACAGTCGATGTTCCGCATCAGTTGATTTTGTCTCGAACTCATCGCCGATCGATGTCGAAAGCAAAAGAAAAGCACCAAACACGGGCCCGCGCGTTAATTGTTGCGTTTTTTTTTTTTTGGGGGGTCAAATGTTCGGTTTCTCATTTATCATTTTATTCTCGTACTTGAATCAAAACAACTTCAATGTAAATGAAATTATAGATTTTCATAGGGATGGGATACATAAGAAGCAAGTCGATGGTTCTAGTTGAGGCCATTACTAGTTATTTTTATTTAAATTCGGGTAAATTTCAATTGAAGATCAAGAGGGTTAAAAAGTGGATTTTTGTTTTAAATAAAATCTTGAAGTGTTACCAAATACGCCCTTAATCTTATTTAAGGGCGTGGCATGCGATGAGGAAGGCCATGCTGCTTCTCCGGAATGTCCGTGAATGTTCTGTGTTGGTTGACAATTGAAAACCAACTTTTTTTAATTCCGAAACATGGGACTCGGGAATGCAGGTCTCAACATCAACTGCCGCAACACCATCTTCAGCTACCCACCAAATCACCACGACCTCCATCCACCGATCGGCCTCCCGACGACCACGGCGACGACGACGGAGCCTCAATATGGCCCGACGTACACTGAATGCTAAGAGCTACTGAGGAAGGAAGGTCCGGGCGTTTCAAGACGTTGCCAGATATTCAGCGATATGTATGCCTACCACTGACATTCGTCCACAGAACCGAGCCATTCTCATCTACACGTTTTGAGATCGGATGATATCATTGACTGTTTCTCGGTCGCACCTTTGAGGCATTTTAGCGAACAGTATACGTGCAATGAATAGCGATTCGGTCGCTCATCCATGCGAAAACAAAGCGAGAAAGAGGGAGATGGTGTTACCCGGTTGATGGAGCAAGTCGGACCAGTGGGTAGAGATGGAATCGACGAAGGAAGTTGCAATGGCGGCTCGCGACCAAGATCGGCGTCGGAGGAGGAATCTCGAGCAAAAAGACTCGATCTTTTCGCGTTTTCACGCCAAGAAAACCCAAAAACTGGAGCTGAGCTTTGATGAACTGCCTTACGGACGGGCAATAGCGTCGATCAATGGCGGTGAAACCGTGTCCGGTAGAGTTGGATAATCCAAAATCGAAGAAGAAGATAGTTTCTTACAGAGGATTTCCCAAGGTGACTCTGAGAGTGGGCTGGAGGTGCAGTGGACGATTTTTATTGTTTTTGATCGGAAATTTTTTTTTTCATTTATTTCTTTTTTTCTATTTATTTACAAAAATTTCTATTTATTTTTTATTATATTTTCTATCATTTATTTCACTACATCAACTAAAGTTGAAGTGTCAACCGATTCTATTATACATTTGAAAGATTTTTGTTAAATGGTCAAATGCATAAAGAAAATTTTAAAATTGAATTAACAAACAAAAAGAACAGTACCAATATGCCATTTCCTCATATTACTGAAAAGGATTTTGGGTACTAAAGTAGTCTTAAAAATCACCTATCTTCTCTAATAAAATCGATCAAAGACAAATATCATGTATCAACAACTCAAATGACAAAAAGAAAAAAAAAATTAACAAAAGGAACTTACCTACCAATTCTCTACCAAAATGAAAACATAAAAAAAAAAAGAGAAAATTTGGGTATCATACACCATATCACCCCTTCATTATACCAAATCTGTTCATTTTAATCTACAAGAGTGAGATTGTTAATACCATTCAAGGATTAGACATAGGAAAATAATCCTGAAAAATCAGTCAAATGTCTGATATCAAAAGAAAAAAAGAAAAATTACAAACCCTATGGAAAAAAAGGAAAAATTCATTCACCAAACTCTCATCCTAAATGGGAAAAGAAAAAAAGTGAAAAGAAAAGGCATGAAAAATGCAGGACAACCCGAGAGCATTGTCAAACCCGTTGACCCAACCAGTTCCTTATGGTCCTCGGCGACAATGGCGACAAAAGACATGTGAAGTTCGTTCCTTTTGACGTTTCTGCAAGGGAGGAGGGAGAGGGCTCTAGCGTTTTCTTCGAGACGTCTCTAGTCTAATCCTCCGCCCAGATCGGTCTCCACCGCTTCCGTTTCCGACCGTGTGGCAAAAACCGCCGCCGCCCACCACCCTTCGGCCGCCGCAAGCCGCGAGCTTTTTGCTCTGTAGCCCGTGTTTTCTCTCGAGGAGAATGGCCCTCTTCATCTCCAGCCGCGCCGTCCTCGTCCCCCGCCTCTCTCCTTCTCCTTCCTGTCCCGCTTCGAGGCAACCCATTTCGCCGCTTCGAGGCTGCGGCCAATGGGAGACGTGCGTCGGGCTTCCCGCCGCACTCCCCAGTTCCCGTTCGATTCGAGCACGCCGGAGCAGGCCTTCTCCCGGATGCCGTCTCGCTTCTGCTCCGTACTCTGCCCATTCTTCGGTATGCTTCCTATAATTCGGCTGATTTGCGTGCAAAATGCGCGATTGACGTGTGCCTCTGCGGAAATTTCTCAGCTCAATGCGAGAACTTTTCATCTGAATTAATTGGTTGGATTCTTGGTTCTATGATTTAGCAGCCTATCTGTTTATACTGTTGGCGTTGGAGTGGCTTTGCTTTTGTATTTGTCGTGGGTCCTCTTCTGGTTTCTCTTGCTTATAGTTTTCAAGGTTCCTAAATGTACAATGAACTGGATTTGCATCACTTTTTTAGGATGATCTTGGACATTACATCGGAGAGGGTAAGCTCTAGTTGGCCTCTTCCTTATAGAAGATAGAGTGTGCTCTGGTCATACAGCGATTTCTCCTACCCTTACATTTTGTTAATGGCTGATAAAATTATTTCTCGAGGAGTGCTAGATAAAATTTAGGTTGGTTGGTAGGTGGAATATTGTGATGAGGACTGCCAACGCCATCTTCTCCTCCTTGACCAGCCCTACAACATCAAGTTTTGTCTTTTCGAGATATTGAAGCTGACTTGGTTTCTAGTAGCTGCATATCTCATGATATGTTTTTTCTGGATCATGGTAGGCTAGAAAAGAAGGTTCTGGAAATACAGCATATGAAGTGGCACACTATTGTGCCTTGAGTGTTTCAAAATATGCTGGTAGTGTAACCACTAATTTTTAGCTTACTAGGATGGAAATACAGCTGGCACATTTTCCTTGCATTGATCAGTACTAAGCTGCCTTTTAGTAAGTGTTGCTTTATGGGCATTATAACTTAAAACAAATCCTTCCATTATATGTTCTTTAAGGTTTGGGACACCAATTGCGAGAGGTAATGTGGTCAGACGAGTCAAGAACTAAGAGAATGGCCGTGCAGAAATTTACTTTAAATTAATCAGTAACAGTGCCTTCTTGTTCAATTCAAAACTTTGAGCAGAGCCCATGCATTCTAAAATACTTCAATGTTTAAATTACAGTGACCACGGCCCATACAAAAAATTCGTTAAGCACTGTACCAATTATCATACTGTTAGGCTATTGGATCTTTGAATTGGTCCCATCGACAGTGCAAGAGAATGGCTGTGTCATTTGAGAGTGTAGGTTTCATCGGCAATGATACTGATATTTGCAAGGGCTAATTGATGACTTGCCAAATTTGTTTATACTGGATGGGAGAAAGGGACAAAGGATATTTTACATATGTAACTTATCTGTAGATGGTAGATGCTTGGAGAAATGAATCTAGAACTTCCTTTGATGCGCGGCAAACTGTTTGAGGAATCTGTATCATTCATTAGATTAGTATATGTGAGTCTTATGTTAAGTTCAATGGCTCTTACTTAAAAAGCCCATGGGTAAACTGTAGATATTGGCAGGAGTTTGAGTAGTTTGAACTCACAACATACTTACAGAAATGCCAAAAGTTTTCGTTGTGGAATGTGTATGGGATTAGAGGAAAGCTCACTCCATGCTGTTGTACAACAATTGATATAGAAGTGCAGTTCCCATCTTAAATCTCCAAAGAGGGGAAGTTGGGGCTTATGTGCATGCTTTACACTAACTCTTCCAGTATGAGCAGAGACCATAAAAAACTCTCTTTTCTGTTTTTTTTTTCTTCTAAGCTGGTTGTAGATCAGATTATGCCAAAAAATGAAAAAATACAAAAGGTCCTACTAATGGATTAAGGTTAACTATTATTATATTGGTTTTACTATCAAAATAGAAAGTACTTAAATCATATGATTTAACTAGTGAGTGGATGGCCTGAGTGGTTTGCATGATGCTTTAAGGGATGATATAAAGTTTATTCAAGAAACCTCAACTTACTACGATGTCCCCTCTAAATCTTCCAACCGTTTGGTTTGTGGTCTTTAAAGGTCAGTTATATGATTTCAACCCTATTACGTGAGTGTTTCCTATTTGCACATGTCACTACCCTCTCCTGATCAAGCAGACTTACTATAAACTGCCTCTCCCCCTTTTCCTTAATTATAAAGTTTCGTTGGATTTGCCTTTCTCTCTTTTCCCAAGCAATAAAAGTTTTGGTTAAGTATACCAATTCTACTAAGAAACGTACAAGAAAATGGAAAATAATTCGGAAAAGAAAAAAACGAATCTTTTTAAACAAGATATTCTAAGCCAGAAGAACAAATGTTAATATGGACATTAGATAGCCAAAACAAAACTTTCAGATCCATCAAATGTTTTTCTCGTTTTATCTTACACCGCATAAGACAGCACTAAGCAGTATAGTACTGCAAGATTTTTTATTTTGAGATAGAGTCACTCACAGTGACATTCTAGCAACCAAATTGCTGCGGATTGCTTTCAATCTTCACCCAACATAGAGCTAAAAATATAAATCCACAACTTGGAAGCAAGTCATGGAAGGAAAATTTATCGACTATGTTATAATGTCTGCACATACAATACCAATTGGTTATGATAAAAAATGTTTCCAAGATTTGTAGTAGGAAGAATATTAGTCCAAGCTGTTGTCTAATGAAGAATAAAAATTTTGAATGGAAAATGAGAGAGCCCCAATGTTTGAGAGGAGAAACATCGAGGAGGGAAGTTTTCCCAGACCAAACAAAAAGACTAAAAGTAATTTTACTATGGAAAAATTTCCCGAACCTGCCAGTGTATCAGAATGTTTCCTGTGTATCCAGTTTTCTGTGTGTGTGCTTCAGTGTGATCTGGGCTTGTGGACTGCCAATCATACAGGATTCAGGTCTACCTGTGAGCTATTTGTATTCTGTTTTTGGTTCTCAGTTCTTAAAGTTTGATATTTGCACTTAGTAGAGATATCTAACCTTTCTGAACTTGAAATTAAATCTCATTCATAAGTAAACAGTCTTGCCTTTTCTTCTAAATGCACCAGCCAACTAATTGGATTATTATTTGGTGTAGAAATCTGGTGGGACAGAGACTTCTTCGGAAGGTATGAAACCATCTGGGCCTTCAGAGAATATAGCGGAGTCAGTCAGCTTGAATAATCTCGTTGAAGTTTTCAGGGAGGCTTTCCTTTCTGGAGATGAGAAGACAGTTGATGAGGTTGAGGCTAGGATGTGCAGTATAGAAGTATTGAGAAAGCAACTAGTTGAGCAAGTATCTACTCTATCAGAAGAGATGACTTCTGGTAAAGAGAATTATATCCGACTGCAAGCAGATTTTGATAACTATAGAAAGAGATCTGAAAAGGAAAGACTCACAATAAGCAGTAATGCACAGAGGGAAGTAATTGAGAGTCTTCTGCCCATGGTGGATAATTTTGAAAGAGCCAAGCAACAGATTAAACCTGAGACAGATGAGGAAAAGAAGATTGATGCCAGTTACCAAGGTATATACAAGCAATTTGTAGAGGTCATGAGGAGCTTGCATGTATCTGCTATTGCATCTCTTGGAAAGCCTTTTGATCCGTCGGTAAGTTTTTGGTCCTTTTATGTGATTGTTCTTGGGTTTGCCAAAGTTTGGAAAGTCCGACATGTGAAAGAAAATTGTGTCTATGTCATTTATCGGCATTGGTTTTCTTGGTCTACTCTAGAAAAGATTACTCTAGAAAGATATCCAAGTATCATGGGTGATAAGATTGTCCTTTTCTATTTGCAGAATGGTCCATTCTGATATTAACTTATGGGATTTTAAAAACTGAGATTGAGACAATAAAGTTGGCAACGTAATTCGTGTAGCTATCCAAATATTCCATGACCATCTAGACCCTGGAAGGATGATGTCATATTCTTCAAGTATGACCGAGTTCCTTACAACTGAAAAGTATGCTTATGTATTTTACATGAATCTGGGGATTCTGATTTTTTTATGGTAAGATGGGTTTGCGGTATGCAATTATTTGATCTCTAATGCTAAAATAATATAATTATCTCACAAAGGATAGAGCCAATATAGATACTCTGAAGGTTTGTTCTCACATAAGCATTCCATGGGCATGATGCATAGAACAAACCATGAATATTATCAGTACATTGTAAATTACACTATTTTGTTATCACTAGAATAGGATAACTTAGGTGACCTCCCTCCATGCTTCTCAGCTACCAATCCCACAACCACTGTTTACCACCACCTTTATCATGGTGTCACCACATTTGCCTAGTCCACTATCATCACCACAACTATCACATCCATCACTCCAGGATGTTAACTATCACTGCTACCACTTGTTAAAAGAGTGATTGTGCAGCAGATGTGGTGATGCTACCGATGGAGAAGTTATGATGAGGTGGGGTGTTCGCCCTGGGGCAGGGGAGGGAGGGAGGGCGGGAAAATTAGGTTTTGGTCATTTGCCATTATAGTAATTTCCATTATGCAGCATGGCAGGAGAACAATAGATCTGTTGATACAATATGAGCCCACTTCATATACTATTTCTTATTCCTCTGCCATGCCTCTCTTGAAAGGAGTCATCAGTCATTACTGATCTGCCATGGATTTCATTTAACAAACCAGCAGGATCATACTGTCACATTTTCCACTTGCTTAAGATTAATTAATTTCTTTATCAGTTGCTTAAAGTTCAATTATTGCAGCTACATGAGGCCATTGGACGTGAGGAGTCTCAAGAATTTCGGGAAGGCATTGTAATTCGAGAGATTTGTCGTGGCTTTCGTCTTGGTGATAGAGTTCTGAGGCCTGCAAAGGTTGAAGTTTCAGCTGGACCTGGAAGCAAGAAATCAAAACCACTTGCTGTGGAATCTGCTGGACAAACTGCAGCAGCAGCTGGATTGGATGAGCGATAGTGATTCAACGACGAGAACCATTTTCTTCTAGAAAAGAGTCCAATGTCCTTCATTCACTCTAGCTCATGAAACTTTTTGGGTAGCATGCGGCTTTTATTGAACTGGGCAAAGTTAGTTTCTTCATGTTCAAGCTTCGCCAGTTATAGTTGAATCCATGGATAATTTTCTCATTTCTTTTCCTTTTGAAGGGTCTGATATATGTAAAAGGATTTGATTTAAAAAGAATTTACGGGCAACATTTTTGAAAGCTTCTAATCGTTATAATTTCCTTGTGATTTTAATGTAGCTGGTGGGCCCTATTCGAGTTTTATGCTTGGATGAAGTGAACTTCAATGTTGTGGGTGACTCCCAATGTACTTGGCCCTCAATTGTTACTCCTCTTGTTTTACTTCCTGAGCTGCTATAGTTTAATGCATTTTGTATCTTTAAGATTCGTGTCTAGAGGAACCTATTTTTTATTGAATTCCTTCCAACTTGGCTGTATATATTCAAAACTCAGTAAGTACCTTAAGGATTGGAGAGAAGCTTTCTTGTAAGCAGCCGTGCAAGAAATGAAGATGGACAAGAGTACTTCTGCTGACGGTTGAGGAAAGACTCTGAAGGTAAAGTTAATTTGCATCATCCTCTATGATACCTATGAAGTTCCAATTTTGCAGTCTCTCTCCGGATGATCGGTGTATGTCATTTCCCATTTTGGAAGATGTGCTTTTCTTTTGGTTCTCTACTGTGAAAACTTTAGCATTTCTTAGTTTCATATGGTAACTTTTGAGTATCATTCACTTTCTGTTTGTCAATTAGGACTCAAAGTATGAAGAATCAGTGGGCTAACAAGAGTTTCTTCTCTCCCTCACTCGCTATCCCTGTTATCACTTGGTAGGATGTTCAGAGGCTCATCTAAGACAATGGCAGATATTCTTCAAAAGGCAGCACAGATTAAGACGGCGGTGACTATGGTTGGTTTGCTTCCAGTTGCCTCTAGCATCCCTCTTTTTGGCCCTGCTTCTAGCATCTTTATTTTCTACTTCAAAGGCATCAAGTTTGGTAGCCTTGTGCAATTGATTCCCTGATCCCCCATAAATGGCCTAGAGGCATTGTGGGTGACCCTATATCCAGGCGTCTGGGAGGTTTTTCCTATTGGAACATTTGCATGAATTGTGGGGGTTCCGGAGGAAAACAGGAAGAGAAAGTGCCCCGTGACTACATTGATTGCACATGAGACTTGATGTTAGTTGGCAATGCTCCCTTTTTCTTGAATTTCATTAAGAAAGTGACCCCACAGAACACCTCTCAGGCCGTCATCAGGCGGCTTAGAGTTCAGGACCACCAGCAGATTCGGAGGATTTTCATGACACTTACTCGGAGAATATGTCAGTCTCATTACTTAGGGGGGTAAGGCCTCTGAGTTCCCTCGACTTGTATGCTGGTTTTGTGCTTGGAGCGCCAGGCTATCAATAGCCTGAAAACTTGTGGGGAGGTTAGCCTCCTTACTTTTCCAAAGGTAAAATTCAAGTTTTCGGCCTTTACCTTTTCTTCTCAGAGAGGACAATATGACAGTCTTGCCAACTAAAGTTCTGGGTTTATCACCGGACAAATGCATCATTTATGTCATGGTTTGAACAGAACGGAACATAATTTGGCCCGGCATGTATTCCTTTTTTTGTTTTTAGGCCTCCCTCCTGTTCCTCCCTTGTCTTGGCATTCCTTCTTTTCCTTTTTTTCTTTTGTTCGCTCTCTGACTTCTCTAGCAGTCGCTTTAATGGAGGCGAAGGCATGAATTTCCGGCGGCGACAAAAAGCATCGAAGCTGTGAAAGTGGTGGGCATTCCAATTTTTTCTTTTTTATCACTTTAGCTCTATTACAGCTGGAAATTCGGCAAGAAAAGAAATGGACAGCAACTGAAACAGTCTCAGGGATCTTCAGACAAGAATAGAGAGAAACTGTATATGGAGAGAGACAGAGACGGAGAGAGAGAGAGAGGGAGCAGTCTCTACTAGGTTCAAAGTGGGAAGTGAATCAGACAAAAAAGCTTCCTAAGAGGAAAAGAAGCTGTTCTTTAGGACAGTGCAAAGAGTGGCCCAGGAATCTCACAGACCCCACATTCACCTACCTACAGTCTCATTAGGGGGAAGCCCTTTGTTATCATCCTTTAATTTTCAAAGCTATGATGATTAGTGATTTTACTATGGCACCAAACTGGAAGAAAGAGCACTCAAAACAGAACAGAACAGAGGCAGAGAGGGAAAAAAATCTCAACTTTTTTCGTCTCAAACACAATCTTTTTCTACATAATCAAAGCTCGAGTATGATCAAAGTGTGGTCGTTCCGTGAAAGGCAAAAGGGGAAGCTTCCATGCCATTGTCCCGCCATTATTTTGTTTACCAAACGAGAAGCAGACCTGGCCCTGCTTGCGCATCATTAGTCCTGCGTCTCTTTCTTTTGATTCCTCTCTTTTTCATTTTCTTTTCTCCCTTTTCTTCTACACCCTTTTCTCTTTCCTCTCCAACGAGTGTATTTTCAGTAACTACAGAAAATGGGCAATGATTCCGTTGATTTATTGCTCCCATTTTATGATGCTTTTGCTCTGGTTTTTTTATTTTTTTATTTTTTTATGGTAGTTTTGAATATTAAGGAGAGGCTTCTCCAAAGTTCAGAGTAGACTATGGGAACGAGAATGACCACAAAAGAGAGAGACTCCGGAGAGGAGAGGAGGAAACCTAAGAAAAAGAAGTAATAAAATAAGACAAAAGGTACAACCAACATCAAGAAATTTCTCTACATGTCGTTTTTCCCTGAACAGGAAACTAATGAACCATCCCTCTCTCCTCCCTCTCTCTCTCTCTTGCTTGTTCTTTTCGATTTTAGCCCACCTTAACTGATCTCCGTTTTGCTTTGTTTGCCCTTCACTACCTGTGGCTGCAAAAGTCCAAAAGCTTCTTCCTCCCTTCAACTATCTCATCAAAGAAATCATCAAGCTGGCCCACTATATTCTCAGCGCCCGATCTCAACACCCCAAAACACCCTCTCAAGTGTTCCACTCTCTCTCTGACCCTCACCTGCGACTCGAAATCCACCCCTCCCACCGAGCAAATCTTCTCCAGCTCGCCCCTCAGCTCATCCATGGCCGTCCTCGACCTCCTGTACTCCTGAGCCAGAATCCCAGTCCCACCACCACCGCTCACCTGCTCGATCTCAGAGGCCACCCTCTGCTTCAGCCTCGCCGTCGACACCATGAAAGATGACCCGTAGAACAAGCACCCTTCCATCTCGTACTCCTTGCCAAGGATATTCGATTCCTCTGGCCAGTAATAGACCAGCCCGTATAGCAGGATCATTATGAGCAGAGAGCTCACGTTCTTCATCGCGTACAGAGCTCCCCTGAAGCCATTGAACCCGTGGAGCTTCGACTCGAAAGCGCCGCCCATCTCTTCGAATCTCAGCGAGAGTGGCCTGAACTTCATCTCCATGAGTGCCCTGTTCTCCTCCTCCAGCCCCACGGCTTCTCTCCTGCATCCATTGATCGCCCTGATAACCTGTTTCAAATCAGAACACACGCGAAAAAAGAGAGAGAGAGAGAAAAATGAGTTCTCTTATTGAAAGAAGAAAGAAAAGGATATGATCTGAAAAGGAAGTCTAATTTTTTTATCAGGATGGATGTTGTGACCGACCTGTCTAGAGACTTGTGGGCTTAGATGATGATGGTGAGCATCGAACAGGGAGATCACATTCAATCCCGCAGAGCAGCAATTCTCCAGGCCGGAGACTCCAGACTTGAGGACATGGCATGCGTCCCACAGCTTGGAGCTCTCGTCCATGTACTCGTTCAGCCACTTGTCTCCCACAGGCAAGTGAAGTTTCTGGACAAGCAGGGACAAACTGGTGTGGAAGGACCTGAGGACCGAGAGTACCCTTTGGAGGAATTGGACTGACATGAAGCTGTGAGACAGAGAGATGCGCTCAAGATCATCAATCCCCCTCGTGAGCAGGCTATAGAAGCCATTGACAGAGTTGGTGGAAGAAGGATCCATCTCTTCTGGCTCTTCTCCGTTGGAAACTCAATGACAAGCCTCAAAAAAAAAGGGGGGGAAAGAAGAAGCAAGCTCAGAAGAAGAGAAAGATGGTGAGATTGGGGGAGGAAGGAAGGTGAGCAAGCATAGGGTATTTAAATTCAAGGAAGGAGGAGGAGGAGCTCAGGTTTCTAGGGTTGAAAGGAATTGTGGGAACTGGGAAGCAATGATGATGGTTTCCTACAAAGAGGAAACGATGATTGTGAGCTGCCATTTTTTTGATTGTCTGATGGGGAAGAGGAGAAAGAAAAGTGCCAACCCAAAGGATTAAAACAAGAGGGGGGAAATAAATAAAAAAGATTTGGCCCAAAAAGCTAAAAAAAAAAAAAAATTATCTGTATTCCTTAAAATTCCCAAGGACAAGGAATTATTCACCATTACACACGAGAAAAATAATAAAGACTGGCCAAAAGGGAAACCAAAGAAATACCCTTTTGAGCAAAATTAGAAAAAGAGAAAGCGGAGGGGATTTGTATTATAATGTTGCTGGCAATGCTATGTCATGATGTTAGATTGAGGTCATGGGTGCGTGGAAAGTTTGACCGAGATTGACCCATTTTCCCTGCAAAAGAATTCTCTCTTGGTGTATTTTTTTTGGGTCTTTGATTATTGTTCAAACACACCCCCCCACTTAGTCAAGAGCCTGTTGGTGATTGGAGCTTTGCTTCCTCCTTTTCTTCCTCGAGCAACTGACTTGGCCCCCTCTAATCCCCTCACTCATATTGAAATCTGCGGCTCGTGTCTCCTTGGACGCACGGTCTTCTTCGAGAACGAAATCATGCATGGCGTTCGTTCTTTGAATTCTTAAGATAAAAAAAATGAAGTCTTTTCATGCAAATCTTATTACCTTTTTCTCGATATACCCCTTCCCCTTTGTCCTCGAAAAGCCATGAAACTTCCTCCTCCTCGTTGGTACCAAACAATCTTTGACGCTATACTTGCTTGTAGGAGTTCTCTAGCTGTGTGGGAATTCTTCTTTTCTAGACGGTGGGGACCGGAAAATCTTGTGCATCACCGATTCTCGCAATCGTGTCTTCGGTTTGCATGATAGTGTTAATTAATGGAGTGCTCGTGAGGTCTTGGAGAACGGGACACTTGAGAGGGGATGTTGGTCTTCTAAGATTTCCCTCGGGAAGTGAGGAGGAGGAGGAGGAGGAGGAGGAGGAGGAGCGCCATTTCAAAGGATGCACAAAGGTGGATTTCCCCTCCATCTTTCGCTTTTAGGTGTGCCCTCCAAGTCCAACTAGTCATGATAATAGCAACGCACCTATAAGTTCTCAATTGAATATTCATAGGTTCATCGCAACAAGCATGACTGATCATATGTTAAAAAGGTAAATTTCCAAAATGTTAATCTCCCATGGCACGATGCCATGACCTTCGTCAAAATATGCATTTCGAAATATGGAAATTCTTTTTTGCATTTCTAAACGAATCTATTTAATCATCGTGGCATTTCCAATTTCCACTAGTCTTTTGAATTGCAATAGAGTTTGTTCGTACCGATAATCACGCTCGAGTAATTCACAGGGAATGCCCTCTAAAAGCACGTAAGCTAAATATATAGAAACGTATATGAGAGGCCAAGAGAGAGGACTGTAATTGCAAAAAGGCAAAGGGACTATCATCGTCATTTTCACACGTGAACGGAGAGCGTCACTGTCGGTTCCCATTCACAACGATCACAAATGCGCCTCAACCCATCTCTCTCTCTCAGGTTGGATAGTATTATCAGGATTGTATACAATCCACAACGATAAGTTCAAATGGAACATACCACCAAATTCCAGATAAGACAAATTTTTCCGATTCGATTTTTATATCTGGTCAACCAAACAAAGCATTAGTGGAGATGCAATTTCTTCGCTTCAAACACTTCTAATGTCAATGAAAACATGCCGTGATTTTCAAACAAATGGAGTAAAGTGTAGAATCTTTTCAGCTAGTGAAGTCATTCAGTCTTGTCTTTGCAGGAAAAAAAAGAGAGAAAAATTCAGTCTTGAAATCAATATCCTAGGTCTGACCTCAAGCGGATGGAAAAAACCGGCTGTGAACAGAAAAAAAAAAAAAAAAAAAAAAACCGAGAGGATGTTCTCTTATTGCGTAGAAGGAAGAAAAGAACCTCAAGAGCATTTTGATCTATAGGCCATGACACATCTCAATCGTGTTAGTTAAACCTAGGAATTTTCTACAATCACAGACGGTATGCTAAAGTTGAGAGAAATAGTGAGACGGGTCTTGTGGACTCGAAATACAGAAACGACGATCCCGTCTAGACCTCATCGCTTGATATGCTCGGTGAAGATTTAGCATGACATAGTTAATACAGCAGTCCTACATCAGCCGACGAGGGACTAACCATGATGGGGTGATAAGACAGAGCCTCATTGATCACAGCGGAGGCTATGCTCGACCAGCCCTTTATGCCCTAGAATCAATAGCATGGATGATGATATTAGGACTTGGCAAAGATGCTCCAACTTTGCTTCGACTGCTTCGTAGATTCAATGGCAGAAATACCCAGATTTTTTAATATTCCCCCTTTTACCAAAAGATGCGTTCATTTGAGCCCCCAAGCTCTCCCTAGAGAGAGAGAGAAAGGAAAAAAAGAAGAAGAGAGGATGCTCTATCGAAGTAGCTTCCAAGATTTAGCCCAACCTAAAGCGAAATCGGACAAGTTTTCAGGTTGTGAGAAGTCCTAGCCAATAGCTAGTCCTAGTGCTCTAGGCTTTTGTAATATGATATGCGGGAACCATCATGAGTTTTGGTGCTAGCCTTTTAATATATGTCCTAAATAGTTCAAAACAATTCACACCAGTTGAATCAATTGAAATTTCGTTTACTATACATGGCTATCGCCGAAATTGAAAGGATGTGTGCTCATATGCTTGCAACATGGTATTTCACTCCGCCTTTGTTGTTGCCATGTGACACGACAAATTTTATGAGTATTGCTCCGTGATCTAATACTTATCAATTGTTGAATTCAAACTTCAAATATCATTTGGGAGAGAGTTTTCCAATATATTCACTTCAATAGCCCGTGTTCAAGTAATGGATATTCTTAAAGTTTTTGACAAATCGATATTAATAGATTGTTAAAGAGAGATGATCACAACATTTTTTTTTCCAATTTTGGTAATTATATAAAATTAATTATGTTTTATTTCCACTTAATTTAGACCGATAAATAAAAGAATGATAGGGATGAATTCACGAGCCTTAGTTTGTCGTACAGCGACTTTTATTTTGTATCTTATAACATGAAAAGAAAAAAAGTAATTAATGGATAAAGAGACATGATCTTGCCCATAGATATTATTTAGCCATCACTTCCTTCCTCATTTCTTTTTCCTTTTGACATTCATTTCACTAAATTTATGTCAATTCACTTTTTCCCTTTGTTTCTTCTCCTCCTTTCTGACACTTCTTCTCTTATTGAATTTATTTTACATTAATGTTCAAGCTATGTTGTATAATTCTGTTTCTTCCATCGATCATTTGTATGATCACAAGGTCACTTGACTTAAAGTGTAGCTATGAATTTTGACATGGTAAAGCGTTATAATTTCTGTTTAAGTTCCCGGATGAAATAAGTTTACACTATTAATATGCCCCTTGGAAATTTTAATAAAAATTGCGTAAGAATATGTTTTAAACATGATCTTGAATGACTATTTACAAAGGAAACACATAATTTATTAAATATCCATCTTTTAACTAATTGATAATTGAAAATTTTGGAGTTAATGTCGGATATCATTTTAAAAGTTGTTGATTTGGTTTTATTGTGACAAAACATTGATGACATTGAAATCAATCATTTTAATAAGTCTTGCAACTCTAAATTTGACATGTACTTCTACATATAAAGGTAATTTTAGAGTTATTTTTTCGTTGATTAATTGGAGGTCTTTAAATATGTTAATATGGGTTTTCGTAGAACTGTATAAACTTTACTTGGAAATAGTGTTTAGATAAAGAGTGCTACTAATGTTGAAAAATTAAAGGATGATCAAGCAATCTATAAAATTAAATGTGTAGTATAAACGATAAGATAGATTATGTTGAGATTGTGAATTTATTTATTTATTGTTTTTGCGGCGACACCGGATTATATTTTAGTGATATTATTAGGCAGCAAAAACATAGATGAGAAAAGAAAGCGAAAAGAAAAGTCAAAGCACGCCCAGTGGGACTCGAACCCACAATCGCCTGATTAGAAGTCAGGCGCCTTATCCATTAGGCCATGGGCGCCTCCACACGAAGAGTCCCATTAAATTAAAACCTTTACTCCTATTTCTCGGCTCCTTTCATCGTCCCCAACCATCCAACGCCTGAAAATATATATTTTGATTAATATCATGAATAATCCCAAACTGACATACCTATAACAAATTTAACTTCCATTAATTTTTGTAAATTTTACTATTAAATTACTAAATTTGATAACATGTGATAGTTAAGAGGTTATGTGTACTGATTTTATGATTTTTCGTGGTATTAACCCAATTTAATAGAAACTAATGGATGGCATATTTGTTACAAAAATTAATTTGCAGTAAATTTATCACAGGTTTATTGATTTGAAGTTTTTTGTGATATTAACCCAACACATTTTGATAACATTGAGCAACTACACTTTGTACTTGTGCAGCAGTGCTTCTGCATTGAAGCTCATATGAATCAGCATTCGGTCCTAGAGAGTTTTCGATTACCTTTTTTTCACTCAAAAATGGTCGAGAGAGCTCGTAAAGTGAACGGCAATAGCAACGACAATACTTGAAATTGCTTGAACTCAGACCAACACAATGATGACTGAGATCGGAATCAAATGCCCTGAGATTTGGGTGACGCTACCTTTAACGTTTTATGCTTCCATTCCATGTGAAAAGTCACAACTGCGTACATGCATAGTGTATTCAAGTGCATTTGACCCGATCCTAGCGGCAAAGATTTGAGTACGACGAGTCAAGAAAAGAAGCCAATCCACGGCGTCGGAGCAGTTTGGAGAACGTGTCAGCACAGTACATCAAAAGGCAGAGCAACGGACATCGAAATCAAAAAGAACCTCGAGCCATTGCATTTCAAAGGTCGGAGCAGACTGGAAAACTTAGTACTCTGGCTTTCAAGCTTTTTCTGGAAATCAGGCCTTCCACAGTCGATGTTGTCTCTACAAAAGAATATCGAAATTCACTGGAAGGTTGATGTACGAGTCATAAACCGTGCTTGAGACCGTCAGGGAATGCGAAGCTAATTGGTCCGAGAGAGAAGATCTACGAGCATATCAGAGTGCATAAATCCCCCACTCTAGCTGGTGAAATGTTGGTGAAAGGAAACACCCTGAATTTGCCATTAGCCATGCAGGTCAAAGTTAACTCGGCATTGTGCTCCACAGACTGCAAAATCTGTTAGAACCACAAGAAATTGCAAAATCACAGTGGTAAATGTGTCCTCGAGGATATCAAGTTTCTAGTATGACGTCGAAATACTATGCTAAGATCTACTATGTGAATTTAACTTAATGTTTTCTGGAAGAAAATGAGAAAAAGATGGTCATATCGAAAGCATTAAAAAAGGGACCAGGGGACTTGGCAAGCTGTAGCAACACTGGTAGTCTGGTTGGACTCCAAAAAGCTATATATATATGCTCCATTTCAGAGGAGGACGCTAATTAACTGTAATGAATCTATGTTGTAGGACTGCAAATTCTCAATAATCTCGATACCTCACAAGAACTCGTCATGTCGTTGCAGCTCCATCTTTTTGAAGGGATGCAATTGAGAAAATGACACCAACTGCAATACTGGTTTAAGTTGATTCTCCATAGTGCTGTGACAAGACACCCAGAGAATCTAACACAATAAAGAAGATCAATTTATGAGATCTCATGCAACAACAGAGTGAGGGTGGGCAATAGCTTCAAAGAAAAGAAAAACTCTAACTCACACGAGACCAAAGAGAAGAAGAGCCACAATCCTCAGGACTGGTTTATCCAGCTTCTGCTTCAACTTGATGGAACTCTGAACACCGTAGTCAAAGAGACCAACCTTATTAGTCGGAAGATCTCTACAGTGAGGTTTATATAGAGACACAAAACCAAGTAGAAATCCTGATGTGAAGCCTCCAATGCTCGAAAAGTTGTCAATATAGGGCAACAGGCCAAGAGCAAAATTGATTGTGAAGATTGAGAAAATGAAAAGCAGAGCAGCACACTGCAACACATAAAGGAGAGATTTATATGGTGATCAAGAAAATGATAATGGTAGAATAGATGACACAGTGAAATAATAGTTAAAGCACGTAAATACATGCAGCATCAACCTTATCATTGAAATGTCTCCAATAGCGTATTAAAACAGCAAGCATAGCTCCCAATAGTCCAAAAAGAGCAGCAGAGGAACCGACTTGTGGACTGTCTTGGACAAAAGTTGCAGAAACCAGGCTGCCAACCAAGGCAGATAGTGTATAGATCATCCCCGATCTTACTGCAAAGCAATTAAATTAAATGAGGAAACGAATAATAGCATGAAAGATTAGTCTAACAGGGCTTAATGCCGATTAAACTTCAAAGGTTATCATGAAGCAAAAATACCTACATGGTCCAAACTCCTGCTCTAAATGAATCCCCAAGTACATGACACTGACCAGATTGATCAATAGGTGGAAAATCCCAGCATGCAACCATGGTGCAGTGAAGAGTCGCCAAGTCTGGTGCTCAGTCAGCAATGTTCGTCGGAGAGCCCCCACCGCATCCAGCCTGATAAAACACAATAATAAGTGATCTTCCTCTCTTCTGTTGAGACTTGCAAGACCAAAAAAAGATGTTGCTCATATTCCATGTTAACATATTGCTGTTACGAGAGGAAAAAACCAACCTAACACAACTAAACAGCATCCCTTTTCACAATACTTGCGAGAGAGAGAGAGAGAGAGAGAGAGAGAAGCATATGTGATGAATGTCACCAAAGTACTAGACACAAAAGGGGATCACAGCTTTGGTGGATATCGTGAGAGTGTTAGTGGTTCGACACCTGCTGCTTCTGGGAACATTCTATCAGAATTCTTACACCCATTTTTTCTGCTTCCGACCACACTGTACTTGTGTCAATGTAGTGTGGCAAGAAGGCACAGAACGGCAGAGATTTAACATTCCTCCAACTTATTGGATTCAAGTCATTTCAGAGAGAAAAATTACGATGCTACATGGACAGAGGGTGTAGCCTCAACTTTCCTATTCTGTCGGGGATGCTGCCATTCTCATGTCTCCACCACTGTTGTTGCCAACCATACCTCCACCACTATCACTCTTGTCGCCGCCGCCGCCACCATGGCCATGGAACTGCGTCATTGCTGCCTCTAACTACCATGACCCCACCATTATCGTAGTTTTCTTATCCTCTACAATACACAACCACTCTGTACTTGTTCCCTCACTGCCATACACCACTACTCATCACCATATTGCCAATTCACCAAAATATTTTCATCGAAACTTCCTTCCTACACCAGCATCGCCACCACCTGTGCCACTCCACCACCACAGCCACCACTGTCGTTGTCCTTAACTTCTTCACCTACTAGAACATGACTAAAAGACAGAAGCTTAGGGCACTAAGAAGTTATGATCCTATTTGATCTGGATGACTCTTCATTTCCACAATATGAGATCCAACCACACACTCCAATTTTGATGGTACAGTTCTAGATGCATTCTTTGTGACCCATGTGAGAGCAACTAGAAGCACTGTCACTTGGTCCAGCTAGGAGCTAAAAACGCACAGAAGCCTTTAACCTTCTCTAATGATAAGCATGAAATGTACATTAAAAAAAAAAAAAAACTAATAACTACACAATTTGAGGATCAGTTCGTCATATGCTGGCCAGCACTCCTGAGGGAAAAAAAAGTTCTCGTTGACGACATACATAGCTTGAAGCAAAAGTCCGAATTACAAGTACCTAGACAGTAAAAACGCTATTCTTCTTCTGGTTATCGCTAAAATAACTTTTTTTTTTGGTGATCCAGAGTCCCGGAAACAACCCTAATAAGAGGAGCTGATTGATGGAGCCTGATTTTCCAACCAAAGCAGAGCAGCGTACGCTCACTAAAGGAAAGCAAGCAATTGTATCAAATGCGACTAACTTAAAGACGAAATCGATCGTCTCGCAGCAAAACTGGTTCGGAGCAAATGTGGAACGTCACCGAAACGAAACGAAAAAATCACGACTAAATGGGGGAAGAAACGAAGAATCTCACGTCGAGGCGGAAGGTCCGAGCAGGGGGTTCTCGGGGAGCGGCTGAAACGAGAACCTGCCAAGGGCCCCGAGCGCGCACTCGCCGTGGGAGTTCTCGCCGCAGTTGTTGACGGCCATGGTGGCGACGAAGGCGAAGACGTGGAGGAGCACGAAGAGGGAGATGATCCACGTGTCGCCCCGCCGGCGGGAGGCCGACTTCAAGAAAGGTACTGCTTCCTCGTCGTCGCCGCCGCAGCTGCCGCCGCCGCCGAAATCGAACGACGACGATTGGCGAGGCTTGAGGTCGAGCTCCGTGCCGATCTTGGCGGAAGCGGCCATTCGATTCTGCAAGCAAAGCTCGAGCTCGAGGTCGGTGATGGAGGGAAATCGTTTCAACTGCTTCGCAGCAAATGGGATTCAGTTAAAATACTCTCTCAGTCCCTCCAACTTCATGCTTAACTGCTTTTTTATTTTTATATTATATTATATTATATTATATTATTATTATTATTATTATTATTATTATTATAATTACTACTACTACTACTACACGAATTAAGCCATACAAAGTGTGCTAATTGCACACCTTTTAGTTACTTAATGCAAGATGTGGGATTAAATTTCACCTTTTTTATTTATTTATTATGTATTAGATTATATATATTTAGTAAAAGTGAGTTCAAAAAGATAAATCGACATATTTTAGGCACCTTCTTCGATTCGACATGCTCATGATACTTGGTGATAATTTTTAAGTGCATGCACTCATGCACCTCCTCGTAGTAAACAACTCCATGCAACCATAGAGGAAATAAGTGTGATTTACAACAGTGGCTATTGAATTTAATTGAAATTCATAATAACTTTGATTTTCAACGACTTAGTACTCTTAAACTTTTCAATCTTAGTTCTAATGGTTCTATCCTTCTATTGCTTAGCTCTCTATGTTCTTCGTCTCTATTACAACTTGTTCCGCTCAAGTCTTTGTTAGATCCTCCCTCTTTTGTCATGTTACTATGATTGGTATTACCTTTGTGACGTTCCTATTTCATCATCTAAAATGCTAATGAACCATCACTTTCAATTTGATTCTTAATATCATTTTTGAGGAAAATTATTAGCAGTTAGTCCTAAACTTATGGTGCGAATGTCAATTCAGTCATAAGTTTTTCGATTTTGTTAATTTAGTTATAAACCTTTGCATAAAATTCAAATGCAGTCTTTTGGACCACTTTTCATCAGGAATCGCAAAAACAATGATGCCGTCTTTTTGGAGAGGCTAATGTCATATGATGTGCATGTTGTCTCAATATGCCATGTCAAGTATTTATCTATGCTAGTAGAAGAGGCGTTAACAAATGGTGGATTTGTCCCACGAGAAAATTCCATGTCTAGCCATCATATGTTTTAAGGAACAATGACTCGAATGGGTCTAAAGTGTAATATAATTCATGAACTTTTAATTTGTTTAAAATGATTTTTAAACTTTATCTCAATATGCATTGTGGTTATTAAATTTTTAATTTATTCAATGTGATCCATGAACTTTTAATACATGTTTGATTTAATTTTTCAACATTATGAAAATGTTTAATGTTCTTTTCACATGATCCATGGACTAAATCGAACATATACTAAAAGTTCAAGTATCACATGAATATTTTAAAAGTTCAAAGTTCACATTATATGAATTAAAAGTTTATGAACCACATTGCATATTGAGTCATAGTTTAAAGATCATTTGCGTCATTTTCCATATGATTCGACAAATGGTAGTTATAATATGTTTTAAAAATAGTTATGAAGCCGAATCGGGCTTTTAGGGTTTAAAGCTCACAACTTGTATTGATCCGAAAGAAAAGCAATTGACGGGTCCCAAAAATTGAACTGGGCTTTGATGGGGCCCGAAAAGATTAGGCCGACCGACCGGTCCGGTTTTGCTTATTCGTGCAAGCGAGGAAGATACTTTGAATAAAGCTCACACCCCGTATTGATCCAAAATGAGAAAAAAAACCAACGGGTTTTGGAACTGAACCGGGCTCTGACCGGGCCCGAAAATATTCGGTTCCACCTATTCGTGCCAGCAAGCACGATACTTTGACACAGCCGTCGATCCAAGAAACGAGATCGTCATCATCGTCTTGCGATTTTGGATGCTTCCGAATTCCAAAACGAACGTGCAAGGTCAATCTAAAGATAGGCAAAAAGGCTTTAAAAAAAAAACGACGACGTACGGAGAGGGCAACAAAACGCGACCAAAAAAAAAAAAAACAGAAAAGAAAGGAAAAGGCGTGCGGGTCTTCAAAGCCCACGGGGTTCCCGCTTCTCGCGCTCGCTCGCTCCTCCTCTCCTCCCTCCATTTCTATGGTTTTCAACTTCTCGGATTTCGTCTCCTTTTCTTCCCCCGTTTTGCAGTTTCTTTGTTTTATTTGGAAACTCCCCCAACAAACGAGAAAAAGTCCACCGTTTTTCCCATATTCAAACCCCCTCTCCTCCTTCAACTCCTCTGTATATTCATCACCTTCGTCCGTTTTTTCTTCGCGACCCTCTTCGATCTGAATCGACGCTCCCCTCTCAGATCTGTAAGATTTCTTCTGTACCCATTTGTCTGTGACGTTTGATGAATCACTCCGGTTATTCGTTGCCGTTGTTCTGATTCAAAGCCTGCGAAAGTTCTGTTTTTTATGTTGCTCTCTGGATATACGCCCGTTGCAGCTAGACTTGCTTTAGCGTATGATCGCGTCTGCTGTGGGCCCTTTTCTTCTCATTGGGTATTCCGTTCCAATCATGCCTTTTGTCTGGAAGTTGAGAAGGAGATTTTGGGATATCTGTGTTCCTCTTAGTTTCATGAATTATAGATTGATGTGGGAATTTTGAGAAATGGTGGTGCCAGATTTTGACATGTACTGATTTTCCTGACATGGATGAGATGTGAATGAAGATTTAATGGTTTGTAACTGGATTTTTATTGACGTTTTGGTTCTTTATGTGTGGGATCGAATCCGCAGATAGACCGAGTTTTTGAATTCTCGCTAGCTTCCCCTCCTTAGATTAGCTCTTTGTTCGGGCTGTTCTTAATCTTAAGGGCCCGCTAGTTGATGTAAAAGAGTAATGTCGATTATGAAAATTTAGCAACGGTACCTGCTTGTTCAAAAGTAATGCGTCGGATGGTTACTTTGGTAAGGCCCAACTATGATGTGTTCTGCTTATCAATTGTTTAATGTGGATTCGGTTTTATTTTAGTGTTGAGGCACTCGTCACAAAGCGTGCTAGCTGGTGTTCTGTGATTTTTGGCGGAAAGAAATCATATGGTAATTGAATGACGTTTGTTGTATTTGACGTGGTCTTGGTTAGATTTGTTGTCTGCTATGCCAATGCATAAGTAGGTTGGAAATTTTAGTTCATTCTTACTTATTTCTCAAGCTTGTGAAATCAGAATTTTACAATTTGCTTTGTTAAAAGTGGCTTAATGTCACTCAATGTCCTTGGAGACTTAAAAAGTATTTTGCTTTCTTCATCAGTTTATCATCTTAATTTTAACCTGCATTGCCTTTTACTCAGTGATAAAGCTGGTTTGGTTTTACCAACTGCCTAAATAACCTCATCCTTGTCAGTCATAAGTAAATGCATTTTCATTAGTTTGTGCAGGAAACCTTCATTCAAAATGTCAGGCTTGTGTTTGAATTAGACTTTTTATATTGATTATGTGGTGCAGGAAAATGAAATTTTGAAAACTTGGTTTGAATCAATTATTGTTCAGTAAGTTTGATTGTGCTGGGATCATGGACAAGGAACATCCTAGTCAAGATTCTAACTCTCCACAAACTGAGAAGGAAAATACAACTGGTGCTCCCAATAATAATGATCAAGATGAAAAATTGGATGATGAAGCAGTCATGCACAAGGAAGACACTAATAGGGAAGAAAATAGCTCTTCAGAAACTGAGAAGGTAGAGCAAGGTGGAGTTGATAATGTTGACAAGACGGTTCAAGATGAAATTTCAGAAAACCTAGAAGCTCTGAATGATGTCAAGGCCAGTGCAGAGCAAGATGATCAAGATGGACCATCAAAAAACCTCGAAGCTCCAAATGATGTCAAGACCAGTGCCGAGCCAGAAAGTGACAGTGGAAAAGACTTGTCTGACAAGATGAATGGACAAATAGATGTAGAATCTAAAGTTCAAGCGGAAAAGGCAGATAATGCCCGCAAACAAGAAGACACTGGTGATGAAAAGAACGACGATGGGAACTTGGAGCACAGGGCTAAAGAAGAAGTAAGCCAATCTATGAAGGAAACTGAAAATATCAGTGAGGAAAAGGAAGCTGAGCCCGTTTTTGATGGAACAGAAGTTCCAGGAATGGAAAGTGTTAGGTCTACATCTCTCCGCTCTTTGGATCTTGATCCAGAAACTCAAGGAAGCAATTGGCCTGAGAAGGCAATGGCCATTAAGAACTTTGTCATGGACAAGAGTGCAGGCGCAGTCTCCACCGTCTTGCGTCGCCTTTCTGGAAAAAAAGGTGATGATGAAGAATTCGCTACTCAGGAAAATAAAGAGGATGTAGAGTCCCACCAAGAAGTTAAAACTGAAGAAGCTTCGCAAAAAGCATCTGAAAAATTTGCGTGGAATCCTCTTGGCTATTTCAAGTTTACTAGAGATGCTGATGATGAAAACAAAGCAGAGCAGCAGGAGGTTGTAAATGACTTGCTACAACCTATTGTAGCAAAAGGTAGAATCATTCTTTATACACGACTAGGTTGCCAGGAATGCAAAGAGGCTAGGCTGTTCTTGTACAGAAAGCGGCTTAGGTATGTTGAAATTAATATCGACGTTTATCCAAGTAGAAAGCTGGAGCTGGAAACGATTAGTGGTTCTTCAGCTGTTCCAAAGGTCTTCTTTAATGAGATACTTATTGGAGGTTTGAATGAGATGAAAAACTTGGACGACACCAGCAAGCTCAAGGACAAGATCGATTATCTAATCGCTGAGGTACCATCGCCTGAAGCTCCTCTACCGCCACTTTCAGGCGAAGATGACGAGTCTAACAGTGGGCTAATTGATGAGCTGGCCCTTGTTGTTCGGAAGATGAAAGAATCAGTTCCTGTCAAGGATCGATTCTATAAAATGCGCAGGTTCACCAGCTGTTTTCTTGGTTCAGAAGCTGTAGATTTCATATCAGAGGACCAATACCTGGAAAGGGAAGAGGTCAGTTGATCTTAAGTTCAGTTTGTAAAATATTTTCTAATTATTGGTTAATGTGTCTATATTATGTAATTTGGCTTGATTATTCGTGTTCAGTTCCACTAATATTCCTTTTCCCTCATGGGTCAGGCTATTCAATTTGGCAGAAAGCTCGCCAGCAAACTTTTCTTTTATCATGTTCTTGAGTGAGTATTTTCTTGTTCTCTTGTTAATGTAACAATCATCTTGTTCCATGCATTAAATTTGTGGTTGACTTATCTTAATGCCCTTTGTGATTCTAGTGAGAATGAATTTGAGGACGGTAATCACTTGTATCGATTTTTGGACCATGATCCGATTGTATCAACACAGTGTTACAACATTCCTAGAGGTATCATAGATGTGAAGCCAAAGCCCATAATTGAAATAGCATCGCGATTGAGATTTCTGTCCTATGCAATCTTTGATGCTTACACCTCAGAAGATGGAAAGCATGTGGACTATAGAAGTATTCATGGAAGTGAGGAGTTTGCAAGGTGAGTTGTCTTTGAATAGGATGCTGATGTTGATACGTTGAACTGTATCTGTTCTATGCACCAGTATTCAGTATGGTCTTATTCATTTAGGTACTTGAGAACTGTGGAGGAACTCCAGAGGGTAGAATTGCAAGGCATGCCTAGGGAGGAGAAGCTTGCCTTTTTTATTAACCTCTACAACATGATGGCAATCCATGCTATACTGGTGTGGGGTCATCCAGCTGGAGCGCTGGAACGAAGGAAGTTGTTTGGAGATTTCAAATATGTTGTTGGTGGATGCACCTATTCACTTTCGGCCATCCAAAATGGTATTCTTCGGGGCAATCAGCGACCACCTTACAATCTCATGAAACCGTTTGGTGCCAAAGATAAACGTTCCCAGGTAAGGTGCTGATGCTATTGGTAGGGTTTGATTGCTTCGTTTAAAATGAATGATTTGGAAAACATTTTCCTAAATATGATTGCTTGTCTTGCTTGAAATAATTATTCAGAGAAAAATGTTTTCATTATCAATAACAATTTATGTTCAAGAAATTTTTGTGGACGATGAAAATTTTTTATGTTCATCAGTCTTGTAAAAGATACAAGTGATCGTTTTTTAGAAAGTATTTTCCTATTATTCATTTTTTGCAAAACAAATGCACCTTTAGTTACCCTTTTCTTTCTTTCTTTCTTTTTTTTTTCAATCTGCTATTGCCTATCCATAGAGTAAAGCATTATGATAACTGGAATAAGTTTTGTGGTTGTGGATTAACCATTCTTTAACTCTTTCTTTTCCAAAATGTAAGAACAAGACAGCAAACATATCTGCATCTTAACAGTACTACGATGGACATTATGTCAAATACGGTAATTCACTTAGTTTTAGGTTTTTGTTTCCTTTTCCTCTTCCGATGGCCAAAAAGTTGTAAAGTTTGCCACATGAATGCTTTTTTCTCCTAGCATGGTGCTCTAAGTAAGCAGAACACTGAAAGAGGAGCTAACACTTCAAATTTTTTCTGTAGATTCATTTGGGTTGTTACATGTCATTTTCTATTCTTCTACCATACATTTGATACATATATGTGTAACTAATTTCTTTTCCAGTCATTGATTGGGGGAGAGTTGTTTGTTTAACGCATGTCATTGTGTTGTAAGAATGACAAGAGACTCCAGACTTACCAGTCTTGGACACTTCATATGTTAGGGTGCATTTTTTCTCTCAGCATCAGATGTATTATGAGGAAAGTTGTATTCTACTCTCCTGAAATTTTTTTCACTTATTTGGAAATAGGTGGCTCTTCCATATCCAGAGCCTCTTATTCACTTTGCACTTGTATGTGGCACTCGGTCTGGACCAGCTCTTCGATGCTATTCACCTGGGAATATTGACAAAGAGTTGACAGAGGCAGCTTGTCTTTTCTTAAGAAGTGGAGGATTCTATTACGATCTGAATAACAAGGTTGCCTCTGTCAGCAAGATCCTTAATTGGTAAGCTATTGTAGAGGCCTTTAAATGCAGCTCGTGCTTTCAATTGGCCCAGATATCCAAGTTGATAGATTGGCTAAACCATGTTGTTCTGTATTTTTTTGTGTGCCCTCATGTTGAACTTGACGAATCCTTTGTGACTCAAAGCCGGAGACACCTTTAAACAATTGTGCAGTGCCCGTGTTTTCTTGTCATGACAGATATAAAGCATGAGAAGTTTTACTTTGTCCGACTTCTCTTTCTATTTTTCTGGTTGAAGAAGCTCATGACATTTTCGTATTTGATTGTGTGACGGCAGGTTCCGTGTAGATTTTGGGAAAAACGAGGTGGAAGTGGTTAAGCATGCATCAAACTATCTAGACTCAAAGGACTCGGAGGCACTACTGGAGATGCTTTCGAGCAATCAATTGAAGGTGACCTACCAGCCATATGACTGGGGAGTGAATTGCTAAGCTTCATTCTTTGAGTAACTTTTGTCTAATACGCACAGCTTCCCCTGTTATGAACTCAACAGAGTGGCAGAGTTTTTTTCTTCACCTTTAATACATAGCTTCCCCTGCTTTTAAGTTGCAGTGGTGAAGAGCTAATGTTTTCGGTTTTCGCCGAGATGGGAATAGAATCATGTTTTGTGAGTTTTGCTGCTCAAAAACATCGGCACTTTCCTTTACCAAAAAAAAAAAAAAACATCGGCACTTTAGGACAATGGAAGTACAAAATCAAGCTCTTTCATCACGTCGCAAATTCTTTGTACGATGGATTGGCTATGTTGTTATCAAGCCCATGAGAGTAATCCATGTATCAAACTCTGTGGCCTGGTCTGGCTTTATAAAAGATGGCCTCGTTCAAACCCGCCAAGTAACCCTTTAGGCCCATGATGGTGTCCAATGTTTGCGAAACGATAAAACTCCAACTCCCATTTTCAGAAATGCGGTTGTTTTCTGTGCTAGCGGTGAGCGCCGGTTTTGAACTGAACTAAACCGGTTGATCTTAGGTAGTCTTTGGGGGAATAGATTTAGGAATAAATGGTTTAATCTTGGTTCCTTGTGTGGAACTGAACCGAACCAATTGACTGGTAATTTTATTTTATTTTTTGTAATTTTTTCTCTTCTAAACTAAAGAGTAAAGGTGGCAAAGGCAAAAGGCAAAACCCTAGGCCTCTCAGTATCACAACTCTCGCCTCTCTCGCCTCCCTTGTGGCCTTGCCTCTTACTCTCACTCTCACGTCAGCTCACCTTTCAACTCTCGTTCTCGCCTTGCCCTCTAAGCTCACCTTAGGCCACAACTCTTGCTCCTGTGTCGCCTCTCAGCTCTCATTTCCACCGGCCCTCCACTTTAGCAAAAGGGCACAAGTGAAATCAAGTAAAGATTATATTATATTTTTTGTGAAAAGACACAATTTTTATGCTCGTGAAGAAGTTCATGGAGGATGTAGTGGATGAAAAAGGCGAGACTGAAGAAGAGGAACGCTAGGCTGGAAATTATGTAGAAGGAGAAAGGTGAGTCGGGGCTGGAATTATGAAAGAAAAATCGGGTAGGTCTAGACACAAGACTCCGCCCATGAGACTTGCCTCGAACAATTCTCAGTTTTCCTCTTGATTTTTCAATCATTTCAAATTTATTTTGTAGTTGCCAGTATAATTTCCATCCAAGTAAAGCCTTCCATGCCAACTGTAACCACATCAAAATCTAGTCCTTTTCAATTGCCATCAATACTTAATGGGTCCCATGCCAATCAATTCTCAAGCGGGGAAATCTGAATCATCCTCACTGAAAAAAAGTGGTCACATCTAATATCATCAATAAAGGGCGCCACATTCTTCCTTCCAATTTTCCTCAATAAATAACGAAGCAATTACTCTCGCAATAATGACCAATGAAAAATTAAAAAAAAAAACAAAAGCTTTTTACTCCTATTGATTCCCGATTCGAAGGGAGTCACTGGAGCAAGAGCCGACCTACCAACAGCCAACAACTCCTATTCTGTACAAGTTTTAAGCTTTTATTTTGTCAGATTGGGCGTGAAGAAAACGTTGGGAAACCGGAGAAAATCTCCCTTTTTTATGGTGAAAGTATGGATGAATTCCACCGGAATAAAACTGCTACGTGCTAAAAAACTAATCAAACATTAATATCAAATCAAGTCTACAAAAGACAAAAGAAGCTAGTCTACAATTTATCCAATTTCTGCAAATTTCAGCGTGGAAATCTCATCTCAACTATTGCTCTAGATGCTGAAACCAAATATTGTAAACATAACAGCAGAGGAGATCAGTCGTTCGATCTGCTCAGCATCAAATGACTTATGCTGATGACGTTCTACATCCCTTGCCTTTCAAGTGTAGTAAGTAAGAGCTGTCCATGTCAGTTTAAGCATTGCAACATGGACTGATGGAGGAAATTGCACATTTTCTCTCCGATCCATTCTCTCGAAAAATAAGAAAATTTCAAATATCTCACCCATAATTCTCATTAAGAAAGCATTTGAGGCTTCCTCGGTGCGTGTCATGAGATGATGATCAGATGATCCTTCCGATTCCTATGCCTACTACCTGTGATCAATGCATTTTCCACGTCCGGGACAGCTTTTTGGTTGTATACCACATAACTTAGGAATTGGCGTGAAGCCGCTGAAAGTGTAATCTGAGTGCGGAGACTTGATCTTCTGCCCGCATGTGGGGACTATAGCTAAAGATCGAGGAGGAATTAGCACAGCTAAGTCTGCATTGAATAACGTACATCCTTGAAATGGGGTATTGATGGTTCATATGGTTACAGACCACAGAGGAAAATTAATTATCGATTGTCCACGTCGATATGCCTCGGTGTCGATCATTAATGAGAAAGTTGTAGTACATGCTTTCGCACGAACCGTTTATGAGAGGTGAAGAAGGTTGCGTTATTGGATTGGTTCGTTGGTGTGTCATTATGTCCAGAAAATTCATGGGGCGAGGTAGGCATGAAAGCGGGACGGTTTTATTCCTCAGATCCGCCCCAGTCTCGTCACATGATTTTGACATACAATCTCCCCATCTCTCAGTAGAGTAGTTGGGTGCGCTTATTCCATCAAAGCCGTCCAAGACTACTTTTGAAAAAACCGTTTGATTTATCTCACACCAAACACATATCAAGACCACTTAAACTTTGGAAACCTCAAACATTTCATTCGAAGTCTCTTTATTGCAGATCTCCAATTAGGGAATCTCCAAAGTCGCAAGACAAAAACTTAAAAATCAGGGTTCTTGTTAGAATACAGTTAATTTTATATTTAACAATTTACAAATTGCATAGCGACCTCATTTTTCTTTATAGAGCTAATCGTTTTATAGATCCAATTAGAGTCGGGATGGGTCAAGGAGGTTATTAAACTCTACCCATTTCCATCCCTATCATTTAGAGACATGAATATGTGAATCTTCTCATCAACTTAACAGATGAGTTCAGCTTACCTTTCAAAGAGGTCATTATATCGGATGAAGTATTTATAAAGGTACCATAAGTTTGTTACTTAGGGCCTATTTGATAATTAACCAAATAGTGACTACTTTTGTATTTTTGTTCCATGGTGTTGACACTAAAAAAAATACTCTTACTATCATGTGCTGATCACGAGGGATGACGGCATTTGAAATTATCCTCGTTGTCACGTCTGAGCTATGATTTACATCGGCCTAGCCCATGTTAGTCATGGAAATGAAGGATAGTCAAGGATTTCAAGAGTCATTGGGCTAGATTTTGAAGGACCTATAAGTTTGAGATACACGATTCGATAATAAAGCAGTTGGTTGCCACGTGTTCGAGCCTAGAGATGCTATTGAATACATAGAATTTAGATGGAATTGACAGCAAAATTTGGGTGGCAACGGTTGATGCTTAAAAGGGCTCCAAAATCAAAGGAACGGTTAATACTTGCTGAACAAGCCATGTGAACATCGTCGAACAGGTCAGAAGACAACGAGATATGGATAAGGTGGCTTAGCAAAGAATGTGGAGCAACTTTTAAGGAGGAAGCAACTGATCATCGACGGTTATCAAATTGGCCTATAAATAGTGCAGTCAATCCAATAGAGAGCCCCTTGAATAACACACAAAATTCCTTTATCTTGCCCTTTTATCTTAGCTTAAGTCTAGTTTAGTTGTAGTTTCAGATTTCCGTCGTAGATTCAATTTCAGCAAATGTTTATATCCTAGGTAATGCTGTTAATTAAATTCTAGTGTTGTCCTACCATTGAGCGTCGTCGATTAGATTTCGACGTTGTATCCTCATTAGGGATGATCGGGTCCAGGGTGGGTAGGGTCTAGACCTGGACCCTGTTCCCGACCCTGTTATAACCGGTTCTCTTTTTTTGGATCCTGTTCCCTACCCTATTTGCATTGGACCCTGTTCCCGGTCCACTCTGTTTTTCCGATCCGGGAACAGGGTTAACCCTGTTTATATTGGAACCTGTTTTGCAAAATTTTTCTGAACGTGCACATTTCACATCTTGCTAGTAAACCATGAAGGTGTTTCTTCAGCATTCTAATTTGATTGCAAGAATCAAATGCAAGCTCAGAACAATCTCTGATCTAGAGATAGACAATGAATACTCCAAAATGATATGGATCCTCGCTAGTGAAGGATAGATCTATCGAAATCACGACATATCAAGTAAAACAAATGGTGCCTAATGTATCCTGACCTCTGAGGGCAAACTTAGTGAACCAATAAACTCTGAGTCATAGAGCTTAATAACCCGTGTTCTTTGACTACCGATCAATCTTTGCTAATCTATTTCTCCAAAGAACATCTGATTGAAAGAGTTCTTTTCAAGGTCCTATTTCAGTGGCAAGATTGAATCGGATGCTTAGAACAACTCCAATCCAAAGGACAATGAACACTCCGATATGTGGATAAAATGAAGTATCCAAACAAAGAACAATCTTTGAAGTCAAATTTTCTAGAATATAAAACACCAATGTCAGGCAACATAACACTGATTTCTCTTATGATAACCTCAATCTTAGCAAAACAATTAACGATAAATCAGGTTGACAAAGCCAACCACAACCCACTTGCCCTCCTTGACTTGATGTCAACAGCAACAAAAACAACAGCAAGAACAAGAACAGGGTTGACTCTGTTTATATTGGAACTTTTTTTGCAAAATTTTTCTGAAAGTGCACATTTCACATCTTGCTAGTAAACCATGAATCTCTGTCTTAACATCTCATCCTGCAGCCAAATCGTGACAAGATTTCAAAGATATAAATTTTGCATGGCCAGAAAAATAATGGTTAAAAATTCATCCAACATACTTTCTATGCCAACCACAGAGGACTTTGAATTAAGAATGCTAAAGAACTAGATTTCTCAGAAATACACCATTTCAAATCCTACCAAAAGAAGAAACCACGATGTTAAAAAAAGCAAGATCAAGACCTAGCTAAACGGAAACAAGATCCCGACATATTGTGCGAATTCGACTCCCTAACATGTTCCGTTTCTCTGGCCTCTGTATATATTCTAACTCGGTCGAATGTTGGGACAACTATAGGAGACTGCAATTTTTTCTAATTAAGAAAAGAATCTTTTTATATTGCCATTTCTGCTTGTGTTTGCCCTATTTATCTTCTGTTACAAGTACAGAGCTTTTCTTCTTTTTACTTGACTCCTGTGATGTGCTCATCATGCTCTTGTTGGTTTATTTAGAGTGACATAGTGGCAAAGATTAAAGAAGAGGCTTCTTTACTTAGACATACAAACGAAGACCTGTGTAAACAAGTGGAAGGTTTATAAATGAGTCGGTTAAATGAAGTCGAGGAATTAGCCTATTTGAGATGGGTAAATTCCTGTCTACGAAACGAGCTACGCAACACTTTGGGGGAGAGATTAATTTCGATAGAGCATCAAGCCCGGACTCGGTGAAACAGATAATGATTCTATTAGCTCATTATCATGTCAAAGCAGCCAGTCTATAGAGTACAGTAATGCCAGAAGGGTGAGTCTAATAAAAAAGTTGAAGAAATGGCCTTTTACCAGTGAGGAGTCGACCCCAGTGTCGAGCGCGATGGAGTCGTCAGTGGTCTTCACGGTGAAATCGTACTTCCCAGCGCCGTTTGTGGCGAGGGTGCTGATCGGGGCGTTGCTCATCTTCAGGGACCCGATTGGGGTGTAGTCCACTACCGCATGGTACAGCAGGAGTGACACGAGCTCACGTTGGGCGCGAACACCGTCAAGCCCTTGTCCAGCACCGACTGGTGCGTCTTGATGACGCCGCTCGAGACGAGGAGCGCTGTTACGTTTGTGTTCGAGGTCGACGGCACCGGGGTGGCGAGGATGGCCAGGACCAGGTGGGCGAGCAGAGGCGGCGTCGGCGGCAGCACGGCGCTCGGATGGATCGGCGGAGGTGAGAGGCTGAGAGCGATGAGCAGCGTGAGAGTAAAGACTAAACATAGAAAGAAACGACTAGGGTTTTGGTCTTTTGGAATTTTGGGGCCCAAAAGCCGGTTCTCAAATTGGTTCCTGAACCGGTCCGGACGATCCGGTTCCCGGGTGGGTATTCCCTCGGAATCGGTTCCCGGACCAATTCAAACAGGGTCTGAATTTTGGGAACCGGTTCCCGGATCGGTTTCAACCGGAACTAGTTCCCGACCCTGTTTTCCGGGTGGGCCGAACTGGGAACCGGGTTGACCCGGTCCGGTTGCACACTCCTAATCCTCATATTCATCTATGAGCAGTATTTACTAGATATTAATTCCTCTGTCTAGAGTCGTTGATTAGATTTCGATGTTGCGTCCTCATATTCATCTAGGAACAATGTTTATTAGGTGTTATTTCCATCATCTAGTGTCTTCAATTAGATTATGATGTTGTGTTCTCATATCGATCTAGGAGCAGTGTCTACTAGGTGTTATTTTCACTGTCCAGCACCGTCAATTAGGTTCTGATATCGTGTCCTTCATTTCAATTGAAAGTAGTGCTTTCTGGATACTGCTGTTAATATCCAATGTTGTCAAATCAACTTCAATATTGTGCAAATTGCTTTGATTTTAATGAGCTTTCATTAGAATGTCAAAATGAGTTTGCATCAAACCATTGATTAGACTTCGACATTGGCTATCATTGATTTTGATCCTATATTAATGGACTTCATAAGATTTGGAACCATATAATATATATTTTCGTTAGCAATTGACCTTCTCTGTCTAATACTAGCATAGAACCTAAGTCTCCTCTAATAAAAACCAAAATATAATACTTGATGAAAGATATTTTGTTGCGGGATCCAAAACTGGCAGAACACCTGGAATTAAAAAAGAATAGAAACCCGTTTGGTAATATTTTTGTTTGTGGGAACAAATTTGTCCTTGAGAATAGAATTGAAATAGAGTAAAAAAGTAGAAACAAAAAAATACTTTTTTGTTCTCGAGACAATTCAAGAATCAAGCCCAAATTATTTTCTTTTCTTTCCTTTTCATTTCCTCTAGCCGGTCATTAGCCACGATGAGACTTGACCTTGCCTAGCCACTGGTGGCATCACCTGACCATGGTGAGGTCGACCTCATAGTGGCTGGGTGAGGCTCCCTCAAGGCCGGCGAAGTTGCTAGCTCTCGTTTGACTGGTTACTGGCTATGATTGAGGTTGGTGACGTTACTAGAGGATGAAGAAGAATAAAAGGAAAAAAAAAAGAAAAAAAGAGAAAAATGTAATAAAATTATTAAAAAAAGAAACTCTTAAGTCCTAAATTTTTTTTGAGAGTCGTACCAACACATTTATATTTTAGGAATAGAAATTTTGTATAGTTATCAAATACTTTCGAATGCTTGGAAACTCATCTAAGGAACAAAAAAAAAAAAATTATTTAGGAGCAGAAATTATTCCCGGGAATCAAATGGTTGCCAAACACACCCTTATTAATCTTGAAGGGTTAAATAGTTGCCTGTAGCGCTATCAATGGTTCAGGTTTTTGTGATATCCGAACCAAACCAAAACATTTGGTATGCATTCATTGTGACTTGAACTGCATTTAATCCGAACCAAAAAGGTGGTTCAGTTTGAAGTTTCTATGGGGCTCAAATTCTCTAACTCTAGAAGCCTTCCTTCCGTATGCCACTACTTCTCTCTCTCTCTCTCTCGCTCCACACACACGTGTAGAAGCCGCAACTACCACTAGAGGCGATAGACGAGTCTAGATTAAGGTCATTGTGAGAGTGGCCAACGAGCTCATGTCAAGGTCATCTATGGCTCATGCGACCTAAAACTCGAGGTTTGCCACCTCGAATCAAGGTGGTAGACATGACGGCAATTGTTGTAATTATGGTTATAATTATGGTTAATGGATCAACGAAAGCCAATAAATTAAGATACGTTTTTTCTATTCACGTATCTCTTTTGGATTCATGAATTTCCTCAACTTTTATGTTCACATATCTATTGAGTTCATGAATTTTATATATTCATGTATCTTTTAGTTCATGTATTTATTGAGTTCATGAATCTCTTGAATTCACGTATCTTTGGATTCATGAATCTCTTGAATTCATGTATCTCTTGATTCATGAATTTCGTGGATACATGCGTCTATTTAATTCATGTATCTTATATGTACATGAACTAAAAATCTCTATAAATAGATAGGAGCATAGAGTTTCATTTACGGTTTTTGGTTTTTCCGACTCGATTCCAAAAAGGCTCTGATACACTTTTCTACTCTTTTGATTTTTCTGAGTGTGCTGGTTCAATTGAACGGTTCGACTGAGTCCTGTTTGCATAGTGTTAATCCAAACAGGTTTGAGGTGTTGTATCTTGGGAGGCATAGTTCGTGAATTTGCGGAGCATCATTGGCAGGAACTAATTGCCTTAAGGAGATTCGGATGTCCGTACCTCACCTCCAATTCCATGTTCTGATTGCAACAAACAGTTTGTGTTTTCTTTGGATTAAATTCCAACAATCTTAAGGCAATTAACTTACTCACTGTTTGTTGTTCTTGTCAGATTATTGAGATGGCTGAAAACAATCAAGTGCCCTTTAATGTCCCGAATGTGTCAGGAGACGTTCCTATGGTCGATTCGACCGTTGCTATGGAAGATGTTCAACCCTCAAGGTCTGAATTTGTAGCGACCAATGCTACGGGCCCTTGGGCCAACACCAATTTTGGTGGTGCGGGTATAAGTCATACGACTGGTATTCCCGGGACTGTTTTTTAGAACAGTATAGGCCAAATGGCTTTTGGCTCTGTTTCTGGAGGGACGGTTCAACGAACCTTGCCTACTGTGATGACAATACCTCCAATTACATCTAATGAGAAACCGGAGAAATTCACCGGAGTGGACTTTAAACAGTGGCAGCAGAAGATGTTCTTCTATCTGACCATGCTCAATCTGATGAAATATTTATCGGAGGTGTGCCCGATAATTAGTCCAAATGAGCAAGTTGTTACAACGCTGGGTGCGTTGGAGGCTTGGAAGCATGGGGACTTCTTATGCCGAAATTATATTCTTAACTGTTTAGTGAATTCTCTATATAATGTTTATTGTAATGTTGAATCTGCTAAACAGTTATGGGAGTCCTTAGAGAAGAAATACAAGGCGAGGACGCCGGCACCAAGAAATTTGTGGTTGCCAAATTCTTGGACTACAAGATGGTGGATTCTAAATCTGTCATGAGTCGAGTTCAAGAATTACAATTAATTCTGAGTGACATCTCTGCTGAGGGAATGATTCTTAGTGAATCATTCCAAGTGGCGGCTATGATTGAGAAACTACCTCCGGGCTGGTCAAACTTCAAAAATTATTTGAAGCACAAACGGAAGGAGATGAGCCTTAAAGATCTCATTATGCGCCTCAGAATTGAGGAGGACAATAGAAGGAGTGCGAATCCTTCTTCTGAGCCAAAGGCCAACGTTGTTGAATCTTCCAAATCCAAGCAAGATAGAAAAATGAAGATGTCTTTTCAAGGAAAAGGCAAGCAGAAGGAGCAGTTCCAGAAATTCCAAGGAACGTGTTTTATATGCAACAAGCCTGGCCATCGTGCTAAGGATTGCAAGAAGCACCTGAAAAAAAGCAAGAACGATGGTGCAGCCCAGCAACTGAATTTGACAGAACATGACAATATTGAGAGACTGTCTGCTGTGGTTATGTCCGAAGCATCTCTAGTGTCGAACACTAATGGCTGGTGGCTAGACACAGGTGCCACAAATCACATATGTGCAGATAAACACATGTTCTCATCTTATGAGAAGGCTGAAGAAGATGAGAAGCTTTATATGGCTAACTCTGCATCAGCAAAGATTGCCGGAAGAGGAAAGGTGATCCTGAAGTTTACATCTGGCAAGGAGGTCACCCTGCTGAATGTGCTGCATGTACCGGAGATTCGGAAAAATCTAATTTCTGGCCCTATACTTGTCAAGAAGGGTTTCAAAGTTGTATTTGAATCTGACAAGTTTGTACTATCTAAATAAGGGATGTATGTGGGGAAAGGGTACTTGTGTAATGACCTGTTTAAAGCCAATGTGGCTGTCATTGATGTAAACTCAAAGTATGTGTACCCAAAGACTATTAATAAAGAAAAGTCTTCAGTTACATTGTTGTGTCTCCTTATCTATGGCATGGTAGATTAGGACATGTAAATTATGATACAATGAAGAGAATAGCAAACTTGGGGTTAATTCCAAGAATTGAGTTAGATGCCCGTTACAAGTGTGAGACTTGTGTTGAGGCCAAGTTTGCCAAGAAGCCTTTCAAATCCATTGAAAGAACAAGTGAACCTCTACAATTAATCCATAGTGATCTATGTGATTTAAAGTTTGTAAAAAGTAGAGGTGGAAAGAAGTACTTCATCACATTTGTGGATGATTGTACTAGATTTTGCTATGTTTATTTACTAACTAGCAAAGATGAGACTATGAGCATGTTTGTCAAGTATAAAAATAAAGTTGAAAACCAACTTGATAAACGAATCAAAGTGCTTAGGTTCGATAGAAGAGGAGAATACAGTTCAATCAATTTCAAAGAGTTTTGTGCTCGTTTTGGAATAATTTTCCAAACGACTGCACCTTATACTCCACAACAAAATTGAGTTGCTGAGCGATTGGACATGACATTAAAGGAGATGGCTAACGCCATGTTTTTAAGTTCAGGTTTACCTCAGAACTTGTGGGAGGAGGCAGTTTTAATTGCAAATTATATTCTTAATAAAATACCCCACAAAAGACAGGTAAAACTCCATATGAGTTATAGAATGGAAAGTTGCCATCCTACAATTTTCTAAAAGTGTGAGGGTGCTTGGCCAAGGTGGCAATTCCTCATCCGAAACAAACTCGGTTGGGACCTAAAACGGTGGATTGCATATTCATCGGTTATGCTCAAAATAGTAGCGCATATAGATTTTTGGTTCACAAATCTGAAAATGCGGAAATCCATGTCAATACAATCCTAGAATCAAGGGATGCTGAATTTTTTGAGGATATATATCCTGCAAAAAGAAATCAAGGAGAACTTTCTCGAGAAAAGGCTTAGAGAATCGAATCTGAGAATGATGAAGTTGTGACCAAAGAAGCCGAACTTCGAAGGAGTAAAAGGTCTCGAATTGAAAAATCTTTCAGACCCGATTTTCTAACATACATGTTAGAAGGTGAGCCCCAAACATATAAAGAGGCAATGTCATCTCTAGATGCTTATTTCTGGAAAGAAGCTGTTGACAATGAAATCCATTCTATCCTAAGTAACCATACTTAGGAATTAGTTGATCTTTCACCTGGAAATAAACCAATTGGATGTAAATGGATTTTCAAGAAAACACTAAAGGCTGATGGTTCCATTGATAAGTACAAAGCTTGGCTTGTAGCCAAAGGGTTTAGACAAAAAGAGGATCTTGACTACTTTGATACTTATTCACCTGTCACAAGAATAACATCAGTAAGGATGTTGATTGCTATAGCTTCGCTATGCAATTTGCAGATACATCAAATGGATGTGAAAACTGCATTCTTAAATGGTGATCTCGACGAGGAGATTTATATGGAACAACCTGAAGGGTTCAAGGTCAAAGGACAAGAACACAAAGTGTGTAGACTTGTCAAATCATTGTATGGACTTAAACAAGCTCCTAAGCAATGGCATGAGAAATTTGACTGGGTAATGATTCAAAATGGGTATAGAATCAATGAGTGTGACAAATGTGTGTACACTAAATCCTCAACAGTTGGATATGTACTTATTTGTTTATATGTCGATGACTTATTAATTCTTGGAGATAACACTAAGGTCATCAAAATCACCAAGAACATTCTCAAGAAGAATTTTGAGATGAAAGATTTAGGTGTAGCAGATGTTATACTCGGCATCAAAATTCTAAGGAATTCTGATGGCTTAGGTTTAACACAATCTCATTACATTGAAAAAGTATTTGAGAGATTTAAAGGATTCGGCATTAAAGATGCAAACAATCATTTTCTTCCACACCTAACTTTAAGAAAGAACACTGGAAATAATGTTAGACAGCTGGAATACTCTCAAGTAATCGGCAGCATCATGTATATCATGAATTGCACTAGACCTGATATTGCGTACTCAGTAAGCAAACTGAGTAGATATACCAGTAACCCAGGTCACGAGCACCGGAATGCTCTGATGAGAGTATTAGGATATTTGAAAAGGACAAAAGACTATGTTCTACAATATGACAAATATCCGGCTGTTTTGGAAGGTTATTGTGATGCCAACTGGATTTTAGATTCTGATGAATCGAAATCGACTAGCGGATATGTGTTCACGCTAGGAGGTGCCGCAGTGTCATGGAAATCCTCTAAACAAACTCTAATAACGCGCTCTACAATGGAATCAGAGTTTGTTGCTTTGGATAAAGCTGCTGAAGAAGCAGAATGGCTTCGACATTTTTTAGAAGATGTTCCTGTGTGGCCAAAATCTATGCCTGCAATTTGCATACACTGTGACAATCAAGCGGCAATTGCAAGGGCGCATAATGTGATTTATAACGGTAAGTCTAGACATATTCGTCGTAGACACAATACCGTAAGGCAGTTGCTCTCAAATGGAATCATTTCTTTAGACTTTGTAAAGTCAAAGGAAAATATTGCGGATCCGCTGACAAAATGTTTGTCAAAAGAGCAAATAAATTGTGCATCGAGGGGAATGGGTTAAGAGCCTTAACTCAATAAAGAGATTCCAGGGTGGAAACTTAACCTATGCGATTGGAGATCCCATGGTCTAGGTTCAATAGGACAACGCAAATTTTGGAAACTCTAGTATAAGCACTATCTCCCATTCCTATGATGCAACATTGCTTTCCTACAACGTTATTAAATGTACGCTATGCGTTTAATGATTCCTATAACTTGGAATATAACATCCAAGTGAGATATGGTAGGATATCTTTAATAGGAATGCACTATATGTGTGGAGCTGGCCGACTCTATGAAAATCTTTAAAGGTTAGATTTTCTAAAGCACGCATAAATCCCGAGAGATTCAGGGCCGAAAGAACGAACACAACCGAGAACCAATCTTGAATTGGAAATACTCTGTGTGAGGTTTATTGACTAGGCTTACACAAACAACTGGCGATTCAAGGCTTAGTCTATCAACTAGTTAAGTAAGTCCGATAGGCTTTCACTAAAGAAGGTTCAAGGCGAAAGCTACCTATCTTGATGTAGTGTATTTCAATAGGTATGCTCAGATTCCTTCGAGTCGAAAACGTTTTGTTGATCCATTAATGTGGGGGATTGTTGTAATTATGGTTATAATTATGGTTAATGGATCAACGAAAACCAATAAATTAAGATACGTTTTTTCTATTCACGTATCTCTTTTGGATTCATGAATTTCCTCAACTTTTATGTTCACGTATCTATTGAGTTCATGAATTTTATATATTCATGTATCTTTTAGTTCATGTATTTATTGAGTTCATGAATCTCTTAAATTCACGTATCTTTGGATTCATGAATCTCTTGAATTTATGTATATCTTGATTCATGAATTTCGTGGATACATGCGTCTATTTAATTAATGTATCTCTTATGTACATGAACTAAAAATATTTATAAATAGATAGGAGCATAGAGCTTCATTTACGGTTTTTGGTTTTTCTGACTTGATTCCAAAAAGGCTCTGATACACTTTTCTACTCTTCTGATTTTTCTGAGTGTGCTAGTTTAATTGAACGGTTCGACTGAGTCCCGCTTGCATAGTGCTAATCCAAACAGGTTCGAGGTATTGTATCTTGGGAGGCATAGTTCGTGAATCTGCAGAGCACCATTGGCAAGAACTAATTGCTTTAAGGAGATTCGGATATCCGTACCTTACCTCCAATTCTATGTTCTGATTGCAACAAACAGTTTGTGTTTTCTTTGGATTAATTTCCAACAACCTAAATTTGAGGTCGTTGAGTTCTTTTGCAACTCAGTGGAAGACAAATTGAGCGATTTTAATCATGCATCAAAAAATGGAATTTAAGCATCAATTAGACTCACATGCGGAAAACAGGATATAAAAAAAATCTGGAGAGGCAATTTGACATAAATTAAGGGTGCAATTTACTAATCCAATTTTCTCGCGTACTAATGGTATATTTCCGAAAGAGAGGGTTTGGCTTAGACCTTGTCATGCCCATGCAAAAAATAAGATCGTCTTTTATAAACTGCCTTCTATTATGGTGGTTTCCAATGGACGGTTGTCATCGAAAAAGTACAAATGTGAAACTGTAAGATGGAATAACTATTGCTCAAGAGAGAAAATGTGTGTCAATGTCTAAGGATAAATTTTTATTTTAAAAATCATATGCCTAAAAATTGTGGGATCACATAATAGATAACACTCAGCGGCTGCGTTGAATGCAAGACAGTGAGAGACGCACACATAGAGCTATCACAGTTAATTGGCACGAAAAGTGCAAGGAACATGACGTTGTAGCGGACCATGAGAGTGGTGACCCAAAGGAAGGTGACGAAGAGGCGTTTGAAGACCTTGGGGATGTCGGCGAGGGTGGAGGCGAAGGAGATAGGCTTGGTGGTGTAGAGGAAGGCGATGGTGAAGACAATGGCGGTGATGAAGAGGAGGGAGAACACGAAGAGGAAGAGGAGGTAGTAGAGCTGGAAGGTGAGGAGAGTCCACTCATGGCAGGTCTGGCTGGGTCGGAGGACGAGTATTGGAGGGGGTTGAGGAGGGAGTGGGCTTGAATGGTGAAGGAGAGAGGGAAGCTAAGGGTTAATGTTATGAGGTAGAATCTTGGGGGACCGCTTGGGGATGGCGGCAGATTCGAGAAGGATGTTGGAGACGGTGATGTTGACATTTTTTAAAATTGAATATTTTTAGTTATTTTTTCTTCTTTTTCCCTTCTTTCTTTCTTTTTTTTTTTCCTTTCAAGTCAAGCGACGATTGGCCAATTCTCATTGGTCACAGGCAAGGGTCAGCTAAGCCTTGCTGACCACTGTGGAAGGATCTTCGTCCCTCATCAGCTGTGGGTAAGGGCTGCAACCCTCCCTTGTGTCTAGCGAGGTCAGCTGGCAACCCTCACCGGATTTGATAGGAAAAGGAAAAGAAAGAAAAAAAGAAAGAAAATGCATTTATTTAAAACAAATTAAAAATATAAAAAATTATCTACGTCAGTGCTGGTCATCTATGAGGAACTATTAGCTTAAACATAAGTGAATTTTGATTGAAATTGGCTTGATGAATTCACTTGGCGAAACTTGAAAAGATTTGAGACTCAATTAATATAATTAAAAGGGTTAGGACTGAATTGACACAAGTGCAGTAAGCTTACAACTTTTTTGGTCATTTTTCTAAATTTTTTTTTTTTTTTTTGCTTACTACCAAAACTAAAATAAAACCGAATTGAAAATACCATAATTTTTTGTTTTGGTTTAGGTCGGTTTGGATTAGTTCTGATATTATTGACACCTCCAATTGCGAGGGAAATTACCCAAAAAAATGCTAAATCTATTGCACTTGTACATATTCAGTTATAAATATTTTGATAATTTGCTAATGTATTCTATTTAGCAAATTTTGCTTGGAAATAGCTGTACTGGATGTCGATTGTTCTATGTGACATGGTTAGCGTAGATGTGGACAATTTTTTTGTTATATTTCTATGTTTCCCTTCCTTTTCTTTTCTTTGTATGTTTTTCACTTCTTCCTTTGATAGTCATTGGGGCCCTGACAGGCAAGGTAACCCTTCTCGGGATTTGGCAAGGGAAGACTTCGTCCACCTCAAGTGAGGTTTGTCCTCACTAGATTTGGCGAGACTGAGCCTCATTGACCTCTGGCAAGGCTCGACCTTGGCAAATTCGGCGAGGGAGAGCCTCATCTAAAGTCGGCGAGGCCGACCTTTGCTAGCCTCTAGAAAGGCGAGCCTTGATTGAGGCTAGTGAGGTTGCCTCTCGCCAGATCTCGAAGAGAGCGACCTCGCTTGAGGTCGTGAGGGTGACCCTCATTGGGTGTTGCCTTTGGCCAGTTGTCGATTATTGCTAAGGCCTGACGACTGATGGACAAAGAAGGGAAAAATATAGAAAGAAAAGAAAAGAAAAGAAAAGGAAAGAAAAATATAAAGTTAAAAAAAAATTTGCAAAAAATGTCAACATCAATACTGGTTGTGCCACATAAGATAGTTGGTGTTCACATAGCGATTTTTGGCTAAATTTGGTAGGATAGATTACATTGGCAAATTGTTAAAACATTTAGTATTAAATTAGCCAAATGATTGAATTGACATAAGTGTAATATGTTTATAACTTTTGTGATAATTTTCTTCCTATTGCACTGTGCTTTTCAAGACATTGATGCATAAAATCTGTCGGATGAAGAAAAAAAATGTTGATGTATGGAGGGGAAGATGTCAACTTAATAAATAGAGTAGAGTTGATAATGTTTGTTTTAAAGCTAAAAATTCTGTATCTCAGTTGGTGATAGACTAAATTCTTGGTCACAGGTGATGGTGATGACAAAAGTTGTCTTTGCCATGGAATGTAAGAGAAGTATAAGTACGTCTGATTACATTAAACATGACCTTTAAAACCCGATTAAACATGACTTGATTATATAAACATGCTATAAAACAAAAAGTAAAGAAAATACTCATACAATATACGCGTTTATACATTTAATGTCCTCTATGCTAATCTTAGCATAGTAGAATAGTTATTTGTTACTTGTTAAGATATGTCCATTTAGGGTTTCGAGATCTAAAGTATAGGCGATAGACTTCGTACATTGGAAGATTCACTTTCAAGGGAATGTGACTGAACTGAAGCCGCTATAGAGGAACTTTTATATGAGGCAGGACACCATATAGTGATCTTGAGGCTTGAAGAGCATATCAAGCTACATCCAGGAACTTGTTTGTATGCTACGTGCAATTGGTTTTCCTTGTAATATGCATGTATCTTAGTGACAGTTGATAAAGCCCCACGTACTATTGTTTTCAAATTTTTCACTCCGAAGCAGCTCTCTCAGATATTCTTGTATTGATGTTGCAACATCACCATCCACCATTACAAGGCTTGATCTCCAGTCGAAAAAAGAAATAAATGATTTCCCATACTTCTGGATCAAAGGCATGTGTCTCGATTAAATACATAATGTCTATATTTATCGCGTCTTAATCTGTGTCACATGCATGGGATCTTGACACTTATCACTTTTGTTAATGATACTAAAAAAACTTAATAACACGTCTCGTCATTCAATTTAAAAATTATGTGTATAGAGAAGCAATAAGAGATAGTAATCTGCATCTTTTGGTAAATGCGTCTCCACTAGATACCAAAATCCTAATTCTGTTGCCAGGAATTTTTTGCACCCTTCAAAGGAAGAAGAAGGAGGAGGAGGGTCAATTTTAACTTTACCTTTTATTGTATGGGATGAAAGTGGGTTTCATAATAGAACCATTTAGATAAATTTATTTTGAGCTTTTCTTTTCAAAACCCATTTTGATCTGTATGACCAATCTCAGCTGACCAATTTTAATGAATACGGGTTAAAACATGCGTTAGTGACCCATTTGGACAACTCAATTTCAAAGGTAACAACATAATTGTACTTAATCATACTTCTTTTGAGCCTTTATGATGCGATGACTATAGTCATCATAGGCTACTAGATTTCTAAACTCTTACATTCAATTCGTGCTTTTTACTCTCCCATCATTCCCAGCGAGGACCATGTACTTGTCCTTTCTTGTGAGGAGTGTGCACTCAAACCCCAGAGCCCTAGCAATCTGGCTCTGCACATAGTTTGCAACTTCAACCTCGGACTTGCCACCGCCCTCACATGTGCAAGAGGTCGGCAATTTCTCAAGAATTTGGAGAGTATAGCTCGGGTTTGGGTTCATGCAGTGGAACACCGGATCCCAACACTTGGGTCCACGGGCCGTCGACCCGTAGAACATGCTAACCCCAACATCGATAGCCACGGGGACTATGTCCTTGCTCACTCGTGCGAACAGCGGGCTGAACCTGAGCAGGTAGCACTCCCTGCACGTGGTCCCCTCGGGGCACACCACGAGGTCGCTGTGGGCTAGGGCTTGCCGCATAAGCTTTGTGTCCCGCTCGCGGTCCCTGGCCAGGCGGACAGTCTGGATTGGGGAGATGGCCTCGTTGAACGGGCTCAGGCTGTAGATGGCAGCGGCGAGGGGCTTTTTGAGGGCAAAGGAGAGAAAGATTGGGTCCAAGAGGGTCTTGTGGTTGCATGCATAGAGAATGCCCTTTGTGCTGTTGGCAAGTGGATTGGGATCGAAATTAGGGTTTTGGGGTTTTGAGACGGTGGTCTGCATGCCTGTCATGGCCAATACAAGGCCTGAGATTGATAAAGGCAAGAGGACGCCAAGAGTGACTCTGAGGATGGAGAGGGGGAGGCCAAGCGGAAGCCACATGAACATGGCGAGGGTGGCAAGTGGGGTTGGTCTGAAGGCCAGTTTGCCATCATGGAAGATCAAGGGCTTTGGGTATTTCTCTCTTGAAAGGAGTTGCCAATTCCTCTTCTCTGCTGGGCTCACCATGTAGACTTCCTGTAGCAACAGTTACAGGAAGGTTTTGTCAATTTCTACTAAATCATGCAAATTATATATTGAGGCACATGTCAAACCACAAAAAAGAAAGAAAAAGCAATTTTCTAGTTCATATTTTGCATTGTGATTAATTCTATCTATAATCTGGATATATCAAAGAAGATGTGCGGTCTAATATATATTGAAGAATGAACTTAGCTGTAATAATGATATATTTGATCATTGAAAAAGGTATACAACATATATACACGATAAATTAAGCAAAAATAGATTGATATCATTTCTTTTGATGATATTGAGCTGGACACAGTTCAATAAATTGGTAAAGTTCAGTCAAAGATTAATTCATCATAAGTGTTGAATTATGTCTTGATTTTGAGTCAATAAATCTCGACCAGGTGTTATTTAGAAAATTTCCAATTCTCGCTGTACGTGCAAAGTAATGAATTCACCTTAAAATATCAATATAGAATTTGTACTTCGAGGTTCGACCATTTCAACGTTTTGGCCACACATTCTTATTTAATATTATTAGTTTGTGGGGGTACTATGTGTGGGGCTTGTCTTTTTTTTTTCCCCCGAAACTTGTGATTTGTGCTGCCGTGTGTGTGCAAGTTGGCTCCTTGTAGTTTATGTGCGAACAGTGAAAAGTCCCTTTCGGCCGTACATACAGATTTATTTTGTGCAAGTTGACTCCTTTACTCTTAAGCACAGTAGATAAAAAATGTAAGCGATTATAATTTTAAATCCTTTTAATTATAGTGCATTATTTGTTATTGACTCTTTTCATAAAATAGATGCTCCAAATTATATGAATCTCTAGTGTATTTTATTATTCATTATTTATTTCTTTGATAATTTTGCATTGATTTAATTATAAAATCCGATATTTTCGCATTAATATTTATAATAACAAGGCATGAATTAGACATGTAATTGTGATCTTGATGATAAGTGCTTTGTTCAAGGTCAGATGATAATGAAGCTTTGCATGAAAAATCTATAATGTTTCTGAATGTATGGATGAGTGAAAATGCATGGATGTATAGGAAAAATTAGAATTTAGTACTGCAAATTAGTAAGTAAAATTTCTTGGAAGCCCTCGCCATGCTATATAGATGTTAACGTAGAGATGTCTAATATATTAACACAATCTGAACTTCTTTTAATCATTCTTTGGTGGCTACTTAAAACATTCTTCAAGTTAACCTTCCCATAACCATTATCACAGAATGCAGGGGAGAGAGAGAGAGAGAGAGAGAGAGAGAGAGAGAGAGAGAGAGAGAGAGAGAGAGAGAGAGGGTTCGTGGTTGTTCTCCATTACCTTACAGTGAGCAAGAAGCTGGTGATGGTCAAAAAGCCATGGCTTGCTGAAGCATCCGACGCAAGTTGCACGTGAACCCATTAATCTTCCCTCACCAAGGAGCCGAATCAGCTGTGGCCTCGCCTCGTTCTTCTCCATCAAGCCCGTGAACCGCCCTCGGAACACCGCTACTTCCCTTCCCACCACCGTGTCGACCCCCAACCATTCTTTCAAGAACTCCTCCACCATGACCCTCGGCAACCTTGTGACCGCCACTCTTTGCCCGAAACCCATCACGCCATCGAACGCCTCACGGCCCAAGTTTTCCAAGAAGAACTTGGGCATAACCGCACTCCCGAGCCTAAAGCTCTCTCTACTGACCCCAACAAAGCATACAAACACCATCATGCTGAGCATCGTTTCTTGATTGAGCATGCATGCGAAAGGGTACGCGAGAAGCAGCACGAGAGCTCTCAAGAAGCCTCCTGCTTCGAAGGCCACGAGCATGAAGTAAGGGAAGAGGGAAGAGGACCGAAGGAGCGTGCCCTCAAAGTCGAAGACGAGCGTTTCTGAAGAGAAGCCTTCGAGGGATGTTTTGGCAATATTGGCAAACCTTTGGGTCGGTTTTGCATCGATGTTGGTGGTTGCTTTGGTTCTTCCAAGCAGGAGTCTGGAGAGGAAGGAGAAAATATACTTGGCCATTGATTTTCCGGCCATTTTTCGGCTGTGTGGTTTCGTAAACATGTGACCCTTTTATATAGCACGTCCGATACTTTCTAGTTTTTTGACATGGGCATATGTTTCTTAACCAAAAAAGTAATGAACAAGAACCAGAACTAGACCGATGACTGGACTTACTAAATTAAGATCACGTGCCTCACGTGGTTCATGTCCAGTGTATATGGTTTTGTATTGGAAAGGCAGTTGTGATATGCTTTTATTTAGGCCGTTTACTTAGGAAGTTTTGTGTGCATATCTTTTTTTTATTTATTGTGTTGTCTTTGTATTTTTGGTAGTTTAGCCTAATTAGGAGTTTGTTTGATAGCAGTATCTTCTTGTATATATGTTGCGTTTCTGTGGCAATGAATGACATAATTCTCATTCCAAAATTTCTCAGTTCTTTTACATGGTATCAGAGCCATGGCTAATGGAAAAAAAGGTGAGGAGAGTTCTGGAACGGACAAGAAAACCTCTAGCCCTTACGCACTGAATTCAAATGACAACCCAGATAACCTGATTACCCAAGTTCAGTTGAAGGGCGAGAATTATGAAGAATGGGCGTGAGCTATGCGGACTGCATTACGAGCCAAGAAGAAATATGGTTTTATTGATGGATTTGTCAAGCAACCAACAGATGATTTGTTGGAACTTGAAGATTGGTGGACGGTTAATTCCATGTTGGTTTCTTGGGTGTTTAATACCATTGAACCGACACTTCGCTCGACTATCTCTCACATGGAGAACGTGAAAGATCTGTGGGAGGATATCACGGAGATTCTCAATTGGGAATGGTCCATGGATGCAGCAACTGAGATTGAATTTGGCCAATTGTAGGCAAGATGGTCAACCCATCGTGTCCTATTTCGGTAAACTCAAAATCTTGTGGGATGAAATAAATAATGATGATCAGATACCGGTGTGTGTTTGTATAGGCTGCAGATGCAATTTTACCATTGGATTGGAAAGAAAGTGTGAAGAAGAGAGAGTTCATTAGTTTTTGATGGGCTTAGCTAAAGAATGATATGGAACAATGCGCGCTAATATTTTGAGCATTGAACCTTTGCCTAATCCGAATCATGTCTATGCTATGGTTGTTCAGCAAGAGTGAGTGCGAACTATGACACGAACCAAGGATGAAAGAGGCAATCCCATGAGTTTTGCAATCCGAGTAGGTGGTCAAAATTCAAGGGGGGATAAAGATAAAATCCCGTTTTGTTCTAATTGCAACCAAGAGGGACATGATGCTGAAAGTTGTTTCCAGCTGATAGGATATCCAGAATGGTGGGGGAATAGACCACGTGGAACCTCTGCTGGACAAGGTAGTAGTCAAAAGTGTAGTAATAGATGTGGACGTAACAAGGGAGGAGATGCTCGTGCCAACGTCTCACAGGCAACTAGAGTTGATGGTGGGCGAGGAGTTGTGACGGATTCAGATTGAAAGGGTCTTAGTGGATTGAATGATGAGCAGTGGGCAACTTTATTGGGATGTTAAGTTCTCATCAGAATGGTGACCATGAGAGGCTGACAAGTAAACAAAGTATTTTCCCTTGGATTATTGACATAGGAGCTTCCCACCATATGACAGGAATGTTGGCATTTTTGAGAGAATTGTGTGACATTGTGCCATGCTTAGTTGAGTTACCTGATGGAGAAAAGACCATGACAATGAAAGAAGGAACTGTGTTGCTTGGAGGAGACTTGAAATTGCGACGAGTTCTTTTTGTGCCCAATTTGAAATGCAATTTGATTTTTGCATCACAACTTCTTAATGATTCAAATTTGGTTATTCAACTCACTAACAAAATATGTGCTATACAGGACCTAATTTCGAGGAACTTGATTGGAGTGGGTGAGCAACGCGAGGGGCTTTACTTTCTCAAGGGAGTGACTTTGGTACATGCTTGCATAGTGGTTGAGCTTTGGCATAAAATAATGAGTCATCATTCTTCTAAGGCGATGGAGTTAATTCCAGAAGCTGGCAAAATGGTTAGGAAAACCAATAAAACTATGAGGTTTGTTTTAGAGCAAAACAAATAAGAGAGATCTTCTTTTCTAGTGACAATAAAGCTAAAGATTGTTTTGAATTGATACATTGTGATTTGTGGGGACTTTATAGAGTTCCAGCTTCATGTGGAGCAATTTATTTCTTGACAATTGTTGATGATTACTCTTGTGCTATGTGGATATATTTGCTGAATGGAAAAAATGAAGTGGCTTGTGTTCTTAGGAAGTTTATTGTGATGGTTAGATGCCAATTCGAGAAAAATGTGAAAATTGTTAGAAGTGATAACGGAAGTGAATTTTTGTGTTTGAAAGAACATTTTGACGAACATGGGATATTGCATCAGACTTTTTGTGTTGGAACACCTCAACAAAATGGCCGAGTGGAAAGAAAGCATCGCCATATCCTTAATGTTGCAAGAGCTTTGTGTTTCCAAGCAAATTTACCCATATAATTTTGGGGAGAATGTGTACTCACAACTGGGTATTTGATTAACATGACTCCATCTATATTATTGAATGGTAAAACCCCATATGAGATTATTTTTGTCCAACCTCCTTCTTACAAACATATTCGGATTTTTGGTTGTTTGTGCTATGCGCATAGTCAGAATCGGGATAAAGATAAATTTGCTAGTAGAAGTCGTCGGTGTGTTTTTGTTGGTTACCCGTTGGGAAAGAAGGGGTGGAGATTGTATGATTTAGAAGCTGGTGAATACTTTGTATCAAGAGATGTAGTGTTTGCTGAAACAAAATTTCCATATGCTGATGATAAAATAGTAAGTGATGAACTCATTAAAAATAGAGTTATGGAGTTGGGTGATGAAGTTGATGATTTAAAAAGTGACTTGAAAGAGGAGCACACCGAAAGTGTAGATAGAGAAAATGAGGTGAATCATGAAATGAAGGAATTGATCCACACTAACAATGAGGACGTGGAAAGAAGTGAAGTTGTCGAAGAGCAGCTAGGCAGGGGACAAATGGTCAAGCAACTGTTTGTTCGTTTGAAAGATTATGTGACAAACGCCATCATAATAAGCCCCTCGACATGCTCATCTACCCAATCCGATTCCTCAGGTACGCCTTATTCTATAGCACATTATGTGAGTTATGAAAAATTTTCTGCGCAACATCGGTGTTTCTTGGTAGCAATTATTGCAGGACATGAACCAAACTCTTATGTAGAAGCAATTAAAGATGAACGGTGGAGAGAGGCAATGAGTAAAGAAATACAAGCTTTAGAAGATAATGGCACATGGATAGTCGAAAATTTGCCACCTGGGAAGAAAGAAATTGGGAGCAAGTGGGTGTATAAAATTAAGTACAATTCTGATGGAAGCGTTGAATGATACAAGGCGCGGTTGGTGATACTAGGAAATAAACAAGTTGAAGGCATAGATTATCAGGAGACTTTTGCTCCTACGGCAAATATGTGCACTGTACGCACCTTTCTTGTCGTTGCAGCTTCAAAGAATTGGGAACTTCATCAGATGGACATTCAAAATGCTTTCTTACATGGCGATTTAGAGGAAGAGGTTTACATGAAGATGCCGCCTAGATTTCTCAATCATCAGGGAAGGTATGTAGACTTCGGAAATCTCTATACGATTTGCGGCAAGCACCTAGATGTTGGTTTGCGAAATTGGCTGCATCTTTGGAAGCTTATGGATTTCAGCAATCATATTCAGATTACTCCTTGTTCACTTTTCGAATTGGGAATGCTCAATTGAATGTGCTTATTTATGTTAATGATCTCATTATCTCCGGTAATGATATTTTCACTGTGCAAAAGTTCAAGAACTATTTAAGTCGTTGTTTTCATATGAAAGACTTGGGGAAGCTGAAATTTTTCTTGGGGATTGAAGTGGCGAGAAACTCAGATGGTATTTTCTTGTGTCAATGTAAGTATGCGTTGGATATAATTTCTAAGGTCAGATTGCTGGGTTCCAAGCCGACTAAAACTCCTCTTGATCAAAATCACAAGCTAGCCCTTACTGATAGTGATGATGTAGACAACCTTGCTCAATATAGGCATCTAGTCGGTCGGCTTATTTATCTATAATAACTTGACCTAAATTGTCTTACTGTGTGCATATTCTTGCACAATTCATGCAATGGCCAAAGAAAGCTCATTGGAAGGCAACTGTGAGAGTTCTGCGTTATTTGAAAGGAAATCCAGGTTAGGGTATTATGTTGCGTGCCAATTGTGACCTCAAATTGTCTGCTTATTGCGATTCTAATTGGGCTAATTGTCCTTTGACGATATGATCTTTGACTGGTTGCTTTATTCTTTTGGGAGAATCACCTATCTCGTGGAAGACTAAGAAGCAACAGATAGTGTCTCACTCATCCGCTGAAGTTGAATACAGGTCCATGAGTACTACAGTTTGTGAACTTAAGTGGTTGAAAGGATTATTGGATTCTCTTGGTGTGGCACATTCTCAACCTATGCACTTGTATTGCGATAGTCGGGCAGCTTTACATATAGCCGCCAATCCTGTTTATCATGAGCGTACCAAGCATATTGAAGTGAATTGTCATTTTATTCGTAATGAGATACTTAATGGTAACATTCAAACAGATTACATACGTAGTTCAATGTAGATAGTTGATGTCTTCACGAAGGCGTTGGGAAAGGATCAATTCAACTTTCTTCTTTGCAAGTTGGGCATTCGAGATCTCCATGCTCCAACTTGAGGGGGGTATTGGAAAGACAGCTGTGATATGCTTTTATTTAGGCCGTTTACTTAGAAAGTTTTGTGTGCATATTTTTATTTATTTATTGTGTTGTCCTTGTATTTTTGGTAGTTTAGCCCAATTAGGAGTTTGTTTGATAGCTGTATCTTCTTGTATATATGTTGCGTTTTCGTGACAATGAATGACGTAATTCTCATTTCAAAATTCCTCAGTTCTTTTACATTTTGGACTTCAATGCCCCACTCAAATTTTTTTTTTTTTTTGGGTCAAATGCCCACTCTATTGCATTATGATTTGACTTGACTATTTTAAAAGCTCATAATGAGACTTCATAAATCATTTTAAGTTTTCATCGGAATCATCCTTGAAAACGACAAATTAGCCTGCGATTGGTTGTGGCTTACTTTCTGTTGAGTTAAGAAGACTCAAGTCTATGATTGCGATTAGAGGTCAAAATAAGAGAGGGATTGAGACAACCTAGTTATTGTATGGATGAGGATATGTTCCCACATGTTGTTTTCATTCAAAGTGATTCGATGTGTATATCAAGTGAATCCATCATTTTCATGTTGTCGGTCGATATGATGCATTGCTCTCCGTGTCTTTTTGGCTAATGGATTTTCTTTCATATTGATTAAGAGTGTGTAAAAGAAATAAATCTGTCAAGAACTAGATCAAACTAGCTTAGAATCGGCAATTGGCATGAGAATTGGTCTAGTTCCCAATTCTATGTGGAACCGCCCACTCGGATTTGACCGGTACATATATATTTTTATTTTTATGTTAAAATTTTCAAAAACCCTAAAAACTCTCTCTCTCATCCTCCCATTCACGTCTTTTCATGTCCCCGACAAACTCTCACACTTCTCAAGGAATGTTCTCTCTCCCTCTCTCTCTTGATGTAAAGATTTTCCCTACCACTCTCTCTCCCTCTCTCCCCTCACCCTCCTCCACCATGCCTCCACTCTTGCTCCAACTCGTCGTCATTGTACTCATCCTAGCCCCTCGTCTCACCCTCTCCCACCTCTGCTCCATGTCACTTGACGACTCGTGACTGCCTTTACCCATCTCTATACTCATCCTGGCCCCTCGTCTCACCCTCTCCCACCTCTGCTCCACGTCACTCGACGACCCGTGACCGCCTTTACCCATCTCTCTCTCTCTCTCTCTCTCTCTCTCTCTCTCTCTCTCCCCCTACCACTATGCCTCCACTCCCACTTCACCTCATCGTTGCCGTACTCATTCTTGTTGCTTATCTCGCCCTCTCCCGCCTTTGCTCATGCCACCTGACGACCCATGCCCACCCTTCCCCACCTCTCACTCTCCCACTCTCCCCTCACCCTCCACCACGCGAGCCTCCACTCCCGCTCCACCATCCTCACCCCTTGTCTTGCCCTCTCCCACCTCTGCTTCAGCCCATCCGACAAACCGTGCCCACCCTTCCTTGCCTCTTCTTTGCCTCCACCAATTGGTTTCACGGACCCAATTGGGAACCAGACCATTGTAGTCTAGTTTCCCGGTGGGTATAGGAACTAGTGGGCGGTTCCCATTTTGTGAAGTATGAATAGTTAATATATTATAATTGGCCAATAAGTCATTGACTTAAGTTTTTGAGTGAAACTCGATCCAATTGGATATGTTGACAGAATCGTACGTGAGCTCTCTGTTAGCGATTTTATCATGTGAAGGTATTAAGCTTTCACTGCACTCCCAACACCAAATCCCTTTGATGAACTGAAATCGAAGAATTCCTAGACCTGTGGCAATGGGGCTAGGGTTAGCGCGTGGTATTTGTCAAAGAATGTGATGATTTCCTCTCAATTTAAAGAGGGGTCATTTATCGACCAAACGAAACAAAAGAGGGGTAAGTTAATTACGTTCCATATAAATGGAGTCAACAATTAAAGAGATTACTACCCCTTTGTTGGTTTTTGCAAAATAATACAATCTTCAACCAATTTGTCCCAAGTAATTAGCCGCTTTCTTATTTGAAGCAACGAGGTGGCATGGTGACGGATGAATCTTGGGTCCTCTTGGCACTTATATCTCAGAACCTACCGATGGAAATCATCTCTTTCTTTTAACTCTCCTATGTCGCGCGCATGTGGAGCAGCTGAAGTTAGTGTTAGGAGTTTTTATATCATACAGTCTGTGTGAAGAATTAATTTGGACAAATCAGGTGGATCTTTTGACATGTTCATAAATTAGTCACCTAATCAATACACCTGCTCTAAGTTTCAAAATGTCTACATGATCTGTGCAAGTAATCTAATTACCCAGCTGTAAAGCAAACATGCACGGTCTACTAACTTGAGTTCCCGTTGTTCGGTTCACTCACAGCATGAACTAAACATTTTAATGTATAGACTTCAATGTCGGTCCTTCTGTTTTTGTGACAGAAACGATGTCTGCAAATGCATATTGCTAGCGAAATATCATTCTGTTGCACCCAAAATCGTCGACATGGTATAAACAATCTCTCTGTGTTCTCAGAGAAACAAAATATATGTCCATGCAGATAGTGTCGAAGAAGGCCGTTTCTAACTTGAGCACGCATGACACTCCCCCATCTTCAATAGAGAAGTTTAGAAAGAGAGAGAAGCCTCCGCTCTTATTCTACATCACTTCAACGAGCAATCTTTATATGGACATTCCTGAGAGAACTACACAAGTGCCCCCACTCCTTATTTAAGAGAAATAATTTCTTTTTCTTTTGTCTGTTCAAAAACACATTTATAAATTGAATAGTAGCAGCCAACGCAATTTTTTTTCCTGACGAGATGGTGTCTTATTAATTATTAGAAGGTTCTAGGCTATGGCTGTGAGATGCGAGGAGACATCCAATAAATTACTTTGTTTGGTTTTGTGAACAAATGCCAGGTCTGTCTTCTCTTTGCCAACTCTTTGGACACAGACCTTCACACATTTTCTTATCGAGAGACTTTAAATGCTCTTCATTTTTATGTCAGTTTCCTTTCTCTCGTCTCTTTCCACTTTATTATAACAAAAAAGTTGAGTTCCTTCTTTGTTATTTTCCTGTTTAGCTACTTGTCGTATTTGTTGCTTCCCTACTTCTTTAGTTGCGTTGGAAACTATTATGTGGTGTAAGGATTAAATAATGGACTACTACATGAGATTACTTCATAAAATACCAAATGAAATTGCTTCATAAAATACCAAATTCAAGGAGAATGTGGAAAAAATCGAGTGACATTATGTTGATTACTGGAACTTGATTGTTTTCAGATAGCTGGATCTTCAAATGTCAACAAGAAACTACTCTTTCATACAAAGCATCCAATTAGGCGGAAGAATATGCTTCGTCGTACTTAATGATGGCGGCAAAAAAAAAATATCTATAGTCAATGTAAAGAAGCAAATTTTGTCAATTAAGGTGTCATTTGTTTCACGGAAATTAAAAGGATTGGAAAAATATATTTGATTAAAAATGATAGATTATATTGCTTACAAAAATGAATGAATGAAAAATATTTTCATTGTCCACATAAATGTGTATATTTATATCTATTTGTTCTTTCTGCTATTTTAAACAGTTTCACATCTCATTCAGAAATATATAAAATTGAGAGATTTCTCTCTTGGGGTTTATGTGTATGTTTTGGATGTAAGTTTGCGAGTTTACTTGGGTTTATGATTTCCTTGGTGTCAATATTCCACCAAAACTATTAGCCAGATGTTTCTAATGTTCTAATTAATATTCCATTGAGAAAATGATACAAATGGTCCTTGAACTTTAGCCAAATATGCAATATCATTATTAAACTTTAATTTGTTCAACGTTGTCCTTGAACTTTAGGTAAATGTGCAATGTTATCCTTGAATTTTAAATTTATATAATGGAGTCCTTGAACTTTTGATATATGTATAATTTAGCTACTAGACTATATAAAGATATTCAATGTTGTCACTGGCTTTGAATTAATAGAAATATAGCATTAGATATTTTCATGTAGTTTAAGAACTAAATTTAATATTTATGAAGAATTCGGAAATCATACAGAATAAGTTAGAAATTTAGGAATGATATTGAATATTGAATTAAAGTTCATAAATTATATTGAATAAATTAAAAATCTATGAATGATATCGCGCATTTTGTCAAAATTTAGAAATGATTTGTGTGATTACCCGCATAGTTTAGAATCCTTAATTATTAAAATCAGGGTTCGTTGTTTTGAGTGGCTTGTATTCGTTTGCCAGATACCGGAAATTCTGGACTCCTGTTTCTGGACGTGGCAACGTAAATAGTAAGTTGGCCACGCAATTATTCATCCCCTGACATGGACGGCAAATTCAATAATGATTTCTGATCGGGTGTCTTCATATGCTTCTCAGCCCTCTTTAATTGTTCTGGTTGCGGCCGTACACATCCACCTTCATATGGAGTTTATATTTTCCATCTAATTTTCTGTCCATCTTTATCTTCTCGACAGATAGAACATAAAGGACAACACGGGATTTCTCAACTTAGGACTATTCTCTCACTTTTTTTTTTTTAAAGCCTTTTAAGGATTTACTCGAAATGAACATAAATAATAAGTTGGCTACTCAGTTATTCATCCCCTGACATGGACGGCAAATTCAATAATGATTTCTGGTCGGGTCTCTTCATATGCTTCTCAGCCCTCTTTGATTGTTCCGGTTGCGGCCGTACACATCCACTCAGGAGGATTGCATCACTTCACGTGTCCCCAAATTCTTACTAATCTCTAAAATACAAAACGATTAAGTCCTTAGCAAGACCTTAAAAGGCTATGATCACCAGGAAAATCTGGGTAGAGGCGGTTAGGGGCCTCGATAAAAATTCCCTAGCCGCTGGGTTACCTGCGCACACCCAACCCACAAGGGAAGGGTATGGGGCCCCACTAGAGCCTGTGATGCCGATCTCTAAAATACAAAAGGACTCGTTATTCTACTTCTAAACTCCACTTCCATCGCATAATAATATGCATCAATCAACTTAATTGCTTTGCCCTTACTAAAATTATAGTCTCCATTCATCAAACTATTCTCACGAATGATCTTGTTTCTAGCAGTCCACGTACAAATCGATACCTATGTTTGTCTTTGGCAAATTTTTTTTCGAAAAATGAAATGTCATTGTCTATTGCCAAAAGAAGTTCGTATGTCTGATTTTCAATGGTATTATTTAATGATAGATATGACCAATTAAAGCCAAGTTAAACATGACTTGATCATATAAACATGCTATCAAAAAAGAGTAAAGAAAAGACTCATAAAGTAAAATCATTGATACATTTGATGTCCTCTATGCTAATCTTAGCACGGTAGAACAATTATTCTTACTTTTTAAGATATGTCCGTCTACGGTTTCAAGATCTAAAATGTAGATGATGGACTTCGCACAGTGGGAGATTTAGTTTGTTTGGGAACGTGTTTGAACTGAAGCAACTATAGAGGAACTTTTGTATAAGACAGGATACCATATTCAATACTCTCAGAATCAAACATTTTACTTAGCGATCTTGCGGCTTGAAGAGCGGATCAATCTATATCCAGGAACTGGTTTGTATGCCCCACATACGACCATTTCCAGTTTTTCACTCCGAAGCAACCCTCTAAGATATCTTTGTACTAACGTTACAACATCACCACCCACTATTACAAGGCTTGATCTCCAAAAGGAAAAAGAAAAAGAAAAAAGATTTCCCAAACTTTTGGATCAAAGGCACGTGTCTCAATCAGATACATAACCTCTATTTTTATTGTGTCTCAATATGTGTCAAATGCATAGGATCTCAACACTTATCGCTTTGATAATGATATTTAGAAAATTAGTAACAGGTGTCATCATTCTATTTAAGAATGACGTGTAGAGAGACACAATAAGAGAGAAGATTTGCATCTTTTGGTATATGCGACTTAACCAGCACCAAAATCCCAATTCTCATCCTAGGAATTTTTTTCACTCTTCCAAGGAAGAAGAAGATGGGTCAATTTACTTTACTTTTTTTTGATAAATATGGGTTGAAAGTAGACTTTATAAGAGACCTGTTTAGACCCATTCATTTTGGACTTTTCTTTTCAAAACCCATTTTGGTCTAAATGACAAATTTGAGCTGACCCATTTTATTAAAAATGGTTTAGAACATGGGTTAGTAACCCATTGTGACAGCTCCATTCCAATGGTAACAACATAATTGTACTTAATCATGTTTCTTTTGAGCCCTTTTGATGCGATGACTTATATCACTAGCCATCACAGGGCGCTAGATTTTCAAACTCTTAAATTCAATTCTTGGCTTGCACTATCCCATCATTCCCAGCCAGGACCATGTACTTGTCCTTTCTTGTGAGGAGCGTGCACTCAAACCCTAGAGCCCCAGCAATCTGGCTCTGCACATAGTTTGCAGCTTCAACGCTGGAATTGCCACCGCCCTCACATATGCAAGAGGCGGGCAATTTCTCGAGGATCTGGAGAGTATAGCTCGAGTTTGGGTTCATGAAATGGAACACTGGATCCCAGCATTTGGGTCCGCAGGCTGTGGACCCATAGAACATGCTAACCCGAACGTCGATAGCCACGGGGACTATGTCCTTACTCACTCGTGCAAACAGCGGGCTGAACCTGAGCAGGTAGGGTTCCCTGCATGTAGTCCCCTCGGGGCACACCACAAGGTCGCTGTAGGTTAGGGCCTGCCGCATAAGCTTTGTGTCCTGCTCGCGGTCCCTGGCCAGGCGGACTGTCCAGATTGGGGAGATGGCCTCGTTGAACGGGCTTAGGCTATAGATGGCCGCAGCGAGGGGTTTGCTGAGGGCGTAGGAGACAAAGATCGGGTCCAAGAGGGTCTTGTGGTTGCATGCATAGAGAGTGCCCTTTGTGCTGTTGGCAAGTGGATTGGGATCGAAATTAGGGTTTTGGGGTTTCGAGACTGTGGTCTTCAGGCCTGTCATGGCCAATACAGGGCCTGAGATTGAGAAAGGCAAGAGGATGCCGAGAATGATTCTGAGGATGGAGAGAGGGAGGCCAAGCGGAAGCCACATGAACATGGCGAGGGTGGCAAGTGGGGTTGGTCTAAAGGCCAATTTGCCATCATGGAAGATCAAGGGCTTTGGATATTTCTCTCTTGGGAGGAGTTGCCAATTCCTCTTCTCTGCTTGGCTCACCATGTAGACTTCCTGTCGCGACGGTTGCAGGAAGGTTTTGTTAATTTCTACTCAGTCATTTTATACTAAATTATGCAAATTAAATATCAAGGGGCATGATAAACCACACAGGAAAAGAAAAAGCAATCTTCCAATGTTTATATTTGGCATTGTGATTAATTAAAACATAGTTAATACAAACACAGCTGATATACATGGTAAGTTATACCGAGAAAAAGTAAACCACACCTAATATCAGGATATATCAAAAAAGATGTATAGTTAATATGTATTGAAGGGTGAACTTAGCTATAATGATAATATCTTCGAAAATTAAAAAAGCTATATAATTGATATGCATGGTAAGTTAGGCAAAGAAAGACTGATATGATTTCTTTTGAAGACATTGAACTAGACAAAGTTTAATAAATTAATAAAGTTCAGTCAAAGATCAATCTATCACAAGTGTTAAATTATGTTTTGAATTTGAGCTAATAAATCCTGACCCCCGATTGTTGCCGCACGTGTAAAGCAAGGAATTGACCTTTGTCCTTCACTTAGGAAAGGGCAATTCGGCGAAAATTCGAATATAGGTTCCTGCAAGGTTTGACCAATTTCAACGTTTTGGGCACACATTCTTATTTAATATTATTAAGTTTGTAGGGTATTATTACTTACCAAAAAATAAAAAAAAAGTTTGTAGGGTATTATGCGTGCGGTATGTCCTTTTTTTTTTCTCCGAAACTTGTGATTTGTGTTGCCGTGGGTGTGCAAGTACGGGGAGCACTCCCTTTCGGCCGTACATAACGCTTTATTTTGTGCAGCATTTATAATATTGTGAGTTTGGATTTCATTTAGATACGAAAAATATTTGAAGGTGTGGGCGATTATAACTCTGATCCTCTGATTATAGTGAATTATTTGTTGATAACTCTTCTTGTGAAGTAAGTATAAATACTCTGATCGATTCACATAAATCTCTTGTGTCTTTTATTTTCCATTATTTATTTCTCCAGTGATTTTGTATTGATTTAATAAAAAGATCCGATATTTTCCGCATTAAAATTATAATAACAAGGCATGAATTAGATTTATAATTGTGATCTTGATGATGGGTATTTAGTTCAACATTAGATGATAATGAAGCTTTGCTTGAAAAACTTATTTCATATGTGAATGTATGGATGAGTGAAAATGCTTGGATAATAGGAAAAATCAGAATTCAACATTGCACATTAGTAAGTAAAATTTCTTGAAAGTCCTTGCTATACTATATAGATGTTAACATAGAGCTGTCTAATATATGAGGGCTTTGTTAGCATAACAATCCTTGGGTTATTGTGAGAATAACAACTTGTTATTGGTTACAAATTCTTGAAAGAATGGATTTCATAACAATTTATAATTATTTGTTATTCAGATTTTTTAGTCCAAAATAGATTATTATACTTACATTAGTTTAAAGACTGTCATTCAATCACTTCTCAATATATTAACACAATTTGAACTTTTTTTAATTCTTCTTCGGTGGCTATTAGCAACTTGAAACATTCTTCAAAGTAACCTTCCCATTAGCCAATCAGAAAATGCGGGAGAGAGAGAGAGAGAGAGAGAGAGAGAGAGAGAGAGAGAGAGAGGGGGTTCCTGGTTGTTCTCCGTTACCTTACAGTAAGCAAGAAGCTGGTGATAATCAAAAGGCCATGGCTTGCTGAAGCATCCGACACAAGTTGCACGAGAACCCATTAAACTTCCCTCACCAAGAAGCGGAATCAGCTCTTGTCTCGCCTTGTTCTTCTCCATCAAACCCGTGAACCGCCCTCGGATCACCGCTACTTCTCTTCCCACCACCATGTCGACCCCCAACCACTCTTTCAAGAACTCCTCCACCATGACCCTCGGCAACCTTGTGACCGCCACTCTTTGCCCGAAACCCATTACGCCATCGAACGCCTCGCGGCCCAAGTCTTCCAAGAAGAACTTGGGCAAAACGGCTCTTCCGAGCCTAAAGCTCTCTCTTCTGACTCCAACAAAGCATACGAACACCATCACGTTGAGCATCGTTTCTTGATTGAGCATGCACGCGAAAGGGTACGTGAGAAGCAGCACGAGAGCTCTCAAGAAGCCTCCTGCTTCGAAGGCCACGAGCATGAAGTAAGGGAAGAGGGAAGAGGACCGAAGGAGCGTGCCCTCAAAGTCGAAGACGAGCGTTTCTGAAGAGAAGCCTTCGAGGGATGTTTTGGCAATATTGGCAAACCTTTGGGTCGGTTTTGCATCGATGTTGGTGGTTGCTTTGGTTCTTCCAAGCAGGAGTCTGGTGAGGAAGGAGAAAATATACTTGGCCATTGATTTTCCGGCCATTTTTCGGCTGTGTGGTTTCGTAAACATGCGACCCTTTTTATATAGCACGTCCGAACTTTCTAGTTTTTTGACATGGGCATATGTTTCTTAACCAAAAAAGTAATGAACAAGAACCAGAACTAGACCGATGCTTGACTGGACTTACTAAATTAAGATCACGTGCCTCACGTGGTTCATGTCCAGTGTATATGCTTTGGGCAGTGCCCACTCAATTTAATATGTAAGTTATAAATCTCAATCATTTTTTATTCACATAAAATCTGCCTTCGCACTAGATTTTTGTTGTGGTATCGACCATCGAATAATGCTATAAATTGTGCATTATGAGTTGACTTGACTATTTTTAAAGCTAATAAAGAGACTTCATGAATCATTTTACGTGTTCATTGCAATAATCTGCGAAAATGACAAATTGACTTACGATTGATTGTGCCTACTTTATATTGAATTAAGAAGAGTGGAGTCTATGATTACAATTATAGGTCAAAGAAGAGAGGGATTGAGACAATCCTGATTAATGTACGGATGAGGTTAGGCCCCTCGTGTTTCCACTATAGTCCTTTTCAGTTAGAGTGATTCGACATGCATATTAAATGAATTCGTCAATTTCATGTTGTTGGTCGATATGATGCATTGCTTTCCATCGCTTTTTGGCTAATGGATTCCCTTTGTAATTGATTATGGATGTGCAGAAGAATCGAAACTGCCTGATTGCTTGGAATCAAACTAAACTTGCGATTTTCATGGGGACCAGTCCAATTCCTAGTTTTGATTTACTGGAATTGGAGAGCATTGATTCGGTTCCCAGTTTTTGATGTGAAACTAGCCACCTGCCAATTTGGAATGGATAGATACATATATATTTTTTATGTTAAAAATATCAAAAACCCTGAAAACTCTCTCATCCTCCCCACATGACATCTTTCACGTCCCCAAACTCAAGGTATGTTCTCTCTCTCTCTCTCTCCCTCCACCAGCATGCCTCCACTGCTGATCCACCTCGTTGTTGCCATACTCATCCTTGCTCCTCATCTCACCCTCTCCCACCTCTACTCTATGCCACTTGACCACTTGGGATCGCCTTTCCCCACCTCTTGCTCTCCTTCTCTCCTCACATCCTCCACCACCATGCCTCCATTCTCGCTTTACCTCGTTGTTGTTGTACTCATCCTTGTGGCTTGTTTTGGCCTCTCCCGTCTCTGCTTACACCACCCAATGACCTGTGCCTATAAGCTGCAAAAACGACACTTAAGATCTCCATAAAAACACTATCACTGGAAATAGAACGACAATGATACATTAAGCATTTAGTCATTTTACGCATAGTTTCTTTGACTTGGGGGTGGTTTGTTCAATAATTTTTATTTAAAACAAGGGGAATAGAATATATGATATATGAATTACCCCCCTTCTATATTATTACATACAATTAGAATTAATTATGATAACCAAATTAGAATCTAGAACACAAATAATCGAGACAAGTGATTTGGAACCCATTGTTCTTGATGCGGAACAAAAACGATCCAAAACTCAAGCGCTTATCCTCTATTACCCTTTGTATCACTAGCTCAATGAAACTGATGCTCATCTTATCATTTAGTAAATGCTCTTTATGTGTGGATATTTGTACATCGGGATCAAAGGAAATACTTGAGTACTATTTATAGAGTTTTCAGCCATAGACCCTCTTATAAGAGGTCGAGCTTTACTAGGCCTATACTAACCAACCTTATATTAGACCAATTAAGAATCATTATATCTTATTTTATTAGACCAATCCAGTGAAATAGTTAATTACAATATCAATTAATGTAACCCACATAAGAAAAATTCTTATGGTGCATGCTCTTCCCCACCTCTCCCTCTCCCTCTCCCTCTCCCTCTCCCTCTCTCCTTTCACCCTCTTCCACCATGCCTCTTAGGGGTGTGCAATTGAATCAGGTATACCTGGGAACCGGGCTAGCCCATCTGAAAAATAGGGTCGGGAATCAATACTCGTTGAAATCAGTTCGGGAACCAATTCCTGAAATTTGAAATAGGCTTGAATCGGTCCAGGAATTGGTTCCGAGTGAATACTAGAGAACTAGAGGGATTGGACCGGTTTGGGAACCGGTTTTATAAGCCTAACCCCAAAAGTCCAAAACCCTATTTTCTTCCCTTGATTTCTTGTCTCTCGTAGACTCGCATGACATTTTTCCCATCATCGTTCCTGAGTTCCTCTTCTTCACTTGCTTCCATCCATCGCCAGTTTCCTCTCGCTTCGTCCATTGCTGGTTCCCTCTCTTTTTGTTTCATCCATCGCCGGCTCCCTCATCTGTAAGCTCGCGAATTTCCTCTATTTTTCTAGACTTTTCTTTCGGATTGAAGCTGGGTTCTTCTCTTTTTGTTTGGGAGTGCTTTCTCGAGCTGGATTTCTTGTCAAATTGGTGGAAAATGTTTGCGTTTTTTTTGTTCATATAGGAACTCACTGTGAATGGGTGGAGAGAGAGAGAGAGAGAGAGAGAGAGAGAGAGAGAGAGAGAGAGAGGTCGTAGAACTTGAAGAGCTTAAGCATCGGGTGGATTGCCACCATGTCGAGGCTTTGCGAGATCGCGGAGATGAGCGGATCCACCAGGCTCTCACCTCCTCCAGCCTTCCTATCAAATGGCGATGAAAGAAGCTCACATGGTTGGTGGGCTCGAGCCTTCTTGACATGCGTGTCGGGGGACGACGAGGGCGGCGATCTGCTGCACGTGTGAGATGGCCTGGGCTTCCTCCATGTAATCCTTTGTGCCAGCCTTCGCCTGGGCTTAGCGAAAAGTTTGCGTTTTTTTGTTCATATGGGTCTTGTTGTTGATGTTGCTGCTTTTGTTGTTGATGGCGCTAGATTTGGAATTAATTGTTTGGGGTTAATTTTTCCTTCAACTGGTAGAACACCCGAAGCTAAAGCCAACAGAAGAAGAAGAGGAAGACCCACTGAAGCACTCCTCAGTACTCGTTGCAGCTTCACTCTCGAAACCAAAACCAGTAGAAGAAGAAGAGGAAGACCCACCAAAGCATTCCTTAGTACTCATTGCAAGGCTATGAACCCAGAAAGAATGCGGTTATTGAAGGTACGAGGCGCTCTTGTGCATTTTCTTAAGTACCTACGTTATAATAGTCCATCTCTATGGGGTAAAAAAATCTCAAAATCAGATCAACTGAGTTCACACTTAATAATTTGTATGTTTTATTGTTTTCTTTGCTTATTACCCTTTTCCTCAGGTTACCTGCTTATGCGTATGAGGAAGTTGCAGACATCATTAAAAGCCATCAATTGAAGATTGTAACTCTTGCTACTTTATTATCATAGTCTTGTGGATCCTTAGATTTTCATTTAATTAAAAAGTTCATGTACTTATTGATTATAAGTGCTTAATGTTTCGATACAAATTAGAAGGATTACATTATTTTCTCACGTATTAAAATAAAATTCGAAGTCGTATAGGGTATCAAACGGTTGTAAAATAGGTTCCAATGGAAAGATGATTGACCTTGGAATCGGACCAAAAAAATAAGGTGGTTCCAGCATACGGTCTAATGCAAATAGGGTCGGGTATATGATCCAAAAAAGGGGAATATGTTATAACATGGTTGAGTACAAGGTTCAGGTTCGGAACCTACCTACCCTGGACCCAATGACCGCTAATGCCTCCATTCTTGCTCCAACTCATTGTCACCATACTCATCCTTACCCTCATCTTGCCCTCTACCACCCCTACTCCACCCCATTTGACGACTCGTGCTTGCCCTTCCCCTCCTTTTCCGCCCCTTCCTACTTCTCTACACCTCTAGGCTAGTTTGAAAGACCCACCCAGGAATTGGACTAGGGGAGGAGTCCTTGACCCGAAACAGATTGAGGAAGACTTGTTTAATCACATAAATTTTCATGAAATCTCGGTTTATAATTAATGAAAATTTCTTTTTTTTTACTAACTTTTATTTATTTTGCTAACTAACACATTATATTTACAATTCTCATATGAATTTAGCGATTTTTTTTATTTGGGTGCAAATGACTTACCCACTTTTTTTTTTGTCTAACAAATTACCAACTAGTTTTCGGTTATCAACTCCCATTTGCATTACTTACCAAAATCTATTTGTGTTTTTAGTTTATTAAATTTTGTTTGTAATTATGAACTTTTATTTGCCTCTCTTACAAACGTTTTATATTTATCAACTTTTACATAAATTTATTGCCCCGACTTATCAATTTTTTCTCCCACTAGGTTACCAACTAGTTTCGTTTATGGAATCTCATTTAAGTTGCTTACCAATGTTCATTTAATTTTTTAATGACCAACTTTTCTAATAACCAGCTTTTATATGCCTTACTTAAACCAATTCGTTTAGAAATCATCAACCTTAATTAAAGTAATCTTTCATTCAATTAGATTAATAACAAATTGTGCGTTATCAGCTCTTATTTAAGTTAGTTAAGTTAGTTAAGATAAAGGTGAAAGTGAAACTTGAGGAGGCTAATGCCAAGAATGAACAAGTAGTCGATCAACATAGAAGATGTCGGGTTTTCCAGGTTAGTGATCATGTAATGGTGTTCCTACGATGAAAGTGATTTCTCATGAGTCATTATGGCAGGCTACAACCAAGGAAATATGGTCTAGACAAGATCAAGTAAAGAATCAACGATGATGCCTATGTTGTTGGCCTTCCTAGGTTCTTGATATGCCTAAAATCTAGACGACGAATAGTCGTATCTTGGGGATTGAGGTGGAAGCAGCTATTGAAGACTTTCTGAACAATTCAAACAAGCAGAAATCTAACAGGCAGGTCTTGGAGAAGGATAGATGTGCCAAAATGGGTCGAAAACCTATTTATTAACACATATATGATGGGTTGGGTTACATATGGGTTAACTAAGTATTGCTAAATGAGTTAATATCAGTTTGAGTAATAAAGTCCAATGAAATGTGGGTTTTTAATGGGTTTAAAAGTCAACCCACCTGCAGTCCCCTTTCACTTGTTTTAGGTTCAAGGTGGGGGGGTTTTCGGGTGGGGCAACTCAATTTCTAGTTATATCTTCTGAAAAATAGTAAAATATTTGTGATCTTTGAAGCTTTAGCATCCATAAAAATTAGTATATGATTTTATGTGTAAATATTTACCGACTTATTGAATTTAAGAGATGTCAAATAACTCATTGTGAAACTCCCTTACCAAAAAAAAAACTCATTGTGAAACTCCAAAAATTTGCAATGAAGAAAAAGTGTCAAACAAGTCGAAAATCTTATTTGGAACCTTTTAAAACTATCGAAAATTTATCTTTTGCACTACATGCATAATATAACAGTCCTTACATTTAAACATCTATGTGTTTGAGTAATGTAGGTCGGGTTGGGTATGACTTGGGTATAGATCGGGTCGGATTGGATATGAGTTACTTAATTTGTATTGTATATAAATAGTTCAAAACGGGATATATGGGTCGGATCATTTTTGACCCGACCTAAACTCATCCCAATCCATCCAATCCTAGACAAGGATTTGCGCAATGTGCAATAGAATAACCATGACTTTTGCAGTCATTTCGGCCTCAAAATCCATCATTTATGTTTGTTTTAGGGCACTCTTCTATTTTTTTGGTATATTTTCTTGTTATTTTTGGGTTTTCTTATATCACCTTTGGCTTTCATAATATATATAATTTTTTATGTTTCATACAGTTTTGACTTTTACTAAAAAGATACTGAAAATTGAGAGATTCATCTCCGTACATTCTGAGTGCTCGTTTACAAATTCATTTAATATTTAAATATTCTAACACGCTTCCTATGTGTCAATATTCCTCCAAATAAGCAAGCCGTTTCTAATGTTCTAGTTAATACGTGATTATATTCTTAGTTATGAGAAAAGGGTTAAGTGTTTTGGGTGGCTTGTAATCCTTTACTAGATGCACTGGAATAACTATGCACGTCTATTGTCTTGACGTGACAACGTGAATGGCAAAATTGGTCAAATAGTCATTCATCCACGGCCATGGATGGCAAAATTCAACTAAGGTTTTTAATCGCGTCTCTTCACATGCTTTTCAGCCCTATTTAAGGGTGTCTGTTGGGTTTATACACATTCCTACAAATAAACTCCTTCATTATTTAAAAACCTTAATTATTTTTTATGAGCCCAAACTCATTGAATTTCCTAAAAATTGGTTCATTATTGGATTGAATCATAGACATTTTATAGGGCGCCAATTTAGTTCTAATTTTTTCTTTTAATTTAGCCAATTTAATCCTAAACTTTTTAATGAGTTGCCGATGTAGTCATTTCGGTCAATGTTTGGCTGAAAATCATTGAAGTGAATGCCTACCATCCTTTTGGCATAGACGGCGCTGACGTGAACGATTCTTGTAATTCTTTTCCATTTTTTCCATTTTTTTTTCTTTATTTCCTTCCACCCATCCAACAAGGCACTGGAGAGGATGGAGAAGGTGAAGAGGAAGAGGTAGCAAACTAAGAAGGTGAGGAGGAGGGTCCACTCATGGCAGGTCTGGGTTGGGTACTGCAGGTGGTTGAGGAGGGGGTGGATGAAGAGAGAGTGGGCCAGACTGGTGACGGAGAAAGGGAAGATGAGGTTTAGATTTATGAGGTAGAAGGTCTTGGAGGACCACTTGGGATGATGACAAATCCAAGGAAGATGTCAGAGATGGTGAGGAATTGGAGCATTTCCAGAGCAAGATCCATTTTCGGGGATACTTCGGTTGGAGAGATTGGAATCAAGATCAAGTTTTGAGATGCTGATGATTTGTGTGAGCTATGATTTAGAGGGAGTGAAGTGATGGCGAAGACAGTGAAGAAGAGGAGATGATAAGAGAAATTTGCTCAGCTGTCTTCTATTTTAGATTGTATTTATTGTTTTTGAGATATTTTTGTGAATGCAGTTCGGGTCGATTAGAGTATTGTACCGGAACCAAACTGAATTGTCAAGGTATCCAATTTTTTGCACAGTAACCAAATCGGATTTAAATTAAATAAAAAATATCCGAAATTTTCGGTTCAGTTAAGGAATTATTGACACCCTTAGTATTCTTAAAGACTTAGATGCATATGATCCATTGGATCCTGAAAAAAAAAAATGATATTGGTATATGTAGAGGAATATATCAACTTATGTGATAAATAGAGTAGTCATGATATGATACGATAATATTTATACTTTTTAAAACGAGAATTCTGTATCCCAATTAGTGAATGGACTATATTTTTGGTCACGGCTGATGGTGATGACAATAGTTTTCTTGCCATGAAATGAAAGAGAAGTTAATGTAGGCTTGACTACGTTAAATGTGACCATTTAAATTTGGTTCAACATGACTTGATCATATAAACACGCTTAAAAAAATAGTAGAGAAAAGACTTATACAATATACGCATTTATACATTTAATGTCCTCTTTGCTGATCTTAGCACAGTAGAATAATTATTCTTACTTGTTAAGATATGTCCGTCTAGGGTTTCGAGATCAAATGTATAGGTTTTGAGAGAATGTGATTGAACTAAAGCTGCTAAATAGGAATTTGGCATGAAGCAGGACACCCTATATGAAGCATTTTATCCAGCAATCTTGAGGCTTGACGAGCAAACTAAGCTATATCTAGGAACTGGTTCGTATGCTACGTGCAATTGGTTTGCCTTGTAATGTGCGTGAATCTTAGTGATTGCTGATAAAGTTCCAGTTACTACCTTTCCCAGTTTTCACTCCAAAGCAACTCTCTAAGATAACTTTGTGCTGAGGTTACAACATCACCACCCCCGTTACAAGGTTTAATCTCCTGCTGAAAAAGAGAAAAGAAAGAAAAAAAATATTTCCCACACTTTTGAATCAAAGGCATGTGTCCTGATCGAATATAGAATTTTTACTATCATGTCTCCATCCGTGTCACATACATAGGATCTCGACAATTACCAATTTTGATAATGATACATAAAAGACTAAGTGACATGTTGCATCATTTTCTTTAAAAATGACGTGAGTAGAGACACAATAAGAGGTAGATGATCTGCATTTTTCTGTTGATACATAAATTTTGATTAAATATTATGGATTAAATTGCATTAGAAAATTAAAGACTAAGTTGGCCCTAACAAAAATATTTTTCGCATCACCTAGATATTATTATCGTTTGCTTTTACTAAGTTTTATTTTCTATTTCATTTTCCCTTATTTTACCATATTTTCGGATAACAAGTAAAAAAAAAAAAAAAAAAGGAGCCCATGGGGGCTGGGCCTTCGCGTCTAGCCCCCCTTTTTTTTCATTTCTTCTTTCCCTCACGTGGGCTCGAGGCCCATTTCCCTTTTGTACTCCTTTGGTCCAGCCCCCTCCTTCTTTCTCCTTCTTCCTTCCTCCTTCACTCTCTGCCGTTGCAACTCAAACGCAGCGATGACGATGCGCGCGAGTACGGCCTACGGCGGAGAAAGAGGAATAAGCCGGCGACAGATGGGATGGCAGGGCAGGCGTCTTCAATGCCGCCGAATTAAGAAATACAGCAGAGCAGACCTACTACTCTGCAAGTAGATGGTGAGGGGACGCCGGTTCGGCCGAGAGAAGGCCCGGTTGGCGCGCCAAGGACCGGCGGCCAAAGCCTCCGTCGACCGGCCTCCACGGCCTATAAATAGGGCATCCGCGAGGGAAGGTAGAAGACGCACGAAGAGGGAGGACTTCCCTAGAGAGAGAGAGACATCTGGGGAGGTTTGAGAGTGAGCGAATCAGGGAGGGCTCGCGCGAGCTCCTGCCCATTTCGCTCGCGCGTTAAGTCTCCATGGCTCCCGTACGCCGAGTGTTGAGGATTCTGGTGCGGGTTCGAGTTCCGATTGCCCCGGGAATCGCTTATTTCGGTTACGCACGCCACCCGCTCGACGAGATGACTGAACGAGATCCGTTTTTGCTGGGCGAGTGGTTTCTTTCAGGGTGCTCGGTGGCTCCCCGGTGGGTCGCATCGGGGACAACGGGGAGCGGTGGCGACGCGCAAAGGTAGGCAGGAGCCGGCCGGTACTCGACTGCCGTCGCGGTGGTCCTCGGGGTTGGGGGGGCCGCTGGTGTTGCCGTGTTGCGGGTCCGGTAAGCAGCGGTGATGGCCGGACGGGCAGAGTCCGAGGTCTCAACTCTAGCGTGCAAGGGGGTGCCGCGGCGTACCCACGGCCGGACGCCGCCGTCCGCCTTAGTCCTCTCGGCCGTCGGAGTCAAGTCGATGGCTGTAGACCGGGTCGGGCCCGGGTCTCAGCCGGGTGGGGTTCCTGGGTGCTGGGTATGGCGAATGCGAGTCGGGCTTTGGCCTTGTTTTCGTTTAGGGAATGGGTTGTCGGACTGGGCTCATTTTTTGAGCCCAATCCAGCCGATGCCCACATCAGTCCAAACTATATCCGATCCGGATCCCTTTTCATGATATAATATAATAATATGATTTTAATATTTAAAATATTATAATAATATAAAATTTCAAAAATAAAAAAAGTCCAAAAAAGGTCAACATTTCGCAAAAAAAGAAAAATGAAAAATAGCCTTTAAGATGGTTTTCGTTCCCTTCAAATGCAGAGAAAATCTTTGAAAATCCGAAAAACGCTCAAATTTAAACAGGATTGGGTACCATGCCTCCACTCTTGCTCCAGCTCATCGTCACTGTACTCATTCCTAGACCTGTGGGAATGGGGCCAGGGTTAGTGCGGGCGATTTGTCAAAGAATACGATGATTTCCTCTCAATTTAAAGAGGGGTAAGGTATCGACCAAACGACAAAAAAGAGGGTGAAGTTAAGTACGGTCCATATAAATGGAGTCAACAAAGAGTTTACTACTCCTTTGTTGGTTTTTGCAAAAAAAGATAATCTTCAATCAATGTGTTCTGAGTAATTAGCCGCGTTCTTATTTGAAGACAATGGGGTGGCATGGTGACGGATGAATTTGGGGTTCGCTTGGCACGTATACCTCATAACCTACCGATGGAAATCTTTTCTCTCTTTAATTTTTTGTTGTTGTTTCTTTTTAACTCTCCTATGTCACGCGCATGTGGAGCAGCTAAAGTTAGTGTTAGGAGTTTTTATATCATACAGTCTGCGTGAAGAATTAATTTGGACAAATCAGATGGATCTTTTGACATGTTCATGAATTAGTCACCTAATTAATAAACCTGCTCTAAGTTTCAAAATGTCTACATGATCTGTGCAAGTAATCTAATTATCCAGCTGTAAAGCAAACATGCACGGTCTACTAACTTGAGTTCCTGTTGTTCGGTTTACTCACAGCACGAACTAAACATTTCAATGTATAGACTTCAATGTTGGTCTTTCTGTTTTTGTAATAGAAACAATGTCTGCAGATGCATATTGCTAGCGAAATATCATTTTGTTGCACCCAGAATCGGTGACATGGTATAAACAATCTCCTTGTATTCTCAGAGAAACAAATGTTTGTCCATGCAGATATTGTCGAAGAAGGCCGTTCTTACTTGAGCACGCATGACACTCCTCCATCTTCAATATCTGCTCATTCGGAGAGGAGTTTAGAAAGTGAGAGAAGCCTCCGCTATTATTCTACATCACTTCAAGGAACAATCTTTATATGTACATTCCCGAGAAAACTGCACAAGTGCTCCCATTCCTTATTTATGAGGAATAATTTCTTTTTCTTTTGTCTATTCAAAAACACTTTTATGAATTGAATAGTAGCAACCGACACTTTTTTTTTCCCTGATGAGATGGTGTCTTATTAATTATTAGACGGTTCTAGGCTATGGCTGCGAGATCGGGGAGACATGCAATAAATGATTTTGTTTGGTTTTGTGAACAAATGGCAGGTCGCTCCTCGTTGCCAACTCTTTGGACAGAGACCTTCACACATTTGCTTCTCCCGAAACTTTAAATGCTCTTCTTTTTCCTGTCAGTTTTCTTTCTTTCGTCTCTTTCCACTTTATTATAAGAAAAAAAGATATCCTTCTTTGTTATTTTCCTGTTTAGCTACTTGTCGACTTTGTTGCTTCCCTACTTCTTTAGTTGTGTTGGAAACTATTATATGTTGTGAGGATTAAATGGTGAACTACTCTGCATGAGATTACTTCATAAAATACCAAATTCAGGGAGAATTTGGGAAAAGAAACAAATTTTGTCAATTTAGGCTTCATTTATTTCGAGGAAATTAAAGAGTTGGGAAAATATTTCCCTAAAAATGATAAATTGTATCGCTCACAAAAATAAATGTATAAAAAATATTTTCATTGTCCACAAAAATTTTATACTAAATTGTTATATTTATTTTTTCTTTCCACTAATTTAGACAATTTCACAACTCGTTTAGAAATATAGAAATTTGAGAGATTTCTCTCTTGCGGTTTATTTGTGTACGTTTTGGATGTAAGTTTATGAGTTTACTTGGGTCTATGGTGTCCTTGGTGTCAATATTCCACCAAAACTATTAGCCACATGTTTCTAATGTTCTAATTAATACTCAATTGAGAAAATGGCACAAATGGTTGTTGAACTTTAGTCTAATATGCACTATCATTCCTAAACTTTGATTTGTTCAACATTGTCCTTGAACTTTAGTTAAATATGCCATGTCGTTCTTGAATTTTTAATATGTGCAATGTGCTTCTGAAACTTTTGGTATATGCATAATTTAGCCGCTAGACTATATAAAGATATTCAATGTTATCACTGACCTTGAATTAATAGCAGTATCGCATTAAATATTTTCATATAGGTTAGGGACTAAATTGAATATTTATGAAGAATTCAAAGACCACATAAAATGAAGTAGAAATTTAGGAATGATATTAAATATTAATCTAAAGTTCATGATCATATTGAACAACTTAAAAATCTATGGATGACATTGCGCATTTGATCAAAATTTAGAAATGATTTGTGGGGTTATCCCAAATAGTTTAGAATCCTTAATTATTGAAATCAGGTTCGGTGTTTTGGGTGGCTTATATTCGTTGCCAGATACCGGAACAACTCCGGACTTCTGCTTCTCGACGTGGCAACTTAAATGGCAAGTTGGCCACGCAATTATTCATCCCCTGTCACGGACGACAAATTCAATTATGATTTCTGATCGGGTCTCTTCATTTGCTTCTCAGCCCTCTTTAATTGATCTGGTTGCGGCCGTACGCATCCACTCCGGAGGATTGCATCACTTCACGTGTCCCCAAATTCTTACAAATCTCCAAAATACAAAAGGACTCTTTATTCTGCTTCTAAACCCTGATTCCATCGCACAATAATATGCATCTATCAGCTGCATTGCTCTGCCCTTACTACAATTATCGTCTCCATTCTCCAAACCATTCTCACGAATGATCTTGTTTCGAGCGATCCACGTACAAACGATACCTGTGTTTGTCTTTGGCAAAAAATTTCGAAAAATGAAACGTCATTGTCTATTGCCAAAAGAAGTTCATATGTCCGATTTTCAGCGGCATTATTTAAAGGAGAAAGATTGATAGGATTTGGCATCGATGGTTTTGCTTACATGTTAATCAAGTCATGTCCACGCACAAAAGGATTGTAGTTTCGATTGTGTTGGAGATATGCGAGGACTGGACCGAGGATTATGATCGATCAATCCAAGATTATAGGAGATTATAGTTGATAAATTATACCAATTTGTGATTGGATTTGATTGGATGTATCTTCCTTTTCTTTTCCTTAATTAGACATTCATTGTATTATAAATAGGAGCTTATACAATGTAAACCTATACAATTGAATATACATAAATTACAAGCCGTTCTCTCATTCTTGATCTGTTTTTCAAACTCTAACATGGTATTAGAGCCAGGTTCTTCAACCTAGCTTTTGCAAAATTCACGAGTTGCCATTGCTTCATTCTGTTTTTGCTATTGCAATTTAAAGCTTGCAAAGCAAATCAGCACACGGTAGGAATTCATCTCTATAAATATCATGGCCAAGAATACCGAAGCAAATACTTCAGCCGAGGAGACCCCGAATTTATCTCAAAATCTGGGTCAGGTTAATCTAGCTAAAGATGAGCATTTCACAACTCAAATCACTTTTGATCTAGCCCTTGCTCTAGTGGCCACCAGTCCAGTGGTTCACGTTCCAAAAGCCCGGGAGTAGTTGGGCCAACTTGACCATGGGCTTCGTATGGCACACCTGGAGAAATTTTTTCGAATCCTAGAGCCCAGCCCACTGAAGGAAGGTAGACTCCCTTCAACCCTGGAATGGGTTGGGCGGGTCCAGGCCCAGGACCCGAGTCCATATCACAAGGTTAGGGGGACAAATCCCTACCCGACCATGGGGCACAGCTTTTTGCTGTATGTTGTCCCGACCGGTGGTGGTCGGCTCGGTGACCTACTTTATATGTTGTCGGGCGACGGCCTTGAATTACAACTTATCCTCTTGCAGCTCACCGGACTTGAAAATTACAATACTTGAGCTTAAGATCTCCGGAGGGAGTTGGTCATGAAAGACAAAGATGGGCTCCTTGATGGAATCGTGCCTTTTCCATTTGATGAGCGCTCACAACAACACTGGCATAGATGTAACTAGCTCGTGCGGATGTGGATTGGAAATTGTTTGGCTCCCACTGGATTTCCATCGATTGAAGATTCGAAGATGATATGGGACAACATCCGTGAGATGTATGAAAAACTCGACCTGGCCAAAATCTTCTCTCACCCAAGCCATGTCGGAATTGAAACGGGGAAATCAATCCATCACAATATGCTTCAACTGACTCTTGGCTCTGTGGAACAAGCTCGAGATGGCTGAAAAGAAGCTCAAAGGGCTAGACGAAACACTTCAACAGTATCGAGCGATATGAAAAAGGGAGAAAACAAACCGTTTTTTTACTAATCTTGAATGAAAACTACTAGCATTTTAGGTCCCTCATTCTTGCAATAGAGTTGGCACCGTCGCTTGAGCAGATTTATCAATTGGCAGTCCAAGAGGAGAGCTAGAGGACAACCGCGGTTGAATCACGCATAAATTGGAGAGCGAATTGCCCTTGCTGCCTTCGGATTTGGACCATCTATGACTAGTGGCTTCTCAATTGGGCTTGCTACCTTCAGATCAGGATCACCACCGGGTGGTGGCCTCCCAATTAACTTTGGTCTGACGGGTCAGCATCTCATTTCCCATGGAGAGGCAGCCCGACGAGTTGCTGTAGTTGCGGCTGCATCAACCAAAGAAGGAAAAGGTAGCCTTAGCCCCGTTCGGATGGATGACGACGATTTGATCCAAGATCAGATGGCTATAATTTAGCCATGGCTTCAGTTGAATCCAACAGCTCTCAACAAGCCACGATGGTGCCTGTTTTTAAAGGATCTTATAGCTCTCGTAATGCCACATCATCTTTGAAAGGAAATTTTAAAGGAAATGTGAAACTATTGTCACGCCCCGATCCTCCGAGAATGTGTCCATCCCTCTGCGGTCGATTAAATAACGACATCTCAGGACGCATTGCCGACCCTTTCATATTAATATGCACATGTGGAAGCAAATATATAATTCCCAGACAACAACATGATGTGATAGAAAAGTAGAACCACAAATTTTCAAACCAAAATAAACCTTTTATAAACAAACATGTTTATATACAATACCAGGCTGTTTACAAAAATATCGGCTCAACAAAAGGGAACTGTCCTATGACCCACTAGTCAGGCACGTTCGCCGATTCTTCGATCTCCATCTTCCTAAACTCCAGGGCTTCCGATCCTCCACGACCACCGTCTAGGGACCTGAAATATTATCCCACAATGGGGTGAGACGACGTTTCAGCAAGTTCAACTCCCTAAGCCTCGATTAGGAAAAAAACATGCTCCAATGGCTACCTAAGCACAAACATGAGTCAGAGGTCTTACCTTAACCTCAGTTCTGTCCTGCAAATTAGTATAATTCACCAATTCACTTCAATCAATCAAATCATCCAACCGATTAAATTATTGATCAATCGACTCAGTCGATTGCATGTTAGCAAGACCATCACTCGATCAATTCAATCACTCACTCCAACTATTAATTACGACCAAACTCGGGCACAGCCTACTACTAAATGTTCAGTGGTGAATTATGGCCCAATGGGCATAGTCTGCTCCAAGTGCAATGGTAGATTATGGCTCAACGAGCACAACCTTGGTTATGTGGTAAATTACGGCTCAACGAGCACAGCCATACTTCAGCGGTCGATTACAGCTCAACAAGCACAACCTTAATGAGGTGGTTAATTACGGCCTAGAAAGGCACAACCTCTATGAGGTGGATAATTTTGGCCCACTAGGCATAGCCGATTCCAAATTTGGCGGTTTTTCTTAACCAAACCCATATTCTCATATGATTATTCATCTACGGCCAAGGACATTGCACTCCACAATTAAGTTCTTCAATCAACTTAATATTCTGGGCTATATTCCTCGTGTTAAAAATACTCGATAAAAATTATTGTGTGTAGGTACACGGTCGGCCTTAGTCAAAATATAATATTTTTACTTTTGAACTTCCCACTAATTTCAGCAGTCTCAAAACATATTTTTGGCGCTGTAGACTGATGCATGGTAATTTTCCAACTAATTACCAAAATTATCAATTTTTGAGATAATTACACACATTCACCAATCACACTCAATTTGTACAAAATAACAATTAAATAAATAAATATATCACATCATTGCAATCGGCACGAAATTTCGGTTACCGACTATCCTGGTCTAATTTTCAGAAAATAAATAAATAATTAAATAATTACGAAAAATAATAAATAAATGCCAATAAATAGAACTTAGGCTCGTAAAGCCTAATTGAAAGCCGAGATGGATCCAGAAAATTTTCGAACCACTCTAGTTAAATACTAGAGCTTGTCTAGGCTCTAATTACACTACTCTAACCATCTAACATGCAACAACAATTGTTGACACCTGAAATTTTTGTCGACATTTTAAACATTCATTTTGCAAGAAAAATATAAAAAAATAAAGAGCCAAAAAAAAATGAATGAAAAAGAATGAAAACATTAAAAAAAAAATAAAGAAAACACAAAGTATAAAAGGAGCTCGCTGATTTTTTGGCGCGAGGGCTCTCTCATTTTTTTTGCGCGCAGATTCTCTCTCACGAGCTCTCTCTTGAAACCTCTAGACTCACATACTCTTTGGCTGGGGATTCTCTCTCTCTCTCTGTAACTGCTCGATGGAGCTCTTCCATGGGAGATTGGAGGAAACCCCGAATCTCCGGATCTCTCTCTCTTCTTGGCGGTGATAACCTCTTCCTTCGTTGAAATCCCCGTCTCCGGCAAGTGGAGTTGGAGTTCGTTATAGATTTCGCCATCGGTGTTCGTCCACACGAGGCGGCTCTCGCTCGATCTCTTGGATTCTTCGTTTTTCTCTCACGGTGGCTCTCGAGCGGGTTCAGCTCTTTGATTGGCAACATCAGCAAAAATGGTGGCGGTTATAGCAACGGCGAGGACACCAGCATCTCTTTCTTCGTCAGATCTGATGCGTTCTCTAGGGGATTTCTCGAATATTTGGCGGAAATCAGAGAACCGGTCTCTCCCTCTCAATCGCTCTTGGTTCCGGTGTTTCTGAGAGTTTTTCGACGGATTTCTCTCTCGGTTTGGGGCAAAGATCGGTGACAGCATGACGACGACGCTTAACTGATCTTCTCTCTGGATGGGGCTCACCGGATCAGCTCTCTGTTGCTCACTTGACGATTGTGTCCTTCCGGAGCTCGAGGTGCAGGGGTTCGGATCCACACCGAGTTTGGAGGTTTCGGTTCATTTCCAAGGACAAAACTCCGTAACCCCTAAGCGACAGCGGCTCTCTGTTTCTGGCTCGATCAGGTTCTCTCTCGATCACTCTTTCTCTTTCGATTTTGTACTTGTATCTGCTTTCTAGCTCCGAAGTTGCATGCCTTCATTAGCTTCTTTCACCAAGTCACTTTAGCTTGCGTGTCGTTCATGATGATCGCCGTGTTTGCGATGTTTTGCTTGGTGCCATTTGTTCCATAACATGGAAATGTCCTCCACCTGTTTGATGTAATAAACAACGGCTGCCTTGTCCTTGTTGAAGAAAAATGGTCTTTCGAGACGTGTATGGAATATCTGTTCATTTTGATATGAAAAGTTCAAAGCTTGGCCTTTAGCTAAGGAAGATGATACATAGTTAGATTTTGTTCTGTGGAGATGCCGGTGCTACTAACTTGGAATTGATGGTTATGGATGCTTCTTTTACTGATATCTTGCAATAGGAAGCTGATGTAGACCATTGAAAGCATGTTACGAGTGAAAATCATAGGCATTCCATTTTGAACTTGCTTTAGATTTGTTGGAACCTCTACAATACATGTTGATTTGCAACTGTTGTGGCCCTGAGCTAATGTCCATTAATCCTTCATTTGATGCTATTCCACTTAAGCAAGCATGTGCAGTGACATAAAATCGTGTTATTATGAATTTCATGTTCGCTTGGAAAAGATATTATGTCAGGGAGGAATCAAATTTTACTGGAAATCAATCCATGGATGATGACCATGTCTTGATATCCCATGATTGGGTGTCTTCTGCTGCAGTATTGTGTTAAGCTTCCCCTGCTTATCTTTCTCTTGGATTATGCTTTCGTATGATGAGGGTTCAAGTAACATAGAAAGCTGGTTTGTCTTGATATGTTGATGCTGGTGCCATATTTTGATGTTACCTAATTTTTTAGCATTTTAGTCCAGAGAAGTCCTGAATTTTTCTCATCTATACAGACGCTCGCTTTAAATACATGAGGTTTATTTTGATTGCTTTACTTCTCATCTTAATACGAGTTGGTTGCTGTGGTTTTCTGTGTTTGAAGTCTTCATGGAGGTCGAAGACGGTTCGATTATCTTTCCAATGAGCTACAGAATGCCCTAATCGGACTTCATTTAATATGGTTTTTGTCTGCCCAAAGTCTGGTCCAGAATCTGCCAAATATTTGTCTCTCTGTTTCGGATGACCTTCTGTGCAAATCACTTGATATGAACTGGTAGATGATGTTATTAGGGCTTAATGTCTTCTAGATAATTGTAATATGCATCCCAAGCTTTAAAATGACATATTGCATGCCTGAATCGACCATCATTTGCCATGTTTAACATTTTTTCTAATCCATTCTGAAATCTGGAATTTGCCTTGGTCAGAAATGCATATTCTGTTTTTGCGTGGGCCTGATTGTCTGCCACTTTCCTACGATCTTTTAAGCATAGATTTCGAGGTTGATGATACAAAAAATAAATCACGTGTAGAATGGTATTGCTCTATTGTTCTCTTTTTTTTTTTTTAGCAAAGTTCTGTTGTTTGATAATTGATATTAGATATCCACCATTAAACCATTTTCCAACACTAATCACTTTGCCCAGTAGCCTATTTGTGTTCTACTGATCCAAACTCTCTGTGTTTTTGTTTGTAAAGATGTCCAGAGTTATGTTGTTCTTTACTGTCAGTTTTTCTTTGCTTGCTGTCTTTTCTTATTTCTGACTTCCAAGCTTCTTTTGGCTTTCTTGAAGTTGTATGTCTTTCCATGATACACACCATTTGTGAATATCAATATGCTACAATTGTTGCCCTGTTCTATGGTAGATTGACTAGTTCATATTCCAGTATTTTTGGAAATTCATGTGTTGATATGATGATAGTGTCTCTATGAGATCTATTTGGGATATCACCTAGAATTTGATCTAGAGACTTTGTGACTTTAGTCACTCTTTTTGAACACAAAAGATGTCTTGCTTTTGATTGTTTTGATACGTGATGATTGTTTCTTTCATTCGTATGCATCTAATCATCCAGATTTCTTAGATTAGGTTTAGAATAGGATCCCAAAGGTGGAGAAGGCGTGAAGATGGTGGAGGTCGATGTCCATTCCGACCATTATGTAATATTCGTTTCTCTCCCGACATATGTCTCGGGTTCCTTGTGTTGTATAAAACCCGATGAGTTGCGGGTTTTCCCTTTTTCCCTCACTCTTCTTAATTGTGTTTTCTCTTATATATTTTTTAGAATTGCATGATAGATTTACTGCTTTTCTTGATTGTTTACTTAATGTCTTGCAATTTCAATTTCTCTGATTGATTCATTTTATTGTTTTTCTTAGAATTAGAATAGAATGAAAGTAATCCATCATGCATGATCACTTAGTATAAAAATGATGATCCTGAAAATGTAAAAAGAAATGCATGGACATGTTAGGAAAAACACAACATACTGTTTAGGTACCGAAATGACGTTAATAGCAATATTAGCGTAACCCAAGTCCCCAAACCTAGATATCTAGTTGCGTAGGAATCGAGGGAACACTCCCGACCCTCGATTGGGTTTTCTAGCCGACCCCCAAAAATGATGCTAGTGGCAACTCTTGTATATTCTTAGGTTGTTAAATACCTAAATCATATAAAACCCGATGTCATGTGGGATATGAGCTTGGGAGAGCTCGCGATCACGTGGAGGGAACTCTCGTGATCAAAGTATCCCTAAACCCGACCTTTTCCTCCCTTGGACATTTCGAGGGCGGCGAGATCGGGTTGCGACAACAATTAATTAAATTGCTAATCTAACCTAACTATTCACCTAATTTAAGCTTAACTTAAACTAAACAACCCTTAAATGTCATTAACCTACTAAGCAATGATTAGTGAGTTAAACTCACTTGATTTGCGATCCGCTCGGATCAAAACGACAGGGACGCGGATGGGCTTGACAAACTTCAAAGCGGGACCATCAAGCGGGGTCGGAAATGGCTTGAAGACGGGCCAAACAGTGCTGGAAATACCCACATTGTTTAGTTCTGGTCGGGGGCTGAACTAGGCTGCTCTGGTGGCTGGTTGGGGTCGAAACAGGCAGGGAGGACCAGCAGTGGCAGCTGCGGTCCAGGTGAAGCCTCATAGCGGCAGGCGGTGGTCGGACGGCGACGTGCCAGCTCCGACGGTGGCCTGGTGGACGGTGAGCCACTGCTAAGCGAGCGAACAAGGGCTAGGACGACGGCGGAAGGTGCGTGGCGAGCAAATGACGAACGGGCTCCGGCAGGCGTGACGGTGGCGCAAGCGGCGGTCAGAAGGGCTGCTGGCTTGTTGGTCCGGTTTCTTTGAGCTGAGGATGCTTCAAGCAAGCTGGAGAGGAGGGAGCTTGACGGCAGCAAGGGGGGAGAGGGAGAGGGAATCGGTTTGGATAGGAGGGGGACCGCCAATGTCACTCTCTCATCTCTTTGTCTCCTTTGGAGGGCTCCACCAAGGCAGCTGGCATCCACAGCAATTTTCTAGACCATAAAGCCCTCTTCTATAAGCTTGAAGTAGTCCAATTGTTGGGTCCAAGGGAGGCACACGAATTTCACTTGATTTCCCTCCAATTGGACTTCTATCCTCCCTTGAATCAACTCAAATCGGACCCTAAAAATCCAATTGTTGAGTCCTCGATCAAATTAGTATTTTCCCTCACAAATATAACCCTCTTGCATCCCAATTTCGCGATAAAAAATGGTCCTCTGCATTTTCTGGATAAAAACGACCCTACCTCGACTTTTTCCCAAAAAATCTCGGTTTGCAGAAAAATCTTCAGAAACTGAGTTGGCGTTCCTAAAATGATTTTTGACATGACATAATTCTCAATTTCTAAAATCGGATTCAAATTCGCAATTAATTTCGATCTGGCGTGATTTTAGCATGACCTAGGTGACCCGGTAGCTTTCAGAAATTTTTAGTGCAAATGACTCGTGATCGATTTTCTTCGAGCCACAACGAACCCCTTCGACACATTGGTGACTCTCGGTGGTACTCAAAATCTCAAGGTTTTAAATACGGATACAGGGTACCAAAATGACAAAAAAATCAGTCTAGTGCCGATCGATGAGAATTTCGCAATTTAGTGGAATCACCCACGTTTAATCACATATCTCAGTCGAACTGACTTATCTCCGATTTCCAATCGATCTTACTATGCCGTAATGATCTCTGCAGATGGACACGGTCGAGTAGTCGGTTCCTAGTCGAATTCTCAAGGTTATTGCATTAAAATCCCTTAATGGCTTCCCTAGATCGTCTAGTTATCTCATAAGTGGCCATCTTAGGGAAAAACATTATAGTCGTGTTGATGAAAAGCCCAACTTATCCGATCAAAATCAGAACCTGAAAATCAGGATGTCACAACTATACTACCATTATTGCAAACATCATCATCACACGATGGAAACATATTGGAAATTGCACGATAAACCTAGGGAGAAAGGAAAGAAGGAACCTTCGGCTAATCAAGTCATTGGGCACAATACCAATTATTCAATTACCCAAAATCAGTACCAACAAATCATGAGAGCATTGAGACAGCTGGAAACTTCTAATAAAGGGGCAAGCTTCTCAAGTACTTCATATTTTCTTAATTCCATTTCTCACGATGCATGTATAATTGATTCATGTGCTGGTGATCACATTATCAGTGATGAAAATCTTTTTTCTTATGCCCAAAAAAGTCATTTCCCTATGACCGTGAAGCTTTCAAATGGAAATACCATTAATGTCATAAAGATAGGGACAATAAATCTTAGTCCTTTGATTACCATTCAAAATGTTCTTTATATCTCTCAATTTCAATTCAAACTTATCTCAATATCAAAGGTCTATGAGGACAATTCTTGTTGTATTCTCTTTAATTCTAATGCCCGTCTCTTTTAGGCCTTTTCGACTGGTAAATTGATAGGCTTGGGTAGTCTTTCAAAGGACTATACTTTTGGACTAGTTTTCCCAAAAAAATTTATTTGTCATATATTTCCATGAATAAAAATCATTGTGTAACATTGCAGCCAATGATAAAGTTATCATTTCTCATCAACTTTTGGGCCATAGTGCTTTTTTTTTTTTTTTTTTTTTTTTTTTTTTTGTTTTTGGTAAAAGGTAAGAAATATATTGAGAAAATGCGCCATAGTGCTTCTTTTCCGCATCCTTAATGCAAAATTTATCCCATTGCTAAGCAATCACGTGCTCTTTTTCCCATAAGCAAATCTCGAGCTACCGATAATTTCTCTTTAATTCATGCAGACATTTGGGGTCCCTATCACACCCCACATCGTGATGGGTCTCGATTTTTTCTCACCATTATAAACAATCATTCTTGTGCTAAATGGGTTTTCCTTATGCAGTAAAAAAGTCAAGCTCTTTCCCACATAAAGAATTTTTAACCATGTTGAAAAATCAATTTGGGAAATCTGTTCAATGAATTTGAACGGATAATGGGAAAGAATTTTCTACTCATGACTGTTCAATCACTTTTCTCTTCTCATGGAATTTTGCATGAAAGCACATGCAACTACACACCTCAACAAAATGAGATTGTTAAGCGTAAACACCATCATATTTTGGAAGTCACACGTGCCCTTAAATTCCAAGCGTCCATTCCTAGGACTTTTTGGGGAGATTGTGTGGTCATGACAGCTTATTTGATCAATTGCATGTCGACTCGAGTTCTTGACGAACGCACTCTTTTTAAAGTTCTATTTGGTAAGAAGCCCGAGGTTAATCACTTGAAAATCTTTGGTTGCTTATGTTATGTCACTGCCCTGGGTCCTTGTGACAAGATGAGTCCTTGGGCCAGACGATGCATCTTCATGGGATATCCAACTCTTCAGAAGGGATATTGTGTCTTCGAGCCATCGACAATATACTTCTTTATGAGTAGAGATGTCATTTTCCATGAAGACATTTTCCATTGTCAAGATGAAGCATCTTCAAATAAGCCTTCTAGCTTGAATCACCAGAATGGACGTTTTCTGTTTGAGGAAGATTTATCTCATATTTCCCACATATACACGTCCGATCTTTGGATGCTCTGACTGCTTCTCTATTGATCGAGACCACTGCGGATTCTTTATCTACCCCAGATTATTCAATTGCAGAATCTACAGTGCATATCGTAGCAAATTCTGATTTAGAACGATTATCTCCATAGTCTACTTCGGAGTCATTATCTTCTACACTTGACCGTATTCCCCCATGATGTTCAGGACGGATTACTCGTCCTCTTATGTGGATGAAGGACTATGTTTGTGCCTTCCTCAACTCATCAGATACCTCATATCCTATCTCTTCTTATGTTTCATTCGATCGCCTGTCTACAGAACATATGTGCTGCATTAGTCATATTTCTGAGGAAAGAGGACAATCATCCTATGACAAAGCAATTTGTGATCCACAGTGGCAGAAGGCCATGGAAGCAAAGTTGCATGCCTTAATAGAAAATCACACATGGGATATAGTTCCATTATCTATTCGTTGCAAACCCATTGGCTACAAATAGGTACATAAGATTAAGTACAAGGCTGATGGATCTATTGAATGGTACAAGGCCCGCTTAGTGGCAAAAGGCTTTATGCAACATGAAGGTTTCAATTATCATGAAACATTCTCTCTACTTGCGAAGGACGTCACTATTCATTCATTCCTTTCTGTTGCTACTTTCCGAGATTAGGACCTACATCAAATGGATGTTCGCGATACGTTCCTTCATGGTGATCTTGATGAAGAAATATATATGGACCTTCTACTAGGATTACAATGATAGGGAGAGATTGGAGTGTGTCATTTCCGTAAATCCCTTTATGGGCTCAAGCAAGCTTCTCGACAGTGGGATGCAAAGTTTACTATAGCTCTTATAGCCATTGCCTTCAAGCAATCTAAGCACGACTATGCTCTTTTCACTTGGACAAAAGGTACGTCATCAATCTGATGATATATGTTGATGATATATTAATTATGGGGAACGATGATTTGGTCATCAAGAATCTTGAAGGATATATGTACTCTACCTTTTGTATTAAGGACTTAGGACCTCCCAAGTATTTTTTTGGTATTGAGATTGCTCGCTCAAATATGGAAAATCTCTCTTAGCCAACGGAAATTTGTGTTGGAAATTATATCTGAAGCATGCTTATTAAGATGTAAATAGGCTGCAATTCCTATCGATCAGAACATGAAGTTAACTATCGAGACTATGACGCCGAATCGTCTTCTGAGACTGATGACCCATTACTTGAGGATCCATCCTGCTATTAAAGGCTTGTAGAGAAACTTATATATCTCACCATGACCAGGCTAGACATATGTTATGCACTGCAGACACTTAGTCAATTTATGCATAGCCCGAAGGAATCTCATATGAATGCAGCCTTGAAGGTCTTAAAGTATTTAAAGAGATGTCTCGGGCTTGGAATACTCCTTTCTTGAGATTGTGATTTGGAAATGAATGCTTATTGTGACATCGACTATGCCACATGTCCCATGAGTCGAAGATCAGTCATTGGTTTTTGCATTAAATTGGGAAAGCCATTACTTTTGTGGAAAATGAAGAAGTAGTTGACTGTATCATTATCATCCGTTGAAGTTGAATATCGAGTCATGGCCAAAACCGTTTGTGAAATAGTTTGGATAGGAGGCTTGCTTTCACATCTTGCAGTACGAGTCACAAGGCCAACAAATTTATTTTGTGACAATGATGCACTACTCAAACTCACGGTGAATCCTATATTTCATGAGAGAATGGAACACATTGAAGAAGACTCTCACTACACTCTATATAAGATCCAAGAAGGAGTAATGAAGCCAAATGAAATTGGAACTATAGAACAGCCTGCGGATATCTTTACCAAACCATTATGTCAAAGATAGCATGCATATTTGCTAAGCAAGCTTGGCGTCCTGAATATATATCAGCCACTAGCTTGAGGGGGGAGTGTTGGAGATATGCGAGGATCAAACTGAAGATTATGATCGACCAATCCAAGATTACAGGAGATTATAATTGATTAATTATGTCAATCTGTGATTGGATTAGATTTGATGTATCTTCCTTCTTTTTTTCCTTAGTTAGACATTCATTGTTTTATAAATAGGAGCTTATACAATATTAACATATACGATTGAATATGAGGATCGGGTGTTATGAGATAGAAGGTCTTGGGGGGCCGCTTGGGGATGGCAACAGAGATTCGAGGAGGATGTTGGAGATGGTGAGGAGCTGGAGCTCTTCCGGAGCAAGATCCACTTTCTGGGGTACTCGGGTTGGAGAGGTTGGAATCAAGATCGAGTTTTGAGATGACGATGATTCGTGTGAACCACAATTTAGAGGGAGTGAAGTGATCGTGAAGACGGTGAAGAGGAGGAGATGATCAAAGAAATTTGCAAGCTACTTGCTCTTTTAGATTGTTTTCATTGTTTCTGAAATATGTTGTGAATGTAGTTCAGGTTGGCGAGGGTATTGTACTCAAACCGAACCGAATTGTCAAGGCATTTTTGCATACTACCCGAACCAGAATAAAAGTGAACAAAAAATATCTGTAATTTTTGCTTTGGTTTTGGTATTATTTAATACCCCTAGTCGCATGGTACTTTTCAAGACTTAGATGCATAAGATCCATTGGATCCTGAAAAAAAATGATGTTGGTATATGTAGTGGAAGATGTCAACTTATGTAATAAATATAGTAGAGTCGATAATATAAGATGATAATATTTGTTTTAAAATTAGAACTCTGTATTTCAATTGGTGAATAGACTATATTCTTGGTCACAGGTAATGGTAATGGCAAAAGTTGCCATGCCATGAAATGGAGAGAAGTATACCATTTAAAACCAGGTTAAACATGACTTGATTATATAAACATGCTATCCAAAAAGAGTAAAGAAAAGACTCATACAATAAAATCATCGATAAATTTAATGTCCTCTATGCTAATCTTAGCATAGTAGAACAATTATTCGTTACTTGTTAAGATATCTCCATTTAGAGTTTCAAGATCTAAAATATAGGTGATGGACTTCGCACATTGGAAGATTTAGTTTCGAGGGAATGTGTTTGAACTGAAGCAGCTATACATGAACTTTTGTATGAGGTAGGATACCATATTCAATACTCTCAGAATCAAGCATTTCAGTCAGCAATCTTACGGCTTGAAAAGCAGATCAAGCTACATCCAGAAACTGGTTTGTATGCTACGTGCAATTGGTTTGCCTTGTAATATGCATGTCTTAGTGATTGCTCATAAAGCCCCACATTCTACCGGTTCCAGTTTTTCACTCCAAAGCAGCTATCTAAGATATCTTTGTACTAACGTTACGACATCACCACCCATCACCACCCACTATTACAAGGCTTGATCTCAGTTGGAAAAAAAAAAAGATAAAAAAAGATTTCCCACACTTTTGGATCAAAGGCATGTGTCTCAATCAGATACATAACCTCTACTTTTATTGTGTACTGTGTCAAATGCATAGGATCTCCACACTTATCACTTTGATAATGATATTTAAAAAATTAGTAACATGTGTCATCATTCTATTTAAGAATGATGTGTGCTAGAGACACAATAAGAGATAGATGATCCGTATCTTTTGGTATATGCGTCTTTACTAGTGGCAAAATCTCAATTATCGCCGTAGGAATTTTTTGCACCCTTTCAAAGGAAGAATAAGAAGAAGAAGATGGGTCAATTTACTTTACTTTTTTTTTTTGTTGATAAATATGGGTTGAAAAGGGATTTCATAACAAACCCATTTAGACCCATTTATTTTGGTTTTTTCTTTTCAAAAAACATTTTGGTCTATATGACAAATTTGAGCTGACCCATTTTAGAAAATATGGGTTAGTAACCCATTTTGACAGCTTTATTCCAAAGGTAACAACATAATTTATTTAATCATGTTTCTTTTGAGCCCGATGCGATGACTTATATCATGAGCCATCATAGGCTGCTAGCTTTTCAAACTCTTACATTCAATTCTCGGCTTTTACTCTCCCATCATTCCCAGCCAGGACCATGTACTTGTCCTTTCTTGTGAGGAGTGTGCACTCAAACCCTAGAGCCCCGGCAATCTGGCTCTGCACATAGTTTGCAACTTCAACGCCGGACTTGCCACCACCCTCGCATGTGTAAGAGGCCGTCAATTTCTCAAGGATTTGGAGAGTATAACTCGAGTTTGGGTTCATGAAATGGAAGACCGGATCCCAGCATTTGGGTCCGCGGGCCGTGGACCCATAGAACATGCTAATCCCAACGTCAATAGCCACGGGGACTATGTCCTTGCTCACTCGTGCGAACAGCGGGCTGAACCTGAGCAGGTAGGGCTCCCTGCACGTTGTCCCCTCGGGGCAAACCACGAGGTCGCTGCGGGTCAGGGCCTGCTGCATAAGTTTTGTGTCCTGCTCGCGGTCCCTGGTCAGGCGGACAGTCTGAATCGGGGAGATGGCCTCGTTGAACGGGCTCAGGCTGTAGATGGCCGCGGTGAGGGGCTTGCTGAGGGCATAGGAGACAAAGATTGGGTCCAAAAGGGTCTTGTGGTTGCATGCATAGAGAGTGCCCTTTGTGCTGTTGGCAAGTGGATTGGGATCAAAATTAGGGTTTTGGGGTTTTGAGACGGTGATCTTCACGCCTGTCATGGCCATTACAGAGCCTGAGATTGAGAAAGGCAAGAGGATGCCGAGAATGATTCTAAGGATGGAGAGAGGGAGGCCAAGCGGAAGCCACATGAACATGGCGAGGGTGGCAAGTGGGGTTGGTCTGAAGGCCAATTTGCCATCATGAAAAATCAAGGGCTTTGGATATTTCTCTCTTGGGAGGAGTTGCCAATTCCTCTTCTCTGCTTGGCTCACCATGTAGACTTCCTGTCGCAACAGTTGCAGGAAGGTTTTGTTAATTTCTACTCAGTCATTTTCTACTAAATTATGCAAATTACATGTCAAGGCGCATGATAAACCACACAAAAAAAGAAAAAGCAATCTTCCAATGTTTATATTTGGCACTGTGATTAATTAAAACACAATTGATATAAACACAGTTGATATACATGGCAAGTTATACCAAGAAAAAGTAAACCACATCTAATATCAGGATAAATCAAGAAAGATGTACTGTCTAATATGAATTGGAGAATGAATTTAGCTGTAACGATGATACTTACTATAATTTAAAAAAGTATACAGTTGATATACATGATAAGTTAAATAAAGAAAGAGACTGATATTATTTCTTTCGAAGACGTTGAACTAGACAAAGTTCAATAAATTAATAAAGTGCAGTCAAAGATCAATCCATCACAAGTGTTAAATCGTGTTTTGAATTTGAGCTAATAAATCCTGAGCCCCGATTGTTGACGCACGTGTAAAGAAAGGAATTGACCTTTGTTCTTTACTTAGGAAAGGGCAATTCGGCGAGGAATTCAATAGGTTCCTGCAAGGTTTGACCAATTTCAACGTTTTTGGCAGACATTCTTATTTAATATTATTAAGTTGGTGGGGGTATTATGTGTGCGGCTTCTCTCTCTCTCTTTGAAACTTGTGATTTGTGTTGCCGTGGGTGTGCAAGATGACTCCGTTTACGTGGGAAAGAGGGACGCTCCCTTTCGGCCGTACATAGTGCCTTCTTCAATGCGGTGAGTTTATGCCCAAATTGAGTTATTTATTTGTAAATATCGTGAATTTGAAATTAATTTAGGTGTGAGAAATATTTAAAAGTATGAGCGATTGTAGTCTGATCCCCTAATTATAGTGAATTATTTGCTCATAATTATTCTTGTGAAGTGAGTATCAATACTCTGACCGAATTACATAAATATTTGGTATACTTTATTTTTCTAGTGATTTTGCGTTGATTTACTTAAAAGATTCGATATATTCCACGTTAAAAAATTAGATATATAATTGTGATCTTGATGACAGGTAATTAGTTCAACATTAGATGATAATGAAGCTTTGCCTGAAAAAAATTATTTTTTATGTGAATGTATGGATGAGTGAAAATGCTTGGATGTCAGGAAAAATTAGAATTCAACAATACAAATTAGTAAGCAAAATTTCTTGGAAGTCCTGACTATGTTATAGATGTTAATGTAAAGTTGTATAATATATAAGAACTTTACTAGCATAATAATTTTTGAGTTATTGTGGGAATAATAACTTCTTATTGGTCATAAATTTTTGAAGGACCCCATAGCAACTTATAATTATTTATTATTCAGTTTTTTTAGTTCAAAATTATTTTCACAGTAAATTAAACACTATCACTCAATCATTTCTCAATATATTAACACAATCTGGACTTCTTTTAATTATTCTTCGGTGGCTACGAGCAACTAGAAACATTCTTCAAAGTAACCTTCCCATTAGCCAATAAGAAGATGCAGGAGAAAGTATCCTTCCCATTAGCCAATCAGAAAATGCAGGGGAGAGAGAGAGAGAGAGGGTTCGTAGTTGTTCTCCGTTACCTTACAGTGAGCAAGAAGCTGCTGATGGTCAAAAGGCCATGGCTTGCCGAAGCATCCGATACAAGTTGCACGAGAACCCATTAATCTTCTCTCACAAAGGAGCCGACTCAGCTCTTGTCTCGCCTTGTTCTTCTCCATTAAGCCCGTGAACCGCCCTCGGAACACCGCTACTTCTCTTCCCACCACCGTGTCGACCCCCAACCACTCTTTCAAGAACTCCTCCACCATGACCCTAGGCAACCTTGTGATCGCCACTCTTTGCCCAAAACCCATCACGCCATCGAACGCCTCGCGGCCCAATTCTTCCAAGAAGAACTTGGGTAAAACTGCACTCCCGAGCCTAAAGCTCTCTCTTCTGACCCCAACAAAGCATATGAACACCATCACGTGGAGCATTGTTTCTTGATTGAGCATGCACACGAAAGGATATGCGAGAAGCAGCACGAGAGCTCTCAAGAAACCTCCTACTTCGAAGGCCACGAGCATGAAGTAAGGGAAGAGAGAAGAGGACCGCAGGAGCGTGCCCTCAAAGTCGAAGACGATCGTTTGTGGAGAGAAGTCTTCGAGGGATGTTTTGGCAATATTGGCGAATATTTGGGTCGGTTTTGCATCGATGTTGGTGGTTGCTTTGGTTCTTCCAAACAAGACTCTGGTGAGGAAGGAGGAAATAGACTTCGCCATTGATTTTCCGGCCATTTTCCGGCTGTGTGGTTTTGGAAACATGTAACCTTTTATATAGCACGTCCGATATTTCTAGTTTTTTGACATGGGCAAATGATGTTTAACCAAAAAAGTAATGTGACAAGAACCAGAACCAGACGGATGCTTGACTAGACTTGCCAAATTAAGATCACGTGCGTCACATAGTTCATTTCTAGTGTACATGGTCTTGGACTTCAGGGTCCACTTGATTTAATACGTAAGTTATAAGTCTCAATCATTATTTACTCGCGTAAATTCTGTGTTCGCACTAGATTTTTATTGTGGTATCTACCATCGAATAATGCTAAATTGTGTAGTACGAGTTGTCTTGACTATTTTGAAAGTAAGTTAATAGTGAGACTTCATAAATCATTTCAAGTGTTCATTGCAATCATCCTTGAAGACGACAATTTGGCTTATGATTTCACAAGGAGAATTACCAAAAAAAGTCCTAAATCTATTGCAATTGTGCCAATTCAGTCCTAAACTTTTTTTTTTTAGCCAATTTAGCCATGGCGAGGTCGAGCCTCGCCGTCCCTGGGTGAGGAGCCTTGTCAGCCACTGGCGAGGTCGACCCTCGCCTTGGCTGAGCAAGGCCCCACCAAACTCGGCGAGGCTCAGCCTCGCCTAGCCAAGGCGACGGTCGACCTCGCCAATGGCCGGTGAGGCCGCTATCGCTAGATCTGGTGAGGCTTAGCCTCGCCTAGCCATGGCGAGGTCAAGCCGAGGAGCCTCCCCGGCCACCGGTGAGGTCGACTCTCACCTTGGATCTGGCGAGGCTTGGCCTCGCCCAACCATGGTGAGGGTCGACCTCGCCAGTGTTGGCGAGCTTGGCCCTCGCCATGGCTAGTTGAGGCCAAGCCTAGCCAAATCTGGTGGGGCCTCGCCCAGCGGCGGGGAGGCTGGCCTTGCCATTGGCCGACGAGGCCGACCTCATCGGCCCTCGCCTTTGGTTGGCGTCGGTTGGCAAGAGGAAAGAGAAGTGGATGGAAAAAAAAAATAAAAAATTTAAGAAAATATTTAAAAATTCAAAAAAATAATTTAAAAATGCCACGTCAACCTTCGCTGGACAACCGTCGCTGGCTAGCGTCCACGTTAGTGCCAGCCGGATTGACTAAATTGGCACAATTATAAAAGATTTATGACTACATTAGTATAAAAAAAAAAGTTTATGATTGAATTTGCACAATTGCAATAGGTTTATGACTTTTTTTGATAATTCTCCCAATTAGTTGTCGCTTACTTTATATTGAATTTAGGAGAGTGGAGTCTATGATTGCGATTAAAGGTCCAAATAAGAGAGGGATTGAGACAGCCCTAGTTAACGTACGGATAAGGGTATGCCCCACACGTTGTTTTTGCTATAGTTCTTTTCAATAATAGTGATACGACATACATATTAATAATTCTTTTCAATAATAGTGATATGACATGCGTATTAAATGAATTTGTCATTTTCAAGTTGTTGGTTGATATGATGCATTGCTCTCCATGTCCTTCTGATTGATGGATTCCCTTTGTAATTGATTATGGGTATGCAAAAGAATTGGAATTGCGATGACCGCTCGGAACCAGATTGAACTAGCTGTTCTCATGGGGACTAGTCCAATTTTCGATTCCGATTTATTGGAACCAGAGTTTTGATCCAATTTCTAGTTTCAGATGTGGAACCACCCACCTACCCATCCAAAACATATGGATATATATATATATATATTAATTTTTATGTTAAAATTTCAAAAACCTTAAAAACTCTCTCATTCTCTCCATGTGACATCTTTTCATGTCCACAAACCCTCACACTTCTCAAGGTATGTTCTCTCTCTCTCTAGAGAGAGATGGAAATCTTCTCCCTACCTCTTTCTCTCTCTCCCTCCACCACCATGCCTCCACTCCTACTCCACCTCGTCGTCGCTGTACTCATACTCGCCCCTTGTCTTGCCCTCTCCCACCTTTGCTCGATGCCACTTGATGACCTCGCCCTTCCCCACCTCTCGCTCCCCCTTTCTCCTCTCACTATCCACCACCATGCCTCCATTCTCACTTTACCTTGTTGTCACTATACTCATCCTCGTTGCTCATCTCAGCCTCTCTTGCCTCTGTTCACATCACCCGATGACCCATGCCTGTAAGTTGTGAAAACAACACTCAAGATCTCCATAGTTGGAATCTAGGACACATATAATCGAGAAAAGAGATTTGGGCATGTGATTTGAAATTCATCGTTCTCGATGCGGAATGATGATGATCCAAAGCTCAAATGTTGTTGCTTTAATGCCCAATGTAACATTGGCTTAATGAGACTGCCTCTCATCTTTAGTGTTCAATAAACGTTCCTTATGTGAGGATATGTGTACATTAAAGTTAGAAAATAGATTTGAGCACTATTTATAGAATTTTAAGTCATAAGCTCTCTTATCGCAGTTTAGGTTTTACTGGACCCACACTAGCCGATCCTATATTAAACTAATCAAGAATTCTAATACCTCAACTTATTAGACCAATCGTATAAAACGGTTAATTATAATATCAATTAATATAATCCATATCAAGAAAATTTTTATAGTACCCGCCCTTCCCCACCTATCCCTCTCCCTCTCTCTTCTCACCCTTCGCCACCATGCCTCCATTGCCGCTCCACCTTATTGTCGCCGTCTTGCTCTCTCCCACCCCAGCTCCACCCCCATCAGATGACTCATGCCTCGCCTTTCCCCTCTTTTTTTGCCCTTTCCTACTTCTTTGCTTCCTTTGGCTAGTTCCATGGACCCACTTAGGATCAAACAAGACCAGCGGTCCAGTTCTCGAGTGGATCCAGGAACTAGTGGGTGGTTCCTAATTTCCATTTTGTGTAACTACTCACCTTGCAACTAATCACACCTATAATTGATCTATCACCTGTCAAATAGAGCAACGGTTACTAATTTCTCGATTAGAAATCAGGCCATGAGTTGGACTCATAGGCTAGCCTAAATAGAATAGGACCAAACAAGGCTAATGGCTCGAAAAGGAATTTGAAGAAGGCGGAGGAGGAGTCCTCGACCTGAAATAGATCGAGAAAGGCTTGTTTAATCACATAAATTTTCATGAAATCTCTCTTTTTGAGAGTTTATAACTAATGAAATTTTCTTATTTTTCACTTTTTTTGTTGTTGCTAACTAACACATTATATTTAACAATTCTTATATGAATTTACCATTTTTTTTTATTTGAGTGCAAATGACTCACCCTCTTTTTTTTTTCCCCTATCAAATTATCAATTAGTGGTTACCAACTTGCATTTGAATTACTTACAAAATCTATTTGTGTTTTTAGTTTATTCATTTTTGTTAGTAGTTACCAATTGTTATTTGTCTCTCTTACAAACATTTATATTTATTAACTCTTACAAGAATTTATCGCCATGATTTATCAATTTTCTCCCATTAGGTTACCAACTAGTTTTGTTAACGGAGTCTCATTTAAGTTGCTTACCGATGTTTATTTAATTTTTTTTTATTACCAACTTTTCTAATTACCAGCTTTTATATGCCTTACTTACTCTTAAACCAATTCGTCTAGAAACTATCATTCTTAATTAAAGTGATCTTTAATTCGATTAGATTACTAATAAATTGTGCATTATCAGCTTTTATTTAAATTCGCTAAGATCAAGGTGAAAGTGAAACTTGTGGAGGCTACTGCCAAGTTGAAAACCTATTTATTAACCTATATATGATGGGTTGAGTCATACGTGGGTTAATTAAATATTGCTAAATGGGTTGATATGAGTAATAAAGTCCAATAAAATGTGGGTTTTTAATGGGTCTAAAAGTCAACTCAATTGCAGTCGCTTTTCACTTGTTTTTAGGTTCAAGTTGGGGGTTTTTAGGTGGGGCAACTTATTTTCTAGTTTTGTCTTCTACTTATGATCTCCATCCTTTTTTTTAATTGAAAATTAGTAAAATATATATCATATTTGAAGCTTTAGAATTTGTAAAAATTAGTATATGATTTTACGTGTCAATATTTATTGACTTATTGATTTTAAGAGATGTCAGATACTTCATTGTGAAACTCAAAAAATTTGCAATGAAGAAAAAGTTGCAAACAAGTTGAAAATCTTATTTGGAACCTTATAAAACTACTAAAAATTTATCTTTTACACTACACACATAATATAACAGTTCTTACATTTAAATATTTGTGTTTGAGTAATGTAGGTTAGGTCGGATATGAATTGGGTATAGATCGAGTCGGGTCGGGTTGGGTTAGATATGAGTCACTTAATTTGTATTGCATATAAATGGTTCAAAACTTTACTTAATTTGTATTGCATATAAATGGTTCAAAACAAGTTAAATGGGTTGGATCATTTTTGACCCAACCTAAACTCATCCCGATCCATCCATTTGATGACCCTAGATAGGGATTTGTGCTGAGATAGAACGATGATGACTTGTGCAGCCTGGGCTTCAAAATCCATCATTTATGTGTGTTCTAGGGCATTTTCTCATATTTTTATGTCTTTTCTTGTTATTTTAGACTTTATTTGTTTTTTAGAACTTTTGTGGTTATCTTTGGGTTTTCTTATGTCACCTTTTGCTTTCATTGTTTTTTTTTTTTTATGTTTCATATAGTTTTGACTTTTACAAAAAAGGTATTGACAATCTAGAGATTTATCTCCGAACATTCCGAGTGTTCATTTGCAAATTCACTTGATATTTAACTATTCTAATATGCTTCCTATGTGTCAATATTCCTCCAAATAAGCCACCCATTTCTAATGTTCTAGTTAATACTCGATTATATTGTTAGTTATGAGAAAAGGGTTTAAGTGTTTTGGGTGGCTTGTAATCCGTTGTGAAAGAAGATGAACTACTGTGAAGAACACTAGAGAGATTTGGAAATTTGTATATTCAGTCTATATTCTGATGTACAATTCTTCTGTAATTATAGTACAAAGATGAAATAATAAAAGGCAAAGAAATATTTGTGTAATCACAATAAATCATAATCTAATCTCAATCTAAAATTCCTAACTAATTTATGTACATATAAAATCAATTGAGATTCCGAGCATATCTCCCAAGATCGGGTTTGATGCATATCTTCCAACACTCCCCCTCAAGCTGGTGGCTGGTAGATATCCAAGACGCCTAACTTGCTCAACAGATATGCATGCTGTCTTTGACATAGGGGCTTAGTGAAGATATCGGCTGGTTGCTCTGCTGTTCCAATTCCTCTAGTCTCAATTATCCCTTCTTGAATCTTTTCTCGAGTAAAATGACAATCCACTTCTATATACTTAGTTCTTTCATGTACTATGGGATTTGCTGCAAGTTTAAGTGCCGCATCGTTGTCACAGAACAACCTAGTTGGACCCTTCAAATTTATCCCAAGATCCCCAAGTAGTCCTCGTATCCATATGATCTCACAGGTAGTTTTTGCCATAGCTCGATATTCTGCTTCGGCTGAAGACAATGATACGGTTGCCTGCTTATTGGTTTTCCATGAAAGAAGAGAATCTCCAAGTTTAATGCAAAAACTTGTAATGGATCGTCGACTCATAGGAAAAGTCGCATAATCTGCATCACAGTATGCCGATATTTCCATATTGCATTCTTTGGATAAAAGAATCCCTAGTCCTGGGCACTTCTTCAAGTATTTCATGACCTTTAAGGCAGCATTCAAGTGAGACAACTTTGGACTATGCATGAATTGGCTGAGAGTTTGCACTGCATATGATATGTCGAGTCTGGTCATAGTTAAGTATATGAGCTTCCCAACAAGCTTCTGATAACCTGAAGGATCATTAAGAACAGGATCATGATTCTCGGATGTCCTAGCATCATCATCCTTGGTGGTCAATTTTGTATTTTGCTCAATTGAAATGACCGATGGTTTGCATCCCGACAAACCTGCCTCCGATATAATCTCTAGCACAAACTTCCGTTGACTAAGGGAAATCCCGCGATCAGATCAAGCAATCTCGATTCCAAGGAAGTATTTGGGTGCTCCCAAGTCTTTAATATGAAAAGTAAAGTGCAGATACTTCTTGAATCTCTCTATTGCAGTTCTATCATTTCCCATGATGAGGATATCGTTAACATATATCATCAGATAAATAGATGATATACCTTGAGTCCATGTGAATAAGGCATAATCATATCTGGACTGTTTGAAACCTACAGAAGTGAGAGCATCGGCAAATTTGGCATACCATTGCCTAGAAGCTTGCTTAAGACCATAGAGGGATTTACAGAGATGACATACTCTATTCTCCCCCTGTCTCCGTAATCCTTGAGGAATATCAATGTAGATTTCCTTATCTAAATCTCCATGCAGAAAAGCGTTATGTATGTCCATTTGATGTAATGACCAATCATTAATAGCTGCAACAGATAGGAAGGATCTTATGGTTACATCTTTGGCAATAGGGGGAAAAGGTTTTATGGTAGTCAAAACCTTCCCGTTGAGTAAATCCTTTGGCCATCAACCGAGCTTTGTAACGCTCAATGGACCCATCAGCGTGGTATTTAATCTTGTAAACCCATTTGCATCCAATAGGTTTTCTATTTGGTGGTAGATTGACCAAATCCCAGGTCTTATTTGCAGTTAGTGCCTGCAATTAAGCTCCCATAGCTTCTTGCCATCTTGGATCTTTAGCTACTTCTTCATAAGTAGATGGCTCGATATCCTCTGATATTTGACTCACGCAGCATCTATGTTCCTGTGAAAGTCTATGAAACGAAACATAAGATGATATTGGGTAGTTAATACTGGGTGAGTTGAGGGATGCACAAACATAATATTTTGTCCAAGCTAGCAGTCATGTAGAGCGACCAGATCATCGAGGAGGATCCGCTCAAGCTGGAGTTGAGGATATTTCCGTATTGCCAATTTCATTGGAAGACTCTTCCATCATTGAGGAATTTTCTTGAACGACATTTTCAGCAATTTCCGGTGCAGAAATCTCAGGAAAGATTGGAGTCATCATTGGAATAATTTGTTTTGGAGTTCCTATCACAATATTCGGTATTTGAAGATTCTTCCATAGATAGTGACTTACCATAAGTGTTTGGTGTCTCTCTTGAAGAATCTCCTTCCTTGAAAGGAAAAACATCTTCATGAAAAATTATATCTCTGCTGATAAAGAATTCCAATGTTGATTGATCTAGGACACGATACCCCTTTTGTAAATTCGGATAACCCATGAAGATGCAACGTCGAGCTCGAGGGCCCATTTTGTCTCGAGTTCCCAAAGCAGTAGCGAAGCACTAGCATCCGAATATCCTTAAATGCCCCAATTCTGGTTTCTTCTTGAAAAGTAACTCAAATGGAGTTTTTCCATTGAGTACCCGAGTTGGGATACGGTTGATGAGATATGCTGTAATAATTATGCATTCGCCCCAATAATTTTCTGGAATAGACGCCTGAAATTTTAATGCACGTGCAACTTCCAATAAGTGGCGATGCTTATGCTCCACTACTCTATTCTGTTGTGGAGTATAGATGCAAGAACTTTCATGAAGAATCCCATGAGATGATAGGAGAAAATTGCAATCATTGTTGAAGAACTCCTTCCCATTGTCTGTCCTAACTCGTTGAATAGATCTTCCAAATTGGTTCTTGGATAGAGCAATGAAAGTTTTCAAATGTGAGAAAACTTGTCCTTTTAACTGCATCAGAAAACCCAGGTGGCACAAGAATAATCATCCACGATTGTCAAGAAATAGCGTGACCCATCATGATGTTGGCTATGGTAAGGACCCCATACATCCATGTGAATTAAAGAAAAAATGTGCGTGGCACAATTTTTACTAAGAGCAAAAGGAATGCGTGATTGCTTTGCAAGGGGACATACTTGACATTTAGAGTAAGGAAATGAAGCACTATGACCTAATCGTGAATGCAAAAGATAGTCTTTGTCATTGGTAGTCGTGTTACACAATAATATTTTATTTGAAGGAAATGAGGACAAATCAAAATTACTTGGAAAATTCCCCCATATAAATAACCCTTCAGAAAGACTACCCAAGCCCATCACTCTACCAGTCAAAAGAGCCTAAAAGAAGCAAGTATCAGAATCAAACAATACATGACAGGAATTTTCTCTGCAGAGTTTGGATATAGAAATAAGATTGAATCGAAATTTTGGGAGGTAAATGACATTTTGGAGTATGATTTGTGGGCTGAGTTGGACTAATCAAGTGATTTTGACATGAGAAACATTCTCATTTGGCAATTGGACAGTAATAGGAAATTCCAGGTTCTCATGTATATCTGAAAATAGTGCCCTTTCGCAAACAATGTGATCACTTGCCCCAGAATCGATTAACCAGGATTTTCTGGAAATATTATTAATCAGGCAGCGAGAAATACTTGAGAAATTTCCTCATTTGCTTGAAGTGTCTAATTTATGTATTGCCTACATCAGTTGTTGGTATTGGTCATTTGTTATGGGCTTATCAGCATTAGGACCACCAACTTGATAAGCCGCAGAAATTTCCTTCCTTTTTCCTTTTTCTCCGGGTTTATCGTGCAGTTTCCAGCAATTTTCCACTGTATGATGTGGCCTTCTGCAAAATTCACAATACAATTTACCCTTTCTTGGATTAAAATTTTTCGCAGATGCCGAAAAAATTCCTCCACCGTCAGATGCTGAGAAAAAACCACCATCGTCAGATGCTGAGAAAATTCCACTACCGTCGGATGCCTTCCCAGTCGCTCCATCTCCACTGTTGGATCCAGTCGAGTAGATAAGTCCCTTTGGACCATCCGATCGGCACAATAGATCCGAGCCGTTCATTCCTCCTCTTTTAAGGAGGCGAGAATCCTCGGTGACTGAAACCCTAGCCCTTTGTCTTGCACCCCTTTTTCGTGCGCTAGGGTTTTCGATCCCCAATTTCGTTGCTTGCCGCGACTAGCCAGAGCAAAGCTCTCTCCTCCTTTCGCTGAATTTGACGAAGCAAGCCTCTGGCTTTCTTCCTGGACGGCTAATTGAAAGATCCATCCAAGGGCCGGCACTGGTTCCATGGCCAATATCTGCGAGCGAAACGTCAGGTAAGAGTCATTCAAGATTAATAAGAATCGGTTCGCATTTTCCCTTTCTTTCATCGACCGGTAATGTGCGAGTATCTCCTCTAGTCCCTCGAGCTTCTCTTCCGCGGCTTCAAGGTCGTTCCACAGGGACGACAGTTTGTTGTAACAGGCTGTGACGGTTATGTTCCCCTGTTTTAATTCACTAAGTTCCTGCAAAAGGGAACAAATTCGTGCCCAATCTAATTTGCCGTACATCTGTTTGATGTTTTCCCACATGGTCTTCGAGTCTTCTGTTGGTGAAAGGCTAGCTGCAACCTCTAGGGAGATGAAATTGTCGATCCACGTCCTTACGAGTTGGTTGCTTTTCCTCCAGAATCGGGCTAGTTGCTCATCGGCAGGAATCGGAACCGCCTCGTCGAGGAATCCATCTTTGTCCTTCGTCACAAGGGCACACCGGAAGTCTCTAGACCACCTGGTGTAATTCTCTAGTTCGATTAACTGTAGGTTGATCAGCTTCAACTCAGGGCCATCGGCCGTTGAGACATGCAGGGGATCACCAGGCTCCAATCGCCCAATGACGGCAGTGACGGGGAACGGCATGAATCCAAGTGTAAGGTTCGGGTAGGGATTTGTCCCTTGACCCGATTCGCTCGACCCGAATTGATAACCCGCATTTGAAAATCCTGGGTAGGGATTCGTTCCCATACCCGGTTCTCCAGACCCGCTTACCTGCTCTAGTCCGAGGGTCGGGCTTGCCCCATTCATGGCTGGTGAGCTCCCCTTGGATTGGACATGGGCTCCCTGGTGGCCCACATAAACAGGCAATGATGTGTTTGGGCTTGGCCTGAGATATAATGGGTAAGGTACCCACTGGAAAGGTTGGCCCGCAATGGGTTGCCCCAGACCAAATTGAGCCTGTGTGGGTCTCCATTGAATAGGCTGAGCCTGGAGTGTTTGCTGTTGTGTCATTGTAAGGGAACTTTGGATCTGTGACGGTGGTGAAGCTTCTGCTGTGGACTAGTCGTCAGCCATTGGAGGTAAAAAAAAATAGAAGCTCTTATCTTTTTCCTCGAGAATGATTCCTATACCAGATGGCAGATCTGTTATGTGGCTCAGATCTCTTTTGGTAGGCAATCGGGAGCGGAAGCAAGGAAAGGTTAGAAGCCAAAGCTCTGATACCATGAAAGAAGATGAACTATCGTGAAGAACACTAGAGAGATCTGGAAATTTGTATATTCAGTCTATATTCTGATGTACAATTCTTCTGTAATTATAGTACAGAGATGAAATAATAAAAGGCAAAGAAATATTTGTGTAATCACAATAAATCAGAATCTAATCTCAATCTAAAATTCCTAACTAATTTATGTACAATTAAAATCAATTGAGATTCCAAGCGTATCTCCCAGGATCAGGTTTGATGCATATCTTCCAACACGTTGCTACAAGTATTGGAACTAACTATACACGTCTATTGTCTTGCCATGACAACGTGAATGGCAAATTGGTTTGAAAGTCATTAATCCATGGCATTGGATGGCAAAATTCAACTAGGGTTTTTAATGGCGTCTCTTCACATGTTTTTCCAGCCCTCTTTAATAGTCTCGGTTGGGTTCATACACATTCCTACTACAAAACTTGAGAGGATCACTCACTTTCCATATCCCCAATTCTTACATATCGCTAAAATACGTAGGACTTTGTGATGTCCACTCCCAAACCAACTTCCATCACACAATAGTCTGCAATAACCAATTACATTTTTATACCCATGTTTGCGAAAAGTTACCAAAAGAATCCTTACGTTATTATACAGATGCCAACATAAATCCTTTTACGATTTGATAATATAGTCCCTCCTACCAATTTTGGTCGAGAATGGTTGACACAGACGCCGGCCTAAGAAAATAAACTCCTTCACATGTTTAAAAACCTTATTATTTCCTAAGTGCACGAACTTATTAAATTTCCTAAAAATTGGTTCATTATTGGACGGAATCATAAACCTTTTATAGGATATCAATTTAATTCTAAAATTTTCAATTTTACTAATTTAATCCTAAACTTTTTGATGAGTTGCCAATGTAGTCTTTCCAATCAATTTTTGGCCGAAAATTGTTGACGTGAATGCCTGCCATCATTGTGGCACGGCAGTGTTGATGTTGACAATTTTTGCAATATTTTTCCTTTTTTTTTTTTCTTTTTTTTTTTTTTTTTCTTGTTTCCTTCCACCAATCTAAGAAGGCATTGAAGAGAAGGTGAAGAGGAAGAGGTAGCAAACTAAGAAGGTGAGGAGGAGGGTCCACTCATGGCGGGTCTGGGCTGGGTACTAGAGGCGGTTGGGGAGGGGGTGGGCCAAAATGGTGAAGGAGAGAGGAAAGATGGGGTTCAGGGTTATGAGGTAGGAGGTCTTGGGGGACCGCTTGGGATGGCAACAGATCCAAGGAAGACGTCAGAGATGGTGAGAAACAGAAGCATCTCCAAAGCAAGATCCATTTTCAGGGTTACCTCGGTTGGAGAGATTGGAAGACGATTTGTGTGAGCTACGATTCTGAGGGAGTGAAGTGATCGCGAAGACGGCGAAGAAGAGGAGATGATCAGAGTAATTTGCTGAGTTGTTAGCTGTTTTAGATTGTTTTCATTGTTTCTGAGATATTTTACGAATGCCGTTCGGGTTAGTCAGGGAATTGTACCGGAACCGAACCAAATTGTCAAGGTACCCAATTTTTTTGGATACTAACCGAATCGATATTAAACTGAATAAAAAATATCCAAAATTTTCGGTTCAGTTTGGGAATAATTGACAGCCTTGGTACTATTCAAGATGTAGATGCATAAGATCCATTGGATGATGAAAAAAAATGATGTTGGACATGTAGAGGAAGATGTCAACTTACATAAAAAAAAAATAGAGTAGAGTGGATAATATGAGATGATAACCCCACTTTTATCGTGTCTCAATCTTTGTCAAATGTATAAGATCTCACACTTATCACTTTGATATTGATATTTGAAAAATTAGTAACACATGTCATCATTCTATTTAAAAATTATATGTATAGAGATGCAATAGGAGACATAATTGGCTTCTTTTGGTATATGCATCTCCAACGACCGCCAAAATCCGAATTCTCTTCTTAGGAATTTTTTGCACCCTTCCAAAGGAAGAAGAAGATGGGTCAACTTTAACATTACTTTTTTGATAAATATGAGTTGAAAGTGGATTTCATGACAGACTTGTTTAGACCTATTTATTATGGGTTTTACTTTTCAAAACCCGTTTTATCTATACGATAAATTTGAGCTGACCCATTATAATAAATATAGGTTAGAACATAGATTAGTGACCCATTTTGATAGTTCTATTCCAAAGGTAACAACATAATTATACTTAATCATGTTTCTTTTGAGCCCTTTTGATGCGATGACTAATATCACTAGTCATCACAGGCTGCTGGATTTTCAGACTCTTAGAATCAATTCTTGGCTTGTACCCTCCCATCGTTACTTATCCTTTCTTGTGAGGAGTCTGCACTCAGACCTCAGAGCCCTGGCAATCTAACTCCGTACATAGTTTGCAACTTCAATCACGGACTTGCCACTGCCCTCACGTGTGCAAGAGGCTAGCAATTTCTCAAGGATCTGCAAAGTATAGCTCGGGTTTGGGTTCATGAAGGGGAACACCGGGTCCCAGCACTTGGGTCCGTGGACTGTGGACCCGTAGAACATGCTAACACAACATCGATAGCCATGGGGACTATCGCTCTCTCGTGCGAACAACGGGCTGAACCTCAGCAAGGAGGGCTCTGCTCGCGCTTTGACTCACGAGTTCGCATCAACAGTCCAGATTACAGTTACCACTGCAGGCTCAGGCCATATCCAAACCCTAACGATCCACCAGCTCCGTTCCTCCTGCTTGATTCCAGCGAAACCTCCAACTGCTCTATCTGATTCGGAATCCCGCCCCCAATCCGTCGGCCTGATCTCCGTTCACCCAAGCTACGCCCCAGTTTGGCATCGCTGGAGATCTCCGCCGGCATTAATTGTCTTTTTTTTCCCCACTCCTGCGGTCGAATTTGAAGGACAGACCGGCTGCGATAACGGGATAGGTAGGAGACGATGCATAACAGGGGATCGAGTAGTTGGCTGTCGGGGACGGTGTCTCGGTCGTGGATTTCGAGCTTGATGCTGTTGATGTTCGCCACGTCTGCTTCCTTATACATCGCTGGCCGGTTCGTAATGCTGTGGAATGGTTTACATGTGAATGTGCTATGTGAATTCGAGTCCCTGCAGGACGTGCATCCTGATTTTAATTTTTTTCGGCTCTTTTCGAATTGAAGTAATGTGTGCCAATGCGTGCTTCTTGGTCACAAGTAATCATGACGACAAAAGTTGTCATGCCACGAAATGAAGAGAAGTATATGTAGGTCTGATTACATTAAACACGACCAATTAAAACCAGGTTAAACATGACTTGACTATATAAACATCCTATCAAAAAAGAGTAAAGAAAAGACTCATACAGTAAAATCATCTATGCATTTAATGTCCTCTATCCTTATCTTAGCACGGCAGAACAGTTATTCTTACTTGTTAAGATATGTCCGTCTACAGTTTCAAGATCTAAAGTGGAGGTGATGGACTTTACACATTGGAAGATTTAGTTTCGAGAGAATGTCTTTGAACCGAAGCAGCTATACGGGAACTTTTGTATGAGGCAAGATACCGTATTCAATACTCTCATAATCAAGCATTTTAGTCATCAAGCATTTTAGACAGCGATCTTACGGCTTGAGCTACATCTAGGAACTGGTTGTATGCTACGTGCAATTGGTTTGCCTTGTAATATGCATGTCTTAGTTTTTGCTCATAAAGCCCACATTCTGCTGTTTTCAGTTTTTCACTCCAAAGCAGCTCTCTAAGATATCTTTGTACTAACGTTATGACATCACCACCCACCGTTACAAGGCTTGATCTCTAGTCGGAAAAATAAAAAAGATTTCCCACACTTTTGGATCAAAGGCATGTGTCTCAATCAGATACATAACCTTTTTTTTTTTTTTTTATCGTGTCTCAATATATGTTAAATGCATAGGATCTCGACACTTATCACTTTAATAATGATACTTAAAAAATTAGTAACATGTGTCATCATTCTAAGAATGATATGTACTAGAGACGCAATAAGAGATAGAATCGGTGCCAAAATCCCAATTCTCATCCTAGGAATTTTTTGCTCCCTTTCAGAGGGAGAAGAAGAAGGGTCAATTTACTTTACTTTTTTTATTGATAAATATGGGCTGAAAAAGGATTTCATAACAGACCGTTTAGACTCATTTATTTTGAACCTTTTTTTTTTTCAAAACCCATTTTGGTCTATATGACAAATTTGAGCTGACCCATTTTAATAAATATGGGTTAGTAACCCATTGTGACAGCTCTATTCCAAAGGTGACAACATAATTGTACTTAATCATGTTTCTTTTGAGCCCTTTTGATGCGTTGACTTATATCACTAGCCATAGCAGGCTGCTAGATTTCCAAACTCTTACATTCAATTCTTGGTTTTTACTCTCCCATCATTCCCAGCCAGGACCATGTACTTGTCCTTTCTTGTGAGGAGTGTGCACTCAAACCCTAGAGCCCTAGCAATCTGGCTCTGCACGTCGTTTGCAACTTCAACGCCGGACTTGCCACCACCCTCACATGTGCAAGAGGCCGTCAATTTCTCAAGGAATTGGAGAGTATAGCTCGGGTTTGGGTTCATGAAATGGAAGACCGGATCCCAACATTTGGGTCCGCGGGCTGTGGACCCGTAGAACATGCTAACTCCAACGTCGATAGCCACGGGGACTATGTCCTTGCTCACTCGTGTGAACAACGGGCTGAACCTGAGTAAGTAGGGCTCCCTGCACGTGGTCCCCTCGGGGCACACCACGAGGTCGCTGCGGGTCAGGGACTGCCGCACAAGCTTTTCGTCCTGCTCGCGGTCCCTGGCCAGGCGGACAGTCCGAATCGGGGAGATGGCCTCGTTGAATGGGCTCAGGCTGTAGATGGCCGCAGCGAGTGGCTTGCTGAGGGCATGCGAGACAAAGATTGGGTCCAAGAGGGTCTTGTGGTTTCATGCATAGAGAGTGCCCTTTGTGCTGTTGGCAAGTAGATTGGGATCGAAATCAGGGTTTTGGGGTCTTGAGACGGTGGTCTTCAGGCCTATCATGGCCAATACAGGGCCTGAGATTGAGAAAGGCAAGAGGATGCCGAGAATGATTCTGAGGATGGAGAGAGGGAGGCCAAGCGGAAGCCACATGAACATGGCGAGGGTGGCAAGTGGAGTTGGTCTGAAGGCCAATTTGCCATCATGAAAGATCAAGGGCTTTGGATATTTCTCTCTTGGGAGGATTTGCCAATTCCTCTTCTCTGCTTGGCTCACCATGTAGACTTCCTGTTGCAACAGTTGCAGGAAGGTTTTGTTAATTTCTACTCAGTCATTTTCTATTAAATTATGCGAATTATATGTTGGGGCGCATTGTAAAACAAAAAAAAAAAAAAAAAAAAGCAATCTTCCAATGTTTATATTTTGCACTGCGATTAATTCTACCTATTATCTAGATATACCAAGAAGATGTATGGTCTAATATATATTGAAAATTGAATTTAGCTGTAACGATGATACTTTTGATAATTAAAAAAGGTGCACAAGTGATATATATGGTAAGTTATGCAAAGAAAGACTGATATTATTTCTTTCGAAAACATTGTGCTAGACAAAGTTCAATAAATTAATAAAGTTCAGTCCAAGATCAATCCATCACAAGTGTTAAATTATGTTTTGAAATTAAGAGCTAGTAAAGTCTGACCCAACGTTAATAAGGAAAGTTCCGATTGTTGCCGCAAGTGTAAAGCAAGGAATTGACCCTTGTCCTTACTTAGGAAAGGGCAATTCGTCGAAATTTTCGGTATAGGATGTTTCCTTCAAGGTTTAACCAATTTCAACGTTTTGGGCACACATTCTTGTTTAATATTATTAAGCTTACGGGGTATTATGTGTGCTGCATGTCTTCTTTTTTTGTTGTTGTTGTTGAAACTTGTGATTTGTGTTGCTGTGGGTGTGCAAGTTGACTCCTATGTGCGATCAGGGGACACTCCCTTTCAGTGGTACATAGAGCTTTATTTTGTGCAATGAGTTTATACCTAATTGAGTTGTTTATTTGTAAATATTGTGGGTTTGGACTTAATTTACGTGTGAAAAATACTTAAAAGTGTGAGCAATTATAACTCTTATAGTGAATTATTTGCTGTTGACTCTTCCCGTAAAGTATGTATCAATACTTTGAACAAATTACATGAATCTCTGGTGTCTTTTGTTGTTCATTATTTATTTTTGTGATAATTTTGCATTGATTTAATTACAAGATTCGATATTTTCCGTATTAAAATTACTATAACAAGGCATAAATTAGATATATAATTGTGATCTTGATGATGGGTATTTAGTTCAACATTAGATGATAATGAAGCTTTGCCTGAAAAATTTATTTTTCATGTCAATGTATGGATGAGTGAAAATGCTTGGATATACAATAGGAAAAATTGGAATTCAATACCACAAATTAGTGAGTAAAATTTCTTGGAAGTCCTCGCCATGCTATATAGATGTTAACGGAGAATTGAATAATATATTAAAGCTTTGCCAGCATAACAATCTTTAGATTATTGCGAGAAACACGGCTTGTAATGGGTTACAAATTCTTAAAGGAGTGGACATTTCTCTTAATAATTATTATTATTTAATTTTTTAATCTAAAACAGATTATTATTCTCATAATAGATTAAAAACTGTCATCAAATCATTTCTCAATATATTAACACAATTTGAACTTCTTTTAATTATTCTTTGGTGGCTATGAGCAACTTGAAACATTCTTCAAAGTAACCTTCCCATTAGCCAATAAGAAGATGCAGGAGAAAATATCCTTCCAATTAGCCAATCAGAAAATGCCGGGGAGAGAAAAAAAAAAAGAGCCCGGGGGGGAGTTTAGGGGTGGTGTTGGTTTGGGGGTGTTTGGTTTCGTGGTTGTTCTCCGTTACCTTACAGTGAGCAAGAAGCTGGTGATAGTCAAAAGGCCATGGCTTGCTGAAGCATCCGACACAGGTTGCACGAGAACCCATTAATCTTGCCTCACCAAGAAGCCGAGTCAGTTCTTGTCCTGCCTTGTTCTTCTCCATCAAACCCGTGAACCGCCCTCGGAACACCGCTACTTCTCTTCCCACCACCGTGTCGACCCCCAGCCACTCTTTCAAGAAATCCTCCACCGTGACCCTCGGCAACCTTGTGATCACCACTCTTCGCCCAAAACCCATCACGCCATCGAACGCATCACGGCCCAAGTCTTCCAAGAAGAACTTGGGCAAAACCGTGCTTCCGAGCCTAAAGCTCTCTCTCCTGACTCCAACAAAGCATATGAACACCATCAAGCGGAGCATCGTTTCTTGATTGAGCATGCATGCAAAAGGGTATGCGAGAAGCAGCACGAGAGCTCTCAAGAAGCCTCCTGCTTCGAAGGCCACGAGCATGAAGTAAGGGAAGAGGGAAGAGGACCGAAGGAGCGTGCCCTCAAAGTCGAAGACGAGCGTTTCTGAAGAGAAGCCTTCGAGGGATGTTTTGGCAATATTGGCGAACCTGTGGGTCGGTTTTGCATCGATGTTGGTGGTTGCTTTGGTTCTTCCAAAGAGAACTCTGGTGAGGAAGGAGGAAATAGACTTCGCTATTGATTTTCCGGCCATTTTTCGGCTGTGTGGTTTCAGAAACATGGGACCCTTTTATAAAGCACGTCCGATATTTCTAGTTTTTTGACATCGGCAAATGATGTTTAACCAAAAAAGTAATGTAACAAGAACTAGAACCAGACCGATGCTTGACTAGACTTGCCAAATTAAGATCACGTGCGTCACGTGGTTCATTTCCAGTGTATATGGTTTTGGACTTCAGTGTCCACTCAATTCAATATGTAAGTTATAAGTCTCAATCATTCTTTGCTCACATAAACTCCGCGTTCGCACTGGATTTTTATCGTGTTATCGACCATCGAATAATGCTATAAATTGTGCATCACAAGTTAACTATTTAGAAAGCTAGTAACGAGACTTCATAGATCATTTCAAGTGTTCATTGCAATCATCCTCGAAGACAACAAATTGGCTTGCGATTGGTTGTGGCTTACTTTATATTGAATAAAGGAGAGTGGAGTCTATGATTGCGATTAGAAACCAAAATAAGAGAGGGATTGAGACAGCCCTAGTTAATGTATGGATGAGAGTATGCCACACATGTTGTTTCCGCTATAGTTCTTTTCAATACTAGTGATAGGACTTGTCCATGAAATGAATTCGTCATTTTCATGTTGTTGGTCGATATGATGTATTATTCTCCATCTCTTTCTGGTTGATAGATTCTCTTTATAATTGATTAGGAGTATGCAAAAGAATTAGAATTGCCCTGATTGCTTGGAACCAAACTGAATTGATAGTTTTCACAGGGACTAGCCCAGTTCTCGATTTCGATTTATTGAAACCGGTGAGTTCTAATCTAATTTCTAGTTTTAGGTATGAAATCACCTATCTATCCACTCGAAATAGACAGATACATGTATATTTTTAATTTTTATGTTAAAATTTCAAAAACCTTAAAAGCTCTCTCTCTCATTCTCTCCACGTGACTTCTTTTCATGTCCAAAAACTCTTACACATCTCAAGGTATGTTCTCTCTCTCTCTCTCTCTCTCTCTCTCTCTCTCTCTCTCTCTCTCTCTCTCTCTCTCTCCACCCCCACCATGCCTCCACTCTCGCTCCACCTTGTCGTCACCATACTCATCCTCACCCCTCATCTCGCCCTCTCCCACCTCTACTTCATGCCACTTGATGACACCGCCCTTTCCCACCCTTTACTCTCCCTTTCTTCTCTCACTATCCACCACCATGCCTCCATTGTCGCTATACTCATCATTGTTGGAGAAACATCTTCAAGTGATTTTAATGATGTTCAAATTGTCCTTAGTATATTAATTACTATAATGTATGCATATATTTGGACCAAAGGATTGTGCAATATCATAATGTGATTCATTGGAAAGAAGTTCGCAAATATCTTGTTATAGCAAACAGTACCAGTTAACCTGAAAAATCAATAGTTGATGATGTTTGTGTCGAAGTTATAAAGATCGAGTCGATGGTGTTGTAATAATCAAGTACATCTGATGATGTTTGTTGGGTTAGCTAAGTAGCCATTGAAAGACTTGGATTCGCATAGCAGCTGAATCCAGATAAAGCATGTAGCAGAGTAGTTAGGTCGTTTGACAAGGCAGTCAGAGGCTGCAGTGAGAAGATAGTAGTAGTTGCTATTTTTGGTTAGTTTGCAAAGGTTTAAGGAAATATACTGTATAGGCAGCAACATCCCTGAACAATAGCTTAATGGAAACTCTCCAATGTCTATCTACTTCTCTAATTCATCTTCAATGAATAGATTGAAGAAGGATATAAAAGAGAAGACCCCAAAAAGTCAAAAGAGTGTGTGTGACATATAAATCAAGAAGTTTGCTTCCTGTTGTGTTTCTTAACTATAAGCTCTTTATCATACTATTTTGATCATCGTGCTTTTTAGTAACTGTGCAAAGGATTAAGTATACAAGTATAAGAGTTGCAATTGAGTCCAGATAATGGTATCTATCATGAAAAAAAATAATGCTAGCCATTTGTAATTTTCCAAGCAAATTGCTAGTGAAATCTAGCTTGTCTTGAGGTTGTTAGTTTGAAGAGTGGATGTCGATTTGTGAATAAAGCCGAATCACTATAACTCTCTGTGTGCCACTGTTTTCTTTCTACATACATTTGCATGTTGTTGGTCAATGCTCTTTTTCTTAAACATTAGTTGAGATGATCTTTATTTAGTGATTAGCTAATTTCCGTAAAAGATCACCAAAGTTCAAAAACAACCTATTTACCCCCTCTAGGTACTGTTAGCCACCAACAATTGGTATCAAAGCTTTGTTGCTCGTTGTTTGAAGTGTATTTTTTCTGAGTATAAAGATCCTCTATCATGGCTAACTTTTGTAGCTTCTTTACTAACGATACTCAAGCTCCCAATAAGCCACTACACTTTGACAGAAGCAACTATGGTTAATGAAAGTAAAGAATGAAATCATACATTGAGACCACAAATTTGGATATATGGAACGTAGTTGCAAATGGTGCAGAAGTACCAGCTTTTGCACAAGCTCCTGCTTGACAATATGGTTAAGAAGCAGTTGTTGTCAACAATACAGAAGAAGCTCGAAAACAGTTATTCTTAACGCTAAAGCCAAACATCTCCTGTATTATGCATTGTCACCATATGAGTTTAATAGAATTTCTTCTTGTGATATAGCGAAGGAAATCTGGAACTGCATCATACTGACATTTGAAGGAATAGAAAGAGTGAAAGAAACAAAGTCGAATATCCTACTTGGGAATGACGAGCTATTCAAGATGAAGTCTGATAAAACAATAGCACAAATGTTCAAATGATTCACCGAGATAGTGAATGGTCTTGCTCTTCAAGGAAAAAGTTTATACTTATGCCGAAAAGGTAAACAAGCTGTTATGAGCCTTGCTTAAAGAATGGAGTATCGTGAAGATCTCACTACAAGAAACTACGAGGATTCAACCAATCACAATGGATGGACTGATAGGAACCTTTATGTCCTATGAAGTTGAGCTCCAAAATGAGAAAAGCAACTCAAAGTGTAAGAAAATTATTGCATTTAAAGCTAATAATGATGATACAAGTGGAGAAATGTCCTTAGATGAAGAAGAAAGTGATGAAGATATGGCATTATCAACGATGAGGTTCAAGAACTTCAGGAGGAAAGGAGGAAACTAGAAAGGGAGAAGATCATCTAAGCATTTTGACAAAAGAAACCCTACAAAAAAAAGAAGAAGAAGAATCCAAAGATAAGGATATTATGTGTTATGAATGCAGGAAACCATGGCATATAAAACCAAATTGTCCATCCATCAAGAAAGAGAAAGGAAAGTTCAAAAAAAAAAAGAAAAAGGTGTTAAAAGCTAAAACATAGAGTGACATCAAATGTGAGTTAAGTGATGAAGAAGAATAAAATCTTTGTCTCATGGGTGACTCAGAACCAGAAGAAGAGGGTAAGATAAATGCTTTTGAAGTATCTTACAAAAAGTTACAAGATTTTCTAAAAGAAAAGTTTGAGGAACACCAAAAAGCTTCAAAAATAATTTCTGTCTTGAAAAATGTCACGCCCCGATCCTCCGAGCGCGTACCCATCTCTCTGTGGTCGATTACTGTTTGGTTCAGCATTTGAAATGCTCTTTGGGGCTCTAAAGGGATTTGACCAAATGCTATGGTGTTTGGTTCAAGTTTTTGGAGACTTTGGGGAGATGCAATTGTATCTCCAAGGGGCTTCAAAGGGCTTTGGGGGAATAGAGGGGTAGAGGTCCATTGGGAAGTTACATTTTCATAATGCAACTTCCGGTATTGTTCATCTCTCTGGTGGAGAAGCCGATCGGAGGCCGACAACTACCAGCCAAGGGGTCGCGCGAACCGCCTGAATAAAAATAAATATAAAAATAAATATGTTTATATTTTTATATAAACATATCTATTTTTTTATATTTTATGTTTAATAAATATAAATTTATAAAAATATACAATATATATTTTTAAAATATATATTTATTAAACATAAAATAAATATAAAAATAGATATGTTTACATTTTTATATACATATTTATATATTTATATATTTTTATATAAATATAAACATATCTATTTTTTTCTCCGATTGTTTATATATATATAAACATATCTATTTTTTTTTAATATATTTTATGTTTATATTTTTTTTTATATTTTTATATTTCTTATATAAAAATATGTTTATATAAAAAATATAAACGTATTTTTATTCAAGCGGTTCAGCCGCCGGATCCGGCGGTCGGGTGGTCGGACTTCAAAAACAAATATAAACATATTTTTTTCTTTTTTACTTTAATAAAAGTTAATTACAAATGCAAATTTTACCAAATGGTATTTTGCCCAAAATTGTTTCTTAATGCAAATTTTACCAAACGATATTTGTATTTCAGAAAACCCCCTTCACCCAAAGGTATTTGCATTTCTACAAATGCATTCCCCAAAAGCCGAACCAAACGGACCCTAAATAGCAACGTCTCAGAACACATCGTCGACTCATTCATTTTAATGCGCATGCGAAAGCGAATAAATAAATCCTCAAACAACAACAAGATGTGATAGAAAAGTAGGGCCACAATTTTTTGAAAAACCAAACCACACCTTGGGCCCGTTTGGTTCGGCTTTGGGGAAATGCCATTGGGAGAATGCAAATACCTTTGAGGTAAATGGGTTTTCCAAAATGCTAGATTGTTTGATAAATTATAACTGAAAAGTGCTTTAGGGAAATGTAAGACTGTTTGATAAACATATATTTGAAAATCCCTTTAGTGTAATCAAAATAAGTTTTTAGTTTTAGTATTTTTAAAATTGCAAAAAGAAACAATGACTATATAACCTTTTACATTTTCATGTTGAGAGTAATGTAAAAGATATATATTAGTAAATTTATTTAAAATTATATTAAAAGAATTTGATTATAGATTAGATGCAAAGCTCAACTTTTGGCCTAGGGTTTTTTTAGGTTTGTTTTCAACTTTGAATATTTTTTTTTAATTATTTTAGTATTAATCATCTTCGTTAATTAATGATCATTCTAGTGTATTGATAAAAAGTTGGGCTATTGATTGTCAAAAGATAAAAATGACAAAAAAAAAAAAAAAAAGAAGGCGAACCCAACATTTGCAAAGAGTTTTTATTATTTTTTAAAATATAAAAATAAAATCCGATGAAACTCCGTTGCCGATCAACGACGGTTGGGGTGTGTAGAAGATGATCGGTTTAAAAAAGAAAAAAAGAAAAAGAAGTCAACGGATGAATAGTAGAGGTGGACTTGCATTTCCGAAATGCTGAAAGCCCAAAGGCCAGCATTTGCCTAAGGACACCATCAAATGCTGAACCAAACACCTAAATTTTTTCCCAAGGCGCTTTCAGCCCCTTGGGAATGCTGAACCAAACAGGGCCCTTATATACATATCAAGCTAAGTTACATACAATGATAGCCGATATACACACAAGGTCTACAAAAGAAAGGGGGGGGGGGAGTAGAGGCTACAGATCCTCTAATCAGTCGAGTCCTCAACTGAATACTCCGACGTCCTTGAATTCGACAAGTCCAGGTCCACCACTGAACCACTTGGTGGGTCGATCATGCCTTTCCCAAAAGCAACCTCCAGCACCGACATAGGGACCTCGGACTCCAGTATGGGACCCTCGTTCTGTCCATTCCGCTCATGACGGTACCATGATCTATATTGATGGGGTACCTTATGGGGTAGACCCGCATCAGCCCAGACCACGGACCTCATGAGTTCATAGATCAATCCCCTCGGGTGCTCATGAAGTGGAATATAGCAACTCTGCTCGATGACCTTCTTTGGTTGGCCAAAATGCTCGAGAGGAGCTTCCATCTAAGGACCTGAAAATATTATCTCATAACGGGGTGAGACAACGTCTCAGCAAGTTCACGCCCTAAATCTCGATTAGGAAGGAAATACGCCCTAAGGGTTGCATAAGCACAAGCACAAATCAGATGACTTACCTTTACCTTAATTCTTTTTTGCAAGTCAATACAATTTATAAACTCATCTAATCATTTCAACTCAAATCAACTCAAATCAACTCAAGTCATCAAATCATATCGAATCATCGATCAATCGACCTAGTCGATTCCATGTCATCAAGACCATCTCTCGATCAATCCATTCAATAATATCTATAAAGTCCGATCATATCAATGACTGCTCATTCTAAGCTGAAAATAGATAGTATAGCTCGTACTAAACTGATAAAGTATACTGTCCGCGCTAAGCTGACATATCAAGGCCTTCAAGCTGATATAGTATACTGACAATGCTCACCAGAAGCTGCTAAGGTATACTGCTCTTGCTAAACTGACATATCAAGGCCCTCGTCTATTTTCTCATTATTCTAGGCTTTTTTTTTTCTTCTAATTTGCAGAACTTCTTTGGTTAATTTCGGGTCTTCTTATATCACCTAGGGTTTGCACAGTATTTATTTGTTCTTTCCACTGTTTTCAGACAATTCTACCTCTTATTTAGAAATACAAAAAATCGAGAGGTTTCTCTCTGTGTGCTTTATGCGTGTACATTTCGAGTTTTCTTTATTGAATCCTGTGTCAATATGCCCTCAAAACTATAAGCCATCCCGTTTTGAATATTCTAGTTAATACTATGTCGTTGGAATAAGGGTTAGGTTTTTGGGTGGCTTGTATTCGTTTGCCAGATACTGCAACTACTTGAGACGCCTACTTCCTGATGCGACACCGTGATTGGCAAGGCAGATCGGTCTGACGATCTTTCATGCAGAGTCATGGACGGCAAATTCAATTTGGATTTGTAACGGCGTCTCTTCATATGTTTCTCAACCCTCTTTGATCGTCCCGGTTGCGGTCATACACATTCACTAGACCGTAGACAAGATTGGCACTTCAATATTTCAATATCAGCAAGTGCAATACACACCTACCACTGAAGTCAAGAGGATCACATCCTATCCTCAATCCTTACAAATCTCTAAATACACAGGACTTGGCATTCTGCCCCTAAACCTACTTCCATCACACAATAACTGGAACATCAAGTTGCATTGCTGCACCTATCTTGGTCGTTGTCAAAACTTTTAGAAAAAGAAATGTCATTGTCTATTGCTCAACAAAATTCAACATGTTTGATTTCCAACGGGTATTATACAATAAACAAAAATCTATAGGCACGAATTTGCGTCAACTGATTTACGTAAGCATTTTGATCGGGTCATATCCACGCACAAAGAAGATTGCTGTCTTGACTACATATATAAGTAGCCATGAAGCTCATCAGAAACTCAAGCTATCGCACAGCCAAAGAGAAGAGAGTCCGTAATTAAAGGACGAAAAAAGAGAAGGCAAAAATGGCACCTAAGGATTTTAGTTCGTTTAACGGGGGCGTGAAATGTCTGTGCTTTTTCATGGTTGTGATCCTTCATTTCGTCATCGTCTCCGCAGCACGCCCGGAATGTCAGTGTGGGCATAGTGAGCTGCTCATTCTCTTTACTCCGCCATATTATCAGATGGCTTTAATTTTAACTACATCACTCGTGTAATCCTTGTTCATGCATGTCACATTCTGCACTGTTGATGTAAAATATGGGCTTTGAAAGGTTTAAAAAAAGAAAGAAAAAGGTTTGAAAAGTCAACAAAAGAAGTAGAAGGAGAACATAAGAAACTTCGGCCCTTTTAAGAGAAGAGAGGGAGGGCACGGGCAGCAGAAAGGGGGGAAAGGAAGCAAAAAGGGGAGAAGAGAGAAAAGAAGAGAAAGGAGGCAGAAGAAAGGAGGAAGGGAAAATCTTTGCCGCGCTCATGATCCGGTGCCTTATCAAGCCAACTCAACTATATTTTTGTAGTGCTAGTAAGTGATTGAAGCCTCTAATCGTCTATTCGAATGAATCGTCGCAATTAGGGATTGAAATTCAGAATTCTTGGAGATTTGTGTGGCGGAGTCTAATTTTTGAGTCGTTAAGCAACATATTTTTGTAGAAACGATAATTTAGGATGTTATGAAGCTATAACATTTTACGGATTTACGGTTTGCCCGAAATGGAATTTTCAAGTTTAGCTCGCGTTGTGGAACAATATTGAATAGTAAGTTTGGGCCTAACTTTTAGTCGTTTTTGGTGAGGTCCTGGGGCGGCTGAGTTGGAGTTCTTATCGTACATCAAGAGATCCTTCTAATGACTATAAGATACTCTTTTGGGAGAGCTCATCGAGGATATGGGGTTTGGTCAGAGTGTCATAAATTCTACGTCAGTTATTAAGTTTCTCGGATTTTTCATTCTAGTTGAGGCAGATAGGAGTTAAGAGAGAGTGAAAGAGTAATGCTTATACAGGATTTCTTTAGAATTTTTATCTTATTTTGGCAGGCCTTTTGTGGCATAGGGGACTTATGAGCACAGCATAGTTTCATTATTTTTGTAATTGATGACAATTTTGCTCGCATGCTAATAAAATTCACATAAAGAGTTTCTTCAATTTAGAAGACTCTGACTCATGATGATAAGATGATAAATAGGCGAGCCGGTCCCTAGTGTTCAAAGCAATCTTCGAGAATGAGAACAGGAACAAAGCCGAAGCAGTGCCATCAAGATAATTGAGGCACCGTATTATGTCCTCCGAGCATTTGTCGACTATCTTTACTCCGCTGAAGCTTGCCTTGATGAATAAATGGCTTGTGATCTTCTAGTATTGGCAGAAAAGTACTAGGTGAAGCACCTCAAAACTTATTGTGAGAAGTTCTTGATATCCAAATTGAATTGGGACAACTCGATCAAAAAGTATGCCTTTGCACACAAGCACAATGCAAAGCTTCTCCTTGAGGCCGCATTGTCCTTAATCTTGGACAACATGGATAAATTCCAAAAACGTCAAGAATACTCGGAACTCATTGAAAATAACCCACGCCATGTGGTGGAGTTGTATGAAGCATGTCATGCAAAGCAGAAAAACACTCCAGCAAAGGTACCTGTTAGCCACAACTCATTTGGGGGAATTCCCGTTAGCCACAACTCATTTGGGGGAACTCCTGGTAGCCATAACTCATTTGTGGGAACCATGACTTTGAAAGACCGTGGTTCAAATAACTTTTCTGCTTAGATTGTTGATAGATCTAGCTTTAACAATGAACTTTTTATAGAAGCATAGTGCGCATGCGATATCATGACGGCACGGTCTTATTTAATGAATGCTTGATGGATGTAATAATGGCTTTTATATGTTCCGATAAGCTTTGCTTTTTCTAGAAACAAACTCTCTATGCTGCAATCGGTCATGATATTCATCTGTAATGTGATTTAGTTGAAATTTGAGCATTGCCTAGGAATATTTAGACAAACTAAAATGCTTGCGGATAAGAGAGACTTATATTTCAGTTTATTGTTTTCACGTTTGGGTTTTCAAACTTTGTTATCGGGTATATTGCATTTTAATTTTTTTCAAACGTATCACTAAATTTTGACTTTGCTCTCAATCAATTTATCCAACTTAGCTATTCCAACCAAGAACCAACCCAAAAATTTGTTTGTTCATTGAAATCTGATATGAGTGACGTCCAAAAGACGTTCAAAAAAGTCAAGATAGATAATGCATTTCACTTTTTTAAGACTAGTTAGGGCAAGTAAATGGTTGGAGGTCTCCTAGAAAATTAACGCACATTTCATCTTTTGTAATTTCTTGAACGTTTGGTGTGAAGAATATCATGTTTGACGAGATGGCCAGCCCGAGTCATCACCATCGTATATAATTCTCAAGAGTCCATGATTTGAATCGGAAGTATCTTATACATAGACATATCTCTTATCATCAATCAAAGTTCAACTTGTTTAAACATTTGAAAAGATGGTGCACAGATTTTCGATTTCATCGGACGCAACTTATTTCCCCTTGTTTTCCGCCAATTGTTTATATGATTTGGCTCTTTAGACTCCATTCAAGATGCTAATTAAGTCAATATATTCCAAAAGTCCATTTGGGAACCCTCAACCACGACACTCTTTTGTTTTCTTTTAAATGCTAAAGGGCAGTGCTTGAGAGTTGTAAAGCTTGGTGCAAGTTAAGTAAAGATATATTAAGATCGGTTTACAAAATTGTTATATTAAGTCACCGGACAGACTTTCATCGATTAATATCCAGTGCATGTATGCTGAACGGGCGCACCCTTTCTTCTTTCTTGGTGAAAAGATAGATAACTGAATGATTGTTTGCAAATATGGCAGCTCGTCAATAATGCTTGTTAGGAACCACATTGGGCTGAAATTAATAGAAGGTTGATGTCCATAAAACTAACGACACATCCAACATTCTGTCGGCATTTCATTGCAAATATAAGTACCGCTGGCCCAAAACATGTTTCGTCTCTTTTTTCCCCTAGGAAGAACTAAGGTCACTAGCTATCCTTGCACCAAACATATGCATATGAGCTCATTATTAAAATCAATGGATACTCACATGGAGCTTTATGTATACTAGATATAGGAACTTTTGGATTTGGCGTCCACCATCAAGTTCATTAAAACACCCTCAAAATTCCACATAACACTAAAATCTAGATTGGTTATTCCCATTATTCTTGGCTGACTTTGAGCATGGCCATAACCTTCTTTACGATAGAAACTGATGTCCATTGGTTATTTAGTTTCTCTCCAGATAAATTATAACCAGAATTTGGGTCAATGGGTGTGCCATTTCCACGCAAGAAAGGCATGGAGCGTGGATTTGACATCTCTAATTGTAGTCGTGCGGAGACGGAAATGCAACCCTCGCACCCGCCCTGCCTCATTGCCATCCTTATTCCATAATTTCTTCTGTTAATTTGACATTAAATTTGTCAGGCTAGGGTCCACGCGGCTCACATCTCTCTCTCTCTCTCTCTCTCTCTCTCTCTCTCTCTCTCTCTCTCACACAAAGAAAGGAACGATTGTTAGCTTGGAAAAATAGCGAAACAATTCACATCTTTATTTTGATTCAAACAGCGTTGATGTAGCAGTCCACGTAAAAAAAAAAAAAAATTGTGCGCAATATGCCGATACACTTAATGAAAGGAATACATTGAGCAATTCTTTTTAAAAGCAATTCTTTTTTAAAGATGTGAATGTTGAACAATGAAGAAATGTTCAGGGACCACCCTTGTCATTACTCCCAAATTACATTACTTAAATACTCATAACGTTTTGCACTGTCTTTTTAAGATAGTTTTCCTGCATTAACAAATTTGAATTTTATGAGTACATAAAACAATAACACATTCTAACATCTTCATCAATGGATATTTACCATTGTGATTTTTAAAATAATTTTCAAAGTTTCGAACGGCTTTTGCAATCCAATTTGGGTATTGACTTCTTCATCAATGGCATTCTATTACCATTTTGATAATATCCGGCATCTGACTATTTTATGTCGACTGTATTTTGCAGAAAAACTACTTGGGGCAACATTATTTATGTCACTACACAACAAAAATTATTTCATATGCTGCAGATATGCTATATTTTGGCTTTCTGTCTCCTACTCCCCTACCTAAATTTTAATTCGAAAGTTGACAGCTTAATATATGGTTTAAGTTCAGGAGACAAATATTGACTTTATTGTATACAACATAACTTGTAGTATAGAGGAAATTAGGCTAAATTTCAATGAAATAATGCATCATAACAGTATTCATTACTGTATTATATCCAAAGATGACTTTATTATGCACAATACACTTGGCGATGGAGACATGTCTCTAATTACATAAATTTGATTCTACTTCATAATATAGATAGTAAAAGAACTCCCTGCCCCAATACACATGCAAAGGGTAACAATGGGACATATACAATGTTTTTCTATATAGTGAAATAGGAAACGTACTACTTATGTACTTGACAAGGTAAAGTGAACATATATTCAGATAATTTTTTATTTTATGATATATTCCAACATATGTATCGATTTCACATTATATTTTTTATTTTCTCCATGTTTTTCATCTCATATATTGGATTTCATGATTATTGCCACTATGATAGCTCCCGAGAATATTATATTTTCATACAAGATGAATGCCCAATATTAAAGAAGGAAACCTTACTAAATATAATGCGCAATGTGAATAGGGCTAACTACAACACACATGATGAATAGAAGTCGCACAGTGTGTTCCAAGTTTGAATTACCATGAAGACTCGGACTACGAAACTGGACATCGGACAGCAACTTCTCATTAATTCTCGAACTGCAGTCATAGACGGCAGCTGCAACTCCGGAAATACAAAGAGCATATTATGGTCAGATGAGAAAATTCATAGGCAAAAGACTTTTGGCATAAACCTCTATTTTTTAAGTCCCGTTTCACACGTAGATTTAGCAAAGTCCAAGCACCAAACGTACATCATTTTGCTTATATAAGCAGCCATGGAGCTCTGGAGAAACCAAGCTTGGGTACGTGAAAAAGGGCAAAGGAAGGGAAAAGGAAGGGGAAAGAAATGGCACCCAAGGCTATTGCTTGGTCTCCTTCGCTTGGGAAATTTTTGCGCGGTTTCATGGTTCTGGTCCTTCATTTCATAATCCTCCAAGCCGTTCCCCGTAGATGCGGGCGTGGTGACGATCTCTCATTTCTTTTTTTTCCTCTTTTGAATAATCTCTTTAATTTCCTGTAGCATCAATTGTTTCTCAGGCAAATTTTTTGCGATTTACTCCGACATCTTCATGGTTTGCGTTTTGCGTGCAGGAGTGCCGGATCCAAGCAACCCGCAGCCTTCCCCTGGATGTTAATGTATGTACTTCCTTTACATTTTATACACCTAATAATATGAGATTTCGTCATAATTCAAATTCGAATGGTGGTATCCATCTTGCTTTTATGGACATATTTTCAGGCAAAATCGCACTAATATGAGCTGTTCAATGGCGTTGCAGAGGTACTTACATGACGAAAGTGGTTAATTTCGTGTATCTTGCTTCAGAAGAGAAGTGGAAGTCCCTAAACTTTGATTGAATGTTACGGGAAGGGATGACTAAAATGTTAGAAGTGGTCGCTGTATCACATATCTTTTTAAGTAGTCTCTGTATCTTCAGGCAACTCTTGGAAGGTTGTCCCTGCGAGAAGAAAAGAGTCCGTGAATCCTTGTTTATTAATAGTCTTCAAAGCTTGCATCGATTACAACTTTAGACTCAATCGATAAATTGATTATAATTCATTGACACAGCTTTTATGATTTAGAGAGAGATTTACATTTGATTATGAACGTGAAGTTGTGGACAGAATGTAAATATGAAGAATGGATTCTCTCCATGACAATGGATGACATTTCTTATGATCCATCAGATACTGATGGCCTTGACAAAATATGGGAAAGATGAACTGTGGCACCATAGAACTTTTATGCGACAATCATTTGGGGCACAGTGTAATTGCAATTTGCATTCGGGAAGCGATTTGTCATGTGGAGAAGCAAGCTAAGTCAGAAGTGAGAGATTAGAAAGTTCAAAATCAAAATTGATGGGGAGAAATTTCACGTAGATAATATGATCGACCATTTATACCAGTCAGCCATATTATCCGATACATAATACTAAAACGTTACAACAATGAAGTTGCACCGTCTAGGTTGAGCTACGGAGTCTCAGGCTCAAATGGCCAAGGACTCAAGTTGAGCTCAAAGGCATTGATTTGATCAGAGGACTATTCTAGCCATGCAATATAAAATCATAGAGGCGCGCCTATAATTTGACGGGCTTTGCACAATAAAAACAGAGGACTAATCTAGCCATGCAAATGGGTTTTTACCCCCCGTGTTAATTGGATTCTAGGGAGGACCGGAGGAGGGCCTGCGGTCCCCTATAGATCTGTCCCACCTTCTCTCGTGGAGCTTTCTGTATACTAGATGTAGGATTCATTTGGGTTTGGCGTCCACCATCAAGTTCATTAGAACACCATCAAAATTCCATGATTCTTATAATAATAAAATCTAAATCGGTCATTCCTATTGTAGAAAGCAAGCAATCAAACAATAAAATAGACATAATAAAGAAAATAGATCGAATTCCAGATTTATATGATTTGATCGTAGTGATCTACGTTCACGAGGAGAATAACGATAGATTTTACTATAAACTAAGTAATACAACAGAGATTGCACATTCAAGTCATTCAAACACCGTCAGTGTTTTTCAAGCATCAATTATATCCAATAACGCATGTAATGTTTAGTTTCGAAATTCCTCACGAAATAATATTTCAATCTCAATGAAAAAATTCACAAATCTTACCATAAGATTTCACGGCTACAAACACTAATTTTTCTTGGATATAATTCATGAATAAAACCACAAAATAATCCACGCCAAACACTCGCTTATAAACTATGCTTCAAGAGATCTTCACACCCGACATGGCGCGAAGACCACGTTGCTCTTTCATCAACTTCAGCGCTTGCATCAACAACGCTTTGGCAATGGCGTGTCCTCTTTCGACAGATGAGCAGCCCAAATACATATGTGCGTATATCTCATTCTTAACAAAAGACACGCTCGTTGACCGACTCCAACGTGGAAAAGAATCCCATGCAATCCAAAGCAAATATGAAAAGATGACCTAAATTAAATATTGTTTCAAATAAGGATCCAAAGTGGCAAGTCAATTTCAAATAAGGGCCTAAGTTTGCCAACCGGCCAATTTTCCTTAGTTGGCTAGCCCTTGATTTTTCCGGCAATGGAATAGACCATTTTTGTCCAAAATAAAATCAGGATAAAAATTAAAAACAAATTCGATACGGGAGTTGAACTCCATGGTTTTTTTTCTGCAGTTGAAAAGGTAATAGAACAAGGGACCGAAAAAAGAGCAAAATCTTACCATTGTTAATCCTTTATCCAGAGTTGATTTTCCCAAATATTTAGTGAATTGTTCCACTTTGCTAGTAATATGCTCAATGTTGTGACAGAGCTTATACATTCTCCGCACTCTTTGAGCTTACTTGCAGCAGAGGTCAATTGCAAATCTGGGTTTTTCTGACTCAGACTCACTATGACCCTATGATGGCTGAGTTTTACCGACCGATAAATAAAATGGAACCACTTTGCAACATGTTAATTGGATTTGATTTCATTAGAACCAAACGTCAATTGATCTATCCAGTGAAGGATTGAGTGGGAACCACGCCCGAGCAACAGTCGTAACCAACTTGCCTTGACTAACCTCCTCTGCAAATCTCTCTTTCTGACTACAACATTATCGAACAATAAAGAAGAAGACGAAGATCTCAAGATAGGTGAAGCCCATTTCTCAAGACCCATTTTTGAGGCTCTTACACAATATCAATCTCCCGCCTTCTTCTTCCTCTGCTTGCATATGCCTCCCACTCACTCACCCAAAAACCTCCACCACTTTCGATTCTGCCCATACCAACCTCGCAGCAGCTCTTGTGGTAATCCTCTTCCATGGCCCTCTTTCTCCACTTGGGGCTTCAAACCCATGGCAACTGAACTTCCAGATCTAAGAACTGACTGGTTTGAATTCTCTCTCGTTTTTTTTTTTTTTTTTTTTTTTGCCACCGGGGGGAGGCTTTGTTAGTTTGTTTTTCTTTTAATCTTTATCTAGATTTTGTTTTGGACAAAATGTCCTATTCCGACTAATGGAAAAATCAAATGCTCATTGGTTGGTGGAAAATTGAATGGCTGACAAGCATAGGCTCTTATTTGAAGCTAACTTGCCACTTCAGGTTCTTATATGAAATAAAGTTAATCTTAAATCATTTTTTTGAGAAAATTATTTCACTCCATGCCATTATTTGAAAATTTTCATATTAAAGAAGGAACTTTACTAAATATAACGTGCAAGTGTGAATAGAGGCCACACAATCTGGTCCAAGTTCGAGTACATGAAGGCTCAGACTACAAAACTAGACATCGGACTGCAACTTATCATTAAGGGATAAGTGTTATAGAAGTTCTAAAACTTGTCACGAAAATGTAATTGAGTCCTAAAACTTGCAAAAAATGCAATCAAGTCCTAAAACTTGTCAAATTGTTTCAATCGAATCCTAAAGTTAACACTGTCGGCTTTTTTAACGGAAAATGCTAACGTGTCATTTAAAATTAATTTTTATTTTCCATGTGGATTTTTTAATTTTTTATTTAAATTAGATTTAAAAATTAGAAAAGAAAAGTTAACATTTATTTAAAAAACAAAAGAGTTCAAAAAAAAAAAAGAAAAAAATGGCAGCCGCCGCCCATCGCCGGAGGGGACGGCGATGGGCAGCAACGGCAGCAAGGGAGGAGCTGCCTTTTTTTTTTTTTTAAAACAATTTGTAAAAATAAATTTTAACTTTTCTTTTTAGTTTTTAAATCCAATTTTTTTTTTAAAATTGAATAAAAAATAATTTTAAAAAGCCATGTGGAAAATGAAAAATATTTAAAATTCCACGTCCGCGCCACGTTAGCATTTTCCGTTAAAAAAGTCGATGGTATTAACTTTATGACTTGATTGAAATAATTTGATAAGTTCTAAGATTTGATTGCACTTTTTGCAAATTTTAGGACTCAATTGCATTTTCGTAACAAGTTTTAGGACTTCTATAGCATTTATTCCTATCATTAATGCTGAAACTCCGGAAATACAGAGAGCATATCATGGTCAAACGAGAAAATTCATAGGCAAAAGACTTTTGGCACAAAGCTTTAATTTCTACGTCCCGCTTTACACGTTAAACAAGCGAAGTCGATGCACCAAACGTCCATCATTTGCTTATATAAGCAGCAGTAAAGCTCTGGAGAAATCAAGCTTATACACATCTCAAGAAAAAAAGAAGAGGGCACGTGAAAAAGGGGAAGACGAAAGAGGGAAAACAAAGAAAAAGAAGGGGGAAGAAATGGCACCCAAGAATATAGCTTCGTCTCCTTCGATCGCACGATTTTTGTACATTTTCACGGTTCTGGTCCTTCATTTCATAATCGTCTCGGCAGGCCGATGCCCAGGTGACGATGTTTGTCTTTCTTTTATTCCCCTCTTTTGAATGATCTCTTCAATTTTTTACAGTACTAATTTTTTCTTGTGCATGTTTTGCCATTTACAGTGGCGGACATTACATTCTTCATATTTTCTTCATCGACGATATAGAAAAAAATAAGTAAAAAAACTACCAAGTTTTTCATGGTTTGCACTTGCGTGCAGGAGAAGCGGATCCAAGCGACCCGCAGCCTTCCCCTAAATGTAAATGTATGGGCTTACGTTACAGTTTATACACCCAATAATATGAGATTTTGACAGAATTCAAATTCGAACAACTATATCCATGTTGCTTATATTGACATTTTTTCAGGCAAAATTGTGCTAATATGATCTGTTCAATGGTGTTGCAGGAGATACTTACATGACAAAGTGGTATGCCTTCTTGCGTTATGCTTCAGTAGAAAAGTGGAAGTCCCTAAATTTGATTGTAATGTTATATTTGTTAAGTAGTCTCTGAATCACATATCGTTAAGTAGTCTCTATATCTTGACGCAACTATTGGTCCTGGTTCAGTTGTGGGTTGAAATAAGATTGTCACTGTGAAAAGAAAGAGTCGGCGTAGCTTTCTTTATTATTAGTCTTCAAAGCTTGTATTGATTAAAACTTTAGACTCGATTGATAGATCGATTGTAGTTTTGATTGGCACAACTTTTATGATTTGGAGAGAGATCTACAATTGATTATGAATGTCAAGCCATGGACAAGATGTGAATATGAAGAATGGATGCTCCTTATGAGATTGGGGACATATCTTATGATCCATCTGATATTGATGGCCTTAGACGAAATTTGAGTGAGGTGAACCGCAGCACCATAAAACTTTTATGTGACAATCGTTCCAAGCACAGCGTAATTTCAATTTGCATCTAGGAAGGGATTTGCCACATGGAGAAGTAAGTTAAATCATAAACGAGAGATTAAAAAGTTAAAAATCAAAGTGGATGGGGTGGAATTTCACGTAAATAATATGATCGATCATTTACACTGGTTAGCCATATAATCTGACAAATAATACTAAAACGTTACAACAATGAAGTTGCACTCTTTTAAGTTGAGCTACCAAATCTCAGGCTCAAATGGCCAAGGACTCAAAACAAAGCTCAAAAGCATGGAATGGACGCTCCTCGTTTGCAATATAAAATCATTGAGGCGCACCTATAATCTGATGGGCTTTGCACAATAAAATCAGGGGACTATTCTAGCCATGCAAATGGGCTTTCCCCCCCATATTAATTGGATTCTAGGGAGGAGGGGCTGGGTCTATCCCACCCTCTCTGTACATATTTCATTTTTTTTAATAAATAATTAAGGAAATTTTACGGCTTTAATACATTGTATTTTCTTCAATTTATGCGAAATAAATAACTTGATAATAAAAGTATCCAATTTTAGCATGTGATGAACAATAATTCAAAGACACTAGCTTTTCATTTTTTAAAGAATCTAGAGATACTTGTTAACATGACCTTTTATCATATTTTTCTTGATTAATTATTCTCATTATTGTAACTTAGGCATATTTTCCGTTGGCCCCCGGAAGAAAGGAGATGGCACACACTCAAATATTGTATAACCACTTTTTCTCAGTTTTGCTTATAATGAGAACGAGGCTAGAAGCTTGGAGATCTATGTTCTAACACATGTAACCTATTTCACTTCATAACCATTTTCTCATCAGCACATGAGATGCAATATTATTGCCAATTACCTCAATGATGTTCCTAGCAATCCTCGTTTGATCAACAGTTACTAGGACAGGTGAACTTAGAACAGAGGCGCGAAATATTCCACAGCCTGCCTGACACTAAGGAAGACCCTCTCTTTCCCGATCCTGTCCAGGAAGTTGGCCACCTTCAGCTTGTGGATCACTTGCCATCTGATGTTGGCCATAGCCACCTGCGAAATAACGTGCATGAACTGTAATTTTCGCAAGAGGGTTCGATGACAAAGGGAGATTGAAATCCATGCAACTTGTTGGGCACTCTTACTTCTAGGCCAACCGAAACCAACATCTTGTGCAGTTCTTCGAGCGCGGCGATCCCTGATGTGTCGATGTTCATCACATCTGTCATGAGACAGACCAACTGATCAGTAAGGCCCTCTTAGCACTCTAATTCCAATTTGATTTGAGTTAATCAGGACTTACTGGACATGTCAAGGACCACCACTTGAATCTTTTTCCTCTCGGTTCGTTTGGCGTCATCCTCTTCTGTCACTGACCTCATTATCCTAAAACAAAGCAGGATAAAGAATATAATATATAGACCACTATCAAAAATATATTCTTTAGTACCATATGCCAAGATTCAATTAGATTGACTGATATGTCACCACCTTTCTCTGATGAAATTGGCATTAGCAAAGCACATCAAGCCAGAATTGATGCGGATCAAGAAGACACCAGGAGTTTCGATGGCCATTGGGTACTGTCTAATGTCGCAAAATAAATCTGTCCCCGGAAGCCTTCCTAGCAGTTCTGTGCCAGGTCGAATGGATAGAAGTATAATCTTTCCGAACGAGATAGCGACCTGCAATCAGTTCATAGTAGTAGGAAATCTTTACTTTCTTGTCTAAGGTGATGACGCTAAGACTGAACTTTCATATCAAGAGACTGTTGTTTAAAATAAAGAATATCCTTACTATAGCACAGAATTTCTGATCTGCTTGACAATCATTAAGACACTAATTCAAGAAAGTTTAGCTTGTCTTGAAATAAATTAATGTGTGTTCGATGCAGATGGCTTGTAACAGAATATGATTTTTTTTTTGGCCGATTCGTGCCAAAACAGTAGACCTGAATGAGCTCTACCTTGAATGGATTATTCAGGATAAGCTCATCACCAACCAAGCAGTTTGAGGCTGAATTATGGAACTCAATAATGATATGGAACCCACGAGTCACGAGACTGCTAAATGTTAAGGTATTCAAGGTTCACATATAATATTTGCAGACATAATAATTTATAACTTTTTTCAGGAATTCAATCGTTTTTTCATGTTAGAGAAATTGGGAATGAAAACTACCGCAGCTAGAAGACCGATCTCCACGGACCCGAACAGGACCCCCAAGAAGGCGCCGATGCATGCTAAGAAGTCAAGCTTGTCGACTCTCCAGATCCGGAGAGCCTCATTCACATCGATCAGACCCGGAAGAGCCGACAAGATGATCGAAGCAAGGATCGCGATGGGAGTGTAGTACAAGAGCTTGGTGAAGAGCAACAGTGATATTAGCACTGTCACGGCCATCACAATGTTTGACACGACGGTCTGGCATCCTGCACTGAAATTCACTGCAGTTCTTGAGAAAGAACCTGTTTTGCAAGATGAAGAAGCTATTTTAGGATTCCCAGAATTTGGACAATTTAATTGATAGGGAAAACACAGGGTAGACCAATATAACAGTGTATAAAAACCATTTGGGTTCGAGGAAGCCTTACCAGTTGCTACATAGCATGAGGTGAGAGATCCAGCAACGTTCATAAATCCCATTGCTACCATTTCCTTGTTCCCATCAATCTGGTAGCCTTTGATCGAAGCAAAAGACCGGCCAACTGCTATTGCTTCCTGAAGAAAGAACTTTTGAAAACCAATTAAGAGAAACTTCACGGGAAAAGGAAAGGAAAATTTTGGACAGATAAAAAGATATTGGGCATGGAGGCGTACGGTGAGAGCCACGACGGCACAGATTAGACCAATTTTAGCAGACTGTCCTACATGTGGACCTGCAAGCTGCAACTGATGTGCTGAAATTGGATTTAATCCTCCTTTGATGTGCTTTACCACCTTCACACCATGCTTATCAGCACTCGTCAGAAAGACGATTAAGGTGGATAGGACTACCGACACTAGAGGAGCGATAGCTGGTAACCAGAAGAGTTTCTTGTTCTTTCGTCCCTGAGAACACAAGCAAATTGTGTAATTTGGTTAGCGAAGAAAATTTTCATGGGATAAATAGGAAACGCAGGACGTAAGATTTCCTTACGATGAACCTCGCAAAGAGGAGGAAAATTAGGAATGAGCATCCAAGAACAAAATTGAGAGGGTACCACTGTCACATGTGCACATTAAAAGATAATTGTCAGCCTTGTAGCGGAAGTAAAAAAACCATTGTCTGAGACCATCTTAAATGGCAAAACTATAAAACACTGCCTGATATGATTCGATCAACTCTCATCCACAAATCTTTTCCTGAGGCAGTTTCTTGGAGAGACTAAAGAAAATACTGAAACAGAACGTACTTGATGGCGAATCGATCTAAATGCTGATTCTAGAACAGACACGACATCTGTTTTTGTTGTGAAGTGGCTAATCCCGAGTAGCCCTTTGAGCTGTTGAAGACCAATGATAATAGCTGCGCCTGCCATGAACCCAACGATTGCAGCATGCGAAAGAAAATCCACAAGAAATCCCAACCTGCAAGTCTCAATGTCTTCAAATGGGCTTGTAGAACACGGTAACAAGTTGAAGAAAGTAAAAACAGGAGCTTTTTGAGGAAAAAGGTACCTAAATAATCCAAAGATCGCCTGGAATGTTCCGGCAAACAAAGTTGCCGTGAAAACGAGCCTTCTGTAAGCACCGGGGTCGGTCGAAGGATCCTGTATTTTCTGAATCATGGAGGAAAGCAAGAGTGATACCACAGCGACAGGTCCAATGGCAATCTCCCTGGAACTCCCCATTAAGGCATAGACAAGAGGTGGGACCACGCTTGTGTCTGAATCCATTGCTCAAAAGATGAACTTAAATATTAAAATTTTGCTTGAAAGCCAAAAATAAAGAAAAAGCGAGAGTAAATCATTACGCAAAAACTTACATAGACCATACTGTGGATCCAGTTTTGCCAAATTAGCATACCCAATGCTCTGCGAGAAACCGAAAACATGCTCTTAGAACTGAAGAGACTACACAATGTGACCTTCACAAAACACTCGTCTAGTTCAGGACTGCTTTTTACCTGAGGAATGCAGAGGCTGGCTAGTGTCAAACCAGCCATCAGGTCGCTTTTGAACTTGGAGACACGGTAACTTCTGCCCCAGCGGAGGATTGGGAAGAGACCTTGAAAGAGTGAAGCAGCTCCCCTGCACAGGGCTTGCTTGTCTGTCAAAGGAGATTTTTTCTTGTCATCATTGCTGTTGTTAAGAAGTAGTGTCTCTCTTACTGAGACGAGCAGATCATGCCAGAGGCTAGGAGGGTCAGGTGAATGAAGCACCCATTCAGCTCTCTCAGCCTGAAGATGACTGGTGATCTCAAAGCTAGTTTGAGGAGGCAACTCTGCTTCAGATTTCAAGCTCTCTGTATCAGGCAGTGAAGCCATGGTTGTGTGAAGCTTTTCGGGACAAACTTAGAGAGCTATTTGCGCATCTGCAGCAGCTTTTATACCAACCTGACTTAGCGCAGGCGCAGGCGCACACGCACACACCCATACGTGCCCCAGCTCACAGAGTATTTTACGCTGTAAGTCGACAAGGATTTTCACTTTGTTCACCGCATGGGAATATTTCTTTTGGCCTACAATTTGGCAATACTTGCGTATAAAATAATTAGGTTCCAAGTGTACAGTTAATCAAATATCGATATTGCATTTGAATACTATAAATTTCCCATCAGATGGCACAGTTGGCATGATCTGCGTTGAATGGAAAATGATTGAATACTGCAATAGCATGACCCGGTCCATTTAGGACCCATTTGGTTTGGCTTTGGGCAAATATTATTGAGAAAGCTAAAGGGGTTTGTGAAAATGCAAATAGCGTCTGGTAAATTGTAGTTTTAAAGTGCATTGTGAAACGATTTTAGCTTAAACACCGTTTGGTAAAAACTATATTTTATAAAGGACTTTTGCTAAGTTTTATATATATAAAAAGTTTTAATTTTTTTTTTTAATCTGGCCACCGACGGCTAGATCTAGCCACTGGACAGCCTCGCCTGAGGTCGCTAGACCTCAAGCGATGCTTGGGGTCGCGACCCAAGTGGCCATCTAGGTCAACGACCTCAGGTGGTGGTCACTTGGGTTCGCACAACCCAGGCAACGGTTGCCTGTTGTCGCCAAACCTCAGGCAACGCCTGGGGTTTGTGACCCAGGCCGCCGTCGCCTGGGTCGTGTGGTTGTTGCTTGGGTCACCCGACCTAGGCGTCGCCTGAGGTCCAACGACCTCAAGCCATCGTCACCTGGGCCGCGCGAACCCAGGCGACCACCAACTGAGGTCGCGCGACCCAAGCGACGCCTAAGGTCGGGTGACTTAGGTAGTGGTCGCCAGGTGGCGATTGCCAGGGTTGGGCAACTCCTTAGGCGACAGTCACCGGCGTAGGCAACTCTGGTCGGCAGTCATTGGCCTCCATTCATTTCTCCGAAGAAGATGAACAGTATCGTGAGTCTTGCATTCCAAATATGTAACTCTCCAAAGTACTTCCAAAACTACATTGGGCTAAAGGTCCTTAGAGCAATTTGGAGATGCAATTGCATATTGCCAAAGTCGTTCAAAAAATTATCGACAAAAAAAAAAAAAATCGTCCAAAAATTTGAACCAAACATGTTTGCATTTGGCCAAACCCCTTTACAGCCCAAAAGCCCCTTCCAAATGCCGAACCAAGGGGCCTTAATAGGTAATCCATCCATAACAAGTTAAGTTACAGTTTGGCTGACTTAGATTCCTGTTTTATGCACTTGTACTTTATCTGGTTTCATAATGGCACCGTTCGCATTACCAAGCCTTATATAGAAAATGACTGGGTACTGTAACGGCATGACTCGGTCCATCAAACAGGTAATCCACCCATAACGAGTAATGTCACAGTTTGGCTGACTTAGATTCCAGTTTTAAGCACTTGTATTTTATCTGGTTTCATAAGGAAGCGCGAACATGAATGCGATAAGAGCTGCCCTTCACTTTGTTGCTTGGTCCTGAATCAGCTCTAGAATCACGTGGCTGCAATTCAGAGCCAGAGGCTTCACTCAGCACTTTCTAACAAAACATTTACTGCTCTGAACTTAGATTGCCATGTTGCATCGACTCCGTTCCCTAGAGATCTCATTTCAGCTGTTCAATAGCTAGTCCGACCATCAACGTTCGGGAAACTCTCTCGGACGTTCTCTTGCGACTCTCTTACACAGCTCTTTTTCTGATAATGAGGAGAGGACTCACTTTCAAGATTAGTACATTCACACCCACGAATAAGAGAGTTTCTACGACTATGCCGTGAGCCACATTAAATCCAAGACAAATTATTTCGATTCCTCTCGGGGCAGAGAAACATCGATCACAACTTTCAAGGAGATGGGACTTTAATTCTGGTGAGAAGCCATGGAAGGTCGAGTCGCAGTGGCATTGATGTCCACTCACGACTGACGGATTACAATTCCATGGCCCAAGATTGGCCTGGGGAGAGGAATTGGGGTTCTGGTCCCCAAAGGTTCCATCAAATCCCACTATGAAGCTTCTCATGAATAGCGCCACTACCGTCCCTGGCTCCATCGACCCACTTTTTAAGGTCTGCCCACTTCTTCCCTAAATTTTCCATCATCCTCCTTTCGGCTAAGATGCTCATGTATTTGGGAAATTAACACTAGGCAAAGTAACACAGACCGACCGAATTGAAAACTGCCCGAATCGGATCGGACTGGCTGATAATGGGCAGTTCCTGGAGGCATCGGTCTAGTTCTCGATTTCATAAAATTGGAATTGTTGATTTTCGGTCGAGTCCGTAGCTCTAAAGAAGATCGGACCAATCTATTTTAATTTATTTCTCATGCATCCATTACTCTCCTCTTTCCTTCGCCTCTCGTGGCTCACCAGTCCAGTCACGCCTCTGCTCTTTCCCTTTCCTCTCACACGCACACTTCTTTCAAACTTTCGCAACCCTTATCACCTAAGCCCTAGTCGCCTCACGCCTCTCACCCTCACTCATCGACGGTAATCGCCTCTCGGGAATCACGAAGGTGAGAACACCGTCAGTGCTCATGGAAGCCACGGCGTCGCTGACCCTCATCTTATGGTTTCTTCGCAGCTTCATCTTGATGGTCTCGTCCCCTCGGCCAATCACCCACAAAGCATGGCCCCACCGGATCTCCTCCCTCAACTCGTCCGGCCTCAGCCACGGCTTGTCCATCTTGTACACGAAGGCCGCCACCGTCTCTTCCTCAACGATCCGGTTGTACAACGTTGTACCCCACACGTGTAGGGTGGTGAGAAGTTCGAGATGGAGGACGAAAAAGAAGGCCGCGTCTTTGATTTTCTTCCAAAGCTTATCATGCAAGTCTAACATTGGACCATCCTGGGAACTGAACGGACCGAATTTGTTGGTTACGTCCGATCGAGTCCCCGGTTCTAGAAACTAGGAACCGATCCTTCTGGTCATGTTCCTAATTTTTAGGTGGGACCGGATCGGAAATTGATCACCCTTAGTTGATACAAATAATGGCTAAACTTTGGCATAAAACATAATGTCTTTTCAGAGCATTTAATTTGTTCAATATGACCTCTCAATTATTGGTAAATATTCAATCTAATCCTTAAATTATATGAAAATAGTCAATGTGATCCTCTTGTCAATTCAATTTAACGGAATTTGTTGATATGACTTTCAATCCATTAAATTTGAATGGTGGATCAAAAAAAAAAAAAAATTACACGTGGATCATCTATGTGAGATATTCAACTCAAATTAGGAAAATAATTTTTCCCGTGGAATATTTGATGTCCATAATCTTTTTTTTAAAAGTAGATGGAGAAAGGACAACTTGTCATTTTTAAAAGTCTAACTCAACATATAATATTTCATGTTATCAAAAAACGAATGCTTTGTCGATTGAGCGAACAAAAGGACTGGATTGAACATTTACTTATAGGGAGGGAAATGCATGTCCAGATTGGCTAGCAAATCAGCTTATCTAATCCAACAATGTGGCTGATAATTATGTATTAAATAGAGTACTAATAGGTTTGCTTTCTTTATTGTTAGGATATCATATTGGATTATGTTTATTAGGAAAGTAATGATATAATTTTAGGGTTATGTCCCTCTATTATATATATAGTTCAAGTATGATATTGCACATTAAACTCAAAGTTTAAGAACTATTTGTGCCAATTTCCCTAAATATTCCTAGAGCTACAGGTGCCAATTTTACAACCACCTAATACAAATGATCATGGCATGCCAGCCCGCTTAGGCCTATCTAAGGGGCCAAGTCGGCCCAAAAGGCCAAAAGGCCAAACAAACAGCTCTTTTATTGGGCCTAGCCCATCCAATTATGCTTGCCCGAATCAAGGATGACATTACACATTAAATTCAAAGTTCAAGAATGACACATATGGGTTATATATGGGTCATTTATATTTTGGAGACTAGTTAAATGGGTTTAAAAATTGAAAACTTAAAATAAACGGATCTTAAATGGGTTGGACTTAGAACCCATTTCTAACCCAAGCCTCACACTCTCTCTTTTATTCTTTGACTTTATAAAAATATTTTTTATAAAAATCAAATAATTATTTTTTATATTTCTTTTTTTTTTTTCTTTTTTCTTTTTTTTCTTTTTTTTCTTTTTTTTCTTTTTTTTTTTTTTTCTGTTTCTTTTTCTTTCCATTTTTTTCTTTCTTTCTTCTTCCTCCTTTCTTAGCCGATGGCGGTAATTCCAAACAAGGCTCGAGCTTGCCAACCTTAGGCAAGCTCGAGGTCGCCAACATCCGGCGAGGCTTGAGCCTCGTTGATCTAGCGAGATTCGAGCTCGCCGGTGTCAAGTAAGCTCGAGCTCGCCAATGTCTAGCAAGCTCGATCTCACTAATCCGGCAAGATCGAGGCCTTCTTGATGATTGGAGAGGCTTAAGCCTCGCCAATCTAGCAAGACTCGAGCTCGCGGTGTCGGGCAAGCTCGATCTGGCCGATTTGGCGAGCCTCGAGCTTGTCGAAATCGGGCAAGCTTGACCTTGCCTGTGACTAGTCGTCGGCCATTGCCATGGCCGGTGGCTGGTCAAAGAAGAAGAAAAAGAAAAAGAAAAATTAAAAATTATATTTTAAAAAATAAAAATAATTAAAATTCCATTTTTTTAATAAAAAAATATTAAAAGGAGTCAAGGTGGAAAATTTAATCATAACGAAGGGCAAAAAATTATTTTCTAATTTATTTTCAAATTTCCGGGCAAAACCAAAAAATATTGTATTTTTCCTAAAAAAATACTTCTTGGAAAATATTGAAGAAACAAACAAATGCTTATTTTCAAAAAGAAATATAAAAATTGTCCACCGGATTTGTATTGTATGAAAGAGTTTTAGCAATACCTTTTAAAAATAATAATAAGAAATAAGTTTTCTTAGATTTAGTTAAATAGGTCAAGTATGACTGTATAAATCAAAAATTTCGTACTACGATAAATGAATCATAAATGAGTTAAATGCATCGATTTGGATTAGATCATTTATGACTCGACCCAAACCCTAGCAAATTCACCCGTTTAATAGGGATTCACCCGAAAGATTTATTCTAGGGCATGACCCCAATCATGGACATCCAGTCCCCCTCATTGATAAGACTACCACTGGAGAACTCTTTCCATGAAAACCAGTAAGGCATAATGGATGATGACGTTGGAGAAATCGTGAGTGGAGCTTTTCATGAAGTGCCGACCCATTCCAAAAAGATGAGCACCGCTGGAACTTCAATAGTGGATTCGGTACACAGAGATCACCTAATATCACTCGTTTTGGCCAGGGAAAGGTCTTGGCCAGGGGACTCTAGGATAAGATCGGCAAAAAGAAAGAAAAACACAAGAGGTCGAAGCTTGCTCCTAAAGGAGAAGATGGGTAGAGGACCCCAGCAAGTCTTCTCTGTCTTGTCAGATTGTTTTCAGAAGCCTGTCAACATTTTTCAACGGAATGTCCCACATCAAAAAATGAACGGAATGTCCCACGTCAAAAAATCATAGCCTGCCCACTTGCTTTTGCAGTCCGGCCTTTTTTTGTGCTCACAGTCACGACAGGGGCCACGGGAGTGCCCCTTAAATATCACTTGAAGATATGAGTCACATCAAAAAATTATAGCCTGTCAACCATTATCGATCATTTAGGTGCTACCTGTAAAAGAACAACCCTAACTGTATTTTTGGTATAAAGTTGTTGTGTGGTGCATGAATTTGAGCAAACCATTTTCTTCTTAGACCCAATTCACCCAGCCAGCCAGGTATAAAAGTTTGTCGAACTATACTCGATCTACCCATTGCTCAAGTCTAGTGGTTAATGAGTGGACCGTGTGTATTATGCAACATGAAAACAAACGTTCTCTTTTTCCGTATTTGATGTTTATCCAACCAAGTTTATGCATAATGACTCTCAAATCATAATGATTTTAACCCAAACTAATCCTACAGTCTGCTTTCTACTTAAAGGCTAGAACAGCCCTGCTCAACGAATTCGGACATGGCGATCTGCATGCATCTTAAGGATCGATTAAAACCGAGGCTCGGGCATGTTGTATTACTGAAAAAGAGGTCACGTATCTGGAGAAGTGGGAATTGAATGATGCCTTATGAACCGGGTCGTAATCCGGTGCTGGGATCCTAAGCTCCATGGTATGATGCGCTTTGAACGAGGGAAATGAAAAGGACAGTTGAGAAGTCAGCTGCGAAGTGAGGGAAAGCAGAGGCACTCGTTAACTCCACCCGGAGTCACGCGTGCCGCCCAACTATGCCCCTTCGACACGAGTCTGGTGTTTACATGCTCCGAGAGACGTGTTTGACATGAATTGATTAGTTAACTAGGACGCGTGAGTACAAACAGCAAGATAACTTTCGTGATCCTTATTGTTGGAAGATATGATTTGCAAGATTGGGATGATTTGTAAATTGATATGGTTGTGTCTATATTAGGATTAGAAAGATCACAGGATATTTGGAAAATGTAAACTTGCTTTTATTATTATTTCTTTTGTATTATATACATCATTGTACAGAAAATACAATCAATGAAGTGAGGCACATTTTTCCTCTCCAATATTTTCTTCCTTACGACTTTCGGTTCTTTCTTCTTCGCTCACCTAGTTTTGTGACACTTATCTTTGAACTCACAATCGTTTATGGAGAATTCCATTTGAACGATAATTATTCAATTCAGCTTTAATTCGAAGCTCCTATGTTCATAAAACCCATCATGGTAGGTACACTAAAATCCAAGCCAAAAATGAATATCCTTAAAAAAAAAAAAAAAAAAAAAAAAAAAGGCTCAACGAGCAAACAACATTTCTAGAAGCTACAAAGCTTACTTATACACCACCATTTCCATTGGGTTTCAAATTATCACACTTATCGGTTAAAAGTTGAGCCTTTCGAGCAAGAACATGATAAAACAACACATCGGATTTATCACTCAAGACCTATATAACCAAACACCAAGACGATATGGGAGATGTCAAATTTTTGGAGTTACATTAATTTGGACAAAAGATTGGCATATTAGGGAACCCAACATTTGGTCCAACTTATGCAATTTTGCTTATGAAGTTGTCTTAAATGTTTTTGCCAACAGGGTTAAAACCTCTGCTGCCTCAGATTGTGTCTGCTAAACAAGTTGCCATTGTTCAAGGACGTCAAATATAAGATAATATTCGAGTCATGCAGGAACTGTTACATCAGCTGAAGGTAAGGAGTTGGAAGAAGAAATTTCAAGCAATCCTGAAATTAAAAATGAGAAAAGCTCGTGATCAAGTCGAATGAGTCTTTTTGGAAGCATAATTGAGGAATATGGGATTCACGGAAGAATAAATGAATCGGCTCAGTCAGTGTAAAGGTGAATGGGGAGCCTTGGGAGTACTTTTAGCTGTTGAGGGGTATGCGGCAAGGGGATCCACTCTCTCCATGTTTGTTCATTTTGATAGCGAATGTTCTATATAGATGGTCAATAAATGCAGCAGGGGAAGAAGGCGGGCTCATTTTGATACCCCTGCATTGGCTTCCTCATCATATCTGTGGAAACAAGTATGGAATCTGAGAACAAAAATCAAACCTTTTGCTCGGAGTGTGTCGGAATGCATTGCCTACAAAGTACATTCTGTTCAGATGGCATATCGTTCAAGATGCACTCTGTAAACAACATCCGGAGACAATACAACACCTGTTTCTTCCTTGTCTGTGGATCCGTGATCTCGGCCTGAAGATGAAAGAAGAGACGCACAGAGATTCCGCACGGGTTCTTCCTTCAATTAGTGCTCTGAAAATCAACGTGGATGGAAATGTGAGAGCTATCTCAGTGATTTTCAAATATCATGGAGGAATTATTGTGGAAGGGATGGCTAAGAACATTCGTGCGCATTCTCTTCCTTGTGATTGGGCTTCTTATACTCCATTGCAGAGTTAGGACATTCTATCCTTTGATGCCGATGGGCTGTACTCGGCTACTTTTACTTGAATGAGATGAAGGCAAAGGTACTTCTACCCAAAAAAGGGGTACATGATAATTCAGTTTTCAGTTCTCCTACTTGGCAATGACATGACTAAAACATGGAACACTAAACTAAGACGACGTTGTTTTGGATTTAATTCTAATTTTTTAAACATAAACCTAATTAAATAAAAAATATTTTTAGAAACACAAAAAAGAGCAAGGCAAGGGCGAAGGCCCTTGCTACCAGCCACCCCGTCGCCCGAAAGGGCTGTCGGAGACTTGGCGAGCACCCATGGCCCAGTTGAGGCCCCGGCAACCCTCACCGGCCTTAGCCAACCCCTTGCGGCCCTTTCCGACAATGGGGGGCAATGACAAGGGCCTACCGCCCTTGCCTATAGTTTCATTTTTTTCCTTATTATTTAATTAATATTTTGGTTAAATAAATTAGAATTTAAGCCATGTCATCGCCACGTAGAAGAGAGAAAATATTTAAAAACCATGTAAGCATTTTTCGTTGGTCTAAATGAAAAGTTAATGAAAAAAATCGATTATATCAGTTTGATAAGTTTTAGAACTTGATTATACTTTTTTTTTAAGTTTTAGGACTCAATTATACTTTCGTGTCAAGTTTTAGGAGTTCTTGTGCACATATCTCAATAAATTATATGATTGTACTACATAAAATACCAATACAGATTGTTCTTGTTTTGATAGACATTAAGCTCATAAAAATCATTACCGTTAACCCTATAAATGTCCTTACTGAATTCTCGATCGGTTTCATCGGATCAAATGCCTTCCATTGCTCCCTCGTACGGTTTGGCTGAACTATAATCTCCAGAATGCGATGAGCCGCCTGTTTGCCCCTTTTTTATGTCCAAGGGCTTAGGGCATGTACTTTGCTCACATCGACATATATAATATAGTTTTGTCGTAATATATGACAGCATCCAAGCATAAAACTACCTACTATACAGGACGTTGTTGCCGGCTTCGTCGAAACTTCGTAGTCAGAAGACGAATTTTCCAATATAACACGGATTTGTAAGATAAAATGGGGAGGAAAGGACCCTTCTTTATTTTTGGATATTCATGAGCTTATAGTCTATTTACTAATCTGCAAGCATACAAATACAGCTGCAAGCTTAAATCGAGGTGATCTTATTGAAAGTAGACGCACGAGTCCAAGCATCTTTATATTCATTAGCCTTATTAATTAGATCCATTGCCGCCACTAATAGGTATGAGATCTCGATAAGTACAAAGAGAGAACTCCACAGCTGGGCTTTGGACGGCAACCACAATGCAGGAATGGGAAGTATCCTCCATGCTCAACACGAACCCAAGAGACAGCTTTTAGTTTCACTGAAAACCAATCGTTCAAACCACAAAACATTTGCTTTTTTTCACGAGACCATGTGTTTCACCATTTCAAGAGAGCCCACGGGGGAGGAACTGAAGAAGGAGAAGGAAAAGAAGAGGAAAGCGAAGCAAAAGGAGAAAGAGAGGGAAGCCAAGGAGAAGGAGAGGAGGAAGAGGGAGGAAAAGGAGAGGGAGGAAAAAGAGAAGAGGAAGAGAGCCAAGGAAGAGCCAAGGAAGAGAGCATCTTGGCTGGAGGAGTTGAAGAGGAGAAAGGAAAAGGAGAGGAAAAAACGGGAAGAGTTGAGAAGGAAGGAGGAGGAAGTGAAGACACAGAAGGTCAAGCATGGATTGCGCAAGAAACGAGGCTGGTCTCTACACTAACCATAATATGTGGTGCATTTCTTTTCTTAGTTATAATCTCGCGCTTCATTTGGCTTTATACTTGCAATTTCATTTCGTTTCTTATATGTAATAATTTGTTGTATACATCATATTAATATCAACTGGCGAATCACCATTATACTTTTTATTTTGATGAATTCCCAATGCTTGTTTGATATATATGTAAGAGTTTTCTTGAATTTTCTTTAGAATAAATTGTTTTAGTTGGTTAAAATTTTATCTAGTGGGTAGAGGGGCACCATATGTGTGGAAGGCACGTTATATTCACATATTTAAGCAGTATAGAATTATACTTAACATTGATGATTCCTTTCTTACTAATGAGGTGAATTGGAAACTCAAGAAGTTAAAGGGAAAAGTGTAAAAAGCTTCTTTAGACAGGTTTATTTTAAAAGTAATTACAGCATACATTGGTTTAAAAAAAAAAAAAATTGTACTCAATCGGCTTTATACTCAAATGAGAGAGTGGATAGTTATAATTTTCAAATCAACAGTAGGGAAGACCACTTGCGTGCTCTAGTTCTTCTTATTTTAGTACCACATCTGGAGGATCCGTAGGGACCGCATTTGAGGCTATTCATAATTAATTAGTTATGTTGATGTTGAATAAGTTTTGGGATATAGAACTCTCGAAAATGATCAATTTATCGAATTGACTCTTGTAGGATCATGACACGCCACATTAACATCAGAATAAATAAAACTTTGTTGTCTCCTAATTTTAAAGAGGTAAATACTAATAATCAAAGTTCTAATGAGGTGAATACAATCCCAAATGAAACTCAAATCTTCTTAAACCGCAATAAAAGCCAAAGACAAAAGTGGTTTGACATCTCATATTACAAGTGTTGAACAAATGACAGTAATTCATTTTATCCTTTTTTGTAACGTATGTTGAAACAGACCACACTAGGAAATGTAAAAGAAATTAGCAGGTCTGGCGAATATACAATTTTGGATTTGCTTTGGGTGTTACAACAACCAAATATAGACTAATTTCAAATCATTTTAACTCACATGTTTCGATTATTTTTAGCATTATTTTGATTTTAGTTTGTTATAATCTTTAACAGATTTTGATTTTCAAATTTGCGCACAGCTGTTGCTATCATCTCAAACATAATTTGATTTACAAATATCAACTAATATTTTATCATTATTAACTGATCAAATGGCTTGTGATTTTTTGACTCTCTTTGCATTGTTTTCCCTTATCTTAGTTATTATATTCTACTAGCATGTCTATGCATTACATGGCTTTATGTGCACATCACCATAAATGATTTATTAGCATATACAAAATTATAGTAATATTACATGATTTATTTGCACGAGTAGAAGCACACTATATTTTTATAAAATTTCTAGACTATTTTGTTTTAAACATATTCGTGGGTGTATATTGGAGAATGAGCACACTCATTATAAGATAAAAACAATTTGATTTAATTTTGACAGTATTATAGATCTTAAATGGATGTATGCATGAATTATAAGATTTATTACTTATGGTACACATGCTCTTTGAATAATTTATAAATATTGAAGACTGAAATTATTTTGTAAAACACATTTGGATGCAAATTAGTGTCGACAAATCACAGTCTAATTTTATATTAGAGTGACATACATAACTACGAGAAGCAAAAGAAAAATGTTAACAAAGAAAACTTCACAAAGGTAAAACCAATGAAAATGACGAACATGTAAGAGTTTTCTTGAATTTCCTCCAGAATATATATATTTAATTGGTTTAGATGGTTAGAATGTCCACTCTACAAAATTTTATGTAGTGGGTGGAGGGGGACTATATGTGTGGAAGGCACATCGTAATCATATAGTTAAGCGGTATAGAATTACACTTAACATTGATAATTCCTTTCTTATTAATGAGGTGAATTGGAAACTCAAGAAGTTAATGGGAAATGTGTAAAAAGTTTCTCTAGACAAGTTTATTTTAAGAGTAATTATAGCGCACATTGGTATTTTAAAAAAAAAAATTACTGAAGCGGCTTTATACTCATCTCAGAAAGCCGATAGTTATAATTTTCAAATCAATGGTAGATAAGGCCACTTGTGTGCTCTATTTCTTCTTATATTAGTACCACATTTGGAGGATCACTAGGGACCACATTTGAGGGTATTCATGTTTAATTATTTATCTTGATTTTGAATAAGTTTTGGGATATAGATCACTCAAAGATGATAAATTTATTGAATTGACTTTTTTAGTATCATGACACGTCACATGAACATCGGAATAAATAAAAATTTGTTGTCTCCTAATTTTAAGGAGGTAAATACTAATATTCAGAGTTTTAATAACGTGAATATAATCTCAAATGAAATTCAAATTTTCTTTAAACTGGATGAAAAACCAAAAAAAAAAAGAAAGTGGTTTGACATCTCATTTTACAAGTGTTGAACAAATGATAGCAATTCATTTTATTCCTTTTAGTAATGTATGTTGAAATAGACCACACTGAGAAATGTAAAAGAAATTAGCAAATCCGGCAGATATATAGTTTTGGATTTGCTTTGGATTGCAACGACTAAATATAGACCAAATATAGACTTAATTGTTATCCTCAACAAATTTCAAATTTCAAATCATTTTAACTCACGTGTTTTGATTATCTTTGGTACTATTTTGGTTTTAGTTTGTTATCATTATTAACGGATTTTGATTCTCAAGCTCTATTTTGATTTTAATTTGTTATGATCTTTAACCGATTTTGATTTTAGTTTGTTATAATCTTTAACAGATTTTGATTCTCAAGCTCTATTTTGATTTTAGTTTGTTATGATCTTTAACCAATTTTGATTCTCAAATTTGTGTGCAACTGTTTCTATTACCTCGAACATAATTTGATTTATAAATATCAGCTGATAATTTATCATCACTATGGCCTACGATTTTTTTTTTTTTTTTTTTTGACTCTCTTTGCTTTTTTTTTTTTTTTTTTTTTAACTCTCTTTGCTTATATGGCTTTATATGAACATCACAATAAATGATTTATTAGCATATACAAAATTATAGTAATATTACATAATTTATTTGCATAAGTAGAAACACACTATTTTTTTAAAAAAATTTCTAGGATATTTTATTTTAAATGGGTTTTTGGATGTATATCGAAAAATGAGCACACTTGTTATAAGATAAAAACAATTTGATTTAATTTTGACAATATTATAGATCATATGATTTTAAGATTTATTACTTATGGATGCGAACTAGTGTTGACAAATTACAATCGATATTATTTTGTAGGACGCATTTGCCATTTGGATGCGAATTGGTGTTAGACAAATCACGGTCTAATTTTATATTAGAGTAATACAATACACAATTATAAAAAGCAAAAGCAAAATGCTAACAAAGAAAACTTTGGCAAAACCAATGAAAATGACAATTTCCAAGAACTAGCTTAATCTCAAACTGTAATGAATGAAAGATAAATCGCGCAAATACTAAAGACAACTGCAAAACAAGCATTGAAGGAATATGATCCAGAATTTAAGTTAGTGGGGGCTGGTGCCGGAACTCGACTAAGCCCTCCTCCAGCACTTAGAGAAGACGGAGCAGGACTCTTGGCTTTTGGTAGTGACGAGACTGGTGATTTGGGTGATGGAATGGGTGTCTTGGTTGCTGGCGGTTTCGGAGCTGGAGCAGTCTTTGTCCTGGGTGGTGAAGGCGGCTTCGGAGCTGGAGCAGGTGGTGGTGAAAGAGTGGGACTCTTCGGCGGTGCTACCGCTGGCCGTGGTGATGGAGTGGGAGCCTTCTTTGGCGGTGCCACCACTTTCTTCGGAGATGATTTTGGCGACCTAGCTGTATTAATCAATAAAATTATGTCATTTATACAATTTTACCAAATAAAATTATGTCATTTATACAATTTTACCAAATAAAATGTCCGATCGCCATTATATAATGTACTTAATTCTACCAATTTTTCCCCCCCAAAAAAAAAAAAAAAACAGCGCATTTCTACGTTACAATTTACCAGGGGGAGCTTCTGGAGAGTCCGAAACAGGGGGAGCTTCTGGAGAGTCTGAAACTGCAAGAAGTGCACAAAGCGTTATTATTATCAATGGAAAAGGCATGAACCCTAAACTTGTGAGAAGAACAATAAACACATTTACAGCCACAAATTTTTGAGACGGAAAAATGAGAGACTCCGCATTCAAATGGTAGTTCGGCAGCTCTCGTCATGTTCAGTGCAATGCCCATTTGAGGGGCTTCTGTAATGGCTTGACAGATACAATCGGCATCTGCTTTTAAGACCGACTTTAAGCCAGAGCAACACGAAGCGCTCGGCTTTGAGGCAACACCGCCCACGCTCAAGAAGGATATGCAGTCGATCATACCATAAATGATCTGAGAACAACTAGAATTTGATACGAACGACGAACATGACGGAGAAGGAAGATCTCGCTGACAATTCGCCAATGCCAGAAAAAAGGAAAAGAAAATGAGGTAACAAACTTTCGCCATCTTCTCACTCAACGGAAGAGGGCTAAGAAATACAGAGTACTGTATTTATAATGGAGAATGAGAAGAGATTTTGTAACTCAACTTCAGTTGGAATTTAGATTTCCAAAATCTAAATTTTTAATAAATTTTGAATGATATCTTCTAAGAATATAGCGTAGAAATGTTTTTGTTATTTTATTGCTATGCATAATATATATAACTTAACCAATATTGAATAGACGTAACACTTAAATCTTTCCAACACAATCTTCCATTATGTTATACAATGTTATATTATAACCAAAGATAAATGAATTATTGAGTCTACCCATACATTTATCTATCCATTCTTCTATTTAATGGGGGTAGATAAGAGAAGCCTTCCTCTTTATCAGGAAAAAAGACGATTAATTGCAACTTTATAAAAAAAATTATTTGTTTAAAGGAAAAAAGTTATATCCATTATACAATATCTCCTATAATTCAATTTTTTCTGTTTAGACTACCATCTTCTAAAATCTCAAAAAATCATTTCAAAATTCTATTTATCAACAACAACTTAAATCCAACCATATCAATCATCAATCATGTTTATTTTTTTTATTTATAGAAAAAAAAATTGATGAAAAATTCATGGATCTACTATTTGTATAAAGAAAATAGAAGGTGATGTTGTGCAAATTAGATGCTAAATAATTATTCAATCGATTTAGCATTTCCTAAGAATTGCGGCTTAGGAATTTTTTTCCTAAGAAACAAAGCTCTTTAATGTATTTCACTTGTAAATAAGATAGGGGAGGAGGCCCCTATATATACGAGTACAAGACTAACTGTAATTGTAGATCTTCTTTAGATCTAACGGTGGAATTTACATCTCCTAACTACTATCTATCCACATTTATTACAACCGTATGCAATTACTATATCGCCCGCTCTCAAAAGTATACTAGAACACTCATGAAAACTTTAGAATTTGGGAGATAGGTTGAAGATCAGTTACTCATGGATCAGTTACCGTCCTTCATATAGAAACCCACTAGTATGTGTCATCTTCTTGGATTGTGACAATATAGTAAAAGCCAATGTTAATTCAACACGAGCATCACATGCATATTTTCTGGCTACTAATGTGACGTATACTTTTGATAAATTTTGAATGATATCTTTCACCTATCTTCTAGAGTTAGCGATAATAATAGGATGAACTTTTTAGAAAGCTAAAATTAATTTATAAACTCAAATCTAAATAGTTGTGAATAATATAACATCTTTGATCAATAAACACTAAACCAGAGTAATCGATCTAAGTCACATATATGGATTTTTCTGAATACTTTTACGAGGTTTAAGGTAGAGTTGGTTAGATTTTTCATTAGAGATACAAAAGTCTGTGGATTGTAAATTACTCCTCTTTGAGTTCCCATTACGTGATACAATCGCATGCTTGCGCACAAGAGGATCATATCATTTCTACATCAATAAATTCACAATTAGAAGATACGATTATATAATTCAATTGACTCAACTTATTAGAAAGTCTAACCCAAAAAAAGAAAAAGAAAAACTTATTAGAGAGACTACTTGTATATAAAGCATATCATAATTACATATTTAAGTGATACAGAATCATACCGAACGTTGATGTTTCCCCCTATTACCAATGAGGTGAATTGACACTTCTAATTGCTATTGTGAGAATTGTAAAATGTTTCTTCATACATGTTTATTTTGAGAGTAAGCATAGAAAACATCGATGGTATATAAAGACCATTTTACACAATACACAAGCAGTCTAATACACCATTGAATTAGGAAAAAAGTTCTTTACACTAATGTATGCTCTATTATTCTTTAATTTAGGCTATGTTTGTTTCGTGTAAAATGAATAATTGGAAAATATTCTTCTAAAAACAATCATTGGTGTTGCTTACAAAAATGAATAAAGTATTTAGACATAAATTATTGATGAAAATGAAAATATTTTTCATTGATTAATTATTTTAAATGATATTTTTTTAAATGGAGCATTAATTGAGGATTTTTCGTTGAAGGACCAACGAGAAGATTCATGTTTGATAATTCATATACATTTTGATTAAGTTTTCGGTTATAAATCTCACAAGGATGATAAATTACTAATGTTACTCTTTTGAGATGATTACACAAGAATCATTGTCTAAAATGTCGTAAACTTATTATATAACAGTTAGTTAAGTTGTAAACTTTTCAATTTTGTCAATTTAGTCATAAACCTTTTGACGATTTATTAATATAATTCTTTCGACCAATTTTAGGAAAATATCACCAATACAACTGTCCAGTTAGCGCCAGCCATCTACACAACACGCTTGGTGCTGATGTGAATAATTTTTGTAATTTTTTAAAATTTTCTAGTTTTTTTCTTATTTGTATTTCCTTTTTTTCCTTCATTAAATTTTCTACTAATTGGATCATTAGGCCCTAGTGACTCATTGGCCAGAGGTCCCTCGCCTATTGACTGGCGAGGGCATCATAGCCCTCGCTTGGATCTTGGTGATGGCCGTCAATCGTCACTAGGGTCCCATCGGCCGAAAATCAGATGAGAAATTTTTGGGAAAGCTAATGAAAATACACGTATTCCATAAAAAAAGGAACCAATGTACATGACAACAAACTATCCATTTTTCTTAGTTTTCTTTTTGGTATAATGTTTGAGCTTCGATCTAACAAGATAGTGGCAAAGCAAGAATCACTAAGTAGAAAATGCTAAAGTGCTAAACTTTATGTACACGATACAATCAGCTCTGAAGTGCTTTCATTGGCGCAATCAAGACAGCCCTAAATTGTGATTTTCACATAAATTAAAGACTTAACCGCACGGTTAGCAAAAGCTTAGAACTTAATTGCTCTAACGAAAGACTTCTATAGTTTGAAGGTGTATTTTTCACTGAAAAATTATGATAAAGGAAAATATTTTTCATGAAAATATTTTTTAAAGAAAACAGTTAATTTTCATCTATATTGTGGTTTAGGAAAATTGATTTCCTTCAAATCTAAACCTGTTATTTTCAGTTTATCAAAAATATTTTCTGTAAATCGATTAGTTTTTTACGATCCAAACACCGGAATGTTGCAATTTCTCAGAAACAATTTTCCTTCAAACATATGAACCTAATTTTATCAATTACAAGTATTAAGACTTAAAAGAGGTAGTTGTATTGTTTACATCAGTTATAGGCGTCTGGTTTAACATTTTAGTTGAAAATGATTTGGTCACACTGAACTTCAAATATAATTTGCTCAACAATGTTTTTATAATCACAAAGTACACATTTAGTCCTTGAACATTTTTTTTATTTTACCAATATGATGTGATTCTTGAAACTTTCTATCTATATAATCAAGTTGCCAAATCCATAAAAAAATTTCTATCGAGTTCTTCATTCTTCAATTGGCAAATTCATTCTGAAGGGATTTTTGGAGACCAAATTGCAATTACAACAAATCATGATACGATTAATCGAATATTCAACAACTTCTCATTTTATAATGGCACTGATTATTTCCACATTAGACTTTTGCCTAGCATCACTAGACATGTCAGTTTCAATTTGCTGGAATCGGAAAGGGGAATTGGGAGGACTTGATTGGAAAGATTCTAAATATTGAAGGGATTGACCATGCAAATTTTGTATGTTCATAGATGCATATTTAGGGCCAAATAAATACTTTTCTTACTATATATTCTTTATTTTTTGGGGGGACAATCTCTAATTCTTAGAGCCTAATAGATAAATCCAAACCCACCCTCAATAAAAACCTTGCAGAGAAATTCTCTTGTACAGAGCAATTTCTAGGGCTTTAGCTTCACCACTCCCAATCTTTACCTTATTTTCTTATTTCAATTTTTTCTTTTTTTCTTTTTCCCTCATGTGCTACCAACTATTGTTAGGGGCTGGAGTGGGAACACGTGAGTGAGGAAGTTGGGTTTTGTAACCAGTGCACAATACATAACACACATAGTGATTTGTAAATAGATATAGAAGATGATAAAAAAAAATGGAAAATTAATAAAGAATTGCCACATAAATTTTCATCCAAGAAAAGCCAACAAAATTAATGAATTGACTAAAAGAGAAACAAGAAAAAATTTTAAAAATTAAATACACAAAATGAAAATTTTAAGATTCAAACACATTCATTTGATAAATTTTTAGGATTCCCGTCGTAATTTTTCCTATTTAACAAACTAAAGGTGCATTATCATTATTCTCTATAATAAGTTAAATCATTCTCATTTTGCGAGTAGTCAATTTCGTTTTCCCAGATTTCAGAGAACTTTCAATGACTTATTCGTTCTTAACTCAATTCCTAAAAATCAAATCTCTCTCACTTCACGAAAATTTTAATTTCATTTTCCCAAACGCTTCTATTCAAAGTGTCACCAAATTGAGACATGGCTAACACATTGTCATGCAAGTTGGGGTCACCAATTGTATAAATTGAGAGATCTAAGTATCCAATTGCATATATCACGTAACTTGGAGGACTAAAACGCTGAAAAAAGAAGCTGTCGAGAGTCAAATAGCAACAGCTCGCCCCTGTTTTATTATTCTGTCCGCCATATAAAAGTCTTACCAACCTGGGAGAGAGAAAAGGGGGACAGAGAGACGGAGAGCCTAGCCTTGTCAGGAGGTCGATCTCAAAACATTGCACGGCATCGGCTGTTCGCTTTTAGGAGACGCGGAAGACGACGAGAGCTGCAGACGATACCCTCCCAAATGATTGCATCGTAGCTCGCTTTCCGAGTTGATTGTTTTTCTTCTTCTTGTTTCTTTCTTTTGGGTTCTCGCGCGATTGATATTCTTTGTACTTCGTGATCGTTCTCTTGTTGGGGCGGTGAAAATTGTTGATAGCGTGTTGTTTATGTTGGCTGGCATGTCGTTGAATGATTTATTGTGCATGCAATAAGGATAAAAAAAGATGAAAGTAGGAAAGGAATGGTATTCGGCCGCTTCATCTTAGGCCTCGCTCTCTCCTCGTTTTGTCATCATACCTTAAAGATCTGTGGCGACTTCCGTCTGGTTCTGTCAGAAAATTTTCGGTGGGACCAGACATTGATTGTTCTGTGTAAGAATCTTCAAATGGACCCTCCCGATTCTAAGTTCTGTTAAGTTTATTTTCTTGGTTTGTACTTACACGGGCTTGAAGTTTTTAACCTTTCTTTCAGCGTTTCTTGAATTCATTGAGTGCTTCCGCAGCTGCTCCTTTTATATGACGATGAGGCATTTACCGGGATTATGTTCACCAAAGATGATTTCTGACAACGCCATCCCGCCAGCCTTACCAGGATATCCGGCCCACAAGATGCTTCTGATGTTTTGATCATCTCTAGCAAATCTAATGTCAACAGGACCTCCACAAAGAATCACAAAAATGACCGGCTTCTTTGCAGGTTGGGTGACAGCCGTGATGAGCTCCTGATGACTGCCGGGAGGACCAAATCCACACGATTGACTCCCTCTCTTGAGTTTGATCTAAACCCATGATCAGCACCACGTGATCTGCTGCTTTTGCTACTTCCACGGCCTGGGCAATCGATGGCGACCAGCATGCTACATCGTCACAACCCGACTTGCGCGGTGGTCCCACGTAATTGCCAAGCAGCATCAACGCATTGTTGGTATTGGGGCCTATTACAGCAAGCGACATGGACTCCGATCTCTGAAGAGACAGACGCTTTTCTTGCTTCTTCAGAAGCACAGTGCCGCTTTGAGCAGCGTCAAGAGCCAAATCTTGATGCTTTTAGGAGTAGACTGATCCAAGCCTATGTCATCGAAAGGTAGCCAAAAGGTTGTTTCTTGGGGTCGCCATTGAAGAGTCATAGCCTCATTCTTATCGAGAAGAGGTTGTGAAGCGCTCTGTCTATCTCAAATACCGACACTTTGTTTTGCTCAACAACGGATTCACTACGTGTCTCCAAGTAATCTCCACAGTTGACATTCATGCCTATAGGTTTCAGTGCCATTCAACGATATTGACTTCACATATTTCGCGTGTCACAATTCTTTCGTCCCAAACAGAAAGCATGCTCGGTGATCTTCTTCGTATTACCACTAATTGAGAAATTGTGAGGTGACTGGTCACTAGTGTAGGGTCTGCACGATAACATTCCCATTTTTATATTCCTTTATTCTTTTGTTCCTCAAAATAAATAAATAAATAAAAATTGAAATCAGTTTGGTAATGTCAACTAATTTTTCTATTGTCCGGAGTAGAAATGTAGCCGAAGAATAGATTTGGAACATAAACAAAAATTAGAAAAAAGTAGCTTCTTATTCTCGAGAACAATTTCTAGAATAAGTCTTTTTTTTTTCTTTTTTCCTTTTCTTTTTCTAACCAGTTGCCGCCATCAATTGCTGGCTGCCAATCGCTGCTGCTAGTTGCCGATTGCTGCCACCAACTAGAGGAGGAGAGAGGAAAAAAAGAAAAATCTAAAAAAATTGTTAAAAAATTAAAAGAAATCATACGTCACAAAAAAGTTTGTGGTTCACATCAAAAGCATTCCTATTCTTTTTCTATTCCGGGAATTGAAATCTTGTATAGTGTCCAAATGCGAGAAAATACGCAAAAAAGATACCAAAAAAAAAAAGAATAAAAATAATTACATGCGACTACTTGGGACAGATTCCCCAGATCATGGTGAAGAAACGGCTACATAAAAGGCCAAGGCATTTACTCTTGAGGATAAGAGTTGATGGACCAATCTGAAAATTTAGATGGCCCAAGCCAACTCTCATCCGCTTGTGGTGTCCTATTCATATCCTCAACTCTTATTTTCATTTCCATCTACCAAGATTAAAGGATTAACCATTTTTTATAGTTGATTAACGATTTAATCTTGTTTCTAATTTAATGAAATCTTGTAAGGCATACAAATGCCACGTAAAAAATACCATTTTAGAATCTTACGAATAATTTGAAAGGGTTATAACGAAAGTAATTTTCCTAATGTAGTGATCTCTCTCTCTTTAGGGTACTCTCCGGTAATCAACATCTCATGAGTGCGTTTCTTTAGATAGTTTCTCCTAATAGGTGAGATAGGTGATTATCACACGACATCACCTAACTCAATGCATTCGACATACTGTTAGGCTATAGGGCAACGCAAAATTTTATCGATGAACAGGAATCATGTAAATTTGAGGCTAACCGTGAGATTTTTCATGAAATTGCTAAGGGATGCATTAATATACCGGCTTTGAGGACATCGGCGACCGCATCCTCTAGCGTCTTGGTATATCCTTGCCTATCATATATGATAGAGACAGGATCGCATTCCAATACTATGTACCTGCCATATCTCAGCTCCTATTAGTCAATAAGACATCATCGTCTTCTCTACAAAAGCCATGGAATGAAAAAAAAAATTGACATGCAACTTGCACTTATTTACCCGTGGAAAGACTGGCTAGTGTTGGAGAGGAGATTGTAATCTGCGCAGCTAGATTTATGGCTTTTGCTCATCGTAATATTATATTGTGTCACTCTAATATAAATTTACAACGTGATTTGTCAATTTTAATTGGCATCCAAATGCGTTCTACAAAATAATATTAATCTCCAACATTTACAAATTATTCAAAGAGATCCATTTATGATCTATAATACTGTCAAATTATATCAAATCGTTTCTATCTTATAACGAGTGTGCTCATTCTCCAATACACACCTAAAAACCCATTTAAAAAATAGTCTATAATTTTTTTTAAAAAAATAGTGTGCTTCTACTTATAAAAATAAATCATGCAATATTACTATAATATTATGTATGCTAATAATCACTTATGGTGATGGGACATAAAGCCATGTAATGCATAGACATGCTGCTAGAATATAGTAACTAAGATAAGGAAAAAATATGGAAAGAGAGTCAAAAAAATTGTAGGCCATTTGATCAATTAGTGATGATAAAACATGATATTTGTAAATCAAATTATGTTTGAGATAATAGCAATAGCTATGCAAAAATTTGAAAATCAAAATCTGTTAAAGATCATAATAAACTAAAATCAAAATAATGCTAAAGATAATCGAAACATGTCAGTTAAATTGATTTGAAATTCGAATTTGTCAGGGGTAACAGATAAGCCTATATTTAGTCTGTATTTTTTTCTTGCAATTCAAAGTAAATCCAAAACTGTACATTCACCGGACTTGCTAATGATTATTTAATGAAATAATAGCCAATAGGTGAAGTTGTCCAAATTAGATGATCAATAATTATTTAATAAATTAATCACCCAGTATATTGTCACAGGTCAATCGATTTAACATTCCTAACCCGTGTAGTCTTAGGAATTTCTTCCTAAATCACAAACTCTAGAGAGAAGCTCTATAATATATTTCACTTGTGAATGAAAAACAAATGAAGGAGAGAAGGCCCTTATATATAAGTACAAGGCTAACCATAGCGGTAGATCTCCTCTGGATCTAACGATAAAGATAACATCTCCCCAGCAACCACCTACCCGCATTTATTACAACCATATATAATTACTGTATCGCCTGCCCCATGGGTATTCTAGAACACTCAAGAAAACCCTAGTATTTTGGGAGATAGGTTGAGGGTCGATCATTCATAGATCAATCATGGTCCTTTGTATCTTTTTAGACGTGACAATATAGTAAAAGCCGATGTTAATCCAACACGAGCATCACATGCATTTTCTAGCTATCAATGTGACACATACTTTTGGTAAAATTTGAATGATATCCTTCACCTATTCTCTAGAGTTAGCAATAATATCAGGATAAACTTTTTAGAAAGCTACAATTAATTTATAAACTCAAATCTAAATATTTATGAATAATATAACAAATACTTTTGGTAAAATTTGAATGATATCTTTCACCTATTTTCTAGAGTTAGCAATAATATCAGGATAAACTTTTTCAAAAGCTAAAATTGATTTATAAACTCAAATCTAAATATTTATGAATAATTTAACGTCTTCGATATGGTGTGCTATGAATTTTCCAAAGCAACTTGTGTAATTTAAAAAAGAGTAACAACTTTGTGTGCACAGAAAGAATTTGATAAATTACAATGCAATATCTGAAAAAAAGATAACATCTATAAAGATTCCACAATCATTCACATTATAAGTCAAATAACGTGGATGAGAGATATTTAGATTCTAAAAATTCGTAAGATGTTGTGGATTAATTGATACAGTTATTTGTGTCAATGTACGATTATAAACAATGAACCAGAGTGATCGATCTAAGTCACATACATGGATTTCTCTGAATAGTTTTACAAGGTTTAAGGTTGAGTGAGTTAGATTTTTCTAGTAAAGATACAAAAGTTTGTGGATTGTAAATTACTCCTCTCTGAGTTCCCAATACATGAAACAATCGCATACTTGCACGCAAGAGAGACGAAGGAAGAGGATCATATCAATTCTACATCAATAAAACCGCAATTAGAAGACACGATTGTATAATTCAACTTATTAGAATGTGTAACCTAAAAAGACTTAAATCAATAGATGGAGAGAGATTATATATATAAAGCATATTATAAATGCGTATTTAAGTGATACTGGATCATACCAAGCCTTGATGATTCCCCCTATTATCAATGAGGTGAATTGACACTTTTAGTTGCTAATGTGAGAAGTGTGATACATGTTTATTTTGAGAGTAAGTATAGAAAACATCAATGGTATATAAAGACCATTTTACACAATATACAACCGGTCTAATACACTATTGAACGGGGAAAAAGTTCTTTGCACTAATGTATGCATTATTTTTTATATTAGCCTCTATTTGTTTAACGTAAAATGAATGGTTTGGAAAATATTTTTCTAAAAATAATAATTGTACTCTTTACAAAAATGAATTAATAAAAAATAATTTCACTATTTACAAAAGTATTTTGACAAAAATTATTGATGAGAATGAGAATATTTTCCATTGAGTAATTATATTAAACGATGGTTTTTAAATGGAGCATTAATTGAGGATTGCTCATTGAAGGACCAATGAGAAAATTCAAGTTTGATCATTCATATACATTTTGAATAAGTTTTGTATATAATTCTCTCAAGGATGATAAATTACTAATGTTACTCTTTTGAGATGATGACACACGAATCATTGTCTAAAATGTCCCAAACCTATTGTATAACAATTAATTCAATTATAAACTCTTCAATTTCATCAATATAGTCATAAAAATTTTGATGATTTGCCAAATTTAATCCTAAAAATTTTGACGTTTTGTCAATATAATTGAGAAAATTGTCCAAAAAATCCTAAACCTATTACATTTTTTGTCAATTTAATCATAAATATTCAATTGAATCATAGACCTTTCAACATTTTGCAAATTGAGCATATCCAGTTAATTTTGGCCAAAATTCACTAACATGGATACTACCCATCCTATGTGGCATAACTAGCTAATGCTAACAAAATTTGTCAATTTTTTTATATGTTTTTGAATTCTTTTAATTTTTTTATGTTTTTTATATCTTTTTTTCTCTTTGTTTTTTTCCTTTTGTTCTTTTGGCAAGTCACTTAGCCTCCAGCAATCGGCCAAAAGCCACAACCAACGAGGGTCGACCTTGCTAGTATCTGGTGAGGGGTGACCTCACCGGCCTCGGGGAAGGCTTGCCCTCACTAGATCAGGCGAGGGCGAGCCTCCCTCATGGCCGTGAGGTGGCCCTCGCTAGCCTCACCCAAGGCCAGCGAGGTCGCCCCTCGCCAGATCTCGGCAAGGGTGACCTCGCTTGAGGCCGGCAAGGTCAACCCTTCCTAGTCATGGCCTTTGGCCAATCGTTGAAGGCTGGGCAATCAGCCAAAGGAAAAAAAATAGGAAAAAAAAGAGAAAAAAGAAAATAAAAACATAAAAAATTATTTAAAATGAAATTTGTTCACATCAGCGCCGGTCATACCACGTAGGACAGTTGGCGTCCATGTCAATAAATTCCAGCCAAAATTCACTGGATGGACTCAATTGGAAGTGAAAAGGTTTAGGACTCGATTAGCAAAAATTGAAAAGGTTTAGGATTCAATCGGTAAAGTTGAAAGGTTTAAGACTGAATTGGCAAAAATACAATAAATTATTGACATTTGATTTTTAGCCGACACATCGAGAAAAGTAAAACATTCGATATTAGGTTTCCGATCACAATGAAGCCCATTTCTCGAATCAAAAAGTGTCATCTTTCTTTTCTTTCTTTTGTCTTGTCATTGTTGAGCAATTTCTTACTTATTTTTATCAAAAATCCAAAAAGTCAAACGATTAACTTTTGAGTTAATTTTTTATCATCGAATCAATAATTGAATTTTTGCTTAAAAAGATCTCTTTTACTCTTAATGGCAGTTGAGTCACATTAGTTTTCAAAAACTTCAAAAATTTGACCAAAAAATTAACATTTTAGGAAAAGTCAACTAAATTTGTTGACTTTTTGTCAAACATTTGACCAAAATTTTGGAAAAGTATAAAAATCCACAAATCTCTTCATTCCGATTCCAAGTTGACTTTAGTATCGAAAATTTGGTGAAATAAGAACATTGTTTTATGATTTTTTCGGTTTTAGATTCAAAATCAGTCAAAAATAAAATTAGTTTCTTTCTAGTCGTAATTAAGCTTGGTTCCTTTTACAACATTTCATCTAGATATCATTACACATTCACTCATTCAATCAATTTCGAGATCGAGCATGCCAAAATGTGGATTCTCATTTTTAGCCCTAATTAGGGAGTCCGAATCAATTCTACATGATTTGCGAACGGTTGTCGCAACCCAACTCTTGCCTTCGCCTTAGATGAAGGAGAGGGAAAAGGGCGGATTTAGGAGTACTTGACCATGAGAGTTTTCTTATGTTTCACATCCACAAATGCATCATCACCTCACATTTCGGGACGAACAATTTGTAAGTTCCCTCACACATGGTCGTGAGCTCTCCCAAATTCATATCTCACGTGACAGCGGAAGGTGTCGTGACTCTATCTCGACATCGTGATATGTCTTGATTGACGATTTTAAGGTTGAAAGAAACCAGACGTAAAGGTGAGTTCAAGAGTATTTTGACAACTATAATAGCCCTCTCAAGATGTACATCTACGAAAGATGACATCACTTTATCTTTTAACATCACCATTTTGAATATGCTAAACTACGATTGTGAACCTTTTCCTAAGGTTCATACCCCTCACGATGGGTTTATTAAACAATCTAGTTGTTTGAGATAATCTAAAAAATGAGACAGGAGTCGCCATTAACTTCATTTTTTAGGGTCAGCTAGAAAATCCAATCAAGGATCGGGAGTTGTCATTAGATTTCTATGCAACTAGATATTTAGGTTCGGGGACTTGGGTTATGCAAATATTTCTATTACCGCCATTCTGGTACCTAACAGTATGTCATATTACCTAAGATGTCCATGCATTTCTTTTACTTTTTCATAATTGTTTAACCTAGACTAAGTGATCATGCGTGGATGGTCATTTCGTGCTATTCTATTTCTAAGAAAGATAAAAGAAAGCATGCAATTGAATTTAAAGTACAAGGCGATAAGTAAACAACCAAGTTAAGTGATAAATCTATCATACAGTCCTAAAACTTAAAAGAAATAAAAAGAAAGAGAATGAAAGAAAAGGAAAGAACCCGCAACTCGTTGGGTGTTTATACAAATGAAAAAACCCGAAACATATGTTAGGGACAAATGGTATAAAAATATGATCGGAATGGACATCGACCTTCCACCATTTTTGCATCAACTCCATATTCAGGATCCTAATCTAATTTTACCCTAAACCTAAGCTAGGTACATATAATAGAAAGAAACACTCATACACGTCAAAACAATCAAAAGCACGTGAACAATCAATCACAACCAGGGATACAATGTTATACACAACAAAGGAACAAATAGGGCCTCGGGATCGACTTTTGCAATTCATGCATGGGTCCCTTTAGTCATCTGCTTAAGTCATTTTATGACCTATAGTCAATATTGATCATTTGTGTTCTCGCATGGCCAATAATGCTTATAAGTCCCTAAAAAGATGTTCTAAACAAATCCCCAAGATTTTCCCTCCACATCAAGCATCATAGCTAACACACATCTAAAATCTACATGCATTGGCATGAATTAAACACAAAGGCAGGCCATTGAGCCTTATTTCTCAGCCAATTAATCAATTGAGTAAACCATCGGCAAGTCACTTATTCAATGGTCATGCGTCAATCACAAATACAAGTATTTCTATTGAATAAGATGATTTCATGCATGAGTGGTACATGTGATGCTTTAAAGATGAGTTTGAAATGTTGAGAAAAGGGAAACAAAATTTTGTGACAAAGGTCATCTCGGTTATGGAACGCATTTAATTACTAAGACTAGTCTAAAGCTCACATAAATACACTTACGAACGCTGCAAACATTTTAATTATAGTCCAAAGCATGACAACCACAATGCCAAATCAAAAGTTTAAAAGATTTGAAAACATTTAGACAAAGGAATACATTGGCTATAGAACGCATTTAGTTGTCAAGGCTAGTATGAGGCTCGCATAAATGCACTCATAGATATCGCAAACATTTTAAATACAGTCCAAACCTCAACCTTCCAAATTCAAATCAAGGATTTGAAAGATTCTAAACATTAGCATTGGAAACATCACATATACCAAAAACATTTCATTGTGTAAAGACAAGTATTTCTAATCGATATTGAGAAAATCATGATCGAAAGGTCAATTCATTTATTAAAAACCTTTTGACAATGAAAACCATGAAATTTCATGAAGATGCCATGATATACCATGCACAAACTATCCTAAAAGATCTAGATAAGCAATTACAATAAAGGCCTATAATAGAATATTTCAGACAAAGCATATCGAATCAACAAAATTAAATGGCACCCATTGATGATCTACCGTTGAGAAAATTACGTAGCTTGTGTAACGTGATATGCAACAACTTTTATAAAGAAAGCTTCTTTAGAAAAACTAAGCATGATTTTATAAAAATACGACAATACACATCATTGCATCAGGCAATTGACAAAACAATAGAACATCAAGTCATTGCAACCAAAATTTACCCTACCAAATGAAGTCTAAAAATCATGAAATTTCACCACAGTGAAGATTAAAGGGTGACAAACTTTGTTAAGAGTCTGACCCAAGAATCTCTATTGAAAAATTAGTACAAAAATAGCAAGAGTCTGCTTAAACAAAGGTGAAAACAGGGTTCCGAATTTACTCCTAGGTCAGAATTCTAGGCTAGTTTAGAAAAAATAGAAAATGGATCTAACAATGAGCAAATTACGTGAAACTAGTGACACTTGAAAGATCTAAGCGTACCTTGTGACTTCCTCGAAGAGTCCGGGTTCAATCTAGATCAATTCAATGCTCTAAAATTGAGATTTGTGAAATTGTGTGCATCGGTTATTAACAAACCAAAACACAAATATGCATTAATAAGTCCTAAAACCACTTATGCAAGGCAGCAACGGCATGAGATTCGCACACGATAAAGAATTGGATGCGACAAATGATTAGAGTAAACATCTAATCCTAAGTCAACATGCGAAAGAATCACACAAGTCAATCACAATGCAAGATAACTTAAAACTAAAATGACATACTTAATTATTTCAAAGTGCAACTAGCCTAATTGACGCATAGTGTTCACATATCAAATAACACTCAATCATGTCAAGTCACATATGCACACAAAACTTATAATACACATTTTAATAGTCACGAAGGCATTAATACGCTATTTGGTCTCCAAACAAGCATGATGAAGTGCACCCATGATAAAGTATTAATATAACCTCAATATAACAGAACATGCTTGATTTTGATCACCTAGGGACATGCAAAAATCTAATGAAAAATTTAGCATACAGAATGCATAATGGCAAGCATTTTCCATTGACATCAAAGCCTAATTGAGATTACATGAAAATGGTAAAATATACACGTGTTACTAAATATCCTAATTGCAACAAAACCTACATGAATTTAAACATGCAATGGACATACCAAATAACAATGAAATCATGTGAATCATACATTGTTGGAATGCACACGATATGTATTTCAATTTTCATGAAGATCCTAAGGCCAAACCGAACTCATCTATATGCTCATGTTCACCAAAATGCATCTCGGATTGGTGTAGGGCAAATTGACCTTGGCTCATATCTAGGTGGTTTTGACCTACTAAAACTTTTCTGAAAAATCCAAAAAAAAGCATGTTGTACTAGAGACAATTTGGAACAAATCTCATGAAAAGAATTTTCTCTCAAAAATCAACCACATAAATGAGCACAAAAATAGCAAAGATAGAATGCGGAACAAGAACATAACCAAAAACGAACCTAAAATACAGCAGAATCAAGCAACTTTAAAGGTGTTTTTAAGGGTCAAATGAAGGTCTCGGAACATATTTTCTAGGTCTAGAAGACATCAAGATCAAACAAGCTTATCTAGTGCCTTTCTTTAGGCCAAACAATGACCTAGGTGTAGACATATGAAAATTACATATTCACATCTATAATACTTAATCAACCACAAAATCATCCTCAATCAATCTTCAAGCAAACTTCAATCTTAGCAAATCATCAATCAATCACATAATTTTCAAATCTAAACATATTTCATAGATCTAATCGCGAATCCTAGTCTCAGTCGGATACACTGACCTTGCTTCATCGGATTTGAGTTTAAGATTTTTACCTTTGTTGCGTTTTCGTTGATTTTTTACGCGATTGGACAAAGTAACCATTACCAAAACCCAAATGGATCTCCGATGAGTAGATCGGATCACTTGAGGACCACCTACGGGCAGCTAGACCACTGGTTTGGCTTGCAAGCAGAACTGGTCTAGTTAGGATCGATTTTAGATTGTCGGTGGAAATCGAGCTGTCAGAGGAGATCCAACGGTCGATCAGCTAATCTCTGACTACGACGAGGTTGGGGACTCTCTCTAGGACTGATTGGAAGTGATCAGTGGCTCCCAAAGTCACCGATGGCCGCCAATTTGGGTCAGGAACAAAACTAGTCCGAAAACTGGACCGGTCTTCAACGCTGGTGAGAAGAACGGTTGCCGGAGCCTCTTCGACGACGAATTTGCCTATCCTCGACCATAGCTAGGTCGGGGATCTCCTTGGCAACTGACTGGCAATGATCGAAAGCTCCACCGATCATTGGACGATGCCGAACAATAGGAGGAATCGGCCTGAGCTTAAGTCGGTCCAACTAGCGTCCTTCAATGTTGCGGCGAAGAGGAAAGGGAAGGGGAAATCTAGGCCACCGCCTGACCTGCCATGGCTTTGACAAGGATAGAGAGAGGCTAGGGATTGTCGATGAGGATGAACGGCCGTCGGCGGGGACACTAGCTTGCGGCAATCAGTGCAACAGTGAGGGATGTAAGTGAGAAAGAGAGGGAGAAAGAGAGAGGAGATAGAGGCAAGAAAAGAGAGAAATGAGAAAGAATTTCAATTTTAGTGAGATAAAGTTTCTTCACAAATGAGCCCCCATTGAAACTTTGAAGGGAAAAGCCTTTTTGTACTAGTCCTAAATTGGCCGCTTTTGTCCGTCGATTTAATCCGACGATCAAAAACTTGATTTATTTGCCAAATTAAGGACTAATCATGCTTAAGACATGTCATATGATCAATCGAATGGGTCCGATTCGTGAAAATTTGGATTTAAAATAAGAATTGCGCTTAAGGGCTTTATTAGGGGCTAAATCACAAATTTCCAAAATTCATGAGTTTATAGGAAAAATTGTCAAAAAGGGCACAAGGGTAAAATTGAAAAGGTGAGAAGCTCGAAGCCAGTCACCAAAGGTCCAGAACCAACCAACAAAGGGCTAAACCAACCTACCCTGTCGGTAGCCGATTGGACTAGTCAGATCGATTCTTGACCAGTTATGGCTGATTCCTGCCTATTTCAACCTGTATGGTCCTTGTGGGTTCAAAGTTCATGTAATTTGGTCCTCTAGAAAACTTGTACAACTTGAAGAGAAATTGTCCAATTTTGATCCAATTAAGCAAATTAAACTCCATTAATGCAATTTATGGATTCTCTATTGACTTAATTGAGTGATTATATAGAAAAACAACGGACCAAAATCATGAGTACATGAAATCGAACCTTAAATGCTAAAATGAGCAATTTCACAATTTTAGGGCTAAAATTGCAAAATAATTGAAAATTAAAATTGAATTTTATTAGTATTGTAGTAGACCTATTTAACTAATTACTCATGTGTAGGATCATCTAATGTAATTAAATTGACCTGTCATCAAAGTGCCAAAACTTAAGTCAAAAATGAATCGAAGTTTAATATTAAAATTGAATCTAGATTCATGAAATTTAACCATAATCTTAAATTAAAGCTTGACAGCTTGATTTTCTTACATTCAAAGAGTAAAATTCCTTAAATCATGAAGTTTTTATGTGAATTTCTCAAAATTGACCCTAGATTTAAACTTATCTTAAACAAATGAATGAAAAACAATCATCTGTTCATAAATCATAAAGCAATTCACAAAATTGAATGAACAAGTGAATTAAAATGGTCCTTAGACCAAATGTCGTAAAAGGAACTATACATAATTATGACTAAAACAAAAGAAATTTTGTTTTTGGTTGATTTAGAACCTAAAACCGAAAAATTCGGAAAACAAAGTTCTTAATCAAATTTTGTGAAATTTTCAACACGAAAATCAAATTGACACTAAAACAAAGTATTTTGAGGATTTTTTATTTTTTCAATTTTTTTAAATCAAATGTTTGACTAAAAGTCAACCATTTAGTTGATTTTTTTTTAAAAGTTGATTTTTTGATCAAATATTTGGATTTTTGAAAAATTGATTTAAGAAAAGTGAAATTAAAGTTAATTGAAGTCAACCGTTTGATTCTTTGAGTTTTTTTTGGAAATGAATAGGAAAATGCCTAAAAGCGACAAGCAAAAGAAAGAAATGAAAAAAAAAACATTTTCTTGTCGAGAAATGAATTCTGTCACAATTAGAAACCCAAATCTTGATTTTTTTTACCTTTTTGGGCACGTCGACTAAAAATCAGGTGTCAGCAGGTCCTTCCATTCCACTCGTTTTTGTAAGATAAGTTTGAATCCAAGGTCAATTTTGGAAAATTCATTTGGGAACTTCTCAATTTAAGGAATTTATCCTTTTTGAACATAAGAAAACCAAGTTAATAAACTCCAATCAATGAAATCCAAGTTAACCCATTTGAGACTAAAGTTTAATTTTGAGAATTGAGGCTTAATTTCACTATTTAACCTCGATTGAAGTTTGGCATAAAAGCTGTGCCATCAATTCAAGGTTAATTTGAATGCAATAAGACACCCTAAGTATGGACAAGTAATCCAAAATGTGCCTTACAATTTCAATTGAACCCAATTTCAGTCAATTTGCAATTTTAAGCAAGAAATTGTATAAAATTGTTCAATTTAGCTTAGAAAGTCCAATTATGTGTACCCATGGCGTGGGTCTAATATTTTTCATGTCAACTAGGTAATTAAGCCAATAGAAAATTTACGGATTACGTTTTCATGGTTTGATTGGCTTAATTTCTTAAAAATTGGACCATTTCTTTTTAAAATTGAACCATTTTTTTTCTCAAATTAACCAAAATTTCCTTTCAATTTAGCCCTTGAGAGACTAAATTAAGATGAGGATCGAACCACCCCAAAAGGGGAATGAACTAGCCAAATCGATGTGGATCGGTTTTACTTATTCAACCAGTCACCGACAGAGAAGGCTGGCATGGCCCTCCTCCGGCCGGATCTTGGCAGCCAATGATCCCCTAGACATCTCCTCATGTGTACTTCTCCCCTATATTTTTCAGATTTTACAAAAATGTCCCTGGATTTTGTGAAATTACAAAAATATCCCTAATTAGGCCTTAATCGTAAATTTGATATAAATTGCCAATTTTGATGCATCACCACCGTCTAAATAATCATATGTCTAATTTTAATCTTGATAAACCTCTAAATGGATTATTAGGCTTTAAGATCAAATCTTAACCATTGGATCGAACCAACGGCTAGGATTCAATCTCGAGGGATGGTATACATACCACTTTCCCTTCAAAACTTAAGGGGCTCATTTTCTGCATTTTCCAAATTTGGCTTCTCTCTCTCTCAAAATCTCTCTTTCCCTCCCTTTCTCTCTCTCTTTGAACCGCTCGACTGCCCCTCCTCGCCGCGCCTTCCACCGCTTGTTGGAGCCCCTACCTGCAGTGCTCCACCCTCAATAGCCTCCACGCCTCTTCCCCACTCCTGTCAACATCAAGGTAGTCTTCGAAGCTTCCTCGATCCTCTTGTCTAGCCGTCCTCCTTAGTCAGGTCTCCAGGCCGGCATGCACACCGGTCTCTCCTCCAACGAGTTCAACCACTTTAATCAGCGGCTTGCAGTGGTCCAGGGAGGCTCGACCACTATCAATCCATCCCTTGGCGTGTCCCTGACCTTCTGGTAGTCGGGCTTCATCAGAGAGCCACCAAAGAAGCTCTAGTGGCTGTTTTCCTCTAGGCGCACGTAAACTAGGTCCAACCGGACCTGATCCTACTCGGCCATGAATTGATGCCAAAACATTGGTGATCTAATCCTTTCCGGCATCCTTGGCATTCCACTGATGATTCTCGACATCCTAAGTAGCTGTGGTGCTTGGTGATAGTTTGTGGAAGTTTGAATTGCACGATAAATTGTATAAAGGTAACTCTTAAGTCTTGAGCTCGATGAAGCGAGGTCTCGCTAGGAGACCGAGACTAGAGCTTGCACTAAGGATTGATTTGATGACTATTATGTCTACTAGAAGATGTACAAAATGTTCCGGAATGGATGTGGATAATTGATGATGATTTGAATATGATCGATTGCTTGATTGAACTTGTTCTGCAATTTTCTGATGTTCGGATGACTAATCTAAAAAATCACTTGATATCAGCTTATAAAATTGCCTTTCTATGTTTGGTGCCTTCATGAAAGTCAAAAATGATTTGAATATCTTTCCAACAAACCATAGAATGCCCTGATTGGGCTTTGTTTGATATGGTTTTCGCGTGCTCAAAATTGAGTCCAGAATCTGCCAAATGTTTTGTTGATCTACTAAGTTGCGGTCATCTATTTGTCGATTTTTTGATGATTTTTTGTGTCCTAATTCTGAGGTCGGGCCCTTCATGAAAGTTGCTCAAAATTGCTTTGGTCATGACATATCTTTTTCCAGATTTTTCGGAATAGATTTGATTAGGAAAATCCTATAAAATAAAATAAAAAATCATCCTTAAGTTGCTATGTTCTGTTGGCCCGATGTGTGTTTGCCTAGAAAGGAGCTAGTAGACATGCTTAATTGAATTTGTATCCTTCATAAAAGTTGTAGAAAATTTCATAAGCATTAGAGCAAATCATGTTAAGCGGTTGCCGTTAGCTAGGTCAATTTCTTACACAAAATCATGTTTGGGTGCTGCGATATATATAATGGATCTTTTGCTTTGTCTTCCTATTTTCATAGACTTTTGTGAGCTGAATCGGACTTTGATGTCTCATGAAAAATGATCAAGACATTTCAATCTATATACATGAATTTTCGTAGATTTTCATCATATCATTAGATTAAGGAAAATTATCTCTATTCCTGCCGCCATTATGATTGATCTATATCTCTGTGAAGATATCTTCAATTAAGCTCCTTAAGAGCATAATTAATGTATGACGCCTTTTAGAGATACTTAGAAAATAGCATAAGCTTCAAAATGGTGTATGCAATGGGTCATTTGAAGGTTCTATATGAAAACCACTTGCAAAGTTGATACATCTCTTCTGAAAATTTCATATATTCTGTCATGTATGATTTTTGGTGATAATCTACCTATTGACGTTCATGAACTTGTGTGATCTTTTGTACATTGATCTAGAGTTAGATGTCTTAATCAAATTTGTTCGTCGCATTTAGCCCCACGTCATGTTATAAAATGTCATAATTTTCATGCATCATTTAGGTGGTCTAGCAAGCCTCTCTTCATGCAGCATGTTCTGCCATGCTTATTGCTGATTTGCGTACTTCTTCAAATGTCATCGTTTGAGCATGAAATTGACATTAATTAAACTCAATATCTCTTAGAAAGCCTTAGGGCATGTCTTGAGGTTTTCAACGACACCAATTTTTCCTCATTTGTATGTCGTTTGACCTATTTTCTATTTTTGTGAAGTTTGCTCTGAAATCTGCCATAATTGAAATTCGGAATGCTTTTTCTGCCCTTACTGAGTCAGACCTTTTGACATTTTTTGTGAATTTTTTGATGAGGAATTTGAGGTGGAGTCCCTAACAGAATTTTATTTTCATTCATATTTCTATGTTGTGGTGAATTTGGAAGATTTTTAGACATCGTTTGCCATGACAAATTGCCATTGATTTACTATAATATCCTGCTGCCCTGTACTATTTCTGATGCACTATTCTGCGTTCTTGGATTTTTATAAATTCATGTATAGCTTATCTTAGGAAACTTTCTTCATTGGAAGTTGTTCCTTGTTGAGTATTTAATGTACGGTGATTCTTTTAGGAAAAATTCCAAATAAGGACCTGAAGTGAATCTATTTTCTTAAATAATGACTCAAAGTGAACTTTGTATCAAATAAGGACCCAAAGTGGACTCATTATTTCAAATAAGAACTCAAAGTGAATTTTGTGTCAAATAAGGACCCGAAGTGATCAAGTTAATCTCTATTAAGGACCTTAGTTCGCCGGCAGACATTTTCCGATGATTAAAATAAGGGCAATTTTGTCAGAATTTTGTGATTGGAAAAAAAGGGAAAATTCTAAATAAATTAAGTTTAGGTTATTCATTTAGATGTTTATGTTTTCTTCTTTCTTCTCCCCCGCTGCTCCTCAACCAAATCGTTGCCTGGTCATTGTCGTGACTCGATTCTCATTGCTCCTCGCCTTGCTCAACTGGCGGAGAATTGGGTCTCCACAAACAAACAAAGAAGCATCTGGTTTTCTTCTTGTTTTTGAGTCCGTGCCTCAACCGGTAGAGAATTTGGGTCTTCGACTTTGTGGAGGATGGGTACAAGGAATGGGGAGACCGTAAAAAACCTAGGGTTTTTTTTTTTCTATTTTAAGATTTGTTAATTTTCCCTAGACAAAATTGCCCAAACTCCGGTCATTGGAAATGTTGCATGCTTGATAGCTGGCGAATATTTGGCTAACCAGCAAGCTCAGGTCCTTATTTGGAATTGATTCAATCACTTCAGATCCTTATTTAAGACAATGAGTCCACTTTAGGTCTTTATCTGACACAAAGTTCATTTCGGATCCTTATTTGAGAAAATTGATCCACTTTGGGTCCTTATTTGGAATTTTCCCATTTTTTAGGACCAATTATTCATGGGTCATACTTCAATTATTTGAATCTTTTATGCCTTGTTTTGACGTATTCTGTTTTTCCTTTTATGACTTGTCTCTGTTATAGCATTTTTAGAAATCATGCATGTTGAATTGATTCCCAATGTCTTCATGATTTTTTATCCTTATATATAAACTCCATATACAAAAATTATTATAAAAAAAAAAAAATAATAAGCATTTTGCCATGCTTTTCAAACCCCTCAAATGTTGCAAATCAATCTAAAATTTCATATTTTGATCGACTCAAATCCAATTTTCACTCATTTGATGCCTATAGAAAAATCCCTTTGGACATTCTTTGCATTTCAATTTAACATGATTCTATTGAATCCTTGATTCATGTTTAGGACGTTTGTGATGCTTGATCAATTGTGCCCTCAATGCATCCAAGCTCACCTTAACGACTAGACGTGATTTTTGGTTTGATAAAACCATGTCACCATCTAACATTTTTTTGAAAAATTCTGATTTGACATAAAATTTGTCAAAGTTGAATCATATTTAGAACATCTGCGACGCTTGAACAACTGTGCCCTTCGATGCACCCAAGCTAACTTTGATAGCTAAACGTGCTCCATAACATTAACGAAATTATGTCTCTTTTATCAAATCTTTATGAATTTCTTATAAATTGTTCATGAAATCTTTTTTAGGCATCACGTAGTCATATATTGATCACTTCACTTGTTATCAAATGCATGTGGATGTGTTTGGCGCATAATAATTAAATAAGTAATTCAATGTCAGCTCATTAATTTGTTTGATTGATTGAGAACTAAGACCCGATGGCTTGCATGCATGCTTATCTTTCAACTGTGCATGTGATTTTTAAATGTATGCATAGGTGCAATGCATGTACTCGTGAGATGTTTTGGAATAACATTTAGAACCCACTTTAGGGACTTCTAGCATTTGGTCACCACACATGAATACACATGGTGGCTAATGCCTACAAGTCATTTAAAAAAAAATAGGCAGGAGTCTTAGTATAGATCGTTGCATGAATAATCAAAAGCCAACCCCGAGGCCATTCTTAATTTGCTTGAGTAGTCTTCCTTGGATGTTTGTATTGAGATGACATGCTGGTTTTACCATGAATTACCTGTTCAGTTGTCATGAATGACCTTGAGATCATTTCTTAATTCATAACCTAGTTTAATCATAGGATAGAATTAGAATAGGCCCATGGAGGTGGCTATGCTGAAGACTCGAAGACAACGAATAGTCGATATCCAATCCAACCCTTTTTTGTAGTATTCATTCCCCGATATATGTTTCAGGTTATTTCGATATTGCATAGATGCCCGATGAGTTGCAGGCTCCTCTTTTCTTTGCTCTTGTTTTGGGATTACATGCTAGCTTTATTACTTTTCTTAAAACAGTTTTGGATATTTATTTACCGCACTATCTTTTAAATTTCAATCGATTACCTTCTTTCCTTCTCTTTTTAATAAAAGTGGAATGACATAAACTGACCATCCATGCATGATCACTTTGCCAATTTTTTGTTCCATAAAAAAGTAAAAAGACACGCATGGACACCTTAGAAAATATGACAACCGTTAGGTACCAAAAGTGCGTTAATAGAAATATTAACGTAACTCAAGTCTCCAAACTTTAAAATCTCTAGTCGTATGAATATCGAGAGCCCACTCTCGATCCTTGATAGGGTTTTCTAGGCGACCCCAAAAACGAGGCTAATGATAACTCCTAGAACTATCTTTTAGGTTGTCGAAATGCAACTTTAAAATGAACTTACCCGTCATGGGAGATATAGCTTGGAAAAGCTCATGGTCATGATTGTAAGCACAAGTAGTGATGACCCCGACAAAAAGATGAGGTGATGACATATTATTGGGGAGACGTACCTTGAGTGAACTTTCATGTCCGGATATTTCTAAACTTTATCTTTACGCATTTTTGCCTTTCTGTCAAAAAATAGCGCTGAGGTGGAATCACAGCAAAATATCTTTGTCATGTAAGGTGTGACCTTAGGAGAGCTCACAACCATGACCAAGAGATCTCGCGGTGCCAACTCCAAAGAAAGAGGTGATGGCATCTTTGGAGTTACATCTCATGAGGACAATCTCATGATTAACCATCTCTAAACCCTACCTTTACGCCTACTTGCTAGCGCAATGTGTTGTGGGTGTCGAGGTCAGGTCGCGATATAGGTTTAAGACTTTTTGGACAATTTTCCCAAATATAATCATTCCAACCAATTTTAACTAGAAATCACTAATGCAACAGTCCAATTAGTGCCAACCATCCTACACAGCGTGCTCGATGCCAATGTGAATTATTTTTGCAATTTTTTTAAAAAATTTCTTTTTTTTTCTTTTCTTTTTTTTTTCTTCATTAGATTCATGGCCAATTGGATCATCAATTCCTAGCAATTCACTAGCCATAGGAAAGGGCATCTTGACCTTCACCTATTGGCCGGCAAGGGCATCGTAGCCATTGCTTGGATCTAGTCGAGGATTGTGGCCCTCACTTGGATCTTGCGAGGGCCATCAATCGTCACTAGGCCCCATCGGCCAAAAATCCAATGAGAAATTTTGGGAAAGGTAATGAAGATATACGTACTCCATAGATAAGGAACCAATGTACCTAACAATAAACTTTCCATTTTTCTTAGTTTTCTTTTTAGTGCAATGTTTAAGCTTTGATCTAACATGAAAGTGGCAAAGCATGAATAGATAAGTAGAAAATGACAAAGTGCTAAACTTTATGTACACGATATAATCAGCTCCGAAATACTTTCATTGGCGCAATCAAGACAGCCTTAAATCGTGATTTTCTCACAAATTAAGGACTTAACTGCATAGTTAGCAAAAGCTTAGAACTTAATAACTCTAACAAAAGACTTCTATAGTTTGAGGGTGCATTGTTTCACCAATAAATTTATGATAAAAGAAAAATATTTTCCATGAAAATCATTTTAAGAAAAACGGTTAGTTTTCATTTATTTTGTGGTTTAGGAAGTGTGACTTCTTTCTTGCCATAAGAGGAAGTTGTTTTCTTCAAATCTAAGCTTATTACTCTCAGTTCATCATAAACATGTTCTGTAGATCGATTAATTTTTTGCTATCCAAACATCGGAAGGTTGGAACAATTTCCCGGAAATAGTTTTCCTTAGCACAAATGAACTTGATTTTATCAATTACAAGTATTGAGACGTAGTTATATGTTTTTTACACCAGATACAAGGCTTCTCGTTTTACTTGTGTTGAAAATGATTTGGTCGCACTGAACTTCAAAGATAATTTGCTCAACAATATTTTTATAATGACAAAGTACACATTTAAGTCTTGAACATTTGTTTTTTTCCCCCAATGTGCTGTGATCCTTGAACTTACTATCTATATAATCAAGTCGCCAAATTCATAAAAAAATTCTAGGGAGAATCTCAAATAAGAACCCAAAGTGAGCCTACTTTCTCAAATAAGGACCCAAAGTGATCATTATTCCAAATAAGGACCCGAAGTGACTAACAAGTCTCAAATAAAGACCTGAACCTGCTGGCCGACCAAAATGTTCACTGGCCGGCGAGCGTGCAACATTTCCGGTGGCCAGAATATGAGCAATTTTGTCCAAAAAAAAATATAGATAGAAATTAACAAAACCTCAAAACTCTTCATGTTCTTCTTCTTATGCTCTTTATCTTTTACGTTCTTTGTCCCCTCTCATTTGGAGAACCCAAATTCTCTGTTAATGGAGCAAGATCCCTAGCTCCCTGAGTTCCAAAGGTACTCCCTCCCTTCCTCCTTCTCTCTCTCTCAATTCGTGTTCCATTAACAGAAAATTTTGGTGCTCCAAGCGAGAGAGGACAAAGAACGAAGAAGATGAAGAGCAAAAAAAAAACGTGAGAACATGAATAGTTTTTTTTTAGGTCAAAAGAACGTGAAGAGTTTGGGGGGATTTTGTTTTTAGGGTTTGTTAATTTCTATCTATATTTTTTTTGAACAAAATTGCCCATATTCCGACCATCGAAAATGTCACAAGCTCGTCGGCCGGTGAACATTTTGGCCGGCCGGCAAGTTCAGGTCCTTATTTGAAACTTGTTAACCACTTCGAGTCCTTATTTGGGACAACGGTCACTTCGGGTCCTTATTTGAGAAAATATGCTCATTTTGGGTCCTTATTTGAGATTTTCCCAAATTTCTATCGAGTCCTTCATTCTTCAATTGGAAAATTCATGCTGAAGGTTTCGATCCATGCTAGGAAAAGGCATGGTATCAAAAATTCAATGCCATCGCGCGGATAACCGATTTTCAGAGACTAGATTGCAAGTACAACAAATTATGATACAATTACTCGAATATTCAACAACCTCTCCTTTTATAATTGTACTGATTATTTCCACATTGGACTTTTGGCTAGCATCGCTAGTCATGTCAGTTTCAATTTGTTGGAATCGAAATGGGAATTGGGATGACTTGCTTGGAAAGATTCTATACATTGAAGGGATTGACCATGCAAAATTTGTATGTTCATGGATGCATATTTAGTGCCCAAATAAATACTTTTCTTGCTATGGGCACATTTGGTAACAATTCTATTCTAGATAACATTTTTTGATCAAGAATGGTTTTTTCTGATTTTGTTCCCATAAACAAATTTTGAATAAAAGAACACACTTGGTAATTGTCCAAAATTTCTATTCCGGGATAGAAATGCGTTTGATAATATTCTTAAATTATTTTGTTTATTTTAATTTTTTAATACTTTTATTATATTTTTCTCTTTTTTCTTTTTCTTTTTCTCTTCTTCCTCCTTCTTTTTTGCAGCCGATCGCCGGTCACCATCGTGGCCGACGATCGCCTAGGCGAGCCTAGGCCTCGCCTTGGTTGGGTGAGGTCGACCTTGCCGGATCTCACCCAGATCCGGCAAGGCCAAGCTCGCCCAGCCATCGGCGAGGCCAAGCCTCACCCAGCCACGGCTAGGCTCGGGCCGACGAGCCTCACCGTGGCTCAACGTCACCGGCCAAAGGGAAGAAGAAGAAAGGGGAAGAAGAGAAGAGAAAAGAAAAGAAAAGGAAAGGAAAGGAAAGAATAGGAACTAATTCTAAGAATTGTTCCCCATAATAAGAAGATATTTTTTTCTACTTCTTGATTCTGTTTTAAATCTATTCCCGGGAACAAAAATTTTACCAAATGGATTTCTATTCTTTTTTCATTCCGAAGAACAAAATAACAGAATCAAACACTATTTGGAATAAAAACAAACAGGCCCTCTATATTCTTTGTTTTATGGGGAGACAATATCTCTAATAATTAAAGCCTAATAGATTAATCCAAACCCACCGTCAATAAAAGACCTTGCAGGACAAAGGTCTTCTAGAGAAATTCTCTTGCCACAGCAATGTCTAGGGTTTTAGCTCTTCACCTCTCTCGATCTTTACCTTATTTTCTTATGTCAATTTTTCCTTTTTTCCCCTCATGTGCTGCCAACTATAGTTGGAAGGCTAGAGTGGGGACGTGAATGAGTAGAGGTGAGCATGATCCAGGTGGCCCAGGTGAGCAGTTTCCACCTTGGAATTGGAACCACGCACTAAAGATCGGCTCCAAAAAATTAGAATCAAGAATCGCTCGTTAGTGCCATGTATCTACCCAGGAACCAAACCACTAGTCCAATCTAGTTCTTGAGTGACTCCATGAAACCAATCTCACCAAGTTTCATGCGCTCAGTGTAACATTTTCTAGCAAGCCAAAATAAAGCAAAGAACAAATAACTTTCCTATTCTTAATTGTAAGATCAGTATTGAAAGTTGAGAATCAATGAGTATTGAGTTTGAGAGTCGAGGTCGTAAGTGAGAGATGGAGAGATTACTGAAACAAGGTGAGAGTGAGACAAAATGAGCACTTAATTAATAGGTGTTGAGCTTGAAATTAGGGATTTTATGGTTTTTATTTTTCTTAATTTTTTTGTCAAAAATTGTGTTAAAAAATAAATAAAATATTACCAATTCAATCCAGGTGAGAGGTTCCACACTTGAAATCAGGAACCGAACCGGTTCCTATTTGGTTCAATTCAGTTCTAAGTGGTTCACAATTCTTTTGCACACCCCTATGAGTGAAGGAGTTGGGTTTGACAACCTGTGCACATTACATAGCACACACAATAACTTGTAAATAGGTCAGGAGAGGACCAAATCAAAAAAAAATGAAAAACTAATAAAGAAATGCCATAAATTTCTGTCCAAGAAAAGCCGACTAAGTTAATGAAATGTCTAAAATGGAAAACGAGGAAAAATTTTAAAACTTAAATATAGAAATGAAAATTTTAAGATTCAAACACATTCATTTGATAAGATTTAGGATACCCATTGTAATTTTTCCAATTTAACAAATTAAAAGTGCATTTTTTTTTCCTTATTCACTCAAATGCATTATCATTATTCGCTGTACTAAGTTAGATCATTCTCATTTTGCGAGCAGTTAAATTCATTTTTCCAAATTCAGAGAACTTTCATTGACTTATTCTTTCTTAAGGCAATTCCAAAAAATCAGATCTCTTTTTTACTTCACAAAAATCTTAATTTCATTTTCACAAACGTTTCTATCGAAAGTGTCACCAAATCGAGACATGGCCAACACATTGTCATGCAAGTTGGAATACCCAATTGCATAAATTGAGAGATCTAGGTACCCAATTGCATATATCACATGACTTGGAGGACTAACACTGAAAAAAGGAAACTGTCAGGAGTCAAATAGCAACAGCTCGCCGCTGTTATATTTTTCTTGTCCGCTATACGAAAGGTCCACCATCCCGGGAGAGACAGAGACAGAGACAGAGAGCCTAGCCTTGTCAGGAGGTCGATCCCGGTACATCGCAGGGCATCAGCTGTTCGTTCTCAGGAGACGCGGAAGACGACGAGAACTGCAAACGATACCCTTCCAAATGATTGCATCGTAACTCGTTTTCCGGGTTGGTTGTCTTTTTCTTCTTCTTGTCCCTTTCTTTCTTTTGGGTTCTCGCCTGATTGGTTCTCTGTACTTCGTGATCGTTTTTCTAGTTGGTTCGGTGGTGAATTGTTGATCGCTTGTTTTATTTATGTCGGCAGGCATGTCGTTGAATGGTCCCTTGTGCGAGCAATAAGGAGAAAATAAATAAGAATGAAAGCAGAAAAGGAATCATATTCGGCCGCATCATCTTAGGACTCGCTCTCCTCGTTTTGTCGTCGTACCTGAACGATCTGTGCTGAGTTCCGTTTGATTCTGTTGAAAATTATCGGTGGGATCGGACTTTGATTGTCTCTGTGTATGAAACTTCAAAGGGTCCCTCCAGATTCTAAGTTCGTGTGAGTTTATTTTCTTGGCTTGTACTTATACAGGCTTAAAGTTTTTTACTGTACTTTTTTCAAGGTTTCTTGAATTCATTGGGTGCTTCCGCTGCTGCTTCTTTTGATATGATGATGAGTATTTCCAGTGAATGCATGAAGTTCAGAATGATTTTAGCATAGTCATCTTTGATGGACGTTGCCAGGACTTTGTTTATTCTATTTCGTCTTTTGTTTGCCGAATTTCCTTTTGATGAAGCACATCCATCCTATTGTTAGATCTTACAAATGGGATCTTTTACATATGCTTGACTAATGTTAGAAAATGTCTGCTTTAGGAGATGCCTGTGTCGGTTTTAATGTCTTCTAAGTTCTAATGGGTATGTGGTTCATCCTGTAACTCCAGAATGGATGCTGCTGTTTGTAATCCATCTCTTGGACCTTCTTCTTCTTCTCGCTGTTATGTAAGTAGCAGACCCAGCTTTTGTCTGGATTTGAGGCGCAGCTCAGTGAGATTATCTTCGGAAGTTTTCAAAGTCGAGATTGGCAGGTTGGAAAGAAGTCTTTGCCAATCTAGCGGAAATAAACTCAGTGCCATCATAGCTTCAGCTTCTCAAACATCGGTTTCTGATTTAATTTCTACACCTTCAAGGAATGACTTGAGTGACTCATTAAAAATATCAAGTATGTACATTCACTCTCTGCCACATTGCTCACATATAATTCTTGGAGTTAACAACTAAAGACTGCACGAGTATATTCTGTTTGCTTAATTATGCTTAGAAAAATCTTTTAACCCACTTCATGCCAAATGCATAGACCTGTCGGATGAGTAATGCTAGATGCTAAAGATACAAAGGCCAGTGTACAGAAATGATTTGCAAAGGGATGTGATAAACTTTTATGGGTATTTAAACAAGTGGGCCAGATTCAAGATCCCAACAGAACGCAGCCACACTACTCTGTAAACCAATTTTGTGAATCAGTTTTCCCGTTTCTAGTATTATTCTTTCCAAAACATAAGTAATCCTTAACAAAGCTAGGTGCCCTCAAATGACTTCAAAATTGTACAGCTTTTTAGAATGAAATCTTATGATTATGTCTTCTCTGTCATGTCAGATGAAGCATCATTGATCCTAATTCGACATGGGGAGTCTCTATGGAATGAAAAGAACCTATTTACCGGTAGTGTTGATGTGCCACTTACCAAGAAGGGTGTGGAAGAGGCGATTCAAGCGGGTAAAAGGATTAGCAACATTCCTGTTGACATAATATATACATCATCATTAATCCGTGCACAGATGACTGCAATGCTTGCCATGACTGAGCACCGCCAACCGAAGGTACAAGCTTAGCCCTCTCGTGCCATGCAGACCAGTCAAGATGAATAAATAGTCATACATTTTCCATCTGTCAACTGTCTAACTCTTAGGGATGATTATTACATACTTGAGTAGTTTAGGCTATTGGGTGTCTTATACATGCAGATCCAGCTAGGATTTTGGTAGGCTAGGTGCATAGTTTAGGATATTTTAGTTCAGTTTCATGAGCATCGTCTTCCATGATTTAGAAACCCTGAAGCGACATTCATGAGTTGTGGTCCTCTGCAATTTTAGATTCAGCCTATGTTAAGTTTGAAGTTGTAGTTCTAGAAAATGGGTTTCACTCTAGTGCTGTTGAGAATTTTCTTCTTTGTTTTAATCTATTTACAGCTTGCATCTAGGTGCCAATCATATTGCATGATGAGAATGAGAGGGCGAGGACATGGGGTCATATTTTCAGTGAAGAGACCAAAAAGCAATCCATTCCAGTTGTAACAGCTTGGCAATTGAATGAAAGAATGTATAGATCCCTGCCCTCTCTGATCTTTCTTCTGTTTTTGCATCTTCATTTAACACTTATGTGCAGAAACCCTAAATGTTGTAGGTATGGTGAGTTGCAAGGTCTAAATAAACAGGAAACGGTAGAGAGATATGGGAAGGAACAAGTTCATGAGTGGCGGCGAAGTTATGATATTCCCCCACCTAATGGGGAGAGCTTGGAAATGTGCGCTCAAAGGGCTGTCACATATTTCTGCGATAAGGTGTTTAATAACTTTCCTGGATTTTTTTTTTTTTTTGGGGGGGGCAGCATAATGACATGATAACTGCTCTGACAATCAACCTTCTAAATCTTACAAGGCCTTATCCATGTCATTAATTAACCTGTTATTGCTGATACTGGGTCTTGCAGATTGAACCTCAACTTTTCATTGGAAAAAATGTGATGATTGCAGCCCATGGCAATTCGCTGAGATCCATCATCATGTATCTGGACAAATTAACTACTCAAGAGGTGAAGGGCCGTTTTATTTTTGGGGAATATAATTGCTCCTGCAAATCTTTCGTATTCATATTGATTTGCATCGGAAGTAAAATTTTCTCTCTAAACAGGTTATAAGTTTGGAGCTATCAACTGGAGTTCCGCTATTATACATTTTCAAAGAGGGAAGATTTGTAAGGAGAGGTAGTCCAGTGGGACCTACTGAAGCTGGTGTCTATGCTTATACTGGGGTATGCTGCTGCTGAGAGTCTCACTCTATAATTCTGATTGTGCTTATTTTCCAGAGCTATAGACTGAATGCAACTATTTAATCTTGGAATTGGTTGACTTTTGCCCCGTTTCTTGCCTTACATTGTGCTTAAGCAATAGATAATAGTCTGATCTCTATATTTTGGAAGAAAATTTCAGATGAACAAGTGGTTTTCATCCTCCTCGTGTCAGCCCCTTTTAAAAATTATAACATTTACAATATGGAAATCATGCAGTTTAAACAAGACAGGGTTGGGGAAAGTAATATTTGAGAGGTCATGAAAGAGGCCGGGTGGTTATGTAAAATCTTCTTTGAGAACTGTTCTTGAGAACTCGCCTCCCAGACCCTTTGATGTTCTTCAGTACAGAAATGTTATGGTTGGAGAATGTGCTGTGGGGAAATTTTCTTTACAAACCAATATTTTGAAAGTGAATTTCTTAGTTGAATGGTGACTACATCTTGAGATTATTGGTCTTTGCTGAATTTGGTGTTGAACTTAGGTGTAAACATTTGGAAAAAAAAATAAAACTTCAGTTGTTTCACACACAAGTTTACTTCGTATACCACAGATGAAAATGGTTACTGCTAAGAATTGCTTTCCCAACAATCATTCACAAGGAATGTATATATTTAAAAAAAGAGTTAAAATAGTTTTGGAGCAGTTTCTGTTGTCCATGCAATTTGGTTTTCTGATCCAATAGCTTTATTCTAGAGCTTACACGTTTCTACTCACTTAACTCATTTAACCTCGTCTCTCTTTTGGTCAGGCGGGTAAATGCACCAGCCTTGTTCTTGTTCATCTTCGTTCTTCATTGACTATAAGAATCCCACCCTTGGTGATAATTTGAATACCAGGGAAATTGTTAGTGTTGCAGAAGATTAAAATATCCCTTCACCCTACTCCCTGCAATTCTGGACCTGCTTATTACCATGATACGTTATTCTAATGTTTTGATGTCCAACTGTTCTTGCAAAAATTTGTTGAAATGTGGATAAGCTTTGTTGCCAGCCTATTATAATGATGTAGAGCAGTAACTCTAGTACTCATTGTCGTGAATTTTGCTACAGAAATTGGCTCACTACAGGCAGAAATTGGATGAGATGTCACATTAGCATCCAGGCAGTTGGAAGGTATTACTCTGAGATTTTTTTTTTCCTTGCTTTTAGCTTCTTAATATGCTAGTACATGGCTCTGAGCACTAGTTTCTCCCTGTTCTGGTTATATGCAGAGGCTGCATCCGAGTTGCATCGTAATAACGAAGACAGTATTGGCTTGCCATAGTATATTATTGAAGTTCGAAGAGTAGAAAAGTTACACATACCTCTTTCTTTAACTCAGAATATGATTCCCATTTTTCTTTGCTTAATGTCTTCAGGATTGTAATAGTTAAATTCTTTGGTGGAGTGACTGACGTAACTTGTGCAATATCTATTGGAAGGAAAAAAGGGGGAAAAGAAGAGACTCTGCACTTTGGATGTTCCATTTGGCCTTCTGTTCACCTTCTTACACATAACGGATGGACGTGGCAAGTTTTATTCCCGAATGTTACATCTGAGGATGTGCTTGGCATGTGAAATGATCTTACACAGAAAACATTTTATATGGTCCGAAGAAAATAATGTCCAAAGAGCAGGTTCATCATGTCAAGGTGCAACAACCTTACCACTAAATGATAGCTGATCCATTTCAAAGAGAAAAGCGCCCGACCACTGTATTCGGCTGCCTTGGATATAGGTATATGTCATGGATAAAGTTTAGGATAGCAAGCGAAGGAGCTGAATACAGATATAAAATAGGAATAGACCCGGAGGCAGGTGATGTGCTGATGACCAAAAATCAGAGCGCTTTAACAGGACATGATTGTACTAAATAATCCTGCACGCGGTAATATGGCGTAGAAAAACTGGCGATTTGATGCTTGTGGCAAATTTAAATCACTTTTAACCCACAGGATGTTCTTCATTTATCCATATATGGAAATATACGTATGCACACGTGTTTTGAACAAATATCCACAGCGTGAAGACCATCAATGAGACTAGATTCGAGCCATCGATAAGATGCTGGGTTGACCAGGGCAAATGGCAATCAAATTCACCAACTGATACCAAGGAAAATTTTGTAGGTACCCATAGTTATTTCAGTGACAATGCAACATTGGCCTTTTACAATATCGACAACAGCTTAGATTTGAAAAATGGAAACTACTTTGGGTGCTTTGCACAACAAAGAAAAATGATCTACACCAAAAGGAAGATAAGTTTTCTTTCCAGGAACCAGATTCTTGAATCCTTGTAATGGATCTGCAACGACATACTACAATAAAATGAATTGCTGCTAGAATAAGAAGATAATAAAAGCACCAGAGAACATGACCTGAAACTCCATATTAGAAAGTCACTTGATGCCACAAGGCAACTTCATTAATTAAATAATTGACAGAAGATCAGTTCAAGCTCTAACTAGAATCCCGAAATGGTCAGAGTGCAAAATCTGCACTTACATGTCTAGGTTAGAATGACATCAAAGCTTGCACAAGTTCTCTTTTAAGAGTGCACGCTCGTGCTGCAGTTATCACCTATATTTGTTGACGCCACGGCATCAATGGGCATTGCTATCTCCGACTCTACTCCACCCATCATATCTTCTGCCTTCTCATTGTCTGAGGGATCAGAATCTGATAAAGTAATGGAATCTGAAGAAGCAGAAACGGTTATGGCTGCTGCTTGGGTTGCCAACGGAATGCTCCCTCTTGTCCAAGCCAACGGCATCCTCTTGTCGTCTTCTCTCATCCTCTCAGCATACTTACCAATGTCAAAACCATTAGCATCATTGCCACCAAATGCGGATTCAAGCTGATCCATATCAAACAGATCCTCCATTATTTTCTTCGAGTTGAGGTCATCCGAGTAGACAAACTTTACCTTATTGTAAGTTTTGGGCTCAAGGAAGGGTTTCACCACCTGCGGTAACACAATATATTGTTGCAGCAACCGACTTGTCAAGAATGACCGTATCCATCATAATATATTACGTGGCAAACTAGTCAGCAATCGCAATTTCCCATTAGCTTAGTTAATGTAAATGAAAAAGTAAAGAGTGTGACAAATGCTGTTCATGCAATCCATTTTCTCTGCTTTTTCAAAAAGGGTATTGTATGTGATATTACTAATGATATAGTACAAAAGTGTTGAGGTGAAAGCACCATAAAAGAAGACAAAAGGGAGAGGACGGAGAGAGAGAGAGTCATACCGAAAAGAATGGTTCAAAGAATTTAGGAGGGTTATATAGGATGGCAACACCAAGACGTTCCGGGTATTGATCCTGTAATACATGGGCCGTCTCTTTTGTCACCTTCACTGATATATGTGACATATTGAAACCCTGGAAATCTATCAGCCAGACCATCTGCTCTTGGTTGGACGGCAGATTCAAAATAGCATTTTCCATGCAATAAACCAAGTACTTAATTTGTCCTTTTGTTGACTTTGAGTTCTGCATTTAAACCCAAGTCAAAGCAAACAATTGGCATCATGTTCCAATAAACGAGGTTGCCTTCTCTTTAGATTGCATGCACAATTCAAGTTCACTCTACCTAAAGCCACACAAGCATCTGCAAGGAAATTAACTTTTGCATACAGTGTGCAGTTTCAGTGAAAAGATCAACTCCAACATATGAATTATGAAATAATCTTTCCTCATAACGGGAATTTCCCAAGATACATTGCATGAGAACTTGTCAAAAATCCATTTACTTCCATAAAGAGATTGATTTGTTCACGGACTAATATCTCCTGCACGATTTCCATTTCTGGGTGAAAAATCAATTCATACGTCACTACAACCCTCAAAGGAAGAAGAATGATGGAACCTGGCGACTAGGCCTCATGACCAGAACTGTCCTGCCATGTTTATCTACGTAATTCGATCTGTAGATTTTCCCAGTCTCGGCCTCATGAGCAATGTCTTCCTGCTTGATACATTGAACTGCGTCAAAAAGGCTCGGAAATATATAGATAAAACAAATTCTGCTCAACTGGCTCGGCAGAGAACATTCAATTATTACTCAGTTAAGTGAAACAAAATAAAAAGAACATACATAAATTAAGCAGTTAGGTCAAGATAATATTCTATTCCTAATTACATTTAAACAAAAGCAATAGTACAGGCCTGATTGGCTATTCAAGCTAGTCCTTTAATAATTGGTCTCAATTGAATCCAGAGGAAGTTTGAAAAACTAAAGAGCAATTAAAAACTACCACCGAAAAGATGCATTGAAATACATAATTTGGAGGATGAATTGGAAACTCAATGCGATACAACATACCCAACGAATTTCTTCAGGCTTATATTCTGATCTCCACTTCAATATATCTTTAAGCATCTTAGTTGCTTTCTTCACATTCCAATTCCGAGCCCTTAAGTGTCTAGCAAGTGACGCGTCCGAACAATAAATCGATAACTTCTCTGGCAATGCTGCCGTCCCAATCAATCTCCTCAGCTCATTAATCTACAAAACAGGAAGCATCATAAGTAGAAAAGTCTGCACCCATGACAGGATATTTGCATCCCCATCGGTAGTAAGGCACAGTCCAACTCAGGCACTATATTCCATATACCTTTGCCTGCTGCTCTTCTGATGTTAAAAGTTTCTCATTCCCATTTGAAGAGGATTTCTTAGACTCAGAGCTCATTGCTTCAAAGAAGTCGCTACCAGATTCAGCTGGGCCAAAGGAATCGTCTCTACTACTGCTGTTGGCATTTTCACATTATTAGTACTGCTAAAATGGAATTAAGTGATAATGTCTACTTTAAGAATCAACAAACTGAAGCAGTACATCCCTGTTCAAAACTCAGGCTAGAAATACATACTCGAAGGAACTTTCAAGAAAATCTGCCATCAAATTAGCATTAATTATCCAAAAAACGAGAAAGAATGTGCAATCCAAGTAAGTTAACATGCTAGATCGAGTGTCTGGGGGATAGGGAGGAGATGGAAATTTGAGAATGTAAACTACAGTTTGTCCAAAATCCTAGGAAAGATATTCACCAGGTCATTTGCACGAGACTGTTAACTAACAAAACCTTCAGATTATTTCATTGATTTAGATTATTTCATCGATTTTCTCTTTTAACCAATTCTCACATATATTATGATAAACATTGGCAACTGTCAATCCGTAATGTCCCCAAATTGCCCTAGAGATGTACAAATAAATCAACCCAAAGTAACTCGCTTCTTGGAATGTAGTACTTCAAAAGGCTGATGTGCCGTGTACATAGCAACTTGAGAGCAAAACGAACCTCATCAGGCTTGTAGGTTATGTATATGTCTACTATCATGAAAACAGCAAACAAAACAACCTTGACGGGTAAATTACTGTCGCAATCATGCAACTCTAGCCTTATTTCCTTTAGTCACATTACTTCTAACGTTCTTGATCAAGTCACTCAAGCTTTTCAACGATACGACTTGCACACAGCTAATTAGGTTACAAAGTCACAAAGTAGGACAGTGTAGTGCAGTTCCCCTATATCAGGGTTCAAGGAGGGGATCACACTTAAACTTAGCCTAACATTGCCAAAAGGTTTTTTCCAGGATTTAGACTCATGACCTCGGGTTATAGTCGAGCAACCTTACTGTTGCACCAGCTGACTTCTACTTTTGTCACGATAACTCTCTTGATAACCAGCTTTTCAGGGGCCAAAAAGTATGCCACTTTGTTAAAAGGAGGCCATCTCTGGAATTACATGGTCCAAATCCAACAGGACGGTAATGTAATACCCACATTTCAGTGAAGCACTGTCTTTACAAATCAAGAACATTGGACTTAGAAACGTGAACTGCAGCCATTAAGTGATTATTAATGAAAGTTTAATTTTTTTCTTTTTAAACCAATCGCACGAAAGCAAACTGCGAAAATTCTTTGTTCCGCGACAGTTGGATTCGGATGGCATGTCCATTTGAACACCAAACCCTTATCTTCTTCTTTTCACTGGAAAAAGAAAAAAAACAAAAATACAAATGTTCTTCGTCCCACCGTAGTTACTTTGGACATGAAGGACCAATCGGCAATAAATACAGCACAGGAAAATTCAATGCGATAAAGACCCAGTTATCTCTTTTAACAGGAAAATTCAATTCGCAGGACCCGATGGGATCCGGACCATCCACAACGAGAATAACGGTCGGACGACCGGCAACACGAATCACGACACTCGAGAAAAAAATCAAGAAATTCAGCTCCCAACTTCCTCGGGATCTTATTAGACGATAATAACACCGAATAAACCGAGAAATTCATGCTCAGATCTCCCCAAGATATATCCAACCGAAAATTCAAGAAAAAAATAAATAAATAATGGGTACTCCACAGTGTAAAATGACGAGCAAACGATATGGCGATTTCCCCGAAAGTGAGAGTCCAACCTGGAACGAACCAAGAAACGCGAGCCACGAATGTCCCGGAGAGACCGACGCTTCAGGAGACCCGCACGGAGCTGCCCGAGAAACAGAGGGAAACCATGGTCAACCCTCGAGCAAGAGAGGAGGGAACTCCGTAACAAGTACAGGTCGAGGAAGAAAGCAGGAGGGAGGGAGGAAGAGGAGCCGTGGAGGGAGTGGGCTTTTTGATTGCTTGCACGACGGAATATTACGCGGATCTCCGCAAGGGAGGATTGAGCGCTACGAAATTGGCTCGTGCATCTTTCCTTGTCCACATGGAAACGTCACAAAAAAAAAAAAGAGTCTCGCCCTTTTCTTTAGTCACTGAATTATCACAGTTTCAAAGGCCGCGCAAAATGAGCAATCATTATTGAGAAAGTGTATTTGAAATTATTCATTTTTTGTGAATTTCAAAAAAAAAAAAAACCGTCGGAAGAATTTCTATGTTGTAGGTTGATGTTTTTTCGAATGGATTCGATGGTTCTTGCTCCTGTTTTGGCCCAAAGCTTTTGGACAAGAAAGAAACAAGGAGCTGCTTTCTTACTTGGAAAGGGGAAGCTATAGTCCTATTGCTTTTTAACTACCCCTGTCTGAACACCTTTTGTTAGATTAGCGCAAAGGCAGATCTCATTGGGAACATGCCCCACCCCTGCTCACCTAACCCACCGGCCCGCCAGCCTTAATATTTCTCTGAACGCACATTTTTTTTCAATCTTCGGAGGAGGGAAAAGCGGAGCGGAGTGCGCAAAAGAACATGTTTGAAGGTCGCATTGACATCGAGAAAACCTTTCATAATATGTCACAAAAAATTTTAAATTGATATATCTATGCTATAGTTACCTCAAATTGATATGGCCACGTCAAATATATCTCAAATTATGATATTTTGATTTTTTTTAACATCAATGCGATGTTAGTATATTAATTTGGCCTTATGGGCCCGGCCTTCCCTCTTAAATTGAATAATATTTGGTCACTTACAGAGGCAATTATAAGAGATTGGGTCGCACTCATGAAGCAACTAAAAAGTCTACATGTAATGACCCAATCTAATCCACACTTGGACATATTTTAATATTATATGAGGAGTGTGTACACTTGTTGTAAGACGTGAAGTAAAGATGGCTTGAGTTTGTATTGGAGAACAAGGCTCCATGATTCAACTGAGTCTTTTATAATATTTGGTTTGTAATAGTGAATTTGAGGAAACTCTAAAAAGGATTTAGAGAGTAGAGTAATCAGGAACTGAACCACTATAAATAGATTAGTGTCCATACTCTTTTTCACTCCAGTGCATATTATTAACTTTGTTTAATTTTAATTCTTACATCATTCTATCGCGTGAAAATTATATTTCTACTAGTTACCTGGATATTTTTGGCCAATGGCCAAGCCTTTGATAGGATAATCCAATGCAATAGTTCCTTAACAAGGCCATTGGTGATGAGCGATCACCTTCTTGAACTGGCATAATATTTGTAATCAAGTCTCTCTAGTTTCAAATCCCATTAGTTGGAGTAGTTAAATTGTTCATGTGATCAATATATCTATATAAGGATTTTCCCCGTATCGAGCTAAAGGAGGTCTAATTAATTAATTTTGGAGTCGTAGGGTCTCGATTGAAAAGTCTACAAATTTAAAAGGTTTTGATTGGACGAATTAAAAGTTTTAGGACCAGAAATCGAAAATCTCCTCTCTCTTTTTCTTTTTCTTTTTTCCCCTCGTTGACATTGACCATCTCCAGCTGAACAAGACGCTCCGACGGCGAACGCGATCGAGCGAATGGAAGGCCGCCGCGGCGAAAATGGCGGGTCCGCCGATTCCTCGAAACCCTAAATTCCGGCCTCCTCGTGTTCGAGCTCGGCTCCTCGGAATCATGCCGATCTCGTGGCGGTCGGCCCTCCCCCTGCTGCTGGCCTCTTCCCTCTTCCTCTTCGACGAGTGGATCTCCACCCCGTCCTGCAGATCCGTCCCCCGCGCCGACCGCGACGGCGAGCGCGACGCGGCGGGGGGCCGCCACGATCTGAAGGTGATGATCGTCTCCGACTTGTTCTTGACGGGGTCCGACGCCGGTTATGTGGACACCTACTTCAGGGACTACTACCTCTCCAAGTTCTTCAAGGTACGTCGGGACGCGGCGGGCTTCTCATCGCCGGACCGCGTCTTGTCGTTAGGGTTTGGTTCGCTTTACTTGGGGTTCATCTTTGATTGGGAGTGTGAATGGGAATCGTGGTGAATGCTAGTGGATGGTGTCTTCCCTCGACGTGGGAATGGAACTTTCAGTAGGAAAGAGCAGGAAATGTTAGCTTTTTCGGGCTATGTTGGCAGAAAATGTGAGTTGCTCTAGTTGAAGCAGATTATTAGCCTGCTGCTACTGCTTGGTCTTTTTTTTTCTTTTCTTTTCTTTTCTTTTTTTCATTTTTTGTGCAAAAGACAAAACCTTTTCGGCGGCTTTGGCATCTGGACGTTGGGTGCTTTGTGATTTCCACAACGTTTGTTCTTGATTGCATGTTGGGTTGAACATGACTTCATTGAGCATTAGGCATTCTTGCGTTAATGTTTTCTTGTGCATGGATTTTGCATACTAGTGGAATGACTGGGCACATTTGCGGATAGTTGGCCCGAAATAGGTGACAGGATGCAAAAGTGAAACACTGTTTCCGTTCTGCTGTAGATAGGTTAATTTCTTTGAAAATGATTAGATTTCTTATGAGACTTGCTAAATCTTTGAGCTTCTAAATTATGATACTTGAATAATGAAGTACTCAAGGAGAAAGTCAATACAAGTGCTTATGGTCAATCTCAGTGATAGGGTAGTGGACCACTGATTTGTTAATAAACTTGTTATTATATACTTCTTTCTGCTTCCTGCCCTATATCCTTCTTTCGCTTTGTAATATGTAAACAGAAATCATTTCAAACTCTCAAGCCTGATATGCTGGTGGTCTTGGGCGATTTTTCTGCCAGAGGTTCGGAGCTGACGAGACGCAAATGGGTCCCTGTACTTCGTCAATTTCATAGATTGATAGGATCCCTTATTACCCTCCCTTTCCATGTCACTTTGGGTGACAGGGATATTGGAGAATGCACAGGACTAGATTCTCACTTGGTTGACTGGATATCCAGTCATCTCCCTGGATTAGATTCAGCTGGTTGTGGTGCCTTTGAGATGGAGAATATAACCTTTGTCTCTCTTAATAGTGTTGCATTGCTTTGTGGCAACAATGCACTACGATTTGGCGTGGAAGAAGTGATAGAGAGGGAAAGCTTAGATTTCCGGACAGAAATTGAAGGGCCAATAACAGAAATGACCAATGACTTGGGTTCAGATAAGAAAATGTCTCCGAACTTTGCATGGAGAGAGAATTCTATGGCATCTGGCTCTGGTCCTGTTCTCTTGCTTCACTTGCCATTACACCCAGCAGGAAGGAGTAGGAATGATGGGAAACATTGTCATGAGAAAGCTTATAGCAACTTATTGGTGGATGTCAGTGAACTGCAGCAGAGGTACACTTGATTATGCCATAACCACTTTCAATTCTTAGCTGTAAGAAGTCAATGGTCAATGCATTGTAGTTGTTAGTTTCCATTTAACATTTCTATAAAGGTGACTCTTCTTCTTCACACATGTTCAGTCACGTGTGCGATGTAACTAGTAAACCTATGTAGTTAACCCTTGTAAACGTATCCTGTACTGCTGCAGACAAGTTTTCAAACAGAATATCAAGAAGTATTATATTTTGTCACTCTGAAGAAGACTGAAATTATTAACTCTAGTTTTTGAGTGTCAGGCAGCAGATAGCTATTTACCTGTTGCCATAACGCTAAATGTGGAACTTCTCTGTACATTAAACACCCCAAATCTTTTTAAGACATAAAAATTGCCACACTGCTAAGACTTGAAAGCAAACATAGAAAAGCAGGTCTGGGCCAGTATTTTGAGATGTGGTGCGGTAACTTCCCAGAGATTAACCTACGGTGCTGTACAGTAGTTTAGGATAAGCTGCAAATGAAATTTAGGATGATTAGTAGGATCAGTTAAAATAACAGGTATTAACAGGATTTATCTTTGCTTATGTGCTACAGTTTAGAAGAGAAGCACCCCTTGAAGTGTAAAAGGAATAATAAGCTAATGCAATGCACAACAAGCTGAAAATAATTGTGCTGAAGGGTTCCCCGGTTTGGATGCTACTAGCTTGGTTTATGCTCACTACATAGAGAAGATTCTTATGATTCTGATTGACTATTATTTTTACTACTTTTGTTTTCTTGTTTGAATTACTGGAAGTTCCATTTCTTAGTCCCTTGTTGGACATTCCTTTTGGTCAGGAGGCTTGCCGGGACTGGGCCCTATGAGTTATCACACACTATCCCTCCAAATGCAACAGAATACATCTTCCAAGCTCTTAGACCAAGGTAGAGGAAATGTTTGTTCTTTTCTCATTTGCCATAATCTTTGCAGTATTGTTAGTTCATCGAGGCTCTAGCCTTTTATGGAGTTTCAGTCGTTTCTACCCTGAATTCCAATTGATTTCACATGAGCTTTATAAGAAGGAATTGAAAATGAACTCAAAGGCAAAGGTTGTGAGAACTTTTAGCAGAAAGTTGTGTGGCCCTCTGGAACCCTCACTCATTTTTTCTTTTTCTTTTTCTGTTTTCCATTTATGTTAATGCTATTATTGGTTCCATATGGACTCCATGTCGATGGTACACAATTGCAAAACTGTCAGAGAAAGACATGTTAGCTTTCGGTAAAGAAATTGTTAAAAAGTGCTTAACTATAAAGTAGTTTCCAAGTTCATGACAATACGAGATCGGGTAACACCAATTTGAAGTTTAATGATGCAATTGAAAAAGTTTAAGGTGACCCCAAGGTATAGTGACATTTAGCAAGATCCACCCTATATCAAGGAGTAGACTTTGGTTACACAAAACTCGACATTTAGAAAGGGATGATGGTTTGTTATGGTTAATTACTTGATGATGAACATGGTTACAGTCGGAGAATATATTTCTTGGAATATGGTCGTTATGAAATAACAGAGGTAAATGCCGGGAGGCATTTTAAAATCCCTGGCTGGGCGGCATCTGTAATGCTGATCTGATTAGTCTAAAGCAGGATTATCTTGTTTTCATAAATTAGCCCCATTTTCTTTTAGTAAGATCTATCAATGTTATCATGTAATTATTGTGGATGCATTCATCTGTATTTGTAGCTCAACTATATGCCTCCATGTCCCTGCAGGATTGTTTTTAGTGGGCACAGTCTTGATTTTTGTGATTACCTACACCCGGATGGAACTCGTGAAGTAACTGTTCCACCTATGTCATGGCATGCTAGGGATGATCCCGGATTTGTCATTGCCACATTTAGACAAGGCAAATCTGTAGGCATCAGTCATTGTTATCTTGGTAGGCAATCGTATGCACTCATCTATATCTTCATATTGGTTCTATCGATGTTAATGACACTTATGGTGAAGTTTTTGAAAACATTCCAGACTATGGTAATGGCTGTAGCTCTTCTGTAACATTTCCTTTTACTTGGACATTATCATGCTTATTCCGTATTGATACTTTTCTTGTTCAAATGGGGTGGAAGTTGCCGTTGGAATCCTTTCTTGCTATTCTCGCCAAATATGCTAATTGAAGTCTAGCAAGCGCAAAAATCCTTAAAATTGCAAGAAGAACGACTGGCCAAATTCACACATCAGGCCATCACAGCAATCGGGTACTCTTGATCTCCCACCTCCAAGAAGCGCCGTCCTTCTTCTAATATCATAGTGCCATTTTCATCGGCTCGGCTCAGGTTATCACAAGGGTTCAATGCTAATTGGATCTCCACGGTTTGGCCCCCCTTCAGTTCCACATTCTGGAAGGCCACCAGCTGCTTCATCGGATTCCCGCTGCTCGGCTTTGCATGCCTCACAAAGAGCAACACTGGGTGCTTGCCTAGCATGTCGCCACGGTTCCTGACCTCGACTGTGACCACAAAATCGCACTTCCTGCAAAACGCTGCTCCCAAATCTGAAACCGGTCTGTACCGAGGGGAGGCATCCGAGGCTTCATCAGATTGAGATTTAGGGGAGTGGTTTAGGTAGAAAAGTTCCTTGGTAACAGATATGAACTTGTAAGAATATTCCGTGTAGCTAAGCCCGTATCCATACTCGAAAACCGATGGGCCTCGGTAGAACCGGTATGTACGCCCGGGATAGCCAGTGGATGGTTCAGGCCTCATCCTCATGTCGGTCATTGGCACTCCGGTGAATTCTTGTGGGTACCAAGTCACTGGCAGTCTCCCTCCTGTTTCAGAATTCAAAGACGACCTGATTTTTTCAGAAACTCAAGCACAAGAACCAAGAAATGAAGAGGGATCATAGGATCTTACCAGGATTATATTCACCAAGGATGATTTCTGACAACGCCATCCCGCCGGCCTCACCAGGATAACCGGCCCACAAGATGCTTCCGATGTTCTGATCATCTCTGGCAAATCTAATGTCAACGGGACCCCCACAAAGAATCACCAAAATAACCGGCTTCTTTGCAGCTTGGGCAACGGTCGTGATGAGCTCCTGTTGCCTGCCGGGAAGGACCAAATCCACACGATCGAACTTCTCCCTCTCTTGAGTTTGATCTAACCCCATGATTAACACCACTTGATCTACTCGTTTGGCTACTTCCACGGCCTCGGCAATCTGCAGCACCGAACATGCTACATTGTCGCAACCCGCCTGATACCTTGTGTCATTCACATAACTTTGCAGAGCCTGCAGCAGTGTTACGGACTTGCACGGCGGTCCCGCGTAGTTCCCAAGTAGCATCGAGGCATTGTTGGCATTGGGGCCAATTACACCAAGCGACATGGACTCTGATCTCTGAAGAGGCAGACGATTTTCTTTATTCTTCAGAAGCACAATGCCGCTTCGAGCAGCCTCAAGAGCCAAATCTTGATGCTTTTGGGAGCAGACCTGATCCGGGCCTATGTTGCCGAAAGGTTGTTTCTTGGGGTCGCCATTGAAGAGTCCTAGCCTCATTCTTACTGAGAAGAGGTTGTGAAGCGCTTTGTCTATCTCGGACACCGACACTTTCTCTTGCTGGACAGCGGATTTAGTATGTTTCTGTAGGTAATCTCCACAGTTGACATCCATGCCTGCAAGTTTCAGTACCATTCGACTATATTAACTTCACAAATTTCACATGTCACGATTCTTTTGTCCAAAACAGAAAACATACACGGTGATCTTCTTCGTATTACCGCTAATTGAGAAATTGTGACTGATCATCCGGCGATCACTGGTGTAGTATCTTGCCGTAAGGCAATGAACAACTGTTCCAGTGCTTTTGTTTGCAAATTGTGAATTTGCAAAGTAGTGATCTTGGCTAAATGTTTTGGTCATGAGTGAAGGCCAACGTGGTTGAAACGATAGGATTTATAGAAATTCTATCACATATTGTCACCTGTTTCTTAATTATTATTTTTTTTCCTTCTAAAAGCGACGAAGACACATATTTAAAGAATAAAAATTGCTACTTCGAAAGACAATTTTAAGGGAATTTAATATTATTATTATTATTATTATTATTACTTGGGGGGTTCATTGGCCGAATTTGCTTTACCTGGAAAAAGGCCATCTTGCTTGTGGGGCGCATATAATAATTGAATTTGCTAGGGCCTAGGCCATAACGTGATCAGTCTCCTCCTTTTTTGTGTTTCTTCTTCAGGATTTTAGCCCCTCTTTTCATTTCTGTCTGGGTGAAATGAACCTTCATGCTTCAGTGTCATCAATTCACGCGTGAAAACATAAACTGAAAAGGTCCAGAGCCGAAGATTGAATGCATGCTTGAAGTTCCAGAAAAAGCCATGCCAAGGCTCAGGTAGCAGCGAATCAAAGAGAGAGAGAGAGAGAGAGAAAAAAGAATTACATGCGACTACTCGGGACAGATTCCCCAGGACATGGGTGAAGAAAAGGCAACATAGAGGGCCGAGGCATTTGACTCTTGAGGATAAGAGGTGAGGGACCAATCAGAAAAATTAGGTAGCGCAAGGAAACTCTCATCAGCTTTTGGGGGTCCCATTCATATTCTTCACTCTTATTTTCGTTTCATCGACCAACATTAAAGATTAACCATTATTTTATAGTTGATTAACAATTTAATCTTATTTCTAATATAATGTTTCCATCGCTATTACTACCCGAAATCTTGTAAGGCATACAAGTCACATAAAAAAGATCACTTTAGAACCTTTGATTTGAAAAGGCTATAACAAAAGTAATTTTCCTAGCAAAGTGATATCTCTCTTTAGGTTACTTTATGGTAGTTGATATCTCATAAGTGTGTTCCGTTAGAGACTTTCTCCTGATAGGAGAAATATTAGGTGACTGCATCACTTTAACTCGATGCATTTGACATGACGTTAGGCTATAGGCTGTGCAAAATTTTACTGATGGATCCGACTCATGCAAATTTGAGGCTAATCATGAGATTTTTCATGAAAATGCTAAGGAATGCGTTAACGTACCAGCTTTGAGGACATCGGCAACAGCATCCTCTGGTGTCTTGGCATATCTTTGCGTGTCGTATATGATGGAGACGGCATCGCAATCCGATACTATGTACCTGCCATATCTCAGCTCCAATTAGTCAGCAAAGTCATCCTCATCTTCTCTACAAAAGCCATGGAGTAAAAAACAGGACGTGCCACTTTCACTTATTACCCGTGGAAAGACCATTGTTGACGGACAGTGTTGGAGAGGAGATTGTAATCTGCACAGCTGGGGGTGCCGTTGACTTGGTTGTAAGCGCACATGAGCCCACTGGCCTTCCCGTCCTGAATGCACCTTTGAAACGGCGGCTGAAATGTATCAGCCATGTCTTGTGCCGACACCTGAATTGACCCCACACAAATATTGCAAGTTAATTAAGACCAAGAGTTGAGGATAATGCGGAAAATACATTTGAGGAATTTCTATATATTTCACAATATATATCGATGAAGAATACCTAGAGGCTTTATTAGATAATTATTCTAATGATAATATCTCAATTTATATATGTGCAGTCAAATGGAGATATGCGTGTAATCTTAAGAATTACTGATGATCAACATAAATATAATAATTATTTCTAACATAGGAAATTATTATAGAAAAATCCCTAATTATCTTTAAAATTCCCTCAAACTAAAGGTGATTAAGTCAGTTTTAAGTTTGAAATCAAGTGAAAACAGTGCCACCAAAACTTGTATATTATGAAATCAGCATAGATCAAAGACAGGGTGATGCATGGTGGCGCTAGTGATGACTCCAAGTTTCCGTTGACGATGAGATTTCATTTTCGGTATATCGTTCGTTTGACGGCGGCGGATTAGGTGGTTGGCTTTTCCTAAAATAAAAGGGCAGATGTGCAGCACTTTTTACCACCAGTCAATCAATCCCCAATCAATGGACATGCAGGATTTGCTTCTTCTCTAATGACGTGCTCTAATAGGAATGTTTATTTATTTTTACTTTTTTGGGAGGGGAGAACCGATCCAAAAGCAGATACAAACTTCCAAAATATCCTAAATATCAATTAACCCCGCAAGACAAGACACCTGGGAATTCTACCTAAAGGTAAGCATGGTTTTAAAGTAGAACCGAAGAATCGAATTGGTGAGAACCGGTCTAGTTTGAGGTTCCAATGCACCATGATTTGGTTCTCGATTTCATGTTTTTTAGGAACCATTGGTTCAATTCCTGGTTTTGAAGGGAATCAAAGCAAAAACCGGACTGAGAACCAACTCAGAACCGAGACCACTAGATCTATTTTACATAGAGCAACAACAAAGTTGGATATCACACTAATTTTCCGAGACCATTAAATCTATTTTAATTTCATTTCCTGAAAACAAACATATAACAATGATGTCTTTTGTAATTCATGTCATTTTTTGTTATTGATAGAATAAGATAAATTACCATTGTTATTTAGTGAAAATATGCGATGGCAAGTATCATGTTATTACAAAATTCCACATCACATTCAATATATTCAAGGTAGAACTAATGTGCCCATTAAAACAGATCGGATTCCGTGGACCTTGTGCTCCAGAGGATTGTAGATATGGTGATTGGTGAAACTTATGTCGTCACATGTTAACATATATGGCAATAATCTGGATTTTAATCTCTCATTTGCTTTATTTATATGAACCCCTTCTAATATATTATGTTATTTTTGTGTATGTAAGAAATTGACATGTCAAGATGATGGAGGGACTTGAAAAGATGACTCCAATCATAGAATTGTAATTGTCTAGCAACGGAGGTTTATGAGTTGAAGTGTGATAAATATATGTGATGAGGCTTTCTAATACTTATTTTATTTAAATTAATAATAATTATAATTTAGAACTATTATTTAGTGATTATCTATGTTATTTATTTTATTTGAGGTCGTTAAAATTTAGAAAAAATTTTCATGGATGCTTGAAAATAGAAGTTTTATAATTTAGGTGTTGTGTGACATATTTTTAACTTTTTATTGTTTATTTTATTTTTCGCATCAATGTTTTATGGATTATTTTTATCGACAAATGAAAAATTCTTATTTTTATTAACAATAAAATAAAATAAGGAAATTATTAGATCTTATAATTTGTGATAAAGTGGGTTTCAAATTTCAAAAAAAAATAAAGGAAGATCTTGACTTTCAGGATTCAAAACCGCTCATCACTACTGTCTCTAGACTCTAGCGAAACGATAAAGAACAGAGAAACAGGCGTGGGAGAGTAATGAGTGGTAACGTTCATTTCAGATTGTCACTGACCCGAGCATCGAAGATGTAACGGTCCACACCCTTCCAGTTGTCCAGATCGTAGGCGGTGAAGTGCTTGCAGCAAGCCGACGCCTGGAGGCTCCTCCCACGTGGCTCCCCTCCGCCCTGGAAGGCGTCGCCTTGGAACCCCCGCACGAACGAGACGGCGTACTCGCCGGCGACCAGCGGGTCCTCGCCGGGCGTCTCCTGCCCCCTCCCCCACCTCGGGTCTCTGAATATGTTGATGTTGGGCGCCCAGAACGTCATCCCCGTCGCCTGCCCCGCGTTGTACATTCCCCTCGTCTCAGTCCCTATCGCCTGCAATGCCAACGATTCGGTTCGGGTGGGGTCACGGTTTTTTCTTTCTCTTTCCCTCTTCTTTGGGCGCACCGTTTGTTGAAATGGGATCGGTTTACCTGGCCGATGCGGTACCAGAGGTCGCCGTCGAAGGAGGCGGCGGTGAGGATGACCTGGGGGAAACTGGTGGCGGACCGGATGGTGCCGTTGAAGCGGATGCCGTGGCGGTCTCTGATGCCGTGGAGGGCCTCGGACCACCACTCGTAGGCGGGGACGCCGAGGCGGGGGATGGCCGGGGCGGAGTTGACCAGCTGCGAGATCTTCTCGTCCAATGTGAGCCTGGAGACGAGGTCCTGGGCGCGCTGGCTGATGGGGAGCGAAGCATTGCAGAAGGGGAAGGACGTGGCGGAGGGGCTTGATGGGCCGCACGCGAACGGCGGCGGCTGGGCGGAGGCGGCGGGAAGGGAGAGGAGGGTGGCGACGGAGATGAAGACGATGAGTAGAGGGAGGCTCTGTGCTCGGTGGTTTCTCATCTTGACGGGTTCTTGGAGATGGTGAGAGCGTGAGAGCAAGTGACAGGCTTTTGAAGGGAATTGTGTCAGCGAGAGCAGCGGGTAAAGATAACTCCATTCTTTTTGCCTTTTCTTTTCCCTTCTTTTTCGGCATATAAATTTGAAAACTTTTAATAAAAAAAAAGGGAAAATAAGCCTAAGGTATTACCATTTAATGTTACCAGCCATTTTCGCCTACCCCTTTGGCTCCAGACACTCAAGGGCGCGAATGATAACGTCCAGAAATTAATTTTTGGAAGAGGAATAAATTTTTCTTTTTCTATTTCTAGATGAATTTCTAAGCAAAAATACTCGTTTGATAACGACACAAAATTTTTATTCTAAAAATAGAAATTCGTCTAATAACGATATAAAATTTCTCATTTTTGGACGGCGGCAACTGGCAAGCGACAATGACCAACGGATGGCGGATGGCGGCCGACGGCCGCCGACTAGCGACCGCAACTAGCAACCGACTACCGGCAGACGGCGGCGCAAGGACGAACGATGAGAAGAATTTTTATTTCTCATTTCTGTTCCAAAAATAGAAAAGTATAAAATTTTTACTTCTGATTTCTATTCCAAATCTATTTTTGGAACAAAAATCCATTTCAAAAATAGAAAAATGAAATAATTTTATAAAACAGATTTCTATTCCAAAAACAAGTTTGAAATAGAAAAATTGTTTCTGAAACAAAAATTCTAGTTTGTTATGCACCCCTCATTTACTTCGAAATGACCACATTACCTTTTACAGATTTCACCTTTGATTTAACCCATGTTCCTCTCAAATAAAGATTAAATGTGAGACCCATTCTTAATTTAAGACTAATGTTTGCCTCTTCTTTTTATTTATTCTTTTTCTTTCTCCATTTGGAAAAAAAATTGGAATACTTCTTTTCTCAAAAATTGTTTACTTGGTAAATAGCTAACTAATTATTGTGTTTCCGACAAAAAAAAAGTAATTATTTTTATAATGAGTTGTTTAATTCATTGTTTTTATACGGGGAAACTATTATTAAAAAATAACTTAAGCATAAGTAAGAGGATACTCTTTGAGCAAATTGTGTATAATGCATATATCAACCATGATGTTCAATCTTTGAGTGAATTCTGGTAAATTTGTACAAAAAATTCAAGTCAAAAAATTCATAGTCATTATGATTATCCAAAGAATTAAAGTGAATAATTTGTAGATAAAACTAGCATTTCTTTAATCTGATATATGCTTAGTGCTGTTTAGATTGTAATAATGGAGAATAAGTTTAGAAGGAGACAAACATGAAGGAAATGTTGAAATGTAATGAGTGTGAAAGATTGGGTGTAAAAAAGATGAATGTAGAAGAAGTGGTTAGGATGAAAAAATGTTTGGAAAGGATGTGAGTGACTTTTTCTTTTAGTAAAATTGAAAAAAAAATAATCTTAAATCAAGAGTAGGACTTGCAAGAGACATTTTGTCAATTCAATGAAGTAGGATGTGTCACAAGCCAATAAGAGGATGAAAATAACGTGGGCCAAATAGAACATCGCTCTTGGACATAATTTGTTTTACAACATCGCTCTTGGAGTCATGCAATTTCTAATGTAGTATATGAGTTTTCAATCGGTACTAGAAAAGCAACAATCTATGTACATAATTTGTTTCAGCCGTTACTAAGTCCACATGGCTATTTAGATATGATCATATTACTTTAAAAAGCAAGAATCAACAATGCTACATGTCCATTCAATGGCTAATTTAGATCTGATCGTGAGTGGAAAAAAAAGGCATGTATCATCAAATATTCAATATTACATTCAAGTTACTGATTCTACCCAATTGAAAGGATTTTTTGATCAATCTAAAGATCATTTCGATTCTATTAGTAAAAAGGATTTGGAATATTACACATCGATCAATCAATAAAAACTTCAACAACTAAAGAAAAGATGATTGTTTGGGATCCTTCTTTTCTTCAAACGGAATGAACAGAGTTAAAATCAGACCAATTTTCTAAATGTGTTTCTAGATATTTAAGGCTATTCACAAAACGCGAGAAAGAGATAAAGAATCATCTGCTTCCGAAAGAAATGAAGAATTTCTTGAGATCCTATAAGATCTGTCATTTCCTTTTTCTCGAACAGATGATTAGGACTTCGTCTATGTTTGAACTTATCTCGCACTATCCCTCCAAATGTATTAGTAGGAGAATATATTTCTTGGAATATGGTTGTTATGGAATAACAGAAGTTCAGAAGTGAGGGAAATGCTGGGAGGCATATTAAAATCCTAGGTTGGGTGACATCTGTGATGCCGATCTGATTAGTCTAAAGCAGGATTATCTTGCTTTCATAAAATTAGCCCCATTTTCTTTTAGTAAGATCTATTAATGTTATTATGTAATTATTGTGGCTGTATTCATCTGTATTTGTAGCTCAACTATAGGCCTCCATGTCGCTGCAGGATTGTTTTTGGTGGGCACAGTCTTGATTTTTGTGATTACCTACACCCGGATGGAACTCGTGAAGCAACTGTTCCACCCACGTCGTGGCATGCCAGGGACGATCGCGGATTTGTCATTGCCACATTTAGACAAGGCAAATCTGTCGGTATCAGTCATTGCTTTCTTGGTAGGCAAACGTATGCATTCATCTATATCTTTATGTTGGTTTTGTTGATGTTGATGACACTTCCAGTGAAGTTTTTGACAACATTCTGGACTATGGTAATGGCTGTACTCTCCTGTAACATTTCTTTTCAAGTGATTTACAATTTCTCATTCTGATTGTGGCTCTTTATCGCCTCTAAATTTCAAGTATCCTTTGATCATGTATTTTTGGCCAAGTCGTCTTGAGCATTAGGTCCGGGTGGACCTGAACCCGCTGAGATGTGTTAACAGTTTTAAGTAGAAATTGTCCCCTCAACCCGTCATTCCCCTTTTCCATAGTGATACTCCAATTTGGAGAAAGTTTCAATTTTGGTCCCCACAATTCAATTCTCGATCAATTTCTCCCGAACGGCCATTCAGAGAATTTTTCAAGTTTATTCTTTTGAAAATTGAGATATTTGAGTGCCAAGTCCAACGACTCTAGCTAGAAAGCCTATTTAACATTTTTTTTTATTAATATAACTCACATACGTGGCTCGCAGGAGAGATGAATCAGCAAAAAAGAGTCAAAACAACGTCATTTTACCTCGGATTTGAATTGTAATATAAATATTAATTAAATTAAATTTAAAAATAATTTTCTTTTTAAAAAAAATGTAGAGGTGAGTGAGGGGTATGCAAGCCCTCGCCACCGCCTCCACACCATCATCAAGAAGGGCCGGCGACGGTGGGGGAGGCTCAGCCAGGGTTGCTAGGCCCTGCCAAGGGCTAACAACTAGGGGTGTGCAAAAGAACCGGGATCTGCCCAGACCGCCCGGAACCGGCGATTCTTAAGGGAATCGGTCCGGTTCCCGGTTCCAATTTATGGGAACCGGTGGGTACCAGTCCAGTTCCCGGTTCCATGGGCGGATCCGCCCGCTCGCCCACCCAGACCGGATCGATTAATATTTAATATTAAAAAAATACTAAAACAAACCCTAGTGAAATCGGACCATTTTCCCTCTTTTCCCCTCTTTTCTTCTTTTCCCTCACGCGGGTTGGGCCCGATCCATTTTTCATCTTTTCCGCGGTCCGGCCCTCTCCTCTTCTTCTTCCTCCTTCCTTCCTCGTGCTAGACAGTGGACACCACGCTCAGTGAAGACTAAAGGCACGCAAGACGACCTAGGGCAGAGAGAGAAGAGGGTAGACCGGCAACGGAGGGGACGCCTTGCAGGAGCCATCAATGCCGCCGAACGGAGCAACGCGAGGTCCGGCAAGAAACCCGGACAGAGGGGACGTCTTGGCGAACGCCTTCGATGCCGAGCAGGCCTACACGGAGAAGATAGGCTGAGACGCCAGTTTGGCCAAGAGGGAGGCCGGTCAGCGCGCCCAGGACCGGCAGCAGAAATGCCCCTGTCAACCGGACCTTCCAGCCTATAAATAGGGCCTCATGGAGCTCAATGAAGGGGGGTCGAGTAGAGATGATGTGAGAGAGAGAGAGAGAGATCTGTGAGACCTTGAAAAGAGAGGGGGAGATCGAGTGAGATCTGAGAGCTGCGAGTAAGGATAGAGTGTGAGGGAAAGAGCCGCCGTCGACCACCACTCTTGAACCATAGCCGACAACCCACCCCGACTTCTCTTTCGCGTCAAAATCACGGTAGATTTCGTCCCCCTTTGTTCTCAACTTTTCCGATATGGGATCGGTTTCCCAAGGATCTCGGCTCGGAGTTGCGCGAGGCGGACGAACGTAGCCCGATCTATCGAGCTCGTCCGCCGCCCGACGTCAAAACCCTAGTGACCCGCGACGCCACAACTCGCCTCCGTGCCAACCACCGCGCCAGCAGCCGTGAGCACCCTTTGCCCGCTTGCCCGTCACCGCGACGCCACAGCTTGCCTTCGCGTCAAGATCGGTTCCATGGATCCACCCGAGAACTAGACCGGACCGGCGGTCCGGTTCCCGGGTGGATCCCGGTTTTAATTTTTTGGAACTGGTCCTTAGCAAGCGTTCCCGGTTCTAGGTCGGGAACCGCCCGCTCGGACCATGCACACCCCTACTGACAACCCCGGCCAACCGACAATGAGGGCTTAGCCGTCACCCAGATCTGGGCGACAGTTGTGACCCTCCCCCAAATCTGACGAGGGTTGTCGGCCCTCACCTAGCTGAGCCAAGGGCCACCTCTAGCCGACCCTCCCCCCCCTCCTCGGGCGACGATGGGGAGGCGACAGCGAGAGCTTGCATAGCCCTCACCTCTACTTTTTTAAAATATGTATATATAGTTTTAAATTCAATTTAATTAAAATTTAGATTAAAATTCAAACCTAAGGCAAAACAACGTCGTTTTCACTTTTCTAGCCACGTCAGTATGCAAAACGGCATCATTTTGTATTTGTCTCACCGGAAAAACGCTAAATCAACATTTTGACCAGATTTTTTCACCGCTGGTATTTTGCTCCGATTTTGACAGTTAAGTGTTCATTTTCTAATTTTTGACACTTAATCCTTAGTGCCAAGTTTTGACACTCCAAGGATCCAAAATATCCTACTAGTTCTCATGGCGATGGAATTAATGGAAAACTACTTGAAAATTCATTACGATCATTCCTATTGATCTTTTTCTCGTGCAAGTGGGGAGAAGTTGCCGTTTTATTTTTTTCTAGTTACACTTGCCAGTTGAAACGCTAATCTAAGTATGTAGCAAGCAATTTAATCCTTAAAATTGCAAGATGTCTGGCTAAATTGCATATCAGGCCATCACGTTGATCGGGTACTCTTGATCTCCCACCCCCAAGAAGCGCCGCCCTTCTTCTAATATCATCACGCCATTTTCATCAGCTCGGCTCAGGTGTTCGCAAGGGTTCAATGCCAATCGGATCTCCACAGTTTCGCCCCCCTTCAGTTCCACACTCTGGAAGGCCACCAGCTGCTTCACTGGACTCCTGCTGCTTGGCTTCGCATGCCTCACAAAGAGCAACACCGGGTGCTTGCCTACCATGTCGCCATGGTTCTTGACTTCGACCGTGACTAAAAAATTGCTCTTCTTGCAAAACGCTGCTCCCAAATCTGAAACCGGTCTGTATCGAGGGGAGTCATCCGAGGCTTCATCAAGTTGAGATTTACGGGATTGGTTTAGGTAGAAAAGTTCCTTGGTAACAGATATAAACTTGTACGAATTTTCCGTGTAGCTAAGCCCATATCCATACTCAAAAACCGATTGGCCTTGGTAGAACCGGTATGTACGCCCGGGATAGCCGGCGGATGGTTCAGGCCTCATCCTCATGTCAGTCATTGGCACTGTGGTGAATTCTTGCGGGTACCAAGTCACTGGCAATCTCCCTCCTGTTTCAGAAGTAAAAGAATTTAATCGCGACCTGATTTTTTCAGAAACTCAGCTACAAGAACCCTGAAATGAAGGGGGATCATAGGATCTTACCAGGATTATATTCACCAAAGATGATTTCTGACAACGCCATCCGGCCAGCCTCACCAGGATAACCGGCCCACAAGATGCTTCCAATGTTCTGATCATCTCGGGCGAATCTAATGTCAACAGGACCTCCACAAAGAATCACCAAAATGACCGGCTTCTTTGTAGCTTGGGCGACGGTTGTGATGAACTCTTGTTGCCTACCGGGAAGGACCAAATCCACGCGATCGAAGTCCTCCCTCTCTTGAGTTTGATCTAACCCCATGATCAGCACCACGTGATCTACTGCTTTCGCTACTTCCACGGCCTGGGCAATCTGGGGCGACGAACACTCTACATCGTCACAACCCGGCTGGTACCTCGTGTCCTTCACGTAATTCTGCAGAGCCTGCAGCAGCGTCACAGACTTGCATGGTGGTCCTGCATAGTTCCCGAGCAGCTTCCAGGCATTGTTAGCATTGGGGCCTATTACAGCAAGCGACATGGACTCCGTTCTCTGAAGAGGCAGACGCTTTTCTATGTTCTTCAGAAGCACAATGCCGCTTCGAGCAGCCTCAAGAGCCAAATCTTGATGCTTTTGGGAGCAGACCTGATCCGGACCTATGTTCCCGAAAGGCTGTTTCTTGGGGTCGCCATCAAAAAGTCCTAGCCTCATTCTTACCGAGAAGAGGTTGTGAAGCGCTCTATTTATCTCGGATACTGACACTTTCTTTTGCTCGACAGTGGATTTGGTATGTCTCTTCAGGTAGTCTCCACAATTGACATCCATGCCTGCAGGTTTCGGTACCGTTCGATGATGTTAACTTCACAAATTTCGCATATGACACGATTCTCTCGTTCGAAATTGAAAGTATACTCGGTGATATCATAGAGGGATTGGTGATGTCATAGAGGGATTTTACAATGAATCCATTGATTTGAGATGACTTATTTACACCCTTTTATTTTTTCCATATTTCTACTAATTGAGAAAATGTGAGGTGATTGGTGATTTGGTGAATACTGGTCTAGTATTCTGCCATTTCTAAGGCAATCAACAACTGTTCATTTCTGAGTGATTGAACCTTCATTCTCCAGTGTCATCAATTCATGCGTAAAAAAGAAAACCGAAAAGGTCCAAAGCCGAACATCGTGTGCATGCGCGTAGTTTCAAGAAAGAAAACCCCATGCTAAGACTTGACTGGCAGGGAATTAAAGAGAGATATTCTAAATGCACACAATGATGGTCATTCGTTAGAAAATCAGATCTCGAATCCTAAAAGAATCTCATTCACCATAAACATTTAGAAAATATGCGAAAAAAGATACCGAGAAAAATTGAAAACAAAATAATACATGCGACTACTTGGGACATATTCCCAGAACGTGCATAAAGGGCCAAAGGCAGTTGACCCTTGAGGATAAGAAATGATGGACCAATCTGAATAACAAGGTAGCCCAAGCCAACTCTCATCGGCTTGTGGTAGTCCCATTCATATCCTCAACTCTTATATTCATCGACCAAGATTAAAGGATTAACCTTCATTAGTAGTTGATTAACGATATAATCACATTTCTAATGTACTGTTTCCATCGCTATTACTAGCCGAATTTTTGTGAGGCATACAAATGCTGCGTAAAAAAGATCATTTCCATGAGTTTGTTTTTTTGTTTTCTATACACCTTCTCCTGATAGGAGAAATATTAGGTGATCATCTTTACACGCCATCACCTAATTTGATGCATTTGACATAACATTAGGCTATAGGGCGGCACAAAATTTAACTGATAGACACGACTCGTGTGAATTTTAGGCTAGTCATCAGCTTGTTCATATAAATGCTAAGGAGTGCATTAACATACCGGCTTTGAGGACATCGGCGACGGCATCTTCTGGTGTCTTGGCATATCCTTGTTTTTCGTATATGATAGCGACGCCGTTGCAATCCGATGTTATGTACCTGCCATAACTCAGCTACTAGTAATCAACAAACCATCATCATCTTCTCTTCAAAAGCCATCCGCTTTCACTTATTTACCCGTCGAAAGACCATTGTCCACGGGCAACGTTGGAGAGGAGGTTGTAGTCTGCGCAGTTGGGGACGCCATTGACCCGGTTATAAGCACACATGATTCCACTTGCCTTCCCATCCTGAATGCACCTCTGAAACGGGGGTTGGAATGTATCCGCCATGTCTTGTGCCGTCACCTAAATCGACCCAAATCATATATTGCAAGTTATCACAAGTTAAAAATAATACGAAAAAATAAATTTGAGGAATTTCTATATATTTCACAATATATATTAATGAAAAGTACATTAACTTATTTATAAGCCTTATAAGATAACTATTTTAAGATAATATCATAATCAAGATATGTACAATTAAATGAAGAGAAACATGCAATGTATGTGCAATAAAGGCCAAGCCCATAGCTAGAAAACCTAAGCCAAGCCCATAGCTAAAAAAACCTACTTTCTTGCAATTAGGAGTGTTATTTGAATATGAAATCTAATCATGGAAATCCAGCATCCCATTTTTTTTTTACTACTCAAGGCTTTGATACTTGTAGCATACGTGCAATATTGACAACAAAAATATCATAATTATCATAAATACAAGAAATTATGTTAGAGATGTCCTACTTATGTTTAACATCACGCGATCCAAATAGCAACCCAAATCATATCACCGCCGCTTCTAATCGGGCCAAAATGGCAACTTAAAAAGCAACTTCCACGGGTCTTAGGCAAAATGGAGGTTTACTTTCAGCGATGTTTCTTGTATATACATCAGAAGAGAATGATCTATGTACAACATTGTTCAGCCGGTTAAAACTATTATCGTGTATACACTTTTCCTTTCTTACAGTGTTCATCTACCATAAAGATATCGCGTTATTAAGCTATCTCCGCAGCTGTTGAAGAAAAATACAAGAAAACCCTCCAGCATATTTTTCTGTGGAAGTGTAAATAGTGGAAATCAGACTTCTTTCGGATCTTGATCCCCTAGTTACATAAATTAAATTCAGATAACATGACCCACAGTATATCTTATTAAATTCACTCGTGTATAGACCGAATTAACATGTTGTTTTTCTTCTGTTTTTTTTTCCTGTACCAGCGACTATTTTTTTTTCCACTAGAATAAAAAGACAGATGTGCAGCACTTCACTTTTAAAAAGGCGAAAGAAGCCACAAAAAAAAGAAAAAAAAAACTCAAATTATGTCAATAGCGACACATTTACTTGAATTTTTTTTGGTAAAGTAAAAAAAATCCTAACCTTGTAATTATATGACGCATTTATTTTTCGTCATAATTCCATTAAATGATTTTTCAATCAAAATAACTAAGCCACATGGACACATATCAATACTGTTTGCTTTCGAGTATCCATTTAGGCGATTCTTATTGAGAAAACTTTGACGAATGATAAATGCATCCCATAAGTATGAGTTTAAGTTTATGATTTTTGATATTTCAAAAAAAAGAATTTTAAAGTAAATGTGGCTTTCAATGCCTTTGGCCCTTTTAAAAAGGGAAAGGGCATACATGATTCTTAAACTCTGGCCTAATATGTAATGTAATTTATCCTTGAACTTTCGTTCAATATGTGATATGGTCCATGAAGTAAATATAACCCTGCACTTTTGATACATGTTAAATATAATCCCTAATATAATGGTCAATGTTGTTCTTGAACTTGAATTAATGGAAGAATAATATTAAAATATTTTCATATAATTCAAGGATTAAGTTAAACATCTATTAAAAATTCACGAATCACATTAAACAATGTAAAAGATTAGGAACTATATTGCACATTAAACAAAAGCTCAGGGATTAACTAAAATCACATTGCGTATTGGGTCAAAGTTCAAAAACCGTTTATATCATTTTTCTTTTTAAATAAACAATTAATTGATACAGAAGATCTGCTTCTGCTCTAATTATATGCTGTAATTAGGCATTTTAACTTATGGGGATATAGAAGATTTGAGGAACAGATAGGCCAAAGCTACGACCGCTAGCTGTCATTTTAGTCCTGTCACTGACCCGAGCATCGAAGACGAACCGGTTCACGCCCTTCCAGTTGTCCAGATCGTAGGCCGTGAAGTGCTTGCAGCAAGCGGATGCCTGAAGGCTCCCGCGGGGCTTCCCTCCGCCTTGGAAGGCATCGCCTTGGACGCCTCGCACGTACGAGACGGCGTACTTGCCGGTGACCAGAGGGTCCTCGCCGGGCGTCTCCTGCCCTCTCCCCCACCTCGGGTCTCTGAATATGTTGATGTTCGGGGCCCAGAAAGTCATCCCCTTCGCCTGCCCCGAGTTGTACACCGCCCTCGCCTCGGTCCCTATCGCCTGCAAAGCCACCGTTTCGGTTCGGTTCGGTTAGGGTCACTTCTTTTGGTGCACTGATTGGTCTTTCGGGGTCGCAAGCTTACCTGGCCGATGCGGTACCAGAGGTCGGCGTCGAAGGAGGCGGCGGTGAGGATGACCTGGGGGAAGATGGTGGCGGACTGGATGGTGCCGTTGAAGCGGATGCCGGGGCCGGATTCGGAGACGCCGTGGAGGGACTCGGACCACCATTCGTAGGCGGGGATGCCGAGCCGGGGGATGGCCGGGGCGGAGCTGACCAGCTGCGAGATCTTCTCGTCCAATGTGAGCCTGGAGACGAGGTCCTGGGCACGCTGGCTGACGGGGAGAGAGGCATTGCAGAAGGGGAATGACGTGGTGGAGGCGCCTAATGGGTCACACGAGAACGGCGGCGGCTGGGCGGAGGCGGCGGGAGGGGAGAGGAGGGTGGCGACGGAGATGAGGACGATGAGTAGAGGGAGACTCTGGACTCGGTGGTTTCTCATTTTGGCGGGTTCTTGGAGATGGATGAAGGCAACCGCGTCGGTGAGGGCAGTGGGTAAAGAGAACTCCATTCTTGATTTTTTTTCTTCCTTTTTCAGCAATAAAATCTTGAAAATGTTTGTTGAAGGAAAGGGAAAATATACCTACCATTAAATGTTATGTTACCAAATCTTATACTTTCCTAATGTTATGCTACCATATCTATACTTTCCGATTTCTTCTATACACTTGATATACAATCTAACCAAACATAATTATAACTAGGGAGAATTTCAAATAAAAACCCAAAGTGAACCAATTTTTACAAAAAGAGTTCAAAGTAAATATTATTTCAAGTAAAGATTTTTTGTTTTTGTCGGTAAATAAAGACTTGAAATGACCAAATTAATCTCTAAAATTTTAGCGTCCTCTAATTTTCTTCTTTTGACTGAGGTTGCTTTGTTAAATTGGTCCATCTGATTCTTCGTTTGCCAATAATAGCCTATTGTCACGGGTCGATAATTTCCTTGGCCGCGGATTAACCCGTGCGGCGCCTGGTGAACGGAATTCACTAGGCCAGCCTTCCTTCTATAGTTGTTCCAATGAACAATACGTCAAATAGCTTTTTTCACACGAAATCGTACCACATCCAGCTTGGCTCGGGTGTCTAGTCCATCAAGCGAGACAGTAGCTCTCTTTAAGTTCAACAACTGGTTTCAGCCTGCCATGACCTCATCAGAAGAGCGGTATCAACTCATGACCAGTTTGTTCACAGGAGACCAAGCCCGCCTTCAGAACTCTTAAATAATATTATTATTCTTCTATCCTAAAACTCATAACACCAACCATCCTGACGTCACTCTCACGAACCAGTTGTGTTCATCCTCTCTGCACCCTCGCTCTTCACTCGATAACCCCAAACTTCACTCCCAAGGATTCATGGGTACAGGAGAATCACGGACCATGTCACTATCGTCTATTGTTAAAGCAACATGTAGAGAATGTGTGAGCATATCGTGCTATATCGCGGCACATATTGTGCTATACCACACCGATGACAACGACTTCATTGATATGTTAGAGTTGTGAATTTTCTATATTTATCTCCACCAAGTAAAGATCTAATGGAGCTGTCAAAATTAATTGTATTTGATCGATCCAACTGCTCTTTCAGCTTCTAACGTGATTTTGTTTTCGGGCATAGAGTTGTGAAGGCTCCTTTATTATTTCTTGAAGTGGCCATACAAGGATTATGTGCATTCATGTGCCATGATGCACGGCTTTCCCAGACATGAGCAGGAAAAAAGGTTTTAGATGATTGCATTGTAGATGCATCCTTGTATCTCTCGTTTAATCTGGAGTTAGCGATTATGTTTCAATGAGCAATATCGGTAATTCCCTGTGGGCTTTGAGATGTCATGTCACGTCACGAACGACGTATCTGCTATAAAATGCCTGCCATCAATTTAATTGACATGTTCATTTTTGTTCAATGTAGTGAAAGATGAATGACGTACCCGGAAACAGATGAAAGAAGATCTGATGAACCCGGCAATTGATGTAACCTAACAACGATGTCTTTCGACGTTGCAGACTCTCTTCCCTTCCCTCCTTCGCAAGTTGACGAGAGACGTCTAGAATCGACAGCTAACGGGGCTTCTGAAGAGGAGAAAATATTGGGTGGTCCGGAGATCGAAGTCCACGTGGCTTGTTGTAATAGGCCTCAACTGCCAACAAAGCCTGGAAGCTGGTCGGAAGCTACGCAGGACCGCCGTGCTAGAACGGGACGCTGCTGCAGGCTCTGCAGAGTTATGTGAAGGACACGAGGTATCAGCCGGGTTGTGACTGATGTAAGAGCGTTTACCGCCGACGCTTGCACGGGACATAAGCAGCAGATCACGTGGTGCTGATCATGGGTTTTGGTCAAATTCAAGAAAGGGAGGACTTTGATCGTGTGGATTTGGTCCTTCCCGGCAGGCAACAAGAGTTCATCACGACCGTCGCCCAAGCTGCGAAGAAGGCAGCCACTTTGGTGCTTCTTCGTGGAGGTCCTGTCGACGTAAGATTTCGCCAGAGAAGATCAGAACATCGGAAGCATATTCCGGGCCGGTATCCTGGTGAGGCCTGATCCGGACCTAATTAAAGCATTTCATAGCTAGAAGAAACTGCCGGTGACACTGGAAATTGGAACCAAGCATGACAAAAACCCATTCAGTCGCAAAGCAACATGAACAGATTAAAACAGAGAATTCGCAGATACAATGAAAAACTACTTGAAAATTCATTGATGCTCATTCCTTATTGATCCTTTTTCTCATGCGAATAGGGAGAAGTTGCCGTTCGAATATTTTCTTGTTACACTTGCCAATTGAAACGCTAATAGAAGGATGCAGCAAGCCATAAAATCCTTAACAATGCAAGATGAACAACCGCCCAATTTCGCATATCAGGCCATCACGTTGATCGGGTACTCTTGATCTCCCACCTCCAAGAAGCGCCACCCTTCTTCTAATATCATCACACCATTTTCATTGGCTCGGCTCAAGTGGTCGCAGGGGTTCAATGCCAATTGCACCTTCATGGTTTCGCCCCCCTTCAGTTCCACACTCTGGAAGGCCACCAGCTGCTTCATCGGGCTCCCGCTGCTTGGCTTTGCATGCCTCACAAAGAGCAACACCGGGTGCTTGCCCACCATGTCGCCATGGTTCTTGACTTTGACCGTGGCCACAAAATTGCTCTTCTTGCAAAAATCTGCTCCCAAATCTGAAACTAGTCTGTACCGAGGGGAGGCGTCCGAGGCTTCATCAGGTTGAGATTTAGCGGATTGGCTTAGGTAGAAAAGTTCCCTGGTAACAGATATGAACTTATAAGAATATTCTGTGTAGCTAAGCCCGTGTCCATACTCGAAAATCGACTGGCCTTCGTAGAACCGGTATGTACGCCCAGGATAGCCAGTGGATGGTTCAGGCCTCATCCTCATGTCAGTCATTGGCACTCTAGTGAATTCTTGCGGGTACCAAGTCACTGGCAATCTCCCTCCTGTTTCAATAGTAAAAGAAAACGTCCTGATTTTTTCAAGAAACTCAGGTACAGAAGCCAAGAAGTGAAGAGGGATCGTAGGATTTTACCAGGATTATGTTCACCAAAGATGATTTCTGACAACGCCATCCCACCTGCCTCACCAGGATAACCAGCCCACAAGATGCTTCCGATGTTCTGATCATCTCTGGCGAATCTTATGTCAACAGGACCTCCACAAAGAAGCACCAAAATGACTGGCTTCTTTGCAGCCTGGGCGACAGCCGTGATGAACTCCTGTTGCCTGCCAGGAAGGACCAAATCCACACGATCGAAGTCCTCCCTCTCTTGAGTTTGATCTAACCCCATGATCAGGACCACGTGATCTGCTGCTTTCGCTACTTCCACAGCCTGGGCAATCTGCGGTGACGAACACACTACATCGTCACAACCCGGCTGATACCTCGTGTCCTTCACATAACTCTGCAGAGCCTGCAGCAGCGTCACAGACTTGCATGGCGGTCCTGCATAGTTCCCGAGCAGGCTCGAGGCATTGTTGGCATTGGGGCCTATTACAGCAAGCGATGTGGACTTTGATCTGTGAAGAGGTAGGCGTTTTTCTTTGTTCTTCAGAAGCACGATGCCACTTTGAGCAGCCTCGAGAGCCAAATCTTGATGCTTCTGGGAGCAGACCTCATCCGGGCCTATGTCGCCAAATGGCTGTTTCTTGGGGTCACCATTGAAGAGTCCTAGCCTCATTCTTACCGAGAAGAGGTTGTGAAGTGCTCTGTCTATCTCGGATACTGACACTTTCTTTTGCTCAACAGCGGATTTGGTATGATTTTGCAGATAGGTTCCACAGTTGACATCCATGCCTACACGTTTCAGTACCATTAACTTCACAAATAACAAGTGCATCACCATTCTTTCGTCTGAATCCGAAAGCACACTATGATTTTTTCGTATTTCCGCTAATTGAGAAAACGTGAGGTGATTGGTGATCTGGTGACCACTGGTGTAGTGTCCTGCCAATTCTAAGGCCATCAACAACTGATCCAGTGCTTTTGTTTGCAAATTATGGATTCACAAAATGCGCGATCTTGGCTAAATGTTTTGGTCATGAGTGAAGGTCAATGCTGTTGAAACGATAGGAGTTATAGAATTCTATCACAAATTGTTTTCATGCTTCCAAATTTTTTCCTCCAAAAGTGACAAAAAGACATTTAAAGAAAAACTTGGAAAGACTTCAAAGGGATTCTCTCTCTCTCTCTCTCTCTCTCTCTCTCTCTCTCTCTTTTCTGTTTATTGGCCATATTCGCTTTATCTGTATAAAGAAAAATGGCCATCTTGCTTGCACGGCGCATACAATAATTGAATTTGCTAGGGCCTAATGTTTTGTGTTTCTTTTCTATGATTTTTGCCTCTCTGTACATTTCTGTCTTGAGTGAACTGACTTCATTCTTCAGTATCACCAATTCACGCGTGAAATCGAAAGCTGAAATGGTCCAAAGCTGAACATTGTTTGCAGGCATTAAGTTCCAAGGACATCATGCCAAGGCTCGACTATTCGCGAATCAAAGAGAGATATTCTAGTGCTGGACCATTCGTCGAAAATCAAATCTCAAAATGCTGAAAAGATCTCTTTGGCCAAAAACATAAAGAAAATATGCGAAAGAAAACACCGAGGGGAAAAAAAATCAAAAGAATACATAATACAACGTGGTGAAGAAAAGGGAGCATAAAGGGCCAAGGCCTTTGACTTTTGAGGATAAGAGATGATGGACCAATCTGAATAGTACGATAAGATCAGCTTGTGGTGGCCCCGTTCATATCCCCAATCCTCCTTTCAATCGACCAAGATCAAAGGATTCGCCATTTTTTAAATAGTTGATTGATGATTTAATCGTGTTTTAAATGTAATATGTGGAGTTTCCACAAAACAAGAAAAAGAAAAAGAGAACAGTGGATAAAAGCGACCAAAAATTCTAAATTATACCCATTATAACACATTTACCATGAACTTTTTTTTATAATACGAAAATCTCAAACTTGTACTCATGAGACACATTTGCTCTAAACTTGTATAATGTTATGCATTTACTTGTAACACCAAAAATCCCAAACTTGTATCTACGTAATATACTTACCCCAAAAATTTAGTGTCACGGAAAAAAATTTCAGATTTTTTTGTATCGCATAAAAAAGTTTAGAATAAATATATCGCATGGATATACTTTGGGTTTTAGTGTTATAAGAAAAAGTTTAATATAAATATGTCACACAGATACAAATTTGAAGTTTTTTGTGTCACAAATAATTTATAACAAATATGTGACAACGGGTAAAGTCTGGGGTTTTTATGGCTTTTTCCCTTCGCATTATACCCCCGAAATCTTGCAAGACATACCAATGCTACATATAAAAGATCAATCAGAATCTTACTCATGATTTGAAAGGGTTAAAACAAAAGTACTTTTTCTTATGATCTCTCTCTTTAGGTCACTCTCTAATAATCAACATCTCGCGAGTGTGTTTATTAGATTACATTCTCCTAATAGGAGAAATATTAGGTGATTATTACCTAACTCGATGCATTTAATATACCGTCAGGCTATATAGGGCAATGCAGAATTTTACCGTTAGACAAGAGTTATGGAAATTTGAGGCTAGAATGAGGAAGCGTTCATGAAAATGCTAAGGAATGGATTAACATACCAGCTTTGAGGGCATCGGCAACGGCATCCTCAGGCGTCTTGGCATATTTTTGATTGTCATACATGATGGATACAGCATCGCAATCCGATGTTATGTACCTACCATATCTCAACTCCTATTAGTCAACACGTCAACCTCATCTTCTCTACAATAGCCATGGAGTATTAAAAATGGACATGTCACTTTCACTTGCTTACCCGTGGAAAGACCACTGACGACGGGCAATGTCGGAGAGAAGATTGTAGTCGGCGCAGCTAGGGACGCCGTTGACCCGGTTATAAGCGCACATGATCCCACTAGCCTTCCCGTCCTGAATGCACCTCTGAAATGGTGGCTGGAACGTATCCGCCATGTCTTGTGCTGTCACCTGAATCGATTCGACACAAACATCGGAAGTTAAGTGAGACCAGGTAGTCCAAATAGCAACCAAAATCTTTACCACTACTGCTCCCACAAGATTTGATTCTAACTTTTAAGAAAAGCAACCAGGTCATACGGGCAAACTTATATGCAACTTCCACCGTCCATGTCTTTCCGCAATGTCCTTGTCTCATGCTCTAAAAACGTAATATACGTTATACATTGTTGTTCAGTGGAACCTATTCTATCAATGTACTACAATCACAGGAACGATCAATATACAACAATGTTCAGAGTGATGCAAACGATTTATGATGGTATACGCTTGTCTTTCTTACAGTGAGTAAATTCACCTATTCACCTACGATGAGGACAGTGCAATAAGCTATTCTCCTAGCTACTTGAAAGAAAAAAAAAAGGACAAGAAAACCCGCGAGCGCATCCTTTTAAGGAAGTATAGACAGTAAAAGTCGGACATCTTTCAGAGCTCGACCTAGGTTGGATAAATTAAATTCAGATTACGATCATGGCCCGCAACATAATCTAATAAAATTCACTCACGCATGGGCGGAATTCACTTTTGGTAATCTTACAAAATTCACTCACGTATGGGCCGAATTCACTTTCGGTAATTTCCTAGAATAAAACAGCAGATGTGCAGCACCTTCACTTTCTAAAAAAGCCACCAATCAGTCAAAGGCCTAATTGAATAATCCCTCAATTAATGGACACTCATGATCTGTGTCAGCCCTAATCACGTGCTCTCTCGTGCTCTTATAGGCAATTTAACTTGTGAAGGAGGGAAGAGCGAGAAGGAATCTTTGAACCCCGTCCAAAAACCGCTCCAAAGCCAGACACAAACTTCCAAAACGTCCTTAAAACATCATTTAACCCCCCCACAAGACAAGACGCTCGGGAAATCCGCCAAACGTTGTATAAGAAAAAGACGAGGAATCGATAAACCAGGTGCAGAGAGTACGAGGGTAAAGATCATTTTTTAAGTCCTGTCACTCACCTGAGCATCGAAGTCGTAACGATCCACGCCCTTCCAGCGGTCCAGATCGTAGGCGGTGAAGTGCTTGCAGCAAGCGGACGCCTGGAGGCCCCCCCGGGGCTTCCCTCCGCCCTGGGGGTGGTCGCCCTGGACGCCTCGCACGTACGAGACGGCGTACTTTCCGGTGACCAGCGGGTCCTCGCCGGGCGTCTCCTGCCCTCTCCCCCACCTCGGGTCTCTGAATATGTTGATGTTGGGCGCCCAGAACGTCATCCCCGTCGCCTGCCCCGCGTTGTACACCGCCCTCGCCTCGGTCCCTATCACCTGCAACGCCACCGATTCGGGTCGGTTCGGGTCGGGTCACTTCTGTGTTTTGGTGCCCTGTTTCTGGAATCGCGAGTGGTCTTTTTGGGGGCGCGGGGGTTCCGGGAGCTTACCTGGCCGATGCGGTACCAGAGATCGGCGTCGAAGGAGGCGGCGGTGAGGATGACCTGGGGGAAGCTGGTGGCGGACCGGATGGCGCCGTCGAAGTGGATGCCGCGGCCGGCGTTGGAGACGCCGTGAAGGGACTCGGACCACCACTCGTAGGCGGGGACGCCGAGCCGGGGGATGGCCGGGGTGGAGCTGACCAGCTGCGAGATCTTCTCGTCCAATGTGAGCCTGGAGACGAGGTCCTGGGCGCGCTTGCTGATGGGGAGCGAGGCCTCGCAGAAGGGGAAGGACTTGGTGGAGGGGCTCGATGGGTCGCACGAGAACGGCGGCCGCTGGGCGGCGGCGGGAGTGGAGAGGAGGGTGGCGGCGGCGGAGGCGAAGGTGATGAGCAGAGAGAGGATTTGGACTTGGCGGTCTCTCATCTTGATTGGGCTCTTTGGAGATGGCGAGACTGGGGGAGAGTGGCTTTTGAAGTGAAGGGAGAGTGTCAGTGAAGAGCAGTGAGTGGGTGGGTGAAGAGAACTCCATTCTTGACCTTTCCTTTTCTTTTTTTAGCCAAAAACCTCTTTTAATATATATATATATATAATTATTAGTGAAAAGAATGCCTCAGAGGTGCCTCTGAATGTTACCATCTACACTTTTAACACTTTTTATCAGACCAGAAAAAGGATATGTACTTTTGACACTTTTTCCCCATGCTGATTCCCTAAGGTTAATCAAATTTTATTCCGAATTATAAAAAAAAGCTTACTTCCACCTTGATTTCAAATCTGTCCGTACGTCAAAAAATCATCATTGTTTTTTTCAACTACATAATTTGACAAGTGTTATGCAAAGATATCCCCTTCTTTTTTAGAAGTTAAGGTTACAGATAGCTTATAATGGAGTCTCACCTAAAATCCTCTTGGTAAGGTGAGAGATTTCAATAGGGGGAGTTATGCTACATTTCATCAAATAGCTCCAACATATACACGCCGATGTAGTTCAAATATAGGAAACTTCAATAGTATCACCATCAGAAGGTTTCTATTGTTCTTTACAAGATGAGAGGGTTGGTGAAAACTTCAATTTTGATAATGAACTTATAAAGATTATGATATCGTTAATTTTGAGTAAATTAGCTGCTCTTTTTAAATGTGTAAGAAGATTTAAGATAAGAATAAAAGTTTAGTAATTTTTATGAGATAAATGAAAAGTTCACGTCAGAATTGAGACTGAACTTAAAGTTTAAAGTTTTTATAAAGCAATTAGGCCCTTTTTTTCATGCACTTAGAGATAATTTCTTACGACCCATATATAATTAAGCATAGAAAATTTTGTGAAATTTCGTAAACTATGTTTCTTAGAATTCCTCGTCATCACTGGAAAAGCAAGAAATCATTCGCAATGGTTGTTTCGGCCGCGTGCTATCCACATGACTATTTGGATTTGGTCGAGAGTTCTATATGACGAGTTGTTTTTTTTTTTTTTTTTTTTGTGATTCGAACCCACGCACCGTACCAACACCTGACGGCCCGAAAGCGGCCCGAGGTAATGGGGAAACCCCAAAAGAATACGTGTCTTAGCCCATCGCACACGTACCATCGGGTAAGTTACCCTGCGACGTCCGGGAATTGAACTCCTCCCCTTATAGGGGGAGAAGCTCGCTGTCAGCAGCGCCACCGAAGTGAGTGGTAAATTGATGATAATTTCGCAATGGTTGTTTCGGCCGCGTTCTATCCACATTACTATTTGGATCTGGTCGAGGGTTCTATATAGACGAGTTGTTGTTCTGTCCTTGTTGGATAATTGATCAGTCTTGGCACATGCAGGGTGGGGCCCCTTTTCTACGGAGAAAAGTCAAAGCTCTTCGACTTACGATTCGTACTCGGAAAAAAAAAATTAAAAAGAGGAAAAAGGACGACAAGGCTCGATCACAGAACTAGAATTTTGGTGCCGAAAACATTTCACGAATCAGATTCGACCGTCGCCCCGACAATAATTGTCCATATAGAATTTTCAAAGAAGCGTGTGCTTTGGAAAGTTGATCATTTTGCTTCGTCGCGCTCTAGTAAAATGTAACCTGTTCGACGTCTTGGACAATGTTCCCGGAACTGCGTTAGGGCTACATTTGAATTATTTTGCTAAGATCTCAGCCTCGGCGGTTGATGTAACCTAACAACGAAGCAATCGCTGGACGCTGTGGACTCCCTTCCCTCCTTCACAAGTTTCCTTTTTGAGAGAAAAAAGGGCTCAAAACTCTTCAAACCTATGAGCTCAAAGTTTGAGTGAGATGGTGAAAAAGACTGAAAGATAATGGAATGGGACCAAGCTTTTTCCCTCTTCTTATTTGGCTCAAACACCCCTTTACAGTGTATTGATTATATTACTTTTCGGCTTTTCCACCTTTAAATGTTGTACCGCACGTAGCCAAATGTGGGGTCCTTTTTAAAATTTGTTTCTTTTTCTTCCATTTTCCTTCTTCTTGTTCTCACTTGAGTTGAAGCATATTATTGACACTTCATCTTCCTCCTCCGACACCTCCATGCACATCAATAATTGGGCGGTCCCACAAAGCCTCACGACTTCCTCTTTAACTTACTATTGCCCTTCACAATTCCTTAGCATGTCTGGCAGAACCACTGCCTCTGTACTAGCACAATCTTCCTCGAAATATAATTTTCTACAGCGATCCTTTGATTCTTACAATGATTTATGAGAATCGAATCGAAATAGACTGATCGAGGTGCTCGAGTTCACAAGCAACTTGAGCAAAGACCTAAATATGAAAAAGATAACTCTAATGCATCTACAACGTTAGATCCAGGAGTCCCTAATCAACAAAACTACCAAGATGAAAAAGGAAAATGGAAGAAGAAGAGACAAATAAATAAATAAAATCCCAAATAGTTCCCACTTTTGACTCTTTGCGAGTATAACATGGAAAAAACAAGGCGTAATGCAGTCAGTATACCGTAAAGAGAGTTCAAATTCAAATAAAGAGTGGAAATAACACGAACCTAATGGAAAACTGTAGAGGTGTGCAACCGGACCGGATATACCCGGGAATCGGACCAGCCCACCCGAAAAATAGGGTTGAGAATCGGTTCCCGTTCAAACTAGTCCAAGAACCGGTTCCCAAAATTCGAAACCGGTTTGAATCGATCTGGGAACTGAGTCCAAGTGATTACCCACTCGGAGCCTGTTCTCAAACCGGCTTTGGAATTGGTTTAGGAACCGGTTTTGTAAGTAGAGGTCCAAAACCTTATTTTTTTCCCCGATTTCTATTCTTATTCCTGCAATCACACGTCATTTTTTCTCTTGGCTCTCTAAGACATGCACAACGCTCCTCCTTCGTCGTTCCTCTTCCTCGCTCACTTCCCTCCCTCATTGGCACCCTCTCGCATCATCCGATAGACATACAGCGTTTGTCATCGCCAAATTCTTGTGTGCCACGTGGATTGGCTCACCTAATTTCTCTTTTGGATGAAGAGTTATACTTGCAGCAAAGATTTGTTAACTGTTTTAGATAAATGAACAGCTTCATATAGTAGTTGTGAAAATGAGACTAATATTAAACCCATGTTTGTTGCTAATGTTTATGCAATGTTATGATTTTTACTTTACCATATGATTTTATTTATGATAATTAGCCTTGTAGATCCTTAATTTTTTGTTTAGTCAAAAAGTTCATGTACTTATTCATTACAAGTGCTTAATATTTCAATACAAATTATAAGAATTACGTTATTTTCTCGCATATCAATGTAAAATTCAAAGCCGTATAAAATATCAAGTGGTTGCAAAATAGGTTCTAGTGAAAACAGGGTTAAGTCCGAAACTGGATTGGAAAAACAAGGTGGGTTGGGTACATGGTTCAATACAAACAGGATCGGGTATAAGGTCCAGGTCTAAACCCTACCCACCCTCGACCCGATCACTCTTGGAAAACTAGGAACAATGGTATCCTAATCTAAAACAATGTTCTCTTGATTCAGTAATCTTAATTTTCTCGCTAAAAAGCCCAATAAAATCGGAACTTCCCACCTATGACTTTTCCATTGATACAAGCAATCATTCCAACAAACTTTTTGCTTTGCAACCTTTTCCTATTACGCAAAACCAAGCAGTGGGAATGAAATTGAAAATGGAATGACCATATTCTAATTCCTCCCTTGGGAACTAGATTGCTAATATCGTCGACATTAACCAACCTTCATGGGCCCGGAATCTGCTTCCCAGTTCGTCTTCTTGGGCCTTCAACAAACACTTTATTTTTGGGTCGCACGTCAACAAACACTTTCAAATGGTGGAAAGCAAGAAAATTGATGGGCCAAATGTTTGGCCCATAATGGGTAGGTTAGCTTTAGCATATTTGAGCCCAAGGCCCATCTTTCTTGGGCTTGGTGGCAGTGTCGCCCTACAAGCATCGTTCCTTTGTCCTCGCTCTCGGGAGGCAGATGATCTCTGTCTATAGACTATAGTTATGAGTCAATCTTATGTCTCGTCTTTTTGTGAAAAAAAAAAAAAAAACACCTTTTTTTCTCTCTTCTCAATCTCGGACTTTCTAAATTCCCCCTAGCTTTAATTATCACATACTCACCTATTTCATACATAATTATTCATTTTTTTCCTTTACCCCCGTATAAAACAAGGTAAATTTAAATATGGAGTCCATGTAGTTATTAGTTTCGATACTCAATCAATTTTTCAAGTCATAACTACCCATACGAATGGTGATACACGTGAATCCTATGATAGCACATAAAAACTTCATAAAATATTAACCTTACCAAAAAAAAAAACTTCATAAAATATTAGCACTGCCATATTAAAATATCCGCCTATCATGATAAGATGTTGCAGGGAGTAATCTAGTACTTGAGGAACACATTTCTCATCGTAGGAACTCCACATTCCAGAGTTTTCTCTCAATTGATAAAAATAAGCTACGAGAGGGAAAATATGTTTGTTTATTATACCCCATTATAGGGAGTCGATATCAGGTTATGAAAAGTAATGCTTGCCTTTTTTTTTTTTTTCATTCAAATATCTATTTTGGATTATAGCACAAGACAAAGGGAAATATTATCCACTCGTTCGTTTCATTTTGCACATATCTATTGTGGCGCAATTATAAAAATATCGAAAAAGACGTAGATGTTGAAAAGTTACAGATTACAATTGTAAAGACAAGCGATTAATATGTTTGTCTATAATTGTTATATGATATTATTCACTAAGTAGGTCCAAGTTGGAATCTCACTAATGCTCCCTAGAGATACCCAAATGCGATTCCTACAAGGAGCATCGTCGAAGTCAACTAATTAAATAAAGATAGCGTACCTTATCAAGTCTCAGAGAAATTTCCTCGAAAGTTCCTTTCGCTTTAGGATAATGTCATGTTCAGTGCTTGTTTATCTTCATACTTCATGTCGAAGCAAGGAAAAATAGTAAAAGGCCTATCACAAGCAATTGATGTCGTGTCAAAGTTAAATTGGGCATGTCTCGTCCATATAATCTAAACCTTTAGACAGGATCACGCAATGCCTTGTTGAAGAAAGACCACGCGCATCTTCCCATCAAAGCAAAACTCTCGACTTAAAGTGACGTTTTACGTGGTGTCTTTCATCATCTGACAGTCAATGCTAGCGGTGGTAATAGTTCGATAGTTTCTGTCGGTTATGCTCAACTTCATAGTTCAAGACAAATTGTGAGCATCATAGCAAATTAAAATGCCAACTTAATTTCCATAGAAGAGCTAATGAAGGGCAACTATAGCGGGATTACTATGCACTGGCTGTCACGCCAAAGTCGGTGAAAAGGAGTGCCGGGGTTCAGATGATTTATGACAAGGTTAGAGTCAAGCATGGCAAGATTTAGGTCTTGCCCAAAAGGGAATGAGAACCCAGATCGCCATTTAGCAAAGGATTTCTCTTTGAACTTTCATATAGATTGTTAGAGTTCACTGTAAGAGTTGAGCATATACTTAATATAGAAAAGCCACGCCATGTGCCACCATTGACGTTACCTTTCGTTGTTGCCTACTGCCATCGTGCCTTGCCGATGTGTCCTCAAGTTATCATTGTTGGTCCTGCTCTTATCAAGCTTGATTTTCTATTTGTTTTGTGTCTTCTTGATTACGCTAATTAGGACTTCGCCACCGTTACAAATGGTGTCATCGATCTTGGGTGACCTTAGATTTGGGTTGCCCAAAATTAGCAACATCAAATCCAATAGCCAGAGCATAGATCCAATGAGCGTACACATGTGTATGACCAAATTTACGTCGATTGCAACCAATGACTGTTGTTGACGTCTAAAATGCTGGTTTGCCATGGTGCAAGCACTAGGACTTTGAGTTAACAACAACAATAATATTGTAGACGCAAGGATAGTCAAGGCATCATAGTTTTTTTTTTTTTTGGTGACCGAGGACTCCGCCACATGCCCCCCGTGCCTGAATGGCTCCTGAGGACTGGGCCCCTATATCTCGGGGAAGACTAACATAACAACCCACCACCACGATCCCCCACTTAAATCGCTAGCAACGTAGAGTTTCGAATTCTCGATCTCAGTAATAAGGAAGGGACTCTTAACCAATTGCGCTACCCATGGATGGATGTCAAAGCATCATAGTTGCGGGCTATTAGCACCAACAATCATTGAAAAGAGAGTAACCATTTATATTAAGCAAACATAAGAGCATCTAAGCATTGATCTACTAAAAATTTAACTTACCTAACTCTTTTATGTCAGTATTTTAACCTAATACACAATGCAGTTTACCCAAATGCATTTTTATATTGGTAATTCAAAGAATAAGTCATATCTATTTTAGATTCCGTTTGTTTCACGGAAAATGATTTCCAGGAAAACGTTTTTTGGATTTTCTAGTGTTCGTTTTACGGAAAATGAATTAGTCAAGAAAAATATTTTCCATTATTGGAAAAAACAACCTTTAAAAGTGAGGAAAATATTTTCCATAACTTCTTCCACTTTACTTCTTTTTACCAACAAATTTTCATTTTATTTTTATGCTTTCTTTTTCTTTTTATAAAATCGAGTTTTTTTTTTCCTTATTTATTTATTTTTCTTTTTTTCCTTTTCATCTTCTTCCTTGGCCTTGGTCGGTCGCCGGCAGGCAACCAGCGACCAGCCGTGAGCCAGCTTGAGCCTCGCCTTAGGCCAGCGAGGCTCCACCTAGCCCAATCTGGGGAGGCCGAGCTCGGGCCTTGCTGGCCTAGGACAGAGCTCGGGCCTCACTAGATCCGGCGAGCTGGGTGGGGCTCGGGCTTCGCCGGAGCTCGTTAGAGGTTCGCCGAGCTCTAGCAAGCCGCGAGCTCGCTAGATCAGTGGCGGAGCTTGAGCTCTCGATCTAGGCGAGCCCGAGCTCTATCGCCAGATCCAACAAGCTCGTGGCTCGCTAGAGCGGGCGAACCTCTAGCGAGCTTGAGCGAGATCGGTCGAGCCTTGAGCTCGTCGGATCCGGCGACCGCGTCTTAGTCGGCCGTTCGGCGGTGGCCATCGTCAGGCCTACGGCGGCGGAGGAAGGAAGAGGAAGGAAAAGAAGAAGAAGAAGAAGAAATAATAAAAATTTCGATTTTTTAAAAATACGAATAATTAAAATTTCATTTTTAAAAAAATATAAAAAATAAAACTAATTTTTTGGTCAATTAAAAATATTAAAATTCAATTTTTTGATAATTTTTCCTAAATAATTAAATTAACTAACGAACGGTTGAAATATTTTTCACTCAAAATTCGAGATTTCGGTAGAAGCAAGGGGAAAATATAGTTATTTTAAAAAAAAATAACTTCCTAAAAAATATTTTCCGAAAATGTAATATTTTTCGCGAAACGAATAGATCTTTAAAATTATGTGACTATATAGAGATTATACGTCTCAACGATATTAAGAGATCAATAACTTTTTTGTCATTTTTCAGTAGCATATCTTTTTTTTTTTTTTCCTGATTAAAGGTAATTTAGTAAACACATCCAAACCTTATGATCTACGTGAGTAAATACACAATTATGTCAATATTCATGGATATTCCATTGTAAGTGAAGCTTCATTTTTCTTTCTTTTGAGCCTGGAAGAAACAGTCATGTTCGTCAAACATCATCACTTTTCTTTGATATTTTTCTTTCGCCATAAAATTCCCGAATAGACATTCACTTTGTAAACGAAAGGGACAACATTAGAAAAAAAAGGGGAAAAAGAAGGGCTGCTCTCAAAAAGCGTGATTGAAGACAAGCCAAGCATTTTCCCGATGCCCGGGCGTCGAGGCACGAATCTTCAAAGGGAGATATTTTGTCCTTGCTATAACGTACAAAAATACATTGCATCGTTAAAGTCAAAGAATTCTTGGAACAGTAAGTAGTAGTACTTCGTGCCACATGCACCGACTCCCCAAAGTCGTGACAGCATGTGGGTTTCGTACATCCAAGTTGCTTTCCTTACTTCAAGAAGAAAAAAAATATAAAAAATATCGTCCCTCACCTTTCGCCCTCTTCCTTACCACTTGCCACCCTCTATTTTCCAAAATGCTACCCGATATCGCGAGTCCTTACCTTCGATGCCAAATTGCATCTCGCCTCGATGTTTTCAAATTGAAAACTAACCCTCGGCCCGACAGATTCGGATTGATCAGAACCCGAATTGTACCGATTTCAGCAATCGGACCTCTAATTACTACTTGCCATCCTCTATTTCCCAAAATACTACCACTTGCATGATGAGTTTTTAACCTTCGATACCAAATTTCATCCGTGATGTTTATAAATCAGAAATTAACCCGCGGTCCGATCTGGTTATTAGCTCAGATTCAGATGGGCCAAAACCCGAATTAAAACCGATTTAAGCAGCGGTTTGACTGCTATACCGGCAAGCCGGACAGCTATCGGAATCGCATTAGTCCTGGCTGAGACTCTTGTGAATGTGACTTGCGGATTGACTTACATTTCGGACCGTCGATTGGGCTCTGATGCGGAAAACGTAGACTCTGACCAGCTCTTCTCGGGGCAAATCTAAGATTGGCATGTGAACATGCTTTGCGGGTGTCGGCGTTCTTGCCGAGGAGGCTTTAGTGGTTTCTCTAAGGGAGAGGGTAATTTAGCCTTTTCATTTATGAGCTCCTGATCTTGAGATCCGAAAAGGCGTTGTCGAAAATAGAGTAAGGAAGGTTCCGGGAAGGTGAGGTTGATCTCTAGGGTTCCTCGAAATTATCGAAAAGAAACGGATCAATAATTATTCCAGGTGGACATGGCTCCCGAGGAACATTTATATATATATACACACCATTCATTTATTTTTATTTTTTTGGTCGAATATATATACTATTTATTTATATTAACGTAAAATCGAATTATACCGTGCCGCACTCACTCCAATGTGCTAGCGCGAGACACGCGCCGGACACGTTCCGGCTCTTTACGGCTCCTCCAAAAGGTGACGGCTAGCCGAAGCTCTCTTCCCTCGGCGGTCAAAGCGCAAACAGCGGAGCGCAGTCCCGTTCGAGCCGCCAGCTTGCGCCGCAAATCGCCATCCAAGCCGCTTCACCCCAGTCGCTTTTGGCTTTTAATGAACAAGACTAAACCCAACCACGGTCCAAACTAACTCGACCATGGTTAACTCCGCCCAGGCGTCACCCGCCCGTCCTACTCAGCTGCAAAAGGCAAAAGGAACACGTTTCGACAGCTGGATGGCACGCCTGCGTGGCCGGACGAGCACCGCGCGTACGCAGCACACGTGAGCCCGTTCGATTACGGCCGTCGGATTACGGATCACGTTCGGAGCCCAACCCATTCGACAGGTCAAGATAGAGCGGGCTCACGTACTTCGAAAGGACGCGGTAATTTCCCCCCCTCTCGACGATCGCGATTCCGCGTTACGCCCACGATAAGGTAACCCTTTTTCTTTATAAATCGACGTGACCTCCCTCGGGTTCAATTAAGACGAACCACCTTTTTTATTTATTTATTATTTATTATCTTTTGGTCTTTTTATGGCCCCATGTAATTTAAGGTTCCGGATTAGGTGGGGGTGGCGATTAGCCGATTAAAAACGAATGGATGACATGACTTTGTGCACTCGCCACAATGGCCCCCTTTACGCAAACTCTCTAGACACTTCCTTTCTAATGGGGTGGTCCCCTTTCGACTCCTTTCCAAAAACCCGAATTCGAATTTTTCCTATTGGGGAATCCGAATTCGAATTTGATGTGCCGAAATTTGTCCTTTTTTAATGAGTATAATTAGAGGACAATTCAATTTGGGCTCTTATCTAGAATCGATCGTGGCCCATTAAGCTAAAAAAGCTGGATAGAAAAGTTATATTTAGGGTAGGGATTGGAGGTAATCATGATTAGATCCAATGATTATTATTAATCTCCGGCTCGACGAGAAGACAATCGATTACGGCACGAAAAATATAAGAAATTAAAAAAAAAAAAAAAAAAACGTTGCTTCATGCTTACGCGTACTTGACTCGATTCTTAGCTAGTGGTGGAGTGCGGGTGGACCCCCCCTTCGGCTGGCATGTTGATTGCGACGTGGAACGCTCCCCGGTCAAAGCTTAGCTGGGGGCAATTTGCTGTTTCCCCCTTTACTTCCTCTCGAAACTTCCTTTTACCCCCATATATCATTAGGCATTTTGCATGTAGGAACAAATTTCCACCCAATTAAACCAACCCCCAAAAAAAAAGAAAAAGAAAAAGAAAACGCGGGTGCCCCCTTTTTTTCCCCAAGGGAGTAATTTTGAAGAGAATTGAGACCAACTCAATTTCATATGGTTCGATTTTATTTTTTACAAAATAATCTTAGTAATAATTCAATTGTATAATATTTTTAAATTCGTTCAATATGGTATCAAAATTGCACGCCGCGCACGTCATTTAGATTTGATTTTAGTAAAGGAGAAAAAAAGGCGAGTTAGAAAATTTTCTCCATTTCACATGGCGAGGCGAGGCAGTGCCAATTTGTCAAAAGAGACGGAAATTGGAAAAAAAATAAAAATAAAAAATCAAGACGTGATCTTGATGGCAAAAGCATAACCACTCCACAATCTGAACGCGTCCTCCCGCAACGAAACTCTGGAAAGCGAATTCCCACCTCACCTCACCTCACCTCACCTCACCTCGATACTTCCTCCCCCGGGGGGAAGGGTTGTTATCGTCCTTTTACCGGCACCTCCCGGTTATCGACGGACACGTGTCGATTCCTCGGGGCCCCGCCGGGGGCACGCGTCGCCCGGCGATTGGGGCATGGGCCCAGCCAGTACAAAAAGCGGGGCGACATCATTACTGGTAGCTGGCCGAACGGTTCGGACAAGAGGCCCGAAGGGAGTGAGCGGGGGCATAACGGTCAATTCGGGGGCGGGCGAGCATCGAGATTGCAGAGAAGAAAAAATCGTAAACAATGGTCGAAGGGGTTCTATATAATGGGAGGGGCGAAGCATCCATGGGGCGACATCAAACGAAGTGTGAGGTCTGAGAGATCAGCAGAACACTAAAAAAAACATAGCAGAAAAAGAGCGCTCGCGTTTGCTTCTTCTTCAACGCTCCTTCCCCCCCTCTGTAATTCCCCGCTTCTCCGAGTCCCTTTCTGTTAATCATCTGTCTTTCTAAACGAAGTTGGCGATTTCTTTTCTTTCTCTAAGGTTTGGCCTCAGGATTTTTCAGAAGCACGAACTTAGGAGAGAAAAAAAAAGTGGGTAATTTTTTTGACGAAAGCCAGGTGTTTTCAGAATCGAGATCCAGGAGTCCTGTTTTTTATTTTCTTCATTTTCTCTTTGTTTTGGGTTTTTGTTTTTGTTTTTGTTTTCTTTCTCGATTAGAATCGGCCAAGAGGGCGATTTTTGGTCCCTCCCAGGTTGAATCTCTAGGTGTTTTCTTGGAAGTGACGGAGGTTGGTTATTTGTTAACCTCTCGAACCCTTTGGAAATAGTTCTTTTGGTTCTTGTTTTTTTTTTGTTACTTCTTGTAAAGCTTGCAGATTTCCAGGTGTTATTATGGCAACTACCATGGAGTTCTACAGCAGTAGATCGGCTCTCCCATCGTACCGAATTTCCAACGGTGGTGACGAGCTCATGGAAGCTCTGTGCCCCTTCATCGGCGGCTACGGTGCTTCCACATCTACCCCTTCTCTTTCCTCCCCCTCCTCCTCTTCGTCTTCTCTCTTCTCTTTCGAGCCCGTGTCGTTCTCGGATGGCTGCTCGACAAGCCCCGACCCTCTGGGCCTCGAGCTACCCGGTCCGATCGGGCTCAACCACCTCACCCAATCTCAGATCAACCAGATCCAAGCCCAGATCCAGTTCCAAAGCACGAACTTGCCCTCCTACCATGGCCACGGGTACCACCCGAGCATGCTTCTGGGACCGAAGCCCGTGTCCATGAAGATTTCCGGGTCGGCAGGCAAACCGGCGACGAAGCTGTACCGGGGTGTGAGGCAGAGGCATTGGGGCAAGTGGGTCGCCGAGATCCGGCTGCCCAAGAACAGGACCCGCCTCTGGCTCGGCACCTTCGACACGGCTGAGGAAGCCGCCCTCGCCTACGACAGGGCCGCCTACAAACTGAGGGGCGACTTCGCCCGGCTCAACTTCCCCCACCTCAAAAACTGCGCCGCGTCCGACCTCGGGGACGGCAGAGTCTCGCCGCTGCACTCGTCGGTCGATGCGAAGCTGGAGGCCATCTGCCAGACCATCGCCGAGAAGAAGGCTGACGGTGCCAAGAAGCCCGCGGCCTCAGGCCGATCCCGAGCCGCAGCCGCAGCCGCAGCCGCAGCCGCAGCTGCAGCTGCAGCCGCGCGGGAGGTTTCTTCTCCGGCCGAGGCCTCGGAGGTGACGGAGGTGACGGAGGTGAAGGGATCCGAACCGGAGAGCGAAGGGTCGGCGGGATCGTCGCCGCTCTCGGATCTGACGTTCGACGACTTCGCGGAGGCCACGTGGGAGTGCGTTTCGTTACCGGAGGCGTCGACCTTGATGAAGTATCCGTCGGAGATCGACTGGGACGCGATCTGATGTCAAAAAAATCGTTTCTTTTGCTTTCTCTGTTTCCATTCGTGTAGTCAAATTGTTAGCTCGCGTCTTTTTTAGAGCAAAGAGTTCAGGAAGGCGGGAGCGGTCGCTGCGATTGAGTTTTTGTGGGTTGCAGTAGACTGCTCTTTGCTGTTTTAGTGGTTTTTCATTTCATTGTGATTAGCTGTAGCTAGCTAGCTAGCAGGGCTGTAAAACTAAAAAGTCTGCCTCGTCCAGTCGAAACTTTTTATCTGCTGGGCTATGGATGTTCTTATGTAATTCGTTCGTCTTATGTAAAATTATGGTCTTTTCAGTTCTGTACATATGATGCTCTGCTTGTCCCTTATTTTCATTTCCGTTTCTGCTGCGCAATGATAACCGAAGATTATGGTGGAAACTTGAGGGTAGTAATTATTTCTGCGTGCGCGATGAAGATGAGGAGGAAGGGATATTTTTCGGGGTCTTCCCCATCATCAACCGGAGAAGAAATTTGTCGTCTGAGACCGAACCTAATTTACATGTGACGTATGGACCCCACCACTTTGTATGGCGTACATCCGTGTTGCACGTCAGACGACGGCTCTTGGCTGGCCGGATGGCTGCTGCTCGAGTATGTGATTTGTCAAATGTCGTCATTTCCGTCCGTGAACGTTACTTGTGGCGTGGAGGTCTCTCTGCCACGTCTCTGCTTTTTCGCCCACGTATTTTCGTGCGGGCTTCCTTTCGGAAAATCTTGCGAGTTTCGCGATCATCCATCGATAAAAAATCAATGGGGGGTCAGTGCCCGGAATCTCGTCGATTGCCAATGTTTACCAAGTTATCTTAAGCACAAAGCATCTTGAGCATAATGGATCGGGTTGTCTCCTTCAATAGAGAGGGAAATTAAAGAGTCCGATTCACAGAGTCAAATAGTTTGATGGAGTTACAAACTTATACGACTGGTAGTCCCATGAGCATTCAACGAAACGTAAAGAGTGCTTTCCTGCGAAAAGGTGGAACTTTCTCTGTATCAATTTCGAATTTTTTGTGTATTAATTTCTACTTTTCAACGACAAAAAAATTGTTGTCTTCTGAAACTATTTTCGGGAATGAGACGCCGCACAATATCTATTCAATTACGCGCTGATTCAATTGCTCGATTCATCTAATAACTTATGGACTGTCATTATTGATATGTTGCAAGCTACTGGATTTTGAATCTAGCCATAGACTTAAACTTCATAGGGTTTCAAATATTTTTACATATCTGTATACATTATACTATACGCTTCTTTGGTTTTTTTTTCCCAGAAATCATGTGAAGCCTGAAGGAATATCCACGGAATCTTCAACTGGGTACCTACCTGTTTCCATCAAACTATTGCAATTATAATTATTAATAGTTGTTGGTAAGAAGATGAAACTAATATTAATGAAACCCCCCACATGGTTCGCCCAAAAATCCAATCACGCTCGGAAACCACCACGCAATGCGCGGCGAAGGTCAAGTTCAATGAATTCACATCGAGATAAAAGGATACCAGGGGCTCGTTTCGTCGAATCTGCTCCTGGACACTTTTTAAAGTTATACAGTGAGTCTCCCCGGCATTCGCGCAAGTTGTCTGAACACATGATGAGTGCCGAATTTACTAATGGGGAGACTGATTCGGCCTTTCGATCGAGTGAGAGAGAGAGAGAAGCGTGCGGCTCGTCTTTTCGGCAGCTCACGGGGCGTGCCATATCTCTCTGATGATCGTGGCTTTGATTGGAGCGCGACCGACTCCTGCCTGCCGACGAATGGCCGGGCCCGTCTACCAAATCATGTGCTTTCGCTCATGTAAGTTTGAACATTAGACCTTATGACAGAGACTTCGGAGCAATGTAAGTTTTGGAAAGGCTGATTTGACTCGAAGACTAAATGCGCGTCTTTGGGAAGCAAGGTGTGTTAGGGTTTGTACTAGCATTGGGGCTTGTGTGTGTGCAACTGAGGACACTGGAGCGGTGCTTGCGGAGCTTTGGCAAATGTTAGGAGAGCTTCTCTCGATTATGTTAAAACACTGCTAATTTCACATTTGTTTAGAAGTCCTCCAAAAATTACGATACTGCGTTTAATTCCACTAACTATCAAGATTGGCAATTTGCGCTCACGGGCTAAATTCGAATAAGTCATTGCATCCAATGTTCAAACTTGTGTCTTTATTAAACATCCCAAACAATTATATATTTTAAATTTTTATGAGTTCACTTCACCTTCAGATTATCTGAAATGTATTTATATAAATATGTTGAATCATATTGGAATCATATAAGAAATAGAAATGATTAGGTAATAATGTTTAATTTATTATGAGAATAATAGTCTTTTTTGGACCACAAAAAACCCAATAATAAATAATTATAAATTGTTGTGGATCCTATTATTTCAAGAATTTGTAACTCACAATAAGCCGTCAATCTTACAGTAGCCCAAAAAGTGTTAAGCTAACAAAGCTTCATAAGAAATTATCAACTTTGCTTACAGCAATGCACCTTATTTACTATCTGTTTGGAAATGACAAGTTGGCGTGATGGTTTGCAATAAGCTTCCTGAGCAATCTTCGAGGACTTCAAAACTTGTTGCTAGTTGCCTCCATGAGGAAGTAAGGCATCATCTATCAATAGGAGGTTAGCTCGCGACCATGGGGCAGAGCCTCTGGATTTGGACCCCAGTAAAAGCTCCTGCAGCAGCTCACCATATTAGATGATACATCTACCGCTAAAATGAACAAACTTGGAGACAAGAGTGTCCCCCGGCTCAATACCCCCCTCTTTTTTTGGGGAAAGAAAGTGGTAATTTTCATTACTAAGCTACTAAAGGGGCCGTAGAAGGATCATAGTCCAAACATAAAATTAAACATAGAGAGTAAGAGGGATTAGTGACCCAATTCAAAGGGAGAGAGTTAGCTCGGTGGGCCTTGGCGACCCAATTTGCGGCTTGATATGCTTCTCTTGGTTCATAATCCACCGAAATTCCTCCGATATGGGCAAGGAGTTCTTTGCAGTCATTGATGATGGAGTGGGCTACCCATGGACTGGTCTCTTGGCCCAATAAACTATTGATAAGTGATAAATTATCTAAAGTTAAGTGCATGTGCAGGTCAAAAGGACCTTTTTCTTTCATCTCCAATTTAGTTCGTGGGAGTTGAGGGCTTCTTTTTTCCTTCAGCCAAAGCAACGCCTCACGTGCAGCTAGGGATTCAGCCACAAAGACTGAAGGCACCCAAATTTGCTTGGTGAAACCGTCGAGGAGAATCCCTTCATTGTTTTTGCACAATCCCGCTACTGATCCGACCATGGATGAGCAACACCATGAGTAGTCTACATTTATCTTGATCTTGTTTTTTGGAGGTGGGTTCCATTTGTCCCTTTTCTTCGCTGCTGCTACTGAGTTCGTTTGTTGGTTGTTGGTCTGCAGGTTCCATTTTTCGAATAAAAGGGTCAACGTAGTGGCTTCTTCTCGCATGGCCCTCGGATTTGGTGGTCGACCTTGAAAGACCTGGACATTTCGAGCTTTCCACAGTTGCCAGAGTACTTCGGCGAAGAGGGCCTTCCAATGTGAGTCAGATCTAGAGGTAAGGGTTTCATGGATCCACTTATCAATGCGTGTGATATTTGTCGGAGAGGTTTTCACTTGCAAAACAGGGTCTGACCAAATATGCTTTGTCCAGTCGCAAAGAATGAACAAATGCTTCGTTGTTTTTTGTGCTTTTCCACATAGCTGACATGTCGAGTCAGGTAATAAGTTCCTTTTAAAAAGGTTTTCCTTGGTAAGTAATGTGTTGTTGCATATACTCCATAGTAGAAACTTAATTGTGGGGAATGCTTGAAGCTTCCATTTCTTTCCCCCATTGAAGTAAATAGAGACTGATAGAAGCTTCTAATATGCTGTTTAAGAGTCGATTGGTCTTTGCTCTAAGTTTGGTCATCAAGTCGTAACATGGAAATTTGGTTTCGTTGTCTCTTTTGAATTGTCGTGGCATGAAAATACTTTGTATTTTGATATCTCAATTTCATCCATTGAACTCTAGATCGCATATGCCAGTACATCTCTTATTGTCGCCATAATTCTTCTATTTTTGCAACAATATTTCTGTAGTCCTCCTTATTTTCCTCCCCTGCGGTGCTGTTGGTTAACTCCGTGAGCCTCAACTTGCGTGTGCTGATCTGTTTAAGGGCATTTTGAAACTTTCCCTTACTCCATTTGCTCAATTCAACTATTACATTTCTTATTTTTCTTGCAAGGTTGGTTCGGTTGTTACTATCCACTGACCAAGCCCTCTTGACCACCTCTTCGCACTCAGGATTCTCGAGCCAATATGCTTCAAATCAGAAAAACTTCTTGCCTCTCTTCTCATTTGGTTCTAGGGAAAGTAGAATAGGGCTATGGTCTGATCCTATCGCTGGTAGTGCAAAGGCCTCCGCATTTGGAAAAAGTACTCGCCATTCTAGATTGCAAATAGCCCTATCCAATTTCTTCTTAACTAATTCATTTCCTTTCCTATTATTTGACCATGTATAAGCACACACTTTACTTTCAATGTCCATCAATGAACAAGCATCCCAAAATTCTCGGAAAGCTGTAATTCGATACCGATCCACCTCTTGGTGCCCAATCTTCTTCTAATGATAGAGTACTTCATTGAAGTCTCCTAAGCATAACCAAGGGAGAGTGTTAGGTAAATTGCTGGATTTTAATGCTTGCTAGAGTCTCAATCTTTCCTGAAAATTGGTAGAAGCATGTAGGAAGGATATGCGCATTGCATGACCACACTTTAAATCTTTACAATGAATGTCAATTAGCTCCCCTGAACTAAACTCCACTTCCACTTTGACCTCCCCGTCCCACATGAGCGCTAAGCCTCTCGCTATTCCCACCGGGTCGATAATAAATGAGTACTCAAGCTGAAGGCGCTTCCTCATCCTCTCAACCACATTAGTTTCATTCTTGGTTTCCATGAGAAAAACCAAATTGGGCATTTCTTGAGCCACTAAGGTTTTAAGATGCTGGACTATCAAGGATGTGCCTAGCCCTTGACAGTTCCAGCTCAAGATCTTCATATGTTCTTTGGTGGCTTATTATGGCTAGCCACCAAAGCCCTTTCTTGGACCCCTTCCCAAGACTGAATTGGGGTGTCAAGAAGCTGTTCTTCATCCACTAGGAGGATCGAAGATGATTTTTTCTCATATGGACTGATGTGTTTTTGTTTTTTGGCCATTGGAGTTTTACACCCTACCTTTTCCTTCTTAGTTTTCCCTAAAATCATGTTGTTACCTGCTGAATAAGGAATTAACGATGAGGTGTTTTGTGGGCTTTTACTGCTGCTTATGGGCCCATAGTCTGCTCTTGCCAAGTCTTCCATAATCTTGTTTTCAATGGGATTAGCAATAACTATTGCCTTTGCATTTTGATCAGCCTCTTCTGTTCGCAGGGGTTCTTCAGTAACTAGTATGGGAGTTTCCAACACCATATCTTCTTTAGCATCCAAAGGTTCGATTTTCCCATAGAAAGCTTTCCAGTAAGGGCTAAATTCTTTAACTTCAGCCTTCAACCATGATCCAAAATGCCTTGGTTTGTCCTGGGCTAAACTCGTTTCCTCGTAAGGTATTTCTGAGCAATAATTTGCATAATGCCTTATGCGACCACATGAATAGCAGAAGTGTGGGAGTCTTTCATATTTAAAATCTAACCACCATTTCTTCCCTCCCACGTTAATGATCGTTCATGTTTTAATTGGATGAGATAGGTTCAATGCACTTTCGCCTTTCCATTTTTCCCCATACTATTGTTCCTTGCCTCCAATTTGACCTCCTCAACATCCCCCAATTTAGAAGCAATAAGGCGCACTGAATCTTCAGTGATTCTAGCTCGGGGAAGGCCCAAGATGTGCACCCAAAATGCACAATGTGTGAACTCATAGCAATGTTTAGGTATGTTTGGATCTCCTTCTTATAAAACAAGTAGGTTACTTGCAAAAGACCATGGTCCAGAATCTAAAACTCTTCTTTTATCTTCAATTGATCTAAATAGAAAAGAGAAAAAAACCAGGTTCTATCACCTCACATTTTACTGCATCTATCTTCCATGATTTCTGCATTGTGCTAAGAAATGATTGGAAATTGACATTTAGCTTGGAATACAGCTTTCCGTAAAGAGTGAGCTCATGTTCCTTTTTTCCTCCGTCAGGGATTTCGTCACATAGGTCCGTGACATCTTCTTCAGACCAAAGATCACCCATACTCGGTACTCCTACATAAAGCTGCCAATTTGAGTTGATTTTCATCCACCCCTTCCATCTCTGGAACAACCAGGTAGGATCGGCTAAAATTAGGTAAGCATTTGGTTAAAGGAGTGAAGGGAGCTCTTAGTTGGATAGGCACTTGTGTACATCTTTGGCTAATTTTTGTGTTTGTTGGGTTTAGGGATAGTTTTCTTGGGATATGGGTTTTGGGCAGATGTGGCTAACCGAATGAAGAAAAGCCGAGGTTGTAGCTTTAGTCACCTTCCTTAATCCCCTAGATGTAGAAACAGATTTGCTCCTCAAATAGAACACCACCAAAGCCACAGATCTTAGACAGTTTTCTACCAGGCATTTAATCAAACATATGGTGGGCACTCACATTAATGTGACTTGTAGGAGTTGTAGAAACCTTGCCTCAAAACCCTTGTATTACTCATCCACTAAGCTCATCTAGCAATCCCGTAACATCTTCAAAGGAAACACCGCACTCCACTTCAGAGAGGAAGACGGGAACTAACCTCGCCAATCGAGGTACGGACAGGGAACCACTCAAGCAATGGCACACCAAGCCCCAACATTCAATGGCATCGCAAGAACACCAACAATTCACTGTTGAGGGAGTGAGAACTCCAAAGTAAAAAGATTGCCTCCGACAAAGGGAGATGATGACTCCCACAAGAGGGAGATGGTAGTTCTCACAAAGGAGAGAGAATGCAGGTCACTTCGCCATTGGCTACTTTAGCTCAATACCCCCTTGAGGGCTTAACATTCCCCTCAATTTCACCATTTGAAGAGACATTACAGTTCCTAGTAGAAATACATTACATAATCCAGTTTGTCCAAGCATCACAATAGCCCATTTTCCTCGAAAGTTGCTCGAGAAAATCCCATTCTATTCTATCTTATGCTTTACTTAATGTCTATCTTAAGAAAAGATTCTCACTTTTCCCTCTTTTTATATGTTTAAGATGATGAAACAATTCATGAGATACTGTGATGTTATCATGAATCAACCTGTCAACCACAAAAGCGCTTTGGTGAGAGGGGAGATCAAATTGGGTAGAAGGACCTTTAACCTATTGACAAGGATTTTTGAAATGATCTTGTAGATAAAATTACACATGCTAATAGAATGAAATTGGGGAACATATTCAGGAAAATAAACCCATGAAATCAAGACATTGTTAGTAGATTTTAAGAACAAAGGGAGCTGACCAGACTTGAAGAAATTTCTATGACTGCATTTGTCACCAAGGGGCCAACTGCATCCCAATGCTTTTGATCGACAATGCCAGCGAAACCATCAGGTCCAAGGTCCTTTTGAGCCCCCATTTGAAAAGTTGATGCTCTTGCCTCCTTATCATGAATAGGATGAGTTAGGACAGATTCATAATTGCTATGATTGTTGGTTTGACCTCTTTGAAAACATCCCCCTACTCTTTTACTTGTTTAGCGGTGAATGTCTTTTGAAAATAGCATACCAAAATCCTCTTGATCTACCTTTAATCCTCTATCTACTGCCCACTATTATCTTAACCTCTAGACGCCTTATTTCTCTCTCTTCTCTGTATAGCCGTGTGATGAGAAAAGGCAGTGTTCCTATCGCCAAATTTACTCTGGCTAACTCTAGCTCTCTAGTGTCAGCAAATTTCCTCACCGAGCTTCATTTATTAGTCTTTTAAGCGCTCTTTCTTGAGCAGGGTCAGAATCATCTGCCTCCACTCCTAGTAGTTTAACAAGATTCCTCATCAGATCATGCACTGCTGTCCTACAATTAGGACATTTTTCTTACTCCAACTAATAAGGGCTTCTTTACACTCATTTAGTTTTTTTTTCCAAGCATAATCAAGTCTGCTACCTGTTTTGTATTGTCTTAAGCTCCATAATGACTTTCTTAGAATCCTCTTTAGTAGTCCGCATAATCTTGAATCGAAAAGTCATATTTCCTTTATATTTTCCTGTTTTGTGTTTATCACAAGTAGGCAATGATCTGACTCAGCGGCTGGGCCATGGATGATACGAGTTTTAGGGCATTCCTCCCTCTATCTGCTATTGATCAACCTTCTATCATGCCTTTCCTTTAATCATCCTACCTCTTTGTTATTACACCACGTACACATTTGCCCAGTGAATCCTAGGTCTTGCAATTTAGTATCAAACAACACATTTTGAAAGGCTGCGATATTCCTCCTTTTTGTCTACCTCCAGATTTGTCATCATCCCTTCCTACATCTTCAAAGTCCCCCTACTACCATCTATGGCATCTATTGTTTCTTGCAATGGATTTGTGCTGCCAATTCACCATCCTCTCATTATAGTCACTATTTCCATAAATCCATAGTATTATTACAGCACAACCAAGTCAGCAGGTATGACTTCACAACAATAATATTCAGAGACATTGCTAGCACAGTAACAACACAACCAAGTTCACCACTGTGCAAGAAATCCGTTGAGACCACTTGGTTGAACATGACACTTATTAGGGAATCTTAGTCTCCTTCTAACACATTCTGGCATATATCTTTTTAGTTTCTTGTTTCCATAATAAAGAAAAGGCAAGGACAAAACTCTTTTTTGAGGTCCATTAAGGCATGAACTATCAAGGGAAACCATGCCACTCGACAGTTCCAATTTACGGTGATCACAATCCCCGTAATTCTATCATCTAGGGTGAATGTTGAGTGAATTCAAACTTATGTTTAATCTCGGCTGGGATTGAAGTATTAGGGCTAAAGGTATGAGTGTGTCGGTTAGACACATAAGCCATTTGAGTGTTCAGTTAAACGGAGGGAAGATGTCGGTCAGTACGACAGTTTAGGCTGATGGTATAACTAGGCTGGGGTTTAAGTATTTTGGATGATAGTAACTCAGCTTGCATAATTAGTGTGGGGGTTAACATGCAAGTTAATCCTTCAAGTTTCTTTCTAGTAGCTCGCCTTCTTTGCCCCAGTATCGCTCAACTTTCCATTTGCTTCCTTTTTTTGAGGGCAAATGATGTAGCCAGCTATCAACTATGGACATTCACGCATGACTTGATTCACACCCCTTTTGGAGCTAAATTCAAATAGAAAGAGGCCATATCAACCCAAGCTTTTCTTCAGACCATTAGTAACGACAAATATGTTTACAACTTCATCAACAACAGTTCTCCCCACGGCCTTTAGACCCTTATGATTTAGGCTTTTATTTTCTAGAACCAAATGAGATTTGCCAACTCGTGAACTCGTTTGACAGGATTAACAAAAGAATCATGTTTGATAATTCAATTAGCCCGATCTATAAAACAGTCGTGCTAACGTGTTTGATTAAATGGGTCATGTTACCTAACCTACGTTGGCAATTTAACTTAAATTAGTTAGATTCTACAAATAAACATCCAAAGTAGCAGCATAATATCAATTGCAATCAATCAAAAACTAGTTCATGGAAATATACAATCTCCTAAATATATCTCCAGTATTTCCTCTCAAACTCAAGGTGACTTGAAAGAGTTCAGCTTGTGTTTGGAGAAAACATCAAAGGAACGCCCAAATGATGTGTCTTGCTAAAAATATCAGCAGTTTACGTAGCGGATATAGTAAAGACAAGTCAAACAATGTCACAAAGAATGTGATATTAGAAAAAATGATAGTCTATCTTAATGTACTCGGTGTATTCATGGAACACATCATTATGTGTTAATTGGATAGTACTTTGGTTGTTACATAGAATGACTATTCCGCTATTAAGATGCACTCCTCTATCTTCCAATAGCCATCGCAAACTGTAGTAATTTTGAAATTGTATTAGCAGGAACTTGATATTTTGCTTTTGCACTAGAGTGAGCAATAGTATGATGTTTCTTGCTATGCCATGAAATAAGTGAGTAGCTACAAAAGAAGCAACAACTTGTAGGAGAGCAAAAATCTTGAGGGTCACTAGTCTAGTCAGCATTAGAATAAGTTGTCAACTCTAAGGTAGAATGAGCAGAAAAAGCGAAGGCCATGAAATAACATACCCTTGGCCTAGCAAAAAACTCGAAGGTTTGAAGCAAAATGAGTTGTACCGGATGCAGTCATATACTAACTAACAATGTGAACAGAATAAGCAATGTTAAGTTGAGTGATAATGTGATATATAAGATTGTTGATGAGTTGTCTATTGAGTGTAGGATTTGAAAGAGAAATCACATCTTTGGCATCAAATTTAACATTGATCTTAATAGGAGTTGTAGTGATCTTGTTTTCAAAGAGTCCGACTCGAGAAAGAAAATTAGTGGCATATTTTGCTTATGCAAAATAATAACCAAGGGAATCTGAATTAATTTCCAAGTCAAAAAGGTAGCAAAGTTGCCCAAGATTTTTCATTACAAATTGTTGACTATGGCATTGCTTGAGTTTTGAAATGTCAGGATGATCATCATCAGTAATAACTGCATCATCCACAAATAAGAGTAGTATAATATACTCATGAAACAAGCGCCAAACTAAAAGAGCATGGTCATAAGAACTAAATTTGAAGCTAAGAGATCCCATGATTGAGCTAAACTTAAAATATCATGCACGGGAGCTTGTTTCAAGCCACATAATGCTTGATGTAGCCTACACACTTAATTTGAAGAATGAATGTATTTAGAAGGAGGCGCCACAAAAATTCCCTTAATGAGATCTCCATTCAAGAATGTATTGTTAACATCCGACTCAAATAGAGACTAGCTCTTAACCGTGACAACAATAAGAAGACTGTGGATGAACATAAGGCATGCAACATGAGCAGAACTCTTTTTATAGTCAATTTTGTAGTCTTGACTAAAACCTTTCACCACTAGCTAAGCTTTGTAATAATCCATGATACTATATGCCTTTATTTTAATCTTATATTCCCATTTACAACTTCTAGAGGACTTACTAGTAGACAATCAACCAAATCCCATGTATGAGATTTGTCTAAGGCTTGCAACTCATCTGCCATGGCTTGTTGTTAGAGAGGATTTGTACTGGCTTCTCTATATATACGAGGTTCAAAATGAGAAGCAATGGTATAGTAGCAATGATAATTATGAAATCGAATAGAAGGTTGACTTATTCTTGTGGAATGACAGATAGAGGATGATGGAATGTTAGTTGTGAAAAATCTGCGAATGGGGCAGACATGTTCTAATGTGGTATAGCTAGAAGGGTATGCTCTAATACCAAGTTAAGAATTGTGATGAAAAGAAGAGATAAATATAATATTCTATAGATTATCATATGAAGAGTACATGAGTCTATTTATAAGTTATATGGGATGACTATATAAAGTGTTAGAGTATCAATTACAATTAATCATGACCAATCAAGAGAAATATACAAAATCTACCAAACGAATCTCTCGTGTTTGAGTTGAGTTTTTTCTTCTCGCATAATTATGAATGAAGTCAATCTATTTAACCATAATCTGTCACTTGACATCGGGGGTGATCGGCCTCAGGGTGGTACAGTTCCCATCCTAGAACCTAGAACCGGACTAGGTAGGGTCAGTTTCTAGTTTATGAAACTGAGAATCGGCCCACCCAATCTTGGAATAGGGTTAGACTGAACCTACCAATTCCAAGATAGGCCCTGAAATAGGTGATTTCTTCATTTTCTTTTTGTTTTTTCTATTTCTTACCAGTGGGAGTTTCACAACATTAAAAGAAAAAAATAATTTTCTCATTAGGTTTTGCTTCAAAACAAAAGAAAAATCAAGAAATCTTGACGGGTTAATTGAACCGGTCTGGTTTCTTATGTGGAATTGAGAATTGGACTGGTTATTCCCAGTTCCAAATTTTTGGAATCGGCCAGTTCAGTCCGTTTCGGTTTGATGTCTATGTTGGATTTAGACTGATGCACACCCTTATTTGACACAGTACCCCACGCGTTCCATAAATTCGAAATGAACCCTGTGCTTCATTTCATGGTTGAACTTGTTCCTTAAATGTTAAGAGTCTTGACTTAAATGGTCGGGATTGAACGCCCGCCTGGACGAGAAGGAAATGTCAAACTGACAATTATTGATGTATGGCAAAGCGAAAATTCCCAAAGAATATTAAGCGAACCGACACTAACTCCTTCATTTGACATCCTTACAAAAGCATCGATTCCTTCTTCATTGTCATGCAAAAAAGCTTAAACCATTAATCACATGCTTGAAATATATAAATTTCTAATTCTGTGTCTTTCGTGTTCAAAGTCCATTTTTTCTTCATGAAGGATCTTAGTCCAAAGCTCCTTTGAGGCTCCTCCAGAGTGTGCTTCGCTCCATAAAGGGCAAAAACAGGGGGCCTGAGTATGCCATGAGGCTCCCCAGGTCAAAAAATTAAGAAGGAAGGGTCTCACTTCACGTTTTTAAAAGTTTATAATGCTGGAAAGATTTGTCAAAAGAAAGGGGAGAGTTAGGCAACCCACAAGGGAGGCTGAAAAGCAGGTGTCATAGTTTATTCGTGGGGCTTAAATAAAGAGAATATATCAACTTTCGGAGGAAAGAAATTAGATAGAATCTTGTTCCTCCCTAACTTCGAAATTTCATACCTGTGCATTCTTTCTTGACCATCTTTGAATAATCCAACGATTGTCCAATACGTCGGACGGGTGCTATCATTCGAGTAATAGTCCAGTGCTCCAGTATAGAAAAACAAAAAATATCTAGCAGAAGATTGCATTATGAACACACCTCACACTAAAGTAAGGGTTCTTTAGGCATTGATTCTTTTTTTTTTTCATGTGTTTGAATTTCAAAAATAAAATATTGATTGGAGTTTCAACTAAAACCCTTTATAGAAAGGACCGCTGGTCTTTTGTGCAGAATAATATACGTAAACCAAACTCTACCAAAAAAAAAAAATGTATAAATCGGGGTGTTGGTTACTAACATATTAAATGTCGGGCCTACTAGGAAATGTATGATGCCTTCAACTTTCCTTTAAAATGAACTACAATGTATGATGATTTTAATTTGTTGGGTCGCCGGTTGAATATTATTTAAATCGACGTAGACCTTTTAATTCTTCACTGATGTATCACGTTGCAATAAACATCATCAATAAATGGTCGGCTAGGGGCACAATCTTCAGCGAAATAATTTATTCACTTCACATTGTAGATTGTCAAGTTAGTCATTTTCAGGATGATTCAAACATTCACATACTTATATTTACAAAATAATTTCTTTGATGAATAATTACATTCTACACCATAGTTTTTTTCTTCCACGTGAAACTACTATTTTTTTTTTGGGGGGTGGGGGGCGCTTAAACATGGAACTTCAAGTTATTATTTAGTGAAAGTTGTCGGTCTAACTTTTTGGGCTATGATTTCCCGTCAATGTCAAAATTTGTGGAGCCAACACTTAAAAACAACATCATAAAGTGTTTTTATTTATTTAGTTTGATTCTGACAATATTTCTGGTTGCTATGGAACAACTCTGTGCACAGACATGGAAAAGTGTCTCAAATGAGAAGTCCCACGATACTCCTATTTTCCCTCTTTACATCAAATCATCTCAAGTTAGAGGAAACAAATTGGGTCGATTTATTTTCGAGATGTATCAATAACAAGATATTCACTCTCTTTCAATTGAATTGCACTTAGTGCCACTCTATAATTAATGAGTAAAAAGCAGAATCCCATTGTTCGTTGCCAAAAATTACGGATATTTTTCCATGTTAGTAAATTTTACTAAAAGTTGATAAGCGTAAGAAAACTGTTAGTTAACAAAAAAACTACTGATGGCCTTTTTTCCCCATATAACCCGTTGTTAATAATTGACACTCTTTTGAAGTTGCTGATATTTTTAGTTTGCAAACTAGCAATTTTTACATGATTTGCCAAGTTTATTTGCATCTTATCAATACTTTGAATATGCTATCTCGTGTATGAAATTACCAAATTTAGAGTGATTTGCTAATTTTTGTTAGATTTAAATACTTACCTAGAAAAGTTAATCCACAGATCATGAGAATCCCAATCCTTCATCCCTTGCTAGCTGTCTCTCAATTTTCCTTGGTAACAAACCTAGAGGTCCAAAATTTGAGGGCACCATTAAAAAAGTCCTTACACACACACACACACACACACACACACACACACACACGGTACTTCCTCGTGGGTTGAAATCTTTAGGAAGAGACAAATTAATTTCCTCGTGGGTTGAAGTCTTTATGAAAAGACAAATTAATTTCCTCGTGGGTTGAAATCTTTATGAAAAGACAAATTAATTCGATTTACCTTTTAAGACAATGACACATCACTTGAAAAGATTCAAGCATTGTATAGAAGAGAGTCTCTTTGAATAGTCTTTGCACTTTGAAAAAAAAAAATCTCAAACATGACAAATCTTTGAATTGCTCCAAATTAGGGATAACCAATTTCAAGACAAATAAGTTTCAGATTTGAAACTTAAAATATACTTTGTTCGAACCAATTCTCAATTTTTGGAATCCGTAATCTTTCTTGTTTGCCTTGGAAATGGTTTTGGAACATACCCTGTATTTTTGATTTGATTCCTGGGGTTACCCAAGAACCTATTATTGTTTCATTCTATTTTCTAGTTTCATTTTTGCGTAGTAAAATAATGAGCAATAAAATGATTCGAAGTAAAAGATAAACAACATAAATGCATATTCGCCAAAAAAAAAAACAATCAATAACATGAACACATAGTCGCCTATAATTATTTAAAAAAAAATCAAACACGTGCCATAAAACATAGATTATGAAACTCCATCCACCATTCATCCATAAAAATATTGCTCCAAATTCTAACTAACTGGAAAGAAAACAAACAACACATAAATTTGCAATAAATTAATACGAAATCTCACCCTAAAGTTTAGAAACAAGGGAGAATTATCATAAAAGTCCTCAACCTATTAATTATTTTTTCTGGCCAATTAAGTGCTAAACCTTTTTGTAATTATACTAATTTAATCTATTTGACCAAATTTGGCCGGTTGGTGTCGACATGGCATGGCCATTGCTGACATGGTATGATTGACACTAATGTGAATAATTTTTAGTAACAATTTAATATTTTACCAATTTTTTAATTCTTTTTTAATTTTTAATTTTTTTTTCTCTTTATTTTTTTCCTCTTCCTTCTTCCTTTGGTCAGTTGCCAGCCAACAATGAGGTCGCTTCATTCCGGTGACCTGCTAGAGGAAGAAGGAAGATAAAAAATAATAATAATAATAAAGAGAAAGAAAAGAAAAAAAAGGAAGAAGGAAAAAATAAAATTTTTTTAAACAATATTAAAATATTATAAAAATCGTCCACATCCACGTTGACTGTGCCATGTTAACATTAGTGCACTAAATTTGGTCGGATGGATTGAATTTGCACAATTGCACAAGGTTTAACACTTAGTTGGCCTAAAAAAAAAGTTAAGAATTAAATTGGCATAATTGCAATAGATTTATGATTTTTTTTTTATAAATATCCCTTAGAAATAGAGAAACTCGGATTTTTTTTTTTCCTTTTTTTAGCTTTATGTAACTGGTTCCAAAAACGCTTCGGTCAATTTGGTTCTTGGGTGGGCCTTTACTTGGGATAGGGAACCGGACTTGTTTTCAAGGGATCCGGTCCAACTCTCGTATAGAATCGATCTAGTTGCACACTCCTACACAAAATGACATCCATTATGACCAGTCTTTTTTTTTTTTTTTTTCAAAAGTAAGTTATAATATTTAAATATTAAATTGCATATTTATTTAATAATTTTTACCTTCTCAATTACATATTTTCATATTTTAGACTTAGATCAAAGTCCAGCCACTGCGTTTTCTATAACCAAAATATTTGAACTGCTTTGTTTTCTTAATGGAGGGCAAAATTAGGTCAATTTATTTAACTAATGTGAGAAAACATCGAGCCGCCTCCATCTCGGGCAGTCTCAAAAGTTCGTGATTGCTACCGACAGCTTTACAATCACGTGACACAATATGTCCAAGTAATGGGCACACTTGTTGTTGGTTTTGGGCACACCGATAAACAGGTTAGGTCGGGAAACCAAGATTCAATTAGCCTTTCCAAGGGGCGGTGGCAGAGGTGATTTTATAACCGTCCGAATATATGCCCATTTTTTTTCAAACTTCGGTCGTCAAAATTGAAAATTGCAGGAGTACGCACGCTCAGAATTTTTGAAAAAGCCTTCAAACATAAATTGGGGTCTTTCTTAGGGTCTTTCTCTGACCATCTGGAAGGGCGTATCTTAGGACTTTCCAGCTTTTCTCGATGCATCGCCCTTGAAAGGTCAACCGAATTCTTAAAGATTGATACTTAGACTATTCCTCGTTCACATGTGTAGGTTGTTTAGGACGTAGCTATGTCTCTGCTCCAATGTTGCTTTCTAAACTTCCCTAGTTATCCCACTAATTTTTCACCAACTTTTGGAGGGAGACTCCCACATTATGCATCTCATTATTGCAAGATGGCATCAGCATAGGCGTTTTGACACTACACTATCGACATAAAGCTTCAAATGCTTTTTACATTGAAAAATATAGAAATATTGTCCTACATTGCCAGACAGCAGATCTGATATACTCTTGTGGTCTCCTATCATCTTATAGTTTAAGTTTTTAGGGTGGACCATTTAAAAAGAAAATATGAAGAAATAACAATACAAGAAGTTGCAGAAATAAGTCCATGCAATTTACAGCATTATTTGGTTTATGAAAACTGTAAACTAAAGCTATGATCATCGTGCAAAAGCAAAGTGAAGATTATGGGGGAAGTCCGAAATGCAAAATTTAGGGTACAAAGTTAGTACACTAAGTAGATATTATGACAAGGTTTGGAGAAAAAAATTAGTAGGGCGATAATTTATGACTGAGTAGACGTGCATTGGGCGGGCTAGGGGGCTCTTGGTGATTAGCCTGCTCTAGACCAAATTTCCCGAGGTCCTGCTCAGGCTCGGACCTTCAGCCGCCGGTCGGAAGTATTCAAATACGTCACCCGAATTCAAAAGGAATTAAAAAAAATAAAAAAAGAGGTACACTGAAAAGGGCACAGAAAAAGAGTGGTCCCTCGAGTCAAATTTGAGTATTCTTCGCAGAAAAAGAAGTGCATGAAGCCAGAAGCAAAGAGTCCGACGAAGAAGGTTCCGAGCATAGTTGCTCCTATATAAATCCGACTTCACAATCCCAACTCCCATACCGTAGTTGCGTCTTGAACCGCAAGCTAGAGCTCAAGCACGCTTCTGATTCTCACACTTTCGTAATCTCACCCGTCATTTCCTTTCATTCAACCTATTCCATTCTTGCCCTCTCTTCTACATTCAATTTCAGGTACATATTCATTTCCATGCAGGTTTTGTATGACATAAGTAGATCAACTTGAGTTTGGTTATTTCTTAAAATGGCAAATGGGTTGTTTGGCTTTAGGAAGGATTTGACAGAGAGAGAGAGAAATGATGAGGACGGGCACTTGCTCGAACGTTGCCGTGTTCTCGAGCACGTCGTCATGGTTCCGAAACAAGAAGTTTCAGAGGATCGAGCCCGGTGGAGGAGAAGGTGATTTCGTGGTGAAAAACCACGCGTGGGTCGATTCAATGAGAGATTCTTCTCCAACTCGCGTCAGTCTTCCGGGAACCGGAGAGCATAATTCCTGGATTGTAAGTCGCATTTTCTTATCCGAGTTCTCTCGACCTTTTTCATAACTTTTGACAAAAAAGGTGTAGGAACACTCTAAAGGATACTCCTCTTCACGTGATAGTCATCGAGCTTGAACGGGAGTTTCCCGATTAAACAATGAAAATTAATGAGAAATTTTAATTCAAGCCCCTCCCTTGATGTAAGAGTACCGTAACGTGAAACACCTGAGATAGCTTTGATTTATCTCGAGATGTCTCTAGAATCTTGGTTTTGGCGAGAGCTAGTTGAGATAACTTCATATGAATTCAATACTCAATAGGTTCATCATCCTTCGGCGTTGAAGACGTTTGAGCTGGTGACGAATGCCGCAAAGGGGAAGGAGATTGTGATTTTTCTTGACTATGATGGGACCCTCTCGCCAATAGTTGAGGACCCTGATCGAGCTTTCATGTCCAGTCAGGTTTTTCCTTATTTCATCATTTAAAATTATTTGGCACAGATGCATAAGCCCATTTGCCTAAACTCATGAAATACCTTGTAAAGTCACGAGCTGATTAAGTTTAAGCCTTTTGCCTATATAGGCGACCATGATCTAGCACAGTATGCATGTATCTTGTCCACTGTTTGCATGTATAATTACTTTGTCCATGTGATTTTCCCCTAATTTCTGTTAGAAGCTTTCTCGAACCAACTACATAGTGAAAAATTCTCATCCATGTTATTTTCCTGTAATTTATGTGAAAATTTTCTCCTTTTGCACACGAATCAGATGAGAGGGGCTGTCAAGGAAGCAGCTAGACATTTTCCCACAGCAATAGTAAGCGGGAGAAGCAGAGACAAGGTGCATTGCTATTTTTGTGAAAACTAAATGCACGTTTAAATTGTTGCTATGTTGTTTTTTTTCTTCTTTTCCTATTATTTATGAATTTTCATTTTTCCCATGAGTTAGTGTAAGCATTTGGGCTCTATATATTGACTTTTTTTTTTCTTATGTAGGTATACAACTTTGTGAAGTTACCGGAGCTGTACTATGCAGGAAGCCATGGGATGGATATAAGAGGACCTTCCAAAAGTCAACATAAATGCAAGAAAGTGAGCACTTTATGTTCTTCTTAATGTCTTTTGTTTGATAAATTCTAAAAGATCCGCTCATCTCTATTTTCGATCATGTTTCATGTATTTTTCCCCACTTAATAATAATTTTGAAAGGCATTAATGTGATTACTAGGGTGATGAGGGAGTCCCTTTCCAACCTGCAAGTGAATTCTTGCCCATGATCAATGAGGTAATTTCCTGTGCATTATTTTCTTTTTCGCAAAGTCCCGCTTGAGACCGGTATCAAGGTGGTCACCGTACTTACAATTTAAGTTGCATCCATGCAGGTGTATAGAGCTCTGTTAAATAGAACAAAATCAATTCCTGGTACTAAAGTAGAGAACAACAAATTTTGTTTGTCTGTTCACTACCGCAACGTGGATGAAAAGGTAATACGGTGAATCCCAAAATGACATCCAGTCGAAATGTTTGAATAACTGGTAATTTCCAAAATCGATAGAAGAACTGATCTAATGACACCCCCCATGGTTAGATTAGTGGCTTAAGGAATGGATTTGTGTATGGCATGATTATGATCACTCACACTATCAAAACCAAATATTACTCATCAGCTCCCATTTTATCCGAACTTTAAGATTAGTGGCTATTCCACTCGCCACTCCTTATATTGACTCAAGCCCTAAAATAAAAGCAGAAAAATTAACTTTTTTCTCACTCTACGTACATTCATCACCTTTGCAGAGGTGGGCTGCATTAGCTGAGCAAGTTAGATCAATTCTCAGCGAGTACCCAAAGCTCAAGCTTACTCAAGGCAGAAAGGTATATGATTATCTTATAACATAATTCTTTTTGTGTGGTTCTAGTGAAATTTGATTATGTTTTATGTTACTGACGATCCAACGCTCATTATGAACAGGTGCTTGAAATTCGCCCGATCATCAACTGGGACAAGGGGAAGGCTCTTGAATACCTGCTAGAGTCGCTAGGTGAGTTTTTTGGTCCATATTGGTAAATTCCTTTTTCCCACAGAAGCCCTACGTTTATCGGTTATAGCCATGAAATTCGTCCATGATGCTTGTGATTATTAGGACTTGACAAAAAGTTGAAAGACATATACCTCAACTGGTTTCCCTATCTCATTTTATGCATGAATAGAAGTATTTGACTCTTGTGCTTCCGCATTTTGATTTTTTGGGCGGCAGAAAGAGAGAGTTACAATACTCCTTCATGCACTGACTGCACCTGTATCCTGTGACATATAATTTACGTAGGATATGCTAATGATAGCAACGTTCAACCCATCTATATCGGAGATGATCGGACGGATGAAGATGCATTTAAGGTACAATAATTTCTAGGGCACAAGCATTATGCTCATTCCCTTAAATGCTTTTTGGGTCCTGGTATTGTTGGAGTGATTCTCACGAGTTAGACGATTTTAGGTTTTACGTGACAGAGGACGAGGAATAGGAATCCTCGTGTCCAAAGTAGCAAAAGAAACATGTGCCTCTTATTCTTTGCAAGACCCACCTGAGGTATGGAATAGAGAGAGAATTCCTCGCAATTATTGTGCTTTGCTTTCGAATTATGGTTGATTCTATAATAGATGCTTGCAACTTCTGGTGATGTAACAGGTGATGAGCTTTTTGATGCGTTTGGTGGAGTGGAAACGGCACACAAGCCGAGCACGCCATCTGCTGTAAAACAGTAGAAGAAATTGGTTTTGAACGCTTTCGAAATTTAGGAGGATAATTCGTTAGTGGAAGACACTTCTGTCCCTTTTGTTCTTCATGATTTGTTCTCTCTTTTAAGGGGCTGAGCCATGAGCTGAAGCTTGATACCTTATTTGCAGAAGTTTACATATGAAAGATGAGAGTTGCATGTTTTAAGAACCCCATCTCTCTCTCTCTCTCTCTCTCTCTCTCTCTACACTTCACAAAGCACTTCGCTTCTCGTGGGAATCTCTCTCTCTCTCTCTCTCTCTACACTGCACAAAGCACTTCGCTTCTCGTGGGAATCAAGAGAAGCTTCGCAAAAGTCGATTATGCAATTAGTGCTTTGTCAAACTTCTGGATGTTGATGTGCTGGGAACTATCAATAGAACATTGTCGTCTGTTGGAGATTTTAAGATCTACATCGAAAATAACAGACCCTTAATTGGATACATGATTCGAAGATCGATCTCAGAATTGGTGGATAAAAAAGAAAAGGCTAACTTGTACTAGAGATCAGATGGCTGCAACCTAAAAAGGAACATAAATTAGGCTTAAGGATGACTCAACAGCACAAGTTCAAAGCAAACTTACAAGAAATTGAATAAATTTAGTAAATTCCGCAATCTGGTTGAATGTGTATCATTCTTTTTCCCTAAGATATCATCTTATAGTCATAAATCTTTAGGATCTCACTTTTCGTGTCGTAAACGTGTCTCCAAAAGTTTTAAATGGATCCCATATTTGTAATGTGAGCTCAATGGGCTAATATATGATGGTATAAGGTTTGGCATCATGCCAACTATTTATTTATTTTTTAATGTATGCCATTCTACTTCTACCACATGTCTGGCCATGATCTCCATCATATCATAGTTAAGCGATGATGTTTTTTTACTGAAAAATAATTGTTCCTGCATCCCAACTGCAGTTCTCTCGTGCATGCCAGCTGCCTATGCCACCTGTTTGATCATGACCCCCATGTCTCGAGATACTAGGGTCGTGGCCTAATTGTCTCTACTTCTCTTTTTCCATGTTGGCATTGTTACAAATGGCTAATGCCAATCTCAGACATGCCAAATCTCCTACTGGCCAAATTTATGGCAATAACAATCTAGTTGTCATAATTTCCATAACCCCTAATACGTATAAAGCCGCTGACATCTTGCTATTGTCAATGCTTCAAAAAACCAATGCGGCTTTCAAAATTATTAATATATGCATCAATACCCCCTCAAATCAATACCTTGATTGACATATTCGATGTTCCTTTCATTTACATGTTAATACATCGTATTAGGTAACATGTTAATACATTAATATTAGGAATATCTAATATATGTCAATGAAGTTTTATTAGCTTCTTTGTCAGTGAAACATTATGAACTTAGCTCCATGGGATTGGGTTGGCGATTATTAAAAAAATAAATAGGTTTCAACTAAACGCGCCGATATGATTTCAAAGCAGATATGCCGATATAATTAGCTTAATCGAACACCCCAAGTGTGTCGCGTATCCTTTTCAAGCAGTACTCCAAGCAGGAGGCAACACTTCTCAAGGGCTTACTCATGCTGCTGTTGTCTAAAGGCATGACAACTCTATTAATTATAAGGCGACAACCGTTTCCATAAGCAATATCTCCCACTATTGTTGTTATAGTACTATTAGTCGACTACCTCTTCCCAACATATTACAACAATCTGAATGTTGCTGCTAAAACTCTTAAAGCAACGTGTCTTTTTCTTAGTGCAACACAGCCCAAAAAAATTGCCTAAATAGTGAAAATAAGAATAATGAAGGTGCCAGATAGGAGCAGCTGAACTAGCTGGTTAGCCATTCATTCTATTACCTCGGGGTGGGTGTTGAAGATGCTAGGTTTGCAAACCCTCTCCTTCTCCCTCTGTTTTCTCTTTTCTCTTTCCATATTTCTTCTTCTAAGCTATTTAGTTGATGTGGCGCTCACTTAGCGCCATGTCAGCATTCACTCGGCACCGCATTAGTGTCAAGTGTGACCGAAGCTACTTGCCCAGTTTAAGCCATGTTAGGCTTAAACTGGGCAGAGTTAAAAGTATTTTATTATACTTTTTGAGTAAGGTTTTAAGATTTGATTGCACTATTTCTTAGTTGTAGGATTTAATCATGCAAATTAAAATAAAATCGCACTTTCCCTAGGACTTTAAGTGCAATTATTCGACAAAAAGAAAGTCACCCTGAATTAACATGTAGAAGTTTTCGTGAATTAGATGGCCAAAAGAAAATTCGGGTCTTCGAGCTATCCATTAGAGTGAATTAAAGAAATTGATGCTTCAAGAAACTTCCTTGGAACCTTAAGTTTTCTTGGAGTATTTTTTTACTTGGCTTTTTACTTTTTGCAAATCTTGTGACGCATGCATTTTGATTTCTTTTCCATCTTAAGCACCTATACTGTAATATAAATCTGGTTAATAGCTTATAATATGGTGAGAAAGTAATTAATTTTTACTTTTGATAGGTCCAAACGAGTAACCCCAAGGAAGAAACGAGGAACATGATACCAAAAACACCCATCTAGCTAGTATCAATAAGAGGTGCAAAAACATGTGAAATATACATATACACGATGGGGAGAGCCTGTATACAGCCAAATGAAAAGAATAATGACAGACAAACTCTACAAATTTCAGGATGTAAAAGATGAAGAAGTGGTATGAAAGGACTCAAAACAAATTCCTCCTCAGGGTTTGACCCAAGCAAACATTGCAATCGAAGAAGGAAAGTCAGCAAAAAATTAAATTGCTATATCACCCACATTTTTCACCACTAGCTTCGAATAAAAGAAGTAAAGAATATGTCCACATAAATGACGATTTCGATCTTTCCAATTCCAAGATTTCGTCACATTTTCACCAGGTCAAGTACATGCTTGCAACCCATGCCATTTTAAATAGGCTGATAATTTTTTGTCAAGAGTCCTTGCGCTCCGTTTGGCATTTCTGGGAAAGAACACGAGCATCTTTTCCCAGTTTGTCGACCGTGAATTGGCACGAAGCAACAAACCTTGAGATCGAACCCTTTAGTATCCCAATCTTCCTTCTAGCCGGAGCGTCCACATGCAATGCAAACGTCAAGTGCTTCTTGGTCTTTTTGCTCGTCAGGCTTTCTTGCATCTCCTTAGGTAATGCAGTATTTGATCCGTTGAGGACGATGTCGATGGCCTTCGATGTCTTCCGGTCCTGGTCGAATGGCACGAACTTTCCCTTTGCGATCGCCTTTTGTTTGAAGGCGAGCGAGACAGCCTCACCTTGCTTGTAGGTAAAGCTCGTATACGTGTTCGGGTTCTCGACCTTCAACTTGACGTCGTACACGAGTTTAGTATTTTTGTCATGCGACTTCGTCAGGTCCTTCACGACGAAATGGTCGACATGGAAATTAGGGTTTTTCAGCTTGAGGAAAACGGAGGAAACAATGGCGAGGATGCCGACGACGAGGACAATCACGATGATGGCCAAGAAGAGCCAACAGCAACAAGAAGAACAACAACACGACCGCTTTTTTGGCGCTGTGGGCTTCCGGTGGTGCTTGACAATCAAGGCGTTCTCCGGGGGCGGCACACGGTAGATCTGGTCTTTGGGGATCTGGACGACGTAGGTGTCGGAGGCGAAGGCGTGCTCGGGGCTGTCGGGATTGGGGACAGGAGCCAGCTCGAGGCTGGCCTCGCGATGATCGCTGCCGCCACCGCCGCCGCCACTGTCGTGCTGGCGGCCGTTCGTGTGGGGAGGAGGTGGGAACCGCTCCTCCATGGGGAGATGGGGAGCGGTGGAAAGGAGTGGGAGGGATGGATTGTAATATCAGGTGAGAGGCTGGCTTGGCTTGCATGGGGGAAGGGTTTGGTGGTTGCACGAATTGGCTGGATATCGGGGGAGAGAGACGATTTCACAAGGGGGAAAAGGTTATAATTAGAGATTGCTTTACTGGGTCAATCGGTTTCATTAACGGTTCCTAATATACATTAAGTCTTTTTTGTTGCTGAAGGCCTCGCGACTATCCATTAGCGTCGATTCGCTGGTGGGACGTGTAAAAGATTGGCTCGTCGCGAGGAGGAAGAACGCCATTCAGACGTAACGAACGAGCTCAGGCAAAAACTTGGTCAATTCTCATCACTTCGTAGATAGAAATTCGGAGCTTAGGCAAAAACTTTGGTAATATTTTTCACAATTGTTCGACCACGCAACATTCAACAATTATATGACAATTTTCGTGTGCTTCAACTGAGGTCAGATTCGGCTCTTCGCCAAAAGGACTCGACAATCAAAAACATATTAGCTGTGCTCGAATCATGGGATCCACTTAGATGATGTGGAGCTCACATGGACATAGTTGATGATCCAACAGTTCATGCGAGCTGGGTCACATTATCTAGGTGTGGGCAATACCTTCTCTTGACAATCTTTCAAGAGGAGGTGGAAAATCATTCACGTAGCGTTATGTTAGTATATCGCCCAGGGATGTAAGGTGAGAGTCCTAAACTTGATCATGTTAATTTAAATGAAGCCCATTAAATTAGTAATGGACAAATTGGGCCAAATAATGAAAATATGGTAGATGATATCGTATATTGTCATGAAACCTTGATAAGTTTTGTAAAGGCTAGTGAATTTCAATTTCATATAGCGAATGTCTTGGACTATCGTTTAGTAGTTGTATGTTTCCAAAAATTCTAATGTGGTGGTCAAACAGCACCATAATTGGCCCGTTTGGTTTGGTTTTGGGCAAATGCCTTTGGTCAAAGGCAAATACCTTTTGGGTAAAGGGGTTTTCGAGAATGCTCGAACGTTTAGCAAATTATAATTTAAAGGGCATTGGAAAGTGGCTTTGGTGTAAATATCGTTTGGTAAACCCAACATTTGCAAAGGGCTTTTATTATTTTTTTAAAAAAATAAAAATAAAAATCCAATGAAACTCCGTCGTCGATCAGTGGCGGGCCAACCACCGGCGGCCAAATCTGGCTGCCGGTGAGGTTGGCCGAGGTTGCATGAATCAAGATCTGGCCGTCGACAGTTGGGGGTATGGGGAAGATGTCGGTAAATAAATAAAAAAAAAAGAAGAAGTCAACATATGAACAGTAAAGGAGGACCAGCATGCCGAAAATATTGAAATGCCCAAAGTAGGTTCCCATCTGCTTTGGCCTTTCAGCATTTCAAAGGCATGCATTTTGCCAAGGAGCCTTCAAATGCTGAATCAAATACCCTTAAATTTTTCTCAATGGGCTTTGAGCCCCTAAAGCCCATTGGAAAAGCTGAACCAAACGGGACTAATAGCCCTAAATGTTTGAGAGGGAGAAAAATGATGTGATCGGCATCACCAAGGATGGAGTCACATGACCCCAAGATTAGGTGAGGTCGATCTACCGCACCTAAGGATGTGGGAGTCGGGCAACCCTCATAAAACATAAACACACATACTCTCTCTCTCTCTCTTTGATATGATCAATTTTACTAGGATTTAAAAAAAAAAAAAACAACTTATTCAATTTTGACATTAATTTAATAATATTCAAAAGCACGATAAGAACCGACAATGATTTTATATGTCAATATTTTTTCATTATATCCATCATTTTTTTCAACACACGACAAGACATAACTAAATAAAAGAATTTCTTATTGTATCCTATGATATTCCACACGATTTGAATTGAGAGAACCAAAAGCAGTCTAATAGTTTAAGTTCAGATGGAAAGCTCAATGTGAACTGAGAAATTGAAGTCACAACTTGCCCCATTGGATTTCTCCTATCTAAACCACTGATTTTATAAATGAAAGCAGTGAAACCTGTTATTCAATATTTGTAGCCTTGCTTTCTGCTTTAGAAAGGCTTAATACCAATAGGCCCGGCCTGAGGCCCACCGGTACGAATCCAACATACACATCGAGGGAGAGGGGAGGCAGTGGCCCTTTCTTGATCTCCCTCAACCCTCCATCCCTTATTCTCCTATACTCTGAAAATGTGATTAACAAGAACTTGGAAGCACACCAATCTTTATCAGATATCAAATCTAAACTTGGCCATCCTATAATAGGAAACCGTCCCTAGCATTCTTTAGGGATTGTCGGGAAACTGCATGATGCCGAGGATCGACACACCATGTAGTCCTAATCGGGATCTTGACACTTAAACTCAAGTCATGGCCAACTCGCCTAGCTCACTTGCTCACTTGTGCTCCACACATCTAGCTTGTATGCTTAATCTATCTGCGCGAACAAGCAATGCACAGTCATGGGCAGCAGAGAAATTTAAATAAGTGAATCATATCAAACACTCAATGAAAAGCTGCCACGACATACCCTGGCTAAGATATGCAAAGATGACCACGAAACTAGTTTGCGTCATCACAAAAAGACTTTACTAGCAAAATAATAGAAACGCAATGGGAAAATAACATGAATGGTCCATGAACTTTTGTCTAAGTATGATGTGGTCCCTGAAATTTTGTTCAATATGTAATGTAGTCCCTAAGTTTTTAATTTGTTTAATGTAATCCCTGAACTTTTAGTAGATATTTAATTTAATATCATGGATAATATTGAACATTGTCGTATATTTTAGTGACTAAATTGAACATGTACAAACAGTTCAGGGATTATATTGAACAAATTGAAAGTTCATGGACATATTGAACATTAACTAGATTTTAAAGACCATATTGAAGAAATTAAATTGGAGTTCACATTGTAGATTTGATCAAAATTTAAGAATCATTTGTATCATTGTTTCCAAACATAAAAATAAGAAAAAGAATGAGGGCGGCGTCTACCAAATCATGGAGGGAGGAAGAACGGAATCTATCTTGGGCCCGGAAGGAAGCCAAGTTCCTCACTCCTCTTCCCCACAGATAAATCGAGTACATGCATCCCGGATCGAGCGGAGCACATGCGCCTTTCCTCGACGAGCACATTAAACAATGTCACTCTCATTCGATTTGCTGGCTTTTGGCGCAGCTTTTCTCTGCACCGTTTTGCTTTTGCACTCCACTCTTTTCTTTCAAGCAACCAAAACTTGAGGTTCACAAGCTCATCGACTTTACTCTGCATGGACCCAAGTCTATGGAGAAAGCAAGGTCACATCGTCGCATCATGCAACACTAATTGAGGCTAATCGGCCTTGGCGACGAGTGCTCCGACTTATCCTGGATCGAGCTCGGCGAGCATTTTGGAACATCTTTAGACAGCAATCAACCTGGGTTGCTTCTACCCTAATTCGTGGCACTAAGCGACCCAGCACACGTAGAGCATCGTGCATCTCGCTAGATTAGTTAGTTAATCTTGCAACTTTGGTATTATCAAAAAGGTCCCAAACCAAAAGGCGAGAGAGGGCCTAAATCGATCCTCATCCTAACACGCAAGGTGGGTAATGGGTTGAGGGGCCAAACCCCTTGCACGCTCTCGATTGCTAGCCGCATCCATAATTGCATCCTCATTCCTCACTCAAAAACCCTTCTCAAACTTTTCGGTGGCCCCCCAAAATTCTCTTTTTCTTGGCCTTTCATAAAGATACTCATGAGGAAGAATTAAGAACGAATACTTCGAGCTTGAATCTAATCAAATCATATTAAAAGTTCTATAAATTGACTTATCATGTCATGGAGGTGTCCCCATTCGATAAAGAAAAGAAGCAAAAGCCAAATGATTTCGTTTAGCTTACATAATAAGTTCTCTGACAAAGCAGATCAAACCAATCGCCTCGTTCTTTGTTTATCATTCTTCATGTCTCTGCAATGTCCAGGTCCATACATCAAGGAAGTAATTCGCTTCGCAAATCATTGACTTTACTCTTTTACACAGAAGTACACTTTGTGTTGACATAACATAGATATGTTTGGATAAAAACCTGTTCAGACTTTCTTGGTAGCCCCTCGTTTCTAGTCATTCGTTCTATACACAACTCGGCCAGATACAGTTCTAGTTTTAGTGTGTTCACAATCTCCTAGGCCCAATATACTTAGTTTAATAAATAATTTCTTCAAGCCTAATCATGATTACCCCTACATTTAGGAAAAAATTATCCAATCAATTCTAAACTTATCAAATTTATATCAATTCAATCCTAAACTTTTCATTTTTGCTAATTGAATTCTAAACATTTGTGTGAAATTTCAATGTAATCTCTCCAGCCAATATTTGCAGAAGTCGCCAACCTAACAATATGCCACATAAGACGGTCAGTGATAATTGGATTGTTGCTTTAGTGATTTCAAAAGATAATTGATCAAAAGACTACATTGAAATTTTATGCAAAGATTTATAATTTAATTGGTCAAATTAAAAAAGTATAGGATGAAATTTGTATAAGTACAATATATTTAGGATGGTTCGGTTAATTTTCTCCTACATAGTTTGGCATTAACGACTGCCAGTTTTTGCTATGTGGATGTAGTGTAAATAAAGATTTTCTCGCATCGTTACGAAAGAGGGTTGTCCTAGGAGCGAAGTCCAAACGTGTTTGCAAATGAACTGCGACAAAAAGTATCCTCTGACAACGAGCAAATCTGAATCACCACAAGTTGAAAGCGGGAAAGGTAAAGCTAAAAAGGAGAGGGCAATTGAGTGGTGGCTGATGCTCCAGTGGCCAATGGGAATGGACAGTGAATATGATCTGGCCGAAGGCATAGAAGATGAGGGGCAGGACAGTTCTGTGGGCAGTGTGTTGGGGCAGTGTGTTGGGCTTTTTTAACTTTGATCTGTCTTTCCATTTACATTAAACAACGCTAAAGTATACTAACACTGATTTACAAGATTAGTATACTACCCGGTGTAGTAGATTCTCGTTAGGAGTTTAGCATAACCCCCTTGTTTAAAGACGAGCTTATGGTATGCCTCATTGGTTTGCAATTCGTATACAAATGTAGTTGTCCGAGCTCAATGTACCGGGCATCATATGCAAATATTTAATGGGCCTGGCAATCTTTTGATTGGAAAAAGTAAAGGCCAAGAAAGAACCTCCCCTTGAACCGTGACCCCATTTCAATTGGGAAGCAAAAAGCAGTGTCAAACCCCCCCAATGAACTAGCAAATTGTAAAAGAAAGAAACCAAAAGAAAGAGCAGAAGAAAAAGGCAAAACAAAAGCGGTCCCTCCAAGAGCAGAAGAAAAAAGGCAAACAAAAGCGGTCCCTCCTCCCCCTTTCCTGCCCTCCCAACTTTCTTTAAAACCCACCAGCAAATCACACCTCAAAAGCCCATAAGCACACACGGTGCAGAACCAACTCACAAAGATCATCCAAGTCATAAACTGACCAGCAAAGACGGAAGTCCTAGGGAGAAGAAACGAGAAAAGAGAAGAGACACCATGAGAAGAAGAGAAGCAATCAAATTAGGAGCTCCTTCAGCGGATTTCCTAGTGTGCTTCCCTCCTAGGACCCACTTAAAGCTGTTGCCAAAGTCGGTTAGTAGCCCGGCGAGACCCTCGGAACCCAACAAACTCCACCCCCACTCCCACCCCCACCAGCAGCCACCACGGCACCGCCATCGCCGGTCCAAATCTTTCACCAAAGGTGCCCAAGCAAGCCCTGTCTTATGGATCAAAACCAAGCAAATTGGCCCGGTGACGTCCGAGCCGACCTCCCCAAAAGTCACGTGTGCCGGGCAGATCAAGGTCAAGACCAAGACTGGAGCTTGCAAGAGCTGGCAATCAGTGATGGCAGAGATCGAAAGGATTCACAACAATGACAAGCGTAAGAAGAGGCCGACTTGGGGGGAGGCGCTTGGCTTCAACAAGGACATAATGCAGTTCTTGACATGTTTGAAGAACATAAAGTTTAATTTTCGATGTTTTGGCTCTTTTCCTGATGCACAGATCACTAGTGATGAAGAAGATGAGGAAGACAACAACGAATGTCGTGACCATGACAACAACCGCGTGGCAATAGACAGAAATGATAACAATGAGACTTCAAAGCCCGTATTCTCTAAATGGTTTATGGTGTTACAGGAGGGTAATACCAAGATCAAGGACTTATCCAAACAAGACAGGAAAGAGAAAGGAAGGTCTTGGGATGATGAGTCATTGGATGCACCTGTTGCTCCTCCGCCAAATGCCCTGTTGCTTATGCGGTGTCGGTCTGCTCCGGCAAAGGCCTGGCTGGTCGAAGGAGAAGAACAAGAACAAGGCGAGAATCATGGAGATAATGAGATCGAGCAAGAAGTGAATAGAGAATTAGAGACCAAGAAGAACTTGCAATTTTTAATGGACGAGGCAAAGAAGGAAGAAGAAGAGGAGAGGAAGCAGAAAGAGTCCTTCATGATGAGATACGATGCAGATTACTATAATATTTCAACCGATATCGCAAAGGAAACCTGGGTATCCGGCGGACTGAGAGATGCGCTGTTGAGAAGTCGAAGTTCCAAGAGTTGATGTTGGCAGCTATATGGTTTTTTTATATTTTGTTTTCTTCTTCCTTTTTTGCTTTCTTGTGGTTTGTTTCTCCAGATACTGTCTTCCCAGGGGACAGAGGACTGCTAATACCAATCTCTGGAAGTATTATCGTTTTCGACCACGGTTTAACATTGATTGCAACTGTACAGCTTCCTGGAATCCTATCCGCATCAGTGTAAATCTCGGATTGTACTCATCGATCTATATAAAGATTGCGTTGCTTCAATTGTTTAATCTCCAACTTCTTCTGCATGTTCTGTATCGTTATGACAATGGGGTCCTTTACTTAGTAAAACCTGAGTCTTATGCACATAGAAAGAGAACTAGGAATATGCCATAGTTGAGACAAACGGGTGGAATACGAACAGAGGATTGTAATTTGTACCTTCACAAGAATAATTTGAGCATCGAAGAGTTCGTTATTTTGCATTTTCTGAGGAATGTGTCCCTGATATCCTCGACCGATGTTTGTGCAGTACTGGTCAGTGGTCACCACTTTTTCGTCTCGCATATTAGGAACATCAAGATACATCAATTTGTTCTTTCCATTTGGACATTCTGCGAGAGAAACTGACAGGGAAACACAGCATAGTTTGAGGGGGGCAAAGCTCGGCTTTTTCAGTGACTATGTAGAGGGGAAAAAGTAAGAGTTGGCAGCGAAATATTAATGCATTTACTCGCAATTTTATCATCTCCTAGGATGGGCCAACATTAAAACAACGAACAGTGACAGCCACCTGTTCTTGGAATTGAGGATTTCATGCTGCAGGAGCTCATCTACCGAGATCATCAAGAGACGTAAGTTCGACAATTAACATATCCAGCTGCACTCAGATTTCATTCAAAAGTTTATGCCCATGATCAAGCTTGATTAAATGACCGTTCCATACCATAGCTTTTATCCAATTGGAGACTCTACTATACCAATATCTTCCCAAGACATACCAATAAGTCAAGGGCGTCAATACTGTATAGAGCAACCTAACAATTTTCCTTACAGTAAGTACTGCCAAACTCAAACCTGTAAATCCTAATTTTGCTATGTGCCGGTAGATTCCTAATGACCAGGGTCTATTATTTTAGCGGCAAAGTAGCAGCTCCAGAACTAGAACATTTACACGGAACTTGAACTAGCATGTAAGGATGGAAGCAGTAAGGGAAGCTGAGACTTCAGTAAACATTATCAAACGGAGTTCATGCTTGTAAGAAAGGGAATTGACAGTGGCCGGCATAGGCCTCTCAGGACTAAAGAGTGATAATTTGCCGTCAGTTGCTTATTTACCTGAAACAGCAAACAGAAAAGACTCAACTATTTTCCAGTTGGGCTTTGACCATAGCAATGCGACGCAACAGCACTTGAGCCCGCCCTCGGAACAATTCATCTCACATGATTAAGTTTAAATAGCTTGCAATGCCTCTATTAAGAGCACTTTGAACATACAGCAATCCTTGTTTACTGAATGTTACCTAGCTATTTAAGTCTTTCATCCATCGTTACAGTATCTGTCACCAAGATCCAGCATCAATTCAGTTGCTGCCACCAAATTTCTATTCCACATGAGAGCAATTTTAGCATTCATAAAAGGTATGCGCATTGCAAATGACGAAACTGTCTGTCAATGTGGACTTCCAAACTATCAAAGTTCAGAGAATGAGCAACCACCTAAAAGACTAAATGAAAGTGGGATGTTGCAGTTGGTCCATTGAGAGCATCTCTAAAAGCTATTCATTTCTTTCTATTTCATATTTGTCGGGAACTATGTAGACCCACCAGTGCTTCAGCATCGCGTTGGGTTTCACATGTGTGATAACCTCCAAAATAACGATGTGTTCCCCCAATTAATCCTTGATTGGGGGCTACTCTGATAGAATTATAGAGAAGAATAAAATCTTTAGCAAATTAAAGTTTGTTCACAAATTTATCATCCTATATGTCAATTGAATATTTTTAAGATTCTAAGCAGGGAAAATGAGCATGTTCATGATTTTTAGATGGCAATTTGGAAGAAATAAAATTTTAAATGGCGGTTCAAAATGTCTAAGAAGCTGTTGAAGTGAGAATTCGAGTCAAGAAAAATAGACTAAAAGTGGAAATTTTAAATTCTAAAGAACCTATATGGGTCAAAATACAAGATAAAAGAAAAATAACAGGGCTCATATTAATTCCAAGAGGACAGTCTATTATAGATTGTCAATGAACAGGTTATTTAAATTACATGCCTGTAAACCGCACCAACACAGGGTTACGGCATACAACAATAGAACCAACAAGACAACAATCAAATGCACTTATTCTGAAGCAAAATGCAGGTAAAAATTGGAGCTGAAGAGACAATTGACTGTTCAGCTGGGTTTTGTAGCAGATATCATCACGAAACGCCGATTCCTGGTACATTTGAAATCTTCCAGTCCACATGTTTTGCAGAGATCTTCTAGTTCATGTTCTGATAGGAAGAATTGACCTCCTGATATGCGGAACATATTCTACATCACCAAACAGAATCCAACATCAGGTTTAGATCTTAGCTTAATGTTACAAATTTCAGTCACATCACTGGAGAAGAAAATCATCTTGATCAGAACAAGAATTGGAGATAGACAACCATCTTTTCCACATAGAGCGCCTCGTAACAGGGTGTTTTGGAATAAGAGATATACAAAGTACTCGTCCAAACGATGTACCTTTTGCATAAGCTTCGAGAAAGGGTTGAGAGCATAAGGACCATCATAGATGAAGGTTGTGGCAACGAATATTCCACCAGGCCGTAGAACTCGACTTATTTCAGCGACCTACAACACCAAAGGGGCATTATAGGACATCGTATGCTAGTGAAAATCAAAGAATTAGTACAACATATTGTCTGCACTCTGTTGGTGAAAGGGTCTTGAGTGTACGAACTTGTATGACAGAGAAAAAGCTGGGATAGAAAAACTCAAAAATCCTTACAGCTGATGAAGGAGAAGACCAACAATGAACGGCAGCACCGGCATGCACAGCATCGACAGAACTCGAAACAAAAGGGAGTCTTGAAATATCAGCTCTAACAAGAATCAAGTCCCTAAAGCAAATTGAAAGATTTAGCCAAATACAATACTAGAGAGCTTGATGAGTACAAAATCCCTTCTAGAGTTCTTTTTATTTTGCCCAAATTAGATGAAGTTGCAACCACCAATTATATGAGATAAGGGTCAAAGCCTCACTCCTTAGGGAAGTTCTCCTCCTTCTCAATGAATTCATAGCATTCCCGGAGCATGTTTTCTGAGTAATCAAGTGCGACGACAAGGGAAAACAGCCCACTCTTGGCGAAGAGCCTGGTAAATGGACCACTGCCGCAACTAGCATCAATGATATTCCCACCTAGGACGGGCTCAAGATACCCTTTAATCAACTCAAACTGCAATCAAAGTCTTTAAGTTGATAAGCAAGTACAGATAAAGAGATTCCAACTAAATGAAACAATTCGCTTGTATTCTTCAAGGAGCATTCGAATAATATGAGCTATAATCAGCAGCAGTGAGACAGTTCACACTCCGTTTTCCGTATCAGACAGAGCGACATTTGCATTGAGATAGGCAATTGAAATCAGAAGGCAAGTTATTGGTCATCCTCAACTCACTATGAAGAACATTTTACTGGACCAGAGATGACATATAGATTAAATTCTACCAGAAAACTCGTTGCTTTTCATGTTCTTTTGGAAATACAGTGATGACAGAATCATGAAATAGGAGATTGTCAATAACCTCCTTTTGAGGACCAGGCCATCCTCCCACTGCAGAAAAGCCTTGACGCCAGCCCCTCTCATAGATATATGAGATCAGCGGTAACCTGCAAAGATCAATATGATATACAACCAGTACTCTTAGGCGTATAAACATATCATTACATTCATCCTCAACCAAGAAGAAAATCACTAAGAGCAGAACAGAACTTGCAAGACATGAGATCAGTGCACTTTTGAAGGTTAATCCTACCCAAGTACACGGGTCTGTGGACCCGACTGTTATACCCGCTTAAAAGGAACAAATACCACAAACCTGAAAAATTCCGTGGCTGGGGCCATGGCTTCAGTATATTCCTTGGCTCCACTCGAGGCCACAAGCTCGAGATGAGTTTTGTTGCCCAAATAAGTCTTCTTACAGGTGCTACATAGCAAAGTAGACTCGGACAAAGTATCCCTGCACAAATAATGAAGTCATATGATGACGGAGCCGAGTCGAACAAAACCAAACCGAGAGCTTAAGATCTCCTGTGACTAATGTAAATGTTAGTCATCCTTTTAGCTTTCATCTTACTGAGGAATCGACGGACTTACATGGATAGTGCTGGTCCCACATGCGTTAGGGGGTAGTAACATATCGGACAAGCTAAAATGCCCTTCTTGGAGGCAACCTTCTCGTCAACTTCAATAGGATCCTGGAGCACGAACAAATAAACGAATTTTTAAGTTGACTAAAAATTTTTATAAACGAATTCTTCGTTGCGATCAGAGCTGACCATTTTAAGTCGACTAAACGAATTTTTGTTTATCAATGCTTTGGATGACCTTTATACATCCCCGAATCTCCGACATACACAGAATATCAAAGGATGAGTTCTTGCGCTCGACTTTTCAAGACTCCTCACTACTAAGGCAGAATGCCAGAAAATGCATAAAGGGGAGCACTATATACTTCAATTTTCGTAATTCTTAAGCCAAAAAAGGATCAAGTTGCATATTTTCGACGGTACCACGATTCGAATCATCTCGGCTTCTAAGACATGATATAAATGATCAAATTGAGGGCCACAAAATCCGACGGAAACTCGATCGGCACCTCAGAAGCATCGCTCTCTGCTTTCGCCGTTTCGTTTTACTTCCTTCTCGAATTGCTCCTGTGTTGCTCGTGATCTAACATATCCTTTCACCGAAACGCGATGCGAAAAAAAAAGAAAAGATTCAGAGCAGAGAAAAGAGAGATGGAGCATCTCACCGGCGTCGCTGTTTGAACAGCGGCTCTCACTCTCGCGGCATGAACTCGCCTGCTGAAGATCGAGGAGCCGGGCACCGAGGTGAAAGCAACACGCCTCCGGGGACCGAGTTGACTTGGCCGAGCCAAGACGAGGAAGTTACTGCCGGCGAGCGTCGCCATGACTCTCTCTCTCTCTCTCTCTCTGCCAACCGAGGTAACGAGGTACAGAGGAAGGCGCGCAGAAAATGGAGTATATGTCTTGTTTCGTTTAACCGACGAGGGAGGGGTGATCCGACAATTTTTTTATGTAAAGGCCTGATTGTTTATTTTTGTTTTTGTTCCCGGAACAAAAATTCCTATTCATTTGTTTTGGGAATAAAAAAAAACAGATCTTTACCCAAAAAAAAACAAAAAAAGAACAGAAAAATCACCGCACTGAGTGGCGCTGCTAGCTTCGGGCTTTCTCCTCCTCACAAAGGGGAGAAGTTCGAATCTCCAGTAAGTCGCAGATGGACTTACCCACTTTACGGGGGTGGTGGTTCCTCCGTGAGCCCTAGGATTTGCCCGCCGGCTATCGATTTATGGGTTTCCCGAGTCATCATAAAAAATAAAATAATAAAAATGCATTTGGTAAAATTTTTGTTCTTAGGAATAAAAATTTATTTTTTTTCCTAGGAATAAATTTGAAATGAAACAAAAAGTAGAAAAAGTTGTTTCTTATTCTTAGGAATAATTTCGAGAAACATTTCTTCTTTTTTTTTCTTCCTTTTGGCCAATCGTCGGCCATGGCCGAGGCCAGCGATCGGCCAAAAGGAAGATTCAAGAAAAAAAGAAAAAAAGGAAAAATATAATAAAAATATTGAAAAATATTGAAAAATTAAAAGAAACAATAAAATTATATAAGTTTACCCAATGCATTTCTATTTCTCGGAGTAGAAAATTTTTTCAGTTATCAAACGCGTTCTTATACTAAAAATTGTTCCTAGAAACAGAAACATAAAAAGAAACTATTTCTATTCAAAAATTATTTTCCCAAATGAAACGTTACCAAACGCGCTCTAAGAGATGCCCGATGTCTGCTTAGCCAAAACTAATGTTAGCGTCATCACGAAAATAAATTATTCTATCATTTCTATTCTATTTTACTAAAATTATTTCGTTAAAGAACAATTCTTTCTTCTTCTTCTTCTTCTTCTTTTATTTATTTATTTATTTTATAGGTTCTAACTCTAGTGCAGCAATTTTGTCTTGTGTTAGGCGTAGACGTGACGTTTTTAAAATAAAATGTATTTTCATGTTATTGTCATATTAGGTATTCATAGGGACCGCTATCGCAGCACTTGTTAAGTATACTTCATTATTATTATGATTATTATTATTTTAATTTTCAAGATATCAAATGAATATAATACAAGATCCATAGGATCAATAAAAATCGTAGCGTTCCCTTGATTGGTTGCTCGACAAGTTGCCTTCGAGGGCCCTCTTTACCAAGAAACCTTTGGAATTTTTTATGCATTGGGCTCATCTAATAGCTTCATACCATGCACCGTACGTTTAAGGACCACCTTTTTATATATGTGTACATACTAGCAAATATGCCGGATATTGAACAGATTAACCATCTTGTGTATCATCTACTCGTGACTGCATAGGTCATTTAGTGCTTGTTTTATTAATATTTTAATACCTATTGTTAAAGAGTAATGTCACGCTTATAGTGCTTTTATCAAGTAATACGACAGATCGGGAAGTCTATTGTGAAATTAGCAGGACCATATTCAGTACCAATCGGCATTCACGACGTCAATTCGTAAAATGAATATTTTAATACGAACTTTGGTACACCTAGCAACTAGCATTATTCTTCCCCCAAAGTTTCTGCTCATGGTGCGTTGACCTCGATTGCTCCTGTTTGTATGCCTTGCAAAATAATTAGCTAACTGTGAAGCCGGCCTCGGGTGGACCCATCCACAATTGGGCTTGGGCCTATGTGGCCCAATCTTGGGCCCGGCCCACCTTAACCAGCTTCGAACAGTGGGCCAGTCAAGAGCCATACAAAGCCTGGGTCGCAGAAAATTAGGTCCATTGTTCTACTACATCAAAGCACCATTCCAGGTTAGCGAGATCGAACCCTTTTTTTTTTCCCCAAACGGGATCATTATTTTCTTTTTCGTGAGAAAAAGACTGCAAAAAGTGGGAAAAAGAAATAGATGTAGAGTTTATTCCTCAATTTATGATAACGGAGAATACCAAGTGTTTGGCTATCCAATGTCCAATGAGCATAAACTATCCAATTCATGGGTGGGAAAGTTACGACTATAAAAGTCATATGGATAGTCGTACCAATAATTCCAAATTCTACTGACACAACATCGAAATTTAATGTCATAATATCGACGCATTAAAACAGGTTTTATGACCACAAGTCAGCCGTGTTGAGCTGGTGAGCAAGTTCTCGCGATTCCAACTTCTTAGTTTGATTGCTTAAAAAGGCGGTCATTTAATACAACATAGTGTCAAATTAGTTGATATCAAAAAAACCTTTTAAAATTCAAATCGAGAGTTTACACGTCCATACGTTTAAACATGCAAGAGGTAGAATTCGAAAGTGAATTGAAGGCAAATGCATTTTTAGTGATTCTTATAAAGTGCTCAACAGGTCCTTATAATTGCAATGCCTTCAAAGTCATCGACCACAATTAGGGGCTATTTCATTTAGCTTCCGGTGTTACAACTTCGGCACGTATATAACAAAACTGCACACCGTAGTAGTTTACGACACTGGTTATTGTAGCTCAATCAAGAGCAAGATTAGGCTCTAAAATACCTGCCAATCGGTAGTATAATAATTCCCGGTGAGATTTGGTGGGCTTTTTGCACATGCCGGGGCGCATCAATCTGCGGTCACGGAGGAGAGGGCGGTTCCAAATTTCAAATTCGTATCTTTTCTTGATTTGTTGTTTCTTGGATAAGCCCCTCCTTTCTCCTCCCGAGTTTGAAAAAGATGGGAGAAAACAGAGAATACCCCAGATTGATCATCACCTAGAAATTTATCCGTTAATACAATAATTCCACCCATCTCTCTCTCTCTCTTCCTTCACGCATTCAATTCAAATCCCTTTTCTTTGCTTATAAAAAAGAAGCAGCAGCATCAGCAGAGAGAGACACAGAGATAGAGAGAGAGAGAGAGAGAGAGAGGAGAAGAGTAGCTGCTACTCCAATATACATTTTGTTCCACTTCCCGTCTTCTCTATATATTCAAAGCTCCAGCTCGAGCTCTAAGGCAAAGCAAGAACCTCCCCCTACCCACGAATCTTCGAGATCTCGAGGTCAACCTCGTCATTTCACTCCCCCCTCCTCTGCTTTTTCTATTTCTTCCCTCTCTTCTTCTCCTTCTCTCTGCCCAGAAGAGAACTCCGGGTTCGAGCATTGCGAGGGGAGAGGTTTGTTTGGCGTGACTTCTTTCGTGGGTACTTTTTGTTTCTCGCTTGTTTGCTGTCGGGGAAGAAAGAAAAGAAAATGGAGAGGAGCACGCCGGTGAGGAAGCCTCACACTTCGACTTCAGATCTGCTCACGTGGTCCGAGACTCCTCCTCCCCACGATTCGGTCCCGCCCGGCTCGGCTTCTTCTCGCTCCAATGCTCGGTCTCACCAGGTACGCGCTTGCTCGATTCGTTCTTGATCTTTCTTTTCAGTTTCTTATTTGATGCGATAAGTGTGCTTCTGCCTTTTTTCTTTTTTGGGTCTTTGGATTTCCTTTGATGGGTTGTTCTGGGGAATGATGGGTAGCCTTCGGATGGGATCAGCAAGGTGGTGTTTGGAGGTCAAGTGACTGATGAGGAAGCTGAGGATTTGAACAAAAGGTTAGATCTGCTCTTCTTGTCTTTTCTTTTTCCCTCTCCCTGTTTGTTGATGATGTTTTGTGTTTCATTTGGCGGAATGGGTCGTTGTGGCAATTTGGTTTTTCTCCGCCGTTTCAGCTATTTGTCCGCATTCTTCATGTTCTGCACTGCTTTGGATTTTCTATCTTCAGAAATTATGGTTGGATTGTATGGTATAGGTTCAGTGTGGATGTGTAGTGATCGATCTGCGGGAAATGAGGGCAGAAACTTCATTTCCAACATAATAATCTTTATAACCTCCATTTTAAATTACAGAAAAAAGGGTAATTTTTTTGGGGTGGCTCTTGATGGAGTAATCTTGGTCAATTGGGTGGATCTTAGAACCTCAGATGCCTCTGTAGGTCGAGGTTGATCATTTTCCTTGGCCTTAGGAGTCTGGTTGGTTTCTTGAACTTGATTCTGTTGCAATCTCTCGTGTCTAATTGAGCTAGTTCAGTCAGTCCCCTTCCATAATTAGTAGTAATTAGATGGAAAGAGTAAGTTCGTTAAATGTCAAGATTCAGGAAGTAAATATCTCTTTGGCGACTGTCATGGGGCTCCTTCGATGTTTATTGAGCTTCTGTGATCATGAAAATGCCGATCTAATCATCCCATTGACAATCTACCGATCTCCAATCTAGATACAATTGTAATAGGTGCTTAACTAATGTTAATTTCTTTTTGATGTCTTTTCAATTTGCACTTTGTGAAATATTTTATTCACATGTAAAAGCGCTAGTCCATCTAAAACTAGGTTGTTCTTAGTCAATGCATGGAAAGGAGATGGCATTTTGCTCAGGATTGGTAAGTCATACATGATGCATTGTCGACACCCTTCCGAAGTGCTGCGATAGAAACAACTATTTGTTGTTAAATTAGGGAAAGCTTAAATCCATGTATAACATGTACATATAGAAAAGTCATTATATATACAATGTCAAATGCATGCACCCACAAACATGTCCGTCTAAAAAGCCAGTTACTTGGCTATCTGTCTATCTATTTTTGTAGACAAATTGAATGGGGATGGATATTTGACACAAATGCACATGCACCCACGCAAACACACACGAGCTTGCGTATTTGCTCGTGGGCACATACTCATACACATGTGACCTTTTAGATCCTCCTTATCAAGAGAGTTTCATAAGCTTTCATAGTGCCTTTGCGCTTTGGTACTGCTTATTGTGGCTTTTTCCTCATCTTCTCCTCCATAGAATAGTGCTTTTGTAATCTTCCAGGAAACCTTGTTCTGGCTACAAGATGAAAGAAATTACTGGTAGTGGGATTTTTGCTGCCAATGGGGAGGATGATTCACTACAACCTGGAAGTGCTAACCCTGCTTCAAATAACAAAACAGGAATAAGGATGTACCAGGTATGTTTTACTATGCTGATTGCTTTTGACCTATTAAATTGGTGTTGAGTCCATCATGATGTAAGATCTTTTGGTGGTTGATATTACTAGCAAGCCCTTGCTGGCATCAGTCACATCTCGTTTGCTGAAGAAGAAAGCATTTCTCCCAAAAAGCCTACCACTCTTCCTGAGGTTGCAAAGCAGCGAGAACTGAGTGGAACGTTGGAATGCGAGTCTGACATGAAGTTGAATAAGCAAATATCTGATGCCAAGTGCAAGGAATTGAGTGGACATGATATTTTTGCTCCTCCTCCAGAAATTTTGCCAAGGCCACTGGCTGCACGGGCATTGGATACGAATCAAGACATGGGAGAACCTGCACCGCGTCATGTCCGGACTTCTGTTAAAGTCTCTAATGTGAGTGATATATATATTTACGGTAACATGCACTTCTGTTAAAGTTTCTTCAGGTCTTCTGTTTATTTTAGAAATGGAGTTCAATAGCCTCACTGATAGATTCTCCGATTTCATCAGCCTGCTGGAGGTCAGAGCACTATTACCTCCAATGAGGATCCTGTGATGAAAACTGCCAAGAAAATCTATGACAAGAAATTCTCCGAGCTCTCTGGAAACAACGTCTTCAAGGGTGATGCACCTCCTACGTCTGCGGAGAAATCACTGAGTTCAGCTAAAATGAGAGAGATTAGTGGCAACGACATCTTTGCTGATGGAAAGGCAGAGTCTAGAGACTACTTTGGTGGCGTTCGCAAGCCTCCAGGTGGTGAGAGCAGCATTGCGTTGGTTTAACCAAGCTTAGGCCTAACAGTTTTATGTTTCAACTTGTGTTATTCCTAGTGGGATTTGGTCTCATTTGACACTTCCGGAGTGTGGGGTTTGGGAATTGTGTTTCAGCTCTGAACTTATTGACTAGATGTACGAACTGTTTGCGGACCGGTGTGTTTATAGCATTGGTTTCTTCAGATTCAGAGGAGATTTCAAACTGATTTGTGCTTCAAATTGAATTCTCTGGTTCTTTTCCAGTGGAAGTGTCAAATAGATCAATGGTTTTCTAAAAGAACTTTCTATCCCATCCATGCTCAAGATGTAGCTTCAAACTCTGTATATGCTCATCATATTAAGGATATGTTACCACCGTATACCTTGCCAATCTCATCAAATTGACCTGTAATGGATTGCAACTCACAAGGGTTTTGGCAATAAGTTTTGCTTATGTTACTTATACTAAATAAGAAAACCATGCCGATCCAAACTCCATGCGAAGGAAAGTCCCTTAGTCCTGGGAGTGTCAGCTAAGTCCCTTAGTCCTGGGAGTGTCTTGCTGACGGTATTGCTGACAGGTTCTAGGGAAGGCGCATGCTCTGCTGGCAAGCCCGATTTGGTTTGGAGATTGGAGGACAATCATAATATGAACTCTGTTTGGCCTGGAACGAAAATATTCTGATGATTCTACCTGTGGTCATGCCTCACTTCATGTACCAGCATTGCTCTTGCTCTTGACAGGTGGGGAAACTTTTGCTTGTCCATCCATCAAGTTGGTGCTCTTTCGGCCGTCAGTTTGCTTCCCTACTTTTTTCTTTTTTGGGCCTACTCCAAGTTTTGAACTTGGAAATCACCCCTGGAAACCCATCTCCAACAGGCCGCATCCCCTACAGGCCGTGTGCTTGTTGGCACTTCCCTCTTGGGATTTTAATCTGATCTAAACCCGCAATGGATTAATTGATAAGGCTTCCTATGGTGTGCTAAGAAATGTTCCATCGCCATCACATCATGGTTATACTTACTGAAATTTGCCTCGGATCAATTTGGAATTAGCAGCTGAATTTCTTGTGGGAAGTGGGGATGCGGTGGCGAGCAACTGAGGAGATTACCATGATGCTGCAAAAGCAACCTCCAAGGCTCCTAGTGGGTGGTTTAATGTTAATACAGATGGTTCGGATAGCATTCATACCTAAATGAGGTGTTATAAGAGCTGAGAAAGCAGTGCAATCTGTAGTTTCCACATGAAGCTGAAATGACCCCAAGCATCGAGCTTCATGGTTGAGATTCTGCCACCCCGATGGATATCCTCTGGCAAAACAACATAAACCAGTCGTATCTCAAGCTACTTAATGAAATAAAGACTTTAACCTCTGATCCTTATACTATTTGTTCCTCATCAACTAAAAGGCCATAGGATCAGCAGTTTCTGCGGCATTGTTCATTGAATTGCCAGCACTGCTATAACATGATTGCAAGGAAACCGAGTTGACGGTCACTTACTAGCAGTCTCGATTAAAGATCAAAATCAAAGACTTCTCAGAAGTACATAAACCAATGTCATGATAAGAAATGTATTTGCTTCGCATAGCTATAACTGACGACTTTCTGGGGAGGCATATTGGTAACTGTACATTACTGGAAAGCAAGGAAAACAAAAACACCTCAAACCACGCCAAAATAGACATTGCCTCCACCGGACATTGCTTCATGAGTACTTGTAAATCAAGCCTCAACGTGGCCAATCAATGCCAAAAGCATTTTTTCGTGGTCTCCAGTAGTGTCCTTGGCAATGGCATGATCGAGGGGGACTCTGTTCCTCCTATGGTACTCCTCACTTATAATCTTCATGTCAACCTCGGCCCTGGTAGCAAACACTCTGGTCAGAGCCCCTTAATCTGTTCCTTGATGGCTCGACGAAGAAGCTTCTCAAAATACTTCTCAGGGCGAGTTAGTCACTATACTGTAGCTCTTAGTATAGCAATTGTCTTTTGAATCAGTTTTCAAATCCTGCGAACATGAAGGATCGAGAATTAGACAATTCTTAATCTGGAACAGAGAAAAGTCAATATGTTCTGATGCATAGTAGAAAGGTTATAGTCTGGAAGTGAATGAACAACTCGGAAACGGGCAATATTATTACATCTCAATGTTTTAGAAACAAGACATCTTGAAGTTGCCTCTTAACAACATGGGTGCTAACCAAAAAGAATAAATACCCAGGCACTCTTCATCTTTGAGGAACTATAAACTTTAGATATGCAAGTCAAAGCAACATGAAAGGGCCGGTTCATAGAAATTCCACCTCACCTTGTTGATATCATTTCCAAACTCATTTTTGTATTGATTCAGCGTAGCATTGACCTGCGCTTTGCTCCTAGTAGCCAAAATCCTTATGAGATCCTTGTGGCTGGAAGCCTTCTCTGAGATCTTCTAGTAGAGTATCTTAGCCTCTGCTTTTGCCAAATTCATGTCCACCTCGTCTCCATCATAACGGTATGAGATCATGAGTAACAGCAACCAGAAGACAAAGAAACTGTATCAAAATACAGTTTTTTCCCGACAAGCAAAGAGACTAGACTTACATTCAACACCTAATGAAAAATAAAATGATTCAGGATAGATAATAATTATTTGACAGGTTGTCATAGGGCTAAACTTTTGATGATGGACCTGGTTCTGATCTGAGAAAGGGTTCCAATGAACTAGGTCTCTAGAGTTTCATGAAATCATCTTCAATGAAATGACAAACCATAATATCAGGAACTGCTCTCAACCACACCGCCATCCCAACAAGTATTCTCTGCAAAACTTCAAAACTGTCTTAAAGATTGAACACCCTGCAACTTATATTCTCAGGCTCCTGGTAATATGCTGAGTCAGACAAATTTTATTTTACTTGCCTTCATCAATCTCAAAAAATATTTCCCAGGACAGCAATTTGAAATTATTCTGAGTATTACACAGCTACTTAGACTTCATTGTACAGAGTACTTATTGCATAATGTATGAACATAAGTTGCTGAGAAGAACAATCATCAGCATTGGGAAACTTCATGGAACAACTTCAGGCAAAAGTAAAAGCAGTACCTAACGAAAATCTCCAGTTGGGTGGTAAGTGACATCTCTTCTAGCGACTTCTTGTACTGAGCATGATATTCTTGTCTTGCCATAAGCAACTGGTGAGGAGATCTTGTGCATGCTGTTTCCACGAGAACCTGATTGCTTGAAGTCCATCTTTTCGTCGCTTCATTGGGCAAGTACGCATCACTTTCATCTGGATCAAGTGTCCAAAGGACCACCAGCCTCTGATGATATGCAAATTACAGGGATGCAAAGAATTTAAAAAATCATGTCATGTTATATCCACGGCTTTATGAACAGAACATACAATCACGTTCGATAATCAACAAGAATATAGGCATGAATATGGATTAATCCGAGAGAAAGAGGGCATCTCTCCATGGGATGAATTCAAATAATTAAAGAAAGATCAGACCTCGAAATCATCCGTAAGTTTTCTGTCCAATACCTTGAGCAGGTTCTCACCATAAGTCTCGGCATAGGTTTGCCTAATCAGCTTCCTATTATGATCAACTTCTCGTTTGTTCCCCATCCTTCAAGATCGTTCAAGATAATCACCAAACGAATAAAGATTAAATTAGACGATATAGTTCGACATTTTTTTGGAATTCAAAAGGAAATAGTAAAGCCAGAAATAGCTCGATCTAAACAGCCGATCACCCAAAAAAAGAAAAGAAAAAAAGCACATGAACTCTCGAACGGGTCACCACCGAAAGATCACTCCGACCAGACCACGATCCCTAAGCAGATCATAGATGCAAACACTAACAACGGAACACGGTCGTCGAGGACCAAACGACTCGCGATAAGAATCGGAGGAGGCATCACGAAGAAGAGAGAAAGAAAGGTGGTGAGGAGATGGCGAACCCGCGAAGGCTTTCTGGAGCTGCTCGCAGTCATCGGCCACGGGGGCACCGGCTCCGGGACGGTGAGACTCGACATTGCTGAGGGAATGGAAGATCATGGGGAGGTGTTCGCGGCGGAGCGAGAACGAGAGAGAGGAAGAAGGAGGAGACAAAACAGAGAGAGAGAGAGAGAGCGCCACGTAACGTGGAAAGCAATAAGCCCGGAGGCGCTGTACGAGCGCCACGTGTCGTTGCGATCACTCCGTCCACCTCTCGAAGTGGAAACCCGAGGAACGCGTTGGGCCGGATTTGGACAAAATTTGCGGGTCCGGTTAATGGGCCGGCTGGGTCAGGACTAGGGTTTCGAAATCTGGCCCGCCCACACATACGTTCATTTGGAAAAGATGATGCCCCAAAGTTCTTCGGCAAAGTTCGTTCCGGGGCAGCAGCCTTCCCCACACCCCAATCCCTTGGTTTAGAACCTTCTTCTTTTTTAAATAAAAAACCTTTGGCTTTAGTGATATTTTTTCTTTTATTTTTTTATCCTTTTTCCTTAATTCTTTTAATTTTGCAATTTTTTTTTTTGACATGGCACTTAGTTGGTGCCACATTGGCGCCACACACATTAAAAGATCATAAAAAATCACGCATCGACATTTCCCTTTAGAGAAAATGGACAGAACTAATGAAGGACATAATTCGACAAGTTCTATGACTTGATTAATATTTTAAGATTCAATTGCATTTTCGTGATGAGTTTTAGGTCTGAGACACTAATTTATGAAAAATAATCCTTGCTAAAATTGGCTCTCTCTTCAAAGGATATAAAGTTACTCACATAATTTGATGTAAACAAATCATACTCTGATTTGTACTTCATTTTTATTTAAATTGTGATGTCGGCATGTATTCAACCAAAATAATCGGACCAAACTTCACAAAAATAGATCCCAGCTTACACCAATTGTGCTCGTTTGTGCTTGTCATATTTTCTTTTCTATCGTTAGTGTTTACTGTTCTAGATGACAAGTCAAATTGTAACAAGTAAATGTAATAACTACAAGAAATATCATGATCTTGTTATCTTTAAAGCCATTCTTGATGATTAGACATCGCAGCTGTAGGCCATCTCTTTCGTGTTGGAATTGCAAATGACAGTAATTCCCAAGTGCTTTTAAGTAACTAGTAAACCATTACATAAATGGATAATGGAATCAACTATTTTAAACAGAGTATAGGAGACGGTTTGCTACACAGGCTGCGGCAAAATGACTAAAATATCTCAATAAGTGAAGCATATAGGATCAACTAGTTCTTCCAACTTGATGTCCTCTAATGCGCTTAGCACGATCAAGCTATGCGCTACTATTGCCCGAGAAACTTTTTGCATGGTTGGACGATGCTTTGGTTTTGGATTTAAGCATGATAATACCATCTATGTCACCAAAGTCACTTCCCCTAGCACATTACTTTCTGGTATGGAATTCTTTGATCTAAAACTTCTTTCAATGGCCAAGAAGCTTTTGAATTGCTCGATGATGATGAAGATGAGGAGGCGAGAGAAGCAATGTGATTGCTCCCATGCCTTCCCATGATTACTTCCAATGTCACCACTCCGAAATTATAAATATCACACTTCTTGTTGACTTCCATTGTGCATGCAACTTCTACGTAGAGAAAAGAGCAAATTTTTTCTAGCTTTTATACAATATCTATGCTTTCTAAATTTAAATTGATTTTAAGTGAATAATATCTAGAGAATCAAGTGTAAATCAATACATTCTTTAGATTCCAATGGCATTTAAAAATTTCCATTTCACTTTTTAAATTGGTGACCTACATCTCAATTAATCTTTAATCGAACCTTCAAATAGCATGAACAGCTTTGGACTTTGTGTTAAGTATTTAGGAGTTTAAAGGAAGTTAGTTAAGGATGAGGATCTTGTATGATCATTTTCCTATCTATAAAAATGAAGTGGGGTAATTTTGAAGAAACAAACTTTACCTAGAGTTGCATACCCAAAGGTGTTTGCAAAGGAAGTCCAATTGGATTAATAAGATTCTAGAACCTTAGCCGTGCCAATATCATAGATGTGAGTTTGGTATTATTCATCTAGTAAAATGTTTTTACTTAGTTTGTCTCAATGAATATAAGAAGAGAGCATTCATCGTGCATGTAGGACAAAGCATAAGTCACACCTTTAACAACATTCACTCTCTTATTCCCATCAAGTATTACTATTGGGAAAATTGTCCAAAAATTTCTAAACCTATTATATTTGTATTAATTTAGTCATAAATCTTTCAATTTTGTCAATTGAGTCCTAAACCTTTCAATATTTTATCAATTGAGTCCTAAACCTTTCAATATTTTATCAATTGAGTTAATCTGACTAATTGTGGCCAAAATTCGTTGACGTAGATGCCGATGCTGATGTCGACAAAATTTACTAATTTTTTAATTTTTTCGAATTTTAAATTATTTTTATGTTTTTAATTTCTTTTTTAATTTTTTAATTTTTTTTCCTATTCTTCCTCTGGCAGGTCGTCTAGCCTCCGGTGACTGGCCAGAGGAAAAAAGGAAAAAAAGGAAAAAAAGAAAAAAAATTAACAACATAAAAATATTTAAAAAATAAAAAAACATTTAAAAATTAATAAAATTTGTCCATGTATTCCTGCCAAAATTGGATTCAGTTGGCAAAATGTTAAAAAATTTAGGACTTAATTGATAAAGTTGAAAGGTTTAAGGCTAAATTGACAAAAGTGTAATAGATTTCAGATTTTTTGGACAGTTTTTCCTATTATTATCCTCTCTTCATTGTCTGGACTTCTGTTAAAGTCTCTAATGTGAGTAAAATATATATTGACGGCAACATGCTCTCCTTTTAAAGTTTCTTCTCTTCTGTGTTTTTTCTTTTTTCAGCAATGGAGTCCAATAGCCTCACTAATGGTTTCTCTGACTTTATCAGCCTGCTGGACGTCAGAGCAGCATCATCTCCAATAAGGAACCTGTGATGAGGACTGCCAAGAAAAGCTATATCAGGAATTCTCCGAGCTCTCTGGAAACAACGTCTTCAATGGTGATGTGCCTCCAACGTCTGCGGAGAAATCACTGGGTTTGGCTAAATTGAGAGAGATTAGTGGTGACATCTTTGCCGATGGAAAGGCAGAGTCTAGAGACTACCTCGGTGGCGTCCGCTAGCCTCCAGGTGGCGAGAGCAGCATGGCGTTGGTTTAACCAAGCTTAGGCCCAACAGTTTATTTTTCAACTTGTGTTATTCCTAGTGGGATTTGGTCTCATTTTACAATTCCGGAGTGTGGGGTTTGGGAATTGTGTTTTAGTTTTAAACTTATTGACTAGATGTACGAACTGTTTGCAGACTCGTATGTTGATATATTGGTTTCTTCAGATTCAGAGAACTCAACTGATTTGTGCTTCAAATTGCATTCTCCTTTTCTTTTCCAGTAGAAGTGTCAAATAGATCAATGGTTTTCTAAGAAAGCAAGGAAAACGTGATGACATCTCTGAAGATCAATGAGTCTCACTGACGGTAATGCTCAAGGGCTTTGGCAATATGGCATTCTCTGAAGATCAATGTGTAATGGCTTGACAGTATCGCTCTAAGAAATTGACAGAAAAAGATGTTGCGATACTCCATGAGAAGATAGAAGGATTACAGCAATAGGGATGTGATATGGTTTTCGGCCACTAGGAGCAAAGCACGGGTCAAGGCTACACTAGATGTGCTTATGGAAATGATATCTGTAAGGTGAGTGGGAGTGACTATCAATTGGCCCTTTCATATATAATTGAAGTTTACAGTTCCTCGAGGATGAATAGTGCCTGTGGTTATTGTTCATTTTATGAGCTTTTGCTCAGCAGTTACGTTGATGCTGAAAAGTAAGAAGCAACCTAATGACGTATTTTTTCTAAAATATTGAGACCTTATAATATTACCCATTTTCAAGATATTCAGTACCCTCCATTGTGCTATACTCTGGCATGGGTCACTATTATGCATCAAAACATATCGAGCTTCTCTCTGTTCTAGACTAAGAATTATCTAGTTCTTGATCCTTCGTGTTTGTAGGATCTGGAAGCTGATCCAAATGATCAGTTCCTTCATATGCTGAGAACTACAGTCGAGTGCCTGACTTTCCCTGAGAAGTATTTTGGGAAGGTTCTTCATGTGGCCAACAATGCACAAATAATAAGAAATGAAAGCGCTATAGCCAGAGTGCTTTCCACGAAGGTGGCAAGGCTGATGTTGATATGAACCTTATAATTGAGTAGTGCTGTAGAATGAATGGCCCCAACCTCCTTCCTCGGCTTAAAGAGCTTGTGGCCGTGGTGCCTAATTTGTTTGGGGCCCTGGTGGCTATTAGGCACCAGGGCCACAAGCTCTTTAAGCCGAGGAAGGAGGTTAGGGCCATTCATTCTACAGAACTCCTCAATTATAAGGTTCATATCGACATTGGCCTTGCCGCCATCGTATAAAGCACTCTGGCCATAGCCCTTTCATTTCTCATTTGTGCATTGTTGGCCACATGAAGAACCTTCCCAAAATACTTCTCAGGGCAAGTCAGGCATTCGACTGTAGTTCTTAGCATATGAAGGAACTGATCATTCGGATTAGCTTCCAGATCTTGCAAACACGAAGGATCAAGAACTAGATAATTCTTAGTCTAGAACAGAGAGGCTTGATATGTTTTGATGCACAATACCAGGTTATAGTCCAGAAGTGACCCATGCCAGAGTATAGCAAAATGGAGGGTACTGAATATATTGAAAATGGGTAATATTATTAGGTCTCAATATTTTAGAAAGAAGACGTCATTAGGTTGCTTCTTACTTTTCAGTATTAGCGTAAATGTTGAGCAAAAGCTAATAAAATGAACAATAACCACAGGCACTATTCATCCTCGAGGAACTGTAAACTTCAATTATATATGTAAAAATAATATGAAAGAGCCAATTGATAGTCACTCTCACTCACCTTGCAAATATCATTTCCATAAGCACATTTGTAACAATCAAGTGTAGCCTTGACCCGTGCTTTGCTCCTAGTGGCCAAAAACCATATCACATCTCTATTGTTGTAATCCTTCTCTGAGATATTCTCATGGAGTATCGCAACATCTTTTTTTGTCTCATGTTCATTGACTTCCGACCCAAAACAACAATATGTACCGGTGAGAGGTAACGGCAGCTAGGAGGCAAAAGAACCGTATCAAAATGCAGTTTATCCCTAACAGACAAGGTGACCAACTTACATTCAACACTTGGTGAAAATGAAATGATTTAGGATAGACAAGAACTATTTTACGAGTTATAATTTTTTTTTATGATGGACCTGGTTCTTCATTTTAGATGGGAGAAAGGGTCCAATGAAGTGGCACATAGTTTCCACAGTTTTGTGAAACCATGACCAAGCAAATAACAAGCCAAAATGTCAGGAACTACTCTCAATAATACTACTGTCCGGACAAGCATTCTAATAAAAACTCCAAAACTGTCTTAAAGATTCAACACACTGTAACTTGTATTCTCCAACTCTCTGTAATATGCAGAATCTCAAACACATTTTGTTCTTACTGGCCTTCATGAATCTCAAAGAGTACTTCCACAGAAGAGCAATTAATATATTATACAGAGCATTGCACGGTTACAAAGACTTCATAGTGCAAAATACTTACTGCAAAATATATGGAAAAGAGTTCATCCAAATAACAATCATCAGGATTGGGAAACTTCATGGCACAACTTTAGGAAAGCATAAAAGCAGTACCTCACAAAATATCCCAGTCCTGGCCCAAGCGATGTCCTCTTCCATCGACTTCTTGAATAGAGCGTGATATGATTATTTTACGCAAAGTGCACATCACGTTCAGTAGGACTAGACCTGTCAAATAGATGAGTCGGGTTGGGTATGGGTCAGATCGAAAATGAGTCAACTTATATTTGATCCATTTAAACCATTTTGACCTATATTCTTATAGTGTAAATCTAGTGACCCATACTCGACCCATATCCAATTTATACTTGACCCGATCCGTATTGCTAAAATCCATTAATATTCTAGAAAAACCCACGCCCATTTTAAGCTATATGCTAATTGGATAAAAACCTCAAATTAAATTAAAAAATAGTAAATGAGATTAAAAAATATAGTTTAAAAAACCTATAAATTGAAATAATTATAAAGAATTAGACTATGCACATGCTTCTCTTATTTAGAGTAAACATACTATTGAGCAACTGAAAACTGCAACGTGAAACTAAGTATTAGCTACTTGAACACTATCTTCTCAAGCATACTATTGAGAAGATGACATGTTATATTTCTATTTAACACTAAAAGAAAACATCTCCAACTTTCATTCTCCTTTAAGAGTAGAGTACAAAAGAGAAAACATGCAACCAAACAAGTAATAACAATTAAGTGATAGATTTCAAAAACCCTGGTTTGCATGGTACCATCACAAGCCCAACATTACAAAAAATGTCAATTAGGAGTGAGCCCGACATCTACAAAGCAAACTCCTACAATTATGTTATACGATACAAGGTAGAATCTCAAACTTGGAAAAGGTAGAACTCTCGTGGCATAAAATGAGTTGCCGGAGAGGTGGGTCCTAGTTATCATGGCATGCAGTTGCTTGGTGGACAAGAGCGTCTGCCGTGACCACAAGAGCGCTGACAGAATCGAACGGAAGTAGATGAACATCTATGTATGATAGCGGCACTCACATGTCCTCCTGCTATTGCTACACTCGAGAACTTGATTCCTGGACTTGAATCGCGACAAGAGACCCCCTAACTGGACCTTGAAGACCCCTACACTCAAGAACCTAATTCCTTGAAGGTTACCTGATGGGTATTGTTGTGACCTACTCTCGGGAGGAGGGAATAGATTTAGGAGTATTGCCTAAATGACGGCATGATTAGGCGTGGGCTCTTCTAAGCCTATACTCCGCGTAACATTGAGATATTTTTTAGGAGTTTTGCACAAAAGGAGTCACCACTAACCTATTGGGGTCAGCTAGAAACTAAGTGAGACACGAGAGTATGCCACACTTCCTACGCAATCAGAGAATCTAGAGTTGGGGACTTGATTACACTAATTAACTAATTAGTGCCCTTTCGGTATTTAATCTTGTTCATTTTAAAAGAAATGATTTTTGTCAGGTAATTTGGATTGATTTTATACCTATCCACTAACATATAATGTGATCATGCGGGTGCACAATCATTAAAATATCATTTAAATAAATTGCATGAAAGAGCAAATACTTAACATCAAAGAAAATATGAACACTAATCCTAACTAAACTAAAGGGAAGCCAAAATCAATCTACTGAGATTGGACGATCAAGGATGCTGGTCTTCAAAGACAATTAAGCCCTAAGGTGAAGGGCTAAAGGCTTACTTAATTTTTTATAGCACAGCTCTAGAGTTAAGGAACTTCCATTTTGAGAAAACAGGTTATAAAATTTTTTGTAAAATTTTTCAAAAGAAAATTTGAATTTCTTGACACTTTTCATTTTTTTTAAAAAAAATTCTAATTTTTTAATTTTTAATTTTTTTAAAAAAGTCGAATTTTTAATAATTTCTAAATTTTTTTGAAATTTTTAATGTTCTCTTAAAGTTGTTTGAATTTTCGGAAGTGTTTTTGAATTTTTATTATTTTCGATTTTTTTTTGAAAATTTTTGAGTTTTTAATGTATTTTTAATATTTAATATTATTAAATTCGGGAAAACGGGTTCGGACCGGGTGGAACCCAATCCGGCCCATTTGACCCGACCCAAACCCGGATTCAACTCAGTCTGAATAAATTTTTTAATTTAAATTTATTATTATTATTTTTTAAAGTTTTATAGCTTTTTTTTTTTTTTTTTGGTCTTTTCCTCACTTCATCTTTTTTTCCCCTGCACGCTCTGCTCGACTGTCCTTCCCGAGGCCAGCTTTTGCCATTTTAATTTTCTATTTTTAAAATTTTGTTTTTATTTTCTTTCTTCTGATTTTTTTATTTATTATTTTTGGTTTTTCTTTTCCTTTTTTTCCTTTTTTCTTCCCTCCTCCCCTCTGACATTTCACCGAACACCCCATCTACTGTCTTTTCTTCTCTTTTTTTAAAATTTTTTTTGTTATCGTCTGGCTTTTCTTTGTTCCTTGTTTTTTTATTCTTTCCCTCCTCCCTTCTGACCTTCTTCTTCATCCCGCTTTCACGCCCAACTCTTCAGCGAGGTCGTGCTTCAACCTAAATCTCACCCACACGACAACACCAGAGGGAGCAAGCACCGTTCTTCCTATCGCCGAACCACTACCGACCACCGAGCAACAGGTGCCGACCGCCGCCGGCCGTCTACTCCGGCGGCCGTTTCCGCCGCGACGAAAAAAAAAAAAATCAAATAAAAATCGATTCGATAACATGCGGATACTTCACGCAAATCATACATAATATGGCGTAGCAATAAAAACTAACATGAACTAATAGAGATGGCAACAGGCATTAGTCGATCTTAAGTTAAAAAAAACACCCACTATATTTCGACTCTCTTTGGGGCATTTTGTCGAACATTTGGTAGACAGTGAGTAAAAGGGCTAAATGGGTACACTCGAGGCTTGGATTCGGGTAAAGATCAACACAACGCGCACAAGCAACACTCGAGAGACAGTTTAACCAAACAAATGTGAATGCAGAACAAGTATCTTCAGTCAAAACATATTCACAAACTATCTCTTTTAGGCATTTCGACAAACAATTAACATACACAAATGAATCAAAGGATTTTCTGCTTGATATGGACTCGACACGAACCTAGACGTCTATCAACATATATTAAGACACCGAAAAGCTTTCATGGAAGATCAGTGGGGGCCGGAGCTCGCGCGAACTGGTCGGCCGTGAGCTCCGGCCCGAGACCTCGAAAAGAAGCACGTGGCTTAGGGAAGCCTACCTGGTTCGGACAACGAGCAACAGGCGTACTTCAGGCGACGGCGAAACGCTCTCTCAGTCTCACTCTCTCCCTTTGGCTCGCCTTCTGCTCTCTCGAGCTCTCTCCAACCCTCTGTCCTTCGCTTGAACCCCAGAACCAGCCGAGAACCCCCTCTTCTCTTTGCTATCTTCCTTTTAAGCTCGGCCAACGACAGGCGCACATGGCTTCTGTCACCGCCAGCATGTCGCGGCCGCTTGATCTCCGACCCTGGGATCGCGCCGTCCTGCCTTCACGATCCTCTGACCTCGCGATCCTCTGCCTCCCCTGGTTTGTACGTTTCTCTTTTCTTCTTCTTTTGCAGGAGCGTGGTTGGCGTGAGGGGAGGAAGAAAGACTCACGCATGGGCTGGGCTGAAATAAAAAGAGATGGGCCGGCCCAAGTGCAAAAGAAAGAAAAGGAAAAGAGATAGGTCGATGAGCCTACGGACGAAAAAAAGCCATCTACTCGGCCTCATTCGATTTTCTTATACCTTTTAATGAATTTTTTTTTTATGATAATTTTAGAAAAATAAAGACCATTCAATACGCTGTGCAAACACGATACTTTTTGATGATTTTTTTTACTCTTCTTTCTTCTTTCTTTTTTTTTTCTTTTTATTCTCTCTCTTTTTTTTTTTATTTTTTAAAAAAAATTTTGTAAATTTTTTGATAAATTTTAAAACTAATGACACAAATGCTCATAATGTCTATATGTGATGCAATTTTAATGAAAACTTTTTGTTAAAGGGGTTAGAAATTAATCCCTAATTTTCCAATGTAATTAATAAACACTTAAATAAATTGCCAAAATTTAGGTATCAATAGATATACGACACAGCCTCCTTCATCTTCTTTGATTCATCTTCAAATTAAAAAATGAAGTTATAAAGTTGATGGAACCAAGTGATGCTTTCAAATTTTTGCCACATCCACTTCCTTCCTATAGTGAAACAGACCAAGTGCAAAAGAAAGAAAAGGAAAAGAGATAGGTCGATGAGCCTACGGATGAAAAAAAGCTATCTACTCGGCCTCATTCGATTTTCTTATACATTTTAATGATTTTTTTTACTTTTTTTTATGATAATTTTAGAAAAATAAAGACCATTCAATACGCTGTGCAAACACGATACTTTTTAATGATTTTTTTACTCTTCTTTCTTCTTTTTTTTTTTTTTTTTCTTTTTATTCTCTCTTTTTTTTTTTAATTTTTTTAAAAAAAAATTGTAAATTTTTTTGATAAATTTTAAAACTAGTGACGCAAATGCTCATTATGTCTATATGTGATGCAATTTTAATGAAAACTTTTTGTTAAGGGGTTAGAAATTAATCCCTAATTTTTCAATGCAATTAATAAACACTTAAACAAATTGCCAAAATTTAGGTATCAACAGATATACGACACAGCCTCCTTCATCTTCTTTGATTCATCTTCAAATTAAAAAATGAAGTTATAAAGTTGATGGAACCAAGTGATGCCTTCAAATTTTTGCCACATCCACTTCCTTCCTGTAGCGAAACAGACTAAGAACAGAGACGAGGAAAGAATTGCATGCATCAATAGCAAAAATTGAGGAACTCAATGTGTCGAAAATTTATAAAGACACTTCTCTAAGAACAAGCATTGCTGTCCCAACCAGTCCGAACCCTAGACCCGACTTAAAATCAACTAGAAGAATAAGATATAAGCCAAGAACTCATTCAGCTGGAACAAAGTTGTGATTTTGCCCTATTTAAGCCTCAAAACGGTAGAACCCAACCCTAATCAAACAATCTCTACTGCTAAAAACCCCTCAGTTCGGACATAGAAGCTGAGGAAACGTCACTTCTCCTATGCAAATTCTTCATCATCTTTCACCACTAGAAAATAGACTAAGAACAGAGATAAGAAAAAGAATCACACGCATCGATAGCAGCAGCATAAATTGAGGAAACTAAACGAAGCACGCGCCACCCAACTATTATATAGAAAGGACAAGGCAACAGGCCAAGAGAAAGACGGGGAACTCACGGAAGAGTTGGAGGGATCGAAAGGCCTGAAATGGCTCAAGTTGTGCTATTGAGGCAAAAATCGACACCCGCAAGCTGGATTTTCACGGTGTGAGGCTGAAGCTCGTCGACCTTCGAGGGAGCGGCGGAGGCGAGCCTCAAAGGCAAACGATGGAGGCAACTCGGAGGTGAGCCACGGCGGCGAGTGGCGTAGGCGACTTGGAGGCGAGTGGCGGAGGCAGCTTGGAGGCGAGCGGCCGAGGTGGGTGACGAAGGGCAGCTATCGCTGAGGAAATTCTGTGTTTTTTAGGTTTTGAAAATGTTCGACCCATATGGATCAGAACGTGTGATCCATTTTTCGACCCAAAAGATTGAACTTAAAACACTTTGGACCCATTTTAACTGGGCCATTACATCTTCATAATCCATATACAATCCATTAGTGAAAAATATGAGTCCAAAAATGGGTCCATGACCCATTTTGTCACCTCTAAGCAAGACAAGCAAACACAAGACCACAAAATTCTGATGGAAATCATAGGGAGGGAAAGAATGTAAAAGATCAAACGTCATGTTATACCCATGGTTTTATGAACATAACGTATATTCATGTATCAATAATCAATTGAAATAAAGGAACAACTAGGGATTGCTCCAAGGATTACTCCAAAAGAAGAGGACGCGTCTCTGAATTTTAACAATTGAAGAAAATGAGACCTCAAAACCCCATAGCTTTATCGTCCAATGCCTCGGAGAGGTCCCCACCATGGGCCTCTGCGTATTGTTGCCTTAGATCTGGTCAGGATTGGCGCATCTCAATGTGGATAAAATGGACCCGTCAAGTGGTCTCCATCCTTCAAGATCATTCAAGAGAATGATCAAAGGAAAAAAGAAGAAGATTAAATTAGACGAAAAGTTCGACTTTTATTAAAGACCACACTATATCTAGGCTCAAGGCAGAAAGTAATTTCCTTACTTGAACCAGCGAACAACATATTGCAGCTAAATGAAACATCCTAAGTACAGAGAATGATGTATCTTAGATTCCATCTCAACCATCCCAACCAGTGATTTAGCAAGTAGGAAAAGTGATCGATTGAACTAAAAAGAGCTTATATTTAGATAAATAATTGAAGAATGGGTCGAATTGAAAATGAAATATTTTTGTCTCTCAAGAACACCCTGATCAGCGCACAATCTCCAAGCAGACAATTAATCCTAGAAAAAGAATCTACCATCGACCAAACTAGGGTACCTGCGAATGCATCAGGATTTGCCCAGGATCCAGGAGTGGCAAGGGCCCTGCGTCTCTCATTACGACGTCACCCATGGTTGAGGAACTAGGAAACACCGACTTCTTTCACCCCTTTCGCTAGAAAATGGTTTAAGCATCACAGCAGCCCAAGAGAGAGAAATGCTTCTATTTATGGACCACGGGGAAGCGGAAAGGAGAAGGACGATGTGCTCTGAGGATCGAATTTACCTCATTTTAGGTTTTGGTTGTTTCAATAATTTAAAAAAAATCCAAAAATTAATACTCGTGTCGCGTGAAATAATTCAATGAAAAAAATTTTCATTATCGATAATAATTTATGTCTGAATATTCTTATGAACAATGAAAATTTTTTTCATTAATTTATTTTGATAAGTAATATAAATTATCATTTTTAAATTAATGTTTTCCAAATTATTCATTTTCTGCGAAACATATATAGCATAAAACCAGTCTATTTTATTGAAACGAATGATTTTAGAAATTTATATTTTTAAAAATGATCCCTTATATTGCATACAACGAAAAATTAAAAAAATAAAATTCATCATTAATGACAATGTTTAAACATAATTTATTATTGATAATGAAAAATTTTCATTGATTAATTATTTCAGATGTACATTTCAAATCATTCAACAATAAATGATATAAAAAAATTTTCATTAGTTAGTATTAATAATTCAAAATTTTTCATTAACTAATTATTTCAAATGTACATTCCGAATTAGTAATTTTCAACAAAATAAATGCATCTTAAGATTAAGTCCATTTCTCTGATTTTAGTTGAAGAATATTAAATGAAAATTTTAAATTTTCAAACGTTAGAGAAATTACATATATCCTTTGAAATATATGTGCTCGTTAAATTCAACTTGACAACCAATGATTCGCATTGAAATTTTAGGGAAAAATTGTCCGAAAAAGCATAAAACCTATTACAAGACGACCAATTCGATCCTAAACTTTTCTATTTTGGTGAATTCAGCCCTAACATTTTTGACGATTATTTGATGTAGTCTTTCAATTAATTTTGGCCAAAAATCATTGACGTAGAAGCTGGCCGTCTTATGTGGCATAGTCAATACTAACGTGAACGATCTTTGCAAATTTTTTTAAAAAATTTCTGAATTTTTCCTTTTCTTTCCCTTTCCGTTTTTTTTTTCATAGGCAAACAGGAAAAGAACGAGAAAGAAAATATGGAAAATAAAGAAGTGAAAGAAAAGAAAAAGAAAAAGAAAGGGAAAAGAGAAAAAAATTGAAAACTTTTTAATAATAAATTGCAAAAATTGTCTATGTCAACAAGAGCCTTGTCACGTGGATGGCAAGCTTTTACGTTAGCGATTTCCAATCAAAATTAACTAGAAGACTACATCAAATAATCCTCAAAAGATTTATGATTAAATTGATCAAATTAAATAGTTTATTGCTTAGTTGACCATCATACAATATGTTTATAATTTTTCGATAATTATTTTAAAATTTTAACATTCATATAACAATTGATAAATAAAAAAAATAATGCACATAAATAATTCAACTTAATGAAGAGAACGTATAATCATGTATCGATAATCAACTGAAATAAATAAACGACTAGGAATTGCTCCAAGGATTACTCCAAAAGAAGAGGGACGCGTCTCCATGAAATGAATTTGAACAATTAAAGAAAATCAAACCTCAAACCCCCCTCCCCCCTAGCTTTATTGTCCAATGCCTTGGAGAGGTCCCCACCATGGGCCTCTGCGTATTGTTGCCTTAAACGCTCAATCTCGTCAGGATTAGCACGTCTAAATGTGGATATGATGAACCTGTCAAGCTGTCTTCATCCTTCAAGATCATTCAAAGGTGTTTTAACACCAACACCAGCTGCCTTCATCGGGGATGCACGCCCACCCAGTGGTGGGGAAGTAGAGCCCCCTCAGGCCCAAGGGGAGGGGGGGGGGGAGGGTGTGTTAAAACACCTTTGGTGTTCCCCGGCGGTTGTCCCTTCCATTTTTATAATCCAGAACGAGGCTCCGATAACTGGGGCCTTTGTTTAAGGTCCTTAGGCTGGACCACAAGAGAATGATCAAAGGAAAAAAAAGAAAAAAAATATTAAATTAGACGAAAAGTTCGACTTTTATTAAAGACCACACTATATCCCAGGCTCAAGGTAGAAAAGAATTTCGTTACTTGAACCAGCGAACAGCATATTGCAGCTAAATGAAGCATCCCAAGTATAGAGAATCGTGTATCTCAAATTCCATTTCGGACCATCCCAACTAGTGATTTAGCAAGTAGGAAAAGTGATTTCAGAAGCGATTGGACTAAAAAGAGTTGATATTTAGACAAATAATTGAAGAATTGGGTCGAATTGAAAATGAATATTTTTGCCTTGGGAGATCACCCGATTAGCGCACGTTTTCTGAGCAGATAATTAATCCAAACCCTAGAAACAGAATCTACGGTTGACCAAACAATATGGTAGGGCACCTACAAATGCATCCAGGATTTGCCCAAGATCCAGGAGCGGCAAGGACCTTGCATCTCTCATGACATCACCCATGGTTGAGGGATTAGGAAGCACTAACTTCTTCCACCTCTTTCGCCAGAAAATTGTTTTAGCATCGCATTAGCTCAGAAAGCTGAGACAAAAGACACAAGAGAGAGAAATGCTTCTATTTATGGAAAGGAGAAGGAAGAATTGCTCCGACGATCGAATTTACCTCCTTTTAGGTTTTATTTGTTTCAATAATTTAAAAATTATTTTCCAAAAATTAATACCGATGTCGCGTGAAACAATTCAATGAAAAAAATTTCACTATCGATAATAATTTATGTCTGAATATTCTTATGAACAATGAAAGTTATTTTCATTCATTCATTTTTATGAGTAATATAAATTATAATTTATATCATTTTTAAATTAATGTTTTCAAATAATTCATTTTCTGCGAAACAAACATAGCCTAAAACCAATCCATTTTACTGAAAACAAATGATTTTAGAAATTTATATTTTTAAAAATGATCCATTATATTGCATACAACAATAAATGAAAGAATTTTTTTATTATTAATGAAAATGTATAAACTTAAATTATTATTGATGATGAAAATTTTTTCATTGAGTAATTATTTCAAATGTACATTTCAAATCATTCAACAATAAATGATATAAAAACATTTTCATTAGTTATTATTAATAATTAAAAATTTTTCATTAACTAATTATTTCAAATGTACATTCCAAATTATTCATTTTCAACAAAATAAACGCATCTTAAGATTAAGTCCATTTCTCTGATTTTAGTTGAAGAATATTAGATGAAAATTTTAAATTTTCAAACGTTTGAGAAATTACATATATCCTTCGAAATATATGTGCTCGTTAAATTCAACCTGACAACCAATGATTCGCATTGAAATTTTAGGGAAAAATTGTCCAAAAAAGCATAAAACCTATTACACGATGACCAATTCGATCCTAAACTTTTCTATTTTGGCGAATTCAGCCCTAAAATTTTTGACGATTATTTGATGTAGTCTTTCAGTTAATTTTGGCCAAGAAATCGTTGACGTAGAAGTTGGTCGTCTTACGTGGCATAGTTGATACTGACGTGAACGATCTTTGCAATTTTTAAAAAAAGTTTCTGAATTTTTCCTTTTCTTTCCCTTTCCTTTTTTTTTTATCATAGGCAAAAAGGAAAAGAACAAGAAAGAAAAGATGGAAAATAAAGAAGAGAAAGAAAAGAAAAGAAAAAGAAAGGGAAAAGAGAAAAAAAAATTGAAAAACTTTTAATAATAAATTGCAAAAATCGTCTATGTCAACAGGAGCCTTGTCACGTAGATGGTAAGCTTCTACTTTAGCGATTTCCAATCAAAATTAACCAGAATACTACATCAAATAAATCTCAAAAGATTTATGATTAAATTGATCAAATTAAATAGTTTATTGCTGAGTTGACCGTCATACAATATGTTTATAACTTCAATTATATATGTAAAAGCAATATGAAAGGGCCAATTGATAGTCACTCCCACTCACCTTGCATATATCATTCCCATAAGCACATCTGTAACAATCAAGTGTAGCCTTGACCTGTGCTTTGCTCCTAGTGGCCGAAAACCATATCATATCCCTGTTGCTGTAATCCTTCTCTGAGATCTTCTCATGGAGTATCACAACATCTTTTTCTGTCTCATGTTCATCCACTTCCGACCTAGAATAACAATATGTACCGGTGAGAGATAAAAGCAGCTAGGAGGCAAAAGAACCGTATCAAAATGCATTTTATCCCTAACAGACAAGGTGACCAACTTACATTCAACACCCGGTGAAAATGAAATGATTCAGCATAGACAAGAACTATTTTACGGGTTATAAGTTTTTATTTTTATTTTTTATGATGGACCAGGTTCTTCATTTTAGATAGGAGAAAGGGTTCAATGAAGGGCACGTAGTTTCCACAGTTTGTGAAACCATGACCAAGCAAATAACAAGCCAAAGTGTCAAGAACTGCTCTCAATAATACCACTGTCCAGACAAGCATTCTAATAAAAACTCCAAAACTGTCTTAAAGATTCAACACACTGCAACTTGTATTCTCCAACTCTCTGTAATATGTGGAATCTCATACACATTTTGTTCTTATTGGCCTTCATGAATCTCAGCAATAAACTATTTAATTTGATCAATTTAATCATAAATCTTTTGAGGTTTATTTGATGTAGTATTCTGGTTAATTTTGATTGGAAATCGCTAACGTAGAAGCTTGCGATCTATGTGACAAGGCTCCTGTTGACATAGACGATTTTTGCAATTTATTATTAAAATTTTTTCAATTTTTTTTCTCTTTTCCCTTTCCTTTTCTTTTCTTTTCTTTCTCTTCTTTATTTTCCATCTTTTCTCTCTCGTTCTTTTCCTTTTTGCCTATGACAAAAAAAGGAAAGGGAAAGAAAAGGAAAAATTCAGAAATTTTTTAAAAATATTGCAAAGATCATTTACGTCAGTATCGACTATACCACATAAAACGGCCAACTTCTACATCAACAATTTCTGGCCAAAAATGACTGAAAGACTACATCAAATAATTTTCAAAAGTTTAAGGAGTGAATTGGCCAAAATTAAAAGGTTTATGATTGAATTGGTTGTCATGCAATAGGTTTTATGCTTTTGGGACAAAAATTAATACCGGTGTCGCGTGAAACAATTCAATGAAAAAACTTTCACTATCGATAATAATTTATGTCTAAATATTCTTATGAACAATGAAAGTTATTTTCATTCATTCATTTTTATGAGTAATATAAATTATCATTTTTAAATTAATGTTTTTCAAAATATTCATTTTCCGCGAAAAACAGACATAGCCTAAAACCAGTCCATTTTACTGAAAACGAATGATTTTAGAAATTTATATTTTTAAAAATGATCCATTATTTTTCATACAACAATAAATGAAAGAAAAACATTTTTATTATTAATGAAAATGTTTAAATGTAAATTATAATCGATGATGAAAAAATTTTCATTGATTAATTATTTCAAATGTACATTTCAAATCATTCAACAATAAATGATATAAAAACATTTTCATCAATTATTATTAAGAATGAATATTTTTCATTAACTAATTATTTCAAATGTACATTCCAAATCATTCATTTTCATCACAATAAATGCATCTTAAGATTAAGTCCATTTCTTTAATTTTAGTTGAAGAATATTAGATGAAAATTTCAAACTTTCAAATGTTAGAGAAATTACATATATCCTTCCAAATATGTGTGCTCGTTAAATTCAACCTAACGACTGATGATTCACATTGAAATTTTAGGAAAAAATTGTCCAAAAAGCATAAAACTTATTGCATGACGACCAATTCAATCATAAACCTTTTAATTTTGGCCAATTCATTCCTTAAACTTCTGACGATTATTTGATGTAGTCTTTCAGTCATTTTTGGCCAGAAATTGTTGATGTAGAAGTTGGCTATTTTATGTGGTATAGTCAATACTGACGTAAACGATCTTTGCAATTTTTAAAAAAAATTTCTGAATGTTTCCTTTTTTTTCCTTTCCCTTTTTTTTTTTGTCATAGGAAAAAAGGAAAAGAACGAGAAAGACAAGATGGAAAATAAAGAAGAGAAAGCAAAGAAAAGAAAAAGAAAGGCAGAAAAGAAAAAGAAAGGCAAAAAAGAAAAAAATTGAAAAAATTTTAATAATAAATTGCAAAAATCATCTATGTCAACATGAGCCTTGTCACGTAAATGTCAAACTTTACATTAGCGATTTTCAACCAAAATTGATCAAAAGACTACATCAAATAATCGTCAAAAGATTTATGATTAAATTGATCAAATTAGAAAGCTTATTGCTGAGTTAATCATCATACAATATGTTTATAATTATAATTTTAACATTCATATGACAATTGATAAATAAAAAAATAATGCACATAAATAAGTCAACCTAAATCGATTTTTGGATAGTACTAACATATGGATACAAGTTCATGATTTATCACAAATATCTTTTTAATGATTAATCAAATGCTTTGACATAAAAGTAAAAAGAGAAATAATGTAAATTAACATAGGTATTGCCTATGTAACTTAAATAAAACGTAAATGTCTAACTGTTTTCTAAAAAAATTAAAACGAAAGATAAATGGACAAAACAAAAACGATGCAAAATATGACATGGCCATTTGGTGTAATCTTTGCTTACCGTAGAATGTCTTTTCTTTGTTTAGGATAATCAAGAAAAAAAGTAAAGAAAAACAAAAGAAAATGTTAACAATTGAAAAAAAATTAAAGAAATAATCAAGAAAAGATCAAGGGGTGCAGAGTTAATTTGAACCTAGCAACCATTGAAAATGGAAAATGACATAAATGATCAATGAACATTGACCTAATGTGCAATGTCGTTTGTCAACTTAAAATTTGTTCAATGTGATCCCTGACCTTTAGTCCAATGTGTAACGTCATTCCTAAACTTTTAATTTGTTTAATATTATCTATGAACTTTTGATATATTTTCAATTTAGTTCTTGAATTATATGAAAATGTTGAATGTTGTCATTCCTTTTCCTCTTCCCATTTTGACTTCTATAGGTTAGTAATAGAGAGATTTGTGAGAACTCTTACCCATATCTTACCATTTGTTCAAGAATCCTAGGTAGCTCCCTAGGTTCTCTCACTATACACTTTCGATTTAGTTCCCAAGTAATATGAAAATGTTGAATGTTATCCTTTTATTAATTAAAATTAATGAAATTTACTAATTTGCTTACAATCTGGTACGCTTGTACGATGGATAGAAAAAGGTTACATGTGGATTCTCCACATAAAATATTTAACTTAAATTAGAATATGATAGTCCTTTTTTGGGAAAATGATTATTCAAGTTATCTGATGGCGTGATTTATTATATTCTTATTTGAGTTGAATACATGAATAATCCATGTGCAACATTATTTTTTGTCCACCATTTAAACTAACTAGATTGGAAGTCAACTAAGCAATTTTAGTAGAATGATAACATTAGATATTTTCATATGTTTTAGAGATTAGATTGAACATTTATCAAAAGTTCATGGATGCCATTACACTTTGACTAAAGTTCAGAAATCATATTGAACAAATTAAAAGTTGAGGGAACAACATTGCACATTAAGTCAACGTTCAAGGATCATTTACCCCGATGGTTATCTTCAATCAAATAGGGTAATTTTGTTAATAATATTAAGTTCAATTGCTAATGAATTTCTAAGCATATCCTTTATTTTATAACTGGCATTACCACCAAGTGATGCCTATGGCCAATTTGCGTGATAGATAAAATCAACTCATTGGTCAACTCAATGATAAGTCATTCAGATTGGGAACAGCTGGTATTACTGTAGTTACTTCAGGTAAAAGGTTGGTGATGTCTACAACTCTATGAGAGCATTGTCCAATGTCGGCTAAAGCTACGAGATATCCAATTTGTTTTGAGAATTTACATGTAGACGTCAAAACTTGGGGTCACTTGCTACCTCATAACCTGACTAATGACACTATAACCAAAGGTAATACACAGATCGAATCTCGGCATCCCGAGCCACCGCTTCTTTCAAACACGAGAATCAATAAGTTACAAGCTACCTCAAAACGGCAATAAGTGAGAGGAAACCAAACGAATAGATTATGCTCTGTTATAAGCCAGAGTCAGAGATGAATTTTCAGATGATTGTTTGCACCTTGGTGTCTCCAGGAGGCACGCCAAAAACACAATCGAGAATGTTCAAGTACTCTGAACAGAAAACTTCCCTCTCCTGTGCATAGCAGTGCATTACAATGGCCGTCGATATGCTAAAAATGACCACATCGACTCTCGTGAGATGCTTTGACTTCGGCAAATATTCGACATCAGCCATGCACGTAAAGAAGCTCTCGGTAGCCTGTGCAAGGCAGTACAGATCTTGATGCGCCTGCTTTTCTTTTCAAATAGCCAAGGCCAGACCAGTAGGGAACTGATGTGCAATGTTAAAGGGCAGATATGCAACTTGAGTAGTACAAAAAAAATATCAAAAAAGTCATAAACCTATGGCATTAATATCAATTTAGTCATAGACTTTTCAATTTAACCAATTTTATTCTAAACTTTTCACATTGCTACCAATTCAGTTCATTCGATCAAATTTGGCTTGCCGAAATTGACATAGACATTGGTCGGCCAACGAATGCTAACGTGGTAATTTTTAAATAACTTTTTTTTTTGAATTTTTTCCTTTTCTTTTTCCTCTTCTTCCTCTTGGCCTTCTTCTCTAGTAATGGCCAGTCAGCCTCCGGTGGCTCACCAACCACTAGGCAATGGCCACAAAGCCCTCGCCGGTGTGGGTCGTAAAGCCCTTGCCAGTGAGGGTCAAGGCCCTCACCTAATAGTCAGTGAGAGCTTAGCGAGCCTCGCCAGCCATTGCTAGGAATCCAAGGAGGATGAAGAGAAAAAAGAAAAGGAAAAAAGAAAAGGAAAACATTAATAAAAAATTCAAAAAATAAAAAATGTTAAAAATTGACACGTCAATGTTAGCCAAATGACTAGCATTCACGTCAAATGCCGGCCGGCCAAAATTGGCCGGATGAATTGAATTGGTACTAATATGAAAATGTTTAGGACTGAATTGATCCAATTAAAATGTTTATGACTAAATTGATACAAATGCCATAGTTTTAGGACTTTTTTGGTACTTTTCCCTAGTAGCACATATAACAGAGTCATGAAAGTGCGTTACCATGCCAATGGCTACCATTGCTATGTTAAATTTCTTTAAAACCCTGAAAAGAATGCATGTCCACATTCTCCAAAGAGTTTCAAGAAACTAATTGATTTTTTCACTAACTTCATCCTCAAATTACAGATCAAAGCATTGAAGATTTAGCTATATCACCAAATGTCCATCTTCCGAAAGCTTTACATGTATATGTGATAGGGACAATAATGCATCTACACACAATTTGATCAAGCACTGCACTCATTTTACAAATCAGAGTCCAGTATCAACAAATCCAGTGTCCAACGTGCACATTAAAGTTGTATTAGAGCAGGACTTTTGATTAACCAACTAGAGAGTTTGTACAATTGACAATTGACTATGCTTGAGAATCTTTAGGTCCAGACGAGAAGACAAGCATTCCCCATTTGAAGATACCCATCCATAAATTCTGCTTTTCACCTCGCTCTTGCCGGCAATTAAATCTTTCGTCTAAAAATAAGTTTACTGGAAACAGTCATCATCCCGCCACTCCTTTTTTTTTTGGGACAAAATACTGCCAATCTTGTTAAATACGTCTATCTTGAAACCAAACCAAGCTTTTAACAACCATTTTACTTACACAATGACCATGCCAATCTGAGTTAAACTATTTGGCAAAATGAACGGTAAATTGGATTGGTGATAGGTTGTTCATTTATATAGTGCAATTTGAGTACTACAAGAATTTTTTTTTTGGTCGTTTGAGAGGATTTCAAAGCCTTAGAAACAAGTTCTTCACTTTCAGGACCACTGATACAATAGTACTCCTACAGAATCACCGATACAATAGTAGATGAAGATTGTAAGAGACATGCACGGTACAGAGTAACTTTAACTCTTCCAGGTTTGATCTAGGGGAATCTCGCCATGTACACTAAACCTGAGAAGTTGGTTTAGAGGCATCCTCTTGACCCATCTTCCTATCATAAATCCATAACAATGGAATAGTGCTCTATCATCTTCAATTGAGATCAATTGAGTGGTCATTCAGAAAAATAAGCCAAGTATCTGCAATATGCTGGAAACATGCGGGTTTGTTGATTAGCAAATTTCAGTTCATCCAATTTTCTCAGCCAAGATCCCACTGTTTCTAAACCACTAAAATTGACATGGAATATGTGACATCCTGAATTTTCGACCCTGTCTCGGTAAAATGAAATGGGCTTTTCACCGACGCGCCTATGGCACTTTTTCTCTGAACTGATCACTCACGAGTTAACTAACCTATTAGGTGAAACTGTTAAGGGATATAATTGCGGTAAAATCCCTAAAAGCTACCCAGTAGGTTGGATTGGACTAAAATTGTGCCCAGTCGATTTTAACCACGAAATTAAATTCGGTTTCGGGAATTGAACGTTTGAGCGTGTCACGATTCATTTTAAGGACATCGTCTCATCTTTTGGGAAAATTCCGTTGAGCCGGGAATTTTGCGGAAAAATTGGAATTTGGCAAATCAAATCAAGGAAATTCGGAGGGCCATGTTTGAGTAGATTTATGGCCTCCAAAGTGAGCTATTTGGTGAAGGGATTGCAAGAAATGGTGTGGGCTGCTACCTTGGCATGTGTGGCCATTGAATTGAAGTTGTTTGGTGAGAATTTGGAATAAGAATGGGTGCAAATTTGTATGGATCGTAGGGGTGATGTTTTTGGCTTTCAAATTGAGTTGTTTTGTGAAGGCTTAAAGGGAAATTGTATGGGCTGTTGCCATGGCTTTTGGGGCCATTAAATTAAAGTAATTAGTGAGAGAATTGAAGGAAATAAAGGGAAAATTCGTATGGGTAGATGGCTGGCCATTTTTGGCCATCAAAATGAAACTAATCAGTGAAGATAGGAGGGAAAATCATCCATTGGGTGAAGCTTGGACTTGGAGGGCAGTAGAAGACTTTGAAGGCAGCCACTCAAGTGCCAAGACTTTTGGCCAAGGCTCCCATTAGCTCACCCCTTGATTTCCTCGCTCCTTTGTCTCCTTCTCTCTCCTTCCCTCTTCTTCTTAGACGTGCGACCAGCTCCCATGTAGAGTTGCTGCTTCTTCTTCTTCTTCTTCTTCTTGCTTCCTCCCTAAACCTTCACTTCCCTCCATTGTTGAAGCTACAAGCTAAGCCACAATCGTTCAACCACCATCCCTTAACCGCTTACTCCACAGCAGCCCCGTAAGCCACCGAACTGCCGCTGGACTAGTAGCTCGTTGGTGTCGCCATCCAGCCAGCTTCAGTCACGCCAGAAGCTCCCCTGAGCTGCTATCCAGTTAGTCGTCCAGCTTGTCCCCATGCCATCTAGCCACTGGTGCCGTAGCCAGCTCCATCCCAGACCGAGACTAGCCCCGACCAACCACCTTAGCCCCTCGAACTAGAACTAAACAGAGTAGAAGTTCTAGCAGCGGGCAGTGACTTGTTGGCTGTTTTTCAGCCCGTTCCGGGACTCCCTTGGAGCTGCCGTAGACACGGAATCTCACCGCCGTCACGCTGCCGTCGCTGTGAACCCATTTATTCGCTAATCCAGTGGATTAACTCTCTAATCCTTGATTAGATTGTTAATTACACTTAATGGGTTAGATTAGTGTTAATTAGCTTAATTAGATTAGTACTAAATGAGATTAGTCTTAATATGGATTAATGCTAATCTAGTATGGTTAGATTAGCCTTAATATGGATTAGTGTTAATCTAATTGGTGAGATTAACACTAATGAGGATGGATTAGTCCAATTTAATGGACTTTCTTCAGTTCTGGTTTCTAGACCATCGCCGTTTGCCATTTTTGTAGATCGAAATGGGTTATGAATTTGAGATTGATTCCTTCTTAAGAAATGTTTTAGACATCTTCAAAAATGACATATATTTTACTCAAGATTTTTAGAGATTTAAAAGAATGATATTTCAGCTTCTTCATTGGAAAACAGAATCTCGGACTGTGCTGAAATCTGTGACATTTTGGGATTCTAGGGATTTTTATCAACTCTTAGGGTTCGAATTTCAAAATATTTTCTTCACAAAAGTTGTTTTCACATATTTTAGTTTAAAATACTCAAATTTCATATCAGACGGACAAGTTTTGAGTCTCGAATCAAACTGATTTCGGAAAATAGACTTTCTGGAAACGGACATAGTTTTTTTGTACTGGATTGAGCGATTTACTGGGCTTAATATAGAAAGATCTGAGTTAAGATGTCTTCATGATTTTTTTTTTGTGTCATTTACAACATATTCAAATTTGAGAATTTTATGAACTCGTTTGATTAGGTTTCTAGAATTAAACTCGAAGACGCGCGAGTGGACCGTTTCTGTCGGTTAGGACCGGTAGTAGTTTGTGATTGTTCTTGATGCTATGGTTGCGGGGCAATGCATATTGGGTGATGTTGTGGGCTTTGGGAATGCTTAGAACTTATGCTTAATGATATGTGAAATTGAGTGTTTGATGGTGCTTAGTGATTATTATTGCAAAAATTGGATTTATGGTATTTAAATAGAAAAATACCGAGTGTCGGTTTTTGACGTCAAAAATGTTTTATATACTATATAAAATCATGGGACTTTGAAATGAGAGTGTCATGTTTTATGGTTCAAATTGAACGTGTGACCATGCACAGTTATTTTATCGAGAATTTCTAATACGAGGAAAATTGGCCAAGTCCATTATTTGAAATGGAAGTATTTGAGTGCAAAGCACGGTGTTCTTGGCCAAATATGGATGTGCGTGTGGTCACTATAAGAAACCGTCACCCAACGGGAGTTTGGGGACGATGCTTGATTTTTATCGGATGCCCGGCGGGAGTCCGGATGATCACCGACTAGGGAGTTGGCCATGGCCGTTGGGCCATAAATAAGTGGAACACGCTTGAATATTGAGATAGCTGCGCTTGATTATGGGGAAAAATTGTGTGGCACGGTATGGGACGTGTCATAACGGTTTTACCTTATAATCAGGACCCCTATGATTGATTGATATGTGAAATGAGGTGTTCCAGTTATTAAGCATGCTTGTGATATTCATAATGCGTATATGGTGCACTAATGTGCATAAACGTGCCCCAGCAAGGTAAGTTCTGGATGGTGCATATTTAGATTGCCTCTAGGTGAATTCTCGCCCTAGTCAGGGCTTAGGGTTTGACTCGCTGAGATTTTTATCTCACCCTGTCGTGGGTTACCATTTTCAGGTACCTAGTGTGGAGAATCTGGAGCCAAGAAGGTAGGGTCAGGAGCGTAGGTAGTTTAGTAGTCTTTTTGAACTGGACTTATGCGTATAGACTAGTAGGACCAACTTGAGATGTTTGTAAAGTGTGTTTTGAGAAAAATTGGTTGTCATGCTTTCTTATCCCATGTTTGTTGTTGTTTGGGGTTTATGAGTTCGTTTCTGCATGTGCATAAAACGAAAGGGTTGGCAACGCGTCCTGGGACATCACAAAATTTTAGTCGACCGCTAAGGAATGCGCGCGTGCCCGGGGTTCGAGGCATGACAAAATAACCATCATTTAATCTTTCAATCAATGAGTCTAGAAAGGCAGTATAAAGACCCACATGTAAGTTTTGAACTTGGCAATCATTTCCAAGTTATCAATAAAGCAAACATGCTTTGGAGGAAATGATTCCTAAGTAAAAAAGACAATGAAACTTACCATGTTCCCCTCATTTTTATTCAAATATGTCCACACTGGCAGAATGATCGGAGGCTTCACCCAAAGCGTTCAAGCAACATCTGCACTCGAGATGGAGATCCAAGCACTATTATGTACTCTCAAGGACCTATCATAGCAATGAAAAATTGAATCTCACCTGTTGTTGGAAACCAACAATCTCATTCTTGTTGAAACCATCAACCAGTGCCGAAAGCGAAGCTTTGATGCTCTGTTTCCCAAACTTAAAGGTGCAGCACTGTTGACGTGAAGCCAATGCCCTAGTCGATTGGGCCGCGAAGGCCCACGGACGAGGATCCCTTTCACCAAACTGGGTCAATTCTCCTCCTCAAATTATGTTAGACATGCTTTGTACTGAAGACCTTGTTAAGGGTTGTTCTTTTTTCCCTACTTGAATAGAAATCTATCCTCTTTTCGACCAAAAAACTTTGTTTAAAAAAAAATTTAGCCAAAAAACAATAAGAAGTACTTTGCTTGAGGAATCATATTCTTCTACCAGTATAGTTCAAATTAACCACCGAAATGTATTTAAATTAAATCTGGTTAAGAAATGGGAGGTATGTTTCTCTGATGATTTACTCGTTAACTCTTAGAGCCACTCACTGATGATCTTAACCAGTTCAAGAATTAGACGCCGCTCTTGTTCATGCATGTAATCTGCAAACTGTTTCGAAGTGTTTATAACTAAGTCAACCATTTCAGATGAAGGACTGATAGAAATTCTCCCATTCATCGTGACAACAACATTCTCCTGGCTAAAGAATATGTGTATTGATCATGTAAACGTTGTTTTAGTCCCTATGGTATCATAGAGTTACAGACTACTCTTGAGAAACACCCTTGAATCTCTATTACCCTCCATCTAATAATTTCATTCCGCAAATTTCTCCATGTACACAGCTTATCCCGTATTTGGTCATAAACAAACTCATCAATTAATACCTTACTTTCTCATACACTAATCACAGAAGATTTAATAATTATGAAATGAAATATATACTTCTTTCTTGCTGATTATTAGACCATCATCTAACTCGGAGCACAACAGAAATTAAGGTCAAGATACCTCCAATCACAGTGTTGGAACAGCCAGAACAGAAGCATCAATTGGCAAATCAACATCCTAAGATGGATTCATTAAACTTGACAAGCAATTAACAATCAGTTTTCTTACAGAGTAGAAAATTTTGTCAGAATTACAGTAACGACAATATTATGAAGCCATTCAAAATCATTATCCTCCGCAGACTAACCCAACTACAACCAGATAGCAGATACGCCACGAATTCTATTATCAGTAGCTATTCACCAATTAAAAGTAGTTAAATTTCTTGCTTTATCAAGTAAGTAGACCTGAAGTGTAAAAAAGTACCACCCAAAAGAAAAGGACAAGATTTTTAAGGTTTTGTAATTAATTGAAGCTACCACATGTTCAAAACATTTTCACCCAAAAAATTTACAAACCATTCTCGGTCCATGATTGTTCAGAAGCCAAAATTTATGACCGACCTTTTCAACCAAACAAGCAAAATTCTATGGCCAACTCTCTCACTGGAAATAATTAGATGATCAAGACTTTTCATGATCGCGCAACTACCACTAATATGATGTGGAACAATGCTGACTAGATATTAGCCACTAAGGAAAGTCATCTCAGAGTTCCTTGGTCATCACCATATAGATGAGGACAGGTTTAACCAACATGAAAAGAAGATCAACTAACTATTGCGAGCAAAAAAATAATCGACAGATGATGGTCTACATTAGTATTATTCTAAGTGGCTCTATGTGGGATTCCAGCATCGTAACAGTGGTTCTACGTTGAATCTGCTGTTTGACATCTTTTCAATGTTCTCACTGAGATAAGTCAGCTCATGCTAATAGATTTATAATAAAAATGTCACATATCTATTGGAAAACCATGAGTGGATACAATATCACATATCTGCCATGATTCAAGTTCAGAAGTACATATTGCATTGCACCAAAAATCTGCCTGAGGAAAAAGCTTCAAAATTTGAAGCATTTCAACATCATCCCAATCTGTAGGTAATGTAAACCATCCATGGGAAATGGTACACTCCATTTTCATCTTACAGAATCTCTGTGCTTCCAAGTAACAGGCCTGCAGATTTCCCGGAATCTCTTGCTTGTATGCTGCCTGTTCAGTCCTGTGAGCAGCATCAAAGGCCCAGCTATTGCCCCTGCCAAGAAAGCCCTCAAATTTGTGGTCCTAATTACCATAATAAAACTCACTGACAAGTAGGATAACAATAACCATACGAACCTAAATTCAGAAAAGTTTGAATTCAGGAATTCAGAATTCAAAAAGAGAACGTGCCTGCGGTGCCCTCCCGTAGCAGCTATATTTCATCCACAGAAACAAACGTGCCGGCGAAGGTTCCTAGAAAAAGTCCATTTCCCAAAGTCTCCTTCAAGGCCATTACAAATTTACAATGGCTTCTCTATTCGAAGAAAGCTCAGCTTTCCTTATCAAACTCAGCGGAACGAACTTTAAATAAGTTCAAATGCAGATCCTATCAACCTCAGGGTCGAACAGAGCAAGTCAAATCCAAGCAAATATATCACCTCATGGAACGCCGACAATCTCCTCCATCTCAATCTGACGAGAACCAAGAAGAGCGCCAATCCACCCCTTAAGGTCAGCTCCGATCCAGAACCCCTTCGCCAAAGCAGTGATAATCCTCCCAACCTTCTCGGAGTCCGTCAACGGGACCGAATCGAATCCCAATAAATAAATCGCCGTAAGACGAGCTAGGAGGAGGAGGACGGGCATCCGCGCAATGCGAGCGGTTCGGCTCGTCGTCGGATCCTCCGCGACGGTCCGGGCTGCCGTCCTTGTCAGCGGCGGCGCAGCGACTGCCGTAGGGGACAGCAACGTCGCCGAGAGGCGGCGTCGGGGGCTCCGGCGGATCAGAGGCTCCGCGTCTTCTCCGCACGGGATTTCGTTGTGTCACTGCTGCAGAGGGAAAGAACATAGACGAGGAAAGCTGAGCTTATGCAGAAACAGCGAAGAAGAAGAAGACGACGACTGTAACGAGAACAGCAATTTATCGCGCCACACGTGTGTGGAGGGCGGTTGGCGCCAGTTTCTGTCGCTATATTCGTTTTTCTTTCTTTTTTTATTGTTAGTTTTTTTTAATCTCGAGCGCAATGAATGTATTTCCAGGATTTTATTTTGAGGTCGAAAGTATGGCAGAGTGGAGGGACAGTTTCGCATGTATTGACTAAGAGGAGGAAAGGACTATACGATCTCCAAACTGGAAGATCCAGTGTCCATGTTTGGTTGACTATATGTACGTACGTTTTACGTGTCCCCTACCAGATATTATTACCCGAAGGTACTTTACAAATTGGGTTATCCTACGGTCTTTGAGAGGCACCATGCCTCCTGGACTTTTCAATTTTCATTGTTGAACTGAAAAGTAAATGGATAATGATATAAATAGTTTTCGAATTTTAATTTAATGTATATTTTGGTTCATGAATATTTAATTTGTTCAATATAATCCCTGAACTTTATCTAAATATGAAACGTGGTTCTCGAACTTTTAATTTATCCAATGTAATTTCTGAATTTTTGGTACATATTCAATACAGTTAATTAATTATATGAAAATGTTCAACAGAATGGTGGAGTTGAGTGTCAAATTGAGGAAATGGTTTTTGATAGGGAGGAGGAGAGTGGTCCTGTTGGAATCGGAGTTCCACAATCAAGGAGTGGGGCGGAGGCTGTAGAAGAGACGACGACAGGGGCTTTGTGGAAGGAGACGGTGGATTTGGAGAGCTTGGCGAGGTGGGATCGAGGGGGTCCGTATGGAAACAGAAAGAGTTTACACATATAATTCATCGAACATTAACAATTCGTTGTCGGGAAAGGAAAAAGTGATCCAACCATGAGCAGTAGCCGTCGATGAAGCCAAAGCGATTCGGACAACTAAAAATCGAACGGCTAAAATAGAGAGAGGTGGAGGTGAGGAGCAGGAGACCTGAGCTCTCAATGGGTAAGGGCTATCTCCAACTACTACTTTTTTTTGACCGAAAAGGGACATCGGTTGGCCTTCGCTTCTCCACATTTCGACCATCCCAACCTCCTAATTGACTAGAATTGATTGATTAATGATTAACAGCAACTGTTCACTACTTGCTTGCACAAAACGATCATCAATATCGATTAATCTCTAAATTCGGTTCAACCAACGCAAGGATATGAAATGTATTCTCTTTGCATAGCTATAACTGATGACTTTCCATGGAAGCATCCTCATAAATGTTACTGGAAAGCAAGGAAAACAGAAACAACCCAAACAACACCGAAATAGACACGTTGCCTCCACCAGACATAGCTTCATGGGTACTTGTAAATCAAGCCTTAGCATGGCTAATCAGTGCCAGAAGCATTTTATAATAGTCTCCAGTAGTGTCCTTGACAATGGCACGATCAAGGGAGACGCTGTTTCTCTCTGGTACTCCTCTATTATAGACTTCATGTCCACCTCAGCCCTGATAGCTAACACTTTGGTGAGATCCCCTTCATCTGTTCCTCGCCTATTAATGGCTAGAGGAAGAACCTTCTCAAAATACTTCTCAGGGAGAGTTAGGCACTCAACTGTAGCTCTCAATATAGCAAGGAACTCATCTTTTAGATCAATTCTCAAATCCTGTGAACATAAAGGATCAAGAATTAGGTAATTCTTAGTCTAGAATAGAGAAAAATTCAATTTGTTGTGATGCATACCAAAGATTATAGTCAGGAAGTGACCCATGTTAGAACAGAGCACGGTGTAGAAAAATGAATTACTAAAAAATGAGCATATTATAAGGTCTCAATGTTTTAAAAACAAGATATTGTGAAGTTGCCTCTCACTTTCAGCGACAACATGACTTCTTACCAAAAGCTCATAATAGAATAATATTCAATGGCACTCTTCATCCTTTAGGAACAGTAAAACTTTAGACGTATAGGTAAAAGCAACATGAAAGGGCCGGTCCATAGAAATTCGAACTCACCTTGTTCATATCTTTTCCAAACTCATTTTTGTAGTAATTCAATGTAGTATTGACCTGTGCTTTGCTCCTAGTAGCCAAAATCCTTATGAGATCCTCGTGACCGAGATCCTTGCGTGGAGTCTTAGCCTCTGCTTTTGCCAAAGTCATGTTCACCTCATCTCCATCGTAACGGCATGAGCTCACAAGAGAAGACAGCAACTAGGAGACAAACAAACAGAGTATCAAAATACGTTTCTGCCTTGAAGAGGTCCTCGCCATAATTCTCGGCATAGGTTTGCCTAATCAGCTTCCTCTGGACCGAATTCCTATGAGCCAATGATCAACTTCTCATTTGTTGCCCATCCTTCAAGATCGTTCATGAGAATCACCAAACGAGAAAAGATTAGATAAGACAATAAAGTGTGATTTTTTTTTTTCCAAAGACCACACACTACATGCCGGGCTCAAGGTAGGAAAACAATTTCTTTACTTGTACCCGTGAACATGTTGCAGCTACAATGGAATAATCATGTCGAATTCAAAAGGAAATCATAATGATCGAACTTTTTTGCATTTCCTGATCACTCCTGGATCCAAAAATAGCTCGACCTGAGCAGCCGATCACCCCAAAAAGAAAGCACGAGAACTCTAGAACAGATCGCCACCAAAAGATCACTCGGACCGGACCACGCACGACAGGGGAGCACGAAGAAATGAGAAAGGTGGCGAGGAGATAGCGTGCCCCTGCGAATGCTTTTCGGAGTTGATCGCGTTCATCGGCCATGGAGAGCACCGGCTCTGCGTTCACGTCGAAGCGAGAACGAGAGAGAGAGAGAGAGAGAGAGAGAGAGAGAGAGGTACGAGTGTCGGTGCAATTCCTACATCGGGCTTCTCGAAGTGGAAGCCGGAGGGACGCGGAGTGAGATGAGGGAGATGAGGCACGCGGTAGGCAGGCCCCCTCCGGGCCCGTTGGGCCGGGTTTGGACAAATTTTTCAGGCCAGATTAACGGGCGGGCCGGGTCGCGCATGGGTTTTGAATTCTTGCCGGACCGTACAAACGTTCGTTTCAAAAATATAATTAATAATGCAATCTTTAAAGTAAGTCCAAATTTCTAATATAGGAATGAGAAATAGTATGAAAGTCACAAGCAAAGCAGTAAATTAGTAAAAATCAAGGCTCTAGGCATTTCATCCATGTTATTGGTTCTTGACACCCCCATTTTCACCTTAAATTGACTATATTATTCATTACAAGTCTCACTCTTAATTTAAGATTATTTCTTACATTTTTCTTTATTTTCTTTTGTATCTATTTTATTAAAAGAAAAAACCACCCACATCCTCTCAAGCAACTTTTTTTTTTTTTTTTTTTCACTCTAGCTGCTTCTTCCACGCCCATTATAGTTTGACGTTTTATATTCGTCTTCTTCTAAACTTATTTCGCCAATTATTAACTTTATTTTCCCATATAATCATCATGATTTTCAATGTTTCGACTTCAACTTTTGGTACAAAATTATGATAATTTACTCAAAGGTTGAATATTATGGTTGATGAAAACATTATGTACAATATACTCATCTTTCATTGTATTTTTTTTTTTTGTAGTGTAGTCATTATGGAGGACAATATTGAAGAGCAACCAAATTTTTAAATATATCTATTGATGATGAAACAATGAATGGAGAACAACAATCAATCTTGTCAACTAGTTCATTTGGAGCTCTAGTACTATAACATTGAAAATTATTCCTACATACATATATATTTTCAAGAGAGTGAACTTTTTTAGGGGAGTCAAGCAATCGAACGAACAATATCTCTTATTTTGCTATTATTGCGTGTCTCGAGGATAATTTTACTTTTCATTGACAATTTTATGAAAAATTCCGATGCATTTAGAATTGACAAAAAAATAAGTTTGCAAATGGTTTGATTGGGTTGTCTTGTAGTGTCATTACAGTTGTCATGAATTCTTGTCAACAATCACGTAATCAAAGCAAATATAATATTATAGGTAACAATGTTTTAGGGAGCATTTTCTTTTGCATTTTGTGATAATAATTGATGTTTAAATTTTTTTATGTACTCAACTTTTCGTATTTTAGACATCATGCCATGATGGCATGAAAAGTAATTAAAAATTGGACTATTAGATTCTCTCAATAAAATGAAAGAAGAGAGGTTAAAACATACAAACTACAATGTAATGACAAATATAAAAATTATACTTAAACAAAATGCATACTAAAAAAAGTAGATGATTGTTTTTTCTCTTACTTGTGCTAAGGTTATTTTTCAAATAATATTTGCCAGTACAAAAGAGAATATGCAACTCATTAACATAATAATTAGTCGTCTATCTACTAAATAAACTATTTTTTGAAAAAGAGGGACACCAATTTTGTTCCTCAAAATAGAGCACTTACTATCAAAAGTGGGTATGGATACAGGAAATCCGATCATTATTTCTGAAAATTAGTTGATTTATTGATAAATTTGTAAACATGATCGCTAATTTCATCCCTAATCTAAAAATCACTCCTCAATAACCTTGATTGTTGGCCGATCATCGACGTGTCGGGATGGGTCAAATGAAAAATCCCTCTTGCATAATATTAGAAAGATATGAGAATGATTCCATAAAAACTGGAAGAATATATTTCTAGGTGGCACTTACAAGATATAGAAACTAGTCATCACGAAATCTCGTCAAGTTGGTTTTATATCCGGTGAACTAAGATAGTGAGGATATGGAGACCTGATAAGCTAATTACAGAGCTATGCAAATTAGTTGATTTAACGATAAATTTGTAAACATTATAACTGTTTCGCACCGGGAGTCATTTTGAGGATGGGATAAGAGAGATCTTGATAAAAAATAATGACAAAAAAGAGATAGAGGAGAAGCAAACTATTATAACAATGAAAAGGTCATAAGAAATTATAAACATTTCAGTTGCTTAAGTTGTGTTTTTAAATTAGGGATGAAATTAGCGAGAGACTTTTTAGTATATATAATATATAGGTATTTCCATATATAATCTATACATAAATAGTTATTTTAAGAATTAGAGATTTGCTGGGATTATATATTTGCTAAAGTCACGATTAAGAGCATCATTACGCAAATATGCAGAAGAATTGATTAGGGAATTATTACTTGAAATGCATAAGAATTAGAGATTTGTTAGGATTGGAGGTTTTTTGAAGTCAAAATCAGAAGACAAATTATAAGGTAAAGCTCACACATGAATGTGTCAAGCGGTACCATGCCATGTGATAGATATATGACACAATGTAATTGTAAAATGAGAAATCCTTAGCTTGATAGAGATTTCACCGTAAATAATTTGCATTACTGCTTAATTTTTTGGATGTGGAATTCCTTGGACTTGTCCTTGCTCAAATGGATCACCGGTTTTCTAAGGGAACTTTCTATCCCATCCCTGTTCAAGATGTAGCTTTGAACTTTGTATATGCTCCTCAAATTAAGAATATGTCACCACCATGTACCTTTCCAACTGCATCAAACTGACCTGCAACGGATTGCAAGTCACAAGGGCTTTGACAATATGCTTGGACTAAGTTACTAATAGTAAATAAGAAAACCATGCCGACCCAAACTCCATGCGAAGAAAAGTCCCTTAGCGCTGGGAGTCTAACTTGGCGACGGTATTGCTCAAGGGCTTGGTTAAACCATCATGTGAAGGTCATGAGAATTCCAAGTGCAGGGGGCTTGACAGGTTCTAGGGAAGAATCTTTCTTTTCCTCTTGGTCCAACAATTTGCTACAACATGATCCTCTCCACTTTGAGAAAACGCATGCTCTACTGACAAGCCTAATTTGGTTTGGAGATTGGAGGACAATCATAATAAGAACACTATTTGGCCTGGAACGAAAATATTCTGAAGATTCTACCTATGGTCATGCCTCACTTCATGTCCTGGGATTGCTCTTGCTCTTGCTCTTGACGGGTAGGGAAACTTCCGCTTGTCCATCCATCAAGTCGGTGCTCTTTCGGCCATCAGTTTGCATCCCTGCTTTTTTTTTTTTTTCCTTTTTTGGGCCCACTCCAACTTTTGAACTTGGAAATCAACCCTGGAAACCCACCCCAACGGACCGTGTGCCTGTTGGCACTTCCTGTTGGCATTTTAATCTGATCTGAACCCGTAACGGATTAATTGATAAGGCTTCCTTAGGTGTGCTGCAATATGTTCCATCGCCATTGCATCATGGTTGTGCTTATTGAGATCAGCCTCGCATCAATTTGCAATTAGCAGCTGAATTTCTTGTGGGAAGTGGGGATGTGGTGGTAAGCAACTTAAGAGATTGCCATGATACTGCTAAAGCATCTCCAAGGCTCCTGTGGGTGGTTTAATGTTAATATAGATGGTTCGGATAGCATTTGTGCCTGATGGAGATGTCATAAGAGATGAAAAAGGCAATGCAATTTGTAGTTTCCACATGAAGCTGAAATGACCCTAAGCAATAAGCATTATGGTTGAGATTCTGCCGCCCCGATGGACATCCTCTGGCAAAACAACTCCTCTGGCAAAACAACACAAACATTTGATGGATATCCTCAAGCTACTTCAATAATACTTTAACCTCCGATCGTTATAATATTTGTTCCTCATCAACTAAAAGGCCATAGCATCAGCAGTTTCTGCAGCATTGTCCATTGAATTTGCTAGCAGTGGTATAACATGAAGGAAAGCAAGTTCACGATCACTTACTAGCAGTCTCGATTAAAGATCACAATCAAAGACTTCTTGTAAGTACATAAACCAACGCCATGATAAGAAGTGTATTTGCTTTGCATAGCTATAACTGGCAACTGGGGAGGCATGTTGGTAACTACACGTTATTGGAAAGCAAGGAAAATAGAAACGCCTCAATCCACACCAAAAAAAGAGATATTGCCTCCACCAGAATAGCTTCACGAGTACTTGTAAATCAAGCCTCGACGTGGCCAATCAATGCCAGAAGCATCTTTTCATAGTCTCCAGTAGTGTCCTTGACAATGGCATGATCGAGAGGGATGCTATTCCTCCTCTGGTACTCCTCACTTGTAAACTTCATGTCAACCTCGGCCCTGGTAGCAACTACTCTGGTCAGAGCCCCTTCGTCTGTTCCTCGCTTATTGATGGCTAGACGAAGAACCTTCTCAAAATACTTCTCAGGGCGAGTCAGACACTTTACTGTAACTCTCAGTATAGTAAGGAACTCATCTTTTGGATCAGTTTTCAAATCCTGTGAACATGAAGGATCAAGAATTAGACAATCCTTAATCTAGAACAAAGAAAAGTCAATATGTTCTGATGCATAGTACAAATGTTATAGTCTGGAAGTGAATGAACAACTTGGAAATGGGTGATATTATCACATCTCAATGTTTTTTAAACAAGACAACTTGAAGTTGCCTTTTAACAACATGACTATTAACCAAAAAGAATACTACCCTGGCACTCTTCATCCTTGAGGAGCTATAAGCTTTAGACATATAGGTAAAAGAACATGAAAGGTCCAGTTCATAGAAATTCCAACTCACCTTGTTGATATCATTTCCAAACTCATTTTTGTAGTGATTCAGCGTAGCATTGACCTGTGCTTTGCTCCTAGTAGCCAAAATCCTTATGAGATCCTCATGGCTATAAGCCTTCTTTGAGATCTTCTCGTGGAGTATCTTAGCCTCTGCTTTTGCCAAAGTCATATTCACCTCATCTCCATCATAACGGTAGGAGCTCACAAGAGGCACCAGCAACTAGGAGACAAAGAAACCATATCAAATTAAAGTTCTTTCCCTACAGGCGAGGAAATTACTTACATCAACACCTAATGAAAATTGAAATGATTTAGGATAGATGAGAATTATTTCACAGGTTGCCATAGGACTAATCTTTTGATGATGGACTTGGTTCTTCATTTGACAAAATAGAAAGAGGTCCAATGAAGTAGCGTATATGGTCTCTAGAGTTTCATGAAACCATCTTCAATAAATTGACAAATCAAATTATGAGGAACTGCTCCAAAGCACACCACCATTCCAACAAGCATTCTCTGCGAAACTCCAAAACTGTCTTAAAAATTGAACACCCTACAACTTACATTCTCAAACTTTCTGTGGTATGCTGAATCAGACACATTTGATTTTACTTGCCTTCATCAATCCCAAAGAATATTTCCCAGACAGCAATAAGAAATTATTCTGAGTATCACAAGGCTACATAGACTTGATTGTACAGAGTACTTATTGCAAGATGTATGAACCTAAGTTGCTCGGAAGAACAATCATTGGCGTTGGGAAATGTCATGGAACAACATGAGGCAAGCGTAAAAGCAGTACCTTACGAAAATCTCCAGTTGTGTGGTGAGCGACGTCCTCTTCTAGCGACTTCTTGTATCGAGCATGATATGCTTGTCTTGCCATGAGCAACTGCTGCGGAGACCTCGTGCAGGCTATTTCCATGAGAACCTGGTTGCTTGAAGTCCATCTTTTCGTCGCTTCATTCGCCAAGTACGCATCACGTTCAGCCGGATCAAGTGACCAAAGGACCACCAGCCTCTGACGATACGGAATGAATATGGATTAATCTGAGAGAAAGAGGGACGCGTCTCCATGGGATGAATACAAATAATTAAAGAAGATCAGACCTCAAAATCATTGGTAAGTTCTCTGTCCAATGCCTTGAGGAGGTCCTCGCCGTAAGTCTCGGCATAGGTTTGCCGAATCAGCTTCCTCTGCGCCGCATTCCTATGACCCAATATGGATATGATCAACTTCTCATTTGTTCCCCATCCTTCCAGATCGTACATGATAATCATCCAACGAAGAGAAAAGATTGAATTAGACAATAAGCTTTGATTTTTTTTTTTCCGAATTCAAGAGAAATAATAAACCCAGAAATAGCTCAATCTTAACAACCGATCCACCGAAAGATCACTCCGATCAGACCACGATATCCAAGCAGATCGCAGATCCGAACACTAAGAACGGAGCACGACCATCGGCGACCGAACAACACGCGATAAGAGAATCGGAGGAGGCAGCGCGAAGAAGATAGAGCGAACCTGCGAAGGCTTTCCGGAGCTGCTCGCAGTCATCGGCTACAGGGGGCAGTGGCTGCGGGACCGTGAGAGTCGACATTGTTGAGGGAATGGAAGATCGCGTGGGTGCGTTCGCGACCGAGTGAGAACAGGAGAGAGAAAGGAGGAGGAGACAAAACGGAGAGAGAGAAAGTCAGCCCCTGCTTTCAAGGAAAGAGAGAGAGAGAGAGAGAGAGCGCAACGTAACATGGAAAGCAGTAAGCGGGGAGGCGCTGCACTGCACGAGCGCCACGTGTCGTTGCGATCACTACGTCCACTTCCTCGAAGTGGAAACCAGAGGGGCGCGGAGGAAGATGAGAGAGAGACGTCGGCACGCGGCAGTGTCCAGGCCTGTTGGGCCGGATTTGGACAAAATTTTGAGGTCCGGTCAATGGGCCGAACGGGTCAGGCCGGGGGTTTTGAAATTGGCCACGTTCAGGCAAGGGCAGCAGCCCTTGGCCCCACAACCCAATCTCTTGATTTTGGATAAGGGTGAGCATTGGTCTAGGGTTAACCCTGGCCCAATCTTGCCGATCCTAATCCAGTTCCTTGGAAGACTGGACCACTAGGACTAGCACTGTGCCGGTTGGTCCTCGGTCTTGAGAGTTCAGGGTCGATTTAACCCAGACCAATCCTGACTATATATTATAATTTTTTATATAGATAAAATCTTAAAATAAACGACATCAACAATATTAAATAGCTCTTTAGTGATGAGTTCAAGTAATTTTACATTGTTCTTTAATAACTTAGATTTTTAATATATTTTACGACTTCGATAGTCATAATTTATGAAGGAGGAACATTTTTTTATGAGGAGTCTTCACAGTGTCCAAAAGGTCATAAATAGCTCCTCATGACATCCTCCTCTAGTACCCGTTCTCTTTCTGTCTTATTTGTCCTCTTAGTTTTCAATTTGGCAAAATCGAAAGAAATAACTTATCCATTCACCACTTGACACTCGCCTCACTCACTTTGGGTCACTCGTGCCGCTCGCCACTCAAAGCTCGCTTGGCTTGTTGCTCCCCGCTCGACACTTAATGCTCACTCCGTTTAACACTCACTCTACTCGATCCTTGCCGCTTGCTTTTCTTAGCTAACCTCACTCGTCATCGAACCCATTAGATCGGTCAGGTCCACGTTTGCCCTTTTAAGGAATATAAAAAATGAAATAAAAAAAATTATTGGTTGGTCCTGGGTTGATCCTGTAATCGGACTGAACCCATTGGGCTGGTCCGATTCTCAATCGTTTTTTCAAGAAGTACAAAAAATGAAATAAAAAATTATCAATTAGTCCTGGGTTGACCTTGAAATCGGACCGAACCCACTGGGTTGGTCCAATCCTCGGTCCCAAGCTCAGTAGGGTTGGTTCTTGGTCCTAAAAATTGAGGACCAGCACTGTGTGGGTTGGTCCTAGGGTTAGAGGGTGGATCGGTTCAATCCAGACTATGCTCATCCCTAATTTTTTTTTTTTGATGACACTAGGGAAATCTGTACAGCCGGCAGCCGGCGGGCAAACCCTAGGGCCACACGAGGGAACCACCACCCCGTGTAAGCGGTTAAGGTACCAAGCGCCTCCGCTGGATTTCGAACCCCTCACCTTGAGGGCAAGGATCAACGGAGCCTTATTCAGCGGAGCCACCGCGGCGGGTGGTGCTCATCCCTAATTTTGGACCTTCTTCTTTTTATTAAAGAAAAAAAAATTTTGGCTTATTTTTTTATTCATTAATATTCTTTCTTTTACCTATTTATCCTTTTTCCTTAATACTTTCATTTTTTTTTTACAACTAGTTGGTGCGACACTTGTGCCGTGAACTTTAAAGAATACAGGAAAATATGATACATTAGTTGGATCTTAACAACCGATCCAGTGAAAGACCACTTCGATCAGACCACGATCTCCAAGCAGATTGTAGATTTGAACACTAAAAATGGAGCACAACCATCGGCGACTGAACAACACGCGATAAGGGAATCGGAGGAGGCAGCACGAAGTAGATAGAGCAAACCCGTGAAGGCTTTCCGGAGCTGCTTGCAGTCATCGGCCATGGGGGGCACTGGCTGCGGGACGGTGAGAGTCGACATTGTTGAGGGAATGGAAAATCGGGTGGGGGGTTGGGGGGTTGTGTGGACACGTCGAAGCGAAAACAAGAGAGGAGGAAGAAGGAGGAGACAAAATGGAGACAGAGAGGCTGCGTTTGACAGTCGGGATGAAATTTGGGATGGGATATGATTTATCCTATCATACGTTTAGTGCTCACTCAGGATAGGATAAAGTCGGATATAATGAGATATAGGTAGGATAAAATTATCTCATGGGGAATGTGGGATAAATGTGGTTAGGATTTCTAATGTCCATAATAGGAATGCTATCTTTCTTGAATAACAAACTTATTAAGTTAACAAAATTGAAATTATATTTCAATATAAATAATGTTTGAATTCTAATTTAAGAAATTAAAAATTAAAAAATAGAAATTTTTTTAATTAATCTTATTTTAATTTATATAGTCAACTTTAATTCTATCTTATAATAAACATTGAATCTATAAATTAAATATTTATATTTATTATATATTTTAGGTATGTTAGTACACTTTAATATTTGATAAAATTTTATTAAAGAATGATGAAAGAGGAAAAAAGAAATAATAAAGAAAATAATATAAAAAAGAGGAAAAATAAAATAAAAATAAATTAAGGAATAGAGTTACGAGATATTTTCACCATCTCCGTTTATGAACATTTATGTTCATTTATAATGACATGCCATTTATATTAAAAATATGTATATGATATGATGTGAATATATCCGATTTTAATATTGCGATTCATCAAACAATGGACATGATATAAAAAAATCCCTGGATTTTATATTTTGTCCTATCCAGTCATATCCCGATTAGGAATCCAGACGACCAAACGTAGCCAGAGAGTCAACCTTTGCTTTCAAGTGGGGGGGGGAGAGAGAGAGAGAGAGAGAGAGAGAGGACGCATGCCACGTAACATGGAAAGCAATAAGCGAGGAGGTGCTACACGAGTGCCACGTGTGCGCCACGTCCAATTTCTCGAAGTGGAAACCGGAGGGACACGAAGGAAGACGACATAGAGAGAGGTGTTGGCACGCGGCAGCATCCAGGCCCGTTGGGCTGGATTTGGACAAGATTTTCGGGTCCGGTCAATGGGCCGGTCGGGTTAGGACGAGGGTTTTGAAATCAGCAAAGTTCAAGCAAGGGCAACAGCCCTTGGCCCCACAACCCAATCCCTTGGTTTTGCGCCTTTTTTTTTTTTTTTAATAGAATAAAACTTTGGCTTTTTTATTAACATTTTTGTTTTACTTATTTATCCTTTTTCCTTAATACTTTCAATTTTGCAAGTTTTTTTACAACTCGTTGGTGCCACACTTGTGCCACGCACTTTAAAGAATTGAAAAAAAAAAAAAGAGTGATGCGTTAGCATTTCTCAGTGGGAAAAGTGGGCGGAACTTATGAAGGAAGTATATTACACCGATTTGATAAGTTTTTGACTCGACTGTACTTTTTAAATATTTTAAAATTCAATTTATTTTTATGATGAGTTTTAGAAATTCTGACATACTAATTTCTAAAAATAATCCTCATTAAAATTGATTCTCCCTTTTTCAAAGGATGTAAAGTTACTCATATAATTTAATCTAAGCAAATCCTACTCTGATTTGCATTTCATCTTTTCTTAACTTTTGATGTTGGTGTGCATTCAACCAATATAGTTGGACCAAACTTCACAAAACTAGATGCCAACATACACCAATTATTCTTGTTTTTGAATTTATCACATTTTGCACCGTCAGTGTTTAGGATTCTACATGACAAGCCAAATTGTAACAAACAAATGTATTATTTATAAGAAATATCATGATCTTATTATCTTTAAAGCTATTCTTAAGGATTGGACGTCCCAACTGTAGGCCAACAATTCTGAGATGGAATTGCAAATGATAGTAATTCGCAAGTGCTTTCAAGTAACCAACGAACCATTACAGAAATTGATAATGGAATTAACCAAGATAATAAAGTATAGGAGATGGCTTGCTACACAATAGAAAGATTGAAGTATCTCAATAAGTGAAGCATTTAGGATCAATTAATTCTTCCAATTTGATGTCCTCTGATAGGCTTAACATGATCGAGCTTGCAATGATATTGCCTGAGAAGCTTGTTGCATGGTAGGACGATGCTCTGGTTTGGGATTTAAGCACAAAAATGCCATCTTTGTCACCAAAGCCATTTCCTTTAACACATTACCTTTCGAGAATGGAACTCTTTGATCTAAAACTTCCTTCATTGGCCAAGAAATTATTGAATTGCTTGATGGTGATGAAGACGCGGACACAAGAGAAAAAATGAGATCGCCTGGATGGCGTCCATAATTACTTCCAATGTCACCACTCTGAAGCTATAAATATCGCATTGCTCGTTCACTTCCATTGTGTATGTGAGTTCTGCAGAGAAAGAACAAATTTTTTTGTAGCTTTTATACAATATTTTTGCTTTGTAAATCTAAACTGATTTTGAGTAAATAAAATCTAGAGAATTAAATATAAATCAATACATTTTTTATATTCCAATGAGATTTACAATTTTCCGTTTCTTTAGGAAAAACGTTTCACTTTTTAAATTGGTGGTCTTCATCTCAATTAATCTTTAATCGAACCTTCAAATCGCATGCTAGCCTTGGAGTTGTTGTTAGGAATTTACAAGTGTAAAAGGAATGTAGCTAAAAAACGAGGATCTCATGTATGATCATATTCCTATCTACAAAAATGAAGTGGGGTAAAATTTTGAAGAGACCAACTTACCTGGAGCTCCAAAGGTGCCTGCAAAGGAAGTCCAATTGGATGAATAAGGTTGTAGAACTTTAGTTGTGCCAAAATTAGAGAAGTGAGCTTCATATTCTTTATCCAATAAAACGTTCTTGCTTGATACGTCTCGATGAATTATTGGGGGTGAGCATTCATGGTGCACGTAGGACAAAGTATGGGCCACACCTTTAACAACATTCACTCTTTTATTCCAGTCAAATGTTGCGATCCTCTCTTTATTGTTTAGTACATCCTTCAAGCTGCCTGATTCCAAGAACTCGTACACCAAAAATGAATGTGCAGAACTCGAGCAAAAGCCATAGAGCTTGATGATATTTCGATACCGAGTTTCGGTCAGAGCATGAATCTCCCTTTCAAATGCTTTTCGACCGGCCATTTCTATGTCAACTGCTTCCTTAAGTTTCTTTACAACAATAGTTTCACCTGTTTGCAACTAGGCCTTGTAAACCCTCCCATATCCTCCCTCACCAATACAATATTTGGCATCAAACTCCTCCGTGGCTTCAATAATGCTCTCATAAATCATTCTAGCATTTGTTTTCCTTATTCTTCGGCATCCAATACTTAAAGCTCCCATAACAAGAAGCAAAGAAAGTAGGCAACCCAAAGTAGGAATCAAAACTAGCAGCAACTTTTTGTTTTTGCCTTTTGTCGTTGTTGCTGTACAGGGGTTGAGACCAGCAATAACTCCATAGAAGCCTTTGTTTCCTCTCACGACTCCAATTGTAGCGTTATGAAAGGCTGGAATGTTTGGTAAAGGACCCTTTAACTCATTATATGATATGTCGATGGATGTCAAGCTTGTCATATCATGAAAGGTCGACATAATTGAACCGGATAACTAATTGTATGAGAGATTGAGTATTTCTAATCTGTGCAATAGCTCGAGTTGTTCGAGTATTTCTCTCGTGAACAAATTTCGACTCAGATCGAGATGTTGAAGAGATTGAAGATTCCCAATCCCGATGGGAATACTCTTTTCAAGATTATTCCTGCTTAAATTTAAGAACAAAAGGTTGGAGTACTCCCCAAGTTGGGTAGGAATTGAGCCACTCAAGTTGTTTTTTGCAATGTTGAGTATCTGCAAATTGGACAATGCTCCAAGTTCTTGAGGGATGTGTCCTACAAGAAGGTTGTAGTCCAACGAAAACTCTAGCAACAACTTTAATTTTCCTAGGTCTTTGGGAATTTCCCCGATGATATTATTTGAAGAGAGGTTAAGTCTTTGCAATTGAGTCATGTTTCTAAGCTGAGATGGTATGGCACCGGAGATTTTATTGTTGGAGATCACAAAGCTCGTCAAATTTCTACATTGACCTAATGTTGGTGGTAGCTCACCGTAAAGTTCGTTGTTGCTCAATTCAAGGTAATTTATGGAGGGAAATTTAGAGGACCGTTTTTTATCATGAAATTGGGATGCAAGTAGGTTCTATTGGTGATGAAAAATGCCAATTTGATCGATGATAAGTCGGTGGGATTTATAGAAGCCAAGATGAGTTGATTCGAGGAGGAATTGAATGAAAATTGAATCAATTCCAACCAAAATTCGTATGCCCCCTTTGGACCCAACTTTTAGACCAACTCAAGACTTTTAGAGGAAGCCAAAGGGCTGGGAAATTGGCTGTGGATAACAGCAAGCTTGGTAGGACACACCAAGGGGACAAAAGGGATGAGAAGAAGGCCTTGGTGGCCCCCTCCAAAGCAAGTTGGTTCCCTCTCCCCCTCCTTCTCCCTCCCACCGTCGACCAGCCCCCATTTTAGCTGCTGAAGCCTTCAAAAATTCCAGAAAACTGAGCTCAGCCTCCCCAAGCCGTCGCCATCCTTGCTTTGGAGTTTGTGGCCCGTCTCTGCGTCCCCGTCGTTGTGGTCCAAGCGGATTGTTAATCAAGTGAATTTAACTCACTAATCCCTACTTCGTAAGTTAATGACGCTTAAGGGTTGATACATCTGTATGTACTGGAGGTTGCTTTTGGGAAAGGTACAGCAGATCCCCCTGGAAGTTCGATGGTAGACCCGGTAGACCCAGACCTTGAAGAATCCGAGTCCCTAGTGTATTCAGCTGAAGGCTCCAATAAGGATGAGAATGTGGAGCAGGAGGAAGATCAGTAGTTGTTTACAAACCCCTATATTTTGTAGACCTTATATATATATATCGACTTAGTGTGTGTATGACTTGTTATGATATGTATATATAAGTGTTGTTGGTTTTCAAAATTATGGCTCTACTTTCCTATCCCATTTTATTGTCGTCTGGGGATTATTTATTCACTTCCGCATGTACATAAAAATAAATGGGTCGGTGATGCGTCATAGGATATTGCTATTTAACTGACCACAAAGGGATTGGCACGCTCTCAGATAATCGGGGCGTGACATCCCCGTTTAAGTGGTATCAAAGCATGGTTTAGTGATTGGAGTGATAAGGTGCGATGGGTTTATGGGATAGTCAGTAGGAATGGCTTTTATTTCATACTGGTGCATGTATGTGATAGCTGATTAGTAAAATTGTTTGTTTGTATGGATCACTTAGCTTCTAATTATATATGGAATTGGAAGCGGACTCCTTTAAAGAATCTTTAGAATGAGTGATTAGGAGTAGAGGACTCCTAGGAAGCGTACTATAGGGCCAGTGACTCAGGGTAGGACGCCGATAAGGGTCAATACCCGATGAGGCTGAGGTAGAGCGCTAGCACAGGCTAGCGCTAGTGGCATAACACCACCTCTCGTTGGTGTTGGGGTAGCAGCCCCTGGTGATCTAGGAACTATTGGGATCACGCAAGCGTTGGATGCGATGAGGGACATGATGAGGCAGCAGGCCTAGAATTAAGCCGCCACCTTTACCGCCGCAGTTGCAGCTACCGCTCAAGCTGTCACTACTGTTGCAGCTGCTGCCGCTGCTAAGGCCGCAGTCGCAGCTGCTGCCGCACCTGTCGCCACACTTGCCGAAGTTCCAGCTGGGAACATAGTTGTGGATAGGGAGAGACCGATCCACAAGTTGGTGGAGCAATTCCTGAAATTGAACTTGCCGAGGTTCTTAGGTACTGGAGATTCAGAGATTGCATCTATTTGGATTCAGGATCTTGATAAGGCGTTTGCACTTCTGAGGTGCAATGAGAAGGAGAAAGTAATCCTGGTAGTCTATCAACTGCAAGGTAACGCCAATACCTGGTGGAGATCCACCAGAGACACAGTGTTCTCGGGAGGAGTAGTCCCACTGGGGACACTTTCCTTAGAACATTCAATGATAAGTACTTTTCGAGAAGCGCCTGAGAGTAGAAAATGGAAGAATTTCAGCATCTCTACCAAGGGACGATGACTGTTGACTAGTACGAGGTCAAGTTTGTGGAGCTCTATCAGTATGTTCTGAGGTTGATCGAGGGTCCCGAAGACAAGGCTCGAAGGTTCAAGAATGGCCTTCGACTAAAGCTGAAACAACCACTGGTGCCATTTGATTTGAAAGACTATCGAGAAATGTACAATCGAGCCCAGCTACTAGAGAGAAGTTTGAACGAGTAAGTCACCTTATCTGGATCGAGGTTCAGTTTGCACAGAGAAGGAATCCAACATGGGAAGAGGCCCATGATCAGAGGAAGATTTCAAGTCTCACCCAATAGGAAGGGTGAAATAGGCAAGTCAGCGTCAAGTCAAAATGGCGTGTGTCGCTTGTGTGGAATGCGACACGGATTAGCCCCATGCCAATCTAGGCCGGGTTCTTGTTTTGGGTGTGGTCAGCCGGGTCACATAGCCAGGAATTGTCCCAGAAGACAGGGGAGACCACAACAGTTGCCGCCGTTGCCACCGATGGGTCAGATTAGAGGTTACGCCCCGCAAAACGCACCACAGGGTGGACAGATTAGACCCCCGGCTCAAGGAACAGTTTATGCCATCACCAGAGGTCAGGCTGAGGATGCGCTCGATATGATCACAGGTACAGTTTCACTGAATGACCATGCCGCTTATGCTTTATTCGACCCTCGTGTAACTCATTCTTTTATTACCAAGCAATATGTTAAGCTGATAGGATTAAGTCCTGAGTTGCTGGAGTCAATAGTATCTACACCATTAAAGGATAAGGTGTTGTCTGCATTGGGTTGTTTTGGTTGCAAGTCAGTGATTGGTGAGCGAGAGAGGAAAATAGACTTATTAATCCTAGCCATGTATGACTTTGATTTGATAATTGGTATGGACTAGCTCACCAAGCAACGAGCTGAGATGGATTGTTATCGTAAAGCGATTCAGTTTGACCTGTTAGAGGGTGAGAGTTTCAAGTTTGTTGGAAGTCGAGGAGGACCCTCGATTACACTAATCTCGTCGCTTGAGGCAACCCATTTGTTAGATGGGGGTTGTCAAGGTTATCTAGCAATTGTTGTGGATACGGCAATTAAGGCGCTGAAGATTGAAGATATCTCAATGGTGCAAGAATTCCCAAATGTATTCCCGAAAGAATTGCCAGGTTTACCGCTAGGGAGAGAAATCGAGTTTGTGATTAAATTAGCACTCGGGACAAAGCCAATCTCTAAGGCTCTATACCAGATGGCATTATCGGAGTTGAAGGAACTGAAGGTGCAGATACAGGAATTGTTGGATAAGGGATTCGTACGTCCCAGTGCATCACCTTGGGAAGCATCGGTTTTGTTCGTGAAAAAAAAAAGATGGTTCATTGCGTCTATGCATCAACTATCGTCAACTCAATCAAGTGATGATCAAGAACAAGTATCCACTCTCGAGGATCGACGACTTGTTTGATCAGTTGCAAAGAGCGTCGATATTCTCCAAAATCGACTTGAGAATAGGATATCATCAGTTAAGGATCGGGAAAGAGGATATACCGAAGTCAGCATTTTATACTCGGTACGATCATTATGAGTTTACTGTAATACCGTTCGGGTTGACGAATGCTCCAACTGCTTTCATGGATCTGATGAATTGAGTGTTCAAGGAATACCTGTATCAATTTGTGATCGTGTTTATAGATGATATTTTGGTATATTCGAGGAGTGATGAAGAGGATGACAGTCATCTAAGAGTAGTACTGCATACTCTGAGGGTTCATTAGCTATACGCCAAATTTAGCAAGTGTGAATTTTGGTTAACTTGTGTTGCTTTCTTAGATCACATGATTTCAGGTGAAGGAATCTCCATGGACTTGTCCAAGATTGAAGTAGTGATCAACTAGCCGAGACTGACTACCGTGACAGAGATCATAAGTTTTTTAGGTTTGGCAAGTTACTACAGATGGTTCGTATAGGGGTTCTCAGCATTAGCATCGCCGTTGACTAGACTACTGAAGAAAGAAGAGAGGTTGTTGTAGACAGACAAGTGCAAGCGTAGTTTTCAAAAGCTTAAGCAAAAGTTGACTACCGCATATGTACTAACCATTCCATCTGGTCTTGGAGGATACGAGATTTATAGTGATGCATTGTTCAGAAAATTGGGTTGTGTACTAATGCAACATGGTAGGGCTGTTGCTTATGCCTCCCGTCAGTTGAGACCTCATGAGCAGAACTACCCGATGCATGACTTAGAACTCACGGCAATTATTTTTACTTTGAAGATTTGGAGACATTATTTGTGTGGAGAAAGATTCCAGATCTTTATTGACCATCAAAGTCTCAAGTATTTATTCTTTTAGAAGGAGTTGAATATGAGGCAGCGTCGATGGATGGAACTGTTGAAGGATTACGATTGTGATATCCTGTATCACCCTGGGAAGGCGAATAAGGTCGCCGACGCTTTGTGTCGGAAGTTTTCAGTCGCACAAATGTTGGTTAAAGAGTGGAATCTAATCGAGAGAGATTGAGATTCGGTTTTCAAATTTGAGGTGGGCCATCTTTTGAATCTTATGGCCACCCTCAGAATTGAGCCAGATATGCAGATCATGAGCAAATTACTTCAACTGACAAACCCAGATGTTCAAAAAATTCTACAAGAGGATACTGATAAGAGAAAGGCCGACTTTCAGATTTCTGAGGACAGAATACTGAGGTTCCGAGGACGTTTGGTTGTACCTAACAATGCAGAGCTTATAGAGGATATCTTATCAGAAGCTCATCGTAACAGTTACAGCATCCATCCTAGCAGTACAAAGATGTATCAGAATCTGCGTCAACACTATTGGTGGTCTGGTATGAAGGTGGACATCGCCAAGCATATCGCCAAGTGTCTGACGTGTCAGCAAGTGAAGGCTCAGTATTGTAAGCTGGGAGGACTTCTGCAACCTCTCGAGATCCCAGAGTGGAAGTGGGAGCACATCACGATGGATTTCGTGACCAGATTATTGAGAAGTCAAAGAGGAAATGATTACATTTGGGTGGTGGTCGACAGATTGACAAAGTCGGCTCACTTTATTGTAGTACGAAAGGACCTCAGTTTAGACAGGCACACAGAATTGTACGTGCGCCAGATAGTTCGTCTGCATGGAGTACCGGTGACGATCACTTTAGACCGAGACTCGAGATTCACAGCTGCATTTTGGAAGAGCTTATAGAGTGCTTTAGGTACGAAGCTGCAGTATGGTATAGCATATCATCCTCAGACGGATGGCCAGTTTGAGAGGACAATTCAAACCCTCGAAGACATGTTGCAAGCTTGCGTGCTAGACTTCAAAGGAAGTTGGGAAAAATAGCTTCATCTGATCAAATTCACCTACAACAACAATTGTTAGCAGAGCATTCAGATGGCTCCTTTCGAAGCGTTGTATGACAGAGCTTGCAGAATGCAAATGTGTTGGGATGAAGTCGGGGAAAGAAAGATCACAGGCCCAGAGTTGATTTAGCAGTCAGTTGATACAGTCGCAATTATTAGAGGTAGACTAAAGATCGCTCAAAGCCGATAGAAGAGCTACGTAAAGAAGCGCCGGAGATTATTGGAATTCCAAGTTTGTGATCATGTTTTTCTGAAAGTGTCCGCCAATAAGGTGAACTTCGCGCTTTGGCAAGAAAGGAAAGTTGAGTTTGAGGTATGTAGGTCCATTTGAGATTCTAGAGAGAATCAGGATCCTAGCGTATCGTCTTGCATTGCCGTTGAGACTGGCGCAAGTGCACAACGTCTTTCGTGTGTCGATGTTGAGGAAGTACGAGCCTGATCCAATCCATGTACTTAATTTTGAGGAATTGGACGTGAACGATAGAGTGTCATATATTGAAAGCCTGGTTTAGATAGTAGATCGAAAGGAACAAATTCTGCGTACAAAGACCATTTCGTTGGTCAAAGTAATCTGGCAACACCACGGCACTGAAGGAGCAACCTGGGAGAGTGAAGAGTTGATGAGACAATTGTACCCCCACCTTTCTGCTTAAAGTTTTGTAATTGTTTAAATTTCAAGGATGAAATTTTTATAAGAGGAGAAGAGTTGTAACATCTTGAAATTTTCAGTTCTGCTTTCAATTAAATTAATCGGGCCTTTCATCGACATGCCTATAGTGCTATTCTTAGAGCTGAGCACTTTTGGGATAATTAGACTATCTGGGGAAATAAATAAGGGATTTTAATGCAATAGACATGAGAATTCGATCAGGAATCGACTATTCGGCCGTGCTCATCTGCAAAGATCATTTTGGCACAGTAAAGATCGATTAGAAATCAGAAATAGGTTGGTTCGACCAAGATATGTGGTTAAATGTGGGTGATTTCACTAAATTGCAAAATTCTCGTCGATTGGCACTAGACTGATTTTTTGTTGTTTTGGTACCATATGTCCATATTTGAAAACTCGATATTTTCACAACCATCGAGAGTCGCCAATGTGTCGAAAAGGTTCATTGTGGCTCGAAGAAAATCTACCATGGGTCGTTTGCACTAAAAATTTCTAAAAACTACTCGATAACCTAGGTCACGCTAAAATCTCGTCGGATTGAAATTAACCGCGGATTTAAATTCAATTTCAGAAATTGAAAGTTCTGTCATAACACAAGTCATTTTAGGAATGTCAACTCAGTCTCCAAAGATTTTTCTGCAAACCGAGGTTTTTAGCGAAATGTCGAGATAGGGCCGTTTTCGACCGGGAAATTCAGAGGACCGTTTTTTATCACGAAATTAGGACGCAAGTATGTTCTATTGGTGAGGAAAAATGCCAATTTGATCGATAATATGTTGGTGGGATTTATAGAAGCCAAGATGAGTTGATTCAAGGAGGAATTTAATGGAAATTGAACCAATTCCAACCAAAATTCGTATGCTTCCTTTGGACCCAACTTTTAGACCTACTCAAGACTTCTAGAGGAAGCCAAAGGGCTGGGAAATTGGATGTGGATAACAACAAGCTTGGTGGGACACACCAAGGGGACAAAAGGGATGAGAAGAAGGCCTTGGTGGCCCCCTCCAAAGCAAGTTGGTTCCCTCTCCCCCTCCTTCTCCCTCCCACCATCGACTAGCCCCTATTCCAGCTGCTGAAGCCTCCAAAAATTCAAGAAAATTGAGCTCAGCCTTCCTAAGTTGTCGCTATCCCCGCTTTGGAGTTTGTGGCTTGTCTCTGCGTCCCCGTCGTTGTGGTCCAAGCGGATCGTTAATCAAGTGAGTTTAATTCACTAATCCCTACTTAGTAAGTTAATTACGCTTGAGGGTTGATTAGTTTAGACTAAGTATGGATTATGTGGATAGTTAGAATAAATTAGCAATTTAATCGTTCGATATTGCATGTCAGGTGGTTAGAGTAGTGTAATTAGAGCCTAGATAAGCTCTAGTATTTACTTAGAGTGGTTTGGAAATTTTTCGAACCCGTCTTGGCTTTTAATTAGGCTTTACGGGCCTAAGTCCTATTTATTTGCATTTAATAATTAATTTATGTAATTATTTAATTAATTATTTATTTTCTAGAAATTAGACCAAGATAGCCGGTGACCGAAATTTAATGCTGATTGCATTAGTGTGATTTGTTTATTTATTTGACTGCTAATTTGTGCCGATTGAGTGTGGTTTGCAATTTTGGGGTATTTATCCCAAAATTTATTAATTTTGATAATTAATTAGAAAATTATCGGACGTCGGTTTACAACGCCAAAAATGTGTTTGTGGATTACTGAAAATAGTGGGATTTTATAAAATAAATATATTATATTTTTGGCTCAAAACAACCGTGTACCTATACACGATTTTTTTTATTGGGTATTTTTAACATGAGGAAAATAGGCTAAAGTATTATGTTAATTGAGGAATTTAATTGTGAAGTACAATGTTGTTGGCCATGGGTGAATAACGGTATGATGTTATGAGTTAGATTAAGAAAATCGTAAAAGTATGGCTGTGCCTATTGGGTCGTAATTTACCGCCGAACTTGGAACAAGCTATACCCATAAGGCAGTAATTCACTGCTGAACATCTAGTAGGCCGTGCCCATTGGGCCGTAATTAATAATTGGAGTGAGTAATTGAGATGACCAAGAGATGGCCTTGATGACATGGAATCGACTATGTCGATTAATTGATGATTTGATCCAATTGATTTAAATTGATTTGTTGATGTAATTCATGAATTTGTGAATTGTATTAAATTGCAGGAAGAGAATGAGGTTAAGGTAAGTCCTCTGACTTATATCTGCACTTAGGCAACCCTTAGGGTGTATTTTCTTCCTAGTCAGGTCTTAGAGGGTTGAACTTGCTAAGACGTCGTCTTACCCCGTTGTGGGATAACAATTTCAGGTTCATAGATGGCAACTCCTTCCGAGCGTTTTGGTCAACCGAAGAAGATTACAGAATAGATAGTCTACATTTTGATTCATGGGCACCCTAGGGGTTTTAGTCTATGAGCTTATGAAGTCTATGGTTTTTGTCGATGAGGCTCTCCCCCATAAAGTGCTCCACCGATACAGATCATGGTACCGCCAAGCTTAGGATGGCCAGAGAGAGGGTCCCATACTAGAATCTGAGATACCTATGTATGTACTGAAAGTTGCTTTTGGGAAAGGTACAACAAATCCCTCTGGAGGTTCGATGGTAGACCCGGTAGACCTGGATCTTGAAGAACCCGAGTCTCCACTGTATTCAACTGAAGGCTCCAATGAGGACGAGGATGTGGAGTAGGAGGAAGATTAGTAGTTGTTTGCAAACCCCCCTATTTTGTAGACCTGACTTGTGTATATATATATATCGACTTAGTGTGTGTATGACTTGTTATGATATGTATATATAAGTATGTTGTTAGTTTTCAAAATTATGGCCCTACTTTCCTATCCCATCTTATTGTTGTTTAGGGATTATTTATTTGTTTCCACATGTGCATAAAAAGAATGGGTCGGCGATATGTCTTGGGACGTCGCTATTTAACCGACCACAGATGATGGGTGTGATATCCTAAATTTTCAACTCTATTTTCAATTGAATGAATCGGGCCTTTCATCGACGTGCCTATAGTGCTATTCTCTGAGTTGATCACTCATAAGATAATTAGACTATCTAGGGAAGTCATTAAGGGATTTTAAGCACAATAGACTTAAGAATTCGACTAGGAATCGACTGCTTGATCTTGCTAGTCTGTAAGGGTCATTACAGTATAGTTAAAAGTCGATCAGAGATCGGAGATAGGTCGGTTCGACTGAGATGTGTGACTAAACATAAGTGATTCCACCAAATTGCAAAATTCCCGTCAATCAGTACTAAATTGATTTTTCTGTCGTTTTGGCGCCCTATATCCGTATTTGAAACTTTGAGGTTTTCACGGCAACCGAGAGTCGCCAATGTGTCGAAGAGGTACACGTGACTCGAAGAAAATCGACCACGGGTCAATTGCACAAAAAATTTCTAAAATCTGCCCGGTAGGATAGGTCATGCTAAAATCGCGTTAGATTGAAATTAACCGCGAATTTGAAACCGAATTTAGAAATTGAAAATTCGATCATGTCACGACTTATTTTAGGGACGTCTACTCATCATTCGAAGAATTTTCGGTGATTTCGGGATTTTTACGAAAAATCGATTCGGACGTTTCGGAAAAGAATGGAAATTCGGATTGGCCGAATTGAATGGATTTTTGACTTGCAAACCGAGCTACTTGGTGAAAGGGAATTGTAGAAATTGTGTGGGCTTTTTCTTCATCAAAATTGAACATCAAATTGGGGAATTTGTCAAAGAAATGGAAGCCCAAAATGAGGAAATTCGGAGCTAGGAAGAGGGCAGCATTTTTGGCTTCAAAATCTGATTATTTGGTGGTTTTACCTAAGAATTGGGGACAAGTGAAATAAGATTGAAGACTTTTGGACCAAGAGATAATGATTTTTAGATTTTGTTTTATTGATTTTTCTTCCCCTCCCCCACCGGTCTCTCTCTCTCTCTCTCTCTCTCGCTTGTCTCTCACTCGTGCACGTTGCTTTCTCCTTTCCCCTTCTCCCTTATCCTTTCCCCTTTCCTTTGGTTTCTCTCTCCTTTTTCTCTTCTCAAATCTTCACGCTAGCTGCCTCGAATCCATCTGCTTTTTATTTGTTCTGACAAAGCCACATGCTCTCCTCCATCGCCTCATGCAGCCACACACTAGCCCATTTCCTTTCATTTCTCCTCCACCAGCCGTTGTCTACTATGCCACCTTGCTGCTCCTCCACCAAGCTTTGTCTTCTCAGTCAACAGTAGCAACCCAACACAACTCCTTTCCCCTTCGTTGACCCTAAGCAATGACCGAAGCTGCTTCTTGCAGCTGCCGTGAGACCATCCTACCGAAGCAGCCCATCTCATGTTGTTTACATCTACACATCTCCGTCGAAGCCAACCCACACGTCCCTCGTCCACGAGCCCAAACAGCTGCGCTAGCTGCCCCTTCTGTCACGCCTCGATCCTTGGGCATGCACCCATCCCTCACCTGATCGATTAATAGCGATGTCCCAGGACGCATCGCCAATCCTTTTATTTTTAATACGCATGCGAAAGCATATAAAAATCTCCAGATAATAAAACAATGGGATAAGAAAGTAGGACTAAGTTCCAAACTTTCAAAAACAACCACACTTATATACATTGTCAATCAAAGTGCAAATATATATAAGGCGGACTACTACGCTAGATTCAACTTAAATAAATTCAAAACCAAGGTCTACAAACGGGGGTGGGGTTCCATAAACTACGGGTCCTCATCCTCCTCTTCATCATCTCCACACTCCAATTGGAGCCTTCAGTGGACTGCATTGGACTTCCAAGATCTTTAAAATCCAGGTCTACTGCATCTAGGGACCTAAAATGTTGTCCCACAACCGAGATGAGACTATGTCTCAACAAGTTCTACCCTCTAAGACCCAATTAGGAAGCCAATACACCTTAGGGTTGCTTAAGCACAACACGAGTCAGATGACTTACTTTGACCTCAATTCTTTCTTGCAAGTCAGTATATATATTAGGTATACACAAACACATTGTATCACACCACCCAATCAATTGCGATCGAACTATCGATCAATCGACCTAGTCAATTATATGTCATCACGACCATTTCTTGGTCGGCCCATTCCATACTATCTATAAGTCTGATCAACGTCCAAGACTACTCACCCTAGGTGATATATAGATAGTATATTATCCTATCTCCAAATGACATATAGAGTCATCAAGCTATCTCTAGATGACAATAGATAGTATATTTCCTTTCCACAAATCCCCCATTTTTTGTAATCCACCAAAACATTTTTGGCGCTGTCAACTGATGCCCGATTATTTTTCAATTAATTATTCAAAATTAATTAATTTAGGAAAATAATCATAAAATCATTAATAAATCAATTTAGCACAATCTAGCACTCAATAAATTAAACAGATTGCATCACAATAATCATCATAAAATTCCGGTCGTTGACCATTCCAGTCTAATTTTTGAAAAATAAATAAATAAATAATCAATTCCGAAAATTATTAAATAAATGCAATAAATCCAATTTAGGCTCGTAATGCCTAATTGGAAGTCAAGACGAGCCCGGAAAATTACCGAGACTCATTCAATAAATAATAGGACTTGTCTACTTGCTAAGTACACTAATCATTTGCCTAACATGCATAGGTAAATCCCTAATTTAATTATTCTAATCTAATCTAACAACATAATTGTATTTAATTAAATCTAATCAACCCCTAAGCATCATTAGCATACTAATAAGGGATTAGTGAGTAAAACTCACTTGAATGCAATCCGCTCAGACCAAACAACGACAACGACGCGATGGCGGCCGAAACTCGAACTTTTGGCGGCGTCCACGGACACTTAGACCGGGCCAAAAGCCTTGCAAAGTCCACAACAAGTGTTGGGCTTGATCTTGGGCTTGCTTCGTGGGCCTCAAGTGGGCTGGACCAAAGCTGAATATGGGCTGAAAATTGCGTGGGCCGACTTCTTGGGCTATTGGGCTCACTTGATGGGTTGAGACGTGGACTGGAAATGCTGCTGGAAACACTGAACTGGGTCGGGCTTCAAGTGGGCTTGCAGGCTTCAAATGGTTGCTGGACTTGGGCTGAACGCTGGGCTGCAATTGGGCTTGTGGACTGAGTCGCTGGGCCTCGTGCATTGGTGGAGCAGCAAGCGTGAGGGGCTTGCGATGTCAACGTGAAGGAGGAGCTCGCTGGTTTGCTGACTGCGTGCTGGCGTCGATGGAAGCAGACGGAGAAGTAGCTTCGGTGAATGGAGAAGCATGAGGACGTGGCCACGGATTTGTTGCTGGACGTGCGGAAAGGTGGAGATGGGATCGAAGGAGCTGCAACGTGGGGCACAGGGAAGCTTCAAGGGTCAACGATGGGGAAGCTCGCTAGATTTGTTGACCCGGCAGGACAAACGAAAGTGGAGCAGCTGGAGGCGGCAGAGGATGGAGGTGGGATGAGCGAAGGAAAAGAGAAAGAAAATAAGCAGTTGCTGGCGTGAGGTGATCCGCGCAAGAGAGAGAAGAAGTTGCGGTCGTCCATGGAAATGAAAGAAAAGTAAATGGATAAGGGCGGTGGAAATTGGCGTGCAGAGGAAGATTGGTGAGGGGAAGAAAGGTCAAGATTTTATCTTTTTAATTGAATGCTTGGTCGCCATCCCGTCTCTGTCCAATGTGGTGGAAATCGAACGAAGACGCAGAACAAATCTGGGAAAAGCTGTAGAAGACGGTGGCACCTGAAACATCTGTGGGACCCGAAACATCTGTGGGTCGGATCTGGACAATGAAGAATGCTGCAGTTTTAACGCTAGCTTCGACAGAGAGGTTCGTGAACGCTCCACGAGCTCAGATCTGGACAATGAAGAAGATGGCTGCGCTTCAGACTCCCAGCAGATATTTCCCCCCTCGTCTGCAGCTGTGGCTTGTATCTACAGGGACACCCTTGGGAAGATCATTGATGGGTTTTCTAAATCCATAGAGGCGAAATCAGCTGAAATAGCAGAGGCTCAAGCGTTGGTTGAAACCCTAGACTTTATTTCCTCAAAGATTGTCCCGAATAGACCAAAAAGAGAGATAATTATACACTCTGACTGTAGTACACTGGTGAATGCGGTTCTCTTTGCAGATACCCTAAGTTAGGAGGTTCAGCCTTTAGTGGATAGGGCTAAGCGGAAATTGGAGGCCTCTTTGGGTATTACTTTAGCCCATTGCAATCGAGATACGAACAAAGTGGCTAATTGGCTAGCCAAAGCCCAATGAATGGGTTGCCTTTTTAGTAATTGGGTAAATAATTCTCCGTCTATTCTTTTGGACTTATTATGTAATGATGCTAGAGACATTTGTACCAAAAACTTTTCTTACTAATGCATGTTAGCATGTTTGTTAAAAAAAAAAAAAATTGAATGCTTGGTCTCCAATCTTATCCCCCTTGGTCCCCCTTAATACTTTCTTCACACAAATCCACAATTAAATCCAAATTGAAGCCAAAATATGCAGCCCTCCCATAGTTCCGATTTTTACCAATTTAAACTTCAATTTCATCCTCAATTTCTCAAATTCGAAATCCAATTTCGTCGAAGAAAAATCCCACACATCTCCACAAATTCCCATCATCTAGTAGCTTGGCTTAGAAGTCAAAATTCCCTTCAAATGAGCTAAACCGAATTTCCGCTAATTTTTTGCGACGTCTAAAGTGATTTTCTGTAAAAATCCCGAACTCGATGGAATTTCTTCGAAAGACGAGATGACATCCTATAAATGAATTGTGACATGCTTGAACGTTCGATTTCCGAAACCGAATTCAATTTCGTAATTAAAATTGACCAAACGCGATTTTAGTCCAATCCAACCAATTAGATAGCTTTTAGGGATTTTACTGCGGTTATATCACTTAACGGCTTCACTCAATAGATTGGTTAACTTGTGAGTGATCAGCTTAGAGAAAAAGGATCATAAGCTCGTCGACGAAATGCACATTTAGTTTTATCGAGACGGGTCGAAAATTCAGGATGTCACATCTTCATCCGTGAGCTACAGCCCAAAGCCGAGCCCAATAAACCCAAATTCCAGCCAGCTTTGCGGGCCATTTTTCGGGCCCAATCCGTGCCCCGTTGGTGTCACCGTTTTGGAATTTGTCAATCCTCATCGCATCCTCGTCGTTTTGGTATGAGCGGATCGCAAATCAAATGAGTTATCTCACTAAACCTCACTTAGGAGGTTAATTATGCTTAGGGAGTGATTAATTATGTTAATTAATGATTATGTTGTTAGTTAGATTAGATTAGTGATTTAATTATCCAATTTTGCATGTTAGGTTCTCTAGTCTTTCGCGTTTTAACCTTTTATAGCATCACCCAATAGATTAGTTAACTCGTGAGTGATTAGTTTAGAGTAAAATGAAATAATCATTTCATATATTTTGAAATATGGCTAAATTTTTGGATATCACACGAACTCCCAGCCTGGTTGAACTTGAACCAAACTGAGGGCGAGTCGGCTTTCAGTTTACTGATGAACAACCGAAGTTCATTTGGTGGAGTCGTCAAAAACACTGGTCGCGCTCGTGCATTGTATTCCAGTTATGAGATTGGGATCCACACACTTCCTAGAAACTGGAAATAACGAACTATTTCGCACAAATACTAATGTCGGATGGAGGAGATACACGAGTTTCAAATTTCACGGACAGAATTAGCCAATGGCTCATAGTTTGCAGTATTTGCAAGACTGGAGATGGCGATTCCAATGGCGGACATGAAAGCAAGGATTAAATATGACTGCAATTTAATGAGAGGATGAAATCGACACAATATGATGTGAATTAACTTCGAAATTAAGAAGAATTAATGCGTTTTCACTAACTTTTAATGACAAGTACTTTGTAATCACATTAGGAATAATATTAGGACGATATAAAATGACATGGATAACTGATTCATGTATACTGACAAGACAAGAATCGCTCAATAAGGGAAGCCTCTAATATTAGTTCATTCTTCCAATTTTATGCTCTCTAGCGTATTGAACAGGAATGAACGATGTGCAGATAGCCCTTGAGAAACCTGTTGCATGCTCGGACGGTGCTCCAGTTTGGGACTCAAGCATGACAATGCGATCTTCATCATGAGAGCCACTTTTCCTAGCAAATCACCCTCAGGGTACGGAATCCTCTGATCTAAAACTTCTTTCAATGAGCAATGTGGGATTGTCGAATCACTTGATGCGGACAAGAAAGATGATATGAGATCGCCCGGATGTCTTCCCATTATCACTTCCATTGCTACGACTCCGAAACTATAGATATCGCATTTTTCGTTCACTTCCCTTGTATAGGCAAGTTCTGCAAATAGAACAGTTCTTTTTCTCACTTGATCTTATCAACGCTTTCTAAATTGATCTTTTAGTCTTTTAGATCAAATTTAAGTAAGTAAAACCAGTTTTAAAAAACTTGTATTTGGACGGAGCCTTGAATTCAAACGGAAAAAACATGTACTAATACTTATCCAATCATATACTCATATCGTATCCTTATTGAGAAGGGACTTTAGTACTCTTAACCATTTCAATCTCCTCTTTGTTCTTGAATGTTACTGTCTTGAAAAAATAATATGTGAGAAGGACGTAAAACCTTTTGAATCTCAAAATTTTAGGGAATATAATTTCATGAAAGTAGCAACTCTCACCAGCTCTTTATCATAGCTTACTATTTTCTACTGCAAATCACGTTATACTTTCTTTAGATTTCAATGTGATTTGAATAATTCCCATTCTCTAACAACAATAGTTTGTCTTATCCTTTAACGTGACTTATATGTCGGTGACTCTGCTCAAAGGAAAACATTTGAAGAACGTTGAATTTCATGTTAGGCATCTGTTAAACAAATGGAGCCAAATTATTCATATATCTTTTTAGTAGGATTTGTTGAATGTAGGAAACATCACATACTTAGGAATGAAAAGAAGTAAAATCTCATGAAAAGAATTTACCTGGAGCTGCATATCCAAATGTGCCTGCAAACGAAGTCCAGTTGGATGAATTGGGTTTTAGAACCTTAGCTGTGCCAAAGTCCGAGACGTGAGCTTCATATTCTTCGTCGAGTAAAATATTCTTGCTCGATATGTCTCGATGAATTATTGGGAGATAGCATTCATGGTGCATATAGGACAAAGCATTAGCCACACCTTTAACAACATTCTCTCTCTTATTCCAGTCGAACGTTTTTATTCTTTGTTCGCTCTTCAAAATATCCTCCAAGCTGCCCGATTCAAGAAACTCATAAACCAAAAATGAATGGCTTGAGCTTGAACAAAAGCCATACAGCTTGACAATATTTCGGTGTCGGGTTTCCGTCAAAGCATGAATCTCCCTTTCGAATGCTTTTCGACTAGCCATTTCAACATTCGGAGCTTCATTGAGTTTTTTAACAGCAACAATCTCACCTGTATGCAACTTGGCCTTATAAACTTGCCCTTGTCCTCCCATGCCAATGCAATATTTGGCATCGAATTCCTCAGTGGCTTCAATAATGTTCTTATACACCGTTCTTCCATCATAGTTCCATATTTCGAACATACTTTCACTGCTCGCTTCTATCAAGTCAGTCTCTCCTCGCCTTTTTCTTCGGGATACAATGCATGAAACACCCACAGCAAGAAACAATGCAAGCAGGCAACCAGAAGTAGGGAGTAAAATGAGCAGCAAATTTTTGTCTCTGTCTTTCCCTTTCGTCGCCGTCCTTGGACAATGCATGAGACCCATAATATTTCCACACAAGCCTTTGTTCTCTCTTACAGAAGTAATATTAGCATTACGAAAGGCTGGAATGTTTGGTAAAGGACCTTCTAGCTCATTATATGATACATCAACAGATGTCAGGCTTGCCATATCATCAAAAGTCAGTGAAATTGAACCCGATAGTTGATTGTGTGAGAGATTGAGTGTTTCCAAACTGTGCAATGTTCCAAGTTGTCGAGGTATATCTCCAGTAAGCAAATTTCGACTTAGATCTAGACTTTGAAGAAATTGCAGATTGCCAATCTCAATTGGAATGCTCTGCTCAAGATTATTTCTGCTTAAATTTAGATACAGAAGTTTCAAACACTCTCCAACCTCACTGGGGATTGAGCCACTTAGCTTGTTTCCTGCAACGTTAATTTTTTCAAGGTCAGACAATTCTCCAATTTCGCGAGGGATATGGCCTGTGAGATGGTTGCCGTCCAGCCAAAGCTCCAGCAGAAACTGCAATTTTGCAAGTTCTTTTGGAATTTCCCCGACAAGATTATTGGAAGATACATATAATTCATGTAATTGAGTCATCTTTCCAAGATCAGGCGGTATTATGCCTGATAATTTATTGTCGGAGATTTTCAGGCACGTCAAATTGCTTCATGCGCCCAATCTTGGTGGAAGCTCTCCGTAAAATTCGTTACTGCTCAACTCAAGGTAATCCAAGTTGGGGTATGTGCCAAGAACATCAGAAATGTTGTCCTTTAGCTGGTTATTTTGGAGCCTAACTCTATACAAACTCGTACAATTTTTCAGGCTTCTTGGTAGCAGTCCCGTGAAGTGATTGTTTTGGGCAGTGAAATTTTCAAGAACTTGACCGTTGCATATATCCGGGGGCAATTGGCCGACGAGCTGGTTGTCGCCTAAGTGTAGGGCTGTGAGGGATGTGAGATTGTTGATCTCAATTGGAAGAGAGCCTTCCAAGGCTATTCAGATATAGAAACAGCTTAACAAGGAGTCCTAGTCTTCCCATCTCTTTCGGAATCGGGCCGGACAACTTATTTTTGTTTAAGTACAATACTTCAAGCTTGCTTAAGTTTCCGATACTAGAAGGTATAGGGCCGGAGATATTGTTTTCATAGAGGGACAATTTGGTCAAGTTGCCCAACATCCCAATCGTTTCTGGGATGGATTCTGTGAGATTATTAGAGTCGAGAAAAAGTTGAGAGAGAGATCTAAGGTTTCCGATTTCCGGAGGAATAGAACCGGAAAGCTTATTGTGGAAAAGATAAAGAATGTCCAAGCCACTTAAGTTCCCTATTGACGGCGGGATTGAACCTGTTAGATCATTGCTTAAAAGCTCAAAATGTATGAGGGCTCTCATTCCTCCAACTTATTCAGGTATGTGGCCAGAGAGTTGGTTCCCGTAGAAGTAAAGAAAACCTAAATTGGTCAAGTTTCCTAGAGTTCTCGGGATGGATCCACTGAGGTAATTTCTTGATAAATCAAGCTCACTAAGAGACCCCAACATCCCTATTTCTACTGGAATGGACCCGATAAGATCATTGTTGAAAAGCCATAACTTCATCAAGCTGCTCATATTTCCAATGGAAGAAGGAATTCGACCGGCGATGTGGTTGTTTTGTAGAAACAGAAAATTGAGAGATTTGAGCATTCCTATTTCTCGAGGGATGAACCCGGAGATCTTATTGTTCTGAAGAAATAAGCCAGTCAAGTTATTCAAACTTCCTATAGAGCCAGGGACTGCACCAGTGATGTTGTTCGACGGCAATGCCAGAATTTCTAGAGACCGAATCAATCCGAGTTGGGTTGGAACGTGTCCAGAAAGGTGGTTTTGAGAAAAGTCTAGGTAAGCAAGCTTGGAAAGATTGCCGAGGCTGGAGGGGATGTTCCCGAAGAGTGAATTGTTGGCAAGGTTAAGGGTGACCAAGTTGGGCAATAAGGAGAAATCGAGATCATGAAGCGTACCATGGATGGCGTAGCTCGAGAGGTTCAAACTGATGATGCTCCTGAGAGGATTGCAACCGAGTCCACGCCAAGAACAAGGGTCGCTTCCATTCCACGAGGATAAGATAGAGCAACTCTCACTGTTGAGCTTAGATTTCCATTTTAGCAGTGCCTCCGCTTCCTCAATTCTTGTTTGGCTGCCTGAAAGAGCAAAGGCCAATAGAGGAGAGCTTTTGGACGAAGTAGGACGAGACACTTCTCGCATGATAAGCATGAGAAGGACATGAACTAGGAAGAGCATTGAGAGCTGTTTTTGAGATGATGCCGCCATTGGACAGGATGTTTTAAGCTATGAGAAGGGGGCTTTTCTTGTTTCAATGGGAAAGGGAGCGGCTGGGGTATTTGTAGTAGAATGAAGTGGTATCTTCAAGCCATCTAAGACCAAGTCAATATCGACTCACACTCTGAGCTCACCCAATGCTTCCTGTCCATGACAGCTCCCGATAGTTTTGGCTGTTCTGGATTGAGAAAACTAAAATCCGGGGCCATTCCAAGAGTGACTATAGCATATTCTGTCCATGGAAAGGAAAGCGTTATCTTCTTGAGCCCCCGTTAGCGAAAGGTCGGTCTAACTCAACTGTGAAAGTGGGAGTGTTGCCTAAACTCAATTCAATAGACCTGTCCAGTCGCATAGCAGAAATCTGTCACAACTTCGTATCTACGATGAGTCCCAGTTGAGAAATAAGTTTTTCATTTGCGTGCAAAGTGATAAAGACAGCGGCAGGAGAGCTTTCATTATCAAGAGCAGTGAAGAAGAGCCCTCACCATTCAAATCGAATAAATGCGGACAAAACTGCAACTCGCCTACATTGACTTCACCAATAGTAGGTCCAGCCGCTTGACTAATCAATACGAGGATATCGTTTCTTAGCTCTGATCGTTTCCCCGAAAATAATTTTCTGGAAAACGTTTTTTGGATTTTTTGACGTTCGTTTCACGGAAAATGAATTTCTTGGGGAAAATATTTAGAAAATGAATAAGGAAATAAGTCTTCTAAATTAAAGAAAGTGTAAAACATTTTTCTCACTTGATCTCTCTTATCTCACATCTCTACAAATCCTCACTTCTACCTCCTCTTTCTTCTTCTTCTTTTCTTTTTTTATTCGAATTATTTTTTAATTTTAATTTTCCTTTTTCATTCGAATTATTTTTAATTTCTCTTTTCTTTTCTATTTCTTTCCCTTTTCTTTTTCTTTTTCTTTTTCTTTTTGTTTTCTTTTTCCTTTTGTTTTCTTTTTCTTTTTCTTTTTCTTTTCTTTGTTTACCATCTTTTTCTTTCTTGGCTAGTCGTCGGTCGTCGCTAGGTGAACCTCGAGTTCATTGATCTCAAGCTTGCACTCATCGATCTAGCGAGCCTTGAGCTCGACGCTCGCGTTCGCCAATCTGGCGAGCGGCAAGCCTCATGCTTGTCGGCAAGCTCGAGGCTCACCGATGGCTGGTCGCAGGCCATCGCCGTGGCCAACGACCAACCAAGAAAGAAGGAGATGGAAAACAAAGAAAAAAGAAAAGAAAAAGAAAAATGAAAAAATTAATAAGATTTTAAAAATGAAAAATAATTAAAAATCAAAATTTAAAAATATATGAAAAAACCATTTCAAAAATAAAATAAATGAAAAAGAGTATATGAAGAAAAAGATTTTCCTTACCGAATAGCGAAAAATACTTTCCACTTCATTTTCAGGTTTCATTCGAATACTGAAAAATCATTACATTTTCCTGGAAAATGACTTTCTGGAAAATATTTTCCATAATTGTTACATTTTTCACAAAACGAACGAAGTCTAAGTAAGCTTCTAGACTCCTATCCCTCTTACTCTCATTAGACGACTTGACTAATAATCCCACGATCATCAACAAAGAATTATACTTCTTTAGAGTAAGGACTGGGATGTAAGTCAACAATGCGAAAACTTATAAAATGAAGGTGGTGCGCTTGAGTCCGTTCACTACGGTGCCATTGAATGGTATGGAATCAGACAAGTGACTTCAAGGGGAAGTGATCCGGACCTAACCTATGATGCTGGCATAATGATTATTGAACAACTCTCGTCTTAGAGGAAGGACTAGGATCCAAGTTAACAACGCGGAAAAGTGAAGGTGGTGCGATTGAATCCCTTGACCACGGCGCTATTGAATAGTACGGAATGAGACAAACGACTTCTAGAAGAAGTGATCCTGACCTAATTTATGCTCGCGTAATGATTATAGGACAATTCTGGTCCAAGCATATCATGATAGTGATTTGAGAAGATTCTTCCACTCGGTGAAACACGGCGTTAAAAAAGATTGGACAAAATGGGCAAGGACACTTGACGTCGATGGAGAACTAAATCATCCATTCCACTGTCTATTCCAAATTATTCAAGAGGAATTTAACTCCTTAGGTTAAACCAACGTGAGATAAATCCTTTTATTTCCAACAATTTAAAGCTATTGGAAAATGGCTGAACGGTACATATAGCACATATGCTCTACTTCACTAGTAAATAGGGTGTTACATGTACGAGATGTTGATGTAATCACGTCAAATGCATAATGACTGGTAGGAGAACTAGCAAACCCGGAACGAGAGAGACGAAATAAGGAGGGTCGAAGTCTACAATCGTGATTTTTAGTTTGTTGTGAGATATTGGATTAGATAAAAGCTTTCTGTTTGGAAACAGATCGATAATAAATATATTACATAGTATAGATGAAAATTAAATGCACATGGATGACAGTAATCATTGATCTTATGTACGCAAACTGCAGTGGTCTTGTCACATTTATGGTCTCTAATAAGCATTGACAGCCTGTTTTGATCGGTTTTCTTTTTTCTTTTCTTGGCCTTTTGAATTGTTTGGCATCAACATTTGTTGTGTCTATGAATTCCTTGGTTTCATGGTAATCTTGCTCTAGTGCACACAAGGATAGCATTATTAGAATATAAATCCCAAATTGCTCGATAAATTCATAGAAATATAAGTACATACTCGATACAGAAACTAAGAGAAACTTGGGTATCGTGCTAATTTAGTTATTGGATGCAGGAGTCAAGAGCATCCCAAAGGACTTTTCTTATGCCTTCGCACACGAAAGAGAATGAGATTTGTGGATTCTCTAAAGTCTTAAATTCACTTGTTAATATATTGAGAGCGAAATAACCAATGGCAATATACTTATATGTCAAATTTCCCTTTTTTTTCCTATGTCGGCCGATCTGAGCTTTGTTGGATTAGTTACTTTTCCTTTTTTGTCAGTACAAGCTGTCGTGGAAGCAATTCTAAATGATTTTGAAGATTAAAAAAATTTATAATTAAATTATGTTTCTGATAATAGCTTTCCCAAGTGAAAAATCTACCATTCGTATTCAGATGTTACTCATTAGATTCATAATCAATGTGAAGAGCATATCCTTAATATTCATAATCTATTATATAAGGATATTTTTCAATCATAGAATCCTGCTAATGGATTGGCACGGATTCTTTGCCTTATATATTGATTGATCTAGAAGGAAAGATTGTCGATCATAATCTCTTCAAGATGGATTATTGCAATCCCATCCTTGGATAAATCAATTAGGAGACAGAATATTCTTTCTATATAAGGGACTCAACTTACAGTTTAACCAAAGTAACCACTTGCCATAAGACAAAATTATTAGAGAATTAAATGAAAAACGATAATAAACACTAAATTTTTTTATGATTTGGTTGGAGTATTGATCCCTACTCCATGGGGAGAGCCAGTCTTCAAGAAATTCATTATAAATTAGGTGAATACAGAGTTTATAATTGTTTAAGTCTTTCCAAACTTTAAATTATACCCAAAGTTAAACTCAGAAGTGTTACCTCACAATATCGCATTCTCAACTGCACTAGGAAATTCTTATACAATTTTTCCCTCTTGTTAAACTCTCGACATCTAATTATTCGACTTCTCTTCCTATTTTTTCCTTTTGCCTTTGTGACTTTTACGTGGTATCTGCTTCTCTTAAAGTCAAAAAGCAATGCTTAGCCTCGTCCAAGTTTTTGCATGCTTAGCATAAGCCAGTGCATTTGGACAAGTGGACTTTAATGTGGGAATTGGAAGGTAAAGTGTGAAACTATGGAAGAGGAAACTGCACTTTTGTCATGGTCGCCGGAATTCTAATAGTTTTCTTTAATTACTCAAAAGTTCAGTATGTTATTGGTTCAAAATAATCTACTCTACGTTAAATTATTCGGTCTTCCTCTCCACTTGTTCTGATTATACTAATTGGGCTTATCAATTGACAATCATCAACTATGAAAATATACTTATCGGTCCACATAACTCATGTAGTGAAATATCGTCGAAATTCACGAATCTTGGAGTTCAAATCTAATACGAAAAGAAAGAGATTTATTTGGTATCATCTGAGTGTCGATACTACTTAATGGAAAAGTCAGACTTTAAGAAATCTAATATGAATTCGGAAAATATAAAATTTACAATCGCTCAAGTATTTCTCAATCCTAAATTATAATCTCATAATATTTAGTTCCATTGCATTTGGGATAGGAAATTCCCGCATATCTTTTCCCTTTTAGCGTGGACGGAGAAAACTTCTTTTTCCCTTTATTCTTTTTGTTGAGCACCGCGGGGGAGGATTCATAATTGATCACCTTTTGTTAAAGTCCAAAAGCAATGCGTAGCTTCGTCGAAGTTTCTGTATTACTTTCCGGAAAATAGACAAAGACTTACTCGTCATTTTGGAGCGACGATTGGGATGTAATAATGGTCAAAAAGTGGGGAAAATTAAACTAATTTATCTACGCCTAAAAAGCAAAAAGCACTATTGCTTGATGAAATTCCAGAAATGCAACTAAAAAGTCCTACTCAACTCAAGAAGGGTTACCCCAGTGAACTTTCAGAGTGTTATGAAAAATTATTATGAGATTGATCTTCTAATATTTTATTTTTCCTAACAAGATGATTATTTATTTGTCAAATATGAGCCCAGTATAGATTGATCTTCTTATTCTTAAAGGACACTACTATTTTCACACTAATAATAGCTGGAAATACATGCATACCAGCACTTTATATTTAAACTCCTCAGGTACCCCCAACATCAATTTCCTCGAAATAGCCACTATCATTTACCTGCATCTGAAGCAGTCCCATGGACCGTAAAAGTAGCCCATATCACCAATGGATTTCCTTTCCTTGATCGAGAGAACCTGGTTGCTTGGGTACTGTTTGGTAACCATCCAAACAGTGCCTGATTTTGATTTTTTGTTCCCAGAATCAGTTTAGGAACAGAATCGCGTTTGGTAAAATTTTTGTCCAAAACTGATTCTGGGAACAAATTTGTTCCCAGAATCAGTTTTGGACAAGAATTGAGAATAAAAAAAAAATATGATTCTCCGTCGAGAATCAAAAAAGAATCAAGGTCTTCTTCTTCTCCTCCGCCATCTCACGATTGCCGTCCACCGCTGCTCGCGCCACCGCCCGCCGCCGGTCGCCGCCGCCGCCGGTTGCCGCCGTCGGTCATCGCTGCCGCGGCCGCCGCCGCCGCCCGGTCACCGCTGCCGCCGGCCGCCGTCCTCCGGTCACTGTCGCCGCCGGCGGCCGCCGTCCTCCGGTCCGGCGATCGGCCACAAGAAGAAGAAGAAGAATAGGAGAAAAAGGGAAAAAAAGAAAAGAAAAAAAAAGAAAAAAGGAAAAAAGAAGAAAAAAAAGTAAAAAGATAAAAAAAATTATTTAAAAATTAAAAGAAATTTATTTGGAACAGAATTAATGAATACGTTACCAAACGCAATTCTCTTCCAGAATTAGAAATTTTGGACAGTTACCAAACGCGTTCTTTTACTCAGAATCAGTTCCCGGGAACAGAATAAAAAATAATCATTTCTTGTCAGAATTTGTTCCCGGGAACAGAATCGTTACCAAACGCGCCATTGAAGTCCATCTTTTTTTTTTTTTTTTTTTGTGCTGGAGGAACCGGCTTGCAGCCGACAGCCGCGCCGTAAACCCCCAGGTGACACTTAAGCAGGAAGACTCACCACCCCTGAGCTACACTTAATACACCTAGCGCCTCCCTTGGGTTTTGAGCCCTTCACCTCTGGGCTGAGGATCAGCAGGGCCTTATCCAGCGGAGCCACCGCGGCCAGTGGTGAAGTCCATCTTTTCGTTGCTTCATTCGCCAAGTACGCATCACGTTCAGCCGGATCAAGCGTCCAAAGGACCACCAGCCTCTGACGATACGGAATGAATATGGATTAATCCGAGAGAAAGAGGGACACGTCTCCATGGGATGAATACAAATAATTAAAGAAGATCAGACCTCAAAATCATTGGTAAGTTCTCTGTCCTATGCCTTGAGGAGGTCCTCGCCTTAAGTCTCGGCATAGGTTTGCCGAATTAGCTTCCTCTGCGCCGCATTCCTATGACCCAATATGGATATGATCAAATTCTCATTTGTTCCCCTTCCTTCCAGATCATTCATGATAATCATCCAACGAAGAAGAAGAAGAAGAAGATTGAATTAGACAATAAAGTTTGACATTTCTTTTTCGAATTCAAAAGGAAATAATAAACCCAGAAATAGCTCGATCTTAACAACCGATCCACTGGAAGATCACTCCGATCAGACCACGATCTCCAAGCGGATCGTAGATCCGAACACCAAAAACAGAGCACAACCATTGGCGAGGCGCTGCACGAGCGCCACGTGTGCACCACGTCCGATTTCTCGAAGTGGAAACCGGAGGGACACGGAGGAAGACGACAGAGAGAGAGGCGTCGGCATGCGGCAGCGTCCAGGCCCGTTGGGCTGGATTTGGACAAGATTTTCGGGTCCGGTCAATGGGCCGGTCGGATCAGGACGAGGGTTTTGAAATTGGCAAAGTTCAGGCAAGGGCAGCAGCCCTTGGCACCACAACCCAATCCCTTGATTTTGCGCCTTCTTTTTTTTTTTTTTTTTTTAATAGAATAAAAATTTGGCTTTTTTATTAACATTTTTTTTTTTTACTTATTTATCCTTTTTCCTTAATACTTTCAATTTTGCAAGTTTTTTTACAACTAGTTGGTGCCACACTCGTGCCACGCACTTTAAAGAATCAAATAAAAATAAAAATGATACATTAGCATTTCTCATTGGGAAAAGTGGACGGAACTTATGAAGGAAGTATATTATACCAATTTGATAAGTTTTATGACTCGAATGTACTTTCTAAATATTTTAAGATTCAATTTCATTTTCATGATGAGTTTTAGAAATTCTTGAGATACTAATTTTTTTTTTTTTAAAAATAATCCTCATTAAAATTGATTCTCCCTTTTTCGAAGGATGTAAAGTTACTCATATAATTTAATCTAAGAAAATCATACTCTGATCTGCACTTCATCTTTTCTTAACTTTAGATGTTGGTGTGCATTCAACTAAAATAGTTGGACCAAACTTCACAAAACTAGATGCCAACATACACCAATTGTGCTTGTTTTTGAATTTATCACATTTTCCACCGTCAGTGTTTAGGATTCTACATGACAAGCCAAATTGTAACAAACAAATGTAATATTTATAAGAAATATCACGATCTTATCATCTTTAAAGCTATTCTTAAGGATTGGACGTCCCAATTGTAGGTCATCAATTCCGAGATGGAATTGCAAATGACAGTAATTCCCAAGTGCTTTCAAGTAACCAACGAACCATTACAGAAATTGATAATGGAATTAACCAAGATAATAAAGTATAGGAGATGGCTTGCTACACAATAGAAAGACTGAAGTATCTCAATAAGTGAAGCATTTAGGATCAATTAGTTCTTCCAATTTGATGTCCCTCGATAGGCTTAACATGATCGAGCTTTGCGATGATATTGCCCGAGAAACTTGTTGCATGGTTGGACGATGCTCTGGTTTGGGATTTAAGCACAAAAATGCCATCTTTGTCACCAAAGCCACTTCCCCTAACACATTACCTTTGGGGAATGGAACTCTTTGATCTAAAACTTCCTTCATTGGCAAAGAAATTATTGAATTGCTTGATGGTGATGAAGATGTGGACATGAGAGAAAAAATGAGATCGCCCGGATGGCATCCCATAATTACTTCCAATGTCACCACTCCGAAGCTGTAAACATCGCATTGCTCATTCACTTCCATTGTGTATGCAAGTTCTGCAGAGAGAAAAGAGCAAATTTTTTTCTAGCTTTTATACAATATCTGTGCTTTGTAAATCTAAACTGATTTTGAGTAAATAAAATCTAGAGAATTAATTATAAATCAATACATTCTTTATATTCCAATGAGATTTAAAATTTTCCATTTCTTTAGGAAAAAAGTTTCACTTTTTAAATTGGTGGCCTTCATTTTCGATCAAAATAAAAATAAAAATTGGTGTCCTTCATCTCAATTAATCTTTAATCGAACCTTTAAATTGCATGATAGCCTTGGACTTGTTGTTAGGAATTTACAAGTGTAAAAGGAAGGGAACTAAAAAATGAGGATCTCATGTATGATCATCTTCCTATCTATAAAAATGAAGTGGGGTAAAATTTTGAAGAGACCAACTTACCTGGAGCTGCATATCCAAAGGTGCCTGCAAAGGAAGTCCAATTGGATGAATAAGGTTGTAGAACTTTAGCTGTGCCAAAATCAGAGACATGAGCTTCATATTCTTTATCCAATAAAACGTTCTTGCTTGATACGTCTTGATGAATTATTGGGGGTGAGCATTCATGGTGCATGTAGGAAAAAGCATAGGCCACACCTTTAACAACGTTCACTCTTTTATTCCAGTCAAATGTTGCGATCCTCTCTTCATTTTTCAGTACATCCTTCAAGCTACCTGATTCCAAGAATTCGTACACCAAAAATGAATGTCGAGAACTCGAGCAAAAGCCATAGAGCTTGATGATATTCCGATGTCGAGTTTCGGTCAGAGCATGAATCTCCCTTTCAAATGCTTTTCGACCGGCCATTTCTACGTCAACTGCTTCCTTAAGTTTCTTTACAACAATAGTTTCACCCGTTTGCAACTGGGCCTTGTAAACCCTCCCATATCCTCCCTCATCAATACAATATTTGGCATCAAACTCCTCTGTGGCTTCAATAATTCTCTCATAAATCATTCTTCCATCAAAGCTCCATATTGCCCATGGGTTTTCATTGCTTTCATCAGCTGAACTAGCATTTGTTTTCCTTATTCTTTGGCATCCAATACTTAAAGCTCCCACAACAAGAAGCAAAGAAAGTAGGCAACCCAAAGTAGGAATCAAAACTAGCCGCAACTTTTTGTTTTTGTTTTTGTTTTTACCTTTTGACATTGTTGCTGTACAGGGGTTGAGACCAGTAATAACTCCATAGAAGCCTTTGTTTCCTCTCACGACTCCAATTGTAGCGTTACGAAAGGCTGGAATGTTTGGTAAAGGACCCTCTAACTCATTATATGATATGTCGATGGATGTCAAGCTTGTCATATCATGAAAGGTCGACATAATTGAACCAGATAACTGATTGTGTGAGAGATTGAGTATTTCTAATCTGTGCAATAGCCCAAATTGTTTGGGTATTTCTCCTGTGAGCAAATTTCGACTCAGATCGAGATGTTGAAGAGATTGAAGATTCCCAATCTCGATGGATATACTCTTTTCAAGATTATTCCCGCTTAAATTTAAGAACAAAAGGTTGGAGTTCTCCCCAAGTTGGGTAGGAATTGAGCCACTCAAGTTGTTTTTTGCAATGTTGAGTTTTTGTAGATTGGACAATGCTCCAAGTTCTTGAGGGATGTGTCCTACAAGAATGTTGCAGTCCAAAAAAAGCTCTTGCAGCAACTTCAGTTTTCCTAGGTCTTTAGGAATTTCCCCGATGATGTCATTTGAAGAGAGGTCAAGTCTTTGCAATTGAGTCATGTTTCCGAGCTGAGGTGGTATGGCACCGGAGATTTTATTGTTGGAGATCCCAAAGCTCGTCAAATTTCTACATTGACTTAATGTTGGTGGTAGCTCACCGTAAAATTCATTGTTGCTCAACTCAAGGTAATTTAAGGAGGGGTACACACCAAAAGCATCGGTTATATCTCCCTTGAGCGAGTTTATTAGGAGCCTAACTCTATACAAACTTGAACAATTTTTCAGGCTTCTTGGGATGGGTCCAGTGAAGTGATTGTTTGCTGCGGAAAAATACACAAGAGCTTGGTTACCGCATATTTCTGGTGGCAATTGGCCAACAAAGTTGTTAGCACCTAGCTGTAAGTTTGTGAGGGATGTGAGATTATTCATCTCGGTGGGAAGAAAGCCTGACATTTCATTTAGGAAAAGGAAAAGACTTTTCAAATTAATTAACTTACCTATGGAGGATGGGATAGGACCCGATAACATATTTTGGGAAAGGTCAAGGTCAGATAGATTGGTCAAGTTGCCTATGGAGGATGGGATAGGACCCGATAACATATTTACGAAAAGGCGAAGGTCAGATAGATTGGTCAAGTTGCCTATGGATGATGGGATAGGACCTGTTAAATTATTGTCTAAAAGTTGCAATTTGATCAGGGATCTCATTCCTCTAATTTCTAAAGGTATGGGCCCAGAAAGTTGGTTGCCATAGAGGAAAAGATATTGTAATGTACTAAGATTTCCTAGAGTTGTAGGGATGGATCCATTGAGATCATTATCTGAAAGATCCAAGTTCCACAAGCTGCTCATGTTTCCAATGGAAGAAGGAATTGGACCGGTGAACTTATTGTCATGAAACACGAGAATTTGTAAAGAGCGCAATGACCCAAGTTGAGTTGGAATGTTTCCCGAAAAGTCATTTTGAGAACAGTTAATATAAGTAAGCTTGGAAAGATCGCCAATGCTCGGAGGGATGTTTCCGAAGAGTGAGTTGTTGGTAAGCTCAAGGACGACCAAGTTGGGTAAATGGGAGAAATTGAGATGTTGAAGCGTACCGTCTATGGCAGAATGCGAAAGGTTCAAGCTGGCAACACTCCCGAAAGAATCACAAATGATTCCGCGCCATGAGCAAGGGCTGCTTCCGTTCCACGAAGACAAAGTAGAGTGGCTCTTGTTGTCTAGCTTAGACTTCCATTTTAGGAGTGCCTCCACTTCCATTTTAGAAGAGCTTCGTGTTGAAGCAAGACAAGACATTTCTTGCACGAGCAAGAGAAGGACACAAGCGAGGGACAACATTGAGAGTTGTTGTTTCTCGGAGGCCATGACAGGTTTGGGGTATTTTTGGGTGGCCCTTCTTATTTTCTAGGCGCATATGTGTTGAAATGGACAGCCAACGTATTTATAGAAGAAATGGGGACCATAAGTCAACAACCAAGTCAATTATCTTTGGAACTTTTATTTTGCTATGGTCATTATCCCTCCGTTATATTTTCCGAGGCAATTCTTTGGTGCAACACTATGGATGTGACATATCAAAGTTAGCGAGGCACTTGTGTTACAAATATTTGCAAATAAACATCCCTTGTCAGTGACATTGAATGACTGGCGTGCATTTTTCTTAGTTACGTAGAGTACGAAGCTGACTCTTTTTGGCTTATTTGATTACACACCTAACTTTCAAGCACAAAAGTGACATGTCCAATAATTAGTTGGTATATTTTCGTTTTGCTCTGTCAGAAAAAAAAAAAGGTTGGTAAAATTATCAACTATAAAATCCGTATATCCCCTAGTATGAATAATTTATGAACTTGAAGGCAAAGGCCGTGGTCAACACGCCAATACAAGTATTGGTAGACCCTATCTCTATTTTGAACCCATGTTGTCTTTCTTTTCTAGCCTTAAGCGACAGCGATCCTTTCCGTGACTTCACGTGGTACATATAACAGGTTAGATCTCACTTTCGTTTACCATTGTTGGCCCTTTTCTAATTTTCATATGTTTTCGGCGTAATTAGTTGCCCATTTTAACGAAATATCAATCTAAATCGCTGCTCCATCACCTTGTCCTTTGATATTTAAATGATTCTCATGACAAGTGTTCCTGAATTTGTCGGTTGATGCTAACCAATCCCCTTTTTAAAGCAATTTCTGAACTGAGTTTTTGCAACATTAAATGAATTAAATTTTCTTTGTTACAACCATTAATCCTCCATAATATTTTCCGTCAGCATGTACAAGGCACATAGTGTAACACCATACATATTGTCCGCTTTGGATGCTAAGTTCTCATGGTTTTGTTCTTCTTAAGACAACCCATATTATCCCCAAAAAACAAGTGTTTCAATTAGAGATCACATTGCCTTATAAGATAGCCCAAAACTCCCTCCCTAGGCGATGTGGGACAAGAGACATATCCCCTCCTTACACATGTCTAGGAACTGAGACGTGGATGCACCACTATCCCTCCTTCCCGTGCACCGCCATTTGGGCTATCACACTCTCCTCCCCTTAGGAGCATACCGTCCTCGCTATGGCCCCACACACGGTCGGGAATTGGTTCCGATACCACTTGTAATATCCTAGGTCTCCAGGGTACATATATTGTCCGCTTTGGACAATAATATCACATTCAATGCGGACAGCACTAGATAATTCCTTCACAATTTTTCTCTCTTGTCAAACTCTCGACATCTAATCATTCTACTTCTCTTCCTATTTTTTTTCCTTTTTATCCTTTTTAACTTTTACATGGTACATACTTATCTTAAAGCCCAAAAGCAATACTTAGCTTCATCGATGTTTCTATATGCTTAGCATAATCCGTTGCATTTGGACACTGGACTTTTATGATGGAATTGAAAGGTAAAGTGTGAAATTAAGAAAGAAGAAAGTGACTTTTGTCATGGTCGCCGGAATTCTAGTAGTTTTCTTTAATTACTCAAAGTTCTATATGGTTTTTCCATCAAGTCTACGTTAAATAATTCAGTCTTCCTCCCCTCTTGTTCTTATTATACTAATGGACTTACCAATTAACAGTCATCAATTATGAAATATATACTTACCGATCCACACAACTCATGTAGTGAAACAACGTGAAAATCGACGAATATTGCCATTCAAATTTAACACGAGAAGAAGGAATCACTAAAGAAATTGATGAAAAATGATAAAAAATATCAGAGATTTACGTGATTTGGTCTTAATGTTGATACTACTCAACAAAAAAAGATAACCTTTAAGAAATCCAATATAAATCTGAAAAATACAAAGCTTACAATGGCTTGAGCATTTCTAAATCCTAAATTATATAGAATAAAACCATAAGTGTTATCTCATATTTAGTTCCAACATGTCTGCAATAGGAAATTCCTGCATGATTTTTCCCTTTTAATGTGGACGGAAAAAACTTTTGACGTCTGGGTATTCTACTTATCTTCCCCTTTTGGCCTTTTATCTTTTTGTTGAGCACCCCGGCGGAGGATTCATAATGATCCTTGAGACACGTATCAATCCACAATCGATGGCGGAAAAGGAAGAAAGAGATAGAGACACTATTAATCACTTTCTCTAAAAGTCTAAAGCAATGCTTAGCTTTCTCACAGTTTCTCTGATCTTTTTGGAAAAACTGATTTTGACCCATCATAGCCTTTTTACCTCCACCATTGTCTTCTTAAAATGACTGCCAATTTCTTGTTGCTTTCTCTCTCTTAACGTAACAAACATCTCTGCTTTAATGCCATGCATGCGCAATTCTTTTCTCTGCAATCATCGGCCAAGAAAAATATCACTTATTGGTCCACACAACTCACGTTACAACTTGTTTTGTTAATTTGCAAAGACTTATAGGTCATTTTAGAGCAACGACTGGGATGTAACAATGATAAAAAAAGGGGGAAAACTAAACTAATATATCTACGCCCAGAAAACAAAAAGCACTATTGCTTGATGAAATTCTAGAAATGCAACTAGAAACTCCTGTTCAAGTCAAGAAGGGCTACCCCAGTGAAATTGAATATTGTATTATTAGAGAAGATTCTCTCCGCTCGGAAAAACACGGCACATAAAGGACTTCGACGGATTCCCTTACCTTTGCGACTTGATGTCAATGGAGTAAAGTTATGGTATTCTCATTTTATTATATATTAGCAAGATCGCCAAGCATTACACGGGTCCAACGCTATATGTTTTGTATTTTCTTAAAAGTCGGTTGCCAATCCAAAGTTACTTGTTACTTCAAGTTAATTATGAGATACACTTAATATTGACTAATATTTGTCATCATTGCTTTACAAAATGTGCTTTATTTTTCCTTCAATAAGTCTGAACAAATACCAATTTATTTGATATTTCTTGGCGAAGCAACATTTGTGATGAAAATTAACTTTATGGTTATTTATCGCATCTTTCTTGAAGAAGCAATACCTCGGCACTGGTAACTTTTTTCGTTGATTTGGTAATATAAATTTATTGACTGATATATGTCCTCATCACTTTACAAAATGTGCTTTATTTTTATCGTAGGCCATGACAGGTTTAGGTTACTTCGGGTGGGCTTTTCTTCGTTTCTTGGCGAATATGTGCTGAAATGGAACAGGTATAACCGACGTATTTATAGGAAAAATTGGACCAGCGTGTCAACAACCAAGTAAATAATCACTTCTTCCGGGTGAATGAGATAAAATTTAATTTTTTTTAGGGAAATTACCCAAGACTTTTCTGAATTTGGACGTAATACAAGTTTGCCCATAAACTTTTAATTGTTACGCAATTATCTTCTGAACTTTTATTTTGTTATAACTATTAACTCTCCTCCGTTATATTTGCCGAGGCAATTCTTTGGGACGACACCATGTATGTAAGCAAAAATTACGGAGGCACTTATGTTTCATAAAGTTGCAGTTATTTGGTATATATTCAATTAACACCGTCGGAAAAAAAAGTTCGTTAAAATGATCAGCTACTCTATGATCATTAGTCTCCTTCCGTTTCAGAATTCATGAATTAGAAAAATGATTGAAGACAAAGGTCATAGTCAACACGCCAATTCAACTATGATATGACGTTGCGCAGGCCATGTGCAATCTCTATTTTGATCCCATGTCATCTTTCTTTTCTAGCCTTCAGCGACGGGGGATCCTTTAGTTGACTTCACGTAATTTAACATATAACGTGTAAGATCCAACTTTTGAAAAATTGTTTAAATTTTTTTAAATCTATTGTATGACGACTAATTCCACCTTAAATTTTTTTAATTGCGCCAATTTAGTGATAAAACTTTTGATAATTTGTCAATTTAGTCCTATACATTTCAATTATTTCAATTTAATCCTCAACTCTTTGATGGTTTACTAATTTAGTCTTTCTGATAATTTAGTCTTCAACTTTAACTTATTATAAATAAAAAAATCAAAAGCTCAGTAATATTATAAATCAAAGCCTACTGCATGCTTAAGCGAGAGTGGTGTGAGTGAAGTAACTAACATTGTGCTCATGGTAATGTTTGGCTGGAGGTGAGTGAAGTCCTATGTCAAAGAAGGGAGATCAAAATGGAATATAAGCCTAAATCCGCAATTCAAAAAATTGGATCGTTTTGGCTACATTTGATTGTCCAAATTCGGATTAGAATAGGATAAGATAAAGTAGGATTAGGAATCCTCCGAATTGTAAAAAATTACCTCTTATGTTTAGTGCCACTTAAAATAGAATTGAGAATCTTTTAAAATCTTTGAAAGTCCTCCGAAAATCTCTTAAAATCTTTCAATGCATCACTGTTTTGCTAACGGCGATAGCCACCGGAAGCTCCTCTCTCGTGGGCCCTTCAGCGAACCAAACCGCACTCCGGATCTTAGCCACGTCTCCCGATAAGCATGAAATGAATAGATTTCTTATTCTTTCTATAAGAAAAGTTAAGACTCTCGTGAATAAATCCAAAATGGAAATCGTCAAATCATGAAAAAGGCATAACGTTTTAAAACCGGAGCTGGCCTTAGCTTCTTCAGTGCTACGGGTTTGGTTTAAGCCTGTAACACCTCCACTAAGAGCAGGAGGAGGTCTAGCCTCCCCAGCTAGGTCTACCAATGCCTGTCCGTTTGATATTCAGTGACGACGGGCTGCCTAGTTTCTCCCGATATAATGCCTTGGGGAATACAAGTCCCAGACAGAGCAGGGTTTCTTACCCTAAGACAGTTCTCCCATCTGTCTGGTTCTTTTAAGCAGTTTAAAGACCTGTTCAGGTCCATTTTATCAGTTTATATCTACTTAGGAATTTATTCAATTGTTCTAATACTAACGATTAATTCATATTGGCTTGTATTAACTTTACAGCCTAGTCCACTCCGTACATGTGTGGATAGATTCTATTTTTTATTTTTAAGTTAATCCAAATCTGACCGTTTATTAACTAGGAGCACATGAAAGTTTCAAAACATACAAATATTGTCATGTTCATTCACATACAGTTTTTCATGTTTACTAAAATTTAAATGATATTTAAAATCTATTTTTTTTCTCTCTTTTTGGAAAACACAAACATACAAGTTAATGATATGGATTGCATCAACTACGTGCCACAATTCAAAATCACAACTTGAACAATAATTGACGGCTAGGGCCTCCCCTTTGAAAGATAGTTTATTGTCTTTTGAGAGGAAGCTCCGAGGGCTTGCAGCCTGTATGGGTCCTAGAAGCGTGACAATATTGCTTTGGCTTTTCACGACGAAAAGGGAATGCCACTTTGGCTTTGCGCGATAAAAAGAAGTGTTCATCAAAACTCAAAAGTGCTATAATTTTTGACACGCTTATTATAATTTCATAAGTATAGGCCCTTCTGTAGCATTTGTTTATTTTGATGAGATAGACTCTCTGAAACTTTCTATTCGACAATTTTACTGAGACTCATCCAAATCATCTCTTCACATGCTCTCTAAAACTTTCAATTCACTTTTATCATTTAATGATATTCACTCATTTGTAAGATATGTTCTATTAATATTTTTTTTAGGATTGATAATGTTCTTATCATTATTTTAGTCCAACTTAAAAAATATATTAAAAAATGATCTCATTAGAGTAATCTCTGATTATCCATTTAATAATAAGAGTCATTTGGTGATAAAGTGTATGAAATACGGAAACGTAATATATCAATATATATTTTCTTCCACTATAGACATTATGAAATGACGGTCTATAAGCCTTACGAAATTATATTTTTCTATTTGCTAGAACTTTTTTGTTGATTTCCTAGTACTCATTTATTTGTAAAATTGACAAGTAATTTCTTAATAATCCTCTAGTATCATTTATTCATCAAATATGAGCTATCATTTTATATATAGTTCTTTTTAATAATCGACTAACATAATTTATTTGTGAAAGTATTTTTGTATTGTGTATCTATATATTATTCAATTCCTTTCACAAGTATACTAATTGCAAAGTGATAAGAGTTATCACTGATTATGCATTTAGTTGGAAGGGTCATCAAATTTTCATTCATGTTTATTCATCAAATATGCACAATCATGTGATATGACCCTTTAACGCTCTACAATAAGTTATTTTTGTAAAGACAGGTTCTTTTGTTATGGGGTTAATACTCTGAAAAACCCTAAACTGGTACACTTATGATAAATTTACCCCAAACTAATTTTGTAACTATCAAAAACCCCAAATTGATACACAATTAACAAATTTATCCCAAATTGGTACACAATTAACAAATTTACCTGAAATTGGTACACTTGTAACAAATTCACCCTCTATTAATTTCCTTTAAATTTTACCATTATATGGATGAGTTGGATGATATATAAGAGTTGACTAGTGTACCAGTTTAAAATTTTGTTCTTCTTTTGTCACAATTATTCCATTTTTGTGATTTTTTATGGTATTAATCCAATTTCACGAATGATGTATTTGTCACAAATATACCAGTTTAGTTTTAGGTAAATTTGTAACATGTATATCAGTTTTGAGTTTTTCATTGTTAAAAAATTAGTTTTGGATAAATTTATCACAGGCGTACCAATTTGGGGTTTTTTAGAGTATTAACCTTTTGTTTTATTTGATAGCTTTTATTTTATCTATCTCATAATATAAAAAATCATGCATAATCAAAATTTTCTATTGATCCTCTAATGTCATGTCTTTAGTACATAGAAAGTATCATGTTATTTAATTTTTTTGAAACTATTTTTTAACATCCTATATTTACTGAACATGCACTATCATGTTACAAAACCCTTCTAAGTTAATTTTTTTCTTCAATAGATTGTTTGTGTCAGTAGATAATTTATTATTAATTTTCTAATTTCCAATTGTACATGAAATATGTGTTATGATCTAATTTAGATAATTTCATATAGCTTGCTTGTTTAATATGGGGCTATAATGTCATCCAATATATTTTTTTAAAATTTTAATATAATTTATTTGTGAAATAGGGAAATTTGCTTTTTTCAAATGGGTATCATATGTTATTCGTGATAAGAATGATACCAAATGTAGGACTTCATACCCATCAACTCTAAAATAATTGGAATTATACCATATGTGAGGTTTTGATAATAAGAATCGTGAAGATGGGATGGAAGAGATCTGCTAGTGATGGAAGATGGGATTGAAGAGAAAGTGACACGAAAGTTCACGCCCACTTGAAGAGATGGTGATTTTGGAGAAGATTCCTTCACTTAGTGAAACGCGGCATTGAAGAAGACGGGGCAAATTCCCAATGTGGACAGTCCCTTGACGTCAGTGGAGGACTTAACCATTAATTCCATTCTCCTTGGCCCACTACCATAATATTTTTCATTAATTTGTGCAATGCACATGATATATCTAATACATGTGGTCCTTTATTTGCAAAGTTAGTCTCATTTAGAGCAAGGATCGGGATGAGAGTCAACTACACAAAAACATAATATTACCAATAAACCATCCCAACCTGCATTAAAAAACTATGAATTCATTGCCCAAAAAGCATGAAACTCTAGAAATGCACAAGGAAGACCTATTTTCGAGTTTATTCTTCTTTTTGGAAATGCTAATGCTGTTTTGAGCTATACTTCGTTTCTGCTTTCATGTAGAAATCGTTATCATAAATCAGTAAGCCATCATCAAGAAATTTTCTCTGAAGGATCGTACAAGATCCGTCAAAGACGGGAGATGTGATGGAAGAAAAGGTGACATTAAAGTCCCGTCCCCACTTGAAATGATAGTGATTTATGAAAAGATTTCTCCACTCAGGTGAAACATGGCAACATAAGAAGATTTGACAAATTCCCCGTGTACATACTGCATGAAACACGATTCCAAAGCTACTAGAAAAGTGGTCGACTTGACTTGATTTTTCATCAGTAGGTCATTACTTTTTTTTTTTTAATTTTATTTTTTGTTTGATTTTTGGGTCTTCTGGCATCAATGTCAGTTTTGCATCTCTAGGTCCCTTGTTTTCATTGATCGATTCATGGTAATGTAGCTTTATTAGATACATGGACAACATTATCCTAAAATTTGAATTCTAAATTGCTCGATAAAGAGTTCACCACTATGGACCGGGGTATTCCGTTGATTGAGTTGTTGGATGCAGAAGTCTAGCATTTTCAAAGGACTTTTCACGTTATACTTGTGCACACAAGGAAAGTTTGATCTGCTTTAATTGTTCCCACTTTTTGATTGATCATTCCACAATGACTTTACTTGATTCTCTTCTTGATGTCGTATGTAGCACGTCAAGCTCATCTGGACGGTTGACCATATGTGGTTCTGAACAGGAATGGCTAAAGGTACATGATATATATAGGTAATGATTTGGGTAAATCCAATTAGCAATACATTGAAAATACCTCCACTCAAAAGTCATCCTATTAGAAGAGGCAACAATGGAATTACGGGAGAATTACTAAAAAGTTCTAAACTTATTCTAATTGTGTCAATGTAGTTCTAAACATCTTTTTTTTTTTTTTTTTTTTTTTGCCAATTTAGTCATAAACCTTTTGCAATTGTGGCAATTTAGTCAATCCCGCCAATTTTAGCTGGACGATGCTGACGTAGACGTTGGCTGACACTTGGTGACATGGACGCTAGCTAGCACTGGCCGTTTGGGCGACACTAACGTGAACAAATTTTTAATAATATATTATTTTATTCTATTTTTATTTATTTTATTTTATTTTTCCTTTTCCTTTTTTTTTTCCACCTTTTCCTTGTTCCTCATGGCGAGGCCTGGGGACATGTGGGCAAGGTGGCTTCCCCTAGATTTGGGCAAAGCCAGCTAGGTCACGATCCCAATGCCTCCCCTAGCCATTGTGGGGGAAAAGGAAAAGGAGGAAGAAGAGGAAAAATAAAAAAATTCAAAAAAATAAAATAATATTAAAAGTTGTTCATGTTAGTGTCGACTGGTGTTCACATTAGTACCGATCGCCTAAAATTGGCTAGACAGACTAAATTGGCATAATTGCCAAAGGTTTATGATTGAATTGACAAAAAAAAAAAAACTTAAGACTAAATTGACACAATTGTAATAAGTTTAGGATTTTTTTGGTAATTTTCCCATGGAACCGCTAACTCGAAGGTTTATAGACCAATAAGAGCAGTTTGACCAAACTAACCACTTGTCATGACATGTAACCACAAGTTCTACCATGAGAAGACAAAATTACAAGAGAAATTAACAAGAAACGATAAAAAAAAAAAAAACACTAGAGTTTTATGTAATTTGGTCTGAGTGTTGCTACCTGTTCCAAGGGGAGAGCTAGTATTTAAGAAATCCATTATGAATCCAATGAATACAGAGTTTACAACTGTTCAAGTGTTTTCCTATTTTAAATTACACCCAAGATAAAACTTACAAGTGTTACCTCACAATATCGCAATTTCAATGAAGATTGCACTAGATAATTCCTGCACAATTTTTCCTTCTCATCAAACTCTTGATATCTAATTATTCTGCTTCTCTTCCTATATATTCCTTTTCATCCTTTTTTAACTTTTACGTGGTACATGCTTCTCTTACAGTCCAAAAGCAATGCTTGACTTGGTCGAAGTGTCTGTATGCATAGCATAATCCGTTGCATTTGAACATTGGACTTTAATGTTGGAATTGAAAGGTAAGGTGTGAAATCATGGAAGAAGAAAGTGGACTTTGTCATGGTCCCCGGAATTCTAGTAGTTTTCTTTAGTTACTCAAAGTTCTATATGGTTTTTGCATCAACATAATCTAGTCTACGTTAAATAATTCAGTCTTCCTCCCCTAACAATCATCAACTATGAAAAATATACTTACTGGTCCACACAACTAATGTAGTGAAACAACGTGGCAATCGACGAGCCTTGCAATTCGAATCTAACACAAGAAAAAGGAATTACCAAAGATATTGACCAGAAATGATAAAGATTACCGGATATTATTTATGTGGTTCGATTTGATTGTCGATACTACTAAATAGAAAGAGTCCGCATTTAAGAAATCCAATATAAATCTGGTAAAAACAAAACTTACAACGCTCGAGTATTTCTTAGTCCTAAATTATATATAATAAAACCACAAGTGATATCTCGTCCTATTTAATTCCAACACGTCTACAGAAGGCAATTCCTGCCTGATTTTGCGCTTTTAGTGTGGACGTAGAAAACTTTCTGACATCTCGTTATTCTACTTCTCTTCCTCTTTTGACCTTTCATCCTTTTGGTGAGCACCCCGCTGGAGGATATAGAATTGTCCTTCAGACACGTATCGATCTGCAGTTCATGGTGGAAAAGAGAGAAAGAGGTAGAGAAGCCATTGATCACTTTCTCTTAAAGTTTAAAAGCAATGCTTAGCTTTCTCAAAGTTTATTTGATCTTTTCTGGAGAAACCAGATTGTGACCCATCATAGCCTTTCCACCTCCACCATCGTCTTCTTGAAATGATTGCAAATTTCCTATTGCTTTTTCTCTCTTAAGGTAACAATCATCTCTGCTTCAGTGCCATACACGCGTAATTCTTTTCTCTGTTCATTCTACCGACTCTTACATACCTGAGTACGTTTTTCTTTTGGGCAATGTACCTCGGTTCAATAAATGATCGGGTTTCTTACTTCGGCCAAAGGAGCAATTATGAATTCCTTCTGCTACATTCATCATGCCAAGCCCTTACAGGGGAAAACAAGACGAGAATATTTCTCATAAGTGGAGCAGAATCTACAAAAACTGACCTCCCTGAAGAAAGTACAAGATTTTAATATAGAAGTGATCTTGAATGAATCAATGTGGCGGGAGCCCTCTCTTGTACCGAATATACTTACGTGTACATATGCGGCGTCATGTAACACCAAGGAGCAAAGCAATGCCAAATGTAACTTTGCTCTCCTTGTGACCTTTGGGGATATGAATCTTGAGTGGGCTATTCCCAATTCATTTGATGATTGCTTAAGGGCCTATTTGGTAACTGATCAACTCTTAGCTATTTCTGTTCTTTTGTTTCCTTAAACAAAAAAAACAAAAAAAGTACATTAATCTGTTTGGAAATGTTAACTAATTTTTTTACTCCTGGGAATAAATTTAGAATAGAATCAAGAAATAGAAAAAGTTATTTATTCGTTACCAAGAACTATTCTAAAATTAAGCTATTTTCTTTTCTTTTCCCCTCTTTTCTTTTCTTCTTCTTCCTCCTTTAGCTAGTTGCCAGGCTCGGCGATGATCGATGACATCACTGGAGCCTCACCAGCCCTCAGCGAGGCTCGACCTTGCTATGGTAGGGCGAGGTTGGCCTCACCTTGGCTCGGCGAGGCTCGACCTCACCCAGCCACCACGAGGTCGCTTCACTTGGCCATGGCGAGGCCGAGCCTCATCCACCAGGGTGAGACTCGACCTAAAAAGGGGCCGACAAGGCTCCCTCGATGTTGGCAAGATTGCCAGCAACCGGCTGCAGGAGGAGGAAGAAGAAGAGAAGGGGAAAAAAAAAAGAGAAGAAAAATAAAAATTTCATAAAATTATTAGAAAAATTAAAAGAAATTTTTTAATGACAAAAAAATTTGAAGGTCGTAACTGCATTCCAATTCTTTTTCTGTTATGAGAATATAAATTTTGAACAGTTACTAAGAGTGCGCATGACAAAATTTCTGGAATAAAAATTGATTTCTGGCCAGAAATTAATTTCTCAATTTCTATTTCAGAAATTGAGAAGTTAAAAGTTTTATCTTCTGATTTTTCTTTAAATCTAATTCTAGAATAGGAATTTATTCCAGAAATAGAAAAATCAAACTGCGTTACCAAACAGATTTCTGTTCCAAACATGTTCTGGGAAATAGAGAAACCGAGAAATAGAGAAATAGAAATTTTATCATGCGCGCCCTAAATGCATTCGAATGCTTAGAAACTTGTCTAGGAAACAGAATTAAAAATAGAAAAGTATTTCGAGCAGCACTTGTTCTTAGAAATAGTATGATTATCAAACAGGCCCTAACTCTCACCATTCCACATATCCTTAGATTTCTTCACCAACCTCTTGGAAAAACCACCTCCACCCCAATTCGACCAGGATTGATATTTGTATCAACACCCGTATATGTATCTAAGTTTGAAAATCTGCCACGGTTCTAAAAAGCCACGATTCGTGCAAGTAAACAATTCGGTAGTTCTATTAGTTCTTTCTTTAATTACTCAAAGCTCATTTTGGTTTTTGCATCAACGATAATATGGTCTACCTTAAAGTGATTCAATCTTCGTTCCCTCTTCTTCGATTGAGTGGACTTATAAATCCACAATCATCGGCTAAGAAAAATATTACTTATGGGTCCACACAACTCACATCATAACTTGTTTTGTTAATTTGCAAAGACTTAGAGGTCATTTTGGAGCAAGGACCGGGATGTAATAATGGTCAAAAAGTGGGGAAAGCTAAACCAATATATCTATGCCCAAAAACAAAAAGCACTATTGCTTGATGAAATTCCAAAAATGCAACGAGAAAGTCCTGTTCGAGTCAAGAAGAGTTACCCCAGTGAAGTTGAATATTGTATGTCAGAGAAGATATTCTCTACTCAGAAAAACGCGGCACATAAAGGACTTCGACGGATTCCCTTACCTTTGCGACTTGACATCAATGGAGGAAAGTTATAGTATTCTCATATTATTATATATTAGCAAGATGCCCGTGCATTGCATGGGTCTAACACTATATGTTTTATAATTTCCTAAAAGTTGGTCGTCAATCGAGCACTAATTGTTACTTTAAGTTAATTATTGATACACTTAATATTGATTGATATTTGTCCTCATCTCCTTACAAAATGTGCCTAATTTTTCCTTCAATAAGTCTGAACGAATGCCAATTATTTTATATTTCTTGGCGAAGCAACATTTGTGATGAAAATTGACGTTATAGTTATTTATCGCATCTTTCTTAGAGAAGCAATACCTCGGCATTGGTAATATTTGTTGTTGATTTGGTAATATACATTTATTATCATTTTATGATATTCATTTATTTGCAAATAATGTTCTAGCATTTTTGTGATGATGGGTTACATTCTTATCGATACTTTAGCAGAGATTTAGCACATATTTATATCATTATTTGTTATGCTTGGGCTATCATGTTATAAACACACACACACACACACACACACACACACATATATATATATATATATATATATATATTATTGATTTTCTCTTTGTTAAATATAAACTACCATGTTGTAATAGATATTCCTACATCGATGAGCTATTTGCGAGCATCTTATATTTTAGACACATTTATATCACTTATTTGTTAAATGGTCTTTTGTCTTATATAAGCTCTTTATCAATTTGTTAATATCAATTTTCTATGCAATTCAACAAAGTATTTTGTCATAATGGGTATTTGTATAACCATTTAATCATAACAAGAATTGCTCAATATATGCTATCCTTATTGTGGAAATATAGGTAGTCATGTAATAAAACCTTCTAAACATGTACTTTTTTTTTTTTCCCTTTGGTGATTTTATCATATCGATTCATTTGTAAAGCATGTTATATAAATTGTTTATGATGATGGATATATATTTTGTTGATTTTTATAATGCTACTTATTTGTCAAAATGAATCCAATATGAGATTGAACTTTTAATATTTTCTATTTCATATACGAGTATTATATACTTGTCAAGTATTAACCCAGTATGAGATTGATCTTCATATATTAATATTAATAAAATAAGAGATAAATATCTCGATACTGTTAAACTCTTTTAAACCTAATCATAAGCAGGTATTCTTAAAGGACACTTTTATTTTTCCCACCGTGAATGGCTGGAAATGCATGCATACAAGCACTTTAAATTTAAACTCCTCAAATACCCTCAACATCACTTTCCTCGAAACAGCCACTATCATTTACCTGCATCTAAAGCAGCTCCATGGACCGAAAAAGTAGCCCAAATTTCCAATGGATTTCCTTTCCTTGATCTAGAGTTACAATTGCGATCCAATAAGCTAAATCTTAATTGGGTTCGAAACCTCAATTTCCTCCATCTATATAAGCTCTATAAATCACTCCTCAAAACCATGATTGGTAGATTATCGATGCGTCAATCCCTCTTGCAAAATTTTCTAAAGATATGAGAATGGTTCCATAAATACTGGAAGAATATATCTCTGGGTGGCACTTACAAGCTGTAGAAACTAGTCATCACGAAATCTCCTCAAGTGGGTTTTATATCTAATGAACTAAGATAGTGAAGATTTGGAGATGAGATCGAAATGAACAAAGAAAGCAAAAGAAAAAAAGAAAAGAAGGTAAGACATAATCTTAAATCAAGAGAGGGCCCCGCATTTGACCTCAACAAATGTTGTTGGAGCATGGGTAGTCAGCAAAATTAAAACAATGTACCACCATGATTTGGGTGGATGCTGGTGTAGGGCATTTGTTCCTTACTGGTTCAAACTTGGTATGTCTGGTTTAATGGGGGTTATTTTGGACCCTTCGAGGTATGTCGAACCACCTAAAGGCCTCGACAAATCATCACCAGATGTCACGGTGTTGAATTCGCCGGACAATCGGTGACTGATTCCGACCTCATCCTGTAAGGACGCCGGCCTAACCGTGGGGATACTAGCTTTTGACGCCATCCTTGTAGAGGAGTTAGGACTAACCTTCTATCCCTTTCGGATGTAATCGGAATGGCCCAATTAAGCAAGTTTGTAAATGCAATCTTCCGATCCTAATGAAGCATAATATAAGTAGTGTGTTTGTGTATGTGTTTTCCTTACTATCAGCTTAGTATTAATTGGTTGGGTATTATAGTTGCATGTTCTTGCTTGTGCTTAACTAAAAGATAAAAGTAACGAGACAGCAGCATCTCGTGGAACGTTGCAAATTAATCCTGCAAATGTTATTTTCCCACGACGAGGGAAGGTTTGGGGCATGACATGTACAGGTTCTCATACATTTATGACTTCACGTTAACAGAGGAACGTTCTAGTATTCTCATTTTCTTATATGTTAACAAGATGTCCATACATTGCACGGGATCGACACTATATACTTCATATTTTCCTAAAAGATTGTTACTTCAAGATAATTATTTGATACAGTTAACGTTGATTGATACTTGTCTTCATCGCTTTAAAAGATGTGCCTTATCTTTTCTACGGTAAGTCTGAAAAAATACCAATTTATATGCCCTTTCTTGGTGAAGCAGCACTTGCGACGAAAATTGACATCTTAGTTGTTTATCCCATCTTTCTTGGAGAAGTAATACCAAGGCACTGGTAACTTTTTTTAGTTGATTAGCTAATATCATTTATTTGTATAATATGTTCTAGCAATATTTTGTGATGATGGGTTACGTTATTATCGATACTTTAGCAGAGATTTAGTATAAATTTGTTTATTTATTTATTTATTATACATGGGATATCATGTCATAAAATTTTTAACTATTTTTTATTTGTTAAATATAAATTATCATGTTATAATAAATATTTCTGCACTGTTCAACTATTTGCGAGCATGTTATCTATCATAGATTTGAGACATATTAATGTCATTTATTTGTTAAATATGATCTATCGTTATATAAGTTCTTTATTGATTTGTTAATATCATTTTTCTATACAATTCCACAGAATATTTTGTCATAATGCGTATTCATATAACTAATCATAACAATAGTCACTCATTATACCCTATCCTTATATTTATTGTTGAAACATACACAGTCATGTAACAGGACCTTCTAAACATATACCGTTTTTCCCTTCTATGATGGGTGATTTACTATAATGGTTCATTTGCAGAGCATGTTATATAAATTGTTCGATGATCAATATTTATTTGATTGATTTTTTCAATGTTATTTATTTGTTAAATATAAATCCAACATGAGATTGATCTTTTGATATTTTATTTTTCAAATACGAGTATTATTTATTTGTCAAGTATGAGCTTGGTATGAGATTGATCTTAGATATTAATAGCAATCAAATATGAGATGGTCTTTACCCAAAAAATAAAATAAAATGAGATGGATATCTCGATAATGTTAAACTTTTGTAAACCTAATCTTAAGCAAGTATTCTTAAAGGACATTGTTATTTTCACACCATGAATAGCTGGAAATGCATGCACACCACTTTAAATTTAAACTCCTCATATACCCTCAACTTCACTCTCCTACTGACCAAAAAAAAAAAAAAAAAAAAAAAATTCACTCTCCTCGAAACATCCATTATCATTTACCTGCATCTGAAGCTGCTCCATGGACCGAAAAAGTAGCCCATATCACCATTGGATTTCCTTTCCTCGATCGAGAATTACAATTACGATCCAATAAGCTAAATCTTAATTGGGTTCGAAACCCCAATTTCCTCAATCTATAAACTCTAAAAATCACTTCTCAAAATGTTAGAAAGATATGAGAATGATTCCATAAATACTGGAAGAATATATCTCTAGGTGGCACTTACAAGATATAGAAACTAGTCATCACGAAATCTCGTCAAGTTGGTTTTATATCCGGTGAACTAAGATAGTGAGGATATGAAGACGTGATAAGCTAATCACAAAACTATGCAAATTAGTTGAATTAATGATAAATTTGTAAATATTATAACTAGTTCGCACCGGGAGTCATTTTGAGGATGGGGGAAAGAGAGATCTTGATAAAAAATAATAACAAACAAGAGATAGAGGAGAAGCAAACTATTATAACAATGAAAAGTCATAAGACATTATAAACATTTCAATTGCTTAAGTTGTGTTTTCGAATTAGGGATGAAATTAGTGAGACACTTTTTAATATATATAATATATAGGTATTTTCCATATATAATCTATACATAAATAGTTATATTAAGACTTAGAGATTTGCTAGGATTATATATTTGCTAAAGTCACAATTAAGAGCATCATTACACAAATATGCAGAAGAATTGATTAGAGAATTATTACTTAAAATGCATAAGAATTAGAGATTTACTAGGATTGGAGGTTTTCTATAGTCAAAATTAGAAGACAAATTATAGGGTAAAGCTCACACATGAATGTGTCAAGTGGTACCATGCCATGTGATAGATATATGACACAACGTAATTGTAAAATGAGAAATCCTTAGCTTGATAGAGATTTCACTGTAAATAATTTGCATTACTGCTTAATTTTTTGGATGTGGAATTCCTTGGACTTGTCCTTGCTCAAATAGATCAATGGTTTTCTAAGAAAACTTTCTATCCCATCCCTGTTCAAGATGTAGCTTTGAACTTTGTATATGCTCCTCATATTAAGAATATGTCACCACCATGTACCTTTCAATTGCATCAAACTGACCTGCAACGGATTGCAAGTCACAAGGGCTTTGACAATATGCTTGGACTAAGTTACTAATACTAAGTAAGAAAACCATGCCAACCCAAACTCCATGCGAAGAAAAGTCCCTTAGCGCTGGGAGTCTAACTTGGCGACGGTATTGCTCGAGGGCTTGGTCAAACCATCATGTGAAGGTCATGAGAATTCCAAGTGCAGGGGACTTGACAGGTTCTAGGGAAGAATCTTTCTTTTCCTCTTGGTCCAACAATTCGCTACAACATGATCCTCTCCACTTTGAGAAGGCGCATGCTCTGCTGACAAGCCTAATTTGGTTTGGAGATTGGAGGACAATCATAATAAGACCACTGTATGGCCTGGAACGAAAATATTCTGAAGATTCTACCTGTGGTCATGCCTCACTTCATGTCCTGGGATTGCTCTTGCTCTTGACGGGTAGGGAAACTTCTACTTGTCCATCCATCAAGTTGGTGCTCTTTTGGCCATCAATTTGCGTCCCTGCTTTTTTTTTCCTTTTTTGGGCCCACTCCAACTTTTGAACTTGGAAATCAACCCTGGAAACCCACCCCAATGGGCCGCGTGCCTGTTGGCACTTCCCTATTGGGATTTTAATCTGATCTGAACCCGTAACGGATTAATTGATAGGGCTTCCTTAGGTGTGCTGCAAAATGTTCCATTGCCATTGCATCATGGTTATGCTTATTGAGATCAGCCTCGCATCAATTTGCAATTAGCAGCTGAATTTCTTGTGGGAAGTGGGGGTGTGGTGGTAAGCAACTTAAGAGATTGCCATGATACTTGCTAAAGCATCTCCAAGGCTCCTGTGGGTGGTTTAATGTTAATATAGATGGTTCGGATAGCATTCGTGCCTGATGGAGGTGTCATAAGAGATGAAAAAGGCAATGCAATCTGTAGTTTCCACATGAAGCTGAAATGACCCTAAGCAATAAGCATTATGGTTGAGATTCTGCCACCCCGATGGACATCCTCTGGCAAAACAACACAAACATTTGATGGATATCCTCAAGCTACTTCAATAGGACTTTAACCTCCGATCGTTATAATATTTGTTCCTCATCAACTAAAAGGACATAGCATCAGCAGTTTCTGCAGCATTGTCCATTGAATTTGCTAGCACTGGTATAACATGATTGCACGGAAACCAAGTTCACGATCACTTCCTGGCAGTCTCGATTAAAGATCAAAATCAAAGACTTCTCATAAGTACATAAACCAACGCCATGATAAGAAGTGTATTTGCTTCGCATAGCTACAACTGACAACTGGGGAGGCATGTTGGTAACTACACGTTGTTGGAAAGCAAGGAAAATAGAAATGCCTCAAACCACACCAAAAAAAGAGATATTGCCTCCACCGGAATAGCTTCACGAGTACTTGTAAATCAAGCCTCGACATGGCCAATCAATGCCAGAAGCATCTTTTCATAGTCTCCAGTAGTGTCCTTGACAATGGCACGATTGAGAGGGATGCTCTTCCTCCTCTGGTACTCCTCGCTTATAAACTTCATGTCAACCTTGGCCCTGGTAGCAACTACTCTGGTCAGAGCCCCTTCATCTGTTCCTCGCTTATTGATGGCTAGACGAAGAACCTTCTCAAAATACTTCTCAGGGCGAGTCAGACACTTTACTGTAGCTCTCAATATAGTAAGGAACTCGTCTTTTGGATCAGTTTTCAAATCCTGCGAACATGAAGGATCAAGAATTTGACAATCCTTAATCTAGAACAAAGAAAAGTCAATATGTTCTGATGCATAGTACAGACGTTATAGTCTGGAAGTGAATGAACAACTCAGAAATGGGTGATATTATCACATCTCAATGTTTTTGAAACAAGACATCTTGAAGTTGCCTCTTAACAACATGACTATTAACCAAAAAGAATACTACCCTGGCACTCTTCATCCTTGAGGAGCTATAAGCTTTAGACATATAGGTAAAAGAACTTGAAAGGTCCAGTTCATAGAAATTCCAACCCACCTTGCTGATATCATTTCCAAACTCATTTTTGTAGTGATTCAGACCTGTGCTTTGCTCCTAGTAGCCAAAATCCTTATGAGATCCTCATGGCCATAAGCCTTCTCTGAGATCTTCTCGTGGAGTATCTTAGCCTCTGCTTTTGCCAAAGTCATATTCACCTCATCTCCATCATAACGGTAGGAGCTCACAAGAGGTACCAGCAACTAGGAGACAAAGAAACCATATCAAATTAAAGTTCTTTCCCTACAGGCGAGGAAATTACTTACATCAACACCTAATGAAAATTGAAATGATTAAGGATAGATGAGAATTATTTCACAGGTTGTCATAGGACTAATCTTTTGACGATGGACTTGGTTCTTCATTTGACACAATAGAAAGAGGTCCAATGAAGTAGCGTATATGGTCTCTAGAGTTTCATGAAACCATCTTCAATAAATTGACAAATCAAAATATGAGGAACTGCTCCAAAGCACACCACCATTCCAACAAGCATTCTCTGCAAAACTCCAAAACTGTCTTAAAAATTGAACACCCTACAACTCATATTCTCAAACTTTCTGTGATATGCTGAGTCAGACACATTTGATTTTACTTGCCTTCATCAATCCCAAAGAATATTTCCCAGACAGCAATAAGAAATTATTCTGAGTATCAAAAGGCTACATAGACTTGATTGAACAGAGTACTTATTGCAAAATGTACGAACCTAAGTTGCTCGGAAGAACAATCATCAGCATTGGGAAATGTCATGGAACAACTTGAGGCAAGCGTAAAAGCAGTACCTTACGAAAATCTCCAGTTGTGTGGTGAGCCACGTCCTCTTCCAGCGACTTCTTGTATCGAGCATGATATGCTTGTCTTGCCATAAGCAACTGCTGCGGAGACCTCGTGCAGGCTATTTCCATGAGAACCTGGTTGCTTGAAGTCCATCTTTTCGTCGCTTCATTCGCCAAGTACGCATCACGTTCAGCCGAATCAAGTGACCAAAGGACCACCAGCCTCTGCCGATACGGAATAAATATTAATTAATCTGAGAGAAAGAGGGACACGTCTCCATGGGATGAATCCATATAATTAAAGAAGATGCAGACCTCGAAATCATTGGTAAGTTCTCTGTCCAATGCCTTGAGGAGGTCCTCGCCGTAAGTCTCGGCATAGGTTTGCCGAATCAGCTTCCTCTGCGCCGCATTCCTGTGGCCCAGTATGGATATGATCAACATCTCATTTGTTCCCCATCCTTCCAGATCGTACATGATAATCATCCAACGAAGAGAAAAGATTGAATTAGACAATAAAGTTTGATTTTTTTTTTTCCGAATTGAAGAGAAATAATAAACCCAGAAATAGCTCGATCTTAACAACCGATCCACCGAAAGATCACTCCGATCAAACCACGATCTCCAAGCAGATCGCAGATCCGAACACTAAGAACGGAGCACGACCATCGACGACCGAAGAAACACGCGATAAGAGAATCGGAGGAGGCAGCGCGAAGAAGATAGAGCGAACCTGCGAAGGCTTTCCGGAGTTGCTCGCAGTCATCGGCTACAGGGGGCAGTGGCTGCGGGACGGTGAGAGTCGACATTGTTGAGGGAATGGAAGATCGGGGCGGTCGGGGGGTTGTGTGGACGCGTCGAAGCGAAAACGAGGGGAGGAATGAGGAGACAAAACGGAGACAGAGAGCTTTCAGGGGCAGAGAGAGAGAGAGGCCGCGCGCCACGTAACATGGAAAGCAATAAGCGAGGAGGCGCTGCCCGAGCGCCACGTGTGCACCACGTCCGATTTCTCGAAGTGGAAACCAGAGGGATACGGAGGAAGACGACAGAGAGAGAGAGAGGCGTCGGCACGCGGTAGCGTCCAGGCCCGTTGGGCCGGATTTGGACATGATTTTCGGGTCAGGTCAATGGGCCGGTCGGGTCAGGACAAGGGTTTTGAAATCGGCAAAGTTTAGGCAAGGGCCTTGGCCCCACAACCCAATCCCTTGGTTCTGCGCCTTTTTTTTTTTTAAAAAATAGAATAAAACTTTGGCTTTTTTATTAACATTTTTGTTTTACTTATTTATCCTTAGTCCTGAGCAGGACTTTAAAAGGCTCAAGGGGAAAAACAGGCGGGATAATCGCCCTAGGGTGAGAGTCCTTGTGCTGTCTCCCGTAAAGGCAATGTTAGGGCCTTGAAAAAGATTCATAATCCTACTGTTGAACCAGCTACAACCTCTTCAAAGAAGAGGAACGGCCAGCACACTTGATCCCCGTGAAACCTTCCCCAGGTAACCAATCCATGGGCGTTGTTCAGGGAGATGATGGTGCCAAGGTAAAACCTGGGTGGCCGGCTTGTGCCAGATTTCCTTAATACTTTCGATCTTGCAAGTTTTTATTTATTTATTTATTTATTTTTATAACTAGTTGGTGCCACACTTGTGCCACACACTTTAAAGAATTAAAAAAAATAAATTATACGTTAGCATTTCTCATTGGGAAAAGTGGGAAGAACTTATGAATGAGGTATATTACACCAATTTGATAAGTTTTATAACTCGAATGTACTTTTTAAATATTTTAAGACTCAATTTTATTTTTATGACGAGTTTCAGAATTTCTAAAAATAATCCTCATTAAAATTGATTCTCCCTTTTTTGAAGGATGTAAAGTTACTCATATAATTTAATCTAAGAAAATCATACTCTGATATGCATTTAATCTTTTCTTAACTTTTGATGTTGGTGTGCATTCAACTAAAATAGTTGGACCAAACTTCACAAAACTAGATGCCAACATACACCAATTGTGCTTGTTTTTGAATTTATCACATTTTCCACCGTCAATGTTTAGGATTCTACATGACAAGCCAAATTGTAACAAACAAATGTAATATTTATAAGAAATATCATGATCTTATTATCTTTAAAGCTATTCTTAAGGATTGGACGTCCCAACTGTAGGTCATCAATTTCGAGATGGAATTGCAAATGACAGTAATTCCCAAGTGCTTTCAAGTAACCAACGAACCATTACAGAAATTGATAATGGAATTAACCAAGATAACAAAGTATAGGAGATGGCTTGCTACACAATATAAAAACTGAAGTATCTCAATAAGTGAAGCATTTAGGATCAATTAGTTCTTCCAATTTGATGTCCTCTGATAGGCTTAACATGATCAAGCTTTGCGATGATATTGCCCGAGAAATTTGTTGCATGGTTGGACGATGCTCTGGTTTGGGATTTAAGCACAAAAATGCCATCTTTGTCACCAAAGCCACTTCCCCTAACACATTACCTTTTGGGAACGGAACTCTTTGATCTAAAACTTCCTTCATTGGCCAATAAATTATTGAATTGCTTGATGGTGATGAGGATGCAGACATGAGAGAAAAAATGAGATCGCCGGGATGGCATCCCATAATTACTTCCAATGTCACCACTCCGAAGCTGTAAATATCACATTGCTCATTCACTTCCATTGTGTATGCGAGTTCTGTAGAGAGAAAAGAGCAAAAATTTTTCTAGCTTTTATACAATATCTATGCTTTGTAAATCTAAATTGATTTTGAGTAAATAAGATCTAGAGAATTAATTATAAATCAATACATTCTTTATATTCCAATGAGATTTAAAATTTTCCGTTTCTTTAGGAAAAAAGTTTCACTTTTAAAATTGGTGGCCTTCATCTCAATTAATCTTTAATCGAACCTTCAAATTGCATGATAGCCTTGGACTTGTTGTTAGGAATTTACAAGTGTAAAAGGAAGGTAGCTAAAAAATGAGGATCTCATGTATGATCATTTTCCTATCTATAAAAATGAAGTGGGGTAAAATTTTGAAGAGACCAACTTACCTGGAGCTACATATCCAAAGGTGCCTACAAAGGAAGTCCAATTGGATGAATAAGGTTGTAGAACTTTAGCTGTGCCAAAATCAGAGATGTGAGCTTCATATTCTTTATCCAATAAAATGTTCTTGCTTGATATGTCTCAATGAATTATTGGGGGTGAGCATTCATGGTGCATGTAGGACAAAGCATAGGCCACACCTTTAACAACATTCACTCTTTTATTCCAGTCAAATGTTGCGATTCTCTCTTCATTGTTCAGCACATCCTTCAAGCTGCCTGATTCCAAGAACTCATACACCAAAAATGAATGTCGAGAACTCGAGCAAAAGCCATAGAGCTTGATGATATTCCGATGCCGAGTTTCGGTTAGAGCATGAATCTCCCTTTCAAATGCTTTTTGACTGGCCATTTCTACGTCAATTGCTTCCTTAAGTTTCTTTACAACAATAGTTTCACCTGTTTGCAACTAAGCCTTGTAAACCCTCCCATATCCTCCCTCACCAATACAATATTTGGCATCAAACTCCTCTGTGGCTTCAATAATTCTCTCATAAATCATTCTTCCATCAAAGCTCCATATTGCCCATGGGTTTTCATTGCTTTCATCAGCTGCTAAACTAGCATTTGTTTTCCTTATTCTTTGGCTTCCAATACTTAAAGCTCCCACAACAAGAAGCAAAGAAAGTAGGCAACCCAAAGTAGGAATCAAAACTAGCAGCAACTTTTTGTTTTTGTTTTTGTTTTTGTTTTTGCCTTTTGACGTTGTTGCTGTACAGGGGTTGAGACTAGCAATAACTCCACATAAGCGTTTGTTTCCTCTCACAACTCCAATTGTAGCGTTACAAAAGGCTGGAATGTTTGGTAAAGGACCCTTTAACTCATTATACGATATGTTGATGGATGTCAAGCTTGTCATATCATGAAAGGTTGGCATGATTGAACCGGATAATTGATTGTGTGAGAGATTGAGTATTTCTAATATGTGCAATAGCCTAAGTTGTTTGGGTATTTCTCCCGTGAGCAAATTTCGACTCAGATCGAGATGTTGAAGAGATTGAAGATTCCCAATCTCAATGGGAATACTCTTTTCAAGATTATTCCTGCTTAAATTTAAGAACAAAAGGTTGGAGTTCTCCCCAAGTTGGGTAGGAATTGAGCCACTCAAGTTGTTTTTTGCAATGTTTAGTTTCTGTAGATTGGACAATGCTCCAAGTTCTTGAGGGATGCGACCTGCAAGAAGGTTGCAGTCCAAAAAGAGCTCTTGCAGCAACTTCAGTTTTGCTAGGTCTTTAGGAATTTCCCCGATGATGTCATTTGAAGAGAGGCCAAGTCTTTGCAATCGAGTCATATTTCCGAGCTGAGGTGGTATGGCACTGGAGATTTTATTGTTGGAGATCACAAAGCTCGTCAAATTTCTACGTTGACCTAATGTTGGTGGTAGCTCACCGTAAAGTTCGTTGTTGCTCAACTCAAGGTAATTTAAGGAGGGGTACACACCAAGAGCATCGGTTATATCTCCCTTGAGCGAGTTGTTTTGGAGCCTAACTCTATACAAACTCGTGCAGTTTTTTAGACCTCGCGGAATTGGACCAGTGAAGTGATTGTTGGATGCACTAAAATATTTAAGAACTCAATCACCACAAATATCCTGTGGTAATTGGCCAACAAAGTTGTTATAATCTAGTAGTAGCATGCTGAGGAATGTGAGGTTATTCATCTCAGTGGGAAGAAAGCCTGACATTTCATTTTGGAAAAGGGAAAGACTTTTCAAATTAATTAACTTACCTATGGAGGATGGGATAGGACCCGATAACATATTTCTGAAAAGGCGAAGGTCAGATAGATTGGTCAAGTTGCCTATGGATGACGGGATAGGACCTGTTAAATCATTGTATAAAAGTTGCAACATGGTCAAGGATCTCATTCCCCCAATTCCTAAAGGTATGGGCCCATAAAGTTGGTTGCTATAGAGGAAAAGAAATTCTAATGTACTCAGATTTCCTAGAGTTGTAGGGATGGATCCGATGAGATGATTGTTTGATAAATCAAGGAAATTGAGAGACCCCAACATTCCTATTTCCTTTGGAATGGACCCAAAAAATTGATTCCTTGGAAGATCCAACTTCCACAAGCTGCTCATGTTTCCAATGGAAGAAGGAATTGGACCGGTAAAGTTTTTGTCCTCAAGCACGAGAATTTGTAAAGAGCGCAATGACCCAAGTTGAGTTGGAATGTTTCCCGAAAAGTTATTTTGAGAACAGTTAATATAAGTAAGCTTGGAAAGATCGCCAATGCCCGGAGGGATGTTTCCGAAGAGTGAGTTGTTGGCAAGCTCAAGGACGACCAAGTTGGGTAAATGGGAGAAATTGAGATGTTGAAGCGTACCGTCTATGGCAGAATGCGAAAGGTTCAAGCTGGCAACACTCCCGAAAGAATCACAAATGATTCCGCGCCATGAGCAAGGGCTGCTTCCATTCCACGAAGACAAAGTAGAGTGGCTCTTGTTGTCTAGCTTAGACTTCCATTTTAGGAGTGCCTCCACTTCCATTTTAGAAGAGCTTCGTGTTGAAGCAAGAAAAGACATTTCTTGCACGAGCATGAGAAGGACACAAGCGAGGAACAACATTGAGAGTTGTTGTTTGTCGGAGGCCATGACAGGTTTGGGGTATTTTTGGGTGGGCCTTCTTATTTTCTAGGCGCATATGTGTTGTAATGGACAGCCAACGTATTTATAGAAGAAATGGGGACCATAAGTCAACAACCAAGTCAATTATCTTTGGAACTTTTATTTTGCTATGGTCATTATCCTCCGTTATATTTTGCGAGGCAATTCTTTGGTGCAACACTATGTATGTGAGATATCAAAGTTAGCGAGGCACTTGTGTTACGAAAATTTGCAAATAAACATCCCTTGTCAGTGACATTGAATGACTGGCATGCATTTTTCTTAGTTACGTAGAGTACGAAGCTGACTCTTTTTGGCTTATTTGATTACACACTTAACTCTCAAGCACAAAAGTGACATGTCCAATAATTATTTGGTATATTTTCGTTTTGCTCTGTCAGAAAAAAAAAAGGGGTTGGTAAAATTATCTACTATAAAATCCGTATATCCCCTAGTACTAATAATATATGAACTTGAAGGCAAAGGCCGTGGTCAACGCGCCAATACAATTATTGGTAGACCCTATCTCTATTTTGAACCCATGTTGTCTTTCTTTTCTAGCCTTAAGCGACAGCGATCCTTTCCGTGACTTCACGTGGTACATATAACAGGTTAGATCTCACTTTCGTTTACCATTGTTGGCCCTTTTCTAATTTTCATATTTTTTCGGCGTAATTAGTTGCCCCTTTTAATGAAATATCAATCTAAATCGCTGCTCCATCACCTTGTCCTTTGATATTTAAATGATTTTCACGACAAGTGTTCCTGAATTGCTAACAAATCCCCTTTTTAAAGCATTTTCTGAACTGAGTTTTTGCAACATTAAATGAATTAAATTTTCTTTCTGTTACAACCATTAATCCTCCATAATATTTTCCATTAGCATGTACAAGGCACATAGTGTAACACCCTGGATCTCCAGGATACACATGAAGCTAAGTTCTCACAATTTTGTTTTTCTTAGGACAGCTCATACTATTCCAAAAAAAAAACGCGTGTGTCCATTGCCTCCATCCCTAGGTAACGTGGGACAAGAGACATGCCCCCTCCTTGTGCATATTCGGGGATCGAGGCATAGATGCACCGCCATTCCTTTTCCCCGCACATCGCTGCTTGGGCTGTCACACTCTTCATCCCTTATGAGCATAGCGTCCTTACTGTGGCCCCACACATGGTCGGGAATCGGTTCTGATATCACTTATAACACCCTGAGTCTCTAGGATATATATATATATATATATATATATATATTATCCGCTTTTGGTACTAAGTTCTTACGATTTTGTTCTTTTCATGGCAACTCATATTATCTCAAGAAAATGCGTATGTACAATTAGAAGTCCCATTGCCTTATAAGGCAGCACATAATTGTACGTGACTTCAATATGTCAATTGTTTGGGAAAACATTTATAATAATAATAATAAGAAGAATGACAAATTATCAATAATGAGAACAAGACGAAGTGTTTCTTCAATTTCAGAAATCCTGATGGGTCTTTTGAGCTATTTTTTTCCCTCTCTTTTTATGTAGAGATGTCATCCTAAATGTAGAAGCCATCATCAAGAAAACCAAATTTGGTGTGACATGTCATAGGCGCAATTGATTAATGTTACTCGATCATAAAGGTGATTGCTATTTCGTTTGCATTGTCAAGGAAATTTCACGCAATGATAGTACGAAATCCGTGAAGAACGGAAGATGTGATGGAGGGGAAAGCGACTCAATAGTTCACGTCCCATCTGAAGTGAAAGTGATTTTGGAGAAGATACGGCACCGAAGAAGACTGGACATGTTCTCGATGTGGACAGACGCTTGACGTCGATGTGGACGAAACCATCTATTCCATCCTCCTTGGCCCACTATCTATTCCAAATTACCCACAAGGATTTCCACACCATAAGGAAAACCCTCATTTCCAGCATTTTAAAGCTATTAGAAAATGTTCCAACAGTACATAGCATATCACTTGATACTCTGATTCCCGTGTAAGTATAAAACACGAGATGCGGATATAAGCGCGTCAAACAGATATGGACAGGTGAGAAAACTAGCAAAATAGAAGAATAAGAAATAAAGGAGCGTCAAAGTCCAAAATCGCGGCCTTTGTTGTTACATCAAGTCGTACAAAGTATTTTCTTTCAACGATTTGAACTGTTTGAAAATAGACCAATATGAATATAGAGTATATCACTTAATATCGTCCATGATGAAAAATTAAAGCCGCCTAGACACGACACTGATCAAACATTCATGGAAACTACAATGGCTCTAGCCTCTAATCACACCTATGGTCATTTGGCATGAAAGTTTGTTTTGCGTCTCTGGATCCCTTGTTTTCATCGATTGATTCGTGGTAATGTAGCTTTATTACATACATGGACGGCATGGTTGTATATTAATGAATTCCAAATTGTTCAATGAATTCGTATGAATATAAGTATACACTCGATAAAGGATTTCACCATCAGGGACCTACGATTCTTGCTAATTGAGTAATGGGATGTGGAACTCAATAGCATTACTAAAGGATCTTTTCTATGCTTGCGCTGACAAAAAAAAGTTCGAACTGCTTTAGTTGATCCGACTTTTTGACGAAGCATTCACAATGACTCCACTTGATTCTCTTCTCAATATCTTGCATAGTTTGCCGAGCTCATCTGGGCCATTGATAGTGTGCGCTTCTCGACGGGTACAGCTAAGGAGAGACGATAGATAGGTGAAAAGTCGAGTAAATCCACACGATTAATGGCTTCAGTGATCCTGAGCACCTCTTTTATTGGCCAAAAAAGGATGGGACAATCAACCACCATTAATCGTGCCATGGAGTGATACAACGCAATGGACCGTTACTCGGTAGTTAACATTCTGAGCGATGGCATAGTCTTATTTACGAGCACTTTTGAAGCACTTGTACATTTTACCATCATAGTCTCAATTAGTAGCCTTCTTTTCGACAAACTAGCAAGGTCGCTGGCCCGATGTTAAGAGGCTTATCTGTCTTTCATCAAATTACGTGTGAGTAAACCTATTAATAGTTTGTGCTACCTAAATGCGAAATATTTCATGAGAAGAGACTATTAGCATTATGGTGGGGGTAGTAATGACCGGTTCGCTAACCTTGGACCTACGGGTTGTGAGTGATATGAAATAGCTATGGCTCAAAGGGAACGTATCACATTGAGTGCAGACCTCCTATGGTCACGCGAAGAGAGGATCGCTATCATTGGTTGCCCCTCCACACTTTTTAACTTATCGAACAAAAAAAGTCATTCTTGACAAACAAACGAAAGTCCTTCTTCATAAACAACGGATACTCTCTCCGCATATTATATGTCACCGAGGTGGTTCACTTGTTGGCACTCGTTCGCACTTGTTTTTCCAAGAAATTTTGATTATCCAAGGCTGAGGTGTCCCCTTCATTAATGACTTTAAATCCAAATCTAATCTTATCTTCTAATGTAAAGCCCCAACGTTGTAGGTGGACTTACCCGCTTCATAGGAGTGGTGGGTTCCTCCGTGGGACCCAGAGTTTGCCCGTTGACTGTCGGCTTATGAGTTTCCCTGGGTCATCAAAAAAAAAAAAAGTGCAAACGAGTGTGAACAAGTGTGAACAAATGTAAATGTATTAAATAAAGTGGAGAGAAAGATATCTTTATAGCCTAGGCCCATTAATATCCTAGGATCTAAGTGTGAATGATAGACTTTGGAATCTACAAAGGAGAGGCCACATAGAGAGAGAGAGAGAGAGGAGAAGGTCAAGACAAGTCCAACTTTGGACCAAGACAAGTCTACCTTATCTCTTTTGGACATTGGCTAATAAATAAACGAGACCAGTGTCCAAGCTAGTATAGAGCCTACTTAGGATCTTGGGAGATAAGATTGTACAGCTAAGGATGACCCTTGATTCAGGGCCAAGTGGGAACACTCCTCTTTTCAACTAGAATTTACCTCATTTAATTTTCGAAATGTCTGGACATTTGTTATTTACCAATTTTACAGAGCTTTTTATATTATGAATTTGGAGAAATTTCCTTCATGAAAGTTGTTCTAAACATCTTGATCTATAACAAGCTTAAATTTCATATTTTTCTAAGGTGAAATGGTTAGGACGAAGGCCTAATTGATTACCGTATAGAACCTGCCTAGCATAGTGAAAATGGTAACCAAGTTGCTTTCTCGAATTTTCATAAAATCTTCCCTTTAGAATTTGGATATTCTTCTTTCACAAAAGTTTAAATTACATCCATATCTATAACATATTAAAATTTCAAAGAGTATTGTGAAAATTTGGATTTCGAAATGAGTCTCTCTCTCTCTCTCTCTCTTTGACTGTTGAAAAGTCATCCTATTAAAAGAGGCAACAATGGAATTACGGGAGAATTACTAAAAATTTCTAAACCTATTCTAATTGTGTCAATGTAGTTCTAAACATTTTTTTTTTGCCAATTTAGTCATAAATCTTTTGCAATTGTGGCAATTTAGTTAATCCCGCCAATTTTAGCCAGACGGTGCTAACGTAGACATTGGCCGACACTTGGTGACATGGACGCTAGCTAGCATCGGCCGTTTGGGCAACACTGACATGAACAAATTTTTTAATAATATTTTATTTTATTCTATTTTTATTTATTTTATTTTGTTTTTCCTTTTCCTTTTTTTCCTCCTTTTCCTCGTTCCCCATGGCGAGGCTGGGGACATGTGGGCAAGGTGGCTTCCCCCATATCTAGGCAAAGCCAGCTGGGTCACGATCCCAAGGCCTCGCCTAGCCACTGTGGGGGAAAAAGGAAAAGGATGAAGAAGAGGGAAAATAAAATTAAAAGGAAAAATAAAAAAAATAAAAAATATTAAAAGTTGTTCATGTTAGTGTTGGCTGGTGTTCACGTTAGTACCGATCGCCTAAAATTGGCCAGACAGACTAAATTGGCCAAAAAAAAAACTTAAGATTAAATTGACACAATTGTAATAAGTTTAGGATTTTTTAGGTAATTTTCCCATGGAACCACTAACTCAAAGGTTTATAGACCAATAAGAGCAGTTTGACCAAACTAACCACTTGTCATGACATGTAACCACAAGTTCTACCATGAGAAGACAAAATTACAAGAGAAATTAACAAGAAACGATAAAAAAAAAAAAAAAAAAAAAAAAACACTAGAGTTTTATGTAATTTGGTCTGAGTGTTTCTACGTGTTCCAAGGGGAGAGCTAGTATTTAAGAAATCCATTATGAATCCAATGAATACAGAGTTTACAATTGTTCAAGTGTTTTCCTATTTTAAATTACACCCAAGATAAAACTTACAAGTGTTACCTCACAATATCGCAATTTCAATGAAGATTGCACTAGATAATTCCTGCACAATTTTTCCTTCTCATCAAACTCTTGATATCTAATTATTCTGCTTCTCTTCCTATATATTCCTTTTCATCCTTTTTTAACTTTTACGTGGTACATGCTTCTCTTACAGTCCAAAAGCAATGCTTGACTTGGTCGAAGTGTCTGTATGCATAGCATAATCCGTTGCATTTGAACATTGGACTTTAATGTTGGAATTGAAAGGTAAGGTGTGAAATCATGGAAGAAGAAAGTGGACTTTGTCATGGTCCCCGGAATTCTAGTAGTTTTCTTTAGTTACTCAAAGTTCTATATGGTTTTTGCATCAACATAATCTAGTCTACGTTAAATAATTCAGTCTTCCTCCCCTAACAATCATCAACTATGAAAAATATACTTACTGGTCCACACAACTAATGTAGTGAAACAACGTGGCAATCGACGAGCCTTGCAATTCGAATCTAACACAAGAAAAAGGAATTACCAAAGATATTGACCGGAAATGATAAAGATTACCAGATATTATTTATGTGGTTCGATTTGATTGTCGATACTACTAAATAGAAAGAGTCCGCATTTAAGAAATCCAATATAAATCTGGTAAAAACAAAACTTATTATATAGAATAAAATCACAAGTGATATCTCGTCCTATTTAATTCCAACACGTCTACAGAAGGCAATTCCTGCGTGATTTTGCCCTTTTAGTGTGGACGTAGAAAACTTTCTGACATCTCGTTATTCTACTTCCCTTCCTCTTTTGGCCTTTCATCCTTTTGTTGAGCACCCCGCTGGAGGATATAGAATTGTCCTTCAGACACGTATCAATCTGCAGTTCATGGTGGAAAAGAGAGAAAGAGGTAGAGAAGACATTGATCACTTTCTCTTAAATTTTAAAAGCAATGGTTAGCTTTCTCAAAGTTTATTTGATCTTTTCCGGAGAAACCAGATTGTGACCCATCATAGCCTTTCCACCTCCACCATCGTCTTCTTGAAATGATTGCAAATTTCCTATTGCTTTTTCTCTCTTAAGGTAACAAACATCTCTGCTTCAGTGCCATACACGCGTAATTCTTTTCTCTGTTCATTCTACCGACTCTTACATACCTGAGTACGTTTTTCTTTTGGGCAATGTACCTCGGTTCAATAAATGATCGGGTTTCTTACTTCGGCCAAAGGAGCAATTATGAATTCCTCCTGCTACATTCATCATGCCAAGCTCTTACAGGGGAAAACAAGACGAGAATATTTCTCATAAGTGGAGCAGAATCTACAAAAACTGACCTCCCTGAAGAAAGTAGAAGATTTTCATATAGATGTGATCTTGAATGAATCAATGTGGCGGGAGCCCTCTCTTGTACCGAATATACTTACGTGTACATATGCTGTATCATGTAACACCAAGGAGCAAAGAAGTGCCAAATGTTACTTTGCTCTCCTTGTGACCTTTGGGGATATGAATCTTGAGTGGGCTATCCCCGATTCATCCGATGATTGCTTAAGGACCTATTTGGTAACCGATCAACTCTTAGCTATTTCAGTTCTTTTGTTTTCTAAAACAAAAACAAAAAAAAAAGTACATTAATCTGTTTGGTAATGTTAACTAATATTTTTTACTCCTAGGAAATAAATTTAGAACAGAATCAAGAAATAGAAAAAAGTTATTTCTTTATTACCGTGAACAATTCTAAAATTAAGTTATTTTCTTTTTTTTTTCCCTCTTTTCTTTTCTTCTTCTTCCTCCTTTAGCTAGTTGCCAGGCTCGATGATGATCGATGACATCACTGGAGCCTCACCAGCCCTCAGAAAAGCTCGACCTTGCTATGGTAGGGCAAGGTTGGCCTCACCTTGGCTCGGCAAGGCTCGACCTCACCCAGCCACCATGAGGTCGCGTCACTTGGCCATGGCGAGGCCGAGCCTCATCCACCAGGTGAGACTTGACCTAAAAAGGGGCCGACAAGGCTCCCTTGATGTTGGCAAGATTGCTAGCGACCGGCTGCAAGAGGAGGAAGAAGAGAATGGGAAAAAAAAAAAAAAAAGAGAAGAAAAAAAAATTTTCATAAAATTGTTAAAAAATTAAAAGAAAATTTTTAATGACAACAAAATTTGAAGGTCGTACCTGCATTCCAATTCTTTTTCTGTTATAAGAATAGAAATTTTGGACAATTACTAAACACGTTTGAATGCTTAGAAACTTGTCTAGGAAACATAATTAAAAATAGAAAAGTATTTCTGAGCAGAACTTGTTCTTAGAAACAGTATGATTACCAAACAGGCCCTAACTCTCACCATTCCACATATCCTTAGATTTCTTCACCATCCTCTTGGAAAAACCACCTCCACCCCAATTCGACCAGGATTGATATTTGTATCAACACCCGTATATGTATCTAAGTTTGAAAATTTGCCACGGTTCTAAAAAGCCACGATTCTGTGCAAGTAAACAATTCGGTAGTTCTATTAGTTCTTTCTTTAATTACTCAAAGCTCATTTTGGTTTTTGCATCAACAATAATATGGTCTACCCTAAAGTGATTCAATCTTCGTTCCCTCTTCTTCTGATTGAGTGAATGGACTTATAAATCCACAATCATCGGCTAAGAAAAATATTACTTATGGGTCCACACAACTCACGTCATAACTTTTTTTGTTAATTTGCAAAGACTTATAGGTCATTTTGGAGCAAGGACTGGGATGTAATAATGGTCAAAAAGTGGGGAAAGCTAAACCAATATATCTATGCCAAAAAACAAAAAGCACTATTGCTTGATGAAATTCCAAAAATGCAACGAGAAAGTCCTGTTCGAGTCAAGAAGAGTTACCCCGGTGAAGTTGAATATTGTATTTCAGAGAAGATATTCTCTACTCAGAAAAACGCGGCACATAAAGGACTTCAACGGATTCGCTTACCTTTGCGACTTGACATCAATGGAGGAAAGTTATGGTATTCCCATATTATTATATATTAGCAAGATGCCCGTGCATTGCATGGGTCTAACACTATATGTTTTATATTTTCCTAAAAGTTGGTCATCAATCGAGCACTAATTGTTACTTTAAGTTAATTATTGATACACTTAATATTGATTGATATTTGTCCTCATCTCCTTACAAAATGTGCCTAATTTTTCCTTCAATAAGTCTGAACGAATGCCAATTTATTTGATATTTCTTGGCGAAGCAACATTTGTGATGAAAATTGACGTTATAGTTATTTATCGCATCTTTCTTAGAGAAGCAATACCTCGGCATTGGTAATTCTTTTTGTTGATTTGGTAATATACATTTATTATCATTTTATGATATTCATTTATTTGCAAATAATGCTCTAGCATTTTTGTGATGATGGGTTACATTCTTATCGATACTTTAGCAGAGATTTAGCACATATTTATATCATTATTTGTTATGCTTGGGCTATCATGTCATACAAATATATATAGTTTTTTTTATCGATTTTCTCTTTGCTAAATATAAACTACCATGTTGTAATAGATATTCCTACATTGATGAGCTATTTACGAGCATCTTATATTTTAGACACATTTATATCACTTATTTGTTGAATGGTCTTTTGTCTTATATAAGCTCTTTATCAATTTATTAATATCAGTTTTCTATGCAATTCAACAAAGTATTTTGTCATAATGGGTATTTGTATAACCATTTAATCATAACTAGAATTGCTCAATATATGCTATCCTTATTGTGGAAATATACGTAGTCATGTAATAAAACCTTCTAAACATGTACTTTTTTTTTTCCCTTTGGTGATTTTATCATATCGATTCATTTGTAAAGCATGTTATATAAATTTTTTGTGATGATGGATATATATTTTGTTGATTTTTATAATTCTACTTATTTGTCAAAATGAATCCAATATGAGATTGAACTTTTAATATTTTCTATTTCATGTACGAGTATTATCGAGTATTATTTACTTGTCAAGTATTAACCCAGTATGAGATTGATCTTCATATATTAATATTAATAAAATAAGAGATAAATATCTCGATACTGTTAAACTCTTTTAAACCTAATCATAAGCAAGTATCCTTAAAGGACATTTTTATTTTTCTTACCGTGAATGGCTGGAAATGCATGCATACAAGCACTTTAAATTTAACTCCTCAAATACCCTCAACATCACTTTCCTCGAAACAGCCACTATCATTTACCTGCATCTGAAGCAGCTCCATGGACCGAAAAAGTAGCCCAAATTTCCAATGGATTTCCTTTCCTTGATCTAGAGTTACAATTGCGATCCAATAAGCTAAATCTTAATTGGGTTCGAAACCTCAATTTCCTCCATCTGTATAAGCTCTAAAAATCACTCCTCAAAACCATGATTGGTAGATTATCGGTGCGTCACGACCCCTCTTGCAAAATGTTCTAAAGATATGAGAATGGTTCCATAAATACTGGAAGAATATATCTCTGGGTGGCACTTACAAGCTGTAGAAACTAGTCATCACGAAATCTCCTCAAGTGGGTTTTATATCTAATGAACTAAGATAGTGAAGATTTGTAGATGAGACAAGCTAATCACGGAGCAGTGCAAATTAGTTGAATCAACGTTAAATCTATAAACATTATAACTAGTTCACACCGGAAGTCATTTTAGGATGGGGGAAATAGAGAGATTTTGATTAAAAATGATAACAAAAAAGAGACAGTAGAGAACAAGATACCATAACCATGAAATGGTCAAAAGACATTATAAACATTTCAACTGCTAAAGCTGTGTTTTTAAATTGGGTATGAAATTAGTGAGAGCCTTTTTAAATATATAAAATATAGGTATTTCCATATATAATCTATACATAAATAGTTATTTTCAAAGATTTATTACCAATATATGTGTGATGCCCATAACAAACATGTCTTGCGCAAAAATCATTCTCTTTTATCATGCAGAAGCCTAATCAAACATTTTCCAAAATCCCATTAGAAAGAAAGCCGTACGAATATAGATAACATATTTATACTTCTTTTATTTATACCTCATTTAAGTTCACCACTTTACTACATTACGAGCTAGATACAAAAGTCTAGGTAGGGGTTAGGGAGACCAATCTCCATACTATACTTCAAAAGCCTGCCTATACAAACGTCCAGACCAAATTCATGGATCGATAACTTCTCCCTCCATTGCGTCGCCACCATCATCAAGGTCGAAGCCCCTCAACGGACAAACCAACTCGCCGTCAGGTTCCGATACCGGGCGACAATTCTTTAGGGGACCCACTCCATGAAACCTCCCACATCAACCCACGCAGTAGAACTACACTCGGTATACACTATTCTAGACTCAGGTTTAAGCAAACTTTCATAAAGACCTTCATAATGGATAGGAACTCCATAGCACAAAGGTTGAGTTGTGTCCATCCTACACATATGAAAATAAATAAAGGAATGAACCGAAGCCTAGTAAATATTCTAGTTTTAAGTTAGAAAATTCCACTTACCACTTCACCTTGTGCACACAAAGTAAATGCATAACAATCTAGCAAATGTGATAAAACATGAGTAGACTTTTTCTTTCGCATTTTCAAACATCACAGTAATCATCATCCAACAATGCTTCCATCTAGACTTATGCATATGGCATACCATGTTTTAGCACAAGGTAACTAATTTAAAATAATATTTTGCACATGATAATGCATTTAATTCATTATTACTTCTATATCTCCAACATTCTCGGGGCATCCCGACTCACAGAGCATCCCAACTCATGGGGCATTTCAACTTTGAGGCATCCCACACCATCCACCCATGGGGCATCCCGACTGAGAATCTCCAGAAGCGAGCAAACATTCACAGTTAAACGGAAGCACCGTATGTTGGACGTAAATTGCAAGCAACTAAGACTTGCATTATCTTATAGCAGTGCAGTCCACAGGCAAACCCCTTTTCAAGTGTTCCAGAATGGAACGCTTTATGGATAGTAACAAAATTCTATTGCTCTTTTCTCAAGTAACAAATTAAATGTCCACAACTTAAAATTTGAAACAGTAAAAATCTCAATAATAATAGAGTTATTAATTACAGAAAATGTGACAAAAAAAAGAAAAAGCAATGTATATAATTAGCATCATGTGAGCACCGTGTAACTTGACGTACAAGTACACATCCAGAGAGTTACACGCATAATCATATAATTACCTTTGGGCAGAATAAATGACATGCAGTTGTACACTCCCCACATGATAGCGGTTATGAGAATATATTCTAATTCTTTTAGGCATATGAATCACTAAAATTAGTCACTCCTCCACCACACCATCATGTAACCCTCCATGAACTAATACATAATCATCTCCTTTGGGAGTATGACTACGCATTAGACCAGGAGACATCCCAATCATCATACGAGACTGAAATTTCTCAAACCCAATCAAGCGTGCCACTTTGGCGGTCACTACTCAATTGAATCATTGAAATTCTCTCATACCAGGGATATAAACTTCACTTCTCACATACACCATATACATGTGATTTTAACTTTAGTGATAGGGGCAGCATATTACTAAAATCACATATCATGCTAATTACATTACTTTATTTATTAATAAAGTATTATATATATATAGCGAACTTGAAAGACGGATTCCAATGAGATCAACGATCACAATAACACAAGAAACTTCTCATAACATAGAAGCAATCATCTCTTATGCACCCCGATTACTGATTACTAAAACAACATTAAAAGAATGCTGATCTAGAATATCTCTCACAAATTAACATCAATAGTAATACAGGGTACACCAAATCGACAAGCTTGACAGCTGATCCATTATCACTCATGAGTTCATAAAGCAAAAAATAACTCCAAGGCTAACAACTGATTTATCAGCCAATTTTTAAGTAACAAATTATCATTGTAATCAACCAGTGGCCTATTAATTGAGTCAAAATACAGAACCAAATATCTAAACTATAACAATAGATACTATTGCTCTGCGTAAATGCTGTCATACTTCTTAATCATAAAAAATATTCAACTTGATAGACATTAACAAGTGACCAGATGAATTTAGGTACAATATGCACTAACTTAACTAACATACATTACTTACATTTAGCAGATGTGTTAATCAGTACAATTAGTTTGGTCACAAGTTCTTAAGACGTCTATCGTTCAAAGGTTAAATAAACAAAAATACATCAAGATGCGTATAAAGAACTATGCTTGAGTAACAAAAGTTCAATAACTTTTACTATTTCACATCACCTCAATACATAATTCAATTACTATCCCATAATGATTGTATCTCAATAAGTTAATTTCAGTTCACAATAAAGTTTAATTTTTATTAATGAATCACATCATTATAATGTTTATGTGATAACATACCTCTAACCTAACACCTGTATTTCCAGAATCACAGAAAATACAAGAAAAATACACAAAAATACACTAAAAATACACGTATTTAGGGTTCTGTATGTATTTTCACATCCATAAAATCATCAAACATGTAAAATAAATTCACCACAAGATAGAGGACGGCCATACGGATCCAACGCCGTCGGCCACGCGCTGATTCGACACTCCATGTGCCCTCACGCGCCGCCTGAGTGCGCGGCGCGTGGAGCGCACGCGCGGGGCGCGGCTCGCGCGTGGGAGCGCGTGACCGTGCGTGGGGCGCGTCTTCGACGCCTTGGCGGTGCGTGGCCGCGCGTGGGGGCGTGTGAAGCCTCTTCCGGCGACGCGCCGCCTACCGTCTTGCTCGTTTCATCGAGCTCAGTCCGAATTTGTGATTTAATTTTATTTTTATTGAACAAAAAATCTCGAAAATCATAGATTAGGGCAAAAATCTTATGCGTTCGAGTTCTAGGGTTATGGTTGTTCTGATATCATATGTTGGACGCAAATTGCGTAACCCAAGATCTCCATAACTAAAACAAGAACATGTATAATTGAGTAGAAAAATTAATGCACCTATTTTGGGATCCATTGTTCTTGAAGTGGAAGTGGAAACACAATGTTCCACGCACAAGTCATTCTCCTCTATTGCCCTCCGTATCACTGGCTCAATGAGGCGGCCCCCTGACGTGTAGCGTTAGGTAAACACCCCTTAGATGAGGATATAGATGAGAATTAGGGTTAGAGGAGAGACTTGAGCACTATTTATAGAGTTTCCAACTAGGCCCCCTCATTACGGGCCAGGCTCAACTCGGTCCATACTAGCCAGCCCCATATTAGACTAATTAAGAAACCTTCTATCTCACTTTAGACCAATCATGTTTTACGGTAAATGTAAAAACAGTAAATTACAATATCAATTAATTTAGTCCACATTAGGAAAACTCTTACACCATCTACTAGACAGAGCAATCAAATCGCAGACACCCAATTGCAATAACAAAACAACGAAACACCGAAACATACAAGAGAGAACGAAGAAGTAGGAGAAGAAGGAACTCTAAGATTAGCATTTTGGCACATTCCTCATGGCGACCGACAACCCATGTCAGGATTCGATAAAATCGAACCCCCCACGGTGCGCATAATTCGTTGCGGATCGCTCTTGCCGAAATCTTTCTTGTCATCGAGTCCCCCAATCACCATTCGCAAAAATAACAAAAGTGAAGGAAAGAAAAGAAAAGACTCACGGATCCTCTGGATTTCCTTGATCCTCAGTAACTCCACCAGAAGATCCAATTGATTTTGTGAATGGACGAAGAACGTGTGGATTAGACGATGAAGGCTTGTGTCGACAACCAGCGCTTGATTCATAACTTTCATCCACTTGACTCCATTGTTGCAAAATAAATCCTTAAAATTGCTGGGAAAATATGGCTTCGAATTGGGTAGAATAATGAAATTGGATTTTGAGGCATGATATCATTTTCTATAAGGATTTATTTGCTTCACAATGTTACTAATGGTCACTGGCAAATTTCCTTTAGGATACAACAAAGTCTTAAATGAGAATACTAGATAGCAATTTTAATATTTCTCCAAGGTCTCTCGTGGGAAATAATTGAAAACAATGGATGTATAATCTTTTGAAAGAAGACAAAACTAGAAGAAGATGATTGTTTAATCTCAAAACAACGTTACTTATCTTTGTCTTTCGAATAGAGACAACTCTTCAAAAGGTTGCAAAAAAGAACAAAGGCAACCTTTCAAGAAATGTTGCAAAATAAATAAGTATATCTCAAAGGTTACATTGAAAAAACATAAAAAAATTCGGAATTAAATAAAAAATAAATAAAAAATAACCGTAACTTTTTTTTTAAATAGTCGCATTGTTTCAACAAGACTTTATATTTAATTTTTTATAGAAATAAATCCGAATTTTTCAATAAATAAAAATAATAATCATTGGTTAATGCCAAATCTCATCCACGTGTGCACTCACATCTTTTCGATGTGGAAGAAGGCACCTCTTCATTTGTTTTATAAACAAACTACCAACAACAGCAACTAGGAGACAAATAAACCGTATCAAAATACAAGTTTCTGCTTTGAAGAGGTTCTCACCATAATTCTTGGCATAGGTTTGCCTAATCAGCTTCCTCTGCACCGAATTCCTATGAGCCAATATGGAGATGATCAACTTCTCATTTGTTGCCCATCCTTCAAGTCGTTCATGAGAAACATCACACGAGAAAAGATTAGATTAGACAATAAAGTGTGATTATTTTTTTTCCAAGACCACACTACATGCCGGGCTCAAGGTAGGAAAACACCTTCTTTACTTTGTACTGGTGAACATGTTGCAGCTACAGTGGGATAATCATGTCGAATTCAAAAGGAAATCATAATGATCGATCGAATTTTTTTGCATCTCCTGATCACTTCTGGACCCAAAAACAGCTCGACCTTAGCAGCTGATCACCCCAAAAGAAAGCACAAGAACTCTAGAACAGATCGCCACCACAAGATCACTCGGACTGGACCACGCACGACAGGGGAGCACGAAGAAATGAGAAAGGTGGCGAGGAGATGGCGTGCCCCTGCGAATGTTTTTCGGAGTTGATCGCATTCATCGGCCATGGAGAGCACCGGCTCTGCGTTCACGTCGAAGCGAGAACGAGAGAGAGAGAGAGAGAGGCACGAGTGTCGGTGCGAGATGAGGGAGATGAGGCGCGCAGAAGGCAGGCCCCCTCCGGGCCCGTTTGGAAAAAAAAATTTCAGGCCAGATTAATGGGCGGGCCGGGTCGGGTCGCGCATGGGTTTTGAGATCTTGCCGGAGCATACACACGTTCATTTCAAAAATATAATTAATAATGGAATCTCTAAAGTAAGTCCAAATTTCTAATATAGGAATGAACAATTGTATGAAAGTTACAAGCAAAACAGTAAATTAGGATAAATCAAGGCTAAATCAAGGCTCTAGGCATTTCATCCATCTTATTGGCTCTTGACACTCCCATTTTCACCTTAAATTTATTATATTATTCATTGCGAGTCTCACTCTTGATTTAAGATTATTTCTTACATTATTTCTTTGTTTTCTTTTGTATCTATTTTATTAAAAGAAAAAACCACACACATCGTCTCAAGCAACTTTTTTTTTTCACTCTAGCTGCTTCTTCCACACCAATTACAGTTTAACGTTTTATATTTGTCTTCTTCTAAACTTATTTTGCTAATTATTACTTTATTTTCCCATATAATCATCATGATTTTCAATGTTTCGAATTCGACTTTTGGTACAAAATTATGATAATTTACTCAAAGGTTGAATATTATGGTTGATGAATACATTATATACAATAATATACTCATCTTTCATTGTTTTATTTTTTGTAGTCTAGTCATTATGGAGGACAATATTGAAGAGCAACCAAAATTTTAAAATATATCCGTTGATGATGAAACAATGAATGGAGAACAACAATCAATCGTGTCAACTAGTTCATTTGGAGCTGTGGTACTATAACATTGAAAATCATTCCTACATACATATATATTTTCAAGAGAGTAAACTTTTTTAGGGGAGCCAAGCAATCAAACGAACAATATCTCTTATTAAGTTGCATATGCAATTTGCTATTATTGCAGTACATTTGTATCTTGAGGATAATTTTACTTTTCATTGATGATTTTATGAAAAATTCTGATGCATTTAGAATTGACAAAAAAATAAGTTTGCAAATGGTTTGATTGGGTTGTCTTGTAGTGTCATTACAGTTGTCATGAATTCTTGTCAACAATCGCGTAATCAAAGCAAAGATAATATTATACGTAACAATGTTTTAGGGAGCATTTTCTTTTGCATTTTGTGATAATAATTGATGTTTAAATTTTTTTATGTACTCAAATTTTTCGTATTTTGGACATCATGCAATGATGGCATGAAAAGTAACAAAAAATTGGACTATTGGATTCTCTCAATAAAATGAAAGAAGAGAGATTAAAATATACAAACTACAATGTAATGAGTCTAATGACACATATAAAAATTATAATTAAACAAAATGCATACTAAAAATAGTAGATGATTGTTTTTCTCATACTTGTGCTAAAGTTATTTTTTAAATAATAATTGGCTAGTACAAAAGAGAATATACAACTCATTAGTATAACAATTAGTCGTCTATCTACTAAATAAAGTATTTTTCGAAAAAGAGGGACACCAATTTTGTTCCTCAAAATAGAGCACTTACTATCAAAAGTGGGTATGGATATAGGAAGTCCGATCATTATCTATCGAAATAAACAAAAAAAAGTAAAAAAAGGAAAAAGAAGAAAAGAAGGTAAGACATAATCTTAAATCAAGAGAGGGCCCCACATTTGACCTCAACAAATGTTGTTGGAGCATGGGTAGTCAGCAAAATTAAAACAATGTACCACCATGATGTGGGTGGATGCTGATGTAGGGCATTTAGTTTCTTACTGGTTCGAAACTTGGTATGTTTGGTTTAATGGGGGTTATTTTGGACCCTTCGAGGTATGTCGAACCACCTAAAGGCCTCGACAAATCCTCACCAAATGTCATGGTGTTGAATCCGCCAGACAGTCGGTGATTGATTCCGACCTCGTCTCGTAAGGACACCGGCCTAACCATGGGGATACTAGCTTTTGACGCCATCCTTGTAGAGGAGTTAGGACTAACCTTCTATCCCTTTTGGAAGTAATCGGAATGGCCCAATTAAGCAGGCTTGTAAATGCAACCTTCCGATCCTAATGAAGCATAATATAAGTAGTGTGTTTGTATGTGTTTTCCTTACTATCAGCTTAGTATTTATTGGTTGGGTATTATAGTTGCATGTTCTTGCTTGTGCTTAACTAAAAGATAAAAGTAATGAGACAGCAGCATCTCGCGGGACGTTGCAAATTAATCCTGCGAATGTTATTTTCCCACGACGAGGGAAGGTTCAGGGCATGACATGTACGGGTTCTCATACATTTATGACTTCATGTTAATGGAGGAAGGTTCTAGTATTCTCATTTTCTTATATGTTAACAAGATATCCATGCATTACACGGGATTGACACTATATACTTCATATTTTCCTAAAAGATTGTTACTTCAAGATAATTATTTGATACAGTTAACGTTGATTGATACTTGTCTTCATCGCTTTAAAAGATGTGCCTTATCTTTTCTACGATAAGTCTGAAGAAATACCAATTTATATGCCATTTCTCGGATAAGCATCACTTGCGACGAAAATTGACATCTTAGTTGTTTATCCCATCTTTCTTGGAGAAGTAATACCAAGGCACTGGTAACTTTTTTTAGTTGATTAGCTAATATCATTTATTTGTATAATATGTTCTAGCAATATTTTGTGATGATGAGTTACGTTATTATCGATACTTTATCAGAGATTTAGTATAAATTTGTTTATTTATTTATTATACATGGGATATCATGTCATAAAATTTTTAAAAGTATGTTTTATTTGTTAAATATAAATTATCATGTTATAATAAATATTTCTGCACTGTTCAACTATTTGCGAGCATGTTATCTATCATAGATTTGAGACATATTAATGTCATTTATATGTTAAATATGATCTATCGTTACATAAGTTCTTTATTGATTTGTTAATATCATTTTTCTATGCAATTCCACAAAATATTTTGTCATGATGCGTATTCATATAACTAATCATAACAATAGTCACTCATTATACCCTATCCTTATATTTATTGTTGAAACATACACAGTCATGTAACAGGACCTTCTAAACATATACCGTTTTTCCCTTCTATGATGGGTGATTTACTATAATGGTTCATTTGCAGAGCATGTTATATAAATTGTTTGTGATGATCAATATTTATTTGATTGATTTTTTCAATGTTATTTATTTGTTAAATATAAATCCAACATGAGATTGATCTTTTGATATTTTATTTTTCAAATACAAGTATTATTTATTTGTCAAGTATGAGCCTGGTATGAGATTGATCTCAGATATTAATAGCAATCAAATATGAGATGGATATCTCAATAATGTTAAACTTTTGTAAACCTAATCTTAAGCAAGTATTCTTAAAGGACATTGTTATTTTCACACCATGAATAGCTGGAAATGCATGCACACCACTTTAAATTTAAACTCTTCATATACCCTCAACATCACTCTCCTCGAAACAGCCATTATCATTTACCTGCTTCAGATTCCATGGACCGGAAAAGTAGCCCATATCACCGTTGGATTTCCTTTCCTCGATCGAGCCCAATTTCCTCAATCTATAAACTCTAAAAATCACTTCTCAAAATGTTAGAAAGATATGAGAATGATTCCATAAATACTGGAAGAATATATGTCAAGGTGGAACTTACAAGATATAGAAACTAGTTGTCACGAAATCTCGTCAAGTTGGTTTTATATCCGGTGAACTAAGATAGTGAGGATATGAAGACGTGATAAGCTAATCACAAAACTATGCAAATTAGTTGAATTAACGATAAATTTGTAAACATTCACCAAGATCGAAGGGACGACACTCATTCAAGCCAGCCCTCCGAGATGCAAGAAGGGCCTGAATCAGAATAGACTTGGGAGCTAAGAGAGATTGGCCAGGTTTATAACTAGTTCGCACCGGGAGTCAATTTGAGGATGGGGGAAAGAGAGATCTCGATAAAAAATAATAACAAAAAAGAGATAGAGGAGAAGCAAACTATTATAACAATGAAAAGGTCATAAGACATTATAAACATTTCAATTGCTTAAGTTGTGTTTTTAAATTAGGGATGAAATTAGTGAGACACTTTTTAATATATATAATATATAGGTATTTCCTTATATAATCTATACATAAATAGTTATATTAAGAATTAGAGATTTGCTAGGATTATATATTTGCTAAAGTCACGATTAAGAGCATCATTACACAAATATGCAGAAGAATTGATTAGAGAATTATTACTTAAAATGCATAAGAGTTAGAGATTTGTTAGGATTGGAGGTTTTCTGAAGTCAAAATCAGAAGACAAATTATAGGGTACCATGAATGTGTCAAGTGGTACCATGCCATGTAATAGATATATGACACAACGTAATTGTAAAATGAGAAATCCTTAGCTTGATAGAGATTTCACCATAAATAATTTGCATTATTGCTTAAATTTTTGGATGTGGAATTTCTTGGACTTGTCCTTGCTCAAATAGATAAATGGTTTTTTAAGAAAACTTTCTATCCCATCCCTGTTCAAGATGTAGCTTTGAACTTTGTATATGCTCCTCGTAGGGGGAAAAGTGTTAAAAAAGTCCTAAACCTTTTGCATTTGTGCCAATTTAGTCCTAAACCTTTTTTTGGTACCAATTAAGTCCTAAACATTTTTACATTGTGCCAATTCAGTCATTTCCGGTCAATTTTGGCCGGATTTTGCTAACTGGATGTTGGCCAGCTGATATGGCCTAATCGATGTTGACGTGGACAACTTTTAATAATATTTTAATATTTTTGAATTTTTTTTTTTTAAATTTTTATTTTTTTCCTTCTCCTCCTTCTTCCTCTAGCCGGTCACCAAGCTCCGGCGATCGGCTAGAGGTGACGGCCAACGAGGTCGAGGTTGACCTTGCTGGCCACCTCGCTAGTGGCTGTGAGGCTCGCCCTCGCCGATCTGGCAAGGGTTAAGCCTCGCCTAGGGTCGGCAAGGGAGAGCCTTGCCAGCCCGGTGCGAGGTTGCCCTCGAGCCTCGAGCTAGCCACCTATCGGGCTGGTGAGGGCGAGGCTCGCCACCCAAGCCTCGAGGGCGGCCTCGCGCCAGGCAGGCGAGGCTTGCCCTTGTCGGATTTGGTGAGGGTTAAGCCTCGTCGGCCATGGGTGAGGCTCGACCCTCGCCAGATCCAGCAAGGGCCCGCTCAGCGCGAGGCCGCCCTCGCCTAGCGAGGTGGCCGGTGAGGTCGACCTCGACCTCGCCGGCCGTCGCCTCTGGCCGGTCACCGAGCTCCGGCAACTGGCTAGAGGAAGAAGGAGGAGAGGGAAAAAAGAAAAAGAAAAAATAATAAAAAGAAAAAGAAAAAAAAATTTAAGAATATTAAAATATTATTAAAAATTGTCCACGTCAGCGTCAATCAAGCCACGTTAGATGGTTGGCGTCCAGTCAGCAAAATCCTGCCAAAATTGATCAGAAAGGATTGAATTGGCACAATGTAAAAATATTTAGGACTTAATTGGTACAAAAAAAAGGTTTATGACTAAATTGGCACAAATGCAGAAGGTTTAGGATTTTTTTTAACACTTTTCCCTTAAGAATATGTCACCACCATGTACCTTTCCAATTGCATCAAATTGACCTACAACGGATTGCAAGTCACAAGGGCTTTGACAATATGCCTGGACTAAGTTACTAATACTAAATAAGAAAACCATGCCAACCCAAACTCCATGCGAAGAAAAGTCCCTTAGCGCTGGGAGTCTAACTTGGCGACGGTATTGCTCAAGGGCTAGGTCAAACCATCATGTGAAGGTCATGAGAATTCCAAGTGTAGGGGGCTTGACAGGTTCTAGGGAAGAATCTTTCTTTTCCGCTTGGTCCAACAATTCGCTACAACATGATCCTCTCCACTTTGAGAAGGCGCATGCTTTGCTGACAAGCCTAATTTGGTTTGGAGATTGGAGGACAATCATAATAAGAACACTGTTTGGCCTGGAACGAAAATATTATGAAGTTTCTACCTGTGGTCATGCCTCAATTTATGTCCTGGGATTGCTCTTGCTCTTGCTCTTGCTCTTGATGGGTAGGGAAACTTATGCTTGTCCATCCATCAAGTTGGTGCTCTTTCGGCCATTAGTTTGCGTCCCTGCTTTTTTTTTTCCCCCTTTTTTGGGCCCACTCCAACTTTTGAACTTGGAAATCAACCCTGGAAACCCACCCCAATGGGCCGCGTGCCTGTTGGCACTTCCCTGTTGGGATTTTAATCTGATCTGAACCCGTAACGGATTAATTGATAAGGCTTCCTTAGGTGTGCTGTAAAATGTTCCATCGCCATTGCATCATGGTTGTGCTTATTGAGATCAGCCTCGCATCAATTTGCAATTAGCAGCTGAATTTCTTGTGGGAAGTGGGGGTGTGGTGGTAAGCAACTTAAGAGATTGCCATGACACTGCTAAAGCATCTCCAAGGCTCCTGTGGGTGGTTTAATGTTAGATGGTTCGGATAGCATTCGTGCCTGATGGAGGTGTCATAAGAGATGAAAAAGGCAATGCAATCCGTAGTTTCCACATGAAGCTGAAATGACCCTAAGCAATAAGCATTATGGTTGAGATTCTGCCACCCCGATGGACATCCTCTGGCAAACAACACAAACATTTGATGGATATCCTCAAGCTACTTCAGGACTTTAACCTCCGATCGTTATAATATTTGTTCCTCATCAACTAAAAGACCATAGCATCAGCAGTTTCTGCAGCATTGTCCATTGAATTTGCTAGCCTGGTATAACATGATTGCATCGAAACCAAGTTCACGATCACTTACTAGCAGTCTCGATTAAAGATCAAAATCAAAAACTTCTCATAAGTACATAAACCAACGCCATGATAAGAAGTGTATTTGCTTCGCATAGATACAACTGACAACTGGGGAGGCATGTTGGTAACTACATGTTGTTGGAAAGCAAGGAAAATAGAAACGCCTCAAACCCCACCAAAAAAAGAGATATTGCCTCCACCGGAATAGCTTCACAAGTACTTGTAAATCAAGCCTCAACGTGGCCAATCAATGCCAGAAGCATCTTTTCATAGTCTCCGGTAGTGTCCTTGACAATTGCACGATTGAGAGGGATGCTATTCCTCCTCGGGTACTCCTCACTTATAAACTTCATGTCAACCTCGGCCCTGGTAGCAACTACTCTGTTCAGAACCCCTTCATCTGTTCCTCGCTTATCGATGGCTAGATGAAGAACCTTCTCAAAATATTCTCAAGGCGAGTCAGGCACTTTACTGTAGCTCTCAGTATAATAAGGAACTTGTCTTTTGGATCAGTTTTCAAATCCTGCAAACATGAAGGATCAAGAATTAGACAATCCTTAATCTAGAACAAAGAAAAGTCAATATGTTCTGATGCATAGTACAGACATTATAGTCTGGAAGTAAATGAACAACTCGGAAATGGGTGATATTATCACATCTCAATGTTTTTGAAACAAGACATCTTGGAGTTGCCTCTTAACAACATGACTATTAACCAAAAAGAATACTACCCTGGAACTCTTCATCCTCGAGGAGCTATAAGCTTTAGACATATAGGTAAAAGAACTTGAAAGGTCCAGTTCATGGAAATTCCAACTCACCTTGTTGATATCATTTCCAAACTCATTTTTGTTGTGATTCAGCGTAGCATTGACCTGTGCTTTGCTCCTAGTAGCCAAAATCCTTATGAGATCTTCATGGCCATAAGCCTTCTCTGAGATCTTCTCATGGAGTATCTTAGCCTCTGCTTTTGCCAAAGTCATATTCATCTCATCTCCATCATAACAGTAGGAGCTCACAAGAGGTACCGGCAACTAGGAGACAAAGAAACCATATCAAATTAAAGTTCTTTCCCTACAGGCGAGGAAATTACTAACATCATAGTGGACATAGGCCCGTTTCTTTTAAAAAATAAAAATTGTTTGGCAGCATGGAAACAAGGTATGCTCCTAACATGAAGTGTTAAATGTTTTTACAGAAATGAGGTATAAGGGGAGTAGTGCTTGTTGACTCTTTGTTTTGTAGGAAGGTGTTGGGATTGAATGTTTTTCTTATATATTGAAGTGTTGCTTGCATTATAAATTGTTGTGCATGGTTTTCAAATTGTTTTAGCACTACACATTGCACATACAACCTGCCGTCGGACCTAGACCGCATTTAAGGATTCTAGGATGGTGTTGAGAAATGGATCAACCTTGAACGCGAGACCGTGATGTAGAGGTTGCCTTTCTCAACCTCGAAAATTTTTCTTGGTGTCAAAACGTTTATCCTTGTTCGCGAAACTGCGTGACCATAGGATTTTCTTTTGACTGAGCTAGAGTTAAGAGGACCCGACATTTGTACGTGAGACTGCGACTAGTCGGCCCATCCTCTTAGCTCTAACTTGCTAAGCCTTGTAGTTTAGGTGTTAAGCCTCACATCTCATGCGCCTGTCAATGTGGTTGCCATTTTTTTTTTGTGAAGTAAGTATTCTCACCTTATAATACGCAATTTATTTACTTTATTGCACTTTCTTTTGGTCCATGACACTAGGTTGATCGTAAAACTTAATCTATATACAGTGGGGAGATCCGATGTTCAATTCGTTCCAACTCCTAAGATTGAGCTCAAAGGGTGGTGGAATAAATTAAGTAAAGAAGGTCAAGATTATGTGGAATCGATACTGGGACGGCTCATCTCCCTTTTGGATATTGGAGTCCATAGTGGTGTTTTGCAAGCTATATCACACTTTTGGTGTCCCGAGATGACTACATTTATTTTTGGTAAGAATGAGCTAACTCCAACACTGGAAGAGTATAGCATTATCATAGGAATGCCCCTTGAGACTGAACTTGTTAGGCCACCTCTTGGTATGGAACCCACATCAATTTTATCTCAATTTCTAAGAATTAAAACTGATGAGGTTAAGAAAATTTTGAAAGCTAATTGTAATGCATGCCCTTTCTCCTTTTTGGCTGATCATTTTTTAAATCAATCCTCAATGTGCCAAAAAGGGTAGGATATTCATCTTAGCATTCTTAGGACTTATAATATTTCCTCATCGAAGAAATGCTATTGATCCTTCAATTGCATGGGTGGTCAGACAAGTATGTGCTGGCATGAACTTTATAAACATGATTTTAGCTGAAACATTTTTATCCCTCAACCGTTTTAAACAAAATGGAGAAAAAATCATGAATGCCTCTCCTGAACTTTTACAAATTTGGTTTCTTTCTCACATGAAGGAGTTTGGTCATTTCATGCGTCGCGGTGAAATTAATGATTCTAATTACCCAATAAAGAGATTTTCAATCTTAGAGAAAAAGTATACCGGAAAATCATTTTCAGATTGGGTGATTTTTCTTAAAGATCTAGATCTCAAGGGCTTCCTATGGTATGCCAAATGGTTCCATGTTAGCGTGGCTCGTTTCTCTCACAAGACAGATAATCCAATTCCACTGATGGGAATTACTGGTGCAACATCTTACTATCCTTATAGAGTGGCCCGCCAGTATTGAGTGCTCGAAGATATCCTACCTCCTCTCCGAGTGGATTTGTTTCAAGCCCGCTTCATGCACAAGGATCACAAATACCTCGATGAGATCGAGCATCTTGAAAATGCATGGAAGGAATGCCATCCGGAAAAGATAGTGGTGCCTAGAAGATTGAAAGGAAAAGAGAGGGTTTTCATGCCTCGGATTATTATATCTACCATCATCGATCCCTCAAGCTCTACTTCTGTGATACCCGAAGTGACCATGAAGCCCACTCGTAAAGCACAAATTGAACGTCTTGAAGAAACGGTGGAAAGGAAGGAGGCTCGAATCTCCGAGTTGGTTCGGCGAACAAGAAGCTTCGAAAGGGCGTGATCTCCCAATTGTATATGGAAAAGAGTCGCTAGATTTAGGAGTTTAATTTTGGCTTTAGGGTGTTATTTCAATTTCTTAGATTGATGTTTTAGGAATTTAATTTCCTAGGGAGTTATTTTAACGTTTTAAGTTGATGTCTTTGGAATTTGATTTCACTTAATAAAATAAATGATTGACCGTTGTCATGGACCAAACTCATTTGTTATAATGCTTACTATATATTTCTTTACATTGCTAGGTAACAACACGGCTCACCTAAGATCGCCCATCCGTACTCATTCTAGAGCAATAATGGCTGATGACATCGAACAAGTGCGTGTTGCTGAACAAACTCGCGTTGCTGTCCTCCAATTGGAGATGAAACAAGTCTTGAATGTTCTTGAGCAGCTCTCTAAGAAAATCGATTCTCTCCAAGCAAACACTGCCCCACCAGCTCCGCAAGTTGAAGCGGTGTTACCACAACATGCTCCCATGGCTGATCCAAGAGATAAAGGCAAGAATACGACCTCAGTTGGGCCATCAACCTCTGAGGATCCCTTCAAGGTTAAAATTACTGACGCGCCTCAAATTGTTGTTGATGATGAGGTACAAATGACACCTTCGGCTGTACCAAAAACTGAGCAGGAAAAACGCTTGATAAAAATCGAGGAGAAACTTAAGCAGCTACAGGGTGCATTTAGCCAAGACCCAACTGATCTGTCCTATTATGCAAAGATCAAGATACCAAAGAAGTTCAAAATGCCAGACTTTGAAAAGTATGATGGCACCTCTTGCCCGAAGATCCATTTGCAGACTTATGTGGTTAGGATGACCCCATATGTTGATAACATACCCCTGATGATTCAACAATTTCAAGCAAGCCTGACAGGACCAGCACTTCAATGGTACATTATGAAGAAGATTAATCTGCTAGAGACTTGGGAGGATTTGACTGATGCCTTCTTCAAGCAATATAAGTATAATATTGATGTCACTCTATCTCGAGAGGATTTGCTTCGCACTGAGAAGAAGAAAACGGAATCTTTCAAGGCATATGTCACGAGATGGAGGACCGTAGCTGCTCAGATTACTCAGTCGACGAAAAGGAGCGATGGATTTGTTCATGAAGACACTCCCTTTGAATATCGAAATCGGATGTTAGGATCGACTGCCAAGTCATTCAATCAGCTAATCCCTGTTGGCAAGCAAATTGAAGTAGCATTACGTGATGGATGGGTGTTTGATCAAACCGGCTCGTATATGAGAGTCTTAGCCAAGAAGGATAAGGAGCCTGTAGCGGAAGTTAATGCAGCTTATGCAAAAGAACTCTTCCAGGCGTCAATTTACGCCTCTTCCTAAGCCATTGTCCAAGATCTTGCCAACCCTTCAGAAGAAAGGATTACTCGCTAAGGAGCCTAAGCGACCTAATCCCGAGCATTTCCCCAACTATGATCCTTCCAAGACATGTGCTTACCATATGGGGGAGGTAGGACATTCTGTTGACGATTGCTATACGCTGCGACACAAAATCCAAAATTTGTTGGATGCTAAGGTGGTCTCATTCCGTGATGCACAGCCAAACATCCACAATAATCCACTCCCTGACCACCCAGAAGCTGTGAACCCCATTTTTAGTTTTGATGCTGGTCAAAAGAGGAGCTTGAGAGTACATGTGGACGATGTTTATAATGGTTTAGTTCGAGCTGGATACTACTCAGACGTAGAAGAGCCTACCATGTCTCAAAAGGTGCAAAGAGTTAAGGCAATGTTCAAAAAGGGGATGATTGTTTACGCAAATCATGCCGACACAATTTCGACTGTCACTCCAATCGTTATTGATCTGGAGGAGGAGTTTTCTGGTTTTAAGGATGAGTTTACTGGCTTGAACATTGGAGCTAACGATCCCCTAGCTTTTGACATGCCATCGTTGGAAGATGCGTAAGATGAAGATGGATTAATCATCAACGATGTGCCACCATCGATAATGAAGAACTCGATTCTCGATGTTACACAACCCTATGCATACACAGGCGATAAGGCGGTACCATGGTGTTATGATGTGGAGATAGATGTGGTCACTCGATCGGGATGCACTTATGCTCAAGCCAACGCGCAACCTGTCAAGCTAGTCACCGATAAGAGAGACGTGAGGCAAGGGAAGAGAGAGGCAAGGGATTAGGGTTTTTACGTTAAAAAGGGGTAAATGTGGAATTATGGTTAATGAGTGAGGGTAAGATTGGAAATTCAAAAAATTCATTAACTGAGGTACTGTTGCATGCCAAGAATGCCAGAAAGCCAAAGTAGGGGAGAGGGAGCCTTGAGCTAAGGGCCTTTACAGGGCCTTACAAATGCTAGCATTTCCTAAATGGGCTTCCAAAAATAATTGCCAAACACACTTGCCTTCGCCCAAGGGGCTTTAGACGTCCAAAGGACTTTGCAAAGTTGCTCCCAAACGCAGCCTTTGAGCACTATCTCAGGCGGAGGAGGAGGCGGGTCCTTGGATTCCTCCGCCTTCTTCTTTCCCTTCTTCTCTTCATCAGCTGCTTTTTCGGGCTTCTTCTCCGGTTTCACTTCCTCTGGCTTCTTGGCCTCCTCCTGAGCCTTTGGCTTCTTCTCCTCCTACACAAATCCATGCAAACCAAAAAGGAATCAGCGCACTAAACCCACAAAGCAAAGCGAAGGCAGAGCTTTGAAAGCGAAGGCAGAGCTTTGAAAGCGAAGAAGAAGACCTCTCCCATTGGGGCTATTCTGTTTAACTCTAGTTCAGAAGAAAAGACTTGAAAAAGAAGAAGGGTATGGAGACACTTGGGGTTAGGGTGGAGATAAGATTTGAGGCTCTCTCTCTCCTGGGTGTTGCTGCAGTGGCTACCAGAAATTGCTCAGGACCATTAGATCTCGCTCGCAATTCCCACCACCATCCCCAGCACCACGAACACCACCAACATCAGCATCCGAGCTCGAGAGCCAAGCTCAGCAACCGTGCTCTCTCCACCTCCTGCAAGCCCTGGTCCGCCATGGAATCTCGACCCGCTCAGAGTGATTCGATCAATCGATGGATGATGCAAGAGCCGGAGTCAAATAGAATCGAATCGATGTTCTCTCAGAGGAGACATGAGAGAATAACCAAACCGTTTGGTTAATGGTTTGATTTTATTGATTTGTGGTTTGGTTCGGTTCGGTTCAGTTAATCGATAAAAATCGAACCAATACAAAAACATTGGTTTTGAATGAAAATCAAATCGAAAACTGAACCAAATCGAAGAAACAAAATTTTTCGGTTCGGTTTGATTTTCAATTTGGTTCCTGACACCCCTAGTGGAAACTAGAGGGACACGGAGGAAGATGAGAGAGAGACGTCGGCATGTGGTAGTGTCCAGGCTTGTTGGGCCGGATTTGGACAAAATTTTGAGGTCCGGTCAATGGGTCGGACGGGTCAGGCCGGGGGTTTTAAAATTGGCCATGTTTAGGCAAGGCAGCAGCCCTTGGCCCCACAACCCAATCCCTTGATTTTGGATAAGGGCGAGCATCGATCTAGGGTCAACCCTGGACCATCCCTGGACCGGCCCAATCTTGCCGGTCCTGATTCGGTTCCCTAGGAATCTGGGTCGGTCCTTGGTCTTAGGATTCCTAGACCATTTGGACTAGCATTGTGGGGGTTGTTCCTTGGTTTTGAGAGTTCAGGGTCAATTCAACCCAGACATCATGACTATATATATAATTTTTTATATAGATAATACCTTAAAATAAACGACGTTAACAACATTAAACAGCTTTTTAGTGATGAGTTCAAGTAATTATACATTGTTCTTTAATAACTTAGATTGTTAATATCTTTTACGACGTCAATAATCATAATTTATGCAGGAGGAAAATGTTTTTGTGAGGAGTCCTCATGGTGTCCAAAAGGGCATAAACAGCTCCTCCTCTAGTACCCGTTCTCTTTCTGTCTTATTTGTCCTCTTAGTTTTCAATTTGGCAAAATCAAAAGAAACAACTTATCCACTCACCACTTGACACTCGCCTCACTCGCTTTGGGTTACTTGTGCTGCTCGCCACTCAATGCTCGCTTGGCTTGTTGCTCCCCGCTCGACATTAAATGCTCACTCCGTTTGACACTCACTCCACTCGACCTTTGCCGCTTGCTTTTCTTAGCTAACCTTGCTCGTCATCAAACCCATTAGATCGGTTAGGTCCTCGGTTGCCCTTTCAAGGAATACATAAAATGAAATAAAAAAATTATTGGTTGATCCTGGGTTGACCTTGGAATTGGACTGAATCCATTGGATTGGTCCTGTCCCCAATCGCTTTTTCAAGAAGTACAAAAAAATGAAATAAAAAATTATCAATTGGTTCCGGGTTAACCCTTGAATTAGACCGAACCTATTGGGTCGGTCCGGTCCTTGGTCCAAAGCTCAATAGGGTCAGTCCTCGATCCCAAAAATTGAAAACTAGCACTGTGCGGATTGGTCTTAGGGTTAGAGGGTGGACTGGCTCAATCCGGATCATGCTTATCCCTAATTTTTGACCTTCTTCTTTTTATTAAAGAAAAAAAAAATCTTAGGGTTAGAGGGTGGGCCGGCCCAACCCGGACCATGCTCACCCCTAATTTTAGACCTTCTTCTTTTTATTAAAAAAAAAAAACTTTTGGCTTTTTTTTTTTATCAATATTCTTTCTTTTACCTATTTATCCTTTTTCCTTAATACTTTCATTTTTTTTTTGTTTTTTTGTTTTTTTTACAACTAGTTGGTGCGACACTTGTGCCGCGAACTTTAAAGAATAGAGGAAAATATGATACGTTAGCTCGATCTTAATTGTCAATCCACTGAAAGACCACTTCGATCAGACCATGATCTCCAAGCGGATCGTAGATCTGAACACTAAAAATGGAGCACAACCATCGGCGACTGAACAACACGCGATAAGGGAATCGAATGAGGCAGCGAGAAGCAGATAGAGCGAACCTGTGAACGCTTTCCGGAGCTGCTCGTAGTCATTGCCATGGGGGGCACTGGTTGCGGGATAGTGAGAGTCGACATTGTTGAGGGAATGGAAGATCGGGGGGGTATTTTGTGTGAACGAGTCGAAGCGAAAACGAGAGAGGAGGAAGAAGGAGGAAACAAAACGGAGACAGAGAAAGTCAGCCTCTACTTTCAAGGGGAGAGAGAGAGAGAGAGAGAAAGAAAGGACGCGCGCCACGTAACATGGAAAGCAATAAGCGAGGAGGCGTTGCACGAGTGCCACGTGTGCACCACGTCCGATTTCTCAAAGTGGAAACCGGAGGGATACGGAGGAAGACTACAGAGAGAGGCGTCAGCACGCGGCAGCGTCCAGGCCCGTTGGGCCGGATTTGGACAAGATTTTTGGGTCCAATCAATGGGCCGGTCGCGTCAAGACGAGGGTTTTGAAATCAGCAAAGTTCAGGGCAGCAGCCCTTAGCCCCACAACTCAATCCCTTGGTTTTGCCCCCTTTTTTTTTTTAATAGAATAAAACTTTAGCTTTTTTATTAACATTTTTGTTTTACTTATTTATCCTTTTTCCTTAATACTTTCAATTTTGCAAGTTTTTTTACAACTAGTTGGTGCCACACTTGTGCCACACACTTTAATGATTTAAAAAAAAAAGATGATACGTTAGCATTTCTCATTGGGAAAAGTGGGCAGAACTTATGAAGGAAGTATATTATACCAATTTGATAAGTTTTATAACTCGAATGTACTTTTTAAATATTTTAAGACTCAATTTTATTTTTATGATGAGTTTTTTAAATTCTCAGATACTAATTTCTAAAAATAATCCTCATTAAAATTGATTCTCCCTTTTTCAAAGGATGTAAAGTTACTCATATAATTTAATCTAAGAAAGTCATACTCTGATATGCACTTCATCTTTTCTTAACTTTTGATGTCGGTGTGCATTCAACTAACATAGTTGGACCAAACTTCACAAAACTAGATGCCAACATACACCAATTGTGCTTATTTTTCAATTTATCACATTTTCCACCGTCAGTGTTTAGGATTCTACATGACAAGCCAAATTGTAACAAACAAATGTAATATTTATAAGAAATATCATGATCTTATTATCTTTAAAGCTATTCTTAAGGATTGGACGTCCCAACTGTAGGTCATCAATTCCGAGATGGAATTGCAAATGACAGTAATTCCCAAGTGCTTTCAAGTAACCAACGAACCATTACAGAAATTGATAATGGAATTAACCAAGATAATAAAGTATAGGAGATGGCTTGCTACACAATAGAAAGACTGAAGTATCTCAATAAGTGAAGCATTTAGGATCAATTAGTTCTTCCAATTTGATGTCCTCTGATAGGCTTAACATGATCGAGCTTTGCGATGATATTGCCCGAGAAACTTGTTGCATGGTTGGACAATGCTCTGGTTTGGGATTTAAGCACAAAAATGCCATCTTTGTCACCAAAGCCACTTCCCCTAACACATTACCTTTGGGGAATGGAACTCTTTGATCTAAAACTTCCTTCATTGGCCAAGAAATTATTGAATTGCTTGATGGTGATGAAGATGTGGACATGAGAGAAAAAATGAGATCGCCTGGATGGCATCCCATAATTACTTCCAATGTCACCACTCCGAAGCTATAAATATCGCATTGCTCATTCACTTCCATTGTGTATGCGAGTTCTGCAGAGAGAAAAGAGCAAATTTTTTTCTAGCTTTTATACAATATCTGTGCTTTGTAAATCTAAACTGATTTTGAGTAAATAAAATCTAGAGAATTAAGTATAAATCAATACATTCTTTATATTCCAATGAGATTTAAAATTTTCCGTTTCTTTAGGAAAAAAGTTTCACTTTTAAAATTGGTGGCCTTCATCTCAATTAATCTTCAATCGAACCTTTAAATCGCATGATAGCCTTGGACTTGTTGTTAGGAATTTACAAGTGTAAAAGGAAGGGAGCTAAAAAACAAGGATCTCATGTATGATCATTTTTCTATCTATAAAAATGAAGTGGGGTAAAATTTTGAAGAGACCAACTTACCTGGCGCTGCATATCCAAAGGTGCCTGCAAAGGAAGTCCAATTGGATGAATAAGGTTGTAGAACTTTAGCTGTGCCAAAATCAGAGACGTGAGCTTCATATTCTTTATCCAATAAAACATTCTTGCTTGATACATCTCGATGAATTATTGGGGGTGAGCATTCATGGTGCATGTAGGACAAAGCATAGGTCACACCTTTAACAACGTTCACTCTTTTATTCCAGTCAAATGTTGCGATCCTCTCTTCATTGTTCAGTACATCCTTCAAGCTGCCTGATTCCAAGAACTCGTACACCAAAAATGAATGTCGAGAACTCGAGCAAAAGCCATAGAGCTTGATGATATTCCGATGCCGAGTTTCAGTCAAAGCATGAATCTCCCTTTCAAATGCTTTTCGACTGGCCATTTCTACGTCAACTGCTTCCTTAAGTTTCTTTACAACAATAGTTTCACCTGTTTGCAACTGGGCCTTGTAAACCCTCCCATGTCCTCCCTCACCAATACAATATTTGGCATCAAACTCCTTTGTGGCTTCAATAATGCTCTCATAAATCATTCTTCCATCAAAGCTCCATATTGCCCATGTGTTTTCATTGCTTTCATCAGCTGAACTAGCATTTGTTTTCCTTATTCTTCGGCATCCCATACTTAAAGCTCCCACAACAAGAAGCAAAGAAAGTAAGCAACCCAAAGTAGGAATCAAAACTAGCAGCAACTTTTTGTTTTTGTTTTTGTTTTTGCCTTTTGACGTTGTTGCTGTACAGGGGTTGAGACCAGCAATAACTCCACAGAAGCCTTTGTTTCCTCTCACGACTCCAATTGTAGCATTACGAAAGGCTGGAATGTTTGGTAAAGGACCCTCTAACTCATTATACGATATGTCAATGGATGTCAAGCTTGTCATATCACGAAAGGTCGACATCATTGAACCGGATAACTAATTGTGTGAGAGATTGAGTATTTCTAATTTGTGCAATAGCCCAAATTGTTTGGGTATTTCTCCCGTGAGCAAATTTCGACTCAGATCGAGATGTTGAAGAGATTGAAGATTCCCGATCTCGATGGGAATACTCTTTTCTAGATTATTCCTGCTTAAATTTAAGAACAGAAGGTTGGAGCCCTCCCCAAGTTGGGTAGGAATTGAGCCGCTCAAGTTGTTTTTTGCAATGTTGAGTTTCTGTAGATTGGACAATGCTCCAAGTTCTTGAGGGATGTGTCCTACAAGAAGGTTGCAGTCCACAAAAAGCTCTTGCAGCAACTTCAGTTTTCCTAGGTCTTTAGGAATTTCCCCAATGATGTCATTTGAAGAGAGGTCAAGTCTTTGCAATTGAGTCATGTTTCCGAGCTGAGGTGGTATGGCACCGGAGATTTTATTGTTGGAGATCACAAAGCTCGTCAAATTTCTACATTGACTTAATGTTGGTGGTAGCTCACCGTAAAGTTCATTGTTGCTCAACTCAAGGTAATTTAAGGAGGGGTACACACCAAGAGCATCGGTTATATCTCCCTTGAGCAAGTTGTTTTGGAGCCTAACTCTATACAAACTTGAACAATTTTTCAGGCTTCTTGGGATGGGTCCAGTGAAGTGATTGTTTGATGCGGAAAAATTCACAAGAGCTTGGTTACCGCATATTTCTGGTGGCAATTGGCCAACAAAGTTGTTAGCACCTAGCTGTAAGATTGTGAGGGATGTGAGATTATTCATCTCGGTGGGAAGAGAGCCTGACATTTCATTTAGGAAAAGGGAAAGACATTTCAAATTAATTAACTTACCTATGGAGGATGGGATAGGACCCAACAACATATTTTCGAAAAGGCGAAGGTCAGATAGATTGGTCAAGTTGCCTATGGATGACGGGATAGGACCTGTCAAATTATTTTCTAAAAGTTGCAATCTGGTCAGGGATCTCATTCCTCCAATTTCTAAAGGTATGGGCCCAGAAAGTTGGTTGCCATAGAGCAAAAGATCTTGTAATGTACTTAGATTTCCTAGAGTTGTAGGGATGGATCCGTTGAGATCATTGTCTGATTAAAAAAAGGATATTGAGAGACCCCCACATTCCTATTTCCTTTGGAATGGACCCAACAAATTGATTATGTGAAAGATCCAAGTTCCACAAGCTGCTCATGTTTCCAATGAAAGAAGGAATTGGACCGGTGAACTTATTTTCATTAAACACGAGAGTTTGTAAAGAGCGCAATGACCCAAGTTGAGTTGGAATGTTTCCCGAAAAGCTATTTTGACGACAGTTAAGATAAGTAAGCTTGGAAAGATCGCCAATGCTCGGAGGGATGTTTCCGAAGAGTGAGTTGTTGGTAAGCTCAAGGGCGACCAAATTGGGTAAATGGGAGAAATTGAGATGTTGAAGCGTACCGTCTATGGCAGAATGCGAAAGGTTCAAGCTGGCAACACTCCCGAAAGAATCACAAATGATTCCGCGCCATAAGCAAGGGCTGCTTCCGTTCCACGAAGACAAAGTAGAGTGGCTCTTGTTGTCTAGCTTAGACTTCCATTTTAGGAGTGCCTCCACTTCCATTTTAGAAGAGCTTCGTGTTGAAGCAAGACAAGACATTTCTTGGACGAGCATGAGAAGGACAAAAGCGAGGAACAACATTGAGATTAGAAGAAGGAATCACTAAAGCAATACTTAGCTTCGTCGAAGTTTCTGTATGCTTAGCATAATCCGTTGCATTTGGACATTGGACTTTTATGATGGAATTGAAAGGTAAAGTGTGAAATTAAGAAAGAAGAAAGTGACTTTTGTCATGGTCGCCGGAATTCTAGTAGTTTTCTTTAATTACTCAAAGTTCTATATGGTTTTTCCATCAAAATAATCTAGTCTACGTTAAATAATTCAGTCTTCCTCCCCTCTCGTTCTTATTATACTAATGGACTTACTAATTAATAGTCATCAATTATGAAATATATACTTATCAATCCACACCACTCATGTAGTGAAACAATGTGAAAATCGACGAATATTGCCATTCAAATTTAACATTAGAAGAAGGAATCACTAAAGAAATTGATGAAAAATGATAAAAAAATCTTTAGATTTACGTAATTTGGTCTTAATGTTGATACTACTCAACAGAAAAAGATAACCTTTAAGAAATCCAATATAAATCTGAAAAATACAAAGCTTACAATGGCTTGAGAATTTCTAAATCCTAAATTATATAGAATAAAACCATAAGTGTTATCTCATATTTAGTTCCAACATGTCTGCAATAGGAAATTCCTGCATGATTTTTCCCTTTTAATGTGGACGGAAAAAACTTTTTGACGTCTGGTTATTCTACTTATCTTCCCCTTTTGGCCTTTTATCTTTTTGTTGAGCACCCCGGTGGAGGATTCATAATGATCCTTGAGACACGTATCAATCCACAATTGATGGCGTAAAAGGCAGAAAGAGATAGAGACACTATTAATCACTTTCTCTAAAAGTCTAAAGCAATGCTTAGCTTTCTCACAGTTTCTTTGATCTTTTTTGGAAAAACTGATTTTGACCTATCAAAGCCTTTTTACCTCCACCATTGTCTTCTTGAAATGACTGCCAAATTCTTGTTGCTTTCTCTCTCTTAACGTAACAAACATCTCTGCTTTAATGCCATGCATGCGCAATTCTTTTCTCTGCAATCATCGGCCAATAAAAATATCACTTATTGGTCCACACAACTCACGTTACAACTTGTTTTTGTTAATTTGCAAAGACTTATAGGTCATTTTAGAGCAACGACTGGGATGTAACAAAGGTAAAAAAGGGGGGAAAACTAAACTAATATATCTACGCCCAGAAAACAAAAAGCACTATTGCTTGATGAAATTCCAGAAATGCAACTAGAAACTCCTGTTCAAGTCAAGAAGGGCTACCCCAGTGAAATTGAATATTGTATTTTTAGAGAAGATTCTCTCCGCTTGGAAAAACACGGCACATAAAGGACTTCAACCGATTCCCTTACCTTTGCGACTTGATGTCAATGGAGGAAAGTTATGGTATTCTCATTTTATTATATATTAGCAAGATCGCCGAGCATTACACGGGTCTAACACTATATGTTTTGTATTTTCTTAAAAGTCGGTTGCCAATCCAACATTAATTTTTACTTCATACACTTAATATTGACTAATATTTGTCATCATTGCTTTACAAAATGTGCTTTATTTTTCCTTCAATAAGTCTGAACAAATACCAATTTATTTGATATTTCTTGGCGAAGCAGCATTTGTGATAAAAATTGACTTTATGGTTATTTATCGCATCTTTCTTGAAGAAGCAATACCTCGGCACTGGTAACTTTTTTCGTTGATTTGGTAATATAAATTTATTGACTGATATATGTCCTCATCACTTTACAAAATGTGCTTTATTTTTATCGTAGGCCATGACAGGTTTAGGTTACTTCGGGTGGGCTTTTCTTCGTTTCTAGGCGAATATGTGCTGAAATGGAACAGGTACAACCGACGTATTTATTGGAAAAATTGGACCAGCGAGTCAACAACCAAGTCAATAATCTCTTCTTCCCGGTGAATGAGATAAAATTTAAATTTTTTTTAGGGAAATTACACAAGTCTTTTCTGAATTTGGACGTAATACAAGTTTGCCCATAAACTTTTAATTGTTACGCAATTATCTTCTGAACTTTTATTTTGTTAAAACCATTAACTCTCCTCCGTTATATTTGCCGAAGCAATTCTTTGGGACGACACCATGTATGTAAGCAAAAATTACGGAGGCACTTATGTTTCATAAAGTTGCAGATAAACATCCCTTGTCCAATGATTATTGGGTATATTTTCAATTAACTACGTCGGAAAAAAAGTTCGTTAAAATGATCAGCTACTCTATGATCATTAGTCTCCTTCCGTTTCAGAATTCATGAATTAGAGAAATGATTGAAGACAAAGGTCATAGTCAACACGCCAATTCAACTACGATATGACGTTGCGCAGGCCATGAGCAATCTCTATTTTGATCCCAAGTCATCTTTCTTCTCTAGCCTTCAGCGACGGCGATCCTTTAGTTGACTTCACGTAATTTAACATATAACGTGTAAGATCCAACTTTCAAAAAATTGTTTAAAAATTTTTAAATTTATTGTACAACGACTAATTCCGCCTTAAATTTTTTAATTGTGCGAATTTAGTCATAAAACTTTTGATAATTTGTCAATTTAGTCCTAAACTTTTCAATTATTCCAATTTAGTCCTTAACTCTTTGATGGTTTACTAATTTAGTCTTTTTGATTAATTTAGTCTTGAACTTTAACTTATTATAAATAAATAAATAAAATCAAAAGCTCAGTAATATTATAAATCAAAGCCTACTGCATGCTTGAGTGAGAGTGGTGTAAGTGAATTAACTACCATTGTGCTCATGTTAATGTTTGGCTGGAGGTGAGTGAAGTCCTATGTCGAAGAAGGGAGATCAAAATGGAATATAAGCCTAAATCCACAATTCAAAAAATTGGATTGTTTTGGCAACGTTTGATTGTCTAGATTCGGATTAGAATAGGATAAGATAAAGTGGGATTAAGAATCCTCTGAATTGTAAAAAATTACCTCTTATGTTTAGTGCCACTTAAAATAGAATTGAGAATCTTTTAAAATCTTTGAAAGTCCTCCGAAAATCTCTTAAAATCTTTCAATGCATCACTGTTTCGCTAACGGCGATAGCCACCGGAAGCTCCTCTCTCGTGGGCCCTTCAGCGAACCAAACCGCACTCCGGATCTTAGCCACGTCTCCCGCGCAACAATTGCCCCCTCTATCGTGCGTCAATCATTGGCCCCATCCCTCTCCCCCTCCCTCCTCCTGGCCACATCTCTTAGCGTCTCGACAGCGGCGACAATCACGCGGTGGACGTTGTCGTTGATGATAGCAAAAATAGCAACAAAGGAGGAGCAGATGACGAGGTTTCAATCAGGAGAAACAAATAGCTGTGAATGGTCATGATGGCCAAATTAGTCGGGTGGTGGATGAGGGGCTAGTGAAAATGTCGGTTTCAATTTATTACTGATAACTCTATAAAAATAGAGTTATTTTACCTATTTTAGGCAACGATTAATGAGAAAATATTTGGATTTCATTCTAATTATTTGAATTTTCCTTGTTTATGCAGAATAATGAGATATGGAGAAGATAAGGAAAAGAATGGCAACTATCAGGAATTCAAATAAAAGCAGCAGTGGAAGATGGATATCAAATCAGGAAATTCTTGATTTTGTTCCCTAATGTTATCTATAAGCGTTGGGAGATAGATATTTTGGATCTCCTATAAATAGGAAAGAGAGAGAGCAGCTAGGTTTTGGGGGGGTTAAATTGTTTTTCATTGTTCTGAGAGTTTTACAAGTATTTTGAAGAGAAGACAAAAGTGGTGACAGAATTCTTGTTCTTTGATTCAAAATGCTGGGTTTGATTTTTATTTTTATTTTTTCATCTACTATGTTCTAATTTTCTTTTGTTAGGGCTACGATGTAGCTTAACCATGATGATGTGAATTTCATAATTTTTATGGTTTACAATTGATTTCATTCATGTGAGTTATATATTATTGTGCGTAATGCTTTTTAGTGACTGGCTACCACTTGAATGATTTGATGTGCATGTTTGAGACTGAGAAGTGATAATATGCAATTACTCATTATAATATATAACCATGAATTAAACGTGGATAAAGATATATTGCGTTATTTGTGTAGTTTTCGGTGATAAGGTGATCCAAAAGATTCATTATAAGCCGGGAATATTCATAGTTTTTAATACACTTATGTTTATTTTAATCCACATAGAGATATAATGGATTAATAAACTGAGTAGGTTTGCTATACCTAGAGATATTATAGTAAATAGGTTTGGAAATTCCGCTATCACATGTTTGATATTGTTCTTGTATTCACAACAATATGAAATTCATATCTAGTGGTTATGGTGAAATCGGATGCTCTAACATATTTATCTGATTGATTTTACTGCATTTAGTCTTCAAATTTTGTTTTTAATTTATTCTTAATTATATTTTGATTTGTTAGATAAATTTTAGAATTAGTCTATTTTAGTATTTAATTGGTTTATTAATCAGCGATCTCCGTGGGACGATACTTTTTTTCATCATTATATTACTTGTTCGATACGTGCACTTGCGTTTAGAATTTTACGAACAAGTTTACCCAATTCGGATTATTGAACCGCGTGGAGGTGTGAAATCACAATCATCCAATGTGAACATGAGCAACTTGAAAATACTAACGATTCCTCGGTGGATCAATTGCTCAATCGGAGAGCAGAGAGACATCTGCATAGAGTGTCAAGAATTGTGGGTTTTTCACTATGTTTGTCATATGCCTTACTCCATCACTCCAATATTGGAAGATAGCCAAAATTGTTGTTGTTGTTGTTGTTGTTTTTATTTATTTATTTATATCCAATCTGGGTTTATTCCACCCATGTGCCCCATTTTTTATCCATGTATATCAGGCTCAAATTCAGACTATCAGCGAGCTTTTGCGTTTCACTTTGGCAACTTGTTCATCCTTGATTGATATTTCTTTCAATAAATTCTCATTACCCTCTATTTGTTGCTTAAGTAATTTTTTTATATATTACATATCAAAAAATAATAAAAGATAATTAATGAAGAAATTGTTTCATACACAGCTCTATAACTCTACGGATACTAGTAAAAGAGTTTCCAAATTTTGGAGAATGAAATTAACAGATTTCTTATTCTTTCTATAAGAAAAAGTTAAGACTCTCGTGAATAAATCCAAAATGGAAATCGTCAAATCATGAAAAAGGCATAACGTTTTCAAACCGGAGCTGGCCTTAGCTTCTTCAGTGCTACGGGTTCGGTTTAAGCCTGTAACACCTCCACTAAGAGCAGGAGGAGGTCTAGCCTCCCCAGCTAGGTCTACCAGTGCTTGTCCGTTTGATATACAGTGATGACGGGCTACCTAGTTTCTCCCAATATAATGCCTTGGGGACACGGAACTGACTCTCCCTGCACCCAGCCGATATTTGTCTTCTGGCTGGTGGGGAATACAGGTCCTAGACAGAGCAGGGTTTCTCACCCTAGGATGGTTCTCCCGTTTGTTTGGTTCCTTTAAGTAGTTTAAGGACCTGCTCAGGTCCATTTTATCGGTTTATATCTACTTAGGAATTTATTCAATTGTTCTAATACTAGCGATTAATTCATATTGGCTTGTGTTAACTTTACAGCCTAGTCCACTTCGTACATGTGTGGATAGATTCTATTTTTTATTTTTAAGTTAATCCAAATCTAACCGTTTATTAACTAGGAGCACATGAAAGTTTCAAAACAACCACCCACTTGGGTGGCACTGCTGGCGGCGAGCTTCTCCCCCTAACGCAAGGGGAGGAGTTCGATTCCCAGGCATCGCAGGGTGACTTATCCGGTGGCACGTGTGTGGTGGCTAGCACGTGTTGCCCCCAGGGTTTACCCCTGTTACCCCGGGCCTTTCAGGCTGTCCGTGTTGGTATGGTGCGCGGGTTCTCTGCGTCACCAAAAAAAAAAAAAAAGTTTCAAAACATACAAATATTGTCATGTTCATTCACATATAGTTTTTCATGTTTACTAAAATTTAAATGATATTTTCAAATTTCTTTTTTTTTTCTTTTCTCTCTTTTTGGAAAACACAAACATACAAGTTAATGATATGGATTGCATCAACTACGTGCCACAATTCAAAATCACAACTTGAACAATAATTGAAGGCTAGGGCCTCCCCTTTGAAAGATAGTTTATTGTCTTTTGAGAGGAAGCTCTGAGGGCTTGCAGCCTGTATGGGTCCTAGAAGTGTGACAATATTGCTTTGGCTTTTCACGACGAAAAGGGAATGCCACTTTGGCTTTGCGCGATAAAAAGAAGTGTTCATCAAAACTCAAAAGTGCTATAATTTTTTACACGCTTATTATAATTTCATAAGTATAGGCCCTTCTGTAGAATTTTGTTTATTTTGATGAGATAGACTCTCTAAAACTTTCTATTCGACAATTTTACTGAGACTCATCCAAATCATCTCTTCACACGCTCTCTAAAACTTTCAATTCAATTTTATCATTTCATGATATTCACTCATTTGTAAGATATGTTCTATTAATATATTTTTTTAGGATTGATAATGTTCTTATCGTTATTTTAGTCCAACTTAAAAAATATTTTAAAAAATGATCTCATTAGAGTAATCTCTGATTATCCATTTAATAATAAGAGTCATTTGGTGATAATGTGTATGAAAAACGGAAGCGTAATATATAAATATATATTTTCTTCCACTATAAACATTATGAAATGATGGTCTATAAGCCTTACTTATATTTTTCTATTTGCTAGAACTTTTTTGTTGATTTCCTAGTACTCATTTATTTGTAAAATTAACAAGTAATTTCTTAATAATCCTCTAATATCATTTATTCATCAAATATGAGCTATCATTTTATATATAGTTCTTTTTAATAATCGACTAACATAATTTATTTGTGAAGGTATTTTTGTATTGTGTATCTATATATTATTCAACTCCTTTCACAATTATACTAATTGCAAAGTGATAAGAGTTATCATTGATTATGCATTTGCTTGGAAGGGTAATCAAATTTTCATTCATGTTTATTCATTAAATATGCACAATCATGTGATATGACCCTTTAACGCTATACAATAAGTTATTTGTAAAGACAGGTTCTTTTGTTTTGGATTAATACTCTAAAAAACCCTAAACTGGTACACTTATGATAAATTTACCCAAAACTAATTTTGTAACTATCAAAAACCCCAAACTGGTACATAATTAACAAATTTACGCCAAATTGGTACACTTGTAACAAATTTATCCTCCGTTAATTTCCTTTAAATTTTACCATTATATGGCTAAGTTGGATGATATGTGAGAGTTGACTAGTGTACCAGTTTAAAATTTTGTTCTTCGTTTGTCACAATTATACCATTTTTGTGATTTTTTTATGATATTAATCCAATTTCACGAAGAGTATATTTGTCACAAATATACCAATTTAGTTTTAGGTAAATTTGTAACAGATATACTAGTTTGGAGTTTTTCAAGGTCAAAAAATTAGCTTTGGATAAATTTAACACATGCATACCAATTTGGGGTTTTTTAGGGTATTAACCTTTTGTTTTATTTGATAGCTTTTATTTTATCGATCTCATAATATAAAAAATCATGCATAATCAAAATTTTCTATTGATCCTCTAATGTCATGTCTTTAGTACATAGAAAGTATCATGTTATTTAATTTTTTAAAACTATTTTTTAACATCCTATATTTACTGAACATGCACTATCATGTTACAAAACCCGTCTAAGTTAATTGTTTTCTTCAATAGATTGTTTGTGTTAGTAGATAATTTATTATTAATTTTCTAATTTCCATTTGTACATGAAATATGTGCTATGATCTAATTTAGATAATTTCATATAGCTTGTTTGTTTAAAATGGGGCTATAATGTCATGCAATATTTTTTTTTTTGAAATTTTAATATAATTTATTTGTGAAATAGGGAAAATTGCTTTTTTCAAATGGGTATCATATGTTATTCGTGATAAGAATGATACCAAATGTAGGACTTCATACCCATCAACTCTAAAATAATTGGAACTATAACATATGTGAGGTTTTGATAATAAGAATCGTGAAGATGGGATGGAAGAGATCTGCTAGTGATGGAAGATGGGATAGAAGAGAAAGTGACACAAAAGTTCACGCCCACTTGAAGAGATGGTGATTTTTGGAGAAGATTCCTTCACTTAGTGAAACACGGCATTGAAGAAGACGGGGCAAATTCCCAATGTGGACAGACCCTTGATGTCAGAGGAGGACTTAACCATTAATTCCATTCTCCTTGGCCCACTACCATAATATTTTTCATTAATCTGTGCAATGCACATGATATATCTAATACATGTGGTCCTTTATTTGCAAAGACTTGTTAGTCTCTTTTAGAGCAAGGATCGGGATGAGAGTCAACTACACAAAAACATAATATTACCAATATACAATCCCAACCTGCATTAAAAAAAACTATGAATTCATTGCCAAAAAAGCATGAAACTCTAGAAATGCACAAGGAAGACCTATTTTCGAGTTTATTCTTCTCTTTTGGAAATGCTAATGCTGTTTTGAGCTATACTTCGTTTCTGCTTTTATGTAGAAATCGTTATCATAAATCAGTAAGCCATCGTCAAGAAATTTTCTCTGGAGGATCGTACGAGATCCGTCAAGGACGGGAGATGTGATGGAAGAAAAAGTGACATTAAAGTCCCGTCCCCACTAGAAATGATAGTGATTTATGAAAAGATTCCTCCACTCAGGTGAAACGCGGCAATAGAAGAAGATTGGACAAATTCCCCGTGTACATATTGCATGAAACACGATTCCAAAGCTATTAGAAAAGTGGTCGACTTGACTTGATTTTTCATCAGTAGGTCATTACCTTTTATTTTTTATTTTCTGTTTGTTTGAATTTTGGGTCTTCTAGCATCAATGTTAGTTTTGCGTCTCTAGGTCCCTTGTTTTCATTGATCGATTCATGGTAATGTAGCTTTATTAGATACATGGACGACATTATCCTAAAATTTGAATTCTAAATTGCTCGATAAAGAGTTCACCACTATGGACCGGGGTATTCCGTTGATTGAGTTGTTGGATGCAGAAGTCTAGCATTTTCAAAGGACTTTTCATGTTATACTTGTGCACACAAGGAAAGTTTGATCTGCTTTAATTGTTCCCACTTTTTGATTGATCATTTCACAATGACTTTACTTGATTCTCTTCTTGATGTCGTATGTAGCACGCCAAGCTCATCTGGACGGTTGATCATATGTGGTTCTCAATAAGAATGGCTAAAGGTACATGATATATATAGGTGATGAGTTGGGTAAATCCAATTAGCAATACATTGAAAATACCTCCACTCAAAGGTCATCCTATTAGAAGAGGCAACAATGGAATTACGGGAGAATTACTAGAAATTTCTAAACCTATTCTAATTGTGTCAAAGTAGTTCTAAACATTTATTTTTTTTGCTAATTTAGTCATAAACCTTTTGCAATTGTAGCAATTTAGTCAATCCCGCCAATTTTAGCCAGACGGTGCTGACGTAGACGTTGGCCGACACTTGGTGACATAGACACTAGCTAGCATCGGCCGTTTGGGCGACACTGACGTGAACAAATTCTTAATAATATTTTATTTTATTTTATTATTTTATTTTATTATTTTATTTTATTTTATTTTTCCTTTCCCTTTTTTTTCCTCCTTTTCCTTCTTCCCCATGGCGAGGCTAAGGACATGTGGGCAAGGTGGCTTCCCCCAGATCTAGGCAAAGCTAGCTAGGTCACGATCCCAAGGCCTCACCTAGCCACTGTGGGGGAAAAAGGAAAATGAGGAAGAAGAGGAAAAATAAAAATAAAAGGAAAAATAAAAAAATTCAAAAAAATAAAATAATATTAAAAGTTGTTCATGTTAGTGTCGGCTGGTGTTCACGTCAGTACCGATTGCCTAAAATTGGCCAGACAGACTAAATTGGCATAATTGCCAAAGGTTTAAGATTGAATTGGCTAAAAAAAAAACTTAAGACTAAATTGACACAATTGTAATAAGTTTAGGATTTTTTTGGTAATTTTCCCATGGAAGCACTAACTCAAAGGTTTATAGACCAATAAGAGCAATTTGACCAAACTAACCACTTGTCATGACATGTAACCATAAGTTCTACCATGAGAAGACAAAATTACAAGAGAAATTAACAAGAAATGATAAAATAAAAAAAACACTAGAGTTTTATATAATTTGGTTTGAGTGTTGCTACCTGTTCCAAGGGGAGAGCTAGTATTTAAGAAATGGTTAATACCCTAAAAAACCCTAAACTGGTACACATGTGACAAATTTACCCCAAACTATTTTTTTGACCATGAAAAACCCAAAACTGGTATACTTGTGACAAATTTACCCCGACTAACCATAAAAAAACATAAACTGGTACATTTATGACAAATTTACCCTAAACTAATTTATTCGACCGCAAAAAACCCCAAACTGGTAAATTTGTGACAAATATACCATCCACTAAATTGTATTAATATCACAAAAAAATCACAAAAATTGTAAACTATGATAAACATAGCGTAAAATCCCAAATTGGTATATCAGTTAACTATCACGTGTCATTTAATTTAATAATTTGATAGTAAAATTTAACGAAAATTAACAGAGGGTAAATTTGTCACAAATGTACCAGTTTGGGGTAAATTTGTCAAATGTATACCAGTTTGGGGTTTTTGGTGGTCAAAAAAATAGTTTGGGGTAAATTTGTTACAGATGTACCAGTTTTGAGATTTTTAGGGTATTAACCCTTTAAGAAATTCATTATGAATCCAATGAATACAAAGTTTACAATTGTTCAAGTGTTTTCCTATTTTAAATTACACCCAAGATAAAACTTACAAGTTTTACCTCACAATATCGCAATCTCAATGAAGATTGCACTAGATAATTCCTGCACAATTTTTCCCTCTCATCAAACTCTTGATATCTAATTATTCTACTTCTCTTCCTATATATTCCTTTTCATCCTTTTTAACTTGTACGTGGTACATGCTTCTCTTATAGTCCAAAAGCAATGCTTGACTTGGTCGAAGTGTCTGTATGCATAGCATAATCCGTTGCATTTGAACATTGGACTTTAATGTTGGAATTGAAAGGTAAGGTGTGAAATCATGGAAGAAGAAAATGGACTTTGTCATGGTCCCTGGAATTCTAGTAGTTTTCTTTAGATACTCAAAGTTCTATATGGTTTTTGCATCAACATAATCTAGTCTACGTTAAATAATTCAGTCTTCCTCCCCTAACAATCATCAACTATGAAAAATATACTTATTGGTCCACACAACTAATGTAGTGAAACAACGTGGCAATTGACGAGCCTTGCAATTTGAATCTAACACAGGGAAAAGGAATTACCAAAGATATCGACCAGAAATGATAAAGATTACCAGATATTATTTATGTGGTTCGATTTGATTGTCGATACTACTAAATAGAAAGAGTCCGCATTTAAGAAATCCAATATAAATCTGGTAAAAACAAAACTTACAACGCTCGAGCATTTCTTAGTCCTAAATTATATAGAATAAAACCACAAGTGATATCTTGTCCTATTTAATTCCAACACGTCTACATAAGGCAATTCCTGCGTGATTTTGCCCTTTTAGTGTGGACGTAGAAAACTTTCTGACATCTCGTTATTCTACTTCTCTTCCTCTTTTGGCCTTTCATCCTTTTGTTGAGCACCCTGCTGGAGGATATAGAATTGTCCTTCAGACACGTATCAATCCGCAGTTCATGGTGGAAAAGAGAGAAAGAGGTAGAGAAGCCATTGATCACTTTCTCTTAAAGTTTAAAAGCAATGCTTAGCTTTCTCAAAGTTTATTGGATCTTTTCCGGAAAAACCAGTTGTGACCCATCATAGCCTTTCCACCTCCACCATGCTTTTTCTCTCTTAAGAACAAACATCTCTGCTTCAGTGCCATACACGCGTAATTCTTTTCTCTGTTCATTCTACCGACTCTTACATACCTGAGTACGTTTTTCTTTTGCGCAATGTACCTCGGTTCAATAAATGATCGGGTTTCTTACTTCGGCCAAAGGAGCAATTATGAATTCCTCCTGCTTCATTCATCATGCCAAGCTCTTACAGGGGAAAACAAGACAAGAATATTTCTCATAAGTGGAGCAGAATCTACAAGAACTGACCTCCCTGAAGAGAGTACAAGATTTTCATATAGAAGTGATCTTGAATGAATGAATGTGGCGGGAGCCCTCTCTTGTACCGAATATACTTACGTGTACATAAATGTAACACCAAGGAGCAAAGCAGTGCCAAATGTAACTTTGCTCTCCTTGTGACCTTTGGGGATATGAATCTTGAGTGGCTATCCCCAATTCATCCGATGATTGCTTAAGAGCCTATTTGGTAACCGATCAACTCTTAGCTATTTCCGTTCTTTTGTTTCTGAAAAAAAAAAAGTACATTAATCTGTTTGGTAATATTAACTAATTTTTTTTTCTCTTAGGAATAAATTTAGAACAAAATCAAGAAATAGAAAAAAAGTTATTTCTTTGTTACCGAGAACAATTCTAAAATTAAGCTATTTTCTTTTTTTCCCCTCTTTTCTTTTCTTCTTCTTCCTCCTTTAGCTAGTTTCCGGGCTCGGCGATGATCGACAACATCATTGGAGCCTCACTAGCCCTCAGCGAGGCTCGACCTTGTTGTAGTAGGGTGAGGTTGGCCTCACCTTGGCTCGGCGAGGCTCGACCTCACCCAGCCACCACGAGGTCACCTCACTTGGCCATGGCGAGGTCAAGCCTCATCCACTAGGGTGAGACTCAACCTAAAAAGGGGACGACAAGGCTCCCTCGATGTTGGCCAGATTGCCAGCGACTGGTTGTAGGAGGAGGAAGAAGAAGAGAAGGGAAAAAAAATTCATAAAATCATTAAAAAATTAAAAGAAAATTTTTAATGATAAAAAAATTTGAAGGTCGTACTTGCATTCCAATTCTTTTTCTATTATGAGAATATAAATTTTGGACAGTTACTAAACGCGTTCGAATGCTTAGAAACTTGTCTAGGAAATAGAATTAAAAATAGAAAAGTATTTCTGAGTAGAACTTGTTCTTAGAAACAATATGATTACCAAACATGTCCTAACTCTCACCATTCCACATATCCCTAGATTTCTTCACCATCCTCTTGGAAAAACCACCTCCACCTCAATTCGACCAAGATTGATATTTGTATCAGCACCCGTATATGTATCTAAGTTTGAAAATTTGCCACGGTTCTAAAAAGCCACGATTCTGTGCAAGTAAACAATTCGGTAATTCTATTAGTTATTTCTTTAATTACTCAAAGCTCATTTTGGTTTTTGCATCAACAATAATATGGTCTACCTTAAAGTGATTCAATCTTCATTCCCTCTTCTTCTGATTGAGTGAATGGACTTATAAATCCACAATCATCGGCTAAGAAAAATATTACTTATGGGTCCACACAACTCACGTCATAACTTGTTTTGTTAATTTGCAAAGACTTATAGGTCATTTTGGAGCAAGGACTGGGATGTAATAATGGTCAAAAAGTGGGGAAAGCTAAACCAATATATCTATGCCCAAAAACAAAAAGCACTATTGCTTGATGAAATTCCAAAAATGCAACGAGAAAGTCCTGTTCGAGTCAAGAAGAGTTACCCCAGTGAAGTTGAATATTGTATTTCAGAGAAGATATTCTCTACTCAGAAAAATGCGGCACATAAAGGACTTCGACGGATTCCCTTACCTTTGCGACTTGACATCAATGGAGGAAAGTTATGGTATTCTCATATTATTATATATTAGCAAGATGCCCGTGCATTACATGGGTCTAACACTATATGTTTTATATTTTCCTAAAAGTTGGTCGTCAATCGAGCACTAATTGTTACTTTAAGTTAAGTTAATTATTGATACACTTAATATTGATTGATATTTGTCCTCATCTCCTTAAAAAATGTGCCTAATTTTTCCTTCAATAAGTCTGAACGAATGCCAATTTATTTGATATTTCTTGGTGAAGCAACATTTGTGATGAAAATTGACGTTATAGTTATTTATCTCATCTTTCTTAGAGAAGCAATACCTCGGCATTGGTAATATTTTTTGTTGATTTGGTAATATACATTTATTATCATTTTATGATATTCATTTATTTGAAAATAATGTTCTAGCATTTTTGTGATGATGGGTTACATTCTTATCGATACTTTAGCAGAGATTTAGCACATATTTATATCATTATTTGTTATGCTTGGGCTATCATGTTATACAAATATATATATATATATATATATATATATATATTATCTATTTTCTCTTTGTTAAATATAAACTACCATGTTGTAATAGATATTCCTACATCGATGAGCTATTTGCGAGCATCTTATATTTTAGACACATTTATATCACTTATTTGTTGAATGGTCTTTTGTCTTATATAAGCTCTTTATCAATTTGTTAATATCAATTTTCTATGCAATTCAACAAAGTATTTTGTCATAATGGGTATTTGTATAACCATTTAATCATAACAAGAATTGCTCAATATATGCTATCCTTATTGTGGAAATATACGTAGTCATGTAATAAAACCTTCTAAACATGTACTTTTTTTTCCCTTTGGTGATTTTATCATATCGATTCATTTGTAAAGCATGTTATATAAATTGTGTTAGCTGGGTTCACTCCCATGTGGAGGAAGCCCAATGAGTTGTAAGCCCAAAAAGGGTTTGAGCCCATATAAGAAATAGGGTTTCTCACTATCTATATAAAGAGGTAGCCACAAAAAAGAAAATAGCAACAAGAGAAAAAGAGAAAGCAGAAAATCTGGGGTTTGGGGCAATATCTGATTTAAATCAAGCTAGCATCGGAGGTCGATTTGTGGTCCGATTGAGTTGAAATTTTGTCAGCATGTTCGTAGTGAAATTTTCTCGAATCCGAACGGTTTGATTTTCGTTTGAAGCTCCCTACATCAGGTTTTTCGTGGATTGATCAAAACTTGCGTTTTTGGTCAAATTTATCCTTGATCTCTTGTGAAATTTATGTGTATTGCCAAGAATTATGTTCTTGAGGTGTTTGTTGCTATGTACCTCTAGTATTTGCTAGAGAAGAACATTGTTAACCCAATTTTATTGATAGTGAAGAATTTTGGGTGGACTCTGGTTCCGTGGTTTTTGATCTTCTCACATCGAGGAGGTTTTCCACGTAAAAAAATCTTCTTATGTTCGCGTGCTTGGTATTTATTTTACTCTACTATATCATTCCTATTAGGTTTACACAAGATGGGAGATTATTTTATTCCGCTACGTTGATTCGATATTGTTCGAATTGTTACTGTTCTCCCAACAGAGTGGTATTAAAGCTTTTGGTTATTGCTTGATTTTTTTGCCTTGTCTTAAACAATGGAAACGAATACGAGTAGAATGGTTACACAAAATGGTTCGAATTATCATATTTGGAAAGGGAAGATGGAAGATCTTTTATATGTGAAATTTTTTTATTTGCCCGTATTTGCCGAGGAGAAACCAGAGAATAAAACTGATGCTGAATGGTCTATATTTCATCGTCAAGTGTGTGGTTATATCAGGCAGTGGGTAGATGATAATGTTTTGAACTATATTATTGAGGAAACACATGCACACAGTTTGTGGGATAAGCTCAAACAGTTATATGCTCGAAAGACTGGGAATAATAAGTTATTTTCGATAAAATAGATGATGGCTCTGAGATATCATGATGGTACTCATTTGGCTGATCATTTAAAGCCTTTTTAAAGAATTATAAATCAGTTGGCTGCGATGGGAATCGAGTTTGATGATGAGATACAAGCACTATTGTTGCTTGGTACTTTGCTGAACTCTTGAGAGACATTCCGAACATTTTTGTCTAATTCTGCCCCAGATGATACGATTACCATGGATTTAGTCAAGAGTAGTACTTTGAATGAAGAGATGAGAAGGAAGACACAAGGATCGTCCTCTTCACATTCTAATGCCTTGGTTGTTGAGAAAAGGGGAAGAAGTGAGTCTCGAGGTCCGAGAAATAGAGATAAAAGTCGAGATAAAAGCAGATGTAAGTATAATAAATTTGCTAATGTTGAGTGCCATTATTGTCATCAGAATGGACATATTCAGAGGTTTTTTCGCCAATTAAAAAGGGAGAAACAAAATGAGAAAGGTAAAGAGAAGAAAAGTGATAATGACAGTGATGACAATCATGTTGCTGCACTTAAATAAGACTTTCTCACTATTTTGATGGTGATGTGGTGAATTTTGTATCTCATGAGACCAGTTGGGTAATTGATAGTGGTGCATCCGTTCATGCTATGTCTCGTAGGGATTTCTTTACATCATACAAGTCAAGTGACTTCGGATCTGTGAAGATGGGAAACAATGGGCTAGCTCAAGCTATAAGCATCGGTGATGCGTGCCTAGAAACCAGCAATGACGCAAGGTTAGTATTGAATAACATTAAATATATACCTGATATCCGCTTGAATTTGATTTCTACAAGCAAGTTGGATGATAAGGGGTATTACAGCACCTTCAGTAATGGTCAATGGAAGCTCACCAAAGGTTCTCTTGTTGTGGCTAGAGGTGACAAATATTCTTCGTTGTACATTATGCAGGCAAAGTTGTCCACAGACAAAATTAATGCAGTAGACAGCGAAGATGCAGTTGAGTTATGGCATAAGAGACTCAGTCACATCAGTGAGAAGGGTTTGTCAATATTGGCCAAGAAGAAGCTCCTTTCAGGATTGAAAAGTTCGGTGCTAAAGAAGTGTGCTCACTGTTTAGCAGGAAAACATAACAGAGTTGCATTTAAAAGCTCCCTTCCTTCAAGAAAGTCAGGTATACTGGATTTAGTGCATTCTGATATTTGCGGTCCTATGAAAACAAAATCATTTGGTGGCTCTCTTTATTTTGTTACCTTCATAGATGATTTTTCAAGGAAAATTTGGATTCATACCTTGCAAACTAAAGATCAAGTGTTAGATGTTTTTAAGCAATTTTAGGCTTCAGTTGAGAGATAGACTGGAAAGAAATTGAAATGCATCAGAACTGATAACGGGGGAGAGTATATTGGACATTTTGATGAATATTGTAGACAACAAGGTATTCGGCATCAAAAGACACCTCCTAAGACACCTCAATTAAATGGCTTAGCTGAGAGAATGAACAGAACACTGGTTGAAAGGGTAATATGCTTACTTTCACAGTCAATGCTACCTGGATTCTTTTGGGGTGAGGCTTTAAGTACAGTTGTGCATGTCTTAAATCTTACTCGATGCGTTCCTTTAGAGTTTGATGTTCCTAATAGAGTTTGGACATGCAAAGATGTTTCTTATGATTATTTGTGCGTCTTTGAGTGCAAAGCATTTGTGCATATTCCCAAAGATGAGAGTTCTAAAATTGATGTGAAAACATGACAGTGCATATTTATTGGTTATGGACAGGATATGCTCGGCTACAAATTTTATGATTCGGTTGAAAAGAAAATTGTAAAAAGCAGAGACGTTGTGTTTATGGAAGATCAAACAATAGAACATATTGAGAAATCAGAGATGATTTCAGCACCACAGGTTAGTGATAATTTGGTTGATTTGGATCCAATTCCTCCTACAAATATTCCTACACAAGTTGATGAAGAGCAGCAGGAAGTCAATGTTCCAAATAACGCACATGTTCCTGAACATATTGAAACATATAATAATATTCCTGAACCAGAGGCTCAATTAGATGTTCCACTAGATGTTCCAGTCGGGAGATCCATTAGAGACCGACGACCTTCCACCAGGTATTCTGAAGATGAGTATGTATTATTGACTGATGCAGGTGAACCAGAGTGCTATGCTGAAGTAATAGAAGATGAGTACAAAAGTAATTGGTTTGATGCTATGCGAAATGAGATGCAATTACTTTATAATAATCATACTTTTGAGTTGGTGAAGTTACTTAAAGGTAAAAGAGCCTTGAAGAACAAGTGGGTATATAGGTTGAAGTAAGATGAACATACTTCACAACCACGGTACAAAGCTAGATTGGTTGTTAAGGGATTCGGTCATAGAAAAGGTATTGATTTTAATGATATATTTTCTCCAATAGTGAAAATGTCTTTTATCCGTGTGGTACTAGGCTTGGCAACTAGCCTAGATTTGGAAATTGAGCAAATGGATGTTAAAACAGCCTTTCTACATGATAACTTGGAGGGAGAGATATACATGCAACAACCTGAGGGTTTTAAAGTGAAAGGGAAAGATGATTATGTGTGCAAATTGAAGAAAAGTCTCTATGGCCTAAAACAAGCACCGAGGCAGTGGTATAAGAAATCTGCGTCAGTTATAACAGAACAAGGCTATAAGAAGACTTCCTCGGATAATTGTGTGTTTGTCCAAAAATTTTCTGATGACGACTTTATTATTCTCTTACTTTATGTTGATGATATGCTGATTGTTAGTAGGAATGCTTCAAGAATTGAGTTATTGAAGAAACAGTTGAGCAAGTCTTTTGCCATGAAAGACTTGGGCTCGGCGAAGCAGATTCTTGGTATTAGAATTACCCGAGATAGAGATGCTAAGAAGTTTTTTTTGTCGCAAGAGAAATATATCGAGAAAATCCTTCAGAAATTTTACTTGGACAAGGCTAAAGTGGTTAGTACTCCTCTTGCTGCCCACTTTAAGTTAAATATGATGCAAAGTCCTACGACTGATAAAGAGAAGAAAGATATGGAAAGTGTTCCATATGCCTCAGCTGTAAGAAGCTTAATGTATGTGATGGTATGTACACGCTTAGACTTGGCGCATGCAGTTGGCGTTGTTAGTCGCTATTTGTCAAATTCAGGTAAAGAGCACTGGAATGCAGTGAGTGGATTATGAGGTATCTTCGAGGAACTTCAAATTTGAAACTCAGTTTCGGGACCGGGAAGCTTGAATTAGTTGGATACACAAATTCCGACTTGGCATGAGATATTGATACTCGTAAATCTACTTCTGGTTATTTAATTTCTTTTGTGGGTGGAGTTGTGTCATGGAAGTCAAGATTGCAGAAGTGTGTTGCACTTTCTACAACTGAAGCTGAATTTATTGCAGCGATTGAAGCTAGTAAAGAGATGCTATGAATGAAGAAGTTCTTAGAAGAACTTGAGTTCAAGCAAAAGAGGTATGTGCTATTTTGTGATAATCAAAGCGCAATTCATCTTGGTAAGAATTCATCTTTTCATTCTAAATCGAATCATATTGATATTAGATATCATTGGATAAGGGATGTTCTGGATGAAAAGTTGTTGGAACTTGAGAAAATTTATACGGATCATAATGGCTCTGATATGATGACAAAGACTCTACCAAGAGAGAAGTTTGAACATTGCCAATTGATAGTAAGGATGGTGAATCCCTCCACATTGTTGTGAGGGGGAGATTTGTTAGCTGGGTTCACTTCTATGTGAAAGAAGCCTAATAAGTTGCAAGCCCAAAAAGGGTTTGAGCCCATATAATAAGTTATATGGAGAAATAGGGTTTCTTACTATCTATATAAAGAGGTAGCCGCAAAAAAGGAAATAGCAACAAGAGAAAAAGAGAAAGCAGAAAATTTGGAGTTTTGGGCAATATCTTATTTACATCGAGCTAGCATCGGAGGTTGATTCATGGTCTGATTGAGCTGAAATTTTGTCAGCATGTTCATGGCGCAATTTTCTCAAATCTGAACGGTTTGATTTTTGTTTGAAGCTCCTTACATCAGGTTTTTCGTGGATTGATCAAAACCTGCGTTTTTGGTCAGATTTATCTTTGATCTCTTGTGAAGTTTATGTGTATTGCCAAGAATTATGTTTTTGAGGTGTTTGCTGTTATGTACCTCTAGTATTTGCTAGAGAAGAACATTGTTCACCCAATTTTGTTGATAATGAAGAATTTTGGGTAGACTCCGGTCCCATGGTGTTTGATCTCCTCACATCGAGGAGGTTTTCCACGTAAAAAAATCGTCTTGTGTTTGCGTGCTTGGTATTTATTTTACTCTACTATTTTGATTCCTATTAGATTTACACAAGAGGGGAGATTATTTTATTCCGCTTTGATTCGATATTATTCGAATTGTTACTGTTCTTCCAACAAATTGTTTGTGGTGATGGATATATATTTTGTTGATTTTTATAATGCTACTTATTTGTCAAAATGAATCCAATATGAGATTGAACTTTTAATATTTTCTATTTCATATATGAATATTATTTACTTGTCAAGTATTAACCTAGTATGAGATTGATCTTCATATATTAATATTAATAAAATAAGAGATAAATATCTCGATATCTGTTAAACTCTTTTAAACCTAATCATGAGCAAGTATTCTTAAAGGACACTTTTATTTTTCCCACCGTGAATGGCTGGAAATGCATGCATACAAGCACTTTAAATTTAAACTCCTCAAATACCCTCAACATCACTTTCCTCGAAACAGCCACTATCATTTACCTGCATCTCAAGCAGCTCCATGGACCGAAAAAGTAGCCCAAATTTCCAACGGATTTCCTTTCCTCGATCTAGAGTTACAATTGCGATCCAATAAGCTAAATCTTAATTGGGTTTGAAACCTCAATGTCCTCCATCTATATAAGCTCTAAAAATCACTCCTCAAAACCATGATTGGTAGATTATCCATGCGTCGAGAGGGTCTCGCAAAATGTTCTAAAGATATGAGAATGGTTCCATAGATACTGGAAGAATATATCTCTGGGTGGCACTTACAAGCTGTAGAAACTAGTCATCATGAAATCTCCTCAAGTGGGTTTTATATCTAATGAACTAAGATAGTGAAGATTTGGAGATGAGACAAGCTAATCACGGAGGAGTGCAAATTAGTTGAATCAACGTTAATTCTATAAACATTATTACTAGTTCGCACTGGAAGTCATTTTAGGACTGGGGAAAGAGAGAGATTTTGATTAAAAATGATAACAAAAAAGAGAGTGGAGAACAAGATATCATAACCATGAAATGGTCATAAGACATTATAAACATTTCAACTGCTAAAGCTGTGTTTTTAAATTGGGTATGAAATTAGTGAGAGCCTTTTTAAATATATAAAATATAGGTATTTCCATATATAATCTATACATAAATAGTTATTTTCAAAGATTTATTACCAATATATGTGTGACGACCGAACAAACAAGTCTTGCGTAAAAATCATTCTCTTTTAGCATGCAGAAGCATAATCAAACGTTTTCCAAAATCCCATCAGAAAGAAAGCCGTACGAATATAGATAACATATTTATATTTATTTTATTTATACCACATTTAAGTTCACTACTTTACTACATTACGAGCTAGATACAAAGTCTAGGTAGATTAGGGAGACCAATCTCCACACTATACTTCAAAAGCCTGCCTATACCAACGTCCAAACCAAAGTCATGGATCGATAACTTCTCCCTCCGTTGCGTCGCCACCATCATCAAGGTCGAAGCCCCTCAACGGACAAACCAATTCGCCATCCAGGTTCCGATACTAGGTGACAAATCTTTAGGGGACCCACTCCATGAAACCTCCCACATCAACCCGCGCAGTAGAACTACACTTGGCATACATTATTCTAGACTCAGGTTTAAGCAAATTTTCATAAAGACCTTCATAATGGATAGGAACTCCATAGCACAAAGGTTGAGTTGTGTCCATCCTACACATATGAAAATAAATAAAGGAATGAGCCGAAGCCTAGTAAATATTCTAGTTTTAAGTTAGAAAATTCCTCTTACCACTTCACCTGGTGCACACAAAGTAAATGCATAACAATCTAGCAAATGTGATAAAACATGAGTAGACTTTTTCTTTCGCATTTTCACACATCACAGTAATCATCATCCAACAATGCTTCCATCGAGACTTATGCATATGGCATACCATGTTTTAGCACAAGGTAATTAATTTAAAATAATATTCTGCACATGATAATGCATTTAATTCATTATTACTTCTATATCTCCAACATTCTCGGGGCATCCCGACTCACGGAGCATCCCGACTCATGGGGCATTTCAACTTTGAGGCATCCTGCACCATCCACCCATGGGGCATCCTGACTGAGAATCTCCAGAAGCGAGCCAAACATTCATAATTAAACGGAAGCACTGTCTACCAGACGAAGAGCAATCGAATCGCAGATACCCAATTGCAGTAACAAAACAACGAAACACCGAAACATCCAAGAGAGAACGAAGAAGTAGAAGAAGAAGGAACTCTCATATTAGCATTTTGGCACATTCCTCATGGCGACCCACAACCCATGTCGGGATTCGATAAAATCGAACCCCCCACGGTGCGCATAATTCATTGCGGATCGCTCTTGCCGAAATCTCTCTTGTCATCGAGTCCCCCAATCACCATGCGCAAAAATAACAAAAGTGAAGGAAAGAAAAGAAAAGACTCACGGATCCTCCGGATTTCCTTGATCCTTAGTAACTCCACCAGAAGATCCAATTGATTTTGTGAATGGACGAAGAACGCGTGGATCAGACGATGAAGGCTTGCGTCGAGAACTGGTGCTTGATTCATAACTTTCATCCACTTGACTCCATTGTTGCAAAATAAATCCTTAAAATTGCTGGGAAAATATGGCTTCAAATTAGGTAGAACAATAAAGTCAGATCTCTAGAGTAATCAAATTGGATTTTTAGGCGTGATTCACTTTTTTTAAGGATTTATTTGCCCCACAATGTCGCTAATGGTCACTGGCAAATTTCCTTTAGGATACAACAAAGTCTCAAGTGAGAATACTAGATAACAATTTTAGTATTTCTCCAAGGTCTCTCGTGGGAAATAATTGAAAACAATGGATGTATAATCTTTTGAAAGAAAACAAAACTAGAAGAAGATGATTGTTTGATCTCAAAACAACGTTACTTATCTTATCTTTCGAATAGAGACAACTTTTCAAAAGGTTGCAAAAAAGAACAAAGGCAACCTTTTGGAAAATGTTGCAATATGAACAAGTATGTTTCAAAGGAACATAAAAAATTCGGAATTAAATAAATAAAAAATAAAAAATAACCGTAACTCTTCGTAAACAGTTGCATTATTTCAACAAGATTTTACATTTAATTTTTATATAAATAAATCCGAATTTTTCAATAAATAAAAATAATGATCGTTGGTTAATGCCAAATCCCATTCACATGCGCACTCACATCCCTTCAATGTGGGAGAAGGCACCTCTTCATTTGTTTTATAAACAAACTACCAACAACAGCAACTAGGAGACAAACAAACCGTATCAAAATACAAGTTTCCGCCTTGAAGAGGTTCTCACCATAATTCTTGGCATAGGTTTGCCTAATCAGCTTCCTCTACACCGAATTCCTATGAGCCAATATGGAGATGATCAACTTCTCATCTGTTGCCCATCCTGCAAGTCGTTCATGAGAATCATCAAACGAGAAAATATTAGATTAGACAATAAAGTGTGATTTTTTTTTTCCAAGACCACACTACATGCCGGGCTCAAGGTAGGAAAACACTTTCTTTACTTTGTACTGGTGAACATGTTGCAGCTACAGTGGGATAATCATGTCGAATTCAAAAGGAAATCATAATGATCGATCGAATTTTTTTGCATCTCCTGATCACTTCTGGACCCAAAAACAGCTCGACCTTAGCAGCTGATCACCCCAAAAAGAAAGCACAAGAACTCTAGAACAGATCGCCACCACAAGATCACTCGGACTGGACCACGCACGACAGGGGAGCACGAAGAAATGAGAAAGGTGGCGAGGAGATGGCGTGCCCCTGCGAATGTTTTTCGGAGTTGATCGCATTCATCGGCCATGGAGAGCACCGGCTCTGCGTTCACGTCGAAGTGAGAACGAGAGAGAGAGAGAGAGAGAGAGAGAGAGAGAGAGAGGAGGAAGAAGAAGGAGACGAAACAAGAGAGAGGAAGTTGGCCTCCGCTTCCAAGGCGATAGAGAGAGAGAGAGAGAGAGAGAGAGAGGCACGAGTGTCGGTGCGAGATGAGGGAGATGAGGCACGCGGAAGGCAGGCCCCCTCCGGGCCCGTTTGGAAAAAAAAATTTCAGGCCAGATTAACGGGCGGGCCGGGTTGCGCATGGGCTTTGAGATCTTGCCGGAGCATACACACGTTCATTTCAAAAATATAATTAATAATGGAATCTCTAAAGTAAGTCCAAATTTCTAATATAGGAATGAACAATTGTATGAAAGTCACAAGCAAAACAGTAAATTAGGATAAATCAAGGCTCTAGGCATTTCATCCATCTTATTGGCTCTTGACACTCCCATTTTCACCTTAAATTGATTATATTATTCATTGCGAGTCTTACTCTTGATTTAAGATTATTTCTTACATTATTTCTTTGTTTTCTTTTGTATCTATTTTATTAAAAGAAAAAACCACACACATCGTCTCAAGCAACTTTTTTTTTTCACTCTAGCTGCTTCTTCCACACCAATTACAGTTTAACGTTTTATATTTGTCTTCTTCTAAACTTATTTTGCTAATTATTACTTTATTTTCCCATATAATCATCATGATTTTCAATGTTTCGACTTCGACTTTTGGTACAAAATTATGATAATTTACTCAAAGGTTGAATATTATGGTTGATGAATACATTATATACAATAATATACTCATCTTTCATTGTTTTATTTTTTGTAGTCTAGTCATTATGGAGGACAATATTGAAGAGCAACCAAATTTTTAAAATATATCCGTTGATGATGAAACAACGAATGGAGAACAACAATCAATCGTGTCAACTAGTTCATTTGGAGCTGTGGTACTATAACACTGAAAATTATTCCTACATACATATATATTTTCAAGAGAGTAAACTTTTTTAGGGGAGCCAAGCAATCAAACGAACAATATCTCTTATTAAGTTGCATATGCAATTTGCTATTATTGCAGTACATTTGTATCTTGAGGATAATTTTACTTTTCATTGATGATTTTATGAAAAATTTCTGATGCATTTAGAATTGACAAAAAAATAAGTTTGCAAATGGTTTGATTGGGTTGTCTTGTAGTGTCATTACAGTTGTCATGAATTCTTGTCAACAATCGCGTAATCAAAGCAAAGATAATATTATACGTAACAATGTTTTAGGGAGCATTTTCTTTTGCATTTTGTGATAATAATTGATGTTTAAATTTTTTTATGTACTCAAATTTTTCGTATTTTGGACATCATGCAATGATGGCATGAAAAGTAACAAAAAATTGGACTATTGGATTCTCTCAATAAAATGAAAGAAGAGAGGTTAAAATATACAAACTACAATGTAATGAGTCTAATGACACATATAAAAATTATAATTAAACAAAATGCATACTAAAAATAGTAGATGATTGTTTTTTCTCATACTTGTGCTAAAGTTATTTTTTAAATAATAATTGGCTAGTACAAAATAGAATATACAACTCATTAATATAACAATTAGTCGTCTATCTACTAAATAAAGTATTTTTCGAAAAAGAGGGACACCAATTTTGTTCCTCAAAATAGAGCACTTACTATCAAAAGTGGGTATGGATACAGGAAGTCCGATCATTATCTATCGAAATAAACAAAGAAAAGTAAAAAAAAGAAAAAGAAGAAAAGAAGGTAAGACATAATCTTAAATCAAGAGAGGGCCCCACATTTGACCTCAACAAATGTTGTTGGAGCATGGGTAGTCAGCAAAATTAAAACAATGTACCACCATGATGTGGGTGGATGCTGATGTAGGGCATTTAGTTTCTTACTGGTTCGAAACTTGGTATGTCTGGTTTAATAGGGGTTATTTTGGACCCTTCGAGGTATGTCGAACCACCTAAAGGCCTCGACAAATCCTCACCAAATGTCACGGTGTTGAATCCGCCAGACAGTCGGTGACTGATTCCGACCTCGTCTCGTAAGGACGCCGGCCTAACCGTGGGGATACTAGCTTTTGACGCCATCCTTGTAGAGGAGTTAGGACTAACCTTCTATCCCTTTTGGAAGTAATCGGAATGGCCCAATTAAGCAGGCTTGTAAATGCAACCTTCCGATCCTAATGAAGCATAATATAAGTAGTGTGTTTGTGTATGTGTTTTCCTTACTATCAACTTAGTATTTATTGGTTGGGTATTATAGTTGCATGTTCTTGCTTGTGCTTAACTAAAAGATAAAAGTAATGAGACAGCAGCATCTCGTGGGACGTTGCAAATTAATCCTGCGAATGTTATTTTCCCACGACGAGGGAAGGTTCAGGGCATGACATGTACGGGTTCTCATACATTTATGACTTCATGTTAACGGAGGAAGGTTCTAGTATTCTCATTTTCTTATATGTTAACAAGATATCCATGCATTACACGGGATTGACACTATATACTTCATATTTTCCTAAAAGATTGTTACTTCAAGATAATTATTTGATACAGTTAACGTTGATTGATACTTGTCTTCATCGCTTTAAAAGATGTGCCTTATCTTTTCTACGATAAGTCTGAACAAATACCAATTTATATGCCATTTCTCGGTGAAGCAGCACTTGCGACGAAAATTGACATCTTAGTTGTTTATCCCATCTTTCTTGGAGAAGTAATACCAAGGCACTGGTAACTTTTTTTAGTTGATTAGCTAATATCATTTATTTGTATAATATGTTCTAGCAATATTTTGTGATGATGGGTTACGTTATTATCGATACTTTATCAGAGATTTAGTATAAATTTGTTTATTTATTTATTATACATGGGATATCATGTCATAAAATTTTTAACTATTTTTTATTTGTTAAATATAAATTATCATGTTATAATAAATATTTCTGCACTGTTCAACTATTTGCGAGCATGTTATCTATCATAGATTTGAGACATATTAATGTCATTTATTTGTTAAATATGATCTATCGTTACATAAGTTCTTTATTGATTTGTTAATATCATTTTTCTATGCAATTCCACAAAATATTTTGTCATGATGCGTATTCATATAACTAATCATAACAAGAGTCACTCATTATACCCTATCCTTATATTTATTGTTGAAATATACACAGTCATGTAACAGGACCTTCTAAACATATACCGTTTTTCCCTTCTATGATGGGTGATTTACTATAATGGTTCATTTGCAGAGCATGTTATATAAATTGTTTGCGATGATCAATATTTATTTGATTGATTTTTTCAATGTTATTTATTTGTTAAATATAAATCCAACATGAGATTGATCTTTTGATATTTTATTTTTCAAATACAAGTATTATTTATTTGTCAAGTATGAGCCTGGTATGAGATTGATCTCAGATATTAATAGCAATCAAATATGAGATGGATATCTCAATAATGTTAAACTTTTGTAAACCTAATCTTAAGCAAGTATTCTTAAAGGACATTGTTATTTTCACACCATGAATAGCTGGAAATGCATGCACACCACTTTAAATTTAAACTCTTCATATACCCTCAACATCACTCTCCTCGAAACAGCCATTATCATTTACCTGCTTCAGATTCCGTGGACCGGAAAAGTAGCCCATATCACCATTGGATTTCCTTTCCTCGATCGAGCCCAATTTCCTCAATCTATAAACTCTAAAAATCACTTCTCAAAATGTTAGAAAGATATGAGAATGATTCCATAAATACTGGAAGAATATATTTCTAGGTGGCACTTACAAGATATAGAAACTAGTTGTCACGAAATCTCGTCAAGTTGGTTTTATATCCGGTGAACTAAGATAGTGAGGATATGAAGACGTGATAAGCTAATCACAAAACTATGCAAATTAGTTGAATTAACGATAAATTTGTAAACATTATAACTAGTTCGCACCGGGAGTCAATTTGAGGATGGGGGAAAGAGAGATCTTGATAAAAAAATAATAACAAAAAAGAGATAGAGGAGAAGCAAACTATTATAACAATGAAAAGGTCATAAGACATTATAAACATTTCAATTGCTTAAGTTGTGTTTTTAAATTAGGGATGAAATTAGTGAGACACTTTTTAATATATATAATATATAGGTATTTCCTTATATAATCTATACATAAATAGTTATATTAAGAATTAGAGATTTGCTAGGAGTATATATTTGCTAAAGTCACGATTAAGAGCATCATTACACAAATATGCAGAAGAATTGATTAGAGAATTATTACTTAAAATGCATAAGAATTAGAGATTTGTTAGGATTGGAGGTTTTAAAGTCAAAATCAGAAGACAAATTATAGGGTACCATGAATGTGTCAAGTGGTACCATGCCATGTGATAGATATATGACACAACGTAATTGTAAAATGAGAAATCCTTAGCTTGATAGAGATTTCACCATAAATAATTTGCATTATTGCTTAAATTTTTGGATGTGGAATTTCTTGGACTTGTCCTTGCTCAAATAGATAAATGGTTTTTTAAGAAAACTTTCTATCCCATCCCTGTTCAAGATGTAGCTTTGAACTTTGTATATGCTCCTCGTAGGGGGAAAAGTGTTAAAAAAGTCCTAAACCTTTTTTTGGTGCCAATTAAGTCCTAAACATTTTTACATTGTGCCAATTCAGTCATTTCCGGCCAATTTTGGCCAGATTTTGCTAACTGGATGCCGGCCAGCTGACATAGCCTAATCGATGCTGACGTGGACAACTTTTAATAATATTTTAATATTTTTGAATTTTTTTAAAATTTTTAAATTTTTATTTTTTTCCTTCTCCTCTTTCTTCCTCCAGCCGATCACCAAGCTCCGGCAATCGGCTAGAGGTCACGGCCAACAAGGTCGAGGTTGACCTTGCTGGCCACCTCGCCAGTGGCCGTGAGGCTCGCTCTCGCCGATCTGGCGAGGGTTAAGCCTCACCTAGGGTCGGCAAGGGCGAGCCCTGCCAGCTCGGCACGAGGCTGCCCTCGAGCCTCAAGCTAGCCACCTATCGGGCTGGCGAGGGCGAGGCTCGCCGCCCAAGCCTCGAGGGCGGCCTCGCGCCAGGCGGGCGAGGCTTGCCCTTGTCAGATTTGGTGAGGGTCAAGCCTCGTCGGCCATGGGTGAGGCTCGACCCTCGCTAGATCCAGCAAGGGCCTGCCCAGTGCGAGGCCGCCCTTGCCTAGCGAGGTGGCCGATGAGGTTGACCTCGACCTCGCCGGCCGTCGCCTCTGGCCAGTCACCGAGCTCCGGCGATTGGCTAGAGGAAGAAGGTGGAGAGGGAAAAAAGAAAAATAATAAATAATAAAAAGAAAAAGAAAAAATTTAATAATATTAAAATATTATTAAAAATTGTCCACGTTAGTGCCGATCAAGCCACGTTAGCTGGTTGGCGTCCAGTTAGCAAAATCCTGCCAAAATTGACCAGAAAGGACTGAATTGGCACAACGTAAAAATATTTAGGACTTAATTGGTACAAAAAAAGGTTTATGACTAAATTGGCACAAATGCAGAAGGTTTAGGATTTTTTTTAACACTTTTCCCTTAAGAATATGTCACCACCATGTACCTTTCCAATTGCATCAAATTGACCTACAACGGATTGCAAGTCACAAGGGCTTTGACAATATGCTTGGACTAAGTTACTAATACTAAATAAGAAAACCATGCCAACCCAAACTCCATGCGAAGAAAAGTCCCTTAGCGCTGGGAGTCTAACTTGGCGACGGTATTGCTCAAGGGCTAGGTCAAACCATCATGTGAAGGTCATGAGAATTCCAAGTGTAGGGGGCTTGACAAGTTCTAGGGAAGAATCTTTCTTTTCCGCTTGGTCCAACAATTCACTACAACATGATCCTCTCCACTTTGAGAAGGTGCATGCTTTGCTGACAAGCCTAATTTGGTTTGGAGATTGGAGGACAATCATAATAAGAACACTGTTTGGCCTGGAACGAAAATATTCTGAAGATTCTACCTGTGGTCATGCCTCAATTTATGTCCTGGGATTGCTCTTGCTCTTGCTCTTGATGGGTAGGGAAACTTCTGCTTGTCCATCCATCAAGTTGGTGCTCTTTCGGCCATCAGTTTGCGTCCCTGCTTTTTTTCCCCCTTTTTTGGGCCCACTCCAACTTTTGAACTTGGAAATCAACCCTGGAAACCCACCCCAATGGGCCGCGTGCCTGTTGGCACTTCCCTGTTGGGATTTTAATCTGATCTGAACCCGTAACGGATTAATTGATAAGGCTTCCTTAGGTGTGCTGCAAAATGTTCCATCGCCATTGCATCATGGTTGTGCTTATTGAGATCAGCCTCGCATCAATTTGCAATTAGCAGCTGAATTTCTTGTGGGAAGTGGGGGTGTGGTGGTTAGCAACTTAAGAGATTGCCATGACACTTTGCTAAAGCATCTCCAAGGCTCCTGTGGGTGGTTTAATGTTAGATGGTTCGGATAGCATTCGTGCCTGATGGAGGTGTCATAAGAGATGAAAAAGGCAATGCAATCCGTAGTTACCACATGAAGCTGAAATGACCCTAAGCAATAAGCATTAATGTTGATTTTCTGCCACCCTGATGGACATCCTCTGGCAAACAACACAAACATTTGATGGATATCCTCAAGCTACTTCAGGACTTTAACCTCCGATCGTTATAATATTTGTTCCTCATCAACTAAAAGGCCATAGCATCAGCAGTTTCTACAGCATTGTCCATTGAATTTGCTAGCCTGGTGTAACATGATTGCATCAAAACCAAGTTCACGATCACTTACTAGCAGTCTCGATTAAAGATCAAAATCAAAAACTTCTCATAAGTACATAAACCAATGCCATGATAAGAAGTGTATTTGCTTCGCATAGATACAATTGACAACTGGGGAGGCATGTTGGTAACTACACGTTGTTGGAAAGCAAGGAAAATAGAAACGCCTCAAACCCCACCAAAAAAAAGAGATATTGCCTCCACCGGAATAGCTTCACAAGTACTTGTAAATCAAGCCTCGACGTGGCCAATCAATGCCAGAAGCATCTTTTCATAGTCTCCGGCAGTGTCCTTGACAATTGCAGGATTGAGAGGGATGCTATTCCTCCTCGGGTACTCCTCACTTATAAACTTCATGTCAACCTCGGCCCTGGTAGTAACTACTCTGGTCAGAACCCCTTCATCTGTTCCTCGCTTATTGATGGCTAGATGAAGAACCTTCTCAAAATACTTCTTAGGGCGAGTCAGGCACTTTACTGTAGCTCTCAGTATAATAAGGAACTCGTCTTTTGGATTAGTTTTCAAATCCTGCAAACATGAAGGATCAAGAATTAGACAATCCTTAATCTAGAACAAAGAAAAGTCAATATGTTCCGATGCATAGTACAGACATTATAGTCTGGAAGTAAATGAACAACTCGGAAATGGGTGATATTATCACATCTCAATGTTTTTGAAACAAGACATCTTGGAGTTGCCTCTTAACAACATGACTATTAACCAAAAAGAATACTACCCTGGAACTCTTCATCCTCGAGGAGCTATAAGCTTTAGACATATAGGTAAAAGAACTTGAAAGGTTCAGTTCATAGAAATTCCAACTCACCTTGTTGATATCATTTCCAAACTCACTTTTGTTGTGATTCAGCGTAGCATTAACCTGTGATTTGCTCTTAGCAGCCAAAATCCTTATGAGATCCTCATGGCCATAAGCCTTCTCTGAGATCTTCTCATGGAGTATCTTAGCCTCTACTTTTGCAAAAGTCATATTCACCTCATCTCCATCATAACGGTAGGAGCTCACAAGAGGTACCAGCAACTAGGAGACAAAGAAACCACATCAAATTAAAGTTCTTTCCCTACAGGCGAGGAAATTACTAACATCATAGTGGACATAGGCCCGTTTCTTTTTAAAAAAAAAAAAATTTGTTTGGCAGCATGGAAACAAGGTACGCTCCTAACATGAAGTGTTAAATGTTTTTACAGAAAGGAGGTATAAGGGGAGTAGTGCTTGTTGACTCTTTGTTTTGTAGGAAGGTGTTGGGATTGAATGTTTTTCTTATATATTGAAGTGTTGCTTGCATTATAAATTGTTGTGCATGGTTTTCAAATTGTTTTAGCACTACACATTGCACACACAACCTGCCGTCGGACTTGGACCGCATTTAAGGATTCTAAGATGGTGTTGAGAAATGGATCAACCTTGAACGCGAGACCGTGATGTAGAGGTTGCCTTTCTCAACCTCGAAAATTTTTCTTGGTGTCAAAACGTTTATCCTTGTTCGCGAAACTGCATGACCATGGGATTTTCTTTTGACTGAGCCAGAGTTAAGAGGACCCGACATTTGTACGCGAGACTGCGACTAGTCGGCCCATCCTCTTAGCTCTAACTTGCTAAGCCTTGTAGTTTAGGTGTTAAGCCTCACATCTCATGCGCCTGTCAATGTGGTTGCCATTTTTTTTTTTGTGAAGTAAGTATTCTCACCTTATAATACGCAATTTATTTACTTTATTGCACTTTCTTTTGGTCCATGACACTAGGTTGATCGTAAAACTTAATCTATATACAATGGGGAGATCCGATGTTCAATTCGTTCCAACTCCTAAGATTGAGCTCAAAGGGTGGTGGAATAAATTAAGTAAAGAAGGTCAAGATTATGTGGAATCGATCTTTGGGACGGCTCATCCCCTTTTGGATATTGGAGTCCATAGTGGTGTTTTGCAAGCTATATCACACTTTTGGTGTCCCGAGATGACTACATTTATTTTTGGTAAGAATGAGCTAACTCCAACACTAGAAGAGTATAGCATTATCATAGGAATGCCCCTTGAGACTGAACTTGTTAGGCCACCTCTTGGTATGGAACCCACATCAATTTTATCTCAATTTCTAAGAATTAAAACTGACGAGGTTAAGAAAATTTTGAAAGCTAATTGTAATGCATGCCCTTTCTCCTTTTTGGCTGATCATTTTTTAAATCAATCCTCAATGCGCCAAAAAGGGTAGGATATTCATCTTAGCATTCTTAGGACTTATAATATTTCCTCATCGAAGAAATGCTATTGATCCTTCAATTGCATGGGTGGTCAGACAAGTATGTGCTGGCATGAACTTTATAAACATGATTTTAGCTGAAACATTTTTATCCCTCAACCGTTTTAAACAAAATGGAGAAAAAATCATGAATGCCTCTCCTGAACTTTTACAAATTTGGTTTCTTTCTCACATGAAGGAGTTTGGTCATTTCATGCGTCGCGGTGAAATTAATGATTCTAATTACCCAATAAAGAGATTTTCAATCTTAGAGAAAAAGTATACCGGAAAATCATTTTCAGATTGGGTGATTTTTCTTAAAGATCTAGATCTCAAGGGCTTCCTATGGTATGCCAAATGGTTCCATGTTAGCGTGGCTCGTTTCTCTCACAAGACAGATAATCCAATTCCACTGATGGGAATTACTGGTGCAACATCTTACTATCCTTATAGAGTGGCTCGCCAGTATCGAGTGCTCCAAGATATCCCACCTCCTCTGCGAGTGGATCTGTTTCAAGCCCGCTTCGTGCACAAGAATCACAAATACCTCGATGAGATCAAGCATCTTGAAAATGCATGCAAGGAATGCCATCCGGAAAAGATAGTGGTGCCTAAAAGATTGAAAGGAAAAGAGAGGGTTTTTCATGCCTCAGATTATTATATCTACCATCATGAGATCCCTCAAGCTCTACTTCCCGTGATACCTGAAGTGACCATGAAGCCCACTTGTAAAGCACAAATTGAACGTCTTGAAGAAACGGTGGAAAGGAAGAAGGCTTGAATCTTTGAGTTGGTTCGGTAGAACAAGAAGCTTCGAAAGACTGTGATCTCCCAATTGTATATGGAAAAGAGTTGCTAGATTTAGGAGTTTAATTCTGGCTTTAGGGTGTTATTTCAATTTCTTAGATTGATGTTTTAGGAATTTAATTTCCTAGGGAGTTATTTTAACGTTTTAAGTTGATGTCTTTGGAATTTGATTTCACTTAATAAAATAAATGATTGACCATTGTCATGGACCAAACTCATTTGTTATAATGCTTACTATATATTTCTTTACATTGCTAGGTAACAACACGGCTCACCTAAGATCGCCCATCCGTACTCGTTCTAGAGCAATAATGGCTGATGACACCGAACAAGTGCGTATTGCTGAACAAACTCGCATTGCTGTCCTCGAATCGGAGATGAAACAAGTCCTGAATGTTCTTGAGCAGCTCTCTAAGAAAATCGATTCTCTCCAAGCAAACACTGCCCCACCAGCTTCGCAAGTTGAAGTGGTGTTACCACAACATGCTCCCATGGCTGATCCAAGAGATAAAGGCAAGAATACGACCACAGTTGGGCCATCAACCTCTAAGGATCCCTCCAAGGTTAAAATTACTGACGCGCCTCAAATTTTTGTTGATGATGAGGTACAAATGATACCTTCGGCTGTACCAAAAACTGAGCAGGAAAAACGCTTGATAAAATTCGAGGAGAAACTTAAGCAACTGCAGGGTGCATTTAGCCAAGACCCAACTGATCTGTCCCATTATGCAAAAATCAAGATACCAAAGAAGTTCAAAATGCCAGACTTTGAAAAGTATGATGGCACCTCTTGCCCGAAGATCCATTTGCAGACTTATGTGGTTAGGATGACCCCATATGTTGATAACATACCCCTAATGATTCAGCAATTTCAAGCAAGCCTAATAGGACCGGCACTTCAATGGTACATTATGAAGAAGATTAATCTACTAGAGACTTAGGAGGATTTGACTGATGCCTTCTTCAAGCAATATAAGTATAATATTGATGTCACTCCATCTCGAGAGGATTTACTTCGCAATGACAAGAAGAAAACAGAATCTTTCAAGGCATATGTCACGAGATGGAGGACCGTAGCTGCTCAGATTACTCCGGAGCCAACAGAAAAGGAGCTGATGGATTTGTTCATGAAGACACTCCCGCCTGAATATCGAAATCGGATGTTAGGATCGACTGCCAAGTCATTCAATCAGCTAATCCCTGTTGGCAAGCAAATTGAAGTAGCATTACGTGATGGATGGGTGTTTGATCAAACCGGCTCGTATAGGAGAGTCTTAGCCAAGAAGGATAAGGAGCTGTAGCGGAAGTTAATGCAACTTATGTTATGTCTCGAACACTCAAAAGAACCATTCTTTCCAAGAACTCTTCCGCATCAATTTACGCCTCTTCCTAAGCCATTGTCCAAGATCTTGCCAACCCTTAAGAAGAAAGGATTACTCGCTAAGGAGCCTAAGCGACCTAATCCCGAGTGTTTCCCCAACTATGATCCTTCCAAGACATGTGCTTACCATATGGGGGAGGTAGGATATTCTGTTGACGATTGCTATACGCTGCGACACAAAATCCAAAATTTGTTGGATGCTAAGGTGGTATCATTCCGTGATGCACAGCCAAACATCCGGAATAATCCATTCCCTGACCACCCATAAGCTGTGAACGCCATTTTCAGTTTTGATGCTGGTCAAAAGAGGAGCTTGAGAGTACATGTGGACGATGTTTATAATGGTTTAGTTCGAGCTGGATACTACTCAGACGTAGAAGAGCCTACCATGTCTCAGAAGGTGCAAAGAGTTAAGGCAATGTTCAAAAAGGGGATGATTGTTTACGCAAATCATGCCGACACAGTTTCGACTGTCACTCCAATCGTTATTGATCTGGAGGAGGAGTTTTCTGATTTTGAGGATGAGTTTACTGGCTTGAACATTGGAGCTAACGATCCCCTAGCTTTTGACATGCCACCGTTGGAAGATGCGTAAGATGAAGATGGATTAATCATCAACGATGTGCCACCATCAGATAATGAAGAACTGATTCTCGATGTTACACAACCCTATGCATACACAACTGATAAGGCAGTACCATGGTGTTATGATGTGGAGATAGATGTGGTCACTCGATCAGGATGCACTTATGCTCAAGCCAACGCGCAACCTGTCAAGCTAGTCACTGATGAGGAAGCTAAAGAATTCTTAGTTGTAATTAAGGCAAGTGAGTATAATGTAGTGGACCAACTTCGTAAAATGCCAACACAAGTCTCCATATTAGAGTTGCTTTTGACATTGGAAAAACATCAAAAGTCCTTGATGAAAGTCTTTAACGAAGTACATGTCCCAGAATCCATTGAACCTGAGAAGTTGGAGGAATTTGTGGGGGTTATTTTGTTAAAAGACCAGATTGCTTTCTCAGATAATGAAATCCCAGATGAAGGAAGAGGACACGGCAAAGCTCTATATATTTCAGCCAAGTGTTGAAATACCTTGGTGTCCCGTGTACTCATTGATAATGGATCGGCTTTAAACATATGTCCTCTAGCAACTCTAAAGCGTCTTGGCTATGATTTGGAGAAAATTCGCGCGGCTAAGACCTTTGTTCGAGCATTTGATGGGACCAAAAAAGATGTAGTTGGGGAAGTTGACTTGGACTTGCAAATAGGGCCAGTGCTATTTAATGCAGTTTTTCAGGTCCTGGACATACCTACAGCATTCAACTTTTTGTTAGGTTGTCCATGGATTCATGTAGCAAGAGCAGTTCCTTCAAGTCTTCATTAGAAAGTGAAGTTCGTGACGAAAGGGAAGCTTATTACAGTTCGAGGAGAGGATGAGTTCAAGATTTATCACGAGACAGCTATCCCTTATGTTGAACCAGATTGTAAAGAAGAATCCAGTTTTCAAGCTTTTGAGTTGGTTTCGACCATTCACGTTTCTCAAGGCATTACCCTACCTACTCCAAAATTATCAAAGTCGTCGATCATGGTAAGGCAAAATCATGGTAGGGAGTGGCTTTGCCCCAGGTAATGGTTTAGGTCGACATGGTCAAGGCACTCGCCAACCAATCAAGGCTGGGCGAAATTCATATACGACAGGATTGGGTTATCATGGTAGAGGTGGACGATCATCTAGAGGAAGAGGACGAGGACGAACTGGTTTCACTATACCCCATATTAGGTCCACATTCCTTGGGCCTACGGAGATGATGCATGAGGAAGAAGGGGCAATCGATACCTGTGTTCAATACGCCAAGCCTCTAGGTGTTGATATCAATGTCCGATGGGTAGAGATAGTCAAGCCGGTTGCAGACACCATTCGATCCACTGGAAAAGACGACGCACTCGGAGGAATGGCCGAATTGTTTGAAGAGAATTTAGTGTTTGCCATCGACGAAGTTCGAGAGTAGAAGAATTTTAATTATTTGCACACTCCTTTGCGTAGGAGTTTTTATTATTTTCTGTATTTGCATTTTCATTCCTAGGATTTCTATCATTTCAATAATGTAATTTGCTTTTCATCCAATAAAATACATGGAAATTTTCATGTTTTGAGGGCATGTTGAAGTACACCAAACTAGCCCGGTGATGATATCCAGCTAATGAAAGAAAAGAAAAATCCAAGGAGAATTCTGAGGCCTGGGCTTCATCATGCCTCCTCATGTCAAAATGTTTAAAAAATGGTTTTTACCAAAGAATTTCAAAAAAATCTAGGTTACCTTATTTGTCTTTCTGATCCATCTATATTCTGTTTCAGGGACGATCATATAGCATGCAAAGGTGTGAAAATGGTCCAATCCAATGCAACAAGTGCTGATAATGATGATCCCGAAGACTCGATCAAGGATTCCATTGAGGTGCAACGTAGCTGGGAACAACATGAAAAAGCCAAGGCTCTCACGTCTGAGTAGACTATCACTATTAATTTAGGTGACACTGAAGAAGCCAGGGAGGTGAAAATTGGGGCAAGTCTCCCCAAAGATGAGGCTGAGCACCTGATTTAGCTATTGAAGGAATATCAGGATATCTTTGCATGGACCTATGCTGACATGCCTGGTTTAGACCCGACAATTGTGGAGCATTGCCTACCTACTAATCCGAACGTGCCATCTAAGAAGCAGAGGTTGCGGAGAACTAAGCCTGAACTCTCAAAGAAGATAAAGGAGGAAGTGATGAAGCTATTGAGGGTGGGATTCATTGAAGTCTCACAGTACCCCGAATGGGTTGCCAACATTGTACCAGTAATGAAGAAGGACGGTCGGGTTCGAGTTTATGTTGATTATCGGGATCTGAACAAGGCTAGTCCGAAGGATGATTTTCCGTTACCACACATAGACGTCCTTGTGGATAGTACCGCTCATTTTGAACTATTCTCATTTATGGATAGTTTTTATGGGTACAACCAGATAAGGATGAAGGAGGAAGACAAGGAGAAGACTACCTTTATCACTCCATGGGGAACCTTTCATTATAAGGTTATGCCTTTCAGACTAAAAAATGCTGGGGCAACTTACCAGCGAGCCATGATAGCACTGTTTCATGACATGATGCATCAAAAGATTGAGGTCTATGTTGATGATATGATTGCAAAGACTCGACCTGGAAAAAGCCACGTCGAGACCTTGAGAAAGCTGTTTGATCGACTCGTGAGTTCAAGTTTCGACTAAATCCCGCTAAATGCGTGTTCGGAGCAACATTCGGTAAATTACTTGGATTCATTGTGAGCAGTAAAGGGATTGAAATCGACCCAGCTAAAGCTAAGGCCATTTGTGAGCTGCGACCTCCGTCAACAGTGAAAGAAGTTCGGAGCCTTTTGGGGAGGTTGAATTACATTGCTCAATTCATTTCCCAACTTTCTGAAACCGCCAAGCCATTCTTCAAGCTCCTAAAGAAGAATGCACGAGTCAACTGGGATGATGAATGTTGAGAAGCGTTCGACAAGTTGAAGTGTTACTTGATGAATCCACCAATGCTTGTCCCGCCATCACCGGGGCATCCTTTAATTCTCTACCTCACCATTCATAGCGAGTCACTAGGTGCAATGTTGGCTTAAGAAAGTCCTATTGACAGAAAAGAACGAGCCATTTATTACCTGAGCAAGAAGTTCACTGTTTCAGAACTGAAGTATCCTGATGTCGAAAAGACTTGTGCGGCTATGGTGTGGGTATTGCATAGATTGCGACAATACACATTGCATTACCAGACATTCCTCGTGACTAAGAACGACCCCATCAAGTACTTACTTGATCGACCAGCTTTGGTGGGTAAGTTGGCCAAATGGCAAATTTTAATTTCCGAATTTGATATACAATTCATGCCACAAAAGTCGGTTAAGGGACGAGTGATCGTTGACCTATTGGTCGAGAATTCAGGAGTCTCTAATGACGATGACAGTTTCCTTGATGACCGTGTCTTGAGTGTAAATGAGGACTCGTGGAAGATGTTCTTTGATGGAGCTGTAAACTTGTCTGGTTCTAGTACTGGGGTAGTTCTGATATCCCCAGATGGACAACACCATCCGGTGGGTGCAAAATTGATATTCCCATGCACTAACAATGTGGCTGAGTATGAAGCTTGCATCCTCGGGCTTCAGGCCGCAATTGAGATAGGTGTGGCCAAGTTAAAAGTGTTCGGAGATTCCACATTAATCATAATACAGACCGTAGGTGAATGGAAGACCAAGGAGGCCAAGTTGCTCCCATACCACAAGTATTTAGAAGATCTGTTGGAAAAGTTCAAGGAAGTTTCATTTGAGTACTTGCCAAGGTCTCATAATGAATTTGCAGACGCACTTGCGACGCTGTTTTCTATGCTACAAGTCACTGATGGGTTAGAGGTCGAGCCTTTGAAAATAGAGGTTTTGCCGAAGCCAGCTTATTGCATTGTAGTGATAGAGGATCCGGATGGAAAACCATGGTACCATGACATCATGACCTATATTCAAAAGCAAGAGTTCCCGAAGGTAGCAATCTAGTGACCGAAAGCATCTCAGAAACTTGCCTCCAAATTCTTGATTAGTGGGGATACATTATACAAACGGTCCTTCGACTTCGTCCTACTTAGATGTGTCAATGCTAAGGAAGCCACTCAGTTGATGGAAGAAATACATGAAGGAGTGTGTGGTCCTCACATGAGCGGCCACATGTTAGCAAATAAGATTATGAGACTAGGTTACTTTTGGCTGACCTTAGGGCGATTGCATTCAACATGTCCGGAGTTGTCACCGTTGTCGATTTATGGAGACAAGATAAATGTTCCTCCAAATGAGCTGCATCAGCTGTCAGAATCATGGCCTTTTTCAATGTGGGGCATCGATGTGATCGGCCCAATTAATCCAAAAGCCTCGAATGGTCATTGTTTCATCTTGGTCGCTATCGATTATTTCACAAAATGGATAGAGGCAGCATCCTATGCAGTTGTCACCACAAAGAATGTCGTGAAGTTCATGCGGCGGGATATTATTGCCCGTTATGGCATGCCTGAAGCCATCATCACAGAAAACGGGACAAACTTAAACAACAAGCTTATCAATGATTTGTTCAGGGAGTTTAAAATTCGTCATTTGAATTCATCGCCTTATTGCCCTCAAATGAATGGTGCGGTTGAAGCAGTGAATAAGAACATCAAGAAAATTCTGGCAAAAACAGCTGATAATTATCGTGATTGGCATGAAAGACTTCCTTACGCTCTGATGGCGTATAGGACTTCAGTTCGTACATCTACCGGGGCAACTCCTTTTCCTCTGGTGTGTGGCATGGAAGCAGTCCTGCCAGTTGAAGTAGAAATCCCTTCTCTAAGAGTATCGTCTCAGTCTAAGTTGACAGAAACTGAATGGGTACAACAGAGGTATGACCAACTCAATTTGATTGATGAAAAACGATTGAAGGCCTTATGTCATGGTCAATGTTATCAACAACGAGTGGCCAAGTCCTTTAATCGGAAGGTTCGCCCAAGGCATTTCAAGGTTCATGATTTAGTGCTACGCAAGATGCTACCAATTAACCTTGATCCCAAATTACAGTGGGCCATACATCGTGAAGAAAGTACTTCCTGGAGGTGCTTTAATCTTGACAGAAATGGATGGGCGGGAATTCACAAATCCTGTAAATTCTGATGCTATAAAGAAATACTATCCATGAATAAAAGGGCTCGTAAAAACCTTTTCCTAGCTCAAAGTTGGTCAAATCTCTAGTGTATAATGTTGCATGTTTTATTTTTGCAGGGGCAAAGAATGGATGTGAACAATGGTGTCTTTTATCTTTGTAAGGAACCTCTATGAGCTTCCTTACAAAGAAGGGCAAGACATAGACACTTAACAGCTTTGACTTTATGATTTGATGTGCAAGAATAAAGCATGGCCTTTCTGTCATTATAGAATGCTTTCACATGATATTGTGCTATTCGTCAATTCCACTTGAAATTTATCAAAATGGATAATTCAGTGAAAGATGTTGAGTTACTTGAACATGCTAAATGAGATGTGAAAGGCAAGCCTTATCCCATACACAGTCCTTTGTCTATACATTGTAAGGTGAGTATGGAAACATTTTGTATTTCAAGGTGAAGAGTTTTCTTGCAAGAAGTACGACAGCTGAAATGATGAGAGGCAGTTCATTTTTCTATCCCAAACACTACAGATGATCCATTGCTTAACCCTTTTGAGCCTATACACTTATGGATATTCTTTTCAAATTACCCCTATCAAAAATCACCCCACATCGGGGCAACTGGGAGATAAAATGACATCATGAAGTGAGGAAAATGAATTGAAATTTTATTGCTCTCACTTGCATCAATCTTCAAGTTATGCTATCACATTGAATTCATGTGGTAATTTAAGTGCCTTAGGATGATGAAGAGCATTTCTTTCACTATCCTACACACTTATATCCTTTGCATAGCCCACTTGAGCCTATAATTTCATTTCTTTAAACCCAGTTGGTGATCATCCCCACACTGGGGCAAGGCAAAGAAAAAAGAAATTCAAATAGCATGGCTCATAATGCTGATGAAAGATGGGGGCTGCGTGAGTCCAAAAAAAAATAATAAGGGGCATGAAAAAGCAGTGTGCTTGATAAAAGCAAGGCCAATGCCCAAAGAGAAAAATCAAACACTTGATGTAGTGAGTCATATCCCCAACAAAGCGATACTAAAAAAACTCAAATACTGTTGCAAGCAATGGAGTTGTGATATGAAGAAAATCTTCAAAGGTGGAAAAAGAAAACTGGTGGTAATGTCAAGATAATCACCAACTCTCACCCTTTACACACATTTTGAGCCTAACGATCCTTTTGTTTCTTAGCCCATGAACCCAGCCTATGTTACATCCCTTTCAAAGTCTCTTCAGATTAGGGCATTTGAATTAACATAGGAATTCACATGTTTTAAGCATTGCTCGAAGAAGTGCGAGCAAGTTTATTTCTTTCTCATTTTGCAGGGTTCTTGACTTGTAAACCTGGAGATGATTATAGAATCATTCTTTCAATTACTTTGACTCAAAGAGTCCCTTTGTTAAGCCATTGACCAAGCCCGCATTACAGTCCTTGTCAAAGACCTCTCAGATTGGTAAGGTCGTACTGCTTGCAAGAAAATTCAAACTCTTGTCGACAAGATGATGATAAGATTGAGTGATATATTCCTGCATCAATGGTCGGGACAAATAATCCCTCTTAAATGAGAGCAAGTGAAAAAGCCTTTTCACACCAAAAGTGTCTCATTTTGCATGTCTAGGAGACTCACGTTATACCTGAAAATTGTCCTAGTGATAATTTTTCCGATGAAAGCTTGATAAAGCCATCATGCATGGACCTTCATTGAATTTAAAAAAAAATGAAATGAATTTTTCCTCAAAGACCAAAGGATTTGTCTTTGAAGCCTTGAGTTTGTTCAGTCATCTTTGAATACTTGATGAGAATTCCAAGTACCCATTTATAAAATGTTTTCAAATGTCTAGTGTGAATTCCAGATATTTGAACCTTTAAACGCTTGATGTGACTTCCAAGTGTTTGTCTTTTCCAACATCCGATGTGATTTCCAGATGTTTAGTAAATGTTTTCAAATGTCTGACATAAGAATCAGATTTTTTGAAATTTCAAGTACTTGATGTAATTTCCAAGTGCTTGGGATCTGATGAGAATTCCAGATCCCCGAAGACTTTATTCTTTGAGCCTTTCAATTATCTGAAGGGAGTTCCAGATGTTTGTCAGGTCTCATAAGAATCATTCAATACCTAATAATACTTTTCTGAATCTCCAGATAAGTATGACAGATACGTGTTCTTCTTTATATTTGCATTTCATTGGGCGTGGACACATTGAGATCTACGTTCTTGACCAAATCATTGTATTTACATGGCATTCTTTATTGCATGACCTTGCATTTATTTGATTCCATTTCTTAAAAAAAAAAAAGGGTGATTAACATTTGCATATTCATTTCATATTCATTTTGCTTGGTTTAAATTTAGGTGTCATTTATCTTTGAAGGAAACATCTACGAGCTTCCCTTCAAAGAGGGGTAGTTGTTGACACCTAATTTAAATTTAGAAAATAGAATTAGAAGATAATCTTTGATTAGAGGGAAAATAAATTTTTTAAAAAAAAATTTTGAATTCAAAAACTCAAGTCAGATTTTGGAGCCACTTTTTTGTTGAAGAAGTTGAGTGAATATCGCCGGATCTTAAAAACAAGGAAAGAGAGGAGAAAGGTTTTCCTTTGCTTTTTTGTTACGTGTCTTTAAGAAAACAAAAGAGAAGCAGAAAAGTGAAGAAGAAAAGTCAACAGCAAAAGAAGCTTTTGCTTCTACAGAGAAAGAGTGTTCGACAGAGAGTGAGAGAGACAGGTGAGAGAGAGTGTCAGGTGAGAGAAAAATTAAAAAAAAAAAAGGAGGAAAGAAGAAAACTGTTCTTCTTCCTCACTGGTTTGGTCTCTTGCTGCCCGAGCCGCAGCTCGCCTGCGCATCAGCTTGACAATCGCCGCCACTGCCTCTGCTCTAGCACGAAGCAGACCGACGCCCACCATCTTCGACGCCGAGCTCCGCTACTGTGTCCCCTGCCCGAAGTGACGCCATTCCACATCACCACCGGTCCGAGATCTTTTACTCCGCCGCACCTGCACCAGCCCTCCTTGCCGATCAAGCCGCTGGACTCCACACCGTCACGAAGACCTGCCTCTGCTCCGACGCCTCTTCAGATCCCACGACGGCCTCGCTTTCGATCAGCACCTGCACCTGGAGTTTCCCGGCCCGCAACGCCCTTTGTTGGTGGTCCACGCCGACACCCACGACCCCCCCTGTTGCCATCTTTTGCCCGGTGCTCGACGTCTGTACAGCCCCTTTTGTTGCTGCAGCTATCGCCTCCGCCATTGCGCCTCAGCCCGAGCCACCATTGCTGCGACCCGCGACCTTGCTATTTGCCGGTCATCGACGTCGCGCCTCCTTGCTGCTGCTGCCGCTGCCGCCCAGTCCTCACCGGAGCTCTGACGCCAGTTGTCTCCCTCACCCATTCTGACGCCGACCAGCCTTCATCCGAAGTTGTCCAGCAAGTTTAGTATGTTGGCACCATTTTCCTTTGTGCAGGTCACTTGAGGCTTGAGAAAGGTGAACTTGGCATCATTCCTTGTCGGTTTCCATCTTGGAGATAATTTTTCTAAGCTAGGTAAAATTTTAGGCTAAATTTAGTTCGAGTGTTCGGACTCATAGTTTTTTATTCTAACATTGATTTGTTTTGATTTATTCTTATCATTATCCGATTAGGAAATTTGTCATATTAAGTCATAATAATAAAAAATATTGAGCCACGAGACGTCGGGTTAGATTTTTGATTATTTAGACTTTTCATGGCAAATTCATGAATTGCTTTGCATCATTGAGATAATATGTCATTGATTTACATTGATAAATTTTCAATAGGACATATATTTTGGTGTGTTATCATTATTTGCTCATCACATATCATGCATCACATGTCATCTCTAGAATTTAGGTATTTAGGTCCATAAACATTTCATATTTAAATCAATGCATTTTAATAGAATTAGGATAATTTTCCTTTAATAAAACCAAAAAAAAAAAGAATAAAAAAATGTTATTTAGGTTATATAGATTTCTTAATGTGCATACCACATGTTGCGCTTTAGTTAGTGGGTCATAGGTTAATGTTTTAATAATCTCGTCGTGCAATTTTTTAATAAAAAAGCCAAAGATTATTATTGCATCATTATGTTGTTTTAATAAGAATTATTAAGTAATTTAAAAAAAAAACATAAAAAGGTCATTTATTTGGTTAGTTAATAAATTAGTTAATCCCATTTAGATCATCATTGTTTAGTGTAGGTTGCATATATGTATAAAAAAGAATCATAAAAAAATCATAAAAAAGAACATGCATATAGAATTACCACGTCATCCATCCCATATCATGTAGTACATGCATATTTAGGATTATATAAATTAGATTGCATACATATAGTGATAGTTCAAGTTATGCCATATGAATCGCATTTCGCATATCATTAAAGTAAAATCCATGCATATTAAGTTTAGATTAAGATTGCATAATAATAAAAATTAGGTGTCATTTAGAAATCATGTTTAGGGCATGCATTTTTATTAGCATTTTTATTGAATGTTATTTTATTGATCGTGCACCTGCATGACCACCATTTGCATGTTAGTAGCAAGTTAAAATTAATCAACATTGCCTGCAAAATATTTTTGAAATTAAAATAAAAGGTACTGAAAGGGCGTTAGACTAATCTAGTGTAACCATGTCCCCAAACCTACTGAATCTCTGGTTCGCAAAAGTAAAGTATTCTCCCATACTTTACTTGGGTTTCTAACCAACCCTAATTGGTTAGTGGCGGCTCCAAATTGAATATAATTGCATGTTTAAATGGGTTAATTTCTTAATATCAAGTTGCGATTGGTAGGACTTGGGAGGGTCGTGCCAAGTCTTCGGACTTAGTAATCCATTAGCCTTCTTTAGGTAATTCACCCTGGGAAGTTCGCGACAGCAATTTCCTTCTCCCATCTTTCTCTAATCCCACCAAGCAAAAGAATCTTTCCAAATAACATTAGATCCAGTTAGACTAGTACCGAATCTAAAAATACAGCCTTATCATCATTTTCATATTGCATCAGAGGCTCATAAATTTGCTGTAAGATGACTGCCTAAAAGGTATAGGTTAATATTCTCGGTGATATCTTACAGCTTGATGTGATAGCATTTTGATTGTAATGCCAAGGAATGGGTCTCTGAACAACAACACCAGCATCATGAACGCAAGGAAGGGAACCAAATTTTGGTATTGAATGCATCTGCAGACCACTAGTTTTATCCCAAGAGATGTGTGAACCACACCAGTACTTCAAGCACCAGCGTAAACAGGCCAAGACCTCCACCCCAGAGACTCCGGAAATCCTATTTAAAAATCAAACCATGGTCAGCAATGGAAAGAGAGCCGCACAAGAGAACAGGTAACATTTGAAATAACAGAGGAACTATATGTCCTTTCAGCACTTTCCTCAACGAGTTCTCACTTGTGATCCTCCATGAGGAGGTCCTGCATATTAATAATAACCCCAAAGGCTGATGCATGCTCAACTACAAAAGCAATATGAAGATTGGGAATGGGTGGAGATCCATGAAACATTGATTCCAATGAGGAAAATGTGAGGGCTTTGAGGATTTGGGAACGAGTCAATTACAACGTAAAAAAAAAAAAAAAATGCACACATTGATGTTAGAAAAAGTTGCACAGGAAGGCAACACGCAAAAATTGTATTACTTTAACAACCTCAAAGACCTCTTCAACAAGCTTTCCAGCATCAATCTGAATAAAAGCCAATATAGATAAGCAATTAAATGAAATAAGATCAGGCAAATAGATGTATAGGATTTCAACATATTTAGAGATTTCCTCACCATTCTGACTTTTCCTTTAGAATTGTAATACTCAATAACTGGAAGGCTAGACTCTGAGAACACCTTAAACATTTTCTTTATTGTTTCTATATTGTCATCTTCTCTTCCCTTCAAAACCAGTAAGAAATAGTGGAAAAGTATCAACAGCTCAATAAAAATGGTAGCACAGATCCTGTTTAACTTCGAGGAAAGATCAAGATAACAACCTATTTATACAGACAACATAAAATTAAGAATAAGCTCATAAAGGGAAACTAAACTAATCGATTCAAATTGACGCACGTGAGCTGTGGTAAGCGATTCACAAGAAGCCACCCCCAGCTCTGAGCCAAACCATTCCACCATACTTTTCCTATACGGATCCTACGAATGCTCCGACTCAAATACGCTCTAATCAGCAAGCTCAGTCCAGAATTTCCCCCAACTTTTTCAAGAATTTGAAAGCGCACGAACCTAATCGAAAAGGAAAATGGGAAAACTTGGAATGCTGGGTGGTGAGAGAGTCCAACCTGTGAGCAATCAGAGAGATAGGGAACTCTTGCTGTAATCTGTGACTCCAACCTGATTGGCGACACACCAGAGAGAGAGAGGGGGTTCGGCCAACCGATCATCTCATCACCCTTGGAGCCTAGGTGAGGGTTCTGAGGTCGTTACACCCCAGGCGCGGTGATGCCGGGGTCCCGCGACCTCAACGAGCCTCACAACAATAGATCTAGGTGATGATGCAACCGTCAACTAGGCGATCGGCGACGACCATCGATTAGGTGACCGGAGGTGACCAGGTGAGCAATGTCACTGGCTGATCAACATTCGTGCGGCGAATAAGAGAGGTGAGAGAGCGGTCGAGTGAAGAGAGAGGTGAGGGAAGAGAGACGCGAGGCAAGGGAAGAGAGAGGCGAGGGATTAGGGTTTTTACGTTAAAAATGGGTAAATGTGGAATTATGGTTAACGAGTGAGGGTAAGATTGGAAATTCAAAATATTCATTAACTGAGGTACTGTTGCATGCCGAGAATGCCAGAAAGCCAAAGCAGGGGAGAGGGAGCCTTGAGCTAAGGGCCTTTACAAGGCCTTACAAATGCTAGCATTTCCTAAATAGACTTCCAAAAATAATTGCCAAACACACTTGCCTTCGCCCAAGGGGCTTTAGACGTCCAAAGGACTTTGCAAAGTTGTTCCCAAACGCAGCCTTTGAGCACTATCTCAGGCGGGGGAGGAGGCGGGTCCTTGGATTCCTCCGCCTTCTTCTTTCCCTTCTTCTCTTCATCAGCCGCTTTCTCGGGCTTCTTCTCCGATTTCACTTCCTCTGGCTTCTTGGCCTCCTCCTGAGCCTTTGGCTTCTTCTCCTCCTACACAAATCCATGCAGACCAAAAAGGAATCAGCGCACTAAACCCACAAAGCAAAGCGAAGGCAGAGCTTTGAAAGCGAAGAAGAAGACCTCTCCCATTGGGGCTATTCTATTTAACTCTGGTTCAGAAGAAAAGACTTGAAAAAGAAGAAGGGTACGGAGACACTTGGGGTTAGGGTGGAGATAAGATTTGAGGCTCTCTCTCTCCTGGGTGTTGCTGCAGTGGCTACCAGAAATTGCTCAGGACCATTAGATCTGGCTCGCAACTCCCACCACCATCCCCAGAACCACGAACACCACTAACATCAGCATCCGAGCTCGAGAGCCAAGCTCAACAACCGTGCTCTCTCCACCTCCTGCAAGCCCTGATCTTCCATGGAATCTCGACCCGCTCAGAGTGATTTGATCAATCGATGGATGATGCAAGAGCCGGAGTCAAATAGAATCGAATCGATGTTCTCTCAGAGGAGACAGGAGAGAATAACCAAACTATTTGGTTAATGGTTTGATTTTATTGATTTGTGATTTGGTTCGGTTTGGTTCGGTTAACCAATAAAAACCGAACCAATACAAAAACATTGGTTTTTAATGAAAACCGAATCGAAAATTGAACCGAATCGAAGAAACATAATTTTTCGGTTCAGTTCGATTTTCGGTTTGGTTCTTGACACCCCTAGTGGAACCTAGAGGGACACGGAGGAAGATGAGAGAGAGACGTCGCCATGCGGCAGTGTCCAGGCTTGTTGGGCCAGATTTGGACAAAATTTTGAGGTCCAGTCAATGGGCCGGACGGGTCAGGCCGAGGGTTTTAAAATTGGCCACGTTTAGGCAAGGCAGCAGCCCTTGGCCCCACAACCCAATCCCTTGATTTTGGATAAGGGTGTGCATCGGTTTAGGGTCAACCCTGGACTATCCCTGGACCGGCCTAATCTTGCCGGTCCTGATCCGGTTCCCTAGGAGACTGGGGCGGTCCTTGGTCTTAGGATTCCTAGACCATTAGGACTAGCACTGTGGGGTTGTTCCTCGGTTTTGAGAGTTTAGGGTCAATTCAACCCAGACATCATGACTATATATATAATTTTTTATATAGATAATACCTTAAAATAAACGACGTTAACAACATTAAATAGCTTTTTAGTGATTAGTTCAAGTAATTATACATTGTTCTTTTATAACTTAGATTTTTAATATCTTTTACGGCGTCAATAATCATAATTTATGCAGGAGGAAAATGTTTTTGTGAGGAGTCCTCATGGTGTCCAAAAGGGCATAAACAGCTCCTCCTCTAGTACCCGTTCTCTTTCTGTTTTATTTGTCCTCTTAGTTTTCAATTTGGCAAAATCAAAAGAAACAACTTATCCACTCACCACTTGACACTCGCCTCACTCGCTCTAGGTTACTTGTGCTGCTCGCCACTCAATGCTCGCTTGGCTTGTTGCTCCCCGCTCGACATTAAATGCTCACTCCGTTTGACACTCACTCCACTCGACCTTTGCCGCTTGCTTTTCTTAGCTAACCTTGCTCGTCATCAAACCCATTAGATCGGTTAGGTCCTCGGTTGCCCTTTCAAGGAATACATAAAATGAAATAAAAAAATTATTGGTTGATCCCGGGTTGACCTTGGAATCGGACTGAATCCATTGGATTGGTCCTGTCCCCAATCGCTTTTTCAAGAAGTACAAAAAAATGAAATAAAAAATTATCAATTGGTTCCGGGTTAACCCTGGAATTAGACCGAACCCATTGGGTCGGTCTGGTCCTTGGTCCAAAGCTTAATAGGGTCAGTCCTCGATCCCAAAAATTGAAAACCAGCACTGTGTGGATTGGTCTTAGGGTTAGAAGGTGGACTGGCTCAACCCGGATCATGCTCATCCCTAATTTTGGACCTTCTTCTTTTTATTAAAGAAAAAAAAATCTTAGGGTTAGAGGGTTGACCGGCTCAACCCGGACCTTGCTCACCCCTAATTTTAGACCTTCTTCTTTTTATTTAAAAAAAAAAAAAAAACTTTTTTTTTTTTTTTTTATCAATATTCTTTCTTTTACCTATTTATCCTTTTTCCTTAATACTTTCAATTTTTTTTTTTGTGTTTTTTTTTACAACTAGTTGGTGCGACACTTGTGTCGCGAACTTTAAAGAATAGAGGAAAATATGATACGTTAGTTCGATCTTAATTGCCGATCCACTGAAAGACCACTTCGATCAGACCATGATCTCCAAGCGGATCGTAGATCTGAACACTAAAAATGGAGCACAGCCATCGGCGACTGAACAACACACGATAAGGGAATCGAAGGAGGCAGCGTGAAGCAGATAGAGCGAACCTGCGAAGGCTTTCCGGAGCTGCTCGTAGTCATCGCCATGGGGGGCACTGGTTGTGGGATAGTGAGAGTCGACATTGTTGAGGGAATGGAAGATCGGGGGGGTTGGGGGGTATTTTGTGTGAACGAGTCGAAGCCAAAATGAGAGAGGAGGAAGAAGGAAGAAACAAAACGGAGACAGAGAAAGTCAGCCTCTACTTTCAAGGGGAGAGAGAGAGAGAGAAAGGACGCGCACCATGTAACATGGAAAGCAATAAGCGAGGAGGCGCTGCACGAGCGCCACGTGTGCACCACATCCGATTTCTCAAAGTGGAAACCGAAGGGATACGGAGGAAGACGATAGAGAGAGGCGTCGGCACGCAGCAGCATCCAGGTCCGTTGGGCCGGATTTGGACAAGATTTTTGGGTCCAATCAATGGGCCGGTCGGGTCAGGACGAGGGTTTTGAAATCGGCAAAGTTCAGGCAAGGGCAGCAGCCCTTAGCCCCACAACCCAATCCCTTGGTTTTGCCCCTTTTTTTTTTTTTTTTTAATAGAATAAAACTTTAGCTTTTTATTAACATTTTTGTTTTACTTATTTATCATTTTTCCTTAATACTTTCAATTTTGCAAGTTTTTTTACAACTAGTTGGTGCCACACTTGTGCCACGCACTTTAATGATTTAAAAAAAATATGATACGTTAGCATTTCTCATTGGGAAAAGTGGGCAGAACTTATGAAGGAAGTATATTATACCAATTTGATAAGTTTTATAACTCGAATGTACTTTTTAAATATTTTAAGACTCAATTTTATTTTTATGATGAGTTTTTTAAATTCTCAGATACTAATTTCTAAAAATAATCCTCATTAAAATTGATTCTCCCTTTTTCAAAGGATGTAAAGTTACTCATATAATTTAATCTAAGAAAGTCATACTCTGATATGCACTTCATCTTTTCTTAACTTTTGATGTCGGTGTGCATTCAACTAAAATAGTTGGACCAAACTTCACAAAACTAGATGCCAACATACACCAATTGTGCTTGTTTTTCAATTTATCACATTTTCCACCGTCAGTGTTTAGGATTCTACATGACAAGCCAAATTGTAACAAACAAATGTAATATTTATAAGAAATATCATGATCTTATTATCTTTAAAGCTATTCTTAAGGATTGGACGTCCCAACTGTAGGTCATCAATTCCGAGATGGAATTGCAAATGACAGTAATTCCCAAGTGCTTTCAAGTAACCAACGAACCATTACAGAAATTGATAATGGAATTAACCAAGATAATAAAGTATAGGAGATGGCTTGCTACACAATAGAAAGACTGAAGTATCTCAATAAGTGAAGCATTTAGGATCAATTAGTTCTTCCAATTTGATGTCCTCTGATAGGCTTAACATGATCGAGCTTTGCGATGATATTGCCCGAGAAACTTGTTGCATGGTTGGACGATGCTCTGGTTTGGGATTTAAGCACAAAAATGCCATCTTTGTCACCAAAGCCACTTCCCTAACACATTACCTTTGGGGAATGGAACTCTTTGATCTAAAACTTCCTTCATTGGCCAAGAAATTATTGAATTGCTTGATGGTGATGAAGATGTGGACATGAGAGAAAAAATGAGATCGCCTGGATGGCATCCCATAATTACTTCCAATGTCACCACTCCGAAGCTGTAAATATCGCATTGCTCATTCACTTCCATTGTGTATGCGAGTTCTGCAGAGAGAAAAGAGCAAATTTTTTTCTAGCTTTTATACAATATCTGTGCTTTGTAAATCTAAACTGATTTTGAGTAAATAAAATCTAGAGAATTAAGTATAAATCAATACATTCTTTATATTCCAATGGGATTTAAAATTTTCCGTTTCTTTAGGAAAAAAGTTTCACTTTTTAAATTGGTGGCCTTCATCTCAATTAATCTTCAATCGAACCTTTAAATCGCATGATAGCCTTGGACTTGTTGTTAGGAATTTACAAGTGTAAAAAGAAGGGAGCTAAAAAACGAGGATCTCATGTATGATCATTTTTCTATCTATAAAAATGAAGTGGGGTAAAATTTTGAAGAGACCAACTTACCTGGAGCTGCATATCCAAAGGTGCCTACAAAAGAAGTCCATTTGGATGAATAAGGTTGTAGAACTTTAGCTGTGCCAAAATCAGAGACGTGAGCTTCATATTCTTTATCCAATAAAACGTTCTTGCTTGATACATCTCGATGAATTATTGGAGGTGAGCATTCATGGTGCATGTAGGACAAAGCATAGGTCACACCTTTAACAACGTTCACTCTTTTATTCCAGTCAAATGTTGCGATCCTCTCTTCATTGTTCAGTACATCCTTCAAGCTGCCTGATTCCAAGAACTCGTACACCAAAAATGAATGTCGAGAACTCGAGCAAAAGCCATAGAGCTTGATGATATTCCGATGCCGAGTTTCGGTCAGAGCATGAATCTCCCGTTCAAATGCTTTTTGACCGGCCATTTCTACGTCAACTGCTTCCTTAAGTTTCTTTACAACAATAGTTTCACCTGTTTGCAACTGGGCCTTGTAAACCCTCCCATGTCCTCCCTCACCAATACAATATTTGGCATCAAACTCCTTTGTGGCTTCAATAATGCTCTCATAAATCATTCTTCCATCAAAGCTCCATATTGCCCATGGGTTTTCATTGCTTTCATTAGTTGAACTAGCATTTGTTTTCCTTATTCTTGGGCATCCCATACTTAAAGCTCCCACAACAAGAAGCAAAGAAAGTAGGCAACCCAAAGTAGGAATCAAAACTAGCAGCAACTTTTTGTTTTTGTTTTTGTTTTTGCCTTTTGACGTTGTTGCTGTACAGGGGTTGAGACCAGCAATAACTCCACAGAAGCCTTTGTTTCCTCTCACGACTCCAATTGTAGCATTACGAAAGGCTGGAATGTTTGGTAAAGGACCCTCTAACTCATTATACGATATGTCAATGGATGTCAAGCTTGTCATATCACGAAAGGTCGACATCATTGAACCGGATAAGTGATTGTGTGAGAGATTGAGTATTTCTAATCTGTGCAATAGCCCGAATTGTTTGGGTATTTCTCCCGTGAGCAAATTTCGACTCAGATCGAGATGTTGAAGAGATTGAAGATTCCCGATCTCGATGGGAATACTCTTTTCTAGATTATTCCTGCTTAAATTTAAGAACAGAAGGTTGGAGCCCTCCCCAAGTTGGGTAGGAATTGAGCCGCTCAAGTTGTTTTTTGCAATGTTGAGTTTTTGTAGATTGGACAATGCTCCAAGTTCTTGAGGGATGTGTCCTACAAGAAGGTTGCAGTCCAAAAAAAGCTCTTCCAGCAACTTCAGTTTTCCTAGGTCTTTAGGAATTTCCCCAATGATGTCATTTGAAGAGAGGTCAAGTCTTTGCAATTGAGTCATGTTTCCGAGTTGAGGTGGTATGGCACCGGAGATTTTATTGTTGGAGATCACAAAGCTCGTCAAATTTCTATATTGACTTAATGTTGGTGGTAGCTCACCGTAAAGTTCATTGTTGCTCAACTCAAGGTAATTTAAGGAGGGGTACACACCAAGAGCATCGGTTATATCTCCCTTGAGCAAGTTGTTTTGGAGCCTAACTCTATACAAACTTGAACAATTTTTCAGGCTTCTTGGGATGGGTCCAGTGAAGTGATTGTTTGATGCGGAAAAATTCACAAGAGCTTGGTTACCGCATATTTCTGGTGGCAATTGGCCAACAAAGTTGTTAGCACCTAGCTGTAAGATTGTGAGGGATGTGAGATTATTCATCTCGGTGGGAAGAGAGCCTGACATTTCATTTAGGAAAAGGGAAAGACATTTCAAATTAATTAACTTACCTATGGAGGATGGGATAGGACCCGATAACATATTTTGGGAAAGGTCAAGGTCAGATAGATTGGTCAAGTTGCCTATGGAGGATGGGATAGGACCCGATAACATATTTACGAAAAGGCGAAGGTCAGATAGATTGGTCAAGTTGCCTATGGATGATGGGATAGGACCTGTTAAATTATTGTCTAAAAGTTGCAATTTGATCAGGGATCTCATTCCTCTAATTTCTAAAGGTATGGGCCCAGAAAGTTGGTTGCCATAGAGGAAAAGATATTGTAATGTACTCAGATTTCCTAGAGTTGTAGGGATGGATCCATTGAGATCATTATCTGAAAGATCCAAGTTCCACAAGCTGCTCATGTTTCCAATGGAAGAAGGAATTGGACCGGTGAACTTATTGTCATGAAACACGAGAATTTGTAAAGAGCGCAATGACCCAAGTTGAGTTGGAATGTTTCCCGAAAAGTCATTTTGAGAACAGTTAATATAAGTAAGCTTGGAAAGATCGCCAATGCTCGGAGGGATGTTTCCGAAGAGTGAGTTGTTGGTAAGCTCAAGGACGACCAAGTTGGGTAAATGGGAGAAATTGAGATGTTGAAGCGTACCGTCTATGGCAGAATGCGAAAGGTTCAAGCTGGCAACACTCCCGAAAGAATCACAAATGATTCCGCGCCATGAGCAAGGGCTGCTTCCGTTCCACGAAGACAAAGTAGAGTGGCTCTTGTTGTCTAGCTTAGACTTCCATTTTAGGAGTGCCTCCACTTCCATTTTAGAAGAGCTTCGTGTTGAAGCAAGACAAGACATTTCTTGCACGAGCAAGAGAAGGACACAAGCGAGGGACAACATTGAGAGTTGTTGTTTCTCGGAGGCCATGACAGGTTTGGGGTATTTTTGGGTGGCCCTTCTTATTTTCTAGGCGCATATGTGTTGAAATGGACAGCCAACGTATTTATAGAAGAAATGGGGACCATAAGTCAACAACCAAGTCAATTATCTTTGGAACTTTTATTTTGCTATGGTCATTATCCCTCCGTTATATTTTCCGAGGCAATTCTTTGGTGCAACACTATGGATGTGACATATCAAAGTTAGCGAGGCACTTGTGTTACAAATATTTGCAAATAAACATCCCTTGTCAGTGACATTGAATGACTGGCGTGCATTTTTCTTAGTTACGTAGAGTACGAAGCTGACTCTTTTTGGCTTATTTGATTACACACCTAACTTTCAAGCACAAAAGTGACATGTCCAATAATTAGTTGGTATATTTTCGTTTTGCTCTGTCAGAAAAAAAAAAAAAAAAGGTTGGTAAAATTATCAACTATAAAATCCGTATATCCCCTAGTATGAATAATTTATGAACTTGAAGGCAAAGGCCGTGGTCAACACGCCAATACAAGTATTGGTAGACCCTATCTCTATTTTGAACCCATGTTGTCTTTCTTTTCTAGCCTTAAGTGACAGCGATCCTTTCCGTGACTTCACGTGGTACATATAACAGGTTAGATCTCACTTTCGTTTACCATTGTTGGCCCTTTTCTAATTTTCATATGTTTTCGGCGTAATTAGTTGCCCATTTTAACGAAATATCAATCTAAATCGCTGCTCCATCACCTTGTCCTTTGATATTTAAATGATTCTCATGACAAGTGTTCCTGAATTTGTCGGTTGATGCTAACCAATCCCCTTTTTAAAGCAATTTCTGAACTGAGTTTTTGCAACATTAAATGAATTAAATTTTCTTTTTGTTACAACCATTAATCCTCCATAATATTTTCCGTCAGCATGTACAAGGCACATAGTGTAACACCATACATATTGTCCGCTTTGGATGCTAAGTTCTCATGGTTTTGTTCTTCTTAAGACAACCCATATTATCCCCAAAAAACAAGTGTTTCAATTAGAGATCACATTGCCTTATAAGATAGCCCAAAACTCCCTCCCTAGGCGATGTGGGACAAGAGACATATCCCCTCCTTACACATGTCCAGGAACTGAGACGTGGATGCACCACTATCCCTCCTTCCCGTGCACCGCCATTTGGGCTATCACACTCTCCTCCCCTTAGGAGCATACCGTCCTCGCTATGGCCCCACACACGGTCGGGAATTGGTTCCGATACCACTTGTAATATCCTAGGTCTCCAGGGTACATATATTGTCCGCTTTGGACAATAATATCACATTCAATGCGGACAGCACTAGATAATTCCTTCACAATTTTTCTCTCTTGTCAAACTCTCGACATCTAATCATTCTACTTCTCTTCCTATTTTTTTTCCTTTTTATCCTTTTTAACTTTTACATGGTACATACTTATCTTAAAGCCCAAAAGCAATACTTAGCTTCATCGATGTTTCTATATGCTTAGCATAATCCGTTGCATTTGGACACTGGACTTTTATGATGGAATTGAAAGGTAAAGTGTGAAATTAAGAAAGAAGAAAGTGACTTTTGTCATGGTCGCCGGAATTCTAGTAGTTTTCTTTAATTACTCAAAGTTCTATATGGTTTTTCCATCAAGTCTACGTTAAATAATTCAGTCTTCCTCCCCTCTTGTTCTTATTATACTAATGGACTTACCAATTAACAGTCATCAATTATGAAATATATACTTACCGATCCACACAACTCATGTAGTGAAACAACGTGAAAATCGACGAATATTGCCATTCAAATTTAACACGAGAAGAAGGAATCACTAAAGAAATTGATGAAAAATGATAAAAAATATCAGAGATTTACGTGATTTGGTCTTAATGTTGATACTACTCAACAAAAAAAGATAACCTTTAAGAAATCCAATATAAATCTGAAAAATACAAAGCTTACAATGGCTTGAGCATTTCTAAATCCTAAATTATATAGAATAAAACCATAAGTGTTATCTCATATTTAGTTCCAACATGTCTGCAATAGGAAATTCCTGCATGATTTTTCCCTTTTAATGTGGACGGAAAAAACTTTTTGACGTCTGGGTATTCTACTTATCTTCCCCTTTTGGCCTTTTATCTTTTTGTTGAGCACCCCGGCGGAGGATTCATAATGATCCTTGAGACACGTATCAATCCACAATCGATGGCGGAAAAGGAAGAAAGAGATAGAGACACTATTAATCACTTTCTCTAAAAGTCTAAAGTAATGCTTAGCTTTCTCACAGTTTCTCTGATCTTTTTGGAAAAACTGATTTTGACCCATCATAGCCTTTTTACCTCCACCATTGTCTTCTTAAAATGACTGCCAATTTCTTGTTGCTTTCTCTCTCTTAACGCAACAAACATCTCTGCTTTAATGCCATGCATGCGCAATTCTTTTCTCTGCAATCATCGGCCAAGAAAAATATCACTTATTGGTCCACACAACTCACGTTACAACTTATTTTGTTAATTTGCAAAGACTTATAGGTCATTTTAGAGCAACGACTGGGATGTAACAATGGTCAAAAAGGGGGGAAAACTAAACTAATATATTTACGCCTAGAAAACAAAAAGCACTATTGCTTGACGAAATTCCAGAAATGCAACTAGAAACTCCTGTTCAAGTCAAGAAGGGCTACCCCCAGTGAAATTGAATATTGTATTTTTAGAGAAGATTCTCTCCGCTCGGAAAAACACGGCACATAAAGGACTTCAACCGATTCCCTTACCTTTGCGACTTGATGTCAATGGAGGAAAGTTATGGTATTCTCATTTTATTATATATTAGCAAGATCGCCAAGCATTACACGGGTCTAACACTATATGTTTTGTATTTTCTTAAAAGTCGGTTGCCAATCCAAAGTTTCTTGTTACTTCAAGTTAATTATGAGATACACTTAATATTGACTAATATTTGTCATCATTGCTTTACAAAATGTGCTTTATTTTTCCTTCAATAAGTCTGAACAAATACCAATTTATTTGATAATTCTTGGCGAAGCAACATTTGTGATGAAAATTAACTTTATGGTTATTTATCGCATCTTTCTTGAAGAAGCAATACCTCGGCACTGGTAACTTTTTTCGTTGATTTGGTAATATAAATTTATTGACTGATATATGTCCTCATCACTTTACAAAATGTGCTTTATTTTTCTCGTAGGCCATGACAGGTTTAGGTTACTTCGGGTGGGCTTTTCTTCGTTTCTTGGCGAATATGTGCTGAAATGGAACAGGTATAACCGACGTATTTATAGGAAAAATTGGACCAGCGTGTCAACAACCAAGTAAATAATCACTTCTTCCGGGTGAATGAGATAAAATTTAATTTTTTTAGGAAATTACCCAAGACTTTTCTGAATTTGGACGTAATACAAGTTTGCCCATAAACTTTTAATTGTTACGCAATTATCTTCTGAACTTTTATTTTGTTATAACCATTAACTCTCCTCCGTTATATTTGCCGAGGCAATTCTTTGGGACGACACTATGTATGTAAGAAAAAATTACGGAGGCACTTATGTTTCATAAAGTTGCAGTTATTTGGTATATATTCAATTAACACCGTCGGAAAAAAAAGTTCGTTAAAATGATCAGCTACTCTATGATCATTAGTCTCCTTCCGTTTCAGAATTCATGAATTAGAAAAATGATTGAAGACAAAGGTCATAGTCAACACGCCAATTCAACTATGATATGACGTTGCGCAGGCCATGTGCAATCTCTATTTTGATCCCATGTCATCTTTCTTTTCTAGCCTTCAGCGACGGGGGATCCTTTAGTTGACTTCACGTAATTTAACATATAACGTGTAAGATCCAACTTTTGAAAAATTGTTTAAATTTTTTTAAATCTATTGTATGACGACTAATTCCACCTTAAATTTTTTTAATTGCGCCAATTTAGTGATAAAACTTTTGATAATTTGTCAATTTAGTCCTATACATTTCAATTATTTTAATTTAATCCTCAACTCTTTGATGGTTTACTAATTTAGTCTTTCTGATAATTTAGTCTTCAACTTTAACTTATTATAAATAAAAAAATCAAAAGCTCAGTAATATTATAAATCAAAGCCTACTGCATGCTTAAGCGAGAGTGGTGTGAGTGAAGTAACTAACATTGTGCTCATGGTAATGTTTGGCTGGAGGTGAGTGAAGTCCTATGTCGAAGAAGGGAGATCAAAATGGAATATAAGCCTAAATCCGCAATTCAAAAAATTGGATCGTTTTGGCTACATTTGATTGTCCAAATTCGGATTAGAATAGGATAAGATAAAGTAGGATTAGGAATCCTCCGAATTGTAAAAAATTACCTCTTATGTTTAGTGCCACTTAAAATAGAATTGAGAATCTTTTAAAATCTTTGAAAGTCCTCCGAAAATCTCTTAAAATCTTTCAATGCATCACTGTTTTGCTAACGGCGATAGCCACCGGAAGCTCCTCTCTCGTGGGCCCTTCAGCGAACCAAACCGCACTCCGGATCTTAGCCACGTCTCCCGCGCAACGATTGCCCCATCTATCGTGCGTCAATCATTGGCCCCATCCCTCTCCCCCTCCCTCCTCCTGGCCACATCTCTTAGCGTCTCGACAGCGGCGACAATCACGCGGTGGACGTTGTCGTTGACGATAGCGAAAAATTGCAACAAAGGAGGAGCAGATGACGAGGTTCAATCAGGAGAAACTAATAGCTGTGAATGGTCATGATGGCCAAATTGGTCGGGTGGTGGATGAGGGGCCAGTGAAAATGTCGGTTTCAATTGATTACCCAATTCGGATAATTGAACCGCTTGGAGGTGCGAAATCACAATCATCCAATGTGAACATGAGCGATTTGAAAAGACTAACGATTCCTCGGTGGATCAATTGCTCAATTGGAGAGCAGAGAGACATCTGCATAGAGTGTCAAGAATTGTCGGTTTTTCACTATGTTTGTCATATGCCTTACTCCATCACTCCAATATTGAAAGATAGCAAAAATTGTTGTTGTTGTTGTTTTTTTTTTTTTAATTTTTTATCCAATCTGGGTTTATTCCACCCATGTGCCCCATATTTTATCCATGTATATCAGGCTCAAATTCAGACTATCAACGAGCTTTTGCGTTTCACTTTGGCAACTTGTTCATCCTTAATTGATATTTCTTTTAATAAATTCTCATTACCCTCTATTTGTTGCTTAAGTATTTTTTTTATATATATTACATATAAAAAAATAATAAAAGATAATTATGGAAGAAATTGTTTCCTACATAGCTCTATAACTCTATGGATACTAGTAAAAGAGTTTCCAAATTTTGGAGAATGAAATTAACAGATTTCTTATTCTTTCTATAAGAAAAGTTAAGACTCTCGTGAATAAATCCAAAATGGAAATCGTCAAATCATGAAAAAGGCATAACGTTTTAAAACCGGAGCTGGCCTTAGCTTCTTCAGTGCTACGGGTTTGGTTTAAGCCTGTAACACCTCCACTAAGAGCAGGAGGAGGTCTAGCCTCCCCAGCTAGGTCTACCAATGCCTGTCCGTTTGATATTCAGTGACGACGGGCTGCCTAGTTTCTCCCGATATAATGCCTTGGGGAATACAAGTCCTAGACAGAGCAGGGTTTCTTACCCTAGGACAGTTCTCCCATCTGTCTGGTTCTTTTAAGCAGTTTAAAGACCTGTTCAGGTCCATTTTATCGGTTTATATCTATTTAGGAATTTATTCAATTGTTCTAATACTAACGATTAATTCATATTGGCTTGTATTAACTTTACAGCCTAGTCCACTCCGTACATGTGTGGATAGATTCTATTTTTTATTTTTAAGTTAATCCAAATCTGACCGTTTATTAACTAGGAGCACATGAAAGTTTCAAAACATACAAATATTGTCATGTTCATTCACATACAGTTTTTCATGTTTACTAAAATTTAAATGATATTTAAAATCTATTTTTTTTCTCTCTTTTTGGAAAACACAAACATACAAGTTAATGATATGGATTGCATCAACTACGTGCCACAATTCAAAATCACAACTTGAACAATAATTGACGGCTAGGGCCTCCCCTTTGAAAGATAGTTTATTGTCTTTTGAGAGGAAGCTCCGAGGGCTTGCAGCCTGTATGGGTCCTAGAAGCGTGACAATATTGCTTTGGCTTTTCACGACGAAAAGGGAATGCCACTTTGGCTTTGCGCGATAAAAAGAAGTGTTCATCAAAACTCAAAAGTGCTATAATTTTTGACACGCTTATTATAATTTCATAAGTATAGGCCCTTCTGTAGAATTTGTTTATTTTGATGAGATAGACTCTCTGAAACTTTCTATTCGACAATTTTACTGAGACTCATCCAAATCATCTCTTCACATGCTCTCTAAAACTTTCAATTCACTTTTATCATTTAATGATATTCACTCATTTGTAAGATATGTTCTATTAATATTTTTTTTAGGATTGATAATGTTCTTATCATTATTTTAGTCCAACTTAAAAAATATATTAAAAAATGATCTCATTAGAGTAATCTCTGATTATCCATTTAATAATAAGAGTCATTTGGTGATAAAGTGTATGAAATACGGAAACGTAATATATCAATATATATTTTCTTCCACTATAAACATTATGAAATGACGGTCTATAAGCCTTACGAAATTATATTTTTCTATTTGCTAGAACTTTTTTGTTGATTTCCTAGTACTCATTTATTTGTAAAATTGACAAGTAATTTCTTAATAATCCTCTAGTATCATTTATTCATCAAATATGAGCTATCATTTTATATATAGTTCTTTTTAATAATCGACTAACATAATTTATTTGTGAAAGTATTTTTGTATTGTGTATCTATGTATTATTCAATTCCTTTCACAAGTATACTAATTGCAAAGTGATAAGAGTTATCACTAATTATGCATTTAGTTGGAAGGGTCATCAAATTTTCATTCATGTGTATTCATCAAATATGCACAATCATGTGATATGACCCTTTAACGCTCTACAATAAGTTATTTTTGTAAAGACAAGTTCTTTTGTTATGGGGTTAATACTCTGAAAAACCCTAAACTGGTATACTTATGATAAATTTACCCCAAACTAATTTTGTAACTATCAAAAACCCCAAATTGATACACAATTAACAAATTTATCCCAAATTGGTACACAATTAACAAATTTACCTGAAATTGGTACACTTGTAACGCGGCATTGAAGAAGACGGGGCAAATTCCCAATGTGGACAGTCCCTTGACGTCAGTGGAGGACTTAACCATTAATTCCATTCTCCTTGGCCCACTACCATAATATTTTTCATTAATTTGTGCTATGCACATGATATATCTAATACATGTGGTCCTTTATTTGCAAAGTTAGTCTCATTTAGAGCAAGGATCGGGATGAGAGTCAACTACACAAAAACATAATATTACCAATATACCATCCCAACCTGCATTAAAAAAACTATGAATTCATTGCCCAAAAAGCATGAAACTCTAGAAATGCACAAGGAAGACCTATTTTCGAGTTTATTCTTCTTTTTTGGAAATGCTAATGCTGTTTTGAGCTATACTTCGTTTCTGCTTTCATGTAGAAATCGTTATCATAAATCAGTAAGCCATCATCAAGAAATTTTCTCTGAAGGATCGTACAAGATCCGTCAAAGACGGGAGATGTGATGGAAGAAAAGGTGACATTAAAGTCCCGTCCCCACTTGAAATGATAGTGATTTATGAAAAGATTTCTCCACTCAAGTGAAACATGGCAACATAAGAAGATTTGACAAATTCCCCGTGTACATACTGCATGAAACACGATTCCAAAGCTACTAGAAAAGTGGTCGACTTGACTTGATTTTTCATCAGTAGGTCATTACTTTTTTTTTTTTTTTTTAATTTTATTTTTTGTTTGATTTTTGGGTCTTCTGGCATCAATGTCAGTTTTGCATCTCTAGGTCCCTTGTTTTCATTGATCGATTCATGGTAATGTAGCTTTATTAGATACATGGACAACATTATCCTAAAATTTGAATTCTAAATTGCTCGATAAAGAGTTCACCACTATGGACCGGGGTATTCCGTTGATTGAGTTGTTGGATGCAGAAGTCTAGCATTTTCAAAGGACTTTTCACGTTATACTTGTGCACACAAGGAAAGTTTGATCTGCTTTAATTGTTCCCACTTTTTGATTGATCATTCCACAATGACTTTACTTGATTCTCTTCTTGATGTCGTATGTAGCACGCCAAGCTCATCTGGACGGTTGATCATATGTGGTTCTGAACAGGAATGGCTAAAGGTGCATGATATATATAGGTAATGATTTGGGTAAATCCAATTAGCAATACATTGAAAATACCTCCACTCAAAAGTCATCCTATTAGAAGAGGCAACAATGGAATTACGGGAGAATTACTAAAAAGTTCTAAACCTATTCTAATTGTGTCAATGTAGTTCTAAACATCTTTTTTTTTTTTTTTTTTTTTTGCCAATTTAGTCATAAACCTTTTGCAATTGTGGCAATTTAGTCAATCCCGCCAATTTTAGCTGAACGGTGCTGACGTAGACGTTGGCTGACACTTGGTGACATGGACGCTAGCTAGCACTGGCCGTTTGGGCGACACTAACGTGAACAAATTTTTAATAATATATTATTTTATTCTATTTTTATTTATTTTATTTTATTTTTCCTTTTCCTTTTTTTTTTTCCACCTTTTCCTTCTTCCTCATGGCGAGGCCGGGGACATGTGGGCAAGGTGGCTTCCCTAGATCTGGGCAAAGCCAGCTAGGTCACGATCCCAATGCCTCCCCTAGCCATTGTGGGGGAAAAGGAAAAGGAGGAAGAAGAGGAAAAATAAAATAATTCAAAAAAATAAAATAATATTAAAAGTTGTTCATGTTAGTGTCGACTGGTGTTCACATTAGTACCGATCGCCTAAAATTGGCTAGACAGACTAAATTGGCATAATTGCCAAAGGTTTATGATTGAATTGACAAAAAAAAAAAAAAAAAAAAAACTTAAGACTAAATTGACACAATTGTAATAAGTTTAGGATTTTTTTGGTAATTTTCCCATGGAACCGCTAACTCGAAGGTTTATAGACCAATAAGAGCAGTTTGACCAAACTAACCACTTGTCATGACATGTAACCACAAGTTCTACCATGAGAAGACAAAATTACAAGAGAAATTAACAAGAAACGATAAAAAAAAACACTAGAGTTTTATGTAATTTGGTCTGAGTGTTGCTACCTGTTCCAAGGGGAGAGCTAGTATTTAAGAAATCCATTATGAATCCAATGAATACAGAGTTTACAACTGTTCAAGTGTTTTCCTATTTTAAATTACACCCAAGATAAAACTTACAAGTGTTACCTCACAATATCGCAATCTCAATGAAGATTGCACTAGATAATCCTGCACAATTTTCCCTCTCATCAAACTCTTGATATTTTATTATTCTACTTCTCTTCCTATATATTCCTTTCCATCCTTTTTAACTTTTACGTGGTACATGCTTCTCTTACAGTCCAAAAGCAATGCTTGACTTGGTCGAAGTGTCTGTATGCATAGCATAATCCGTTGCATTTGAACATTGGACTTTAATGTTGGAATTGAAAGGTAAGGTATGAAATCATGGAAGAAGAAAGTGGACTTTGTCATGGTCCCTGAAATTCTAGTAGTTTTCTTTAGTTACTCAAAGTTCTATATGGTTTTTGCATCAACATAATCTAGTCTTCGTTAAAAAATTCAGTCTTCCTCCCCTAACAATCATCAACTATGAAAAATATACTTACTGGTCCACACAACTAATGTAGTGAAACAACGTGCCAATCGACGAGCCTTGCAATTCGAATCTAACACAAGGAAAAGGAATTACCGAAGATATCAACCAGAAATGATAAAGATTACCGGATATTATTTATGTGGTTCGATTTGATTGTCGATACTACTAAATAGAAAGAGTCCGCATTTAAGAAATCCAATATAAATCTGGTAAAAACAAAACTTACAACGCTCGAGTATTTCTTAGTCCTAAATTATATATAATAAAACCACAAGTGATATCTCGTCCTATTTAATTCCAACACGTCTACAGAAGGCAATTCCTGCGTGATTTTGCGCTTTTAGTGTGGACGTAGAAAACTTTCTGACATCTCGTTATTCTACTTCTCTTCCTCTTTTGGCCTTTCATCCTTTTGGTGAGCACCCCGCTGGAGGATATAGAATTGTCCTTCAGACACGTATCAATCTGCAGTTCATGGTGGAAAAGAGAGAAAGAGGTAGAGAAGCCATTGATCACTTTCTCTTAAAGTTTAAAAGCAATGCTTAGCTTTCTCAAAGTTTATTTGATCTTTTCTGGAGAAACCAGATTGTGACCCATCATCGCCTTTCCACCTCCACCATCGTCTTCTTGAAATGATTGCAAATTTCCTATTGCTTTTTCTCTCTTAAGGTAACAAACATCTCTGCTTCAGTGCCATACACGCGTAATTCTTTTCTCTGTTCATTCTACCGACTCTTACATACCTGAGTACGTTTTTCTTTTGGGCAATGTACCTCGGTTCAATAAATGATCGGGTTTCTTACTTCGGCCAAAGGAGCAATTATGAATTCCTTCTGCTACATTCATCATGCCAAGCCCTTACAGGGGAAAACAAGACGAGAATATTTCTCATAAGTGGAGCAGAATCTACAAAAACTGACCTCCCTGAAGAAAGTACAAGATTTTAATATAGAAGTGATCTTGAATGAATCAATGTGGCGGGAGCCCTCTCTTGTACCGAATATACTTACGTGTACATATGCGGCGTCATGTAACACCAAGGAGCAAAGCAATGCCAAATGTAACTTTGCTCTCCTTGTGACCTTTGGGGATATGAATCTTGAGTGGGCTATTCCCAATTCATTCGATGATTGCTTAAGGGCCTATTTGGTAACTGATCAACTCTTAGCTATTTCTGTTCTTTTGTTTCCTGAAACAAAAAAAACAAAAAAAGTACATTAATCTGTTTGGAAATGTTAACTAATTTTTTTACTCCTGGGAATAAATTTAGAATAGAATCAAGAAATAGAAAAAAGTTATTTATTCGTTACCAAGAACTATTCTAAAATTAAGCTATTTTCTTTTCTTTTCCCCTCTTTTCTTTTCTTCTTCTTCCTCCTTTAGCTAGTTGCCAGGCTCGGCGATGATCGATGACATCACTGGAGCCTCACCAGCCCTCAGCGAGGCTCGACCTTGCTATGGTAGGGCGAGGTTGGCCTCACCTTGGCTCGGCGAGGCTCGACCTCACCCAGCCACCACGAGGTCGCTTCACTTGGCCATGGCGAGGCCGAGCCTCATCCACCAGGGTGAGACTCGACCTAAAAAGGGGCCGACAAGGCTCCCTCGATGTTGGCAAGATTGCCAAAGAACCGGTTGCGGGGAGGAGGAAGAAGAAGAGAAGGGGAAAATAAAAAGAGAAGAAAAATAAAAATTTCATAAAATTATTAGAAAAATTAAAAGAAATTTTTTAATGACAAAAAAAATTTGAAGGTCGTAATCGCATTCCAATTCTTTTTCTGTTATGAGAATATAAATTTTGAACAGTTACTAAGAGTGCGCATGACAAAATTTCTGGAATAAAAATTGATTTCTGGCCATAAATTAATTTCTCAATTTCTATTTCAGAAATTGAGAAGTTAAAAGTTTTATCTTCTGATTTTTTCTTTAAATCTAATTCTAGAATAGGAATTTATTCCAGAAATAGAAAAATCAAACTGCGTTACCAAACGGATTTCTGTTCCAAACATGTTCTGGGAAATAGAGAAACCGAGAAATAGAGAAGTAGAAATTTTATCATGCGCGCCCTAAATGCATTCGAATGCTTAGAAACTTGTCTAGGAAACAGAATTAAAAATAGAAAAGTATTTCTGAGCAGCACTTGTTCTTAGAAATAGTATGATTATCAAACAGGCCCTAACTCTCACCATTCCACATATCCTTAGATTTCTTCACCAACCTCTTGGAAAAACCACCTCCACCCCAATTCGACCAGGATTGATATTTGTATCAACACCCGTATATGTATCTAAGTTTGAAAATCTGCCACGGTTCTAAAAAGCCACGATTCTGTGCAAGTAAACAATTCGGTAGTTCTATTAGTTCTTTCTTTAATTACTCAAAGCTCATTTTGGTTTTTGCATCAACAATAATATGGTCTACCTTAAAGTGATTCAATCTTCGTTCCCTCTTCTTCTGATTGAGTGGACTTATAAATCCACAATCATCGGCTAAGAAAAATATTACTTATGGGTCCACACAACTCACATCATAACTTGTTTTGTTAATTTGCAAAGACTTAGAGGTCATTTTGGAGCAAGGACCGGGATGTAATAATGGTCAAAAAGTGGGGAAAGCTAAACCAATATATCTATGCCCAAAAACAAAAAGCACTATTGCTTGATGAAATTCCAAAAATGCAACGAGAAAGTCCTGTTCGAGTCAAGAAGAGTTACCCCAGTGAAGTTGAATATTGTATGTCAGAGAAGATATTCTCTACTCAGAAAAACGCGGCACATAAAGGACTTCGACGGATTCCCTTACCTTTGCGACTTGACATCAATGGAGGAAAGTTATGGTATTCTCATATTATTATATATTAGCAAGATGCCCGTGCATTGCATGGGTCTAACACTATATGTTTTATAATTTCCTAAAAGTTGGTCGTCAATCGAGCACTAATTGTTACTTTAAGTTAATTATTGATACACTTAATATTGATTGATATTTGTCCTCATCTCCTTACAAAATGTGCCTAATTTTTCCTTCAATAAGTCTGAACGAATGCCAATTATTTTATATTTCTTGGCGAAGCAACATTTGTGATGAAAATTGACGTTATAGTTATTTATCGCATCTTTCTTAGAGAAGCAATACCTCGGCATTGGTAATATTTGTTGTTGATTTGGTAATATACATTTATTATCATTTTATGATATTCATTTATTTGCAAATAATGTTCTAGCATTTTTGTGATGATGGGTTACATTCTTATCGATACTTTAGCAGAGATTTAGCACATATTTATATCATTATTTGTTATGCTTGGGCTATCATGTTATAAAACACACACACACACACACACACACACACATATATATATATATATATATATATATATATTATTGATTTTCTCTTTGTTAAATATAAACTACCATGTTGTAATAGATATTCCTACATCGATGAGCTATTTGCGAGCATCTTATATTTTAGACACATTTATATCACTTATTTGTTAAATGGTCTTTTGTCTTATATAAGCTCTTTATCAATTTGTTAATATCAATTTTCTATGCAATTCAACAAAGTATTTTGTCATAATGGGTATTTGTATAACCATTTAATCATAACAAGAATTGCTCAATATATGCTATCCTTATTGTGGAAATATAGGTAGTCATGTAATAAAACCTTCTAAACATGTACTTTTTTTTTTCCCTTTGGTGATTTTATCATATCGATTCATTTGTAAAGCATGTTATATAAATTGTTTATGATGATGGATATATATTTTGTTGATTTTTATAATGCTACTTATTTGTCAAAATGAATCCAATATGAGATTGAACTTTTAATATTTTCTATTTCATATACGAGTATTATATACTTGTCAAGTATTAACCCAGTATGAGATTGATCTTCATATATTAATATTAATAAAATAAGAGATAAATATCTCGATACTGTTAAACTCTTTTAAACCTAATCATAAGCAGGTATTCTTAAAGGACACTTTTATTTTTCCCACCGTGAATGGCTGGAAATGCATGCATACAAGCACTTTAAATTTAAACTCCTCAAATACCCTCAACATCACTTTCCTCGAAACAGCCACTATCATTTACCTGCATCTAAAGCAGCTCCATGGACCGAAAAAGTAGCCCAAATTTCCAATGGATTTCCTTTCCTTGATCTAGAGTTACAATTGCGATCCAATAAGCTAAATCTTAATTGGGTTCGAAACCTCAATTTCCTCCATCTATATAAGCTCTATAAATCACTCCTCAAAACCATGATTGGTAGATTATCGATGCGTCAATCCCTCTTGCAAAATTTTCTAAAGATATGAGAATGGTTCCATAAATACTGGAAGAATATATCTCTGGGTGGCACTTACAAGCTGTAGAAACTAGTCATCACGAAATCTCCTCAAGTGGGTTTTATATCTAATGAACTAAGATAGTGAAGATTTGGAGATGAGATCGAAATGAACAAAGAAAGCAAAAGAAAAAAAGAAAAGAAGGTAAGACATAATCTTAAATCAAGAGAGGGCCCCGCATTTGACCTCAACAAATGTTGTTGGAGCATGGGTAGTCAGCAAAATTAAAACAATGTACCACCATGATTTGGGTGGATGCTGGTGTAGGGCATTTGTTCCTTACTGGTTCAAACTTGGTATGTCTGGTTTAATGGGGGTTATTTTGGACCCTTCGAGGTATGTCGAACCACCTAAAGGCCTCGACAAATCATCACCAGATGTCACGGTGTTGAATTCGCCAGACAATCGGTGACTGATTCCGACCTCATCCTGTAAGGACGCCGGCCTAACCGTGGGGATACTAGCTTTTGACGCCATCCTTGTAGAGGAGTTAGGACTAACCTTCTATCCCTTTCGGATGTAATCGGAATGGCCCAATTAAGCAAGTTTGTAAATGCAATCTTCCGATCCTAATGAAGCATAATATAAGTAGTGTGTTTGTGTATGTGTTTTCCTTACTATCAGCTTAGTATTAATTGGTTGGGTATTATAGTTGCATGTTCTTGCTTGTGCTTAACTAAAAGATAAAAGTAACGAGACAGCAGCATCTCGTGGAACGTTGCAAATTAATCCTGCAAATGTTATTTTCCCACGACGAGGGAAGGTTTGGGGCATGACATGTACAGGTTCTCATACATTTATGACTTCACGTTAACAGAGGAACGTTCTAGTATTCTCATTTTCTTATATGTTAACAAGATGTCCATACATTGCACGGGATCGACACTATATACTTCATATTTTCCTAAAAGATTGTTACTTCAAGATAATTATTTGATACAGTTAACGTTGATTGATACTTGTCTTCATCGCTTTAAAAGATGTGCCTTATCTTTTCTACGGTAAGTCTGAAAAAATACCAATTTATATGCCCTTTCTTGGTGAAGCAGCACTTGCGACGAAAATTGACATCTTAGTTGTTTATCCCATCTTTCTTGGAGAAGTAATACCAAGGCACTGGTAACTTTTTTTAGTTGATTAGCTAATATCATTTATTTGTATAATATGTTCTAGCAATATTTTGTGATGATGGGTTACGTTATTATCGATACTTTAGCAGAGATTTAGTATAAATTTGTTTATTTATTTATTTATTATACATGGGATATCATGTCATAAAATTTTTAACTATTTTTTATTTGTTAAATATAAATTATCATGTTATAATAAATATTTCTGCACTGTTCAACTATTTGCGAGCATGTTATCTATCATAGATTTGAGACATATTAATGTCATTTATTTGTTAAATATGATCTATCGTTATATAAGTTCTTTATTGATTTGTTAATATCATTTTTCTATACAATTCCACAGAATATTTTGTCATAATGCGTATTCATATAACTAATCATAACAATAGTCACTCATTATACCCTATCCTTATATTTATTGTTGAAACATACACAGTCATGTAACAGGACCTTCTAAACATATACCGTTTTTCCCTTCTATGATGGGTGATTTACTATAATGGTTCATTTGCAGAGCATGTTATATAAATTGTTCGATGATCAATATTTATTTGATTGATTTTTTCAATGTTATTTATTTGTTAAATATAAATCCAACATGAGATTGATCTTTTGATATTTTATTTTTCAAATACGAGTATTATTTATTTGTCAAGTATGAGCTTGGTATGAGATTGATCTTAGATATTAATAGCAATCAAATATGAGATGGTCTTTACCCAAAAATAAAATAAAATGAGATGGATATCTCGATAATGTTAAACTTTTGTAAACCTAATCTTAAGCAAGTATTCTTAAAGGACATTGTTATTTTCACACCATGAATAGCTGGAAATGCATGCACACCACTTTAAATTTAAACTCCTCATATACCCTCAACTTCACTCTCCTACTGACCAAAAAAAAAAAAAAATTCACTCTCCTCGAAACATCCATTATCATTTACCTGCATCTGAAGCTGCTCCATGGACCGAAAAAGTAGCCCATATCACCATTGGATTTCCTTTCCTCGATCGAGAATTACAATTACGATCCAATAAGCTAAATCTTAATTGGATTCGAAACCCCAATTTCCTCAATCTATAAACTCTAAAAATCACTTCTCAAAATGTTAGAAAGATATGAGAATGATTCCATAAATACTGGAAGAATATATCTCTAGGTGGCACTTACAAGATATAGAAACTAGTCATCACGAAATCTCGTCAAGTTGGTTTTATATCCGGTGAACTAAGATAGTGAGGATATGAAGACGTGATAAGCTAATCACAAAACTATGCAAATTAGTTGAATTAATGATAAATTTGTAAATATTATAACTAGTTCGCACCGGGAGTCATTTTGAGGATGGGGGAAAGAGAGATCTTGATAAAAAATAATAACAAACAAGAGATAGAGGAGAAGCAAACTGTTATAACAATGAAAAGGTCATAAGACATTATAAACATTTCAATTGCTTAAGTTGTGTTTTCGAATTAGGGATGAAATTAGTGAGACACTTTTTAATATATATAATATATAGGTATTTTCCATATATAATCTATACATAAATAGTTATATTAAGACTTAGAGATTTGCTAGGATTATATATTTGCTAAAGTAACAATTAAGAGCATCATTACACAAATGTGCAGAGGGTTTGATTAGAGAATTATTACTTAAAATGCATAAGAATTAGAGATTTACTAGGATTGGAGGTTTTCTATAGTCAAAATTAGAAGACAAATTATAGGGTAAAGCTCACACATGAATGTGTCAAGCGGTACCATGCCATGTGATAGATATATGACACAACGTAATTGTAAAATGAGAAATCCTTAGCTTGATAGAGATTTCACTGTAAATAATTTGCATTACTGCTTAATTTTTGGATGTGGAATTCCTTGGACTTGTCCTTGCTCAAATAGATCAATGGTTTTCTAAGAAAACTTTCTATCCCATCCCTGTTCAAGATGTAGCTTTGAACTTTGTATATGCTCCTCATATTAAGAATATGTCACCACCATGTACCTTTCAATTGCATCAAACTGACCTGCAACGGATTGCAAGTCACAAGGGCTTTGACAATATGCTTGGACTAAGTTACTAATACTGAGTAAGAAAACCATGCCAACCCAAACTCCATGCGAAGAAAAGTCCCTTAGCGCTGGGAGTCTAACTTGGCGACGGTATTGCTCGAGGGCTTGGTCAAACCATCATGTGAAGGTCATGAGAATTCCAAGTGCAGGGGACTTGACAGGTTCTAGGGAAGAATCTTTCTTTTCCTCTTGGTCCAACAATTCGCTACAACATGATCCTCTCCACTTTGAGAAGGCGCATGCTCTGCTGACAAGCCTAATTTGGTTTGGAGATTGGAGGACAATCATAATAAGACCACTGTATGGCCTAGAACGAAAATATTCTGAAGATTCTACCTGTGGTCATGCCTCACTTCATGTCCTGGGATTGCTCTTGCTCTTGACGGGTAGGGAAACTTCTGCTTGTCCATCCATCAAGTTGGTGCTCTTTCGGCCATCAGTTTGCGTCCCTGCTTTTTCTTTTTTTTTCCTTTTTTGGGCCCACTCCAACTTTTGAACTTGGAAATCAACCCTGGAAACCCACCCCAATGGGCCGCGTGCCTGTTGGCACTTCCCTATTGGGATTTTAATCTGATCTGAACCCGTAACGGATTAATTGATAGGGCTTCCTTAGGTGTGCTGCAAAATGTTCCATCGCCATTGCATCATGGTTGTGCTTATTGAGATCAGCCTCGCATCAATTTGCAATTAGCAGCTGAATTTCTTGTGGGAAGTGGGGGTGTGGTGGTAAGCAACTTAAGAGATTGCCATGATACTGCTAAAGCATCTCCAAGGCTCCTGTGGGTGGTTTAATGTTAATATAGATGGTTCGGATAGCATTCGTGCCTGATGGAGGTGTCATAAGAGATGAAAAAGGCAATGCAATCTGTAGTTTCCACATGAAGCTGAAATGACCCTAAGCAATAAGCATTATGGTTGAGATTCTGCCACCCCGATGGACATCCTCTGGCAAAACAACACAAACATTTGATGGATATCCTCAAGCTACTTCAATAGGACTTTAACTTCCGATCGTTATAATATTTGTTCCTCATCAACTAAAAGGACATAGCATCAGCAGTTTCTCGCAGCATTGTCCATTGAATTTGCTAGCACCGGTATAACATGATTGCACGGAAACCAAGTTCACGATCACTTCCTGGCAGTCTCGATTAAAGATCAAAATCAAAGACTTCTCATAAGTACATAAACCAACGCCATGATAAGAAGTGTATTTGCTTCGCATAGCTACAACTGACAACTGGGGAGGCGTGTTGGTAACTACACGTTGTTGGAAAGCAAGGAAAATAGAAATGCCTCAAACCACACCAAAAAAAGAGATATTGCCTCCACCAGAATAGCTTCACGAGTACTTGTAAATCAAGCCTCGACATGGCCAATCGATGCCAGAAGCATCTTTTCATAGTCTCCAGTAGTGTCCTTGACAATGGCACGATTGAGAGGGATGCTCTTCCTCCTCTGGTACTCCTCGCTTATAAACTTCATGTCAACCTTGGCCCTGGTAGCAACTACTCTGGTCAGAGCCCCTTCATCTGTTCCTCGCTTATTGATGGCTAGACGAAGAACCTTCTCAAAATACTTCTCAGGTGAGTCAGACACTTTACTGTAGCTCTCAAAATAGTAAGGAACTCGTCTTTTGGATCAGTTTTCAAATCCTGCGAACATGAAGGATCAAGAATTTGACAATCCTTAATCTAGAACAAAGAAAAGTCAATATGTTCTGATGCATAGTACAGACGTTATAGTCTGGAAGTGAATGAACAACTCAGAAATGGGTGATATTATCACATCTCAATGTTTTTGAAACAAGACATCTTGAAGTTGCCTCTTAACAACATGACTATTAACCAAAAAGAATACTACCCTGGCACTCTTCATCCTTGAGGAGCTATAAGCTTTAGACATATAGGTAAAAGAACTTGAAAGGTCCAATTCATAGAAATTCCAACCCACCTTGCTGATATCATTTCCAAACTCATTTTTGTAGTGATTCAGACCTGTGCTTTGCTCCTAGTAGCCAAAATCCTTATGAGATCCTCATGGCCATAAGCCTTCTCTGAGATCTTCTCGTGGAGTATCTTAGCCTCTGCTTTTGCTAAAGTCATATTCACCTCATCTCCATCATAATGGTAGGAGCTCACAAGAGGTACCAGCAACTAGGAGACAAAGAAACCATATCAAATTAAAGTTCTTTCCCTACAGGCGAGGAAATTACTTACATCAACACCTAATGAAAATTGAAATGATTAAGGATAGATGAGAATTATTTCACAGGTTGTCATAGGACTAATCTTTTGACGATGGACTTGGTTCTTCATTTGACACAATAGAAAGAGGTCCAATGAAGTAGCGTATATGGTCTCTAGAGTTTCATGAAACCATCTTCAATAAATTGACAAATCAAAATATGAGGAACTGCTCCAAAGCACACCACCATTCCAACAAGCATTCTCTGCAAAACTCCAAAACTGTCTTAAAAATTGAACACCCTACAACTCATATTCTCAAACTTTCTGTGATATGCTGAGTCAGACACATTTGATTTTACTTGCCTTCATCAATCCCAAAGAATATTTCCCAGACAGCAATAAGAAATTATTCTGAGTATCAAAAGGCTACATAGACTTGATTGAACAGAGTACTTATTGCAAAATGTACGAACCTAAGTTGCTCGGAAGAACAATCATCAGCATTGGGAAATGTCATGGAACAACTTGAGGCAAGCGTAAAAGCAGTACCTTACGAAAATCTCCAGTTGTGTGGTGAGCCACGTCCTCTTCCAGCGGCTTCTTGTATCGAGCATGATATGCTTGTCTTGCCATAAGCAACTGCTGCGGAGACCTCGTGCAGGCTATTTCCATGAGAACCTGGTTGCTTGAAGTCCATCTTTTCGTCGCTTCATTCGCCAAGTACGCATCACGTTCAGCCGGATCAAGCGACCAAAGGACCACCAGCCTCTGACGATATGGAATGAATATGGATTAATCTGAGAGAAAGAGGGACACGTCTCCATGGGATGAATCCAAATAATTAAAGGAAGATCAGACCTCGAAATCATTGGTAAGTTCTCCTTGAGGAGGTCCTCGCCGTAAGTCTCGGCATAGGTTTGCCGAATCAGCTTCCTCTGCGCCGGATTCCTATGACCCAATATGGATATGATCAGCTTCTCATTTGTTCCCCATCCTTCCAGATCGTTCATGGTAACCATCCAACGAAGAGAAAAGATTGAATTAGACAATAAAGTTTGATTTTTTTTTTCCGAATTCAAGAGAAATAATAAACCCAGAAATAGCTCGATCTTAACAACCGATCCACCGAAAGACCACTCCGATCAAACCACGATCTCCAAGCAGATCGCAGATCCGAACACTAAGAACGGAGCACGACCATCGACGACCGAAGAAACACGCGATAAGGGAATCGGAGGAGGCAGCGCGAAGAAGATAGAGCGAACCTGCGAAGGCTTTCCGGAGTTGCTCGCAGTCATCGGCTACAGGGGGCAGTGGCTGCGGGACGGTGAGAGTCGACATTGTTGAGGGAATGGAAGATTGGGGGGTTGTGTGGACTCGTCGAAGCGAAAACGAGAGAGGAGGAAGAAGGAAGAGACAAAACGGAGACAGAGAAAGTCAGCCTCTGCTTTCAAGGAGAGAGAGAGAGAGGGAGAAAGAGAGGACGCGCGCCACGTAACATAGAAAGCAATAAGCGAGGAGGCGCTGCACGAGCGCCACGTGTGCACCGCGTCCGATTTCTCGAAGTGGAAACCGGAGGGACACGGAGGAAGACGACAGAGAGAGAGGCGTCGGCACGCGGCAGCGTCCAGGCCCGTTGGGCCGGATTTGGACAAGATTTTCGGGTCCGGTCAATGGGCCGGTCGGGTCAGGACGAGGGTTTTGAAATCGGCAAAGTTCAGGCAAGTACAGCAGCCCTTGGCCCCACAACCCAATCCCTTGGTTTAGCGCCTTTTTTTTTTTTTTTTTTTTTTTAATAGAATAAAACTTTGGCTTTTTTATTAACATTTTTGTTTTACTTATTTATCCTTTTTCCTTAATACTTTCAATTTTGCAAGTTTTTTTACAACTAGTTGGTGCCACACTCGTGCCACGCACTTTAAAGAATAAAAAAGAAAATGATACGTTAGCATTTCTCATTAGGAAAAGTGGACGGAACTTATGAAGGAAGTATATTATACCAATTTAATAAGTTTTATGACTCGAATGTACTTTTTAAATATTTTAAGATTCAATTTCATTTTTATGATGAGTTTTAGAAATTCTTGAGATACTAATATCTAAAAATAATCCTCATTAAAATTGATTCTCCCTTTTTTTCGAAGGATGTAAAGTTACTCATATAATTTAATCTAAGAAAATCATACTCTGATATGCACTTCATCTTTTCTTAACTTTTGATGTTGGTGTGCATTCAACTAAAATAGTTGGACCAAACTTCACAGAACTAGATGCCAACATACACCAATTGTGCTTGTTTTTGAATTTATCAAATTTTCCACCGTCAGTGTTTAGGATTCTACATGACAAGCCAAATTGTAACAAACAAATGTAATATTTATAAGAAATATCACGATCTTATTATCTTTAAAGCTATTCTTAAGGATTGGACGTCCCAACCGTAGTTCATCAATTCCGAGATGGAATTGCAAATGACAGTAATTCGCAAGTGCTTTCAAGTAACCAACGAACCATTACAGAAATTGATAATGGAATTAACCAAGATAATAAAGTATGGGAGATGGCTTGCTACAAAATAGAAAGGCTGAAGTATCTCAATAAGTGAAGCATTTAGGATCAATTAGTTCTTCCAATTTGATGTCCTCTGATAGGCTTAACATGATCGAGCTTTGCGATGATATTGCTCGAGAAACTTGTTGCATGGTTGGACGATGCTCTGGTTTTGGATTTAAGCACAAAAATGCCATCTTTGTCACCAAAGCCACTTCCCCTAACACATTACCTTTGGGGAATGGAACTCTTTGATCTAAAACTTCCTTCATTGGCCAAGAAATTATTGAATTGCTTGATGGTGATGAAGATGCGGACATGAGAGAAAAAATGAGATCGCTTGGATGGCATCCCATAATTACTTCCAATGTCACCACTCCGAAGCTGTAAACATCGCATTGCTCATTCACTTCCATTGTGTATGCGAGTTCTGTAGAGAGAAAAGAGCAAATTTTTTTCTACAATATTTGTGCTTTGTAAATCTAAATTGATTTTGAGTAAATAAAATCTAGAGAATTAAGTATAAATCAATACATTCTTTATATTCCAATGAGATTTAAAATTTTCCGTTTCTTTAGGAAAAAAGTTTCACTATTTAAATTGGTGGCCTTCATCTCAATTAATCTTTAATCAAACCTTTAAATCGCATGATAGCCTTGGACTTGTTGTTAGGAATTTACAAGTGTAAAAGGAAGGGAGCTAAAAAACGAGGATCTCATGTATGATCATTTTCCTATCTATAAAAATGAAGTGGAGTAAAATTTTGAAGAGACCAACTTACCTGGAGCTGCATATCCAAAGGTGCCTTCAAAGGAAGTCCAATTGGATGAATAAGGTTGTAGAACTTTAGCTGTGCCAAAATCAGAGATGTGAGCTTCATATTCTTTATCCAATAAAACGTTCTTGCTTGATACGTCTCGATGAATTATTGGGGGTGAGCATTCATGGTGCATGTAGGACAAAGCATAGGCCACACCTTTAACAACGTTCACTCTTTTATTCCAGTCAAATGTTGTGATCCTCTCTTCATTGTCCAGTACATCCTTCAAGTTGCCTGATTCCAAGAACTCGTACACCAAAAATGAATGTCGAGAACTCGAGCAAAAGCCATAGAGCTTGATGATATTCCGATGCCGAGTTTCGGTCAGAGCATGAATCTCCCTTTCAAATGCTTTTCAACTGGCCATTTCTATGTCAACTGCTTCCTTAAGTTTTTTTACAACAATAGTTTCACCTGTTTGCAACCGGGCCTTGTAAACCCTCCCATATCCTCCCTCACCAATACAATATTTGGCATCAAATTCCTCTGTGGCTTCAATAATGCTCTCATAAATCATTCTTCCATCAAAGCTCCATATTGCCCATGGGTTTTCATTGCTTTCATCAGCTGAACTAGCATTTGTTTTCCTTATTCTTCGGCATCCAATACTTAAAGCTCCAACAACAAGAAGCAAAGAAAGTAGGCAACCCAAAGTAGGAATCAAAACTAGCAGCAACTTTTTGTTTTTGTTTTTGTTTTTGCCTTTTGACATTGTTGCTGTACAGGGGTTGAGACCAGCAATAACTCCACGGAAGCCTTTGTTTCCTCTCACGACTCCAATTATAGCGTTACGAAAGGCTGGAATGTTTGGTAAAGGACCCTCTAACTCATTATACGATATGTCGATGGATGTCAAGCTTGTCATATCACGAAAGGTTGACATAATTGAACCAGATAACTGATTGTGTGAGAGATTGAGTATTTCTAATCTGTGCAACAACCTGAATTGTTTGGGTATTTCTCCCGTGAGCAAATTTCGACTTAGATCGAGAAGTTGAAGAGATTGAAGATTCCCGATCTTGATGGGAATACTCTTTTAAAGATTATTCCCGCTTAAATTTAAGAACAAAAGGTTGGAGTTCTCCCCAAGTTGGGTAGGAATTGAGCCACTCAAGTTGTTTTTTGCAATGTTGAGTTTCTGTAGATTGGACAATGCTCCAAGTTCTTGAGGGATGTGTCCTACAAGAAGGTTGCAGTCCAAAAAAAGCTCTTGCAGCAGCTTCAGTTTTCCTAGGTCTTTAGGAATTTCCCTGATGATGTCTTTCGAAGAGAGGTCAAGTCTTTGCAATTGAGTCATGTTTCCGAGCTGAGGTGGTGTGGCACCGGAGATTTTATTGTTGGAGATCCCAAAGCTCATCAAATTTCTACATTGACTTAATGTTGGTGGTAGCTCACCGTAAAGTTCATTGTTGCTCAACTCAAGGTAATTTAAGGAGGGGTAAACACCAAAAGATCGGTTATATCTCCCTTGAGCGAGTTCATTAGGAGCCTAACTCTATACAAACTTGAACAATTTTTTAGGCTTCTTGGGATGGGTCCAGTGAAGTGATTGTTTGCTGCGGAAAAATTCACAAGAGCCTAGTTACCGCATATTTCTGGTGGCAATTGGCCAACAAAGTTGTTAGCACCTAGCTGTAAGTTTGTGAGCGATGTGAGATTATTCATCTCAGTGGGAAGAAAGCCTGACATTTCATTTCGGAAAAGGGAAAGACATTTCAAATTAATTAACTTACCTATGGAGGATGGGATAGGACCCGATAACATATTTTCATAAAGGCTAAGGTCAGATAGATTGGTCAAGTTGCCTATGGATGATGGGATAGGACCTGTTAAATTATTGTCTAAAAGTTGCAATTTGGTCAGGGATCTCATTCCTCCAATTTCTAAAGGTATGGGCCCAGAAAGTTGGTTGCCATAGAGGAAAAGATATTGTAATGTACTCAGATTTCCTAGCGCTGTAGGGATGGATCCGTTGAGATGATTGTTTGATAAATCAAGTAAATTGAGAGACCCCAACATTCCTATTTCCTTTGGAATGGACCCAAGAAATTGATTCTTTGGAAGATCCAACTTCCACAAGCTGCTCATGTTTCCAATGGAAGAAGGAATTGGACCGGTGAAGTTATTGTCCCCAAGCACGAGAATTTGTAAAGACACAATGACCCAAGTTGAGTTGGAATGTTTCCCGAAAAGTCATTTTGAGAACAGTTAATATAAGTAAGCTTGGAAAGATCGCCAATGCTCGGAGGGATGTTTCCGAAGAGTGAGTTGTTGGCAAGCTCAAGGACGACCAAGTTGGGTAAATGGGAGAAATTGAGATGTTGAAGCGTACCGTCTATGGCAGAATGCGAAAGGTTCAAGCTGGCAACACTCCCGAAAGAATCACAAATGATTCCGCGCCATGAGCAAGGGCTGCTTCTGTTCCACGAAGACAAAGTAGAGTGGCTCTTGTTGTCTAGCTTAGACTTCCATTTTAGGAGTGCCTCCACTTCCATTTTAGAAGAGCTTCGTGTTGAAGCAAGACAAGACATTTCTTGCACGAGCATGAGAAGGACACAAGCGAGGGACAACATTGAGAGTTGTTGTTTCTCGGAGGCCATGACAGGTTTGGGGTATTTTTGGGTGGGCCTTCTTATTTTCTAGGCGCATATGTGTTGAAATGGACGGCCAACGTATTTATAGAAGAAAATGGGGACCATAAGTCAACAACCAAGTCAATTATCTTTGGAACTTTTATTTTGCTATTGTCATTATCCCTCCGTTATATTTTCCGAGGCAATTCTTTTGTGCAACACTATGTATGTGACATATCAAAGTTAGCGAGGCACTTGTGTTACAAAAATTTGCAAATAAACATCCCTTGTCAGTGACATTGAATGACTGGCGTGCATTTTTCTTTTGGCTTATTTGATTACACACCTAACTCTCAAGAACAAAAGTGACATGTCCAATAATTATTTGGTATGTTTTCGTTTTGCTCTGTCAGAAAAAAAAAGGTTGGTAAAATTATCAACTTTAAAATCCGTATATCCCCTAGTATGAATAATATATGAACTTGAAGGCAAAGGCCGTGGTCAACACGCCAATACAATTATTGGTAGACCCTATCTCTATTTCGAACCCATGTTGTCTTTCTTTTCTAGCCTTAAGCGACAGCCATCCTTTCCGTGACTCACGTGGTATAACATATAACAGGTTAGATCTCACTTTCGTTTACCATTGTTGGCCCTTTTCTAATTTTCATATTTTTTTCGGCGTAATTAGTTGCCCATTTTAATGAAATATCAATCTAAATCGCTGCTCCATCACCTTGTCCTTTGATATTTAAATGATTTTCATGACAAGTGTTCCTGAATTTGTCGGTTGATGCTAACAAATCCCCTTTTTAAAGCATTTTCTGAACTGAGTTTTTGCAACATTAAATGAAATAAAATTTCTTTTTGTTACAACCATTAATCCTCCATAATATTGTCCGTTAGCATGTACAAGGCACATAGTGTAACAGCCTGGGTCTCCAGGGTACACATATTATTCGCTTTAGACACTAAGTTTTCACAGTTTTGTTTTTCTTAGGATAACCCATATTACCAAAAAAAAAAAAAAAAAAAACGCGTGTTTACAATTAAAGGTCTCATTGCCTTATAAGACAACCCGAAACTCTCTCCTTAGGTGATGTAGGACAAGAGACATGCTCCCTCTCTGCGCACGTTCGGGGACCGAGGCACAGATGCACTACCATCCCTCCTCCCACGCACCGTCACTTGGGCTGTCATACTCTCCACCCCTTGGGAGCATAGCGTCCTTGCTGTAACCCCACACACGGTCAAGAGTCGGCTCTAATACTACTTGTAACACCATGCTCTCCGAGGTATACATATTGTCCACTTTGGACACTAAATCCTTACAGTTTTGTTCTTCTTAGGGTAGTCCATACTACTCCAAGAAAACGAGTATGTACAATTAGAGGTCCAATTACCTTATAACGCAGCTTAGAATTATATGTGACTTCAATATGTCAATAGTTTGGGAAAACATTTATAATAACAATAATAAGAAGAACAACAAATTATCAATAATGAGAATAAGAAATTGGCCAAATTACTCACAAGGACTTTCACTCCATACCCCCCCCAATTTACGCTATTATTATGATATTCCCAATTTTTGTCTCAAAAAAAGAGAAGAAAGTTTTAAGTTAAATAGCTTACTTTGTTTTGTTTTTCAAATTAAAACTTCTTTTCCCTTTGCTTTTATTACTCAAATTTTTTGCTGGTTCTGCATCAATTGATGGTTTTAATTGGTGATGGGCTTAAGGCCCGTCCGCCCATGCTGGGCGCAAAAGGCCCGGCCCACGGGAATAGGGCCCGTGGATGGGGGAAGGTATAAAAGGGAGGAGAGAGAGAGAGATGACACCGGTTGGAAAAAGAAAATGAACGTACGTCTTCTCCCGCGCGCTCTCTCTCTCTCCAAAAAAGAAAAAAAGAAAAAGAAGAAACAGTAAGTATAAGGCACAATCTTCTTCCTTTCAAGGCATCATCGGATCGAACAGGGCCAAGTTTCTCTTCCTCTATCGGCGTCGGTGTCTAATCTGTGGCTAACAAGGTACGCTCGAATCCGTGGTGTGCTTTAGGATCGTGATACATGTTATTCCGGGCTTCGTCTTCCGCATTGATTTAGGGGTTCGATTTAGTGTCGAATCCGGTTTTCGGGGATCAGTTATTCCCAACATTGGTATCAGAGCCCTAGTTCACGTTTTTCCCGACCTGTTTGATGTTTTTGATTGATTTTTCGCAAAAAAAAAAAAATTTCGGCCGTACGGATCAGGGCGAGAAATCCCGACACCCGAGCGCTGTTCGGCCTTTTTTTCGAGTTTTCGTAAGTCAAAATCGAATTCTAATGGCATAGAAAGAAAGGCGACGTCGAGACGAGTCTGGCGATACGTCGAGCGCCGCCGGGAGACGTCGCACGCGCCCACACGCGCGGCCGGAAGCCGCTGCGCGTGGGTGCGACGCGCCCGAAAGCGCTGGCTCGCCCAGAACGTGCGACACACGCGCCGGTCAACAAACCGGCGCGTGCGGACCGCCGGCCGGCGAACCGGCACGCGCCGGTCGACGAACCGACGCGCGTGCCGACGCCGCCAAGCATGACGTCACCCAACGGTCGGTAACCGCTGGGATGACATCATCGATGACGTCAGCGCCGACGACCATTGGCCGGCCGGTCACCGACCGGAGACCCGACCCGACCCGCGGACGCCTGGCACGCGCGCGGCACATGCCGGATGACGTCTGCGTGACGTCAGCCCGCGCACGCGCGCGGCACGTGCGGTCGGTTCCTCCGACCCGGCCCGTCCGGTCCAACCGGTCCGTTCGGTCCGACCGGTTCGACGACCTGACCGTTGACCCGTTGACCGTTGACCGACGACCGTTGACTGTTGACCCAAAAAAAAAAAAGGAATTTGTTTCTTTTTCAATTATGTCTGTGTGGGTTAGAGGTAATCCATTTTTTATTCTGCATTTGTTGCATGAATCATGGAAAATTATGTATTTTCCATTTTGTTTAATTGTGGATTATAAGTGATCCATTTGAGTTCTGCATTCATTGCAGGAACTATGATGCGTTATGCACGGATACCTGCAATCCCGAGAACGGACGAAGGAAGAGCTAGACTGAAAAGGCTGATGAAAGAGTTAGTTGATTATCGGTGGCTTGATGGTGATTTAGTATCACACATGGTTAAGGTCAATCAGATGATACAGGAAATCATCTAGAATGGTTATCTTATGCCGGATTTTGAGAAGGTGCCGGCTTTGATGAATACTCTTCCACCTGAATGGCAAGCAGTGTTAGATCGGCTATGGGAGGTCAACGTGGTCCCGGATTACAGGGGGCTAGTGGAAGCTTTTGTAAGAGAGTACTATAGGATTGAGTTGGCCAAAAATTCAACCCTTAGATTGAGCGCCACATGGCGCAGAGTGAATGCGCCTTGGTGGCGACATGAAAGCTCTCCAAAAATTTTCCCATGTTTGGCAAATGTGCCTTCAGTTTTCTCAGATACTTTGACTGATAGATTAGAAGGGACTTTCCCTATTTATTTCTTAGATTAGTTTGAGATGTTTTTGAGTGTTGAATATCTCTTTCTATGTTGATATTTCTTTTTGGATATATTACTTAGTATAATGGATTGTTGTATTAGTTGAAAGCATTATTATTTCATTGGATGTCAATTATCTGTTGCTTTCTGTTAATTGCTGATTGTTGTGGGTAGTTAGCTGTGGGTAGTTATAGAAGTTTTTGTAACTTCATAGAATTTGTTTTGCATAAGACAATTATATTAATGATAGTTTTAAGTTAGGATTTTGGAGGATGATTGGAAACATAGTGACCTTTTGATTCTGAAACCTTACTTGAAATTATTCATTAATATGATGGGTCTGTGCAAATAGGGATGCGTAAATGATAGGCATTAATTATTCGTGCATGTATGTCTGATGTGTTCAGATCGATGTTTTCAGCAACTAAGAACATAATTGCTGATATGAACGGCAACAATTGTGAAATATTGAATATGAAGATTCAATATGTGCTGGAAAAGCAAGAAGCACTAGAAGCTCTTGACCATGTTATGGAAGATCTTGAAGATGCTGTGCGCCACCTTGAGGTGGTAGAGGACCGCTTAACGGCATGTGAGCTGAAAACATAAATTTACAATGCTGGTTCTAGCTCAAAAAGGGTTTTGAGCTCTAAGCGCAAGCGTATTGATTCGTTCACTATGTGGGAATGCAAAGGATCAAGTCCTTATTGCAAGAGATCAAGAGTTAACCAACACAAGAGAGGAAAACGTCCTCAAGTGAAGAAAATGTCAAGGGTGAGGTGTTACAATTGTGACAAGAAAGGTCACTATGCTCGCGACTGTCGGGAGCTAAAAAAGGTAAACACCTCTTGTACATTTGAGAACTTTACTTTTGTGTCAAGTTCTGTATTATTAGCTGAATCCAATCCTTTGTGGACTGTAGATTCAGGAGCAACAGACGATGTAGCGAAGGATAGAGGATCCTTCGTGGAATTCCGACGAATACCAACCGGAACTAAATGGATCTATGTGGGAAACAACTCCGAGCTGAAGTTAAAGGGATTGGCACCTGCCAACCGAACATGTGTGGTGGGCGCACCTTGTTCCTACATGATGTTCTAAATGCTCTGGAGATTCGTCGAAATTTAAGTGTCTGTTTTGATGTTGATTAAGCTTGGTTTTAGTGTGAACTTCCGTAATAACGGTGTAGATTTATATTTAGATACAAACTACTATGATTGTGGTCACTTTCTAGATAGTTTTATTGTACTAAATGTTGACTGTGGTGATGTCAATATATGTTATTCCCTTGTTTCACGTCTTCTACTTCATATGATAATGATGTGAATGTGTGGCATGCTAGATTTGGTCATATTGGCCAATAATGTATGAATAGACTAGCCAAAGAGGGCTTGTTGGGCAACATTGAAAAGTCGATTTGCCCATATGTGAGCATTGCCTAGTAGGGAAAATGACAAGGAAACTATTTGGAAAAAGTAAAAGAGCTGAATTTCCTCTGCATTTAATCCATTCGACGTCCGTGGTTAAATGACTGTGAGAAGAAGGCATTGGGCTGTTTATTTCATCACTTTTATAGATGATTATACTCGATTCGGATATGTCTTTTTGATTTCTCATAAATCTGAAGCATTATGTTGTTTCAAAAGGTTTATGAACTTGGAAAAAAATCAATTAGACAAGAAAATAAAAGTATTGAGATCCGATCGAGGTCGAGAATATTTATCTGATATGTTCAGAAAATAATGTGATGAAAAGGAATATAAATACAACTGTCTATTCCATATACTCCTCAACAAAATGGTGTTGCAGAGAGAAGAAACAGAACCCTGCTGGAAATGGTTAGGTCCATGATGGCGCATGCTAACTTACATATCACTTTTTGGAGTGATGCGTTGTTAACTGCTGCATATATACTTAACCGGGTGCCTTCCAAATCAGTTAGTTCCACTCCATATGAGTTATGGACAGGTAGAAAACCGGACTTAAGTTTTCTTAAGCCATGGGGTTGTGCTGCCTATACTCATGAGTACTCTCACAAGTTTGGGAAATTGGGTCCTAAAGGAAAGAAGAGTATTTTAATGAGATACTCCGAACACTCGAAAGGGTATGTGTTCGTAGGTGAGCAGGAAAGTGGGAGTATAACTGAATTTGAATCACGGGATGTCACATTCTTAGTGGATGAATTTCCTAAGAAGGGCGAAATAGGGGAAGATTATCCCTATTTGAAACCTTGAATCAAGATAATGATATTAATGGAGTTCATCCAAGTGGGAGTAATATGAGAAGTGATGAATTGAATTCAACTCATTCTCAATTACAACCACATGATGAGATGATATCGTCATTATCTAATCCGAGTGGGAGCATAATGGGGAATGATGTGCTAAGTGTACAATCTCCCATATAGCGAACAAGTCACCAAAGTATTCCCCATCGACGTTTTGACATTGAAGGAGAAACTTTTATGATTGCTCCACAAGATGAGGATGAGCCAAGAAATATTAATGAGGCTCGAATTGCCCTAATAAGGAAAAATGGATTCATGCAATGGAAGAGGAAATGGAGTCAATGAAATCAAACCAAGTCTGGGAACTGGTTGATCTTCCAAAAGGACACAAAGCTATTGGGAACAAGTGGGTTCTCAAAATAAAGCGAAAGGCTGATGGCTCGATAGAAAGGCATAAGGTTCGCCTTGTGGCGAAGGGATATAATCAACAGGAAGGAACTGATAATGAAGATACATTTTCTCCTGTAGAGGGATTTACCTCGATTCGCATTATTCTAGCAATAGTGGCTAGTATGGATCTTGAGTTACATCAAATGGATGTAAAGATTGCTTTCCTCAATGGAGAATTAGAAGAAGGAACATATATGGAACAACCTGCTGGTTTTATAGTGAAAGGCCAAGAAGAAAAGGTATGTCGACTTTGGGGGTCGATATATGGTCTTAAGCAGTCGTCAAGACAATGGTATATACGTTTTCATAATGCCATAATGGGATATGACTTTACAATGATAGATAAGGATCATTGTGTATATATCAAAAGATCCTAAGATCAATTTGTGATCATATCATTATATGTTGATGATATACTAGTCGCCGGAAACAATATGGAGTTTGTTAATACTTTGTCAAGAGTTGGTTGTCTTCCAACTTTGAGATGAAAGACATGGGTGATGTAGCTTACATTCTTGGAGTTAAGATTTCAAGATTGTAAACCCATAGATACTCCTATTGCAAAAGGTGAAGGATTGAGCCATAAACTGTGTCCAAGGACTCCACAAGAGAAGGAACAAATGCAACATGTTCCTTATGCTAGTGCTGTTGGAAGCTTGATGTACGCTATGATGTGTACAAGACTGGCATATGTTTTGCAGTTGGAATGATGGGTAGATACCAATCCAATCCAGGTCAAGTACGTTGGAAAGCCGTTAAAAGAATACTGAGGTATCTAAAGGGGACTGCTGATTATACGTTGAGTTATTATGGAAAGGATCTGCAACTCAAAGGCTATTTTGATGCTGATTGGAGAGGAGATTTAGATGAAATAAAATCTACCTCTGGGTTTGTTTTCTTACCGAATAATGGCATCATATGTTGGAGCAGTAAGAAACAAAAGTGTATAGCCTTGTCCACGATGAAAACTGAGTTCGTGGCATTATCAGCAGCAATAAAAGAAGATGTTTGGCTTAAGAGATTATTGGATCATTTAGGTGTTATTTGAAGTGCTGCAAATTCATTATTGGTTAACTGTGATAGCCAAGCAGCAAAAGCGTACACCAAAGATCCAAAATATCATGGCAAGACTAAACACATAGATACCAAGTATACTTTTGTCAAGGATATGATTGCACGAAAAGATGTGAACTTAGAGTACATACTACGCATAGAATGGTAGCAGATCCTATGACAAAGCCAATACCTAGAGATGTGTTTTGTGGCCATATGAAATCTCTAGGATTGCGTAGAGGCTAATGTACTGAATATTGTAATTTCCCTAAGTGTTCACATTTGATGAATTTGTGTTTTCATCATTAATGCCTATGAATCTTTGTTTTGATCTTTATGCATCTTAATGCTCAGTGCATTACTTTAGGTTGAGAAAGTATGTCGAACAGATATAAGATTAGCCCACTCACACGGGTAATCGCCTCTATTTACTGTGTGATCAATAGAGATGAGACTGTTTTAAGCTTATTATCTAAGTGATAATCGAGAGCTAAAGCTTAAAATACGTATGTCGCCTTAACTGGGTGTTAAGATGAGGACATAATACTTCCTATGTCCGAAAGTAAAATACCCCACATATTTTACTTTATCTATCTATGATGCCAGATGTGAGTTCTGATGAATTTTGTGAATGAGTAGATACGTGAACTCAAGTTAGACATTGGGTATGTCTGAACTATCATCTGTACGGTATTGAAGGTGTAGACATACGCTCCATAGGAAAGGAGTTATTACCGTAATACGTATTTCATACTACGTATGCATGAGACGACCAATAAGAGTGGCAAAAGTTTGATCTCAACTTTTTATATCGTGTGAGACTCTTGAGGAAAAGAGTTCCTCAATGTTTTAGTCCCCTCATGACTCTTACTTATTCTCAAAATTTCTATTTTGTGTTTGCTATCTTAGGATGTTGCCAATGGTCATGAATTTGATTCGATCTAATGGGGCATTTCTAGAAAAGCAAGCTGAACTGAAATTGAGAGTTTGAAGGAAAGAGGAAGATCGATTTTGGAGAATCACATTGTAGTTTTGTATTCACCGGTTAACCAATTATGACTGTCTTTGGGATAATCATAATTGTGAATACAATATATATATATATATATATATATCATTGTTTAAAATAGATTAAGAGAGATATAAATGTGATCGATCGATCTAGGGTACTACATACTAAATCTACTCGGAGTGTGACGCCCATTATGAGCTGCTATATATTCCTAACAGATGTATAGCAACGAGCTCTCAAAGTATCTTTGGTCGCACGGATTATTCACCGGTATGAATGTTGAAGAGAGGTAAAGAGAATCCTGTTTCAGCCCACCATGTGCGAGTGGGAGATGATGGTTTTAATTGGTGATGGGCTTAAGGCCCGTCCGCTCATGCTGGGCCCAAAGGCCCGGCCCACGGGAATAGGGCCCGTGGATGGGGGAAGGTATAAAAGGGAGGAGAGAGAGAGAGATGACACCGGTTGGAAAAAGAAAACGAACGTACGTCTTCTCCCGCGCACTCTCTCTCTCTCCAAAAAAAAGAAAAAAGAAAAAGAAGAAACAGTAAGTATAAGGCACGTTCTTCTTCCCTTCAAGGCGTCATCGGATCGAACAGGGCCAAGTTTCTCTTCCTCTATCGGCGTCGGTGTCTAATCTGTGGCTAACAAGGTACGCTCGAATCCGTGGTGTGCTTTAGGATCGGTGATACGTGTTATTCCCGGGCTTCGTCTTCCGCATTGGTTTAGGGGTTCGATTTAGTGTCGAATCCGGTTTTCGGGGATCAGTTATTCCCAACATCAATGAATAGACTAAGTAAGCTTCCAGACTCCCGTCCCTCTCGCTCTCATTATACGACTTGACTAACAAACCAACCATCATCTACAAAGAACTATATTTCTTTAGAGTAAGGACTCGGATGAATATTTTGAAAAATAAATGTACCCTAAAATTTCCAATTTTTACTTTGCTTTTATTACTTGAATTTGGCGTCTTTTAGACGACTGTCCCTCCCGCTCTCATCGGTTGACTTGACTGATAAACCGACGATCATCAGCTAAGAGACATACTTCTCATGACCCCACGCCTCACATGACAACTTTTTTTTATTCTTTTGGTTTGAAAGTCTCACATGACAACTTGGACATCGTACATCTAATAAATTTGCATAGACTTATTAGTCTTCTCTGGAGCAAGGATTGGGATATCACTCAACACCTCAAAAATTGAATATTGATGGAACACAATCATCACTACCTCCTTTAATAAATTTTGAATTCGCTACCGAAACATCATGAAATTCGACAAATGCACGAGACACACTTCTCGTGACTCCATGCCTCACATGTCAACTTTTTTTTTTTTTTTTTTTGGTTTGAAAGTCTAACATGACAACTTGGACATCGTACATCCAATAAATTTGCATAGACTTATTAGTCTTCTCTCGAGCAAGGATTGGGATATAAGTCAACACCTCAAAAATTGAATATTGATGGAACACAATCACCACTACCTCCTTTAATAAATTTTGAATTCGCTGTCGAAACATCATGAAATTCGACAAATACACAAGACACACTTCTCGTGACCCCATGCCTCACATGACAACTTTTTTTCTTTTTTCATTTGGTTTGAAATTCTAACATGACAACTTTGACATCGTACATCCAATAAATTTGCATAAACTTATTAGTCTTCTCTGGAGCAAGGATTGGGATATAAGTCAACACCTCAATTATTGAACATTGATGCAACACAATCACCACACCTCCTTTAATAAATTTTGAATTCGCTGTCGAAACATCATGAAATTCGACAACTGCACAAGGGTGTCCGTTTTGTGAATGCTTTTTTATTTCTTTTTCAAAAATACTGATGGGTGTTTTGAGTTATATTTGCTCTTTGTGTTATGTAGAGATCGTTATCATAAATATAGAAGTCACTTGGACCTGAGCATGTCCTTAAACTGTTCAAGGGAACAGGCAGGAGAACCGCCTAGGGGTGAGAGTCCCCGTGTTCCCGTATTGGTAAAGGGTTAACAAGAAAAACTAACCCCCAACTGACTAGTGCGCTAAGGGACCTTAACCAGGTTACCTCCCAATCACCATCAAGAAGAAATGACGTAGCATGTTACCAGTGCAAATGGTTTAGTCTCGCCCCATCATAAAGCGACCACCATTTCATATTTTTTGTCGAAAATTTAATTTTAATGAGCGGTTAGCGGAGAGAATGCCTCTCAAGGTCGTACCGTCAAGGACAGAAGATGTGATAGAAACGAAAGCGACACGACAATTCACGTCCCACGTGAAATGACAGTGATTTTGGAGAAAATTCCTCCACTTGGGGAGGACTGGACGAATTCCCCCTATTTATTACACACTTGACATCTATACTAAGACAACTTTCACTCTAAGTAGTATTGATACTCGACACGCGATACGTCATGCCGATATGTTATTTTTAAAAGAATAGAAATTTTCAACACGTCGGGATATATAATGTATTAAATATATATTTTTATATATACATAATAAATTATTGTTTTCATGATTATTTTAATCAAATTAATTTAAATCAAATTCATAAATAATTAAATAATTAAAAAAACATAGAATGAATATACACAAAAAATATTAATCCTCCATTTATTAATATCATTCATTATGTCAATTTGACAAATTCAATTTTATTTCAATAATTCATAAAATTTGAAGAAAAAATAAGCGATTTATATTATGGACTTGTATGTTAGATATGTTGGAAGAGGAGAAAAAAAAAATTAAGAGGTGAATTGCGTATCGCGAGGAGTGGGAATCAAAAGAGAAGATAAAACTAAGTTTTTCTTCTTCGTCCATTTATTATTTTTATTATTGTGTTTTATTTTTTCATATATATATATATATATATATATTTTGACTTCTCATTTATTGAATTTTTTAAATTGACATCGATATCGAAATCATATGTCGAATTCCGACTCGAGTGTCGGAGAATATCGAAAAAAGTTGATTAGGTGTCGGATTTTCCGACACGTGTTGACCAAGTGTACAAGAATGTCCGAGAGTGTCGGAGAGTATCGGGTATGTAGTCGAAGTGTCCGACACGACATAAAGACTCTTGGAGAGTATCGGTGCTTTATAGCTTTCATTCCATCCTACCGCAATTTGTGCAGAGTTGGCCAAACAGTATATATAGATTCATTTAATACTCTACTTCGCGTGTAAATGGGATGTTCCGTGTGCAATACGACATGTAGATGTAACCACGTTAAATGCGCAAGGATAGGTAGGAGGACGAACAAAATGGAAAGAGTACGGAATGAAATAAGAAGTGTTGGAAGTCCGCAACCACGACGTTTAATTGGTTGTGAGACATTCGGCTAGATAACATTTCTCTTGCAAATTATAATTATGGAATGGATGAAAGAGTGAAAGGTGCTCGGACAAGACAGTGGTTATTAATCTTATGTATGTAGACTGCAATGCGTTCTATCACATACACGGTCTCCAGCAAGCATTGTGAGCTTGTTTCGATCAGCTTACCTTTTTTTTTTTATAATATCTTCTTTTGGATCTTTTGGCATCAGCATTTGTTTGGTGTCTTTGGATCCCTTGTATTCATATTAATGTTTCTTTATTGCACACATGTATTGAGGATTGCTAGATAGATTTGTTCAAATATTAAGTACACACTTGATAAAGAATTCATGAGGGACCTCGGCAAACTGTTAATTTAGTTATTGGATATGGAAGTCAAGAGCATTCTCAAAGGAATATTCCTATGCTTGCATCTAGAAGAAAAGTCCAAACAGTTTTACAGATCCGACTCTCTATTGGAGTATTCCACAAAGACCGGGCTTGATTCTCTAATCGGGCAAAAAAATGTTGCTTGATCTGGCAACCTCATCTAGACCGTTGATCATGAGGGCTTCACCATTGGACCCATAAGGTTAACGGTTTCGATGATCCTGGGCTCCTTTTCTATTGCCCGAAAAAGGATTGGGTCCATTAGCCCTTTACTAGACGATCAACTACCATCGATCGTGCCATAAAGTGCTAAAATGCAATGGCCCGTCGATCGCTTTATAGGCAGACTAATAAGCAATGGTATAGTCTTACTCGAGCACTTTTCTAGTAATTTTAGGAGATTTATAATTCATCACATATCCCCATACCTGCGCACTTGTGCGCAAGCACACATTTAGTTGGCGACGATCTCTCGTCATGGGAGCATGTAGCACAGGACTTTTGGACTTTCTAATATCTAGAAATAAGATATATAGGTGTCAACTTCACTTGGCAAAATATTGAAAGTGAATAACCAATAGCAATACATTTAAATGTTAGTTGTCCCATCAAATAATATTTTCTATATAGGCCGATTGACGATTTGTTGGATTAGTTAGTTTCCCTTTCTCTCAATATAAGCAAGCAGGAAGCCTGAGCTACCTTCAGCATGGAATCAGAATGTAACAGTCGATAGACGTATTTTTTATTTAAATTTCTCGTCTTCACCTGATGCATGAAGGGAACACGGTTTGAGTGCCAGTAAGTTTTTTGATAGATGATGATCATCACCTAGGTATAAAAGAACATGCTACTAGCTAAGGATAGAGAATTTTAGATCAAGTTCGCCACTTAAGTATAAAGAGATAAGGCACCCGTCAAGGATAAAAGATATCGGGATAAATTTAGTTCACCACCAAGATATAAAGGAAGACAACCGGGTTTTTTTTTTTTTTTTCTTTTGATAAAAAGAAATTTCCATTCATGAAAGGGAATCACAAAAATCATAGTAACAAAACAAACTCATAGTTCTCCAAAATAAACAAAAAACCAGAAATCGAGGCATTTCATCAGAGCATGGTTGGTAGAGATTATTACAAGCTCATCCGTTAAGAACGGATCTGTAATTGGATCCAAGCAAAAGGATCGGCAGTCAATCACCGAATTGCACAGCACCATCAGTGATAAGCACATGCCGAGATCTCCATCTGTAATTACGGCTTTGCCTTTCAATGGTGTGCGCCTAGGTTCAGCGTCCCCAACACCATCATCTTATGAAGACAACATAATCATGTTGAAAAATCTCAAAGTCTAACACCTGTGAGAGCGAACCCTGTAACCAATGCTAAGTGTCCAAACTTTGAGTGAAAAAACGTTGTACGAGCATAGATTTGACACTGAAACTGCTGTGAACATCATTGAAACTAAAGGTGGAGTATTTATTCATTAAAACACCAAAATCTAGAATTAGATTAGAGAGAAAAGTTCATAGATATAAGATCGGGAAAGCAAAACTCCTAGATCTAAAACTAGATTGGGAGAATTAATAAAGAAATAAAAGGAAATAAAAGGAAAAAGAACTAGGAGGGGAAGGAGAGATTTAGGTCAAATCCCCCCTTCTAGAAGTGGAAGAGATGAACAAAGGTTTAGAGAGGGAGAGAGAGAAGAGAAAGAACACAACCACTTTAAAAATGAAGAATCGAAACAGAAATTCACTCACTTGAGAAAAATCTGATGTACTCAACAAAATTCAAGTTTGCCCTTACAAATTTAATTGTACCTCTTTTTATAACGGAACTCTAATAAGCAAACAAAAGTAGCTCTCGAATTCTAGAAAACCACAATGAGTCAGGCGATGACTCTAAGAACGTTACATAGCCAAATCATTATGGTTCATGGAAACAGAAATCACACTACTCACTTGAAACCAACAATACTATTTAAATGCATAACAACTAGGAGTAAATACATTTAACTAGGACAGATGCATAGTAATTAAGAGTAGTCCCTCCAAATTCATCCATTACCCGTGGAAGTCGAATTGCCACCTTGGAAGATTAAACCACCGCAATAGAAATCGACCGGAATAGTCTACAGTCCCCAAGTAGTTGATTAGCAGCCTCAAAGTCGACAATCAATCTTGTAAATTGACAACGTACTGGTTGATTTACAATCACGAAATCGGCAACGTTAACGTTGAACCAATTTAATCAATTTACGGTCGAAATTTGTCTTTTTTACAAGAGTAATGATTGAGCGGAATTAATAGATGAAATCTGAGTTGAGCTTGAGATTTGTTCCATTGAACCTAATGCCCTGCATTATCACCTAGTTTGGAGTTGTGGAGAGGAAGAGCGTGGGACCTCAATATTAGAGGTGAGTATGATCCGGGTGGGTGGTTCCCACCTTGCAATTGAGAACCGCCTACTAAAGATCTGTTCCGAAAAATTGGAATCAAGAAATGCTCGTCAATTCTTCACCTGAAAACCGAACTGTCGGTCTAGTTCGGTTCTCAAGTGAGTTCATGGAATTGGTCCCCAATCCCGACAAATTGCATTCATCAATTAATATCATGGTGCACCTAATTTTTATTTATACTTTTAAAACGAGCTGTTGGCTCTTAATTTTGTACATGACAACAAAGTGCTGCAATATTTATGAACATCTCCAATGAGTTCTCTCCTTCCTCTTTGTTTGTTTATTTTGTTTTGGTGGAGAAAGTAAGTAAATGATTTATTAGAACAAAAAAGTAGGGGGTTAATCCTATCACACACCCAAGAGACAAAATTAGTTAATACTATCTAATAACTACAAATATACATATATGTACATATATATTTGGTCGAACAACTACAAAAAAATTAAATAATTGAGATGAAATTTATATATATACCAATCCAATCCGGATGGGTGGGCAGACGATTTCACACCTAGAATTGGGAACCGGATTAATACTCATTGGTTCCGCTAAAATGGAATCGAGAACCAGACTGGTTGCCATGGGAACTACTGGTTCTAGGCCGGTCCGATTTGATTCCGGGCGGTTCGGGCAGTTCTCGGTTCCTTTACATACCCCTACTCATTATGTCATTAGCTAGGAAAAAAGAAAGTACCTTAACTATTTTAGCCTTACTAATTACTTACATTTTCCCACGCCATGCCAGGCGCTTTAGATTTTTCGCATAAAAAATTAGAAGAGAGAGCCTAAGTTTTGCAATAATAATAAAATAATACAATAATAATACTAATGATAATAAAAAAAAGAATGTAATCAATCACTTGACAACTGTTGCCTCATAAAACAAAGAAAAGTCCATATTTCACAATATATATGCTCACACGTATCACTTCGGCAATGAAACAACCCAACTACGGTACCCCTACCGAGACCTCCCGCCATAACCGCCTATTACCGCTAAACTCTAACAGCATTAACCGCCAAAACCTGCATTTTTCTCATAAACCTATTAAAATATCTATAAACATATTTTACTATTTATTTTATAGATAAGAAAACATTCTATCACAACAACCAAAAAAAGTACATTTTTGTTACATGAATCAGATTTTAATCATAGAAACGAATAAACTATTATTTTCTTATAAAATTAGTATTATACATTTGACCAAATAAAATTATCTATTTATCAACATGGTATATTAACTAAATTAATTGTCAACTTCAACTACACATTTGTCCCCCCATCCCCCAAAAAACATGTTCTAGATTCTTAAGAAATCCAACGATGACCAACGTGCAGTCGCTTTTATCTTATTAATCCATTTTCTTTTTGCTACTTAAAATTTGAGAATCGGGTTAATAGGTGGTAACCAAACTTAGAGACACGCCTCAAGTTTCAACGCAATAACTGGCTTCCTCTATAAACTTAGGATAAATTGGCTTATGTTTTCTACTGCAGGTACGTTATTTCTTCCAACCAAGAAAGCAGCTTGGAATGTAGGAGGATCGGATGAAGGCATCAACAAACTTGATATCTGAATCTAAATCCAATGGCGAGATTTTGATGTTCACATCTAGTAGTTACTAAATGTAATGACACTAGAAAAGTCATAACTCCTTGCATGATATTCATTATGGTACCTAAACCCCTTTTATCTTTCGAATAGAGTACCCAAACTTTCAAATCAAGCTCACCACCAAGGTTTTGTTAAGTTCAGCCACATGTCACAAGTTTTCTGCAGACTTGTTTTTGGCCGATATTTGCTATCCACGATGGCGTCCACGGTATCAAAATTTTATCCACGTGACGCTTTGAGGTTATTCAACAGTCACGATAGTTGGATTTAGTTGAAGGGACTTTATTAGACAATTTATGCTAGTAAAAGGCCTCATTAGAAAAATTAAGATACACGATCTTGATTAAGGAAAGTGACAGAAAATGTAACGTAGACTTGAGAAGAAGCTTTCTCTATGTGTATATTCATTGTATTACATTTACAATACATTGGAAAACTTATAGTGTAAGAGACAAAGGAATAAAACAGGAAAAAATAATAAATGAATCTCTATTTTCCTATTTACCAAAACTAATCCACTATTGACTAAATCGTAATCAACGGAATCTTCAAGATATATTTCCAACACTCCCCCTCAAGCTGGTGGCCTGTAGATGTCAAGGATACCTAGCTTGCTCAATAGGTACCTATGTTGTTTTCGACATAACGCTTTAGTGAAGACGTCCGCAGGTTGCTCCGTTGTTCCAATTCCTTTTGTCATGAGGACTCCATCTTTGATTCTATCCCGAGTGAAATGACAATCCACTTCTATGTGTTTTGTTCTTTCATGAAAAACTGGATTTGCTGCTAATTTGAGTGCAGTATCATTATCGCAGAACAATTCAGTTGGTCCATTGACCTGTATTCCAAGATCCAAGAGAAGTCCTCGTATCCAGACTATTTCACAGGTAGTCTTTGCCATAGCCCGATACTCTGATTCTGCAGATGATAGTGAGACAGTTGACTGCTTCTTTGTCTTCCAAGAAATCAATGACTTTCCCAGCTTTATGCAAAAACCAGTAATAGATCTTCTGGTCATTGGACAGGTGGCTTAATCTGTGTCGCAAAAAGCTGTCATCTTCATATTGCAGTCACGAGATAGAAGTATACCAAGGCCTGGACATCCCTTCAGATACTTCACAACCTTCAACGCCGCATCCATATGTGATTGCTTTGGCATATGCATGAACTGACTAAGTATTTGTACGGCATACGATATGTCAGGTCTTGTCATTGTAAGATATATCAACTTTCCGACAAGTCGCTGATATTCAGAAGGATCTTTGAGCACTGAGTCCTTAATGGTTGAAGGGGAACTAATGTCATATTCATGTGTCGTCAACTTGACATTCTGCTCAATTGGGATGACTGCTGGTTTACATCCCGATAAACCTGCTTCAGAAATGATCTCCAAGATGAATTTCCTTTGACTAAGGCAAATTCCTTCATTGGATCGAGCAATCTCGATGCCGAGAAAGTATTTTGGTGGTCCCAAATCTTTGATGTGGAAAGTGGAGTGCAAATACCTTTTGAACTTGGCAACATCAGAATCATTATTACCCATGACAAGTATGTCATCGACATATATCAACAAATAAATTGATGAGTCTTTTGTAGTACATGTAAACAAGGCATAATCATACTTAGAATGCTTAAAACCTGCATTGGTTAGTGCAGCAGTGAATTTAGCATACCATTGTCTAGATGCCTGTTTTAATCCATATAAGGATTTGCGAAGACGACATACCCGAGACTCCCCCTATCTGCGTAATCCTTGAGGAATATCCATGTAAATTTCTTCATCTAGATCACCATGGAGAAAAGCATTATGCACATCCATCTGATGGAGAGACCAATTCCGTATGGCTGCAACGGACAAGAAGGAACGTACGGTGACTTCTTTAGCTACTTTGGAGAAAAGTCTCATGGTAATCAAAACCTTCTTTTTGAGTGAATCCCTTGGCAACCAATCGAGCCTTATAGCGCTCAATAGAACCATCTTCCTTGAATTTGATCTTATAAACCCACTTGCAACCAATCGGTTTCCTTCTTGGCGGCAAAGGGACAATGTCCCAGGTGTGATTCTCCATTAGAGCAGTAAGTTCGGATTCCATCGCGTGTCGCCATCTAGGATCTCGTGCTGCCTCAGCGAATGAGGATGGTTCTCGTTCTTCAGATATACGACTGATACAACACATATGTCCTAACGATAACTGATTAAATGACACATATGAGGCAATAGGGTATTGTGTACTTGAAGAACTCCTGGCAGAACATATATAATCCTTGGTCCATGTAGGTGGACAAGTGTGTCGTCCGGATCGTCGAGGCTGTTCGATGATATGTGCTGTAGGATTCGATGATTCAGGAATAACTGGTGAGGCAGTTGTTGTTAAAGGAGATTGGGGAATGTCCTCAGATAAACTTGGCGATGTTGCTTCTGAAGGTGTAGATTCCATTGATACAGACGGAGAAGGTCCTGATGATGTGGGTGGTCCTAGTGCGATAAGACACCCTGATGCTGAGGATAAAGATTCATCGGACAAAAATTGTCTGTCGTGCCCTGAGAAGGACGGTGATGAAGAAACCATTTCCTCAAATGGAAATACATCCTCATGGAAGATAACATCCCTGCTAATGAAGAAAGTCCCTATAGAGATCTCCATAACTTGATATCCTTTCTGAAGAGAGGAATATCCCATGAAAACACATTGAGTAGCTCGAGGACCCATTTTATCTCGAGGACCCACATTTGTTGTATAACATAAACAACCAAATACTTTAAGATGATTATTATCAGGCTGTTTATTGTAAAGCATCTCAAAAGGGGTCCTACCATTAAGAATTCGAGTTGGCATGCGATTGATCAAGTAGGCTCTTTGTGACCACACAATCTCCCCAAAAATCTTCTGGAATGGAAGCTTGGTATTTTAGACCATGGGCAACCTCTAACAGATGCCTATGTTTGCGCTCAACGACTCCATTTTGTTGTGGAGTGTAAGTGCAGGAACTTTCATGAAGAATACCATGGGAAGATAATAATGTGTTGCAATCAGAAGTGAAAAATTCACGCCCATTATCTGTACGGATTTTTTGTACAGATTTACCAAACTGATTTTTAATTATGGAAAGAAAACTTGATAAATGGCCAAAAGTTTGGCTTTTTGATTGCATAAGATAAACCCATGTGGCTCGAGTGTAGTCATCAACAATTGTCAGGAAGAATCGAGATCCGTCACGGTGAGGAGTATGATAAGGTCCCCAAATGTCCATATGAAGTAAAGAAAAAGAATTTGTTGCACGAGATGTACTTTTCGGAAAAGATGCTCGAGATTGTTTAGCTAAAGGACATATTGGACATTTTGGATGAGGAAAAGAAGCACTGTGACCCAATCGTTGATGAGAAAGGAGATTTTTATTTGAACTGATGGCATTACAAGAAGCATGCTTATTCAATAATTCTAAATCTCTGGGAATTGTTCCAGAAATAGAGTCCCTCTACCATACTACCCAAGGCCATCACTCGCGTCGAATGGTCCTGAAAAAGACAATTGTCTGAATTGAATGTGGCATGACAAGAGTTATCCTCACATACTCTTGAGACAGACAAAAGATTGAATTCAAATTCTGGAATATATAGGACATTTTTCAGGATTAAATTTTGACCAAGATGTACGGTGCCGGTTTTGGTAACATTTGTAATGTTCCCATTTGGAAGATGCACCATGATAGGGGATTCTGGCATTTTATATGTGTGAGAAAATAGATTTTTGTTGCATACTATGTGGTCACTAGCACCTGAATCGATAATCCATACATCAACTGAAAAAGAATTCTTGTTGTATAGGAAAGTACCTGAGAATCCTGCACCTTTATCGCTAGTCTTGAGTTGATCCAGCATTTCTACAATATTCTGATATTGTTCTTGGGTGATCATCTAGTGAGGTGATCCATATGGCTTTTGTGCAAAAACTTGAGAAACTATGGATTCTCTCTTTTTGTCCTTGTCATTAGGTTTTCCATGCAGCTTCCAACACGTTTCAATAGTATGATGCGGTCGTTTACAGTAGCTGCAATATTTATTTTTAAATCTAGAATTTTGAGAATTTTGCCCACTGACCGTTCTTGCTGACGTGGCACGATCCCAGCCGTCCGATTCTGTTGAAGCCGCGGATAAGTGATGGCCGTCCGATCCAGCGCGTCGATCTCGTCCATCCGTTTCAGCGCTGAGATCCCAGCCGTCGGATCCAGCGTGTCTATCTAAGCCGTCCATTCTGGACCGGCGATCCCAGCCATCCATTCCTGATCTTAGATCCGAGCCATCGGATCGTACGATTTTAGGGTTTCCTCTAGTTCTCCTTGTCGCAGCCGTAGCCACGATCTTTCTCTCCAGATCTGTGGGCGTTCCACTGGAGGTTCCCTTGCCGGAGGGAAGGACAGCGAGGCTCATGCCTTCGCCTACCCGAGCATGATCAGCGGCGGCCATCCGATGATGCTCCTCTTGGACGGCCAACTGGTAAATGCGGCCGAGCGGTGGTGGAGGGTCTATCACGAGGATCTGTGACCGGAAAGCCGAGAAGGATTCATTGAGAATCAGTAAGAATCTCGTCATTTTCTCTCTATCTTTGATTTTCCGGTACTGTTGTAAGGTTTCTTCAGGCCCCTCGAGGCGTTTTTCGGCGGCCTCAAGCTCATTCCATAGAGCAGAGAGGCGGTTGAAGTAGGAGGTAACCGAGAGGTTCCCCTCCTTCAACTCCGACAGAGCTTGAGTGACGGTGAACAGCTTCGCTCGATCGAGGCATCCATACATCTCGTAGATGCTGTCCCAGAGGGTTCTGGAATCTTCGGTGGGTGGAAGTCCAGCGGCGATTTCCAGTGCAAGATAGTTGCCGAGCCATGTGCGAACCAGTTGGTTGCACTTGCGCCACTGCCGTTGAAGTCGCTCGTCGATCGGAAAAGGAACGGCTCCATCGAGGAAGCCGTCCTTGTCTTTGGTGACAAGGGCGCACCGGAGATCCCTAGCCCAAGCCGTGTAGTTCTCTGCTCCGGTAAGTTGCATCCCGATGAGCTTCAATTCGGGTCCGTCAGCCGGCGATGTCTAGAGAGGGTCACCGGGTTCAAGCCGGCTGTCGTTGCCAATCGGAAAAAGCAGCGGCGCATATCCGGGTTGGAATCCCGGGTAGGGATTCGTCCCTTGACCCGGATTGGATCCGGATTTGTGACCCGGCGGCGCGTATCCGGGTTGAAATCCCGGGTAGGGATTCGTCCCTTGACCCGGGATAGATCCGATTCCTTGAATCGGAACATATCCGATTCCTTGACCCGGAACAGATCCGGATCCCTGTGCTTGGATTGTCTAACCCGATGCTTCTGTTGGTCCCATTACAGATGGCGACGGTCCGAAGGGATACTGAGTCCATACCTGTGGTGACGAGCCAAAAGGATACTGGGTCCATGCCTGTCCATACGCTGGGGGAAAAGTTGGAATCAACCTTGCAGAAAGAGTTTCCTCTGATGGTCGAACAGAAGTTCGGTCTTCGCCAAGGGAAACAGCCGGATCTGAGGTAGGTGTCTCCTCTGTTGAGGAGTTCTCAACATTATTCGTCATTGCACAAAAAATTGAATTCCTGACCGTTTTGCTGGTCTGTTTTGCAAGTAAAGATCATGCAACAACAGCCCAGAAAAGGAACGGTGGCAATTCAAGAATGTGCGGAAGCTAGACCAGGAATGTCGGCTCTGATACCATGACAGAAAATGTAACGTAGACTTGAGAAGAAGCTTTCTCTATGTGTATATTCATTGTATTACATTTACAATACATTGGAAAACTTATAGTGTAAGAGACAAAGGAATAAAACAGGAAAAAATAAAAAATGAATCTCTATTTTCCTATTTACCAAAACTAATCCACTATTGACTAAATCGTAATCAACGGAATCTTCAAGATATATTTCCAACAGAAAGCATGAAAATACAGGGACGAAAAGTAGAACTTTTTCATAATTTAATATGAATAGAAATTGACATTCACTGTACTATTGGAATTGAAATCCCAAATATCAGTAAGTGCAACCTTTAAAGCGGCAAATTCCCTCTATTCAGGATGACTGGACCATGCCGGGCAACCGACAACCATTGAGATTATCACATGCTCTGGCGATATTCTAATTTCACGGTTCAGCATGAAAATGCCAACATCTATAACATCACTTCCCACCTTATACAATTTAGAGATTTTTACATTCTCTAATGTAGTGAGAGATTGTACATGATATGCCAAATTGATTCGATATACTGCAATAGATAGACATCCAATATCATGACCTTGTTATCTCTTAAGCCATTCTTAAGGGTCACATGTCTCGAAAATAATTAATATTTTTTGGATTAAAATTGCAAGATACATGTACGCAGTTGTTTCCATGAATTTCAACTATTTAATTGATCATTGGGAGACATATTATCCTTGTATGAGAGATAAAAGGGAGAAATGCCTACTTAAGTTGTCACAGAAAGACCAGAATATCAATAAGGGAAGCATTGGGGTCAACTAGCTCTTCCAATTTTATGTTCTCTAAGCGCTTATCCTGGTCAAACGATGTGCGAATATCTCTTGAGACACTTGTTGCATGCTTGGATGATGCTTCGATTTTGCAATTAAGCAGAAAGTGCTATCTTTAACATGAAAGCCACTTCCCCGGCACATCACCTGCTAGGTATGGAATTCTTTGATCCAAAACTTCGTTGTAGTGGCCAACGTGAAGTTGTTGAATCGCTTAATGATGAAGAAGATGAGGATGCTAGGGACAATATGAAATCACTTGGATGTCTCCCCATGATTACTTCCAATGCCACTTCTCCAAAACTATAAGCATCTCATTTCTCCTTACCTCCATCATGTATGTGAGCTTTGCAGAAGTGGAAAAGCAATTTTTTAAATACTTCTTATTAAAGCTATCTTTTTCTGGCCAAATCCTCAATAATGTTATTAAACTAATGGTTTTTATTGAAGATGCCAACTTATCTGGAGCTGCATATCCAAAGGTGCCTACAAAGGAAGTCCAATTGGATGAATAAGGTTTTAGAACCTTAGCTGTGTTATAGATGAAGTCAAATATTTGTTTTTAGGGGCCTTTTTGTCTTTTCTATTAGATTTGCTTTTAGGTTAAAAGTGATACCTTTATATTAGCGATGGTAAGACCCTAGCCGTCAAGACGCTAAAGAAGAAAATAGAGAGGCAAGAAAAGAGAGAGAAAAAAGTGAGTTTTTTTTTTCTTGATGAGGGTTCTCAATCTCTTTGTGCCCTGATCTTGAGAGAAGATCGTCGTTGTATTCCAACATTTTTCGAAGTCTAGTGGATTCGCAAAGTGCCTCTGCGCGGAGACGTAGCCCAGGTTTGGGTGAACTTCGATAACAAATTTTCTAGCGTGTTCATCTAATTTTGTTCTTTTATTACTATATTCTGTCTGGTGAATTGTTTGCGAGCGTTATTTTTCTGGAATCGACGTGCGATTTCGTAACAACTGGTATTAGAGCCTGGGTTGGCTAATCGAGAACATCGAGGGTTTTCGGTGACGTTCGATTGAAAGCAAACAGGATGGCAGAAGATAAAATCAGAATCGATAAGTTCAATGGAGATGATTTCGGATGGTGGAAACTACAAATAGAGGATTATCTTTATAAAAAAGATCTCTATGCACCACTTGAGGGTTGGAAACCCGAGATGGCGGAAGTGGATCCGACAGCAGAAGCCGGATGGAAAATTCTTGATCGAAAAGCATTAGGTGTGATTCATCTAGGGTTGACGAAAAAGACAGGGTACCACATCGCGAAAGCAAAAACTGCAAAAGAAGCCATGGATATTCTAACGAATATTTTTGAGAAGCCGTCCATATCAAATCAGGTATTTTTGCTGAAGAAACTGGTTAATATGAAGTTATCTGATAGAGGTTCTGTGGCAGAGCATATTAATAGTTTCACGCAGGTCACGAGTCAATTGGAATCCGCAGGCATAAATTTAGACATGAAGCTTCAAGCTTTATTATTTTTATGTTCTCCTCCAGAAAGCTACAATACCGCAGTGCAGGGAATTTCGAGCACCATGAAGGATGATTTAACTCTTGATGATGCTATGAGTAGTATCATGGATGAAGAGATGCGAAGGAAAGTCTCAGGTGGAGATAATTTTTCTACATCTACATCTTCAACGGCACTCGCAGTGGAGAACCGTGGAAGAAGTAAAAGTAGAGGAAATTTCAGCGGGCGTGGCAGATCACAATCAAGGGGTAAGAGACAGGTTGCAAAAGATGAGTGTTGGTTTTGTCACAAAACCGGACACCGGAGATTTCAGTGTGAAGCCTACAAAAAGAAGCAACAAGATGAGAATCAAGGTGCTAATGTAGTTAGCGATGAATCTTTGCTAGATAACTTGTGTTTGTCTGCAGGGTTTAACTTGACAACAGATAAATGGTTTATTGATTCTGGTGCTTATTTTCATTGCACCTCGCAAAGAGACATATTTGATGATTATGTCAGTGGAGATTTCGGACAAGTGGTTGTGGGAAACGGCCACATGTGTCCCATTATTGGGAAAGGAACTGTAACTGTGAACATCTCAGGTTGAGGACATCTAGTTTTACGTGAAACTAGGCATATTCCGGAATTAAAGAAAAATCTGATTTCAACCAGTAAACTTGACCAAGAAGGTTTGGTAATAACCTTTGGATGCAGAAAGTGGAAGATAACCTCAAGGGCAAGAGTAGTAGCAAAGGGAAAGTGTACAGGTACACTTTACCTTCTCCAAGGAGACAATATTAGTGATATGGTTGCAACTATAATGGCTACATGTAATTTGTCTACTCTTTGGCATTATCGTTTAGGATATCTTGGTGAAAAAGGTGTAAAGCAGTTACACTCAAGGAAATTACTTCCGGGTTTACAAAAGGTTGAGTTAGATTTTTGTGAGAGTTGCATTTATGGAAAACAGAAGGCTGTTAGTTTTCAATTGAATGGACGACAAAATAAAGGCCAGAAGCTAGAGTTGGTTCATACTAATGTATGAGGACCTGCTCAGGAACTCTCTTATGGTGGTAAGAGATATTTTATCACATTCATTGATGATGCAACAAGGAAGACTTGAGTCTATGCTCTTAGAGAAAAGTCAGAAGTATTTGGGATGTTCAGAATGTGGAAGACCATGGTAGAAAAAGAGACAGGTTATCAGATTAAAGCTCTGAAGTCTGATAATGGTGGTGAATACACAAGTAAAGAATTTGCAGAATACTTGAGTCGAGAGGGAATACATGGGTTAAAGACTATTCCTAGAACTCCTCAAGAGAACGGTGTAGCTAAAAGGATGAACATGACTATTATAGAACGTGCGAGATGCATGAGACTACACGCGGGTCTCCCACTACACTTATGGGCTGCCACAGTTGATGCGGCTGTTTATTTTATCAACAGAAGTCCATATAGTGCGTTGGATGGAGAAATACTACAAGAGCGGTGGTCAGGTAAAAAGATTAATTATTCACATCTAAAGGTGTTTGGTTGTATTGCATATGCTTTGATTGACAAGGAGGATAGGAAAAAGCTTGATGCTAAGTCCCAGAAGTGCGTCTTTATCGGATACGGTGGTGACAAGTATGGCTATAGGCTTTGGGATTATGAGAATAACAAAGTCATCCACAATCGCAATGTGGTATTCCATGAAGAAAAGATGTACAAGGATCGTCAGACAGAGACAGAGCATGAGAAGGTAGTACAACCAGAATATGTTGAATTAGACACAATGCCCATGAAGATGTTTCCAGTAGATCGAAGTTCACTTGAAAGAGAGGTTCAAGATGAGCCTATTATCGGTGAAGAGGTAGTTTAAGAGGAACGCAATGATTCGGAGCAAACTAACAACCCTGAAGTACCTGTCTTGAGGAGGTCTACACGTGTGAGAAAGCCAAAGGTAATTTTTGATCCATCAGCTAACATTGTTCTGAGCCATGTTTTATATACAGATTTAGGAGAACCGGAGACTTACGATGAGGCAAAGGTAGACACGTCTCACTTGCAGTGGGAGTGTGCTATGAAAGACGAGATGAGCTCATTACTTCAGAACAAAACTTGGGAGTTGACCAAGTTGCCCACAAGTAAAAAAGCTTTATTAAACAAATGGGTGTACATGATTAAGAATGAAGCAGATGGTAGTATTAGATACAATGCGAGACTTGTAGTCAAGGGCTTTTCTCAAAAAGAATGGATCGACTACTCCGAGATATTTTCACCTGTAGTGAAAATGACATCAATTAGAGTTCTGCTGAGTATAGTTGCAGTGGAGGATCTTCATCCTGAGCAGTTAGACGTAAAAACGGTGTTTTTACACAGTGACTTAGATGAAGAACTATACATGGCACAACTTAAAGGTTTTGAAGTCAAAGGTAAGGAGCACATGGTATGTCGCTTGAAGAAAAGCTTGTATGGCTTGAAACAAGCTCCGCGGCAATGGTACCTAAAATTTGATGGTTTTATGAATGAAAAATGATTTGCACACTGTGAATCTGATCATTGTGTTTATTTTCGCAAGTATAATGATGGTGACATTGTGTATCTCTTTTTATATGTGGATGACATGCTAGTGGCTAGTTCCAATATGAAGAGAATCGTAGAAGTAAAGAAGATGTTATCATCACAGTTTGCTATGAAAGACTTGGGAGAGGGCCAAGAATATTTTAGGCATGAAAATCATCAGAGACAGGAAAAATAAGAAATTATGATTGTCGCAGGAAGACTATGTGAACAAGGTGTTAAAGAGATTTAACATGGACAAGGCAAAACCGGTTGCAACTCCTCTAGCGAATCACTTCAAACTTTCCAAGAATATGTGTCTAAGTGCTCAGGCTTTGAAAGATGAGATGGCGGTAGTTCCATATGCATCAGCAGTGGGGAGTTTGATGTATGCCATGGTAAGCACGAGACCATACATTGCACCAGCAGTGGGAGTTGTGAGTTGATATATGCAGAACCTAGGCAAAGAGCATTGGAATGCAGTAAAATGGATATTGAGATATCTAGTAGGTACTTCCAATTACTCACTTTGTTATGATGGTACATCTTTAGAGTTGCAGGGTTATGTAGATGCAGATCATTCGGGTAATCGAGATAGTGGTAAGAGTACCATTGGATATGTCTTTACAGTTGCAAGTACAGCAGTGAGTTGGGTATCTCAACTACAAAAAGTAGTGGCTTTATCGACGACAGAGGCAGAATATGTGGCGATCACAGAAGCCTCCAAGAAAATCATGTGGTTACAAGATTATATGGAGGGGTTACATCGAAAACAGCTAGTTAGTACACTTTGGAGTGATAGTCAAAGTACAGTGCACTTAGCAAAGAATGTAGCTTATCACTCAAGAACTAGACATATCAAGAAGCGTTATCACTTTATCAGGTCAGCATTGAAAGATAATGAGTTAAAGCTATAGAAGATTGATGGCTCGAAGAATCCAGCTGACATGTTGACCAAGTTAGTAGACAGAGAGAAGCATATTTTCTGTACTACTACCATTGGTATTACTCCATGTTGATTGATGAGGAGTATCGCAGAGGCACAAGTTTTTCAACTACTATTTTTTGAAGAAGATGGATGCAAAGTTACTTGGTGCTTGGGTGTATTTGTCTTCAAGTGGGAGATTGTTATAGATGAAGTCAAATATTTGTTTTTAGGGGTTTTTTTTGTCTTTTCTATTAGATTTGCTTTTAGGTTAAAAGTGATACCTTTTATATTAGCGATGGTAAGACCCTAGCCGTCAAGACGCTAAAGAATGAAATAGAGAGGCAAGAAAAGAGAGAAGAAAAAAGTGAGTTTTTTTTTTCTTGATGAGGGTTCTCAATCTCTTTGTGCTCTGATCTTGAGAGAAGATCGTCGTTATATTCCAACCTTTTTCGAAGTCTAGTGGATTTGCAGAGTGCCTCTGCGTGGAGACGTAGCCCAGGTTTGGGTGAACTTCGATAACAAATTTTCTAGCGTGTTCATCTAATTCTGTTCTTTTATTACTATATTATGTCTGGTGAATTGTTTGCGAGCGTTATTTTTCTGGAATCAACGTGCGATTTCGTAACAAGCTGCACCAAAATCAAAGACATGAGCTTGATCTTCTTTATCTAGTAAAATGTTGCTTGATACATCTTGATGAATTATCGGAGGATTGTATTCATGGTGCAAGTAGGACAAAGCATAGGCCACCCCTTTAACAATATTCACTCTCTTATTCTAGTCAAATATTATCATCCTCTCTTCATTGTTTAGAGCATCCTTTAAGCTGCCACATTCCAAGAACTCACACCAAAAATGAATGTTGAGAACTCGAGCAAAATCCATGGAGCCTGATGATATTCCAATGTCGAGTTCTGGTCAAAGTATAAATCTCTCTTTCAAATGCTTTTTGACTCACCATTTGGACATCAAAGGCTTCCTTATGTTTCTTTACAGCAACAAACTCCCTGTTTGCAACTAGGCCTTGTAAACACTCCCATGTCTTCCCACACCGATGCAGTATTTGGCATCAAACTCCTTTGTGGCTTCAATGATGCTCTCATAAACCATTCTTCTATCAAAGCTCCACACTGTCCACGGGTTTTCATTGCTTCTATCTCTTGAACTGGCCTCTGTTTTCTTTACTCTTCAACATATAATACTTGAAGCTCCCACAACAAGAAGCAAATAAAGTAGGCAACCTAAAGGAGGAATCAAAATTAGTAGCAACTTTCTACTTCTGTTTTTGCCTTTTGACATTGTAGTTGCACAAGGGTTGAGACTAACAATAACTCCACACAAGTCTTTGTTCCCTCTCAAGTTTTTAATTGTAGCATTATGAAAGGCTGGATCAAAGGTCGACACAATTGAACCTAAGCTGATTGTGTGATAGATTGAGTATTTCCAATTGGTGCAATATCCTAAGTTGTCCAGGAATTTCTCCCGTAAACAAATTTTGACTCAGATCAAGAACTTCAAGAGATTGAAGATCGCTGATCTCGATTGGAATACTTCTACCAAGACTGTTGCTGCTTGAATTCAAAAACTGAAGCTTCAAACACTACCCCAGTTATCTAGGAATTGATCCACTTAGGTTATTTCCAGCGATGTTGATTCTTGACAGATCGGACAATGTTTCAAGTTCTCAAGGTATGTAGTCTACGAGATGATTGTCATTGACTGAGAGCTCTAGAAGAGACTTCAGCTTTCGTAAGTCTTCTGGAATATCCCCAACAAGGCTATTTGAAGAGAGGTCAAGTCCATTTAATTGGCTCATGTTACCAAGCTCAAGGGGTATTCTGTCAGAGATTCGAGTGTTGGAGATTTTCAGGCTTGTCAAATTGCTATATTCACCTAGTCTCGGTAGTAGCTCACCATATAGTTCATTGTTGCTCAAATTGAGATAAACTAAGTTAGGGTATGTGCCGAGATCCTCAGATACATTTTCCTTGAGCCAGTTGTTTTGGAGCCTAACTCTATATAAACTTGTGCCGTTTTGAGGCCTCGCACTAGTGAAGTGATTGTCATTAGCGATAAAATACTGAAGAACACGACCACCACAAATATCTTGTGGCAATCGGGCAACAAATTTTTCACCGCCCATCTGCAGGTGTGTGAGCCATGCGAGATTGTTGATCTCAATGGGAAGAATGCCCCCTAGATAGTTGTGGAAAAGTACCAGTTCAGTCAATTCGCTGAATTGTCCGATAGAACTGGGGATAGAGCTTGTGAGATTGTTAGTGTCCATGCTAAGTCCTTTGAGAGATTTATGCTTGGTTTCTTAAGGAATAGGACCAGAAATCAGGTTATTGGAAATGTCGAGAATGCGCAAGTTACTTAAGTTCCCTATGGACAATGGGATAGGACCTTTTAAGTCATTATTTAGTAGCTAAAGATCTAAGAAGGATCTCATTCTTCCTACTTCTTGAGGCATGGGGCCAGAAAGTTGGTTGCTGTAGATGTGAAGGTATACCAAATCAAATTTCCTAGAGTTTCAGGGGTGGATTCATTGAGATAATTGGAAGCCAAATCAAGTTCATTGAGAGACCCCAACATTCCTATTTCCTTTGGAATGGACCTCACAAATTCATTGTGGAAGAGCCGTATGATCATCAAGCTGTTCATGTTTCCAATGGAAGAAGGAATTGGACCTGTGATGCTGTTGTTGGCTAGGTCGAGATAATTGAGAGACTTAAGCCCTCCTATTTCTTTAGGGAAAAAACCAGAAAGCTTATTATCCAAAAGGAATAGACCGGTCAAGTTGCTCAAGCTACCTATCTCATGGGGAATTGGATTGGTAAAATTATTATTTGAAAGCTCGACAATTGTAAAGATTGCAATATCCCGAGTTGAGGTGGAATGTTTCCAGAAAGGATATTTTGAGAAAAGTAAAGTATAATAAGCTTGGAAAGATGGCCAATGCTCAGAGGGATGTTCCTGAAGAGCAAGTTGTTGGCAACCTTAATGGTGACCAAGTTGGGCAATTGGGAGAAATTGAAATGGTGAAGCATACTGTTTATGGTAGAGTTCAAAAGGTTCAAGTTGGTGATCCTCCTGAAAGGATCATAACCGATTCCATGCCATGAACAAGGATTGCTTCCGTTCCACAAAGACAAAGTATAGCGACTCTGGTGTCTAGCTTAGACTTCCATGATAGGAGTGCTTCCGCTTCCTCATTTCTCGTATGGTTACTAGCACCAGGAAGGGCTACTAGAGAAGAGCTTCGTGATGAAGCAAGACAAGGCATTTCTTGTCTGAGCATCAGAAGGACATAAGCAAGAAGCAACATCGATTGTTGTTTAAGAGAGGAGGCCATGATAGGTTGTTTTAGAATAAGGACATATGCGTTGAAATGGACCAAGAACAACCGAGACGTACTTATATAAGAAAATTGGGACCGTCAAGTCAACAACCAAGTCAATAATCTTGGTGATATTTCCTCCTCATTGCAAAAGTCTTCAATTCCTCGGAAAAACTTGCAACGTTCCACTACCCCACATCGGAGAGGACCGAACGAAACCATGTTAGTTGATAAATGAAATACCACTCACACCCATAAATGGTCACCACCTTGTTTATCAATTATCTCAACCTAACGTGGAAAAAATTCAAATTTATATTTTATGATGGTTGCAGAATTTGCATTTGCACAATTGGACTTCAAAGTGGGAATTGAAAGGTAATGTGTGAAACCATGGAAGAAGAAAGTGGACTTGTTTTATCTAGTCTACCTTATATAATGCAGCCTTCCCACCTTCCAGTTTGTATATGTGAATGGACTTATCGATTAACAATGATTAACTTGGAATAATATACTTACTGATCCACACAACTAACATCACTACTTCTTTGTTCTATTATTTTGCAGAGACTTATTGGTTATTTCGGATAAATGGATTGGGATCAAATAATGGTCAACTATTGCCTGATGAAATTTCAGAAATGCATCAAGAAAGTCCTGTTTTAGATCTTTCTTTATTGTGGATAACTCTTTGATGTTTGGAGCTATATTGGCTAAATAGTCAAAGAAGGCTTACTTTTGTGAAGTTGAATGATGTCACTTAAGAGAAAATTCTTTCCGCTCGTGAAACACCGCACATCAAAAACTTGGACGGACTCTCACACATTTGCAACTTGACGTCAATGGTAGGAAAAAAATGCAAATAACAATACCGTCATTCAATACCTGCCATTTTTTTAACAGAATGTGTAAGTTCGCATCGATAATCAACAAAGACAGAGGAACTAATGTGGATTAATCCGTGATAAGACGGACACGTCTTCATGAAATGAATACAAATTATTAAAGAAGTCAGACCTCGGAATCATTCCTAAGTTCTCTGTCCAATTCCTTGAGGAGGTCCTCACCAAAAGTTTTGGCATAGGTTTGCCTAATCAGTTTTCTCTGCGCTGCATATTTATGAGCCAAACTGGACGTGATCAACTTCTTATTTGTTCTCCATCCTTAAAGATCGTTCATGAGAACGATCAAATTGAGAAAAGAAATAGCCCGCGCACAAGAACTCTAGAACAGATCGCTATCGAAGGATCACTCCAATTAGATCACGATCCCCAAGTAGATCATAGATCCGAACACCAAAAACTAAACACGATCAACGGCCAAACAACGCGCGACAGGCATTTCCATAGTCAAACATCAAGTGGGACTGGAAACGGAGGAGGGAACGACCCTGCGAATGCTTTCTGGAATTGCTCGCAGTCTTCAGCAGCAGGGGGGAAAGAAGGTTGGGCTGTCTGCGTCGAAGCGAACGACAAAGGAAGGAGGAGACAAAACAAAGAGAGAGCCCGCACGAGCGCCACTTGGCAGGCGGGCACCGGTTCTAAGAAGTGACATATAAGTGATGTGTAAAATAGTGGAATAAAATAATTTCAAAGGCATTATAGTAAATTTTAGTTTATTTCCATACTTATTGGTTTTTTGGTAAATTAGAAGGTGTTAGGAGCCAATAGAGGTAGAAATAATGCGAGCCTATATTTTTTTCAGTTACTTTGGCAATCAAACAACACGATTGTGGTGTTCCTATTGGATCTAGAATCTCGATCTTAACAGCCAATCAACAGAAAACAAAAAGCACAAAACCTCTAGAACACGTCGAAAGATCACTCCGACCAGACTGCGATCTCCAAGCAGATCATACATCCAAACACTAAAAACGGAACACCATCATTGAGGACCAAACAACACTCGATAGGAGTCGGAGGAGGCCGCACCAATAACAAAGGAAGGTGGTGAGGAAATAGCGAACCTGCGAATGCTTTCCAGAGTTGTTCGCAGTCATCGGTCACGGAGAGCACTGGCTCTGGGATGGTGAGAGTCTGACGTTGTTGAGGGAATCGAAGATCGTGGGATGTTTCCATCGAAGCCGAAAACGAGAGAGGAAGAGGAGACAAAACAAAGAGAGAGAGTTGGCCTCCTCTTCTAAGGGAAGAAAAAAGAGAGCAGGCGCAACGCTAACATGGAAAGCGCTGAGCCGGAGGAGCTGTACGAGCACCACCTGTTGTTGCTGTTGCCGCATCCACTTTCTCGAAGCGGAAACCCAAAATTTTCAGGCCCAATTTATGGGCGGGCCGGCTCGCGCAAGGCTTTTGAAATCTGGCCCGCGCATACGTTCATTTGAAAAATAAAACTAATAATGCAATCTTTTAAAGTAAGTCAACATTTCTAATATAGGATTGAGAAGTAGTATGAAGGTAACAGGTAAAATAGTAAATTAGAATAATTCAAAGGTCTAATCTTAGTTTTTAATTTATTATCCATATTCATTCTTTTATTAAGTTGAAATTTAAAAAGATGAAGATAAAAAAAATGGCTTGATCGGGCCCCTGCACGTCCATGTTTTTCCCTTGGGTGAGTTTGGGCTCTTGCAGTGGCAATGGACGTAAAAATAAAGGTTAAGCATATCATAAATCCTAAAATTTACTGTGATAGTACAATAAAATTTTAAAATTTTCAGAAAATACAATCAAATCCTAAAATTTGTCGGATTGATACAATCAAGTTTCTTCATTAATTCTGTCCATCTAGTTAATAGAAATGTTGGTGCGACCTTTTTATACTTTCTCTTCCCTATGTGACCATTATGATAATGAAAAGTCTTTAATTCAAATTAGATTAAAAGAAAAAATCCAAAAATAAAAATAAACTTAAAAAAAAGAAGAAGATGAAAATGAAAATTAAAGAAAAACACACCCTGTTGAAGGGGGCTTTAAGGCAGATACGTCCCCCCAACTTCTTTGGCAAAGGACAGGCAAGGGCTAGCAGCCCTCGGCCCCACGACCAAACCCCTTGGTTTGCACCTTTTTATATATGAATTTTTTTTTGGCTTTTTTATTTTTATTTTTTATCCTTTTTCCTTAATTCTTTTAATTTTTAATATTTTTCAAGTTAAAAAATTACAAAAATTACACGTTAGCACTTTCCATTACACAAAGTGGATGGAACTAATGAAGGGAGTCAATTGGACTAATTTGACAAATTCTATGACTTGAGTGTACTTTTTGAACATTTTAAGATTCAATTACATTTCCGTGATGAATTCTGGGGATTTCGATACATAACTCTTTGAGAAAAAATCCAATTGGTTCTCCCTTTTCAAAGAATGTAAAGTTACTCGTGTGATTTGATCTAAGCAAATCATACTCTTATCTCCATTTTGTTTTTTTTCTTAATTTATTATGTTGGTGCACATTCAACTAAAATAATTGGACGAAACTTCACAAAAATAGATGTCAGCTCACATCGATTGTGTTCGTTTGAGCTTCTCGCATTTCCTACCGGCAATGTTTACGATTCTACATGACAAGACAAATTGTAACAAGTAATTGTAATAGCTGCAAGATATATCATGATCTTGTTATCTTCTAAGCCATTCTTAAGGATTGGACATGGCTTCCGAGTTGGAATTGCAAATGATAGTAATTCCAAGTCCTTTCAGGTAGCTAATGAACCATTACAGAAATGGATAATGGAATTAACCAAGATAAATAAAGTACAGGTGACGGCTTGCTACACAATAGAAAGATTGAAATATCTCAATAAGTGAAGCATGTAGGATCAATTAGTTCTTTCAATTTGATGTCTTCTGATGCGCTTAAGACGATTGAGCTATGTGCTGATATTGCCTGAGAAACTTGTTGCATGCTTGGACGATGCTCTGGTTTGGGACTTAAGCACAAAAATGCCATCTTTGTCACGAAAGCCACTTCCTCTAGCACATCACCTTCCGGGTATGGAATTCTTTGATCTAAAACTTCTTTCAGCGGCCAAGAAGCTGTTGAATGGCTCAAGGATGATGAAGATGAGGATGCAAGAGACGATATGAGATTGCCCGGATGTCTTTCCAACACTACTTCCAATGTCGTAACTCCGAAACTATAAACATCGCATTTCTCGTTCACTTCCATTGTGTATGCAAGTTCTACATAGAGAAAAGAGCAAATTTTTTCTAGTTTTTATACAATATCCATGCTTTGTAAATTTAAACTGATTTTGAGTAAATCAAATTTAGAGAATTAAGTATAAATCAATTGGCGGCCTAAATCTTAATTAATCTACATGGAGAAAAGAACATTCTAATGGGATTTAAAATTTTCATTTCTTTAGGAAAAAGTTTCACTTTATTAATTGGCGACCTAAATCTTAATTAATCTATTATTGAACCTACTTGGTGTAAGGTATATAGAAGTATAAAGCGAGGTAGTTAAGGATGAGGATCTTGTACAAGCATTTTCCTATCTATGAAAATGAAGTGGGGTGAGACCAAGTTACCTGGAGCTGCATATCCAAAGGTGCCTGCAAATGAAGTCCAATTGGATGAATAAGGCTTTAGAACCTTAGCCGTGCCAAAATCAAAGAGATGAGCTTCATATTCTTCATCTAGTAAAATGTTCTTGCTCGAGACATCTCGATGAATTATAGGAGGAGAGCATTCATGGTGCAAGTAGGACAAAGCATAGGCCACCCCTTTAACAACTTTTACTCTTTTATTCCAATCAAATGGTGCCATTCTCTGTTCGTTGCTCAATATATCCTTCAAGCTGCCCGATTCCAAGAACTCATACACCAAAAATGAATGTTGAAAACTTGAGCAAAAGCCATAAAGTTTGATGATATTCCGATGCCTGGCTCTAGTCAAAGCATGAATCTCCCTTTCGAATGCTTTTCGACTGGCCATTTCAATATCTAGTGATTCCTTAAATTTCTTTATAGCAATGATCTCACCTGTTGGCAACTGGGCCTTGTAAACACACCCTTGTCCTCCCACACCAATGCAATATTTGGCATCAAACTCCTCCGTGGCTTTAATAATACTCTCATAAACCATTCTTCCATCAAAGCTCCATACTGCCCACAAGTTTTCATTGCTTCCATCAACCGAATTGGCCTCTGTTTTTATCACTCTTCTTCGGCATAAAATACTTGAAGCTCCCACAACAAGAAGCAGTAGGCAACCTAAAGTAGGAATCAAAATTAGTAGCAGCTTTTTTTTTTTTTGTTTTTTTTTTTCGACATTGTTGTTGTACAGGGGTCAAGACTAGCAATAATTCCACATAAGCCTTTGTTCCCTCTCACAACTTCAATTGTAGCATTACGAAATGCTGGAATGTTTGGTAATGGACCCTTTAACTCATTATAAGATATGTCGATGGATGTCAAGCTTACCATATCATCAAAGGTCGACGCAACTGAACCTGAGAGATGATTGTGTGAGAGATTGAGTATTTCCAATTTGTGCAATAGCCCAAGTTGTCTAGGTATCTCTCCCGCAAGGAAATTTTGGCTCAAATCAAGATTCTGAAGAGAGTGTAGACTTCCAATCTCGATAGGAACACTCCTTTCAAGATTATTTCCACTTAAATTTAAATATATAAGGTTCACACAGTCCCCAAGTTGTCCAGGAATCAAGCCACTCAGGTTGTTTCCTGCGATGTTAATCCTCATTAGATTGGGGAGTGTTCCGATTTCTCTAGGAATGTAGCCTGAAAGATGATTTCCATCCAGTGAAAGCTCTAGCAGAGACGATAGCTTCCCTAGTTCTTTTGGAATTTCCCCAAACAGATTATTTGAGGAGAGGTTTAGTAGATGCAATCTAGTCATCTTTCCAAGATCAGATGGGATCTCACCCGATAAGTTGTTATTGGAGATTTTCAGGCTTGTTAAATTGCTCCATTCACCCAATGTGGACGGAAGCTCTCCATGAAGTTCATTATTGCTCAACTCAAGGTAATCCAAGTTGGGATATATGCCAAGAGCATCAGTAATACTTCCCTTTAGCTGGTTGTTGTGGAGCCTAACTCTAAACAACCTTGTACAATTTTTTAAGCTCCGCGGGATTGCTCCAGTGAAATCATTGTCATTTGCAGTAAGCCGTTCAAGAACTTGACCATTGCAAATATCTGGCGGCAGCCTACCAACAAGCTTGTTATTTGATACTTCAAAACGTGTGAGTGATGTGAGATTACTAATCTCGATGGGAACATTGCCTTCTAGGTTATTATCAAATAGACGCAGATCTGTGAGGAGCCCCATTTTTCCTATCTCTTTTGGAATCGAGCCAGACAACTCATTTTGGAGTAGGGCCAATCTGTCAAGTTTGCTCAAGTTACCTATAGTGGAAGGAATCGAGCCAGAGAGACTGTTATTGTAGAGCGTGAGATCAGAGAGAGATCTGAGCATCCCTATTTCTATAGGAATAGGACCAGACAACTTGTTATGGTGAAGGTAAAGGACATTCAAATTGCTTAAGTTACCTATGGATGACGGGATAAACCCTGTTAAATCATTGCTTAGCAGTTGGAAATGTATGAGAGATCTCATTCCTCCAACTTCCGAAGGTATGTGGCCAGAAAGTTGGTTGTCATAGAAGTAAAGATATGCCAAATTACTTAGATTCCCTAGAGTTGTCGCAATGGATCCATTGAGATTATTGCCTGACAAATCAAGTTGACTTAGTGACCCCAACATTCCTAATTCCTTTGGAATGGGCCCAACGAGTTGATTATTAAAAAGCCATAACTTCCACAAGCTGCTCATGTTTCCAATGGAAGAAGGAATTGGACCAGTAATGAGGTTGTTCATCAGGTAGAGATAATTGAGAGATTTGAGCATTCCTATTTCTTTAGGGATAAAACCTGTAAGCTTATTATCCGAAAGAAATAAGCCAGACAAGTTGCTCAAACTTCCTATGTGACTAGGAACTGGACCAGTGAAAGTATTGTGTGAAATATCTAGAACTTGCAACAATTCAAGCGATGCAAGTTGAGCAGGGATATGCCCAGAAAGTCGATTTTGTGACAAGTCTAGATAAGTGAGCTTGGAAAGATTACCAATACTCTGAGGCATGTTCCCATAGAGTGAGTTGTTGGAAAGCTTAAGGGTGACCAAGCTAGGCAATTGGGAGAAATTGAGATGGTGCAGCATACCACGAATGGTAGAACTTGAAAGGTTCAAGCTGACGATGCTCCCAGAAAGATCACAGGTGATTCCAAGCCAAGAACAAGGGCTGCTTTCATTCCATGAAGACAAGATAGAGCGACTCTCCTTGTCGAGATTAGATTTCCATTTCAGGAGGGCCTCCGTTTCCTTGTCTACGGAGCTTTGAAATGAAGCAACGCAAGGTATATTATGCACGAGTACGAGAAGAAGAAGATACAGTACCTGGAATGGAACCGAGAGTTGCTTTTGAGACAACGCCATGACAGGTTAATCTTTTTATGGGGGAGGGCTTTTCTTCTTTCTAAAGGCGCGAATGTGTTGGCTATGAACATGTATGTCCTAGCCATTTGAAGAACTGTAATGGACAAATGAAGTCAACAACCGAGTCATTGGTCATCTTCATTGCAATAGCAAGGTTGAAACTGACGCTTCACCAAACACATCCGCGACTTAATAAAATTAGCTGTCCTGCGGGCCATGGAATTGATGTTTACTCTCTTCGTGAAGGTGTGGGATGTATTATCGGGAGACGTTCTACATTTTATTTTATTTTTAATGCTGAGAATCCGCCGGGCCCGCCTTGCGCTTACCCTAATTGGCAATCCACGGCCTGTACAGTGCTCGGACAGCACCTCGGACCAAGCATTAGTACCTCGGGGGAGACTAGCACATGACCCCACTACTATGGCCCCCCACTTAAGACGTGTTAACAGTTGCGGAATTTCAACCTTGTGACTTCTGCGATGATGCACCAACGTCGAACCAACTCAGCTGCCCACCGGTGGGTGAGATGTTCTACATTTTGTTCCTCTATTTTCACAACTTTTCTAATAAACTGACGATCATCAGTAAAGAGATACACGTCTAGTTCTCGTGATCGCATGTCTCTCATCACAACTTATACAACCTATGTGTAATATGCGTGGCCCTTTATTTGCAAAGACTTCTTAGTCTTCTTTAGAGCAACTGGGATGTACGTCAACAATGCAAAGCTTAATATTTCTCCATTGCAATCCCAAGCTACATTAATGAATTATGAATTCGTTGCCAAAAAAGCATGGAATTCAACAAATGCACGACAAAAGGAAAAGTGTTAAAAAAGTCATAAACCTTTTGCATTTGTGCAAATTTAGTCATAAACCTTTTTTTTTTGTGCCAATTTAGTCCTAAAGATTTTCACTTTATGCCAATTTGGTCATTTCCAACTAATTTTGGAAGGATATTGCTGACTGGGCATCGGTTGATTGACGCGGCACGATCGACATCGACGCGTGTACAACTTTTAATAATATTTTAATATTTTTTGAATTTTTATTTTCTTTTTCTTTTTCCTATTTTCCTTTTCCTACTCTTTCCTCCAGCCCGGTCACCGAACCTCGGCGGCGGCCAATCAACCTTGCCGGCCTTTGGGAAGCCTTGTCGACCCGGCGCGAGGCCGCCCTCGGGGCCAAGGCCTCACCAGAGGCAAGGCGAGGCTCGACCTCATTGGATTTGGTGAGGTCCAGCCTTGCCCATGGTCGGCGAGGCTGACCCTCACCAAATTCGGTGAGGGCGAGCCCCACCAGCCCCTACGAGGCTACCCTCGCAGCCCACCGGCGAGGCTTCCCATAGGCCGGCTAGGTTGATGTGGCCGATCGCGAGGTCTAGGGACCGGCTGGAGGAAGGAGGATGAGAAGGAAAAAAGAAAATAAAAAATAAAAGGAAAAAGAAAATAAAAATAAAAATTTAAAAATATTAAAATATTATTAAAAGTTGTACATGTCAGCGCCAATCGTGCCACGTCAGTCAGCAAAATCCGGTCAAAATTAACTGGAAAGGACTGAATTGGCACCAAATGAAAATGTTTATAATTAAATTGGCACCAAAAAAATATTTATAATTAAATTGGCATAAATGTAAAAGGTTTAGGACTTTTTTAACACTTTTCCTCACAACAAAGTCCTTTTTTTTTCCGAATTGTTTCTTCAATTTCAGAAATCCTGGTGGGTCTTTTGAGCTATTTTTTTCTCTCTATTTTTATGTAGACATCGTTACCGTAAATGTAGAAGCCATCATCAAGAAAACCAAATTTGGTGTGACATGTTATAGGCGCAATTGATTAATGTCACCCGATCATAAAGGTGGTTACTATTTCATTAGCATAGTCAAGGAAATTTCCCGCAATGATAGTTCGAGGTCCGTGAAGGACGGAAGATGTGATGGAAGAGAAAGTGACAGAACAGTTTACGTCCCACCTAAAGTGATAGCAAATTTGGAGAAGATTTCTCCACTTGGTGAAACACGGCACTGAAGAAGACTGGACATGTTCTCAATGTGGACAGACGCTTGACGTCAATGGAGGACGAAACCATCTATTCCATTCTCCTTGGCCCCCTATCTATTCCAAATTTCCCGCGAGGACTTTCACACCATAAGAAAAAACCTCATTTCAAGCAATTTAAAGCTATTAGAAAACGGTCCAACAGTACATAGCATATCACTTAATATTCTGCTTCCCGTGAAAGTAGGGCTTTACGTGTGAAACACGAGATGCGGATATAACTGCGTCAAACAGATAAGGACAGGTAAGAAAACTAGCAAAATAGAAAGTGTAAGAAATAAAATAACGAGTGTGAAGGTCCACAATCGTGACCTTTGTTGTTATATCAAGTCGTACAAATTATTTTCTTTCAAAGGCTTAAATTGTTTGAAAAGAGACCAATATGAATGTAGCGTATATCACTTGATATTGTCCATGATGAAAAATTAAAGCCGCCTGAACACGAGAGTGATCAACATTCATGGAAACTACAAAGGCTCTAGCCTCTAATCACACCTATGGTCATTTGGCGTCGAAGTTTGTTTTGCGTCTCTGGTTTTCATCAATCGATTCGTGGCAATGTAGCTTTATTACATACATGGACGGCATAATTGTAAATTAATGAATTCCAAATTGCTCAATGAATTCGTATGAATATAAGTACACACTCGATAAAGAATTTCACCATTAGGGACCTAAGAATCTTGCTAATTGAGTTATGGGATCTGGAAGTCAATAGCATTGCTAAAGGATTTTTTCTATGCTTACGTGGACCAAAAAAAAAGTTTGAACTGCTTTAGTTGATCCGACTTTTTGATGAAGTACTCACTATGATTCTGCTTGATTCTCTTCTTGATATCTTACATAGTTTGCCGAGCTCATATGGGCCATTGATAATGTGTGCTTCTCGACGGGTACAGCCAAGGAGGGATGATATATAGGTGAAAAGTCAAGTCGAGTAAATCCGCACGATTAATGGCTTCAGCGATCATGGGCACCTCTTCTATTGGCCAAAAAAGGATGGGGACAATCAACCACCTTTAATCGTGCCATGGAGCGTTACCCGGTAGTCAAAATTCTGAGCGATGGCATAGTCTTACTTACGAGCACTTTTGAAGCACTTGTACATTTTACCATCATAGCCTCACTTTGTAGCCTTCTTTTCGACAAACCACCAAGGTCACTGGCCCGATGTTAAGAGCTTATCTATCTTTCATCAGATTACCTGTGAGTAGACCTATAAACAGCTTGTGCTACCTAAATGTGACATATTACATGTGAAGAGACTGTTAGCATTATGATGGGGTTGTAGTGGCGGGCTCGCTAACTTCGGACTTATAGGTTGTAAGTGATATGAAATAGCTATGGTTCAAAGGGAACATATCATAATGAGTGCAGACTGTTAGAAGATATGCGATATTTCTTTAGGAGATTTGGATTTGATTTGATTATGTACAGATTAGATACAGATCTAGATTGATACATAGAATTCTTTATTTCCATTAATTGTACAAACCTAGTCCTATATCTTTAGGATCTGTACAGTTTACAAACATATTGAGGAAATACAGAAAAACACAATTCCTCTCTCCATTGCCTTCGGTTTCTTTCATGGTATCAGAGCCTCCAGGCTTCTGATTTTCTTCCGCTCTGTTCTTCTGCCAAACAGTTCTTCGACCTACAAAAAAGGGTTTTTGTTCGGCATTAGAATCGATATCCGAAGGAGTTTTTTTTTACTTACCATGACCTCCCCGCAAACCAGCACCTCTGTTTATGGAAATTCACCAACTGGAGAAGCAACACCTCAAGATCTGCAGGCTGAACTTCAACCTGCTCAGTGGCGACCCACGCAGACTCAGATCAATGCGGGGCAACCCTTGGCTGGTCAACCATACCAGTGGATTCCGTATCCATTTTATTTTGGGGCAAGCCCAAATCCATCATCGTCTGCATATGTGGGCCACCAGAGCTACGTCCAAACCGATGGGGGCCCACCAACCACGAACGGGCAAGCCCAACCATCGGATCGGAGCAGTTGAGCGGGTCGGCGGAGCGGGTATGGGAACAAATCCCTACCCGGGTTTTTATCATGCGGGTTATCCAATTGGGGCGAACGAATCGAGTCAAGGAAATACCTACCCGAACCTCGCACCTGGATTTCTACCTTTTCCGGCGGCGGTGCTCGCTGGACGACCAAAACCCGGCGATCCATTGTTCGTCTCTAATGCCGACGGACCAGAATTGCGCCTCATCAGCCAGCAATTGACCGGGCCAGAAAACTACACAAGATGGTCGCAGGAATTCCGGCGCGCCTTGGCAACCAAAGAAAAAGATGGTTTCCTCGACGGAACCATTCCAGTTCCCGTGGACGAACGCCTGGCCCGACTCTGGAGGAAGAGCAACCGCCTGATCCGAACTTGGATCGGCAATTGCGTCTCCTCCGAGGTCGCGGCTGGACTCCCACCAATAGAAGATGCAAAAGAAATGTGGGAAAACATCCAGGAAATGTACGGGAAACTGGACCAGGCGAAAATTTTTAATCTAATGCAAGAGCTCAGTGAATTGAAGCAAGGCAATATGACAGTCACAGTCGTTTTCAACAGGCTCTCGTCTCTGTGGAACAATCTCGAAGCGGCCGAGGAGAAGCTCGTGGGACCGGAGTCCACTCTCAAACAATACGAGATCCATCAAAGATAGGGAGAAAGCTACACGCTTTCTCCTCATTTTGAACGAAACTTACCTCGGATTTCGCTCACAGATCCTCGCCATGGATCCCATGCCGCCGATTGGGCGGATATTTCAATTGGCCGTGCAGGAAGAGAGTCAGCGACATGCGACGCCAGACCATACCAGGAGCAGCGAGAGTGTCGCACTTGCAGCCCGTGGAGATCAGCGAGACACGGCCACCAGAACACAAACCCTAAATCGCGAGAGAGAGAGGCTAGCGGCCAAATTAGGGTTCGCAGAAGAGGAACTCAGGCCTTTTAAAGCAGATCGGATGGACGGTCAGGATTTGATGTAAGGATCGGATGGCTCGCAAATTTTTGATCCTTCGTTCGGATCCAACGGCGGACAGCAGCTCGCGACCAAAGGATTGGACGGTCAGATCTTCGCTACGATCAAAGGATCGGATGGTCAGATGGTTGCCACGTCATCAAGAAATTTCGGAAGAAATTTTAAAGGCAAGAATAAATTATTTTGTGATTATTGCAAACGTCCTAATCACTCAATTGATAATTGCTGGAAATTGCGTGGAAAGCCTGGTGAAAAAGAAAAAAAGATTTCAGCAGCTTATCAAATTACTGGGTCGGCCGGTAAAATATTTGATCAGCCTATCTCGTATAGTCAGTATCATCAGTTGATGGAGGCGCTCCAAAAAATGGACACGACAAATAGAGGAGCGAGTTTCTCAGGTATTACCCATTGCTTGATTAATTCAATATCCAGAAAGGCATGGATAATTGATTCAAGGGCAAGCGACCATATTATATGTGACAGGGATTTGTTCTCAAGTATAAATGATAGATTGAATTTCCCTATTTCCGTGCAATTGCCAAATGGGGATATCACCCATGTCCATGAAACAGGAACAGTCAATCTCAGTTCACAGATTACTCTTAGTATGTTCCAGAATTCCAGTTTAACCTGATCTCTGTGTCAAAAGCTTGTCAAGAAAATTCATGCCGGGTCATTTTCAATGCTGACACATGTCTCTTTCAGGACCTTTCGACTGGGACACTGATGGGCTTGGGTAGTCTCTCTGAAGGCCTTTTTTTCTGGAATAGTTTCTCAAATAATTTTCCTTGCAATTATTTAAATAAGCCATCATTGTGTAACTTGACTACCAATGATAGAAATTCCATTATGCATTTGAGATTGGGTCACAAAGTGCCTCTTTTCCATGTCCACAATGTCATATATGTCCTCTTGCTAAACAGTCTCGTACGCCTTTTCCGTCTAGTAACACTCGGACTAGTGAGATTTTTCCTTGATTTATGTGGATATATGGGGACCATACCACACATTCAATCATGATGGGTCTCGATATTTTCTCACTATAGTCGATGATTATTCTCGTGCGACTTGGATTTTCTTGATGCAGTCTAAGAATCAGACTTATTCTCATTTGAAAAGTTTTATCTCACTCTCAAAGAATCAGTTCGGCAAATCCATACACGGCTCCGTCGATAATGGGAGAGAATTCTTCAGTCATGATTGCTCCTCACTATTTACTACACATGGCATACAACATGAAAGCTCCTGTATCTATTCACCACAACAAAATGGCGTGGTAGAACGGAAACATCGTCATCTATTGGAAGTCGCACGAGCCTTGAAGTTTCAAGCGTCAGTTCCAGACGATTATTGGGGAGATTGTGTAATCACAGCCACTTACCTCATCAACCGTATGCCAACTCAGACACTTAAAGGAAAAACTCCATTTGAGTTATTATTTCAGAAGAAACCAGAACTCCAGCACCTCAAGGTCTTCGGTTGTCTTTGCTTTGTTGCAACAGTGGGACCTAGAGACAAATTCAGTCCACGTGCTCAGCGATGCATTTTCATGGGATATCCCAATTTGCAGAAAGGGTATCGGGTTCTTGACATTTCCACAAAGGAATTTATGGTAAGTCGTGACGTCATCTTTCATGAAGACATTTTTCCTTTTTCTGAGCAGACAACTTCAGATACAAATATAGGGATGACAGCTTCTCCCCGTGGCATCATATCTGATGAAGCTCAAGGTCCTACCTATATACCAATGGGAGAATCGAGGTCCATTCCTCCCACTAATTCAGTTCTTCCAGTATCAACATCAACACATGTTGAGAGAATCGACTGCTTATAAGAAATTTTAGAACCACGACTTGAAGATCCCCATGATACTGAGGAAAGTCAGCATATTGAATTGCCACCTACCAGTACGACAAATACGGACACCACTCCTCCAAGGCGTTCTGGTCGCACCACACGACCTCCTACCTGGACTAAAGACTATATCTGTGCAACTCATCATTCTCCAGGTACTCAGTATCCAGTCTCATCATATGTTTCCTTTCATAGATTATCACAGGAACATAGATGTTGTATTAGTCGCCTATCAGAAGAACAGGAGCCATCTAGTTATGATGAGGCATCTATTGAGCCAAAATGGCAACAGGCCATGAAGGTGGAACTTCAGGCATTGATTGACAATAAAACATGGGATCTTGTCCCACTACCCTCTGATCGCAAGCCAATTGGCTGCAAGTGGGTCTACAAGATAAAGTATCGTGCTGATGGTTCCATTGACCGATACAAGGCACGGTTGGTCACAAAAGGATTCACACAAAAGGAAGGTTTTGACTATCACGAGACTTTTTCTCCGGTTGCCACCGATGTCACAGATTCGTTCTTTTTTGTCTACATTGCTGCTATTAATAATTGGAGTCTACATCAAATGGATGTGTACAATGCTTTCTTGCACGGGGATCTTGATGAGGAAATTTATATGGATATTCCTCAAGGCTTACGGAGACAGGGGGAGAATAGAGTATGTCATCTCCGTAAATCCCTTTACGGATTAAAGCAGGCATCCAAGCAATGGTACGCCAAATTTGCAAATGCTCTTACAACAGCAGGCTTCAAACGGTCTAAGCATGACTATGCTTTATTCACACGGACTGAAGGTATGTCATCCATTTATTTAATGATATATGTCGATGACATACTTGTTATGAGAAATGATAAGGCCGCCATAGACAATTTCAAGGATTATTTACATGCTACCTTTCACATTAAAGACTTAGGAGCACCTAAATATTTCCTTGGAATTGAAATTGCTAGATCTGATCAAGGAATTTCTCTTAGTTAACGGAAGTTTGTTTTAGAAATTATATCAGAAGCAGGCTTATCAGGATGCAGACCAGCTGTGATTCCTATTGAGCAAAACATTAAGTTGACTACTGCAGAATATGATAGGGGCATATCACAAAACGATGATCCCATACTCAAAGATCCATCAGGGTATCAAAGACTTGTCGGGAAGCTCATATACCTGACTATGACTAGACCTGATATCTCTTATGCAGTATAGACACTTAGTCAGTTCATGCACAGTCTAAAGCGGTCTCATTTGGAAGCTGCATTGAAGGTTGTGAAGTATTTGAAAAAGTGTCCAGGACTTGGAATTCTTTTGTCCAAACAATGTGACATGAAAATGAGGGCATACTGTGATGCTGATTATGCCATGTGTCCTACTACTCGAAGATCAGTCACTGGATACTGCATCAAATTAGGAGATTCACTTCTCTCATGGAAGACTAAGAAGCAGCCTATTGTATCCTTGTCTTCAGCCAAAGCTGAGTACCGAGCCATGGCAAAAACCACTTGTCAGGTAGTGTGGATACGAGGGTTGCTTAATGACCTCGGAATACAAGTACGAGGAGCGAGAAAATTATATTGTGACAACGATGCAGCTCTCAAATTGGCAGCAAACCCTATAATGCATGAGAGGACTAAGCACATAGAAGTGGACTGTCACTTTACACGAGACAAGATTCAAGAAGGGGTAATTGAAACAGAAGGAATTGGCACAGCAGAGCAGCCAGCAAACATCTTCACCAAACCCTTATGTCATCGACAGCACGCATATCTACTGAGCAAGCTAGGCGTCTTGGATATCTACAAGCCACCAGCTTGAGGGGGAGTGTTAGAAGATATGCGATATTTCTTTAGGAGATTTGGATTTGATTTGATTATGTACATATTAGATACAGATCTAGATTGATACATAGAATTCTTTATTTCCATTAATTGTACAAACCTAGTCCTATATCTTTAGGATCTATACAGTTTACAAACATATTGAGGAAATACAGAAAAACACAATTCCTCTCTCCATTGCCTTCGGTTTCTTTCACAGACCTCTTATGGTAATGCGAAGGAGGATCGCTGTTGTTGGTAGCCCCTCCACACTTTTTTTCACTTATCGAACAAAAAAAGTCATTCTTGACAAACAACGGGTACACTCTCCGCGTATTATATGTCACCGGGGAAAAATATTTTTCAGACATAGGGATGCACTAAGCCCGAGCAACCTCAGGCATGGAAGTAGAATAATACAGTCAAAAGATGTCTTTTGGAATCAAATTTCTCTTCACTTCACCTTATTTTAATTTCCCAATGTTTTTCCTCGCGAAAGGAAATCGTTTTGAGTTGAAGACAAGTGTAATTAGAAGTCCAAGCAGCGACGGACTGCTATTGAAATAAATTCAATTATTTTTCTAGACTAGCAAGCTTCCTTTTTTGCAGACTCTCGTCCCTCTCGTTCTCTGAGATGACTTGACTGATAAACCAACGATCATCAACAAAGAACTATACTTCTTGCAACAAAAACATCGTAAATCTAGGATGCGTGGCCCTTTATTTGTGAAATCTTACTAGTCTTTTTCAAAGCAAAGACCGAGATGTAAGTCAACAACGCGAAAATTCTAGAATGCAGGTGGTGCGCTCAGTTCCCTTGACCACGGTGCTATTGAGGGGTATAGAATCAGACAAGCAACTTCCAGAGGAGCATGCTCCAGGCACAAGGAAGGCCTCAGAAAAAATAATGCAAAATTAAAGGTGTTAACTGGTATAAGTGAGACCGGGTGAGACAAAGTGTTGATATAAGTACAAACTGATTATATCAAGTAATGCTGTGCAATGTTTCTATTGGTTAGTAAATGAATATGAAAAGAGAAATGGAGAAAAATGCATTCAGAGTTTATAGTGGTTCAGTCTCACACTAATAGCATACTAGCTGGATTCTACTAGAAATCTTCTTGAATAACAGTAGAATGTGCATTTCATGCTTTTTATTTTTCTTTTTTGGAAATGCCAACGTTGTTTTGAGCTATATTCTATTTCTGTTTTTATGTAGAAATCGTTATCACTAATATGTAAGCCATCATCAACAAGAGAGCGAGAGACGCAAAACAAAAAAAGCATGAAATGCAAGAAATGCACAACGAAGGCCTATTTTTGTTTTATTTTTCCTTTTTGGAAATGCTGATGTTATCTCGAGCTATGTTTCGTCTATGTTTTTACGAAGAAGTTGTGAACATAATTGTGAAACCAACATCAAGAGAAATTCTCCGAAGGGTCGTCCGAGATCCGTCAAGGACGGGAGATGTGATGGGAGAGAAAATGACACAAAAGTTCACGTTGCACTTGAAACGATAGTGATTTTGTAGAAGATTTTTCCTATCCGCGAAACACGGCATAGAAGAAGATTGGACAAATTTCCCATGTACATATAGCATGAAACACGAGTCCAACGCTATTAGAAGATTGGTTGAACAGTACGTATGACTTTACTTATTATTTTATACGTAGGGCGTTACCTTTTCTTCTTTCTTGTTCGATTTTTGGGTCCTCTAGCATCAAAATTTGTTTTGCATCTCTCGCTCCCTTGTTTTCATTGATTGATTCGTGGTAATGTAGCTCTATTACATACGGGGAAAACATTATTTTAAAATATGAATTTGAAATTGCTCGATAAATTCTATAAAAATAAGCACACACTCGATAACCGCTATGGACCTTGCTATCCTGCTGATTGAGTTGTTGGATGTGGTAGTCGAGCATTTCCAAAAGACTTTTCCTATGCTGGCGCTCACGAGGAAAGTTTGATATGCTTTAATTGATCCCAATTTTTGATTGGTTATCCCACAATGACTTAGCTTGATTCTCTTCTCGATGTCCTACATAGTACACCAATCTCGTTTGGATTGTTGATCATGCATGCTTCTGGACTGGAATGGCTAAAGATAGATGATATATAGGTGATAAGTTGAGTCGGGTAAATCTGACGAGGAATTCATTGAAGAGACCTCTACTTAAAAGTCATCCTATTAGAAGAGGCAATATTAAAACCACCAACTCAAAAGTTTATGGACCAACGAGGGTAGTTTGACCAAAGTAATCACTTGTCCAGACATGTAGCCACAAGATCTAACGTGAAAAGATAAAATTACTAGAGAAATCAACGAGAGATGATAAAAAAAATACCAGAGCTTTATGTAATTCGGTAAGAGTGTTGCTACTTATTCTAAGGGGAAAGCCTGTATTCAATAAATCCATTATGAATCCGGTAAATTAAAGAAGTTTACATCGAGTTTTTTTCAATCTTAAATTACACCAAAGATAAAACTCATAAGTGTTACCTCGTAATATCACATTCAATGCAGACTGCACTAGATGATTCCTTCACAATTTTTCTCTCTTGTCAAACTCTCAACATCTAATCATTCTACTTATCTTCCTATTTTTTTTTCCTTTTTATCCTTTTTAACTTTTACATGGTACATACTTCTCTTAAAGTCCAAAAGCAATACTTAGCTTCGTCGAAGTTTCTGTATGCTTAGCATAATCCGTTGCATTTGGACACTGGACTTTTATGATGGAATTGAAAGGTAAAGTGTGAAATTAAGAAAGAAGAAAGTGGACTTTTGTCATGGTCACCGGAATTCTAGTAGTTTTCTTTAATTACTCAAAGTTCTATATGGTTTTTCCATCAAAATAATCTAGTCTACGTTACATTAATTCAGTCTTCCTCCCCTCTCGTTCTTATTTGATATTTCTTGGCGAAGCAACATTTGTGATGAAAATTGACTTTATGGTTATTTATCGCATCTTTCTTGAAGAAGCAATACCTCGGCATTGGTAACTTTTTTCGTTGATTCGGTAATATAAATTTATCGACTGATATATGTCCTCATCACTTTACAAAATGTGCTTTATTTTTCTCGTAGGCCATGACAGGTTTAGGTTACTTCGGGTGGGCTTTTCTTCGTTTCTAGGCGAATATGTGCTGAAATGGAACAGGTACAACCAACGTATTTATAGGAAAAATTGGACCAGCAAGTCAACAACCAAGTCAATAATCACTTCTTCCCGGTGAATGAGATAAAATTTAAATTTTTTTAGGGAAAATTACCCAAGACTTTTCTGAATTTGGACGTAATACAAGTTTGCCCATAAACTTTTAATTGTTACGCAATTATCTTCTGAACTTTTATTTTGTTATAACCATTAACTCTCCTCCGTTATATTTGCCGAGGCAATTCTTTGGGACGACACCATGTATGTAAGCAAAAATTACGGAGGCACTTATGTTTCATAAAGTTGCAGATAAACATCCCTTGTCCAATGATTATTTGGTACATTTTCAATTAACACCGTCAGAAAAAAAAGTTCGTTAAAATGATCAGCTACTCTTTGATCATTAGTTTCCTTCCGTTTTAGAATTCATGAATTAGAGAAATGATTGAAGACAAAGGTCATAGTCAACACGCCAATTGAACTATGATATGACGTTGCGCTGGCCATGTGCGATCTCTATTTGATCCCATGTCATCTTTCTTTTCTAGCCTTCAGCGACGGCGATCCTTTAGTTGACTTCACGTAATTTAACATATAACGTGCAAGATCCAACTTTCGAAAAGTTGTTTGAAATTTTTTAAATCTATTGTACGATGATTAATTCCGCCTTAAATTTTTTAATTGTGCTAATTTAGTCATAAAACTTTTGATAATTTATCAATTTAGTTCTAAACCTTTCAACTATTCCAATTTAGTCCTTAACCCTTTGATGGTTTACCAATTTAGTCTTTCTGATTAATTTAGTCCTAAACTTTAACTTATTATAAATAAATAAAAAAATCAAAAGCTCAGTAATATTATAAATCAAAGCCTACTGCATGCTTGAGTGAGAGTGGTGTGAGTGAATTAACTACCATTGTGCTCATGGTAATGTTTGGCTGGAGGTGAGTGAAGTCCTACGTCGAAGAAGGGAGATCAAAATGGAATATAAGCCTAAATCTGCGATTCAAAAAATTGGATCATTTTGGCTATGTTTAATTGTCCAGATTCGGATTAGAATAGGATAAGATAGAGTAGGATTAGGAATCCTCCGAATTGTAAAAAATTACCTCTTATGTTTTGTGCCAATTAAAATAGAATTGAGAATCTTTTAAAATCTTTGAAAGTCCTCCGAAAATCTCTTAAAATCTTTCAACTCGTCACTGTTTTGCTAACGGCGATAGCCACCGGAAGCTCCTCTCTCGTGGGCCCTTCAGCGAACCAAACCGCACTCCGGATCTTAGCCACGTCTCCCGCGCAACAATTGCCCCCTCTATCGTGCGTCAATCATTGGCACCATCCCTCTCCCCCTCCCTCCTCCTGGCCACATCTCTTAGCGTCTCGACAGCGGCGACAATCACGCGGTGGACGTTGTCGTTGACGATAGCGAAAAAAGCAACAAAGGAGGAGCAGATGACGAGGTTCAATCAGGAGAAACAAATAGCTGTGAATGGTCATGATGGCCAAATTGGTCGGGTGGTGGATGAGGGGCCAGTGAAAATGTCGGTTTCAATTGATTACCCAATTCGGATAATCGAACCGCGTGGAGGTTCGAAATCACAATCGTCCAATGTGAACATGAGCGACTTGAAAAGACTAACGATTCCTCGGTGGATCAATTGCTCAATTGGAGAGCAGAGAGACATCCGCATAGAGTGTCAAGAATTGTGGGTTTTTCACTATGTTTGTCATATGCCTTACTCCATCACTCCAATATTGGAAGATAGCAAAAATTGTTGTTTTTTTCTAAAATTTTATAATCCAATCTGGGTTTCTTCCACCCATGTGCCGGATTTTTTATCCATGTATATCCAGTCTCAAATTCGGACTATAGCGAGCTTTTGCGTTTCACTTTGGCAACTTGTTCATCCTTGATTGATATTTCTTTTAATAAATTCTTATTACCCTCTATCCGTTGCTTAAGTAATTTTTTTATATATTACATATCAAAAAATTATGGAAGAAATTGTTTCCTACACAGCTCTATAACTCTACGAATACTAGTAAAAGAGTTTCCAAATTTTGGAGAATGAAATGAACAGATTTCTTATTCTTTCTATACAAAAAAGTTAAGACTCTGGTGAATAAATCCAAATTGGAAATCGTCAAATCGTGAAAAAGGCATAACGTTTTTATCGGCTTATATCTACTTAGGAATTTATTCAATTGTTCTAATACTGACGATTAATTCATATTGGCTTGTATTAACTTTACAGCCTAGTCCCACTTCGTACATGTGGGGATAGACTCTATTTTTTATTTTTCAGTCAGTCCAAATCTGACCGTTTATTGACTAGGAGCACATGAAAGTTTCACAACATACAAATATTGTCATGTCCATTCACATATAATTTTTCATGTTTACTAAAATTTAAATGATATTTAAAAAAAAATCTCTTTTTTGGAAAGGAAAAGAATTGTATGTGACTTCAATATGTCAATAGTTTGGGAAAACATTTATAATAACAATAAGAAGAACAACAACAAATTAACAATAATGAGAATAAGAAATTGGCCAAATTACTCACAAGGACTTTCACTCCATACCCCCCCGGCAATTTATGCTATTATTATGATATTCCCAATTTTTGTCTCAAAAAAGAGAAGAAAGTTTTGAGTTAAATAGCTTACTTTGTTTTGTTTTTCAAATTAAAACTTCTTTTCCCTTTGCTTTTATTACTCAAATTTTTTGCTGGTTCTGCATCAATGAATAGACTAAGTAAGCTTCCAGACTCCCGTCCCTCTCGCTCTCATTATACGACTTGACTAACAAACCAACCATCGTCAACAAAGAACCATACTTCTTTAGAGTAAGGACTGGGATGTGAGTCACCAATGCGAAAACTTATAAAATGAAGGTGGTGCGCTTGAGTCCGTTCACTACGGTGCCATTGAATGGTATGGAATCAGACAGGTGACTTCAAGTGGAAGTGATCCGGACGTAACCTATGATGCTGGCATAATGATTATTTAACAACTCTCGTCTTAGAGGAAGGACGAGGATCTAAGTCAACAACGCGAAAAAGTGAAGGTGGCGCGATTGAATCCCTTGACCACGGCGCTATCGAATAGTACGGAATGAGACAAATGACTTCTAGAAGAAGTGATCCTGACCTAATTTATGCTCTCATAATGATAATAGGACAATTCTGGTCCAAGCATATCATGATAGTGATTTGAGAAGATTCTTCCACTCCGCGAAACACGGCGTAGAAAAAGATTGGACAAAGTGGGCAGACACTTGATGTCAATGGAGAACTAAATCATCTATTCCACTGTCTATTCCAAATTATTCAAGAGGACTTTTAACTCCAAAGGTTAAACCAACGAGAGATAAATCCTTTTTTTTTCCAACAATTTAAAGCTATTGGAAAATGGCCGAACGGTACATATAGCACATATGCTCTACTTCACTAGTAAATAGGGTGTTACATGTATGAGATGTAGATGTAATCGCGTCAAATGCATAACGACTGGTAGGAGAACTAGCAAAAATGGAAAGAGAGAGAGACGAAATAAGGAGGGTTGAAGTCTACAATCGTGATCTTGAGTTTGTTGTGAGATATTGGATTAGATAAAAGCTTTCTTTCAAAAGGGTAAACTGTTTGGAAACAGATCGATAATAAACATATTACATAATATAGATGAAAATTAAATGCAGATGGATGACAGTAATCATTGATCTTATGTACGCAAACTGCAGTGGTCTTGTCACATTTATGGTCTCCAATAGGCATTGACAGCCTGTTTTGATCGGTTTTCTTTTTTCTTTTCTTCGCCTTTTGAATTGTTTGGCATCAACATTTGTTGTGTCTATGAATTCCTTGTTTTCATGATAATCTTGCTCTAGTGCACACAAGGATAGCATTATTAGAAAATATAAATCCCAAATTGCTCGATAAATTCGTAGAAATATAAGTACACACTCGATACAGGAACTAAGAGGAACTTGGGTATCGTGCTAATTTAGTTATTGGATGCGGGAGTCAAGAGCATCCCAAAGGACTTTTCTTATGCCTTCGCACACGAAAGAGAATGAGATTTGTGGATTCTCTAAAGTCTTAAATTCATTTGTTAATATATTGAGAGCGAAATAACCAATGGCAATATACTTATATGTCAATTTTCCCTTTTTTTTTTCCTATGTCGACCGATCTGAGCTTTGTTGGATTAGTTACTTTTCCTTTTTTGTCAGTACAAGCTGTCGTGGAAACAATTCTAAATGATTTTGAAGATTAAAAAAAATTATAATTAAATTATGTTTTCGATAATAGCTTTCCCAAGTGAAAAATCTAAGATTCGTATTCAGATGTTACTTATTAGATTCATAATCAATGTGAAGAGCATATCCTTACTATTCATAATATATTATATAAGGATATTTTTCAATCATAGAATCCTGCTAATGGATTGGCACGGATTCTTTGCCTTATATATTGATTGATCTAGAAAGAAAGATTGTCGATCATAATCTCTTCAAGATGGATTATCGCAATCCCATCCTTGGATAAATCAATTAGGAGACAGAATATTCTTTCTATATAAGGGACTCAACTTACAGTTTGACCAAAGTAACCACTTACCATAAGACAAAATTCACAAATCTTGCAATTCAAATCTAACATGAGAAGAAAGAGATTTATATGGTGTCATCCGAATGTCGATATTACTTAACAGGAAAGTCAACCTTTGAGAAATTTAATATGAATTCGGAAAATATAGAACTTACAATCGCTAGAATATTTCTCAATCCTAAATTATAATCTCATAATAGTTAGTTCCATTGCATTTGGGATGGTAGATTCCCGCATATCTTTTCCCTTTTAGCGTGGACGGAGAAAACTTATTTTTCCATTTATTATTTTTGTTGAGCACCCCGGGAAAGGATTCATAATTGATCACTTTTTGTCAAAGTCCAAAAGCAATGCTTAGCTTCGTCGAAGTTATTACTTTCCGAAAAACAGACAAAGACTTATTTGTCATTTTGGAGCGGCGACTGGGATGTAATAATGGTCAAAAAGCGGGGAAAATTAAACTAATTTGTCTACGCCTAAAAAGCAAAAAGCACTATTGCTTGATGAAATTTCAGAAACGCAACTAAAAAGTCCTACCCAACTCAAGAAGGGTTACCCCAGTGAACTTTCCTACATTAAAAGTATTATGAAAAATTATTATGAGATTGATCTTTTAATATTTTATTTTTCCAAACACGATTATTATTTATTTGTCAAGTACGAGCCCAGTATGAGATTGATCTTCATATTCTTAAAGGACACTACTATTTTCACACTAATAATAGCTGGAAATACATGCATACCAGCACTTTATATTTAAACTCCTCAGGTACCCCCAACATCACTTTCCTCGAAACAGCCACTATCATTTACCTGCATCTGAAGCAGCTCCATGGACCGAAAAAGTAGCTCATATCACCAATGGATTTTCTTTCCTTGATCGAGAGTTACAATTGTGATCCAATAAGCTAAATCTTATTTGTTTTCGAAACCACAATTTCCTCCATCTATAAGCTCTAAAAATCACTCCTCAAAACCGTGATCAGTACATTATCGATCCGTTGAGAGGGGTCAAACGAAAAATCCCTCTTGCAAAATGTTATAAAGATATGAGAATGGTTCCATAAATACTAGAAGAATATATCTCTAGGTGACGCTTACAAGCTGTAGAAACTAGTTATTACGAAATCTCCCAAGATGAGTTTTAAATTTGGTGAACTAAGATAGTGAAGATCTGGAGATGAGATAATCTAATCATGGAGCAGTGCAAATTAGTTGAATCAACATTAAATCTATGAACATTATAACTAGTTGGCACCGAAAGTCATTTTTAGGATGGGGGAAAGAGAGAGATTTTGATAAGAAAAATAATAATAACGCAAAAGCGACAGTGAACAAGCAAACGATCATAGCCATGAAAAGGTCATAGGACATTATAAACATTTCAACTGCTAAAGCTATGTTTTTCAAATTAGGTATGAAATTAGCGAGAGCCTTTTTATATATATATATATATTGTTATTTCCAAATATAATCTATACATAAATAATTATTTTTGAAGATATATTACCAATATATGAATAATTCTATTATTTATTGTACATCAATTAGAGATCTATTACCAAAATATGCATAAGAATTGATTAGAGAATTATTACTAAAAATGCATAAGAATTAGAAATTTGTTAGGATTGGAGGTTTTATAAAGTCAAAATCAAAAGGCAAATTATAGGGCAAAGCTTATACATGAATGTGTCAAGTGGCACAATGCCATGCAATAGATATATGACACGATGTAATTATAATATAAGAATTTCTTAGCTTGACAAAGATTTCACTGTAAATAACATGGATTATTGCTTAATTTTTTTGATGTGGAAGTGAAAATCATTTCCTCGGACTTGTCCTTGCTCAAATAGATCAATGGTTTTCTAAGAAAAATTTCCATCTCATCCATGTTCAAGATGTAGCTTTGAACTCTGTATATGCTCCTCATATAAAGGATATGTCACCACTGTGTCCTTTCCAATTTCCTCAAGCTGGCCTGTAATGGATTGCAAGTCACAAGGGCTTTGGCAATATGCTTTGAATGTGCTACTCATGCCAACCCAAACTCCATGCGAAGAAAAGTCCCCTAGTACCGGGAATGTCTTTGCTGATGGTATTGCTCAAGGGCTTGGTGATACCGTCATGCGAAGGTCATGAGAATTCTAGGGAAGAATCTTTCATTTCCTTGGTGTCGCGACCTATTTTTCAGGTGCACCACCTAAAACTAGGTTAATGGACTACTAAGTCTTTAAACTTAGCTCGGGCTCTCCCAAGCCCCTACCAAATCGCGACTTAATGTTCAAATATTTAACATGCAAAAGATTTTAATTAGGAGTCGCCACTAATCGGTTTATGGTAGGTTGATTAGACACCTAAGTAAAATAAATGGAGATTTATTTTACTCCTACGAACCAGAGACTGAGGGTACGGGGACTTGGTTACACTAGATTTCTCTAATGCCCTTTCGGTACCATTTCTTTTTAATTTTTTTAAAATGTTTTTGCAAGCATCCTGGATTTATTTTAACCTAAATTACTACCATGCAAAAATGGTGACCACACGGGTGCTCAAATAATAAATAAATTGCATCACACAAAGCAAACAATTTTTTTTTTTGGGTTTTCTTGAAAATTAGAATTCATTTATAAAAATGCATTTTTTAACTAAATGACTTAATCTTATTAATATGCAAATTCTAATTAAATGATCCTATTATGCAAACTAGTTAACATGCACCTAGTATTTTTGTATTTTTTTTTATTGAAATTCAGAATTAATAAAAACCCTAATTAAACTATCTAAAAAGGGATAATTTTCTAATTTATTCTAGGGATTAATTTGACTTAAACCCTTTCCTATTTTAGAAAACTATTTTTTGAAAAATGAAATAATTAAAATGTGCGAACATTATCTAAAAAGTTAATTTAGGTCTAACCCTAACTTATTTATGAAAATGTAATCCTAAAAATATAATCCTAAGAAAATTCTAATTTTCTAAACATATATGTCGATTTACTAAACCTACATGCTCATGCAAAATTTTGATTTTTTTGATTTTTTGATTTTTTTAGTTTTTTTTTAAAGATAAGTAATTATTAAATAAATACTAAATCTAAACTATCAGCAAAATAAAGGATTTAAAATAATCGAAAAAAAATAACATTTGTCTCACAAGTCAAATTAACGATTATTCCAACCCTAATTATCACGACAAAGAGATCAAAATAATTAAAAATCTGATCCGAAGTCTTACGGATCAAATTAATAATTATAATGATTTAACAATTTAAAATCTACCAAAGAGCCCAAAAATTAAGATAATTAAAAAATAATCCGATGTCTCTCGGATTAAATTAATAATTACAATAATTCCGGACAAAATCCCTATGGATAATGCCTACAAAGTTCATGAAAGAAAATCACATTCCAATATTCTAATTTGAACAATAATAGAAAAATAAATAAAATAAGATAACATAAGATAATGTGAACAATAAGAATAAAAATAAAAACCAACTACCTAAGGGGTAGAAAGGCGGAGTCGACAGGGGTAGGCACGGGTGATTGCTAGCCGGCGTCGGAGCTCCGGTGAGGGGACCGGCGGGGGTGCGACGTCTGGCGTGGCTGGTGGACGGCGGCGGTGAAGTTGGGTGGAGGAGCGACGTCGGCGGAGGCGGGAGCACGGTCGTCGGACGCGGGCTGCTGGCTTCGGGCGCTGGGTCGCGGCTGTCGTGCAGGTCGCGGGTCGGAACTGAGGTGTCGACCGGCGGGGGTGCTTGTGCAGGCGACGTGGACAGAGGTGGCGCGGGCTGAGGTGAGCGGCGCGGTGGGCTTCGGAGCTCCGGCGTCAGGCTGGGCAGCAGCAAGTCGCGGGTGCAGAGGTGCGGCGGTGGGCGACGAACTGGTGAGCTGCTGTGACGGCGCTGGTGCGGAGGCGGGGGCGTCGGGATCGGCTCAGGATCGCGGACCCGCGGCAGCAGGTGGCGCGGCAAGCGGAGGCGTCGCGATGGAAGGTCGTCGAGCGGAGATGATGGCGCGCTCGGATCTCGCTGGTGAGGGACCGCGGTTGGCAGATCAACAGCGGGCAAGGGGGGCTGTGCGTGTCGCGGGTCGAAGCTGAGGCGTCGACCGGCGGGGGGCGGCGGTGGTCGCGGTGGCGAGCGGCGACGGCAAGAGGATGCGAAGGCGGTGCTGCTGCGGGTTGCGCCGGACGGAAGCGCAGCGGCGTAGGGACCAGCAGAGGTGGTCCTCAGCAATGCCGGTAGCTCTTCGAGGAAGATGAACAGCAACCTTTTCTTTTCTTTTTTTTTACCCTTCTCTCACGTCACTTCCTACGTCTCCTCTCTGTCTTTTGTGTACTTTCTGCCCCCTCAGCCAAAAGCAAAAACTTTCTTTCTTCTCTTTTTTTTGACTTTGAAAAGACCAAAGGAAATAATAATATAAAAAAACTCTCTCCACGGCTTTCCTTTGCACGAACTTTCTCTCGCACGACTTCCTTTTTTGTTCTGAATTTTCAAATTTTTCTCTCTGAATTCGCTCTCATTTTTTTCGAAAAATCCCCTCTCTTAGTTACGAAAAATGAACCTCTTTTTATAGTGATTTTAAACGGCCACTTTGTATGGCATTTTTCGAGTTTCCATTTCTAAATAAATCAAAGTTTATAAATCGAAAGATAATTTCGATTAGCTCGATTTTTTGCTCGGATTTCTTTCAATTTGCAAAAATTCTTGCCATTTACTCACTTGATTTTTAAATTGCTTCGCATTTAACAAAATCCGAGGATCCATCAATTCCAATTTTCCCCGCATAATCAATCAAATCAATCTCCCCCAATTTTTCATTTTTTCCTTTTATTTGTTTAGAATGCAATTTTTATTTTCCTTATTTCCCTAGGCTTGCTAAAATTAGGTGTCAACACTTGGTCTGACAATTTACAACGACATGATCCTCTCCACTTTGAGAAGGCGCATGCTCTGCCGACAAGCGTGATATGATTTGGAGATTGGAGGACAATCAGAATTCGAACTCTGTTCGGCCTGGAACAAAAATATTCCGACAGTTCTACCTATGGTACTGGGATTGCTCTTGTTCTTGACAGGTAGAGGAACTTTTGCTTGTCCATCCGTCAAGTCGGTGCTCTTTCGGCAATCCGTTTGGTTTCCTGCTTTTTCCTTTTTTGGGCATACTCCCTGGAAACCCACCCCCAACAGGCTGCATGCATGTTGGCATTTCCTGTTAGGATTCAGTGCATAATTACAAGAAATAGAGAATAAATCAAGAGAGAGAATTTGAGATACATGGTTTTATCTTAGTTACCCTTAAACTAAGACTACATCCAGAAAAGGATTCCACTATAATTATCATATCACACATGTCAATTACATCTCTCAATTACAAAAGAAAATATATATTTACCAAATTGCTATTCTTGGGCCTAAGCCTAAATTACCAATAAAATATCCCGTGCCATCCTACCGTTGGGATTTTAATCTGATCTGAACTTGCAAGAGGTTAATTGATAAGGCTTCCTTAGGTGTGCTGCCAAATGTTCCATCGCCATTGCATCATGGTTGTACTTACTGAGATTTGCCTCGCATCAGTTTGGAATTAGTAGCTGAATTTCTCGTGGGAAGTGGGGATACAGTGGTGAGCAACTGAGTAGATTGCTATGATACTGCGAAAGCACCTCCAAGGCTCCAAGTGGGTGGTTTAATATTAATATAGATGGTTCGGATAGCATTTGTGCCGAAAGAAGGTGTTATAAGAGATGAGAAAGGCAATGCGATCTATAATTTCCACATGAAGCTGAAATGACCAAAAGCATTAGGCATTATAATTGAGATTCTGCCAGCCCGATGGATATCGTCTGGCAAAACAACACAAACAGGTAGTTTTTCAAGCTACTTAATGAAATAAAGACTTTAACCTCCAATCCTCATAATATTTGTTCCTCATCAACTAAAAGGCCATAGCATCAGCAGTTTCTACAGCATTGTTCATTGAATTGCTAGCATTGCTATAACATGATTGCAAGGAAACCAAGTTCAGGGTCACTTAATAGCAGTCTGATTAAAGATCAAAATCAAAGACTTCCCAGAAGTACATGAACCAACGCCATGATAAGAAATGTATTTGCTTCGCATAGCTATAACTGACGACTTTCTGGGGAGGCATGTTGGTAAATATATGTTACTGGAAAGCAAGGAAAATAGAAACACCTCAAACCGTGCCAAAATAGACATACTACCTCCACCGGACATAGCTTCATGAGTACTTGTAAATCAAGCCTCAACGTGGCCAATCAATGCCAGAAGCATTTTTTCATAGTCTCCCCAGTAGTGTCCTTGACAATGGCACAATCAACGGGGACGCTATTCCTCCTCTGGTACTCCTCACTTATAAACTTCAGGTTGACCTCCGCCCTGGTAGCAATCACTCTGGTCAGAGCCCCTTAAAACCTTCTCAAAATACTAAACCTTCTCAAAATACCTTTCAAGTTGAATCAGGCACTTAACTGTAGCTCTCAGTTCAGCAAGGAACTCGTCTTTTGAATCAGTTTTCAAATCCTGCAAACATGAAGGATCAAGAATTAGACAATTCTTAGTCTAGAACAGATAAAAGTTCATTATGTTCCGATGCATACTACCAAAGTTATAGTCTGCAAGTGACTCAATGTTTTAGACAAGAGCACAATGCAGAATAATGAATAACTCAAAAAATGGGCAATATTATTAGATCTCAATGTTTTAGAAACAGGATATTGTGAAGTTGCCTCTTACTTTCAGCGACAACTGCTAACCAAAAACTCATAAAGAACAATACCCACCGGCACACTTCATCATTTAGGAACTGTAAACTTTAGACATATAGGTAAAAGCAACATGAAAGGGCCAGTTCATTTAAATTCCAACTCACCTGTTGATATCATTTCCAAACTCATTTTTGTACTGATTCAGTGTAGCATTGACCTGTGCTCTGCTCCTAGTAGCCAAAATCCTTATGAGATCCTCATGGCTGTAAGCCTTCTTTGAGATCTTCTTGTGGAGTGTCTTAGCGTCAGCTTTTGCCAAATCTATGTTCACCTCATCTCCATCATAGCTTTTGCCAAATCTATGTTCACCTCATCTCCATCATAACGGTATGAGATCACAAGAGGTACCAACAACTAGTTGACAAAGAAATCGTATCAAAAAACAGTTTTTTCCCAACAAGCAAGGAGATTTGACTTTCTTTCAACAAGTAATGAAAAATGAAATGATTCAGGATAGATAATAATTATTTCACGGGTTGTCGTAGGGCTAATCTTTTGATGATGGAGCTGGTTCTTCATTTGAGATAGGAGAAAGGGTTCCAATGAACTAACGTATATGGAGAGTTTCATGAAACCATCCTCAATGAAATGACAGACCAAAATATCAGGAACCGTTTTCAACTACATCCCCATCCCAACAAGCATTCTCTGCAAAACTTCAAAACTGTCTTAAAGATTGAACACCTTGCAACTAATATTCTCAGATTCCCTGTAATATGTTGAATCAGACACATTTGATTTTACTTACCTTCATCAATTACCAACAATATTTCCCAGGACAGCCACAAGACATTATTTTGAGTAACCTCGTCCTGTGCTTTGATCCTAGTAGCCAATATCCTTAAGAGATCCTCATGGCTGTAAGCCTTCCTTGAGATCTTATTGGAGTATCTTTGCCTTTTGCCAAAGTCATGTTCACCTCATCTCCATCATAACGGTGTGAGCTCATGAGAGGTACCAGCAACTAGAAGACAAAGAAACCATATCAAAATACAGTTTTTTCCTAAGAGGCAATGAAATTATACATCAATACCTACTGAAAAATGAAAAAGGTTCAGGATAGATAAGAATTATTTCACGCGATGTCATAGGGCTATCTTTTGATGATGGACCTGGTTCTTCATTTGAGATAGGAGAAAGGGGTTCAATGAACTAGCATATATGGTCTCGGAGTTCATGAAATCATCTTCAATGAAATAACAGGAACTGCTCTCGATCACGTGGCCGCCATCCCAATGATCATTCTCCGCAGAACTCCAAAAACTGTCTTAAAGATTGAACGCCTCAACTCCCTGTAATATGCTGAATTAGACACATTTGATCTTACTTGCCTTCATCAATCACAAGGAATATTTCCCAGGACAGAATAAGATATTATTCTGAGTATCTCAGCTACAGAGACTTCATTGTACAGAGTACTTATTGCAAAATGTATGGACAGAAGTTACGCCCAAGAACAATCATCAGGATTGGGAAACTTCATGGTACAACTTCAGGCAAGCGTAAAGTAAAAGCAGTACCTTAAAAAAATCTCCAGTTGTGTGGTGAGTGACGTCCTCTTCCAGTGACTTCTTGTATTGAGCATGAGATGCTTGTCTTGACATAAGCAATTGCTGCGGAGACCTTGTGCAGGCTATTTCCACAAGAACCCGATTGCCTGACGTTCATCTTTTAGTCGCTTCAATTCACCAAGTACGCATCACGTTCAGCCGGATCAAGCATCCAAAGGACCACCAGCCTCTGACGACATGGAAATTACAGGGATGCAAAGAATTTAGAAAATCATGTTATGTCATGTCATACCCACGGCTTTATCAACAGAGCGTACAATCACGTTTGATAATCAATGAAAATACAGGAACAAATAATTAAAGAAGATGCAGACCTCGAAATCATTCGTAAGTTCCCTGTCTGATGCATTGAGGAGGTCCTCGCCATAAGTCTTGACATAGGTTTGCCTAATCAGCTTCCTCTGTGCTGCATTCCTATGACCCAATATGGATATGATCAACTTCTTGTTTGTTCCCCATCCTTCAAGATCGTTCATGATAATCATCAAACGAAAAAAAGATTATATTAGACAATAAGTTTGACACTTTTTCGAGACCACATACACCCGGGCTCAAGGTAGAGTACAATTTCTTTACTTGTACCAGCAAACACCATATTGCAGCTAAAATGGAAGAACCAGGTCGAATTCAAAAGGAAATAACAAACCCAGAAATAGCTCGATCTTACCAACCGATCACCCGAAAAAAGAAAAGAAAAGAAAGAGCACGAGAACTATAGAACAGATTGCCACCGAAAGATCACTCCGACCAGACCACGATCATCTAAGCAGATTGTAGATCCAAACACTAAATTGGACCACGATCGTCGATGACCAAACAACGCGCGATAAGAACCGGAGGAGGCAGCGCGAAGAAGAAAGAAAAGGTTATATGACAAGGAGATAGAGCGAACCCGCGAAGGCTTTCTGCAATTGCTCGCAGTCATCGGCCACGGGGGCACTGGCTCTGGGACGGCGAGAGTCGACACTGTTGAGGGAATGGAAGATCGTGGGGGACGGAGGTTGCTCGCGTCGAAGCGAAATCGAGAGAGAGAGAGAGAGAGAGGAGAGAGAGGAAGAAGGAGGAGACAAAACTGGGCAGAGAGAGTCGGCCCGCGCTTTCAAGAAGCGCGCAACTTAATATATCATGGAAAGCAATAAGCCGGGAGGCGCTGTACGAGCGCCACGTGTCGTTGCAATTACTCGAAATGGAAACCCGGGGGACGCGGATTTGGACAAAACTTTCAGGTCCGGTTAATGGGCCGGGCCGGCCAGGTCGGGACAAGGGTTTTGAAATCTGGCCCGCCCATACATACCTTCATTTAGAGGACATAACTAAGAATGCCCCTAACTTTGAGAAGGGTTCTCTCCCACAGGCGCATGGGCCGCCGACCGGTGAGATTTGATTTGGAGATTGGAGGACAATTAAAGATTAAAAACTTTGAAAGGTCAGGAACAAAAATATTCCAAGGATTCTATCTATTGCCACGCCTCAGCTTTAAGTTGGCGCTCTTTCGGCGATTTTAATCTGCTCCGTACCCCAACTGCGTTAATTGACAACTTTTCCTTAATGTTCCATTGCCATTGCATAGCAGTTCTACTTATCTAAGATCTGAGATTTGCCTTGCACCTTTTAGAATTAGCAACTGAATTTTGGGAAGTTGGATGCAGTGCTGAGTAACTGAGGGAGATTGTCATGATACTACAAAAGCACCTCCGGGTGGTTTAATGTTTATGCGGATGGTTCGGATAGTGTTCGAGCCTAGAGAGGATTAAATGAGAGATGAGAAAGGCAATGCATTCTGTAATTTCCACATGAAATTGAAAACAACTAGCATTATGATTGGGATTCTGGGCCTCCGAGGGACATCGTTCTAGAGCCACTGAATGAAATCAAGACTTTTAACCTCCGATCCAGATAATATTGTTCCTCATCAACCAAAAAGCCATGTATCTGCAACTTGTGGGCTGGAATATACAGAGCAAGCACGGAAAACAGCCCAGGTGCTAAGCACACCGTAATAGATAAATTGCCGGACATAGATTCAAGAGTACTTATGAATTATGCGTCTGCATGGCCAACCAGCACCTGAAGCATTTCAAATCCAGGATTGAAAGAAGGGGGGTCGTTCTTTCTCTGGTACTCCTTAGTTATAAGCTTCATGTCGACCTCGGCCCTGGTAGAAAGCACTCTGACCAAAGCCCCTTCATCCGGTTTTTGTGAATTGAGGGCCACACCAAGAGTGTGTCAATTAAATTTAGAAAAATATTTTTTAAATGTTAACACATCTTAGTTGTGTTTCCAAAAAATATATCCGTCTAGATCTCCTATTCAATTCACAGCTTCTGCTATGGACAAATAAATCAAATACTATGAATCCAAGCAGGTCTTTTATAATTATACCCTTCATCGCTCCCGTTGTACTTCAACTAGATGCATGTAACACTATTATTAAACACTTTTTTTTTTCAAAATTTAATGGTTGAAAAGCATTATTAGGGTCGCCTAGTGTTGACACCTAAATTTGGCGACCCGATTATTTATTTATTGCATAGAAATTAGGGACTAATTTTTAATCCCTAAACAAAAAATCAAAATTAAATTGCATAGCATATAATTAGGTGCATTTATTTATTATTATTGCATTTGCATTGAACTGGTGACAAATAGGTTTAAATTAGTAGTTCTGAGCTTTAATTTGACAAGTTGAACTAAGCCCACGAAGAGAGCAAATTAGCTCAAGCCTGTTTGTTTTTTATGACCGAAAATTATTTTGTGAGAAATAGAGATTTGATATTTTCGGTGATATGACGGTGGATTTTTCAATATCCTCGGAGAGGGCAAGTGTGACAAAGGGATATTGCGAGCTCATCTTTGCAAAATTTGGAATTTGAGAAAGATCTCATTGCAATCTTAAATCTTTAGCAATATGTGATAAAATCAGTGGAGGATATTGCATTCGGGAGGTATCTTGTGGATGATGATTTGAAGAGGGAAATAAAGCCTAGTCCACTCACCTATAAAAAGGTTGCTATATTACAGAAAAAGGGGAGGGCCACACATATTCAATACACAGCCACGTTGAGAGACGAGAGAGAGAGAGGGAGGGATCCAATAGAAAATAGAAACCCAAGTTCTTTCTGCTCTTTCGGTCCCAACTCTGGAATTGTTCTATCACCGCCTCCCAAGATCCATTAATCATCACTGTTGCTCCCATACTTTCACTTCCACGTTGCTCCTGCATACAAGGTGCCCAAAACCTTTTAACCGTGAGTCCCAGCAAATTTAGCAAGGCCATTCCTTTTAGCCAACAAGTTTTCAGCGTGCACTAGCCATGATGAAGCTGACACCTCGCATCACTGCTACTCGTCCTTATCGAAGCCACAGGAGAGAACACACGCTCGAGAAGGGAGAAATCGTGGGGGTCGGCAATTCTATTGAGCGATACACGTAAGAAGAAAGAGAGAGAGAGAGTCCACGGCCGAGTATTTCGCGGCCAAAAATCTCAAGGTTGTGCCTCCACCGATCCTCCCCACCGTCAATAGAATCCTCACTGTCACTCACTGCCGCCTTCCGAAGCTGAGAAGTTGCTGCCTTGCTGAAGATCTCCGAGCACTTTCTGTCGCAACTGTTCGTGAGTGATACATGCATGGTGGTGTTCATTTCAACAACACACCCTCATGGTCACAGTTTGATAATCAAATAAGACCGTAAAAAACCAGCCAGATTTGGTCAAAAAGGTTGAAGGGTTAGCAAGGTTTGTTTTTGGACAAAGTAACAAGACCAAAGAAAACCTCTTTGGGATTGGATCTTCCTTGAAGACGTTGCAGCAGCTCCTTGCGCCACCACACCTCATCGACGTCCAGCGTCCACCGAGCTTTGCCCTTTTTTTGTCGTCCTTTGCAGGATATCCAGTGACATAATCACGATGAGTTTTTCTTCCAACGGGACCAATGACCCCCACAACACCATTTAGTTGAGAGATCACCGTGCCGGATCCATCATCACGATTTGATTTAGAGTCAAGATTCACGAATCACCATCCTTGCACATCGTTGCTCCTTTGTAACCGAGTCGCTATCCCATGGCGTTCCCGTTGTCTTAAGCCGCGAAGTCCGATGTTGCCATGTTGCCCGTGGAGCCCTAACGAAAGCACCTCCTATGAGGTGCCGACCCTGCTGCCGTCGACGTCCTAGTTCATGAATCACCACCACCCACCGCTTGTCGTCCCGTTGAGGAGCCAATTGCCATCCCAGTCGTGATCCCGGTCGCAATTGCGCTTGGTCCAAATTTGAAAAGAATATCCTCAAATTAGATAAGATGCACATCTCTAGTATATTTGCATATTTTGCTGCCTAATATATGTCTATTAGTATCTAATGTCATCTCTAGTATATTTGCATATTTTACTGCCTAATATATGTCTATTAGTATCTAATGTGCATATCTATAAGTGATAGATATATCTACCAATTAGGATTTATTGCCTAATCCGCAACCACACGCCAATTTTTTTATTCCATCTGTAAGGCTTTAGATGAAATAATTAATCACGCGGTAGTAAAATTGATATCTTGATCTTTAAGGTTTAAGATCAATTTATCGATTTTATTAGCGAAATATTAAGGTTTGATTAGATATTGTTTTCAAATTCGAACAATGAGTAATGTCTTTGATGACTGTGAATGATTTGGTGCTTATTTTTTAATTGCTTTATTTATCCCAAAAATACAAAAAAAAAAAAAAAAATTGCATTTGCATATCATGTAGATTAGAATTGATTTCCTAGATAGAATTGCATGATTGAATTGTTAGATTTTTTTTTTCTAATTATATTAGAATTTATGTTTAGATGTTGTCTAGGTTAGATAATATTTTTTTGAATTGAATTGCACGTCGAGATAAATTTCTAAGTTAAGATAGGATTCATATTGGTCTATTTCCTAACTTAAAATAGATAATATCTCACTTTAGTTATATTATTATTTTTAGCAATTTTTAATTACGAATTTTATAAATAAAAAAAAAAAACATACAAAAATATCATGCGCATGTTATATAGAATTCCGTTCATGAAATGCATGTCATTTAGTGATTGTTGCTAGGTCCATTTAATTAGAAAATTGTCCGTCATTAGAATTAGGTCATTTTGTTATTTTTATTTTTTGGTCATTTTGTTATATTGCATTGCATATGGATTAGATTTTTTTTATTAAACAAGAGAAAATCCTAAAAAAGATTGAGTGATTGCGAATCATCTAGGGCTTTTGATGTGAATTTTGAGCTAACATTGCAGATGCTTTCGTTGTTACGAAATAAATCCCGTAATTTATTTATTGCTTTCTTGAGTGTTTTTTTTTTTTTTTTTTTTTGGAACAGAGCTTTCTTGGGTGTTAAATTGGTGGTTTGCGTACCCACATGATCATCTCACATGTTAGGGAGTAAATTAAAATCAATTCAAGCTGCTTGCCAAACATTTTTTTTTTAAATAAAAGAGAAAGGTACCGAAATGACGTTAGAGAAATCTAACGTAACCAAGTTTCCGAACTCGCAATCTTTGGTTCGTAGTTACTTTACTTGAGTTTCTAATCGATCCACCAAAAATAGATTAGTTGCGACTTCTAATTGAAAAATCAATCACATGTTAATGACTTGAACCTAAGTCGCGAATTAGTATGGACTTGGGAGAGCCCGAGCTAAGTTTAGGCTTAGTAATCCATTAGCCAAACCCTAGGTAGTTCACCTGAAATTTTGGTCGCGACACCTAGGATTCTTAATTTGATTTAAGCAAATCATACTCCAATCTGCACTTATTTTTTCTTAACTTTATGATGTTGGTACGCATTCAACTAAAATAATTGGACCAAACTTCACAAAACTAGATGCCAACATATAGCAATTGTGCTCGTTTGAGTTTATTACATTTTCTACTGTTAGTGTTTATGATTCTACATGACAAGCCAACTTGTAACCAGCAAATGTAATAGCCATAAGAAATATCATGATCTCGTTATTTTTAAAATTTTCCATTTCTTTAGGAAAAAGTTTCACTTTTTAAATCGGTGGCCTACATCTCAATTAATATTATTGAACCTTCAAAATGTGAGCGTTGAACTTGGTTTTAGGAATTTAGAAGTTTAATGGACGGTAGTTAAGGATGAGGATCCTGTCTATAATCATTTTCCTATCTAAAAATGAAGTGGGGTGAATTTTGAAGAAACCAACTTACTTGGAGCTGCAAATCCAAAGGTGCCTGCAAAGGAAGTTCGATTAGATGAAAAAGCTTAGCTGTGCCAAAATCAGAGACATGAGCTTCGTATTCTTCATCCAATAAAATGTCTTCGCTTGATATGTCTTGATGAGTTATAGGAGGAGAGCATTCATGGTGCATGTAGGACAAAGCATAAGCCACACTTTTAACAACATTCACTTTCCTATTCTAATTAATTGTTGTTATCCCCTCTTCATTATTCAGTACACCCTTCGAGCTGCCACATTCCAATGATTCGTGTACCAAAAATGAATGTCGAGAACTTGAGCAAGAGCCATAGAGCTTAATGATATTTCAATGCCGAGCTTCAGTCAAAGCATGAATCTCCCTTTCAAATGCTTTTCGACCAGCCATTTCCACGTCCATTGCTTCCTTAAGTTTATTTACAGTAATAGTCTCACCTGTTTGCATGTGGGCCTTGTAAACACTCCCATGTCCTCCCACACCAATGCAATATTTGACATCAAACTCCTCCGTGGCTTCAATAATACTTTGATAGACCATTCTTATCAAAGCTCCATATTGCCTATAGGTTTTTATTACTTCCATCAATTGAACTAGCCCCTGTTTTCCTTACTCTTTTGCATCAAGTACTTGAAGCTCCCACAACAATAAGCAAGATAGTAGGCAACCCAATGTAGGAACCAAACTAGCAACAACTTTTGTTTTTGTTCTTACCTTTCGACGTTGTTGCTGTACAAGGGTTGAAAACAACAATAACTTTCGCACAAGCCTTTGCTCCCTCTCACAACTCCAATCCTAGCGTTATGAAAGGATGAAATGTTTGGTAAAGGACCCTCTAACTCATTATAGGATATGTCGATAGATGCCAAGCTTGACATATCATGAGAGGTCGACTCAATTGAGCCTGATAGCTAATTGTGTGAGAGATTGAGTATCTCTAATCTGTGCAATAGCCCAAGTTGCCCAGGTGTTTCTCCCGTAAGCAAATCTTGACTTAGATCGATAACTTGAAGAGATTGAGGATTCCGATCTCAATGGGAGTACTCTTTTCTAGATTATTCCTGCTTAAATTCAAGAATAGAAGGTTGGAGCCCTCCCCAAGTTGTATAGGAATTGAGCCACTCAAGTTGTTTCATGCAATGTTGAGGTATTGCAAACTGGACAATGCTCCAAGTTCTTGAGGGATGTAGCCTGCAAGAAGGTTGTAGTCCAACGGAAGCTCTAGCAGCAACTTCAATTTTCCTAGGTCTTTAAGAATTTCCCCAACAATATAATTCAAAGAGAGGTCAAGTTGGTGCAATTGAGTCATGTTTCCAAGCTAAGGTGGTATGGCATAGGAGATTTTATTGTTGGAGATCATCAAGCTTGTCAAATTTCTACATTGACCCAATGTCGATGGTAGCTTACCATAAAGTTTGTTGTTGCTCAATTCAAGATAATCTAAGTTAGGGTATGTGCCAAGATCCTCGGATAAATTTCCCTTGAGTTGGCTATTTTGGGGGCTAGCCCTATACAAACTCATGCAATTTTTAAGACCTTGTGGAATTGGACAGATGAAGTGATTATCATCTACCGAAAAATATCGAAGAACTTGACCACCGCAAATATCTTTTGGCAATTGGCCAACCAAATCAATTTCAGATTGTTTTAGAGTCCGAGGAATGTAAGGTTATTTATCTCGGGGGGAAGAAAGCCCTCTAGATTGTTCATAAGTAGACTTAGACACTCAGGAGTCCTAGTTTTCCCATCTCTTTTAGAATAGAGCCTAGCAACTCATTTTCAGAAAGGTCAAGAACACTCAGATTGCCCAAGTCACCTATGGAGGACCGTATAGGACTTGACAACTTATTGTTGGAAAGGCGAAGGTCATATAGATTGGTCAAGTTACCTATAGATGATGAGATAGGACCAATTAAATCATTGGATAGCAGTTGCAACATTGTCAAGGATCTCATTCCTCCAACTTTTGAAGGAATGGGGCCAAAAAGTTGCTTGCCATAGAGGAAAAGAAATGTCAAAGTACTCAAATTACATAGAGTTGGGGGAATGGATCCATAGAGATTAGTGTTTGCTAAATCAAGGTGGTATAGAGACCCCAACATTCCTATTTCCTTTGGAGTAGAAAATTTTCGCTAATGATCACTTGTGACAAGCTGCTCATCTTTCCATTGGAAAAAGGAATTGGACCAGCTAAATTATTCTTCCAAAGGTCGAGCACTTCTAAAGATTGCAATAACCTAAGTTGAGTTGGAATGTTCCCCAAAACATTATTTTGAGAATAGTTAATGTTATATTCCAAAATTTGGTCATTTTCAAAATATATGAAATAATTATTTTATAAATGCACTGATAATTAATTCACTTTGAACCGATCACTCATCGGTTAACTAATTTAGGGATAAGTGCTGTAGAAGTCCTAAAATTTGTCACGAAAATGCAATTGAGTCCTAAAACTTGCAAAAAGTGCAATCAAGTCCTAAAACTTGTCAAAATGGTTCAATTGAGTCCCAAAGTTAACACCGTTAGCCTTATTAACGGAAAATGCTGACGTAGCGTCGACGTAGCATTTTAAATTATTTTTTATTTTCTAGCTGGCTTTTTATAATAATATTTAGTCAATTTTTTAAAATATATATTTAAAAACTAAAATTCATTTTTTAAAAAACTGTTAAAAAAAGGAAAAAAAAAAAGAAAATGGCAGGAGTCGCCAGCCGCCCATCGCTGGAGGGGCCAGTGACGATTACCAGCCATCGCCTAACCAGGGCGAGGGCGACGACCCTCGCTTGACGCAGGCGAGGGCGCCTAGATCTGGGCACATCGACCCTCATGGGGGTCGGCGATCGTCGCCGCCCGGGCGAGGCCTTGGCGGCGCCGGCGTGCCCAAATCGGGCGCCCTCGCCCATGTCGCGAGGGTCGTTGGCCCTCGCCGGGGCCGCAAGCCCTCGCTCGTGCCGAGGCAAGGGTTGCTGGCCCTCGCCCGGGGCCGGCGAGGCCTTGCCCTAGTCGGATGACGGCCGGCGACCATCGCTAGCCCCTCCGGCGATGGGCAGCCGCCTCCTCCTGCCCTTTGCTTTTTTTTTTTTCTTTTTTTAATAGTTTTTATAAAAATGAATTTTAGTTTTTAAATATTATTTTTTTTTAAATTGAATTAAAAATTGTTTCAAAAAGCCAACTGGAAAACAAAATATAATTTAAAATGCCACGTCAGCATTTTCCATCAATAAAACTAACAGTGTTAACTTTAGGACTCAATTAAACCATTTTGACAAGTTTTAGGACTTAATTGCACTTTTTGCAAGTTTTAAGACTCAATTGCATTTTTGTGACAAGTTTTAGGACTTCCACAACACTTATCCCACTAATTTATTAGGTGAGACCATAATGGGTTAAAACGCCAAAGATTAGAGAATTTAATCAAGGATCAATCGCTTGACCATAAGAATCGACAAGGTTCAACTCTACACTATTATGATTTAATTAGCGAATGGATATAAATCGATTTGAGAGAAATGCGTAGATAGTTCATGGATGATTTTGCATGATTACGATATTTGTTGCGAACAATGATATATCAATTCTCTATTGATCTTGTACTCAAGGTATGTAATTGAACTCTCACGATTACATGAAAATTGAGGGTTATCCATGATTTGAAAAGGTACATACGTGGATAAAAAATTATTGACCACAGGTACGCGAAAACTCATAAAAGCCACCCGATAGTTTAGGCATACTAAAGTCACATTTAATCAATTTTAACTATGAAATTTAATTCAATTTTAGGTATCGAATCTTCGAGGATTTCAACACTAACTTATTGGGTGTTGCCTCGTTTCTTTGCAATTTATCGGCAAGTTTAAATTTTTGGATAAGGACCTTTGATCGAGAATTGAAAGTCAGAAAGGGAGCCGAGTCAAGTGAAGGCCTAATGGGCTTCACTTATGAAAGATTCAGCCAATAGGGCCTAAGAAGGCCTGCCAAGCCCAATTCAAGCCCATTTAAAGCAAATGGACCAAGGGCAAAATTGGAATTTTTGCCCTTGGTGGCCGTATCCCCCTACATTTCTCCTTCTTCTCCTTCTCCTTCTTCTGCTTCTTCTTCTTCTTATTCTTCTGCTTCTTCTTCTTCTCTTTCTTCTCCTCTTCGCCTCCTCCTCCTCCTCCTCCTTCTCCTCCGTCTGCTTATGCCCATGACGCCATCACGCTGAGCTTGTTCTCCTTGTTCTCCTTCTTCTTCTCCTTCTCCTCCTCCTCTTTCTCCTCTTTCTTCTGTTTTTGCTCCTTCTTCTGCTTATGCCCATGACGCCATCACGCAGCTGATGCCGTGAGCTTGTCATCGCTATAAAATCCGTGAATTAATTATTAATTTTTTACTAGGGAGTTAATTACGTTTAGGGGTAGGATTAGTTTAGGGCTAATGGTGGTTGGTGGTAGATAATGATGATTTAGTATTAACCATGGTTAAGGATAGATTAGATTAAGGTTGAGTGCAATTATTCTAATTAATTGCAGTTAGCTTAATTTAATTACTATTAATTTAATTAATTGCAGTTAATTTTAGATAATCGCAGTTAGCACTAATTTTAGTAAGGACACCGGCCTAACTGTGGGGATACTAGCTTTTGACACCATCCTTGTAGAGGAATTAGGACTAACCCTCTATCCCTTTTGGATGTAATCGGAATGGCCCAACTAAGCGGGCTTGTAAATGCAACCTTCTGATCCTAATGAAACATAATATAAGTTGTGTGTTTGTGTATGTGTTTTCCTTACTATAAGCTTATTATTTATTGATTGGGTATTATAGTTGCACGTTCCCATTTGTGCTTAACTAAAAGATAAAAGTAATGAGACAGCAACATCTTGTGGGACATTGCAAATGAATCCTGCGAATGTTACTTTCCCACAACGAGGGAAGGTTTGGGGCATGACATGTACAGATTCTCATACATTTATGACTTCACGTTAACGGAGGAAGGTTATAGTATTCTCATTGTATGATGTGCAGATCCCTAGAGTGCCATAACTTGGCAGAAATGGACACTTAAGTGCCATAACTTACGAAAATAACACTTAAGTGTAGGAAAAAGCTAATGAAAATAAATAAATTTGTTTGAGGCGTGCAAGCATAAGCACTGTCCTTAAGGATAATTCCGCCCCTCGGAATGCGAAACTCAGTGCGACAAGCTTCTGACGGCTATCCTCCCAAAATACAACAGACCTTCTTCTATATTCCGCACTGAATATTAGAAGGGACAGAAATAACGTTGTGTATAACCCAGCAAGGAAAAGGAAATGAAAGATTTCAAAAAGAAATAATAATCTCTGTTTCATTTAGTGTGTATTTTTAAGATTGCCTTATGAGATTTTATATTCAGACAAAATAGAGCTGTTAAAAGAGCCATTGTAAAATAATGAAAGATTTATTTGAGAAATAAATTAAACGTTATAAAACAATTGAAAAGCCGTTGTATGACCGTTAAGAAACCGTTATGTGACCGTTAAAAATAATGATGATTTTCAATGCGGTCATAACTATTATCGAAGTTATTATTCTAAATATTTCAAAATATTATTGAAATATCCAACAATCCCCCACATATTTCAAAAGATTTTGAAAATAAAAAATTAATATGATGCTGGGTTATTGGAGTGTAATGCATTGGAACTGGTGCTTGTTAGGCTATGAACCAGCCCTAGAAAAAATGAAATATAATCCACGAAATTATTGGTGAAGTTTGAAACTTCTATGAACCAAAAATTTCTTTTGTGAAATATAATTTTCATCAATCACATTACACCCCCACAAACTTTGTTGTTCAACGCGGTTTTGCGCTAATAGGCCATGCGTGTGCTTGGCTTATTCATAAGTGCTTTAGAGATTTTCGCCAAAAATTCTCATAGGAGCGGCCCCACTCCACACTTATATAGGTGATTCCATCAAGTGTATTCTGCAGCTTAATATACCACCAATAATGGCTATGGAATTTCATTAAGAGCTTAGCTCAACCTCTTTTTTCTTTGCAGTTTTGCACCATTCTCATCTTAGGATGGATAATAATTTTTAATAGTGCATCACTAAAACAACAAGTGACTTGTTATTACCCATATGAACCAAATTCATGGGATCGCCAATCACATAGGTTGGGTTACCATCATTGTTGCTTTTCCTCAATTGGCTTAAGTCCCATTCCCATCGATGTGTCATAAATTAATTTTCTTCCCACAAGTTTAGTCAAAGGATTGACCAAATTCACTTCTAACTTTACAAAATCGATGGATATAATTCCATCTTTAAGCAGCTGTTTTACTATATCATGTCTCAATCGGATGTGTTTATTTTTACCATTGAAAGTTCTATTATTTGTAATGGCTATTGCCGCTTGACAATCACAGTGCATATACACAGAAGGTGTCGGTTTCATTCCCAAAGGAATATCCACTAAGAGGTTCCTTAACCACTCAGCTTCATTGCTAGCTAATTCTAGAGCCACAAACTCTGACTCCATGGTGAATTTAGCAATTATTGTTTGTTTGGTTGACTTCCAAGTTACGGCACCTCCACTAAGGGTGAACACATATCCACTAGTGGATTTTGTCTCATTTGAATCCGAAATCCAATTAGCATCACTTTATCCTTCTAACACAGTGGGAAATCCACTATATAAAATACCATAATTCATGGTTCCTCTAAAATATTTCATTAATCTGCTCAAAGCAGTCCAATGATCATTATTGGGATTTTGTGTATATCTACTCAGTTTACATACATCATAAGCTATATCAGGTCGAGTATAATTTATCAAATGCATCAAACTCCCAATAATTTGAGCATACTTAGACTGAGCCACGCCATCTCCTTTATTTTTCACTAATTGGATATTAGAATCATAAGGAGTATTCACAGGTTTGACATCAAAGTGATTATATTTTTTAAGTAGCCTCTCCACATAATGCGCTTGAGTAAGCATTATGCCACTATCACTCTTTATGATTCTAACATCCAAAATAATATGAGCTTCTCCCATGTCCTTCATATCGAATTTAGAAGTCAAAAAGCATTTTGTTTCATTCACTACATCAATACACGTACCAAAAATAAGCATGTCATCAACATATAAGCTAATAATTATAGATTCACCATCAACAGTTTTGTTGTATACGCATTTATCTACTCCAATCGAGAAAAACCCATTATTAAGTAGAACATCATCAAATTTCTCAAACCATTGCTTTGGTGCTTGCTTTAAGCCATATAAGGATTTAACAAGTTTACAAACTTTGTTTTCTTGGCCAGGAAAAATACAACCCTCAAGTTGCACCATGTAAATTTCCTCTTTTAAATCACCATTTAAAAAAGCTGTTTTAACATCCATTTGGTGAACAATAAGTTTGTAAATAGAAGCCAAAGCAATTAAAACATGAATTGATGAAATTCTTGTAACTGGAGCAAAAGTGTCAAAATAATCAACATTTTGTTTTTGAGTAAAACCTTTTGCAACTAATCTTGCTTTATATTTATCAATAGAACCATCATGATTATATTTTCTTTTAAAAATCCATTTACAACCGATTGGTTTTGCACTGGGTGGTAAATAAACTAATTTCCAAGTTTGATTTTGTAAGATAGAATCAATTTCGATTTTTATAGCTTCTTTCCAAAAATTGCTTTCTGAGGAAGATATTGCTTCAAAATAAGTCAAAGGATTATTATCAATAAGATAAGTATAAAAATCATTCCCAAAAGAAGTTTCTTTCCTTATTCTTTTGCTTCTTCTCAATTCATCATTTGAATTTTCAAAAACGTTTTTATGAAGAGGTGCAGGAGAAACAATATCAACACTTAATGGAAAAATATGCTCAAAAAATTCTGCATTTTTTGTCTCAACTATAGTATTATTATCAAGCACGTCACTTTTTAATACAAGAAATCTATATGCAGCACTATGTTTAGCATAACCAATAAACATGTAGTTAGATGATTTAGAGCCTATTTTCCTTTTCTTAGAATTAGGAAGCATAACCTTAGCAAGACACCACCACACTTTCAAATATTTTAAATTAGGACGATAACCTTTCCAAAATTCATAGGGCGTTTTACCTGTTTTCTTATGTGGTATTCTATTTTGGATGTGACATGCAGATAAAATAGCTTCACCCCATAAATTATTTGGATCATTAGAACTAACAAGCATAGAATTCATCATCTCTTTCAAAGTCCTATTTTTCCTTTAAGCTATGCCATTAGATTCAGGGGAATAAGGAGGCGTAGTTTCATGAATTATTCCTTCCTTTTCACAAAATTCATTAAGCAATATATATTCTCCACCTCTATCCGATCTAATTCGTTTTATCCTTTTATTCAATTGGTTTTCTACCTCAGCTTTATACAAAAGGAACATATCAAAAGCTTCATCTTTATGCCTAAGCAAATAAACTTTAGTAAATCTAGAATAATCATCAATGAAGGTCACGTAATATTTTTTACCTCCTCTAGTCATAGTTTGTTTTAAATCTCCTAGATCAGTATGAATTAAACTCAACAAATCAGATTCTCTATTTACAGAAATACAAGGCTTTTTTGTGAATTTTGTTTCGGCACATATTATACATTTATTAAAACATGGGTTTTTAATTCCATAAATTAAACCTTGTTTTTGCATTTTCTTAATATAAGAAATACTAACATGACCTAATCTACCATGCCATAAATCAACAGATTCAGCCAAGTAAGCGGAAGTAGTAGCATTTTCATTGATAACATTGGAAACATTAAGAACAAAAAGTCCTTGATTATAATAACCCTTTCCCACAAAGACGTTATTTTTTGTCATTACAATCTTATTAGATTCGAATGACACCTTCACTCCAACCTTTCCCAAAAGAGCTACTGAGACCAGGTTTGCTCTTATATTAGGGACATGTAATACATCATTCAGGGCCAAAGTCTTGCCAAATGTGAGCTTGAGAAGAACTTTTCCTTTCTCAAGAACTTGAGCTATTCTTGAATCGCCAAGATAAATAATTTCTTCTCCTTCCCCTACTGGCCTGTAGGAGGAAAATGCATTTTTGTTTGCACAATCACTCTTTCACATTGGCCACAATGTTGGCCTGGGAAATAACCGCAACAATTATATCATTAGAGTCATCTGCTTTAACCAAATTGACTTTTGGTTTAGTAGGATTGTCATTTCCCATTATTCTCTTTCTGCAGTGCGTTGCATGATGACCTAGTTTTCCACAAACAAAGCAAGAGCCTTTCTTTTTGAAGGTGGGGTGAGCAACCTTGGGTTTGTAATCAGGTTTTTTGTTATAGTACATGTTTTGGCGATGTTGAGATTTGCCTTGCACCAAATTTTCCCTAGTAGCAATTTCCTTAGCTTTGGCAGCTTTGATCTCCTTGCAAGTTGTATCCTCAATGATAATATGCACAATCAGATCGGCTAGTGACAATTGCTTGTCCTTGTGCTTGAGTTATTGCTTGTAGTTGTTCCAAGACTCAGGCAACTTTTCAATCAGCAGGCCCGCAAGAAATTCTTCTAGTAAATTGATGTTTTCTGCCTTCAAGTCCTCCACTAGATTGTGATATTCATTGATTTGTGTCATGATCTCCTTATCATCGGACATTTCCCATCAATAATAATTTCCGATTACAAATTTTTGTCTGCCCACATCTTCAGCAGTGTACTTTGTAGTCATGGAGTCCCATACTTGTTTTGCTTCCTTGTACGGACAGTAGACATCAAACAATTCATTAGAAAGAGTACTAATAATTGTGTGCCTACATACCTTATTAGTGTGTATCCATTGATCTCGAAGCTTGTTATCAGTTGGTTCGGCCTTCGTAAGTGCGAAAGCCACGCCGTGCACATCTAGGATAGAGAAAACCCTTTCTTGCCACCTTCTGAAATTGTTGCCATTGAAAACTTCGATCTTTGATATGTCGGGGAATGGTTTGGCATAGGACATATGTGGTAGTGGTGGTAGTGCAACTAGACTGGTGGAGATTGAGGCATCGGCAACAGTATCAACTTGATGCTCCATGGGTATTATCCTTAAGATTGTAGGAAAAAAGGTGATGAAAATAAATAAATTTGTTTGAGGCATGCAAGTGTAAGCACTGTCCTTAAGGATAATTCTGCCCCTCGGAGTGCGAAACTCGATGCGACAGGCTTCTGACGGCTATCCTCCCAAAATACAACAGACTTTCTATATTCCACACTGAATATTAGAAGAGACAGAAACAACGTTGTGTATAACCCAGCAAGGAAAAGGAAATGAAAGATTTCAAAACGAAAGAATATTCTCTGTTTCATTTAGTGTGTATTTTTAAGATTGCCTTATGAGATTTTATATTCAGACAAAATAGAGCTGTTAAAAGAGCCGTTGTAAAATAATGAAGGATTTATTTGAGAAATAAATTAAACGTTATAAAACGATTGAAAAGCCGTTGTATGACCGTTAAGAAACCGTTATGTGACCGTTAAAAATAATGATGGTCTTCAATGCGGTCATAACTATTATCGAAGTTATTATTGTAAATATTTCAAAATATTATTGAAATATCTAATATTAAGTGTCAAAATCGGAAAGAAATTGATCACTTAAGTGCCACTCCGGCCAAAACACTAACGTGTCAATTTTCTAGCGAAACGAGTGCAAAATGGCGTCGTTTTGGTACGACGTGGTAAAAAATTTAATATAAAAATTAATTAAATTAAATTTAAAACATTAAAAATTAAAAATTAAAAATTAAAAATTAATAAAAAATTTAAAAAAAAAAAAAAAGGAAATGAGGGAGGCGGCTGAGGGCTCAGCCCTCAATCGCCGCCGCCGCTTCCCCGTTGCTGTCGGGAAGGGCCGGCGACCCCGGTCAACTGGTGGCGAGGGCCGTGACCCTTGCTCGGCCGAGCGAGAGCTGCGAGCCCTCGCCTCGGTCAGCGCTAGCGACGGCTTAGGGTTGAGCCCTTAGCCGCCTCCCCCCGACCCCTTTTTAATTTTAATTTATTTAAAAAAATTTTGAAATTTTTTTAATATTAGAAATTTTTATTTTTAAATGTTTTAAATAAATTTAATTTTAAATTTAATTAAATTAATTTTTATATTATTTTTTTACCACGTCGAGTGCAAAACGACGACGTTTTTGCATTATTTGGCCACGTCAGTGTGCAACATGACGCCGTTTTGCACTCGCTTCGCCGGAAAATTGACACGTCAGCATTTTAGCCGGAGTGGCACTTAAGTGATCCATTTCTCTCCGATTTTGGCACTTAAGTGTCACTTTCGTAAGTAATAGCACTTAAGTGTCATTTTCTGCCAAATTACGACACTTGAAGTATTCTTTTGCCCTCATTTTATTATATGTTAACAAAATGTCTGTACATTGCACGGGATTGACACTATATACTTCATATTTTCCTAAAAGATTGTTACTTCAAGATAATTATTTGATACAGTTAACGTTGATTGATACTTGTCTTCAACGCTTTGAAAAATGCGCCTTTTTTCTACGATAAGTCTGAACAAATACCAATTTATTTGCCATTTCTTGGTGAAGCAGCACTTGCGATGAAAATTGACATCTTAGTTGTTTATCCCATCTTTCTTGGAGAAGTAATACCAAGGCACTGGTAACTTTTTTTAGTTGATTAGCTAATATCATTTATTTGTATAATATGTTCTAGCAATATTTTGTGATGATGGGTTACGTTATTATCGATACTTTAGCAGAGATTTAGTATAAATTTATTTATTTATTTATTATACATGGGATATCATGTCATATAATTTTTAACTATTTTTTGTTTGTTAAATATAAATTATCATGTTATAATAAATATTTCTGCACTATTCAACTATTTGCGAGCATGTTATCTATCATAGATTTGAGACATATTAATGTCATTTATTTGTTGAATATGATCTATCATTATATAAGTTCTTTATCAATTTGTTAATATCATTTTCAATGCAATTCCACAAAATATTTTGTCATAATGCGTATTCATATAACTAATCATAACAATAGTCACTCATTATACCCTATCCTTATATTTATTGTTGAAACATACAGAGTCATGTAATAGGACCTTCTAAACATATACTGTTTTTCCCTTCTATGATGGGTGATTTAGTATAATGGTTCATTTGTAGAGCATGTTATATAAATTGTTTGTGATGATCAATATTTATTTGATTGATTTTTTCAATGTTATTTATTTGTTAAATATAAATCCAACATGAGATTGATCTTTTGATATTTTATTTTTCAAATACGAGTATTATTTATATGTCAAGTATGAGCCTGGTATGAGATTGATCTTTAGATATTAATAGCAATCAAATATGAGATGGATATCTCGAGAATGTTAAACTTTTTTAAACCTAATCTTAAGCAAGTATTCTAAAAGGACATTGTTGTTTTCATACCATAAATAGCTGGAAATGCATGCACACCACCACTTTAAATTTATACTCTTCATATACCCTCAACATCACTCTCCTCGAAACAGCCATTATCATTTACCTGCATCTGAAGCTGCTCCATGGACCGAAAAAGTAGCCCATATCACCATTGGATTTCCTTTCCTCGATCGAGAATTACAATTACGATCCAATAAGCTAAATCTTAATTGGGTTTGAAACCCCAATTTCCTCAGTCTATAAACTCTAAAAATCACTCCTCAAAACCATGATCGTTGGCCGATCATCGACACGTCGGGAGGGGTCAAATGAAAAATCCCTCTTGCAAAATGTTAGAAAGATATGAGAATGATTCCATAAATACTGGAAGAATATATCTCTAGGTGGCACTTACAAGATTTAGAAACTAGTCATCACAAAATTTTGTCAAGTTGGTTTTATATCCGGTGAACTAAGATAGTGAGGATATGGAGATGTGATAAGCTAATCACAGAGCTATGCAAATTAGTCGAATTAACGATAAATTTGTAAACATTATAACTAGTTCGCACCGGGAGTCATTTTGAGAATGGGGGAAAGAGAGATCTTGATAAAAAATAATAACAAAAAAGAGATAGGGGAGAAGCAAACTGTTATAACAATGAAAAGGTCATAAGACATTACAAACATTTTCAATTGCTTAAGTTGTGTTTTTAAATTAGGGATGAAATTAGAGAGAGACTTTTTAATATATAAAATATATAGGTATTTTCATATATAATCTATACATAGATAGTTATTTTAAGAATTAGAGATTTGCTAGGATTATATATTTGCTAAAGTCACAATTAAGAGTATCATTACACAAGTATGCAGAAGAATTGATTAGAGAATTATTACTTAAAATGCATAAGAATTAGAGATTTGTTAGGATTGGAGGTTTTCTGAAGTCAAAATCAGAAGACGAATTATATGGTAAAGTTCACACATGAGCGTGTGAAGCAATACCATGCCATGTGATAGATATATGACACAATGTAATTGTAAAATGAGAAATCCCTAGTTTGATAGAGATTTCACCATAAATACTTTGCATTACTGCTTAATTTTTTGGATGTGGAATTCCTTGGACTTGTCCTTGCTCAAATAGATCAATGGTTTTCTAAGAGAACTTTCTATCCCATCCCTGTTCAAGACGTAGCTTTGAACTTTGTATATGATCCACATATTAATAATATGTCACCACCATGTACCTTTCCAATTGCATCAAACTGACCTGTAACGGATTGCAAGTCCGTTCACAAGGGCTTTGACAATATGCTTGGACTAAGTTACTAATACTAAATAAGAAAACCATGCCAACCCAAACTCCATGCGAAGAAAAGTCCCTTAGCGCTGGGAGTGTGACTTGGCGACGGTATTGCTCAAGGGCTTGGTCAAACCATCATGTGAAGGTCATGAGAATTCCAAGTGCAGGGAGCTTGACAGGTTCTAGGGAAGAATCTTTCTTTTCCTCTTGGTCCAACAATTCGCTACAACATGATCCTCTCCACTTTGAGAAGGCGCATGCTCTGCTGACAAGCCTAATTTGGTTTGGAGATTGGAGGACAATCATAATAAGAACACTGTTTGGCCTGGAACGAAAATATTCTGAAGATTCTACCTATGGTCATGCCTCACTTCATGTCCTGGGATTGCTCTTGCTCTTGCTCTTGCTCTTGCTCTTGACGGGTAGGGAAACTTCTGCTTGTCCATCCATCAAGTTGGTGCTCTGTCGCCCATCAGTCTTCGTCCCTGACTTTTTTTCCCCCCTTTTTTGGGCCCACTCCAACTTTTGAACTGGGAAATCAACCCTGGAAACCCACTCCAATGGGCCGCGTGCCTGTTGGCACTTCCCTGTTGGGATTTTAATTTGATCTGAACCCGTAACGGATTAATTGATAAGGCTTCCTTAAGTGTGCTGCAAAATGTTCCATCGCCATTGCATCATGGTTGTGCTTATTGAGATCAGCCTCGCATCAATTCGCAATTAGCAGCTGAATTTCTTGTGGGAAGTGGGGATGTGGTGGTAAGCAACTCAAGAGATTGCCATGATACTGCTAAAGCATCTCCAAGGCTCCTGTGGGTGGTTTAATGTTAATACAGAAGGTTCGGATAGCATTCGTGCCTGATGGAGGTGTCATAAGAGATGAAAAAGGCAATGCAATCTGTAGTTTCCACATGAAGCTGAAATGACCCTAAGCAATAAGCATTATGGTTGAGATTCTGCCGCCCGATGGACATCCCTCGGCAAAACAACACAAACATTTGATGGATATCCTCAAGCTACTTCAATAAGACTTTAACCTCCGATCGTTATAATATTTGTTCCTCATCAACTAAAAGGCCATAGCATCAGCAGTTTCTGCAGCATTGTCCATCAAATTTGCTAGCAGTGGTATAACGTGATTGCAAGGAAACCAAGTTCACGATCACTTACTAGCAGTCTCGATTAAAGATCAAAATCAAAGACTTCTCATAAGTACATAAACCAACGCCATGATAAGAAGTGTATTTGCTTCGCATAGCTGTAACTGACAACTGGGGAGGCATGTTGGTAACTACACGTTATCGGAAAGCAAGGAAAATAGAAACGCCTCAAACCACACCAAAAAAAGAGATATTGCCTCCACTGGAATAGCTTCACGAGTACTTGTAAATCAAGCCTCGATGTGGCCAATCAATGCCAGAACCATCTTTTCATAGTCTCCAGTAGTGTCCTTGACAATGGCACGATTGAGAGGGATGCTATTCCTCCTCCGGTACTCCTCACTTATAAACTTCATGTCAACCTCGGCCCTGGTAGCAACTACTCTGGTCAGAGCCCCTTCATCTGTTCCTCACCTATTGATGGCTAGACGAAGAACCTTCTCAAAATACTTCTCAGGGCGAGTCAGGCACTTTACTGTAGCTCTCAGTATGGTAAGGAACTCGTCTTTTGGATCAGTTTTCAAATCCTGAGAACATGACGGATCAAGAATTAGACAATCCTCAATCTAGAACAAAGAAAAGTCAATATGTTCTGATGCATAGTACAGACGTTATAGTCTGGAAGTGAATGAACAACTCGGAAACGGGCGATATTATCACATCTCAATGTTTTTGAAACAAGACATCTTGAAGTTGCCTCTTAACAACATGACTATTAACCAAAAAGAGCACTACCCTGGCACTCTTCATCCTTGAGGAACTATAAGCTTTGGACATATAGGTAAAAGAACATGAAAGGTCCGGTTCATAGAAATTCCAACTCACCTTGTTGATATCATTTCCAAACTCATTTTTGTAGTGATTCAGCGTAGCATTGACCTGTGTAAGCCTTCTCTGAGATCTTCTCGTGGAGTATCTTAGCCTCTGCTTTTTCCAAAGTCATATTCACCTCATCTCCATCATAACGGTAGGAGCTCACAAGAGGTACCATCAACTAGGAGACAAAGAAACCATATCAAATTAAAGTTCTTTCCCTACAGGCAAGGAAATTACTTACATCAACACCTAATGAAAATTGAAATGATTTAGGATGGATGAGAATTATTTCACAGGTTGTCATAGGACTAATCTTTTGATGATGTACTTTGTTCTTCATTTGACACAATAGAAAGAGGTCCAATGAAGTAGCGTATATGGTCTCTAGAGTTTCATGAAACCATCTTCAATAAATTGACAAATCAAAATATGAGGAACTGCTCCAAAGCACACCACCATTCCAACAAGCATTCTCTGCAAAACTCCAAAACTGTCTTAAAAATTGAACACCCTACAACTTATATCCTCAAACTTTCTGTGATATGCTGAATCAGACACATTTGATTTTACTTGCCTTCATCAATCCCAAAGAATATTTCCCAGACAGCAATAAGAAATTATTCTGAGTATCACAAGGCTACATAGAATTGATTGTACAGAGTACTTATTGCAAAATGTACGAACCTAAGTTGCTCGGAAGGACAATCATCAGCATTGGGAAATGTCATGGAACAACTTGAGGCAAGCTTAAAAGCAGTACCTTACAAAAATCTCCAGTTGTGTGGTGAGCGACGTCCTCTTCCAGCGACTTCTTGTATCGAGCATGATATGCTTTTCTTGCCATAAGCAACTGCTGCGGAGACCTCGTGCAGGCTATTTCCATGAGAACCTGGTTGCTTGAAGTCCATCTTTTCGTCGCTTCATTTGCCAAGTCCGCATCACGTTCAGCCGGATCAAGTGACCAAAGGACCATCAGCCTCTGACGATACGGAATGAATATGGATTAATCCGAGAGAAAGAGGGACACGTCTCCATGGGATGAATACAAATAATTAAAGGAAGATCAGACCTCAAAATCAATGGTAAGTTCTCTGTCCAGTGCCTTGAGGAGGTCCTCGCCGTAAGTCTCGGCATAGGTTTGCCGAATCAGCTTCCTCTGCGCCGCATTCCTATGACCCAATATGGATATGATCAAATTCTCATTTGTTCCCCATCCTTCCAGATTATTCATGATAATCATCCAACGAAAAAGAAGAAGATTGAATTAGACAATAAAGTTTGACATTTCTTTTTCGAATTCAAAAGGAAATAATAAACCCAGAAATAGCTCGATCTTAACAACCGATCCACTGAAAGACCACTCCGATCAGACCACGATCTCCAAGCGGATCGTAGATCCGAACACTAAAAACGGAGCACAACCATCGGCGACCGAACAACACGCGATAAGGGAATCGGAGGAGGCAGCGCGGAGCAGATAGAGCGAACCTGCGAAGGCTTTCGGGAGCTGCTCGCAGTCATCGGCCACGGGGGGCACTGGCTGCGGGACGGTGAGAGTCGACATTGTTGAGGGAATGGAAGATGGGGGGGTTGGCAGGTTGTGTGGACGCGTCTAAGCGAAAACGAGAGAGGAGGAAGAAGGAGGAGACAAAACGGAGACAGAGAAAGTCAGCCTCTGCTTTCAAGTGGGGAGAGAGAGAGAGAAAGGACGCGCGCCACGTAACATGGAAAGCAATAAGCGGGGAGGCGCTGCACGAGCGCCACGTGTGCACCACGTCCGATTTCTCGAAGTGGAAACCGGAGGGACACGGAGGAAGACGACAGAGAGCGAGGCGTCGGCACGCGGCAGCGTCCAGGCCCGTTGGGCCGGATTTGGACAAGGGGTTTTGAAATCGGTAAAGTTCAAGCAAGGGCAGCAGCCCTTGGCCCCACAACCCAATCCCTTCGTTTTGTGCCTTCTTTATTTTTTTTTTAATAGAATAAAACTTTGGCTTTTTTATTAACATTTTTGTTTTACTTATTTATCCTTTTTCCTTAATACTTTCAATTTTGCAAGTTTTTTTACAACTAGTCGGCGCCACACTTGTGCCACGCACTTTAAAGAATTTTAAAAAAAAATGATACATTAGCATTTCTCATTGGGAAAAGTGGGCGGAACTTATAAGGGAAGTATTTATACCAATTTGATAAGTTTTATAACTCGAATGTACTTTTTAAATATTTTAAGACTCAATTTTTATTTTTATGATGAGTTTTAGAAATTCTGAGATACTAATTTCTAAAAATAATCCTCATTAAAATTGATTCTCCCTTTTCGAAGGATGTAAAGTTACTCATATAATTTAATTTAAGAAAATCATACTCTGATCTGCACTTCATCTTTTCTTAACTTTTGATGTTGGTGTGCATTCAACTAAAATAGTGGGACCAAACTTCACAAAACTAGATGCCAACATACACCAATTGTGCTTGTTTTTGAATTTATCACATTTTCCACCGTCAGTGTTTAGGATTCTACATAACAAGCCAAATTGTAACAAACAAATGTAATATTTATAACAAATATCATGATCTTATTATCTTTAATGCTATTCTTAAGGATTGGACGTCCCAACTGTAGGCCATCAATTCCGAGATGGAATTGCAAATGACAGTAATTCCCAAGTGCTTTCAAGTAACCAACGAACCATTACAAAAATTGATAATGGAATTAACCAAGATAATAAAGTATAGGAGATGGCTTGCTACACAATAAAAAGACCGAAGTATCTCAATAAGTGAAGCATTTAGGATCAATTAGTTCTTCCAATTTGATGTCCTCTGATAGGCTTAACATGATTGAGCTTTGTGATGATATTGCCTGAGAAACTTGTTGCATGGTTGGACGATGCTCTGGTTTGGGATTTAAGCACAAAAATGCCATCTTTGTCACCAAAGCCACTTCCCCTGACACATTGCCTTTGGGGAATGGAACTCTTTGATCTAAAACTTCCTTCATTGGCCAAGAAATTATTGAATTGCTTGATGGTGATGAAGATGCGGACATGAGAGAAAAAATGAGATCGCCTGGATGGCATCCCATAATTACTTCCAATGTCACCACTCCGAAGCTGTATATATCGCATTGCTCATTCACTTCCATTGTGTATGCGAGTTCTGCAGAGAGAAAAGAGCAAATTTCTTTCCAGCTTTTATACAATATCTGTGCTTTGTAAATCTAAACTGATTTTAAGTAAATAAAATCTAGAGAATTAAGTATAAATCAATACATTCTTTATATTCCAATGAGATTTAAAATTTTCCGTTTCTTTAGGAAAAAAGTTTCACTTTTTAAATTGGCGGCCTTCATCTCAATTAATCTTTAATCGAACCTTTAATTCGCATGATAGCCTTGGACTTGTTGTTAGGAATTTACAAGTGTAAAAGGAAGGGAGCTAAAAAACGAGGATCTCATGTATGATCATTTTCCTATCTATAAAAATGAAGTGGGGTAAAATTTTGAAGAGACCAACTTACCTGGAGCTGCATATCCAAAGGTGCCTGCAAAGGAAGTCCAATTGGATGAATAAGGTTGTAGAACTTTAGCTGTGCCAAAATCAGAGACGTGAGCTTCATATTCTTTATCCAATAAAACGTTCTTGCTTGATACGTCTCGATGAATTATTGGGGGTGAGCATTCATGGTGCATGTAGGACAAAGCATAGGCTACACCTTTAACAACGTTCACTCTTTTATTCCAGTCAAATGTTGCAATCCTCTCTTCATTGTTCAGTACATCCTTCAAGCTACCTGATTCCAAGAACTCGTACACCAAAATTGAATGTCGAGAACTCGAGCAAAAGCCATAGAGCTTGATGATATTCCGATGCCGAGTTTCAGTCAAAGCATGAATCTCCCTTTCAAATGCTTTTCGACCGGCCATTTCTACGTCAACTGCTTCCTTAAGTTTCTTTACAACAATAGTTTCACCTGTTTGCAACTGGGCCTTGTAAACCCTCCCATATCCTCCCTCACCAATACAATATTTGGCATCAAACTCCTCTGTGGCTTCAATAATGCTCTCATAAATCATTCTTCCATCAAAGCTCCATATTGCCCATGGGTTTTCATTGCTTTCATCAGCTGAACTAGCATTTGTTTTCCTTATTCTTCGGCATCCAATACTTAAAGCTCCCACAACAAGAAGCAAAGAAAGTAGGCAACCCAAAGTAGGAATCAAAACTAGCAGCAACTTTTTGTTTTTGTTTTTGCCTTTTGATGTTGTTGCTATACAGGGGTTGAGACCAGCAATAACTCCACAGAAGCCTTTGTTTCCTCTCACGACTCCAATTGTAGCGTTACGAAAGGCTGGAATGTTTGGTAAAGGACCCTCTAACTCATTATACGATATGTCGATGGATGTCAAGCTTGTCATATCACGAAAGGTCGACATAATTGAACCAGATAACTGATTGTGTGAGAGATTGAGTATTTCTAATCTATGCAACAGCAAGAATTGTTTGGGTATTTCTCCCGTGATCAAATTTCGACTCAGATCGAGATGTTGAAGAGATTGAAGATTCCCAATCTCGATGGGAATACTCTTTTCAAGATTATTCCCGCTTAAATTTAAGAACAAAAGGTTGGAGTTCTCCCCAAGTTGGGTAGGAATTGAGCCACTCAAGTTGTTTTTTGCAATGTTGAGTTTCTGTAGATTGGACAATGCTCCAAGTTCTTGAGGGATGTGTCCTACAAGAAGGTTGCAGTCCAAAAAAAGCTCTTGCAGCAACTTCAATTTTCCTAGGTCTTTAGGAATTGCCCCGATGATGTCATTTGAAGAGAGGTCAAGTCTTTGCAATTGAGTCATGTTTCCGAGCTGAGGTGGTATGGCACCAGAGATTTTATTGTTGGAGATCTCAAAGCTTGTCAAATTTCTACATTGACTTAATGTTGGTGGTAGCTCACCGTAAAGTTCATTGTTGCTCAACTCAAGGTAATTTAAGGAGGAGTACACACCAAGAGCATCGGTTATATCTCCCTTGAGCGAGTTTTTTTGGAGCCTAACTCTATACAAACTTGAACAATTTTTCAGGCTTCTTGGGATGGGTCCAGTGAAGTGATTGTTTGCTGCGGAAAAATACACAAGAGCTTGACCGCATATTTCTGGTGGCAATTGGCCAACAAAGTTGTTATCACCTAGCTGTAAGATTGTGAGGAATGTGAGGTTATTCATCTCGGTGGGAAGAGAACCTGACATTTTATTTTCGAAAAGGGAAAGTTCATTCAAATTAATTAACTTACCTATGGAGGATGGGATAGGACCCGATAACATATTTTGATAAAGAGAAAGATTTTTCAAATTAATTAATTTACCTATGGAGGATGGGATAGGACCTGATAACATATTATGGAAAAGGCGAAGGTCAGATAGATTGGTCAAGTTGCCTATGGATGATGGGATAGGACCTGTTAAATCATTGTATACAAGTTGCAATCTGGTCAAGGATCTCATTCCTCCAATTTCTAAAGGTATGGGCCCAGAAAGTTGGTTGCCATAGAGCAAAAGATCTTGTAATGTACTCAGATTTCCTAGAGTAGTAGGGATGGATCCGTTGAGATCATTGTCCGATAAAAAAAGGATATTGAGAGACCCCCACATTCCTATTTCCTTTGGAATGGACCCAACAAATTGATTATTTGAAAGATCCAAGTTCCACAAGCTGCTCATGTTTCCAATGAAAGAAGGAATTGGACCGGTGAACTTATTTTCATTAAACACGAGAGTTTGTAAAGAGCGCAATGACCCAAGTTGAGTTGGAATGTTTCCCGAAAAGCTATTTTGACGACAGTTAATATAAGTAAGCTTGGAAAGATCGCCAATGCTCGGAGGGATGTTTCCGAAGAGTGAGTTGTTGGTAAGCTCAAGGACGACCAAGTTGGGTAAATGGGAGAAATTGAGATGTTGAAGTGTACCGTATATGGCAGAATGCGAAAGGTTCAACCTGGCAACACTCCCGAAAGAATCACAAATGATTCCGCGCCATGAGCAAGGGCTGCTTCCGTTCCACGAAGACAAAGTAGAGTGGCTCTTGTTGTCTAGCTTAGACTTCCATTTTAGGAGTGCCTCCACTTCCATTTTAGAAGAGCTTCGTGTTGAAGCAAGACAAGACATTTCTTGCACGAGCATGAGAAGGACACAAGCGAGGGACAACATTGAGAGTTGTTGTTTCTCGGAGGCCATGACAGGCTTGGGGTAGTTTTGGGTGGGCCTTCTTATTTTCTAGGCGCATATACAGCCAACGTATTTATAGAAGAAATGGGGACCATAAGTCAACAACCAAGTCAATTATCTTTGGAACTTTTATTTTGCTATGGTCATTATCCCTCCGTTATATTTTCCGAGGCAATTCTTTGGTGCAACACTATGTATGTGACATATCAAAGTTAGCGAGGCACTTGTGTTACAAAAATTTGCAAATAAACATCCCTTGTCAGTGACATTGAATGACTGGCGTGCATTTTTCTTAGTTACGTAGAGTACGAAGCTGACTCTTTTTGGCTTATTTGATTACACACCTAACTCTCAAGCACAAAAGTGACATGTCCAATAATCATTTGGTATATTTTCGTTTTGCTCTGTCAGAAAAAAAAAAGGTTGGTAAAATTATCAACTATAAAATCCGTATATCCCCTAGTATGAATAACATATGAACTTGAAGGCAAAGGCCGTGGTCAACACGCCAATACAATTATTGGTAGACCCTATCTCTATTTTGAACCCATGTTGTCTCTCTTTTCTAGCCTTAAGCGACAGCGATCCTTTCCGTGACTTCACGTGGTACATATAACAGGTTAGATCTCACTTTCGTTTACAATTGTTGGCCCTTTTCTAATTTTATTTTTTCGGCGTAATTAGTTGCCCATTTTAATGAAATATCAATCTAAATCGCTGCTCCATCACCTTGTCCTTTGATATTTAAATGATTTTCATGACAAGTGTTCCTGAATCTGTCGGTTGATGCTAACAAATTCCCTTTTTAAAGCATTTTCTGAACTGAGTTTTTGCAACATTAAATGAATTAAATTTTCTTTTTGTTACAACCATTAATCCTCCATAATATTTTCCGTTAGCATATACAAGGCACATAATGTAACACCCTGGGTCTCAAGGGTACACATATTGTCTACTTTAGATGCTAAGTTCCCAAGAAAACAAGTGTGTACAATTAGAGGTTCCATTGCCTTATAAGATAGTCTAGAACTCCCTCCCTAGGCGATGTGGGATAAGAGACATACCCCCTCCCTACGCATGTCCGAGAACCGAGGTGCGGATGCACTGCCATCCCTCCTCCCCGTGCACCGCCGCTTGGGCTGTCACACTCTCCACCCCTTAGGAGCACACCATCCTCGTTGTGGCCCCACACGCGGTCGGGAATCAGTTCTGATACCACTTGTAATATCATAGGTCTCCAGGGTACACATATTGTCCGCTTTGAACAATAATATCACATTCAATGCAGACTGCACTAGATAATTCCTTCACAATTTTTCTCTCTTGTCAAACTCTCGACGTCTAATCATTCTACTTCTCTTCCTATTTTTTTCCTTTTTGTCCTTTTTAACTTTTACATGGTACATACTTCTCTTAAAGTCCAAAAGCAATACTTAGCTTCGTCGAAGTTTCTGTATGCTTAGCATAATCCGTTGCATTTGGACACTAGACTTTTATGATGGAATTGAAAGGTAAAGTGTGAAATTAAGAAAGAAGAAAGTGGACTTTTGTCATGGTCGCCGGAATTCTAGTAGTTTTCTTTAATTACTCAAAGTTCTATATGGTTTTTCCATCAAAATAATCTAGTCTACGTTAAATAATTTAGTCTTCCTCTCCTCACGTTCTTATTATACTAATGGACTTACCAATTAATAGTCATCAATTATGAAATATATACTTATAGATCCACACAACTCATGTAGTGAAATAATGTGAAAATTGACAAATATTGCCATTCAAATTTAACATAAGAAAAATTGACGAATATTGCCATTCAAATTTAACACAAGAAGAAGGAATCACTAAAGAAATTAATGAAAAATGATAAAAAAAAATCAGAGATTTACGTGATTTGGTTTTAATATTGATTCTACTCAACAGAAAAAGATAACCTTTAAGAAATCCAATATAAATCTGAAAAATACAAAGCTTACAATCGCTTGAGCATTTCTAAATCCTAAATTATATAGAATAAAATCTTAAGTGTTATCCCATATTTAGTTCCAACATGTCTGCAATAGGAAATTCCTGCATGATTTTTCCCTTTTAATGTGGACGGAGAAAACTTTTTGACGTTTGGTTATTCTACTTATCTTCACCTTTTGGCCTTTTACCTTTTTGTTGAGCACCCCGGTGGAGGATTCATAATGATCCTTGAGACACGTATCAATCCACAAGTGATGGCGGAAAAGGAAGAAAGGGATAGAGACACTATTAATCTTTCTCTAAAAGTTTAAAGCAATGCTTAGCTTTCACACTGTTTCTTTGATTTTTTTGGAAAAACTGATTTTGACCCATCATAGCCTTTTTACCTCCACCATTGTCTTCTTGAAATGACTGCCAATTTCTTGTTGCTTTCTCTCTCTTAACGTAACAAACATCTCTGCTTTAATGCCATGCATGCGCAATTCTTTTCTCTGCAATCATCGGCCAAGAAAAATATCACTTATTGGTCGACACAACTCACGTTACAACTAGTTTTGTTAATTTGCAAAGACTTATAGATCATTTTAGAGCAACGACTGGGATGTAACAATGGTAAAAAAACGGGGAAAACTAAACTAATATATCTACGCCTAGAAAACAAAAAGCACTATTGCTTGATGAAATTCCAGAAATGCAACTAGAAACTCCTGTTCAAGTCAAGAAGGGCTACCCCAGTGAAATTGAATATTGTATTTTTAGAGAAGATTCTTTCCGCTCGGAAAAACACGGCACATAAAGGACTTCAATCGATTCCCTTACCTTTGCGACTTGATGTCAATGGAGGAAAGTTATGGTATTCTCATTTTATTATATATTAGCAAGATCGCCGAGCATTACACGGGTCTAACACTATATGTTTTGTATTTTCTTAAAAGTTGGTTGCCAATCCAACGTTACTTGTTACTTCAAGTTAATTATGAGATACGCTTAATATTGACTAATATTTGTCATCATTGCTTTACAAAATGTGCTTTATTTTTTCTTCAATAAGTCTGAACAAATACCAATTTATTTGATGTTTCTTGGGCGAAGCAACATTTGTGATGAAAATTGACTTTATGGTTATTTATCGCATCTTTCTTGAAGAAGCAATACGTCGGCACCGGTAACTTTTTTCGTTGATTTGGTAAAATAAATTTATTGACCGATATATGTCCTCATCACTTTACAAAATGTGCTTTATTTTTCTCGTAGGCCATGACAGGTTTAGGTTACTTCGGGTGGGCTTTTCTTCGTTTCTAGGCGAATATGTGCTGAAATGGAACAGGTACAACCGACGTATTTATAGGAAAAATTGGACCAGCGAGTCAACAACCAAGTCAATAATCACTTCTTCCCGGTGAATGAGATAAAATTTAAATTTTTTTAGGGAAATTACCCAAGACTTTTCTGAATTTGGACGTAATACAAGTTTTCCCAAAAACTTTTAATTGTTATGCAATTATCTTCTGAACTTTTATTTTGTTATAACCATTAACTCTCCTCCGTTATATTTGCCGAGGCAATTCTTTGGGACGACACCATGTATGTGAGCCAAAAATTACGGAGGCACTTATGTTTCATAAAGTTGCAGATAAACATCCCTTGTCCAATGATTATTTGGTATATTTTCAATTAACACCGTCGGAAAAAAAGTTCGTTAAAATGATCAGCTACTCTATGATCATTAGTCTCCTTCCGTTTCAGAATTCATGAATTGGAGAAATGATTGAAGACAAAGGTCATAGCCAACACGCCAATTCAACTATGATATGACGTTGCGCAGGCCATGTGCAATCTCTATTTTGATCCCAGTCATCTTTCTTTTCTAGCCTTCAGCGACGGCGATCCTTTAGTTGACTTCACGTAATTTAACATATAATGTGTAAGATCCAACTTTCAAAAAATTGTTTGAAAATTTTTAAATCTATTGTACAACGATTCTGCCTTAAATTTTTTAATCGTGTCAATTTAGTCATAATTTTTTTTGATAATTTATCAATTTAGTCCTAAACCTTTCAATTATTCCAATTTAGTCCTTAACTCTTTGATGGTTTACCAATTTAGTCTTTCTGATTAATTTAGTCTTGAACTTTAACTTATTATAAATAAAAAAATCAAAAGCTCAGTAATATTATAAATCAAATCCTACCGCATGCTTGAGTGAGAGTGGTGTGAGTGAATTAACTACGATTGTGCTCATGGTAATGTTTGGCTGGAGGTGAGTGAAGTCCTACGTCGAAGAAGGGAGATCAAAATGGAATATAAGTCTAAATCCGCAATTCAAAATATTGGATCATTTTGTCTATGTTTGATTGTCCATATTCGGATTAGAATAGGATAAGATAAGGTAGGATTAGGAATCCTCCGAATTGAAAAAAATTACCTCTTATGTTTAGTGCCACTTAAAATAGAATTAAGAATATTTAAAAATCTTTGAAAGTCCTCTGGAAATCTCTTAAAATCTTTCAATGCATCACTGTTTTGCTAATGGCCATAGCCACCGGAAGCTCCTCTCTTGTGGGCCCTTCAGTGAACCAAACCGCACTCCGGATCTTAGCCACGTCTCCCGCGCAACAATTGCCCCATCCATTTTTTTTTTTTGTCGGTCCTACTCTACTTCTAGTTTAACTCTCACTCTCGGACTTTTGCCCTGCCTCATTGTAGGGCGTGGGAGTCGAAATCTACTTCCAAAACTAATTCGTCCCAATCTCAACCCCCCTAGAAGGTGAGGATTCGAATCCCCCACCTCCCCCTTTTATGTTGGAAGGATGGTCACTGGAGTAAATCCCTGGTTATTGCCCCCTCTATCGTATGTCAATCATTGGCTCCATCCCTCTCCCCGTCCCTCCTCCTGGCCACATCTCTTAGCGTCTCGACAGTGGCGACAGTCACGCGGTGGACGTTGTCATTGATGATAGCGAAAATAGCAACAAAGGAGGAGCAGATGACGAGGTTCAATCAGGAGAAACTAATAGTTGTGAATGGTCATGATGGCCAAATTGGTCGAGTGGTGGATGAGGGGCCAGTGAAAATGTCGGTTTCAATTGATTACCCAATTCGGATAATTGAACCGCGTGGAGGTGCGAAATCACAATCATCCAATGTGAACATGAGCGACTTGAAAAGACTAACGATTCCTCGGGGGTTCAATTGCTCAATTGGAGAGCAGAGAGACATCTGCATAGAGTGTCAAGAATTGTGGGTTTTTCACTATGTTTGTCATATGCCTCACTCCATCACTCCAATATTGGAAGATAGCAAAAATTGTTGTTTTTTTCTAAATTTTTTTATCCAATCTGGGTTTCTTCCACCCATGTGCCGGATTTTTTATCCATGTGTATCCGGTTTCAAATTCGGACTGTCAGCGAGCTTTTGCGTTTCACTTTGGCAACTTCTTCATCCTTGATTGATATTTCTTTTAATAAATTCTCATTACCCTCTATCCGTTGCTTAAGTAATTTTTTTATTATTATATATTACTTATCAAAAAATGATAAAAGATAATTATGGAAGAAATCGTTTCCTACACTGCTCTATAACTCTACGGATACTAGTAAAAGAGTTTCCAGATTTTGGAGAATGAAATGAACAGATTTCTTATTCTTTCTATAAAAAAAAAGTTAAGACTCTGGTGAATAAATCCAAATTGGAAATCGTCAATCGTGAAAAAGGCATAACGTTTTTATCGGCTTATATCTACTTAGGAATTTATTCAATTGTTATAATACTGACGATTAATTTATATTGGCTCGTATTAACTTTACAGCCTAGTCCACTTCATACATGTGTGGATAGACTCTATTTTTTATTTTTCAGTCAATCCAAATCTGACCGTTTATTGACTAGGAGCACATGAAAGTTTCACAACATACAAATTTTGTCATCTCCATTCACATATAGTTTTTCATGTTTACTAAAATTTAAATGATATTTTTAAAAAATCTTTTTTTTTTCTTTTTGGAAAACACAAACATACAAGTTAATGATATGGATTGCATCAACTACGTGCCACAATTCAAAATCACAACTTGAACAATAATTGAAGGCTAGGGCCTCCCTTTTGAAAGATGGTTTATTGTCTTTTGAGAGGAACCTCTGAGGGCTTGCAGCCCGTATGGGTCCTAGAAGTGTGACAATATTGCTTTTGCTTTTCACGAAGAAAAGGGAATGCCACTTTTGCTTTGCGCGATAAAAAAAAGTGTTCATCAAAACTCAAATTGCTATAATTATTGACACCCTTATTATAATTTCATAAGTATAGGCCCTTCTGTAGAATTTGTTTATTTTGATGAGATAGACTCTTTGAAACTTTCTATTCAACAATTTTACTGAGACTCATGCAAATCATCTCTTGACATGCTCTCTAAAACTTTCATATCATTTTTATCATTTCATGATATTCACTCATTTGTAAGATATGTTCTATTAATATTTTTTTTTGAGGATTGATAATGTTCTTATCGTTATTTTAGTACAAATTAAAAAAAATTATTTTAAAAAATGATCTCATTAGAGTAATCTCTGATTATGCATTGGTGATAATGTGTATGACATACGGAAGCGTGATATATAAATACATATTTTCTTCAACTGTAAACATTATGAAATGAGGGTCTATAAGCCCTACGAAATTATATTTTTCTATCTGCTAGAACTTTTATGTTGATGTCGTAGTACTCATTTATTTGTAAAATTGACAACTAATTTCTTAATGATCCTTTAATATTATTTATTCATCAACTTGAGCCATCATTTTATATATAGTTCTTTTTAATAATCGACTAACATCATTCATTTGTGAAAGTATCTTTTGTATTGTGTATCCATATATTATTCAACTCCTTTCACAATTATACTAATTGCAAAGTGATAAGAGTTATCACCGATTATGCATTTAGTCGGAAGGGTCATCAAATTTTCATTCATGTTTATTCATCAAATAAGTTATTTTGTAAAGACAGGTTGTTTTGTTTTATTTGATAGGTTTTATTTTATCGATCTCATAATATAAAAAATCATGCATAATCAAAATTTTCTATTAATCCTCTAATGTCATGTCTTTATTACATGGAATGTATCATGTTATATAATTTTTTTAAAACTATTTTTTCACATCCTATATTTACTGAACATGCACTATCATGTTATAAAACTCTTCTCAGTTAACTGTTTTCTTCAATAGATTATTTTTGCTAGCAGATAATTTATTATTAATTTTCTAATTTCCATTTGTACATGAAATATGTGTTGTGATCTAATTTAGATAATTTCATACAGCTTGTCTGTTTAATATGGGGCTATAATGTCACGCGATACTTTTTTTTTTTGAAATTTTAATATAATTTATTTGTGAAATAGGGCAAAAATTGCTTTTTCAAATGGGTACCATATGTCATTCGTGATAAAAATGATACCAAATGTAGGACTTCATACTCATCAACTCTAAAATAATTGGAGTTATACCATATGTGAGGCTTTGATAAGAAAAGTCGTGAAGATGAGATGGAAGAGATCTGCTAGGATGGAAAGAAGAGATCTGCTAGTGATGGAAGATGGGATGGAAGAGACAGTGACACAAAAGTTCACGCCCACTTGAAGAGATGGTGATTTTGGAGAAGATTCCTTCACTTAGTGAAACACGGCATCGAAGAAGACGGGGCAAATTCCCAACGTGGACAGACCCTTGACGTCAATGGAGGACTTAACCATTAATTCCATTCTCCTTGGCCCACTACCATCATATTTTTCATTAATTTGTGCAATGCGCATGATATAACTAATACGTGTGGTCCTTTATTTGCAAAGACTTGTTAGTCTCTTTTAGAGCAAAGACTGGGATGGAAGTCAATTACACAAAAACATGATATTACCAATATACAATCCCAACCTGCATTAAAAAAAAACTATGAATTCATTGCCAAAAAAGCATGAAACTCTAAAAATGCACAAGAAAGACCTATTTTCGAGTTTATTTTTCTTTTTCGGAAATGCTGATGTTGTTTTGAGCTATACTTCATTTTTGCTTTCATGTAGAAATCGTTATCATAAATCAGTAAGCCATCATCAAGAAATTTTCTCTGAAGGATTGTATGACATCCGTCATGGCCGGGAGATGTGATGGAAGAAAAAGGTTATTGAAGTTCCCATCCCCACTTGAAATGATAGTGATTTGTGAAAAGATTCCTCCACTTAGGTGAAACACGGCAACTGAAGAAGATTGGACGAATTCCCTGTGTACATATTGCATGAAACACGATTCCAAAGCTACTAGAAAAGTGGTTGACTTGACTTGATTTTAGAAAAGTGGTTGACTCGACTTCATTTTTCATCAGTAGGTCGCTACCTTTTTTTTTTGTTTGATTTATGGGTCTTTTGGCATCAATGTCTATTTTGCAAGTGACATTGAAGTTCCCATCCCCACTTGAACTTGAAATGATAGTGATTTATGAAAAGATTCCTCCACTCAGGTGAAACACGGCAACTGAAGAAGATTGGACGAATTCCTCGTGTACATATTGCATGAAACACGATTCCAAAGCTACTAGAAAAGTGGTTGACTCGACTTGATTTTTCATCAATAGGTCGTTACCTTTTTTTATTTTCTTTTTTGTTTGATTTATGGGTTTTCTGGCATCGGCAAAAGAACAGCCCAAGTGCCATAACTTAGCACGGAGGAACACTTAGGTGCCATAACTTCTGAAATGTACACTTAAATGCCAGTTTCGGAGTAAAGTGGAATACTTAAATGCCACTCCGGCCAAAATCCGGCCAAATGGCTAAAGTGACAATTTTTCGGTGAGTTAGGTGCAAAACGGCGTCGTTTTGCACGCTAACATGGCGAGAAAATGCAAAAACGACATCATTTTATATCTGATTTATAAATAATTAATATAAAAATTAATTAAATTAAATTAAATTAAAACTTAATTTTATTTAAAATATTCTAAAATTTAAAAAACTTAAAATTTAAAAAAAAACTTAAAATTTAAAAAAATTAAAATTTCAAAAAATTAAAATTTCAAAAAATTAAAATTTCAAAAACTTAAAATTTCAAAAACTTAAAATTAAAAAAATTAAAATTTAAAAAAATTAAAATTTAAAAAACTTAAAATTTAAAAAACTTAAAATTTAAATATGGAAAAATTTCCATATTTAAATTTTAAGTTTTTTAAATTTTAAGTTTTTTAAAGGGTTAATACCGTGAAAAATCCTAAACTTGTACACCTGTGACAAATTTATCCTAAATTATTTTTTTGACCACAGAAAACTCCAAACTGGTATAACTTTGACAAATTTACCCCAAACTAGTACACTTGTCACAAATTTACCCTCTATTAGTTTTCGTTAAATTTTACTGTCAAATTATTAAGTTAAATGACACGCGACAATTGACTCGGTACACCAATTTGGGATTTTACGCTCCGTTTGTTACATTTTACAATTTTTGTGATTTTTTTGTGGTATTAATCTAATTTAGCGGAGGATATATTTGTCACAAATTTACCAATTTGGGATTTTTTGCAATCGAATAAATTAGTGTGGGATAAATTTGTCATACATGTACCAGTTTAGAGTTTTTTTTTATTGTTAGTCGGGGTAAATTTGTCACAAATGTACCAGTTTTGGGTTTTTCATGGTAAAAAAAATAGTTTTGGGTAAATTTGTCACAAGTGTACCAGTTTGGGATTTTTCAGGGTATTAACCCTTTTTTAAATTTTAAGTTTTTTAAATTTTAAGTTTTTTTTAAATTTTAAGTTTTTTTTTTAGATTTTAATTTTTTAAAATTTTACATTTTTAAAATTTTAATTTTTTTTTTAATTTTAAGTTTTTTTAAATTTTAAGTATTTTAATTTTTTAGAATATTTTAAATAAAATTAATTTTAAACTTAATTTAATTAATTTTTATATTAATTATTTACACATCAGATACAAAACGACGTCGTTTTTGCATTTTCTCGCCATGTCAGAGTGCAAAATGACGCCTTTTTGCATCCAACTCGCCGGAAAATTGTCACGTCAGCCATTTGGCTGGATTTTGGCCGAAATGGCACTTAAGTATTCTATTTTACTCCGAAACTGGCACTTAAGTGTACCTTTATGAAGTTGTGGCACTTAAGTATCCCTCCGTGCCAAGTTATGGTATTCTAGGTGTCCTAAACTCTTTGGCATCAATGTCTATTTTGCAAGTGATATTGAAGTTCCCATCCCCACTTGAAATGATAGTGATTTATGAAAAGATTCCTCCACTCAGGTGAAACACGGCAACCGAAGAAGATTGGACGAATTCCCCATGTACATATTGCATGAAACACGATTCCAAAGCTACTAAAAAAGTGGTTGACTCAACTTGATTTTAGAAAAGTGGTCGACTCGACTTCATTTTTCATCAGTAGGTCATTACCTTTTTTTTTTTTTTTGATTTATGGGTCTTTTGGCATCAATGTCTATTTTGCAAGTGACATTGAAGTCCCCATCCCCACTTGAAATGATAGTGATTTATGAAAAGATTCGTCCACTCAAGTGAAACACGGCAACTGAACAAGATTGGACGAATTCCCCGTGTACATATTGCATGAAACACGATTCCAAAGCTACTTGAAAAGTGGTTGACTCGACTTGATTTTTCATCAATAGGTCGTTACCTTTTTTTATTTTCTTTTTTGTTTGATTTATGGGTTTTCTGGCATCGGCAGAAGAACAACCCAAGTGCCATAACTTGGCATGGAGGGACACTTAAGTGCCATAACTTTGGAAAGGTATACTTAAATGCAAGTTTCGGAGTAAATTGGAACACTTAAATGTCACTCGGCCAAAATCGGCCAAATGGGCGACGTGGCAATTTTCCGGCGAGTTGGGTGCAAAACGGCGTCGTTTTGCACGTTGACGTGGCGAGAAAATACAAAAACGACGTCGTTTTGTGTCGATGTATAAATAATTAATATAAAAATTAATTTAATTAAATTAAAACTTAATTTTATTAAAAATATTCTAAAAATAAAAAGATTTAAAATTAAAAAAATTAAAATTTCAAAAACTTAAAATTTAAAAAATTTAAAATTTAAAAAACTTAAAATTTGAAACACTTAAAATTAAAAAAACTTAAAATTTAAAAAACTTAAAATTTAAAAAAATTAAAAGTTAAAAGACTTAAAATTTAAAAAACTTAAAATTTAAAAAACTTAAAATTAAAAAACTTAAAATTTAAATATGGAAAATTTTAAAAATTTTAAATTAAGCTTTTTAATTTTAAGTTTTTAAAATTTTAAGTTTTATAAATGATTAATACCCTGAAAAACCCCAAAAATTTTTGTGACAAATTTACCCCAAACTATTTTTTTGACCACGAAAACCCTAAACTGGTATAACTTTGACAAATTTACCCCAAACTAGTACACTTGTGACAAATTTACCCTCTGTTAATTTTCGTTAAATTTTACTGTCAAATTATTAAGTTAAATGACACGCGACAGTTGACTGGTACACCAATTTGGGATTTTACGCTCCGTTTATCACAGTTTACAATATTTGTGATTTTTGTGTGGTATTAATCTAATTTAGCAGAGGATATATTTGTCACAAATTTACCAATTTGGGGTTTTTTGCAGTCGAATAAATTAGTTTGGGATAAATTTGTCATACATGTACTAGTTTAGAATTTTTTATTGTTAGTCGAGGTAAATTTGTCACAAATGTACTGGTTTTGGGTTTTTATTGGTAAAAAAAAAATAGTTTTGGGTAAATTTGTCACGGGTGTACCAGGTTTGGGGTTTTTCGGGGTATTAACCATTTTTTAAATTTTAAGTTTTTTAAATTTTAAGTTTTATTTTAAATTTTAATTTTTCTTAATTTTAAGTTTTTAAAATTTTAATTTTTTTACATTTTAAGTTTTTTATTTTTTTAGAATACTTTAAATAAAATTAATTTTAAACTTAATTTAATTAATTTTTATATTAATTATTTACACATCAGACATAAAATGACGTCGTTTTTGTATTTTCTCGCCACGTCAGTGTGCAAAACGACGCCATTTTGCACCCAACTTTCCGGAAAATTTCCACGTTAGTCATTTGGCCGGATTTTGGCTGGAATGGCACTTAAGTGTTCTACTTTACTGCGAAACTGGCACTTAAGTGTATCTTTCCGAAATGATGGCACTTAAGTGTCCCTCCGTGTCAAGTTATGGCACTCCAAATGTCCCAAACTCTCTGGCATCAATGTCTGTTTTGCAAGTGATATTGAAGTTCCCAACCCCACTTGAAATGATAGTGATTTATGAAAAGATTCCTCCACTCAGGTGAAACATGGCAACCGAAGAAGATTGGACGAATTCTTCATGTACATATTGCATGAAACACGATTCCAAAGCTACTAAAAAAGTGGTTGACTCGACTTGATTTTGGAAAAGTGGTCGACTCGACCTCATTTTTCATTAGTAGGTCGTTACCTTTTTTTTTTTGTTTTTGTTTGATTTATGGGTCTTTTGGCATCAATGTCTATTTTGCAAGTGACATTGAAGTTCCCATCCCCACTTGAAATGATAGTGACTTATGAAAAGATTCCTCCACTCAGGTGAAACACGACAACTGAAGAAGATTGGACGAATTCCCCGTGTACATATTGCATGAAACACGATTCCAAAGCTACTAGAAAAGTGGTTGACTCGACTTGATTTTTCATCAATAGGTCGTTACCTTTTTTTATTTTCTTTTTTGTTTGATTTATGGGTTTTCTGGCATTGGCAGAAGACCAGCCCAAGTGCCATAACTTGGCACGAAGGGACACTTAAGTGCCATAACTTCGGAAAAGGTACACTTAAATGCCAGTTTCGGAGTAAAATGGAACACTTAAGTGCCACTTTGGCCAAAATCTGGCCAAATGGCGATGTGGCAATTTTCGATGAGTTGAGTGCAAAACGACGTCGTTTTGCACGCCGACGTAGCAAGAAAATGCAAAAACGACGTCGTTTTTACGTCGATGTATAAATAAATAATTTAAAAATGAATTAAATTAAGTTTAAACTTAATTTTATTTAAAATATTCTAAAAATTAAAAAACTTAAACTTAAAAAAAAAAAACTTAAAATTTAAAAAACTTAAAATTAAAGAAAATTAAAATTTAAAAAACTTCAAATTTAAAAAAAAAAAATTAAAATTAAAAAACTTAAACTTTAGAAAACTTAAAATTGAAAAAAATTAAAATTGAAAAAACTTAAAATTGAAAAAACTTAAAATTAAAAAAAAAAAAATTAAAATTTCAAAAACTTAAAATTTCAAAAACGTGAAATTTAAAATACTTAAAATTTTAAAAACTTAAAATTTTAAAAAAAATTAAAATTTAAAAAACTTAAAATTTAAATATGCAAAGTTTTTAAATTTTTAAATTAAGTTTTTTAATTTTAAGTTTTTTAAAATTTAAATTTTTAAATTTTAAGTTTTTAATTTGTAAGTTTTTTTTAATTTTAAGTTTTTTAAAGGGTTAATACCCTGAAAACCCCAAACTGGTATACTTGTGACAAATTTACCCAAAACTATTTTTTTGACCACTGAAAACCCCAAATTGGTATAACTTTGACAAATTTACCCCAAACTAGTACACTTGTGACAAATTTACCCTCTGTTAGTTTTCGTTAAATTTTACTGTAAAATTATTAAGTTAAATGACACACGACAGTTGACTGGTACACCAATTTGGGATTTTACGCTCCGTTTGTCACAGTTTACAATTTTTGTGATTTTTTTGTGGTATTAATCTAATTTAGCGGAGGGTATATTTGTCACAAATTTACCAATTTGGGGTTTTTTTTGCAGTCGAATAAATTAGTTCGGGATAAATTTGTCATACATGTACCAGTTTAGAGTTTTTTTATTGTTAGTCGGGATAAATTTGTCACAAATGTACCGATTTAGGGATTTTCATGGTAAAAAAAATAGTTTTGGGTAAATTTATCACTAGTATACCAGTTTGGGATTTTTCAGGGTATTAGCTGTTTTAAATTTTAAGTATTTTAAATTTTAATTTTTTTTTTTAAGTTTTTAAGTTTTAAGTTTTTTTTTTTTAAATTTTAAGTTTTTTTAAAAATATTTTAAATAAAATTAAGTTTAAACTTAATTTTATTTAATTTTTATATTAATTATTTACACAGTAGACATAAAATGACGTTGTTTTTGCATTTTCTCACCACGTTAGTGTGCAAAACGACGCCATTTTGCACCCTACTCATCAGAAAATTGCCACGTCAGCCATTTGGCCGGATTTTGGCCGGAATGACACTTAAGTATTCCACTTTACTCCGAAACTGGCACTTAAGTGTACCTTTCCGAAGTTATAGCACTTAAGTGTCCCTTCGTGCCAAGTTATGGCACTCCAGGTGTCCCAAACTCTCTGGCATCAATGTCTGTTTTACAAGTGATATTGAAGTTCCCATCCCCACTTGAAATGATAGTGATTTATGAAAAGATTCCTCCACTCAGGTGAAACACGGCAACCGAAGAAGATTGGACGAATTCCCCATGTACATATTGCATGAAACACGATTCCAAAGCTACTAAAAAAGTGGTTTACTCGACTTGATTTTAGAAAAGTGGTTGACTCGACTTGATTTTTCATCAGTAGGTAGTTACCTTTTTTTTTTTGTTTGATTTATGGGTCTTTTGGCATCAATGTCTATTTTGCAAGTGACATTGAAGTTCCCATCCCCACTTGAAATGATAGTGATTTATGAAAAGATTCCTCCACTCAGGTGAAACACGGCAACTGAAGAAGATTGGACGAATTCCCCGTGTACATATTGCATGAAACACGATTCCAAAGCTACTAGAAAAGTGGTTGACTCGACTTGATTTTAGAAAAGTGGTCGACTCGACTTGATTTTTCATTAGTAGGTCTTTACCTTTTTTTATTTTCTTTTTTGTTTGATCTATGGGTCTTGTGGCATCAATGTCTATTTTGCAAGTGACATTGAAGTTCCCATCCCCACTTAAAATGATAGTGATTTATGAAAAGATTCCTCCGCTCAGGTGAAACACGGCAACTGAAGAAGATTGGACGAATTCCCCATGTACATATTGCATGAAACACGATTCCAAAGCTAATAGAAAAGTGGTTGACTCGATTTGATTTTTCATCAGTAGGTCGTTACCTTTTTTTATTTTTTATTTGTTTGATTTATGGGTCTTCTGGCATCAATGTCTGTTTTGTGTCTTTAGCTCCCTTGTTTTCATTGATTGATTCATGGTAATGTAGCTTATTAGATACATGGATGACATTATCCTAAAATTTGAATTCTAAATCACTTAATATAGAATTCACCACTATGGACCGGGGTATTCCGTTGATTGAGTTGTTGGATGTAGAAGTCTAGCATTTTCAAAGGACTTTTCTCATTATACTTGTGTGCACAAGGAAAGTTTAATTAGCTTTAATTGATCCCACTTTTTGATTGATCATTCCACAATGTCTTAACTTGATTCTCTTCTTTGATGTCGTACGTAGCACACCAAGCTCATATTGGCAGTTGATGATATGTGGTTCTCAACAGGAATGGCTAAAGGTATACGATACAAATACATACATACATATATATATATGTGTAGGTGATGAATTGGATAAATCCAATGAGCAATACATTGAAAATACCTCCACTCAAAAGTGATCCTATTGAAAGAGGCAACAATGGAACTACGGGAGAATTACTAAAAAGTTTTAAACCTATTGTAAATGTGAAAATTTAGTTCTCAATATTTTTTTTGTCAATTTAGTCATAAACCCTTTGCAATTGTGACAATTCAGTCAATCCGACCAATTTTGGCTAAGCGGTTCTGAGGTGGACGTCGGCCGATACCTAGTGACGTGGACGCTAGCCAGCACAGGCCATTTGGCCGACACTGATGTGAACAATTTTTTTATAATATTTTATTTTGTTATATTTTTATTTTATTTTATTTTTCCTTTTCCTTTTCTTCCTCTTTTTCCTTCTTCCCTACAGTGGCCGGCAAGACTCTAGGCAAGGCCTGGGGACCGCTGTTAGAGAAAAATTCCTTATGATGTTTCGAAGATGACAAAATAAATCAAAGGCTACTAACTTGCTTAATAATTGAGTAATAGACTATGTTGATGATAGAATATGTAAATGACATTATCAAGGATTATACTTGGAAAAACTAGAAGATAGACTTTATGCTGAAGCTGAACTTATCTAGACTGTGTCCAGACATTAAGGCCAAATATGTTTAGTAGCAGGATGTGTTTAGACTTACGTTCATATTGTAAAGTCTACTTCAGACGAAATACAGACGGAACACTCTCAGACTTACATACAGAATGAGACATAAGTCTATAACGTGACAAAGTCCAGAACGAGATACATGTCCAGAACGTGACAAGTTCATAACAAAGCATGTTCATACCGAGACAACTTGATAGAACATGATACAAGCCCCAAATCGTATAACGGCTAGTAATCTGATTTGGATTCTACATTAAGATAGATTTGATTGACTTAATCTAATTGATTGACAATTGGATATTAAAGACCAGAATTTTCTAAATAAAGAAAATACATTTATGGAAACCAAGATTCTGTTTGTATGGGCGATCATAATCAATTTGGGATTCTATTTCTGTCACTCAATGACTACTAAATCTTCTTGATACAGGTCTATACAATGGGTAGATTGGAAGATGGTCCTCTAGATACTGTCCAACAGCTAGTTTGGAAGTAGAGGGGTATTTAAGGAAATTAAGGACCAAGGGGCAAAATACAAATGGAGCGTAGAATCTAGAATTCCAAAGTTTGAGCGAACTTTGATCATATACTTGTCTTTCATGAGCTTAAATATTTGTGATCACGAGAGAAATACCAAAAGAGTGATTTAGTGAGATAATATGATCTACCATTAAGTATTTGCACTCAAAGTTGTGATCTCTCGTTGATCATATAGTGGAATCCAACTAGAAGGCTGTTAGCATGGAAAAGTAGACGTAGGCTTGATCTAAGCCGAACCACTATAAATTTCGTGTGCAACTTTCTCTTCTCTTAACTCTCCTTATTTAAGTCCGTTACAAATTTATAGGTTATTTCAGAAGTCTGTTCCATTGCATAACATATTTTGAACATCTTTGGTAGCTCGTTTATCAGACTCTGATCCTTATTCAGACTTTGCTCATAATTTATTTTATTTTGCATTTATTTGTCGAGACTTCTTTTAAACACCTATTCACCTCCTCTAGGTGTTCGTACTAGCATTATCAATTGGTATTAAAGCCAAGTGCTTGTTTTATTGAAGTGTTTTTACTTCTAAGCTAAAGATATTCTATGGCTAGTATCTTGGCACCAGGGCTTGTGTAAGGACAGAGCAACACAAGGCCACCATCTATTGATGGAAAAGAATACAATGTTTGGAAGAAGAGAATGAAGGCATTCCTACGATCCAGAGATCCCTTGCAATGGAATGTCGTGGAAAAAGGAATTATTCCCACCGCTACGTCTACATCAAACAAGAATGGCAAAGACAAAGAAACTGAATCCCCTACTCTTATGCTTCGGATGGAGATGTCCAAAAGAGAAGCTCTTGATGCAAAAGCTATTTATTCTTTATATTGTGCCTTGTCTCCTACAGAGTATAATAGAATCTCTTCATGTGAAATAGCTAAAAAAGTTTGGGATAGACTTGATGTTGTTAAAGAAAACTCCTAAGATGTTTTGAAGTTGACAAAACTCTTATCTAAAGTCTATTCTAAAGACTGTCAGACTTTTGTGTCAAAGTCTATCTTACAACAAAAGTCTGCCCACTCTGATAAGTTCTAGACTAAATACAAGTGAAGAACGAAGACGGAATCAAACTCAAGATTATCTTCCTCTCTTCAAAGCTTCGGTTCGTACATGATACATATGGCTTTCTGGTTGGCAATATCACCTGCGAGATTGATTATCTTTATTGGAATCAATTTAGATACATTAGATCTTTTCGGAAGGCAAGTAAACTTGGAAAAAAATTTACTTATGGAAACCAAGATCCTGATTGTATGGGCGAACATGATTGATGGGTTTTCATCACAATCTTCAAACGGCTCGAGATCTCCTTGATTGATTTTGTCCAACGGGTTGATTGGAAGAATTCTTTTGGAAAGTGCCAACGGTCGAGAAGGCATGAAAGAGTATTTAAGGAGGCCTCTCTAGTCATTCGATAGTGTGCGTGAAAGAAGAATTCCAAATTTTGAAGCTTCCCATTTACTTGTTATTCCTTACACTGTGCTCAATTTGTGCTCAAAAGAGAGAGAGACTTATAGTGTGACTTCGTGAGAGTAGTAGAGTCTCTTCATTGTGAAGTCGAGATCACAAGACTGTAAATTCTCTTTTGATTCATATTGGAAACCAGCCAGAAGGCTATCGGTGTGGGAGAGTAGACGTAGGCTTGATCTAAGCCGAACCACTATAAATTCTATGTTTCTTTTCTCTTCCCTAAATTCCTTTACTTTGTTCGTAGTTCTATTTAATAGTTAAAGTCTGAACTTGTTCAAAATTTGTTGTTCTTCAAACTCAGCTTCAAAAGCAAAATATTTTTATTAATTTTCGCAAAAATTTTCTTCACACTTAATCACCCCCTCTAGGTATTTATACTAGCATTTTCAATTGGTATCAAAGTCTGTGTACTTAACTATTGAAGTGTTTTACTTCTAAGCTAAAGATCCTCTATAGCTAGTATTTTGGCTCCAGGTTTGGTTGAAGGTCAGAGCAACACTAGACCTCCTTACTTCGATGGAAATGAGTACAATGTGTGGAAAAACAAAATGAAGGCATTTCTCAGATCGAGAGATCTCCTGGAGTGGGATGTTGTTGAAAAATGGATCAATCTCAAAGTAACATCAACCTCGGATAGAGGGAAAGAAGTTGATGTTGATGAAATAACACAAACTGAAATTACCAAGAGACAAGCTCTTGACGCAAAAGCTATCTACTCTTTATACTGTGCTTTATCTCCCATTGAATATAATTGAATTTCTTCTTGTGAAATAGTAAAAGAAGTTTGGGGCAAATTACATGTTACCTACGAAGGGACTGACCGTGTGAAGGAAACCAAAATAAACATTCTGCTTGGACGGTATGAAGCCTTCAGAATGAAGCATGGAGAATCTATTACTGATATGTTCAGTAGCTTTACAGAGTGTCGCGACCAAAATTTTCAAGTGAATCACCTAGGGTTTGGCTAATGGATTACTAAGCCTAGACTTAGCTCGGGCTCTCCCAAGCCCATCCCAATTCACGACTTAGGTTCAAGTTTATAACATGCAAATGAATTTTCAATTAGGAGTCGCCACTAATCTATTTTTGGTGGGTCGATTAGAAACCCAAGTAAAGTAACGGGAGATTTACTTTACTCCTATGAACCAGAGATTATGAGTTCGGGAACTTGGTTACGCTAGATTTCTCTAACGCCTTTTCGGTACCTTTCTCTTTTATTTCAAAAAAAATATTTTGCAGGCACTTTGAATTAATTTTAATTTACTTTCCTAACATGTGAGGTGATCACACGGGTACACAAACCACCAATTTAACACCCAAGAAAGCAAATAAATAAAATGCAGGACTTACCTCATAGCAACGAAAGCATCTGCAATGTTAGATCAGAATTCACATAAGCAATCCTAGATATGATTTCTAATTAACACGCCATCACTCAATTTCTCATTTTCACTTTTTAACGAGAATTTAATCCATATGCAATGCAATGCTTCTAATATAATATGAAATGATATGGCATGGTAACATGTCCTAAACTATATGAACGAGTAAAACTTTTTGTGATTTCTTAATGAACATGCAATAATTAAATATGCAATCTAAATTAACCAAAATGACTTAATTCTAATGACGTGCAATGCAATGCAATGACGTACAAAATTATTTTAACTAAAATGACATGCAACATGCAATTTAATATGCGAGCTATATGTCACGCAACATTTATTAAATGACCTAATCTAATGACGGGCAATTTCTAATTAAATGAACCTAGCAACAATCAATAAATGACGTGCATTTCATGAACCTAATTCTACATGACATGTGCATGATTTTTTATAATTTTTTATAAGCATGCAATCTATCCTAATATGCAATGACGTGCAAATAGTGCCCTAATTCTAATTTTTTTCTTTTTCTTTTATGAAATTAGAAATTAAAATTGCCGAATAATTAAACATGCAGCTCAAATTTTAAAACTAACATCCTAAATTCCTAAATGAATGCATTTTTTTTGGATTTTTGTTTAAAAATTCGAAATAAAATCCCTATTCTAAATATGCAAGATAACAAGAAATATTCTAAAACAAACCTAATCCTAATTCAAATATTTTTGGATTTTTTCTTTTACGAAAATAAAATTGACTCAAACACCATGACAACAAATCAAGCAAGATAAGATTGATATCCAAAAAATTGGCGAACCATATCTCGCGCATGAGATTGGGTTGACCAATTTTAAAATTAAATTGCGAATCGAATCTTGGGCGTGAGATCGTCGTTTTTTGCAAGGGATTGCGAGTCGGATTTCGGGCGTAAAAATCGGACTGTCAATCCCTAACTTGAGGGGCTAATTCATGTCGGAATCTCAATCATACATCTAGGAACAATTCCACTAAAAAAAAAAACAAAATATAAAAGAAAATAAACAAACAAAAAATAAATAAATAAAAGGACTACCTAATTTTTTTCTTTTTTTTTTTTTTTTGTTTTTGTCCTGTTTTTCCTTCTTTTCCAGGCATGGCTCGCTCGTGGTGGGTCGCCAAGGATAACGGGTCGATCGGTCTGGCAAGGGGAACTCCGGCAAGGGCGACGAGCGGACCGGCGACAACACCAAGGGCGGAGAGCAATGGGGCGGCTCCAGGCGACGTCAGACAGAGCAACTCGGGTTGCAGCAGCTGGTGAGGTCGCTCGGCAGTAGTTGGATCAGCAGCAAAACAGGGGAGTTGCTTCGCGTCGTAAGGCTACAGGGCAGTTACTCGCGGAGGTTTAGATCAAGCGCGGTGCTGGGCTGAGACATAGCGGCGGCGACGTCTATCGTGATTGGCAGCAGAGGCACGGCTGAGTGGACAGTGGCACGGCGAAGTAGCAGTGGTCATTAGGGAAACAGAGTGCTGCAGGTGTCTTTGCTCGGAGGGAAGGCAGCTCGACAGCAGGGGCGAAGCAGGGACAGCGGTGGGGTTAGGTTGTTGTTCAGGCGGAGAAATCGAGCAGCAGGGAGTAGCAATGGCAAACGGGGCACAGGCAGAGCGTGGTGGGGACAGTAGCAGCGGGCATCGAGTCACGCGGCTATGGCGACTTCTGGTGAGACAGAGCGGGGCAGGAGCGGCTTCGGCGTCAGGCTTTATGGACGGCAACCGGTGGCACGGAAACTGGCAGCGGCGCAAGAACCGGTGACTAGGGGTGTCGGCAAGGGGCCTGAAGAAGAGAAACAATGATTTTTCTCTATCCGCTGCACGTTCAGTCACTTCCTCTATCTTTGTGTCTTTTCTGCTGACCTTTTGACCTTCTACAACACTTTTGCAGAAGGAAAAAGCCAAACCTTTTTTTAACGAAAACCTCCCCCACTCGGGGGAACCAAAGAAATGGAGGCTCTTCTCTCTTTTGTTGTGCTTGATTTTCGTTTTTTACTTCAATCGAGAAAAGACCCCCTTGACTTCTCATGCATACGGCCTTTTATAGGGTAGGGAAATAGGTTTTCAATTTCCCCTTCGAATCTACATCCACAATACTTTTTCACCAACTTATCCCATATTGATAAGGATCCAAGATTATGATGGAATTTTTCTTTAAATCCAAATCTTGTAAAGACAAATTGCAATATTTTTTACCCATCTGCCCTATCCAAAAAATTCATATCCCGGAAAAATTTCAAAATTTCTATTTTCCCACGAGATAATTTTCGATTATTAAAAAAAAAACATAAACTTGGGCCAACCTGCTCATTTCGTGGGCTTGGTCCAACTAATTTGAACCCATCCACCACCGGTCCAATAAAATGCCAAAAATGCAAATTAAAAATAAATGCACCTAACTCTATATGTTATGCAATTAATATTTTTTTAGGGATAAAGTTAATCCCTAATTTTCTATGCAATAAACAAATAACTGAAACGTCAAAATTTAGGTGTCAACACAGAGATTATGAATGGTCTGGCTTATCAAGGTCAACTAATTTCTGGATCAATGAAAGTTAACAAACTGCTGCGTGGACTCTCAAAAGACTGGAATCATGTGAAGACTTCAACTAGAGAAACTCAGAGGATTAGAAACTCAGAGGATCATAACTCTATCAGTTGACGAATTGATAGGCACACTTCAGTCGTGCGAAGTGGAGCAGATAAATGATGAAGAAGATCCTAAAGGTAAGAGATCAATTGCTTTAAAATCTAACATTGATTCTGATGATATAGATTCATATGATGATATGTATGATGAGGAGCTGGTGCATATGATTAAGAAATTCAGAAAGCTGAATAGAAAGTGAAGAAGATTCAACTGGAAGAAGCAGAGCACGCAGAATTTCCAGAAGAAACCAATGAAAAGCAATGAAACTAGTAATGATGTTATATGCTTCGAGTGTAAGAAAAGGGGCAAATCAGACCTAACTGTCCTATGTTGAAGAAGAAGAAAGGAAAAAATGAGAAGTACAAAAAGGCTCTCAAAGATGAAACTTAAAGTGACACCGAGTGTGAGGAAAGCGAAAAGGAATATGCCAACATATGTCTGATGGCTCATTCTGAATCAGAGTCAAAATCAGAAACAGACTCTAATTCAGAATCAGACAAAGAAATTGAGGTTAGTGATTCAAAAATTCTTGTCAAAGTATCTAAGTACATAGATGAACTTTGTCTCAATCTTAAATCAATCTTAAATCATCTCTTAAAAGGATTTCCGAACTAAAAATGGAGAATTATAAGCTAAGGCAACAGGAAGTTTCTTGAAAAGAAAAATTTGAAAGTCTGAAAACAAATTTTGATTATTTGAAAGAAAATACCGATTCTCTTTCAAAGGAAAATACTATTTTGAAAAGAGATATTTCAAACATTACAAAAAGATTTTCAAAAGGATCCGAAAGACTGGAGAAACTTCTTTCAACTCAAATACCCTACTTTAACAAATCTGATTTGGGTATGACTTCAAAAACTGTTCCATTAATCGATTTTTCCAAAGTAAAAAAAAGAATTAAACAAAGACCTACAAAGGCATTTTATAAAAATCATTTTTAAAATTTTTTTGTAAAACATGTTGGCCGAAGTGCACTCAGATGCTCAAAGTGTAATAGTTCAGAACATTTCAAGAAAGAATGTCCTAACGTTTGAAGACCAATTAAGAAGGACTGGGCAAAGACTATCTTTAATACTAACTATCCTGGACCCAAGAAAATCTGGGTACCAAAGAAAGTTTCAGTTTTTCTTTTGATTACAAGTCACTATTAAAAGAAAGATTAAATGATATTTGGATAATGGCTATTCAAGGCATATGACAGGAGACTCAAGCTGCTTCATAAAGCTTGTTAGACTAAATGGAGGAAAAATGTCTTTTGGAGGAAATAGTAAAAGAAAAATTAAGGGATATGGAACTGTGAAGATTGGAAGCCTGACTATCAACAATGTTTCCTTGGTGGAAGATTTGAACTACAATTTACTGAGTATAAGTCAGCTTTATGATACTGGTTTCAAAATAAACTTCCAAAAAGGCATTTGTTCTGGAACGAGTCAAGACTTCTCTCAATCTTTTACTAGTCGAATGCATGGCAACATATACCTTTTGGACGTAAACCCAGAAAGCTCTCAGTGCCTTATCTCTACTCAAGATGAAGCACGCCTTTGGCATCGGAAGCTTGGTTATGTTAATATGAAACAAATTGCTAAAGTTTCTTCTAAGAAATTGGTTCGAGGCCTTCCTAATCTGGCTTATCAGAAGTCTGAATTATGCACTCCCAGTGTCTTAGGAAAACAGGTCAGAAGTTCCTTTAAATCTGTAAATCAAGTTTCTACCAGTCGAGTTTTGCAGCTTCTCCATATGGATCTTTTTGGACCAACCGGAACTTAGAGTATTGGTGGAAAGAAATATTGCTTAGTAATCGTGGATGATTACTCTCGCTTCACTTGAGTATACCTTTTGGCAAGTAAGTTTGAAAGCTTTTGTTATTTCTTGAAATTTGTCAAGAAAGTTCAGAATGAAAAGGGTTATGCTATTTCAAGCATACGAACTGACCATGGAGGTGAGTTTGAAAATTAGGACTCTGTGAAGTTTTGTGATGAATTTGGTTTTCAGCATGTTTTCTCTTCCCCATACACTCCAGAACAAAATGGGGTATTGGAAAGGAAGAACAGATTCTTACAAGAGATGGCCAAAACTCTCTTGATAGAGAGCAAAATATCTTCTCGATTTTGGGTAGAAGCAGTTTCCACTACTTGCTATAGTACCAACGGAGTATTCTTGAGATCTATTTTAGAGAAAACTCCTTATGAAGTGTATAAAGGAAGGAAGCCGAACGTTTCCTACTTTCATGTCTTTGGCTGTAAATGTTTTATTTTGAAGAATGCGAATGATCGATCTGGAAAGTTTGAGGAGAAATTAGACGAAGGAATCTTCCTGAGATATTCGACTTCAAGCAAAACCTACAGGATTTTTAACAAGAAGACTTAATCCATGGAAGAATCTATGAACTTTAAGTTTCAGGATAATGTGCAGAATTAACCAGATCAGACTCAACTTGAAGAGTTTGAACTTGTTCCAAACTTAACAAAGTCTATTTCTCCCGAAGAGGTTCAGACTTCTGGAGAACAGCAGCAAGCAGATTGAGAAGATTCAAACGAAGTAGAAGATCAACAGACTCTCAGACCAAACAACAATTGGAAGCACAAGTCGAGTCATCCCAAAGAACTCATCATTGGTAACATTGATGAAGGAATTCGCACCAAATCCAAAGGAAGAGAAGAGTCTAGTGCTCTAGCACTTGTTTATGAGATAGAACCAAAAGGAGTAGACGAAGCTCTGTCTGATGAAAGCTGGATATAAGCTATAAAGAAAGAACTTAGACAATTTAGTATCAACGATGTATGGGTGCTAATTCCAAAACCCAAAGGCAAATATGTGATTAGAATGAAATGGATTTTTAGGAATAAGATGAATGAGAAAGGAAAAGTGATTAGAAACAAAGCAAGTCTCGTAGCGAAAGGATATACACAGGAAAAATGGATAGACTTGCTTTTGCTTGTTATAAAAATTTCGGCAAAAGAACGCTTCAAGTGGCATAACTTGGCACAAAGAGACACTTAAGTGCCATAACTTACGAAAGTGACACTTAAGTGCCACATTTTAAGAAAAGTGGGACACCTAAGTGCCACCTCCGGCGAAACCGACAGGAAATCAGACGTGGCAATTAAATATTAATATTTCTCACCGAGGTGGCTCGCCGGAGAGCTGACTCGGCTCTAATTCACCCAAAATGACGTCGTTTCTATAGTTGGCCAAAATAGAGCTCTTAAATCGGCCAAAACGACGTCGTTTTGGCATAATTTAATTTTAATATAATATAAAAATTAATTAAACTAAATTTAAGATAAAATAATAATATAATTTATATTTATTTTTTTTTTAAAAAGGTTGGAGGTGGAGGAGTAAGGCAGCCGGCGGCCGAGGGTTGAGCCCTCGCCGCCGCCACCTCCCCGTAGTCGTCGGAAGGTGGGGGAGGGTTAGCCAGGGCTGCCGAGCCTTGGCCGAAAACTGGTGGCCCTAGCCGCCCTAGATCTAGGCTGAAGGCACGCAGGCCCTCGTTGTCGGCCCTTGGCTAGGGCTCAGTGTCCCCAGCCCTCAGCATTGGCTGCCTCCCTCCTCTTCCTTTCTCCTCCTCAGCCGCCGGCTGCCTCCCCTCTTCCTCCTTCCCACCTCGCCCAGATTTGGCGAGGGTTGGCGACCCTCACTTGGTTGGGCTAATGGCTGCCGTCTGCTGGGGGTCGCTTCAATGGGTGGCGGCCCTTAGCTTGGCTGGGCGAGGGCCGTTGATCCTCGCCGGATCTGGGCGAGGGTTGCGACCCTCGCCACCGGTCGGCTAGGGTCACCGGCCCTTAGTCAAGGCCTGGTAACCTCGGCCGACCCTCCCCCCTCCGTCGTCGACCCTTCTCAGCGGCGGTGGGGAGGCGGCAGTGGCGGCTGAGGGCTGAGCCCTGAACTACCTCCCTTTTTGTTTTGATTTTGGCACTTAATTGTCACTTTCGTAAGTTATGGCACTTAAGTGTCTCATTATGCCAAGTTATGGCACTCTAGGGGTCCACGTCTCTAAAAATTTTAGGTTATTCCAGATGGATGTTAAAAGTGCCTTCCTCAATAGATTCATTCAAAAATAAGTCTATGTGAAACAATCACTAGGATTTGAAGATCCAAGGAAACTAGACTCTGTCTACAAACTGAAAAAGACGTTGTATGGACTAAAGCAGGCACCTCGAGTTGGTATGAAAGGTTGAGTAAGTTTCCAACTTAGAATGGTTTTGAAAATGGAAATGTTGATACTACTTTGTTTATAAAGAGAGAATGAAAAGATTTTCTACTAATACAAATTTATGTAGATGATATTATCTTTAGTTCTCGTAATGAAAATCGTTGCAAGAAAATTTCAAGATCTATGTAGGATGAATTCAAAATGAGCATGATGGGTGAATTAACCTTCTTTCTGGGATTGCAAGTTAGACAATCGAAAAAAGGTATATTCATTCACCAATAGAAATATGCAAAAGATCTCATCAAGAAATTTGGGTTGGAGAATTGCAAGAAGACAGAGACACCAATGTCAAGTTCTTCAAAATTGGACAAGGATGAAGGAGAGAAGAAAGTAGATCAAAAGCTATAAAGAAGTATGGTCGGTTCTCTTCTTTACCTTATTGTCTCTAGACCTGATATTTTATTTAGTGTTTCCATCTATGATAGATTTCAGTCTTATCCAAGAGAATCTCATTTAAGTGCTGTAAAACGCATCATTAAATATGTTGCGACTTCTCCAAAGCTAGGTCTATGGTATCCAAAAGAATGAGACTTTACTCTACTTGGATATTCTGATGTTGATTTAGCCGGTTGTAGAGTCAAAAGAAAAAAACACATCTAACACTTGTCAACTGTTGGGAAACATGCTGGTATCTTGGTTCTCAAGAAAGCAAAGTACTGTAGCATTATCAATATAAAAAACAGAGTATGTTGCTCTTGGAAGTTGTTGCTCTCAAATCCTATGGATAAAACAACAACTAATAGACTTTAGAATAGAAGAATCATGTCCGAGATCAGATGCGACAACACCAGTGCTATTAATCTCACCAAGAACCTAATTCTTCATTCGAGGGCGAAGCATATAGAGATTCGACATTATTTTATAATGGATCATGTCCATAATGGGGAGATTATGGGTTAGTTCATTGATTCGAAGGATCAGCTGGCAGACATTTTTACGAAGCCTCTGGAGAAAAACTTATTTGAATCTATTTGCAACAAGCTGAATACTATTTCTCTTCTGGATTAAAGTCTGAAGTTGATCAGACTCAGAATTTCAACAAGCTATTTTAGTATGAGAATCTCTCGAATCCAGGTATTTTAATTTTTGGTATGAAAATGTATGATTATCTGAATCGTCGCTTGCCTAATTTATTTTTAGAAATTACTATTTCATTGATAATTTTCTGATTTCAAATTTTTGTAAGTTACATTTTTTTTTTAAATTTGTTTTGAAAATGCATTTTTCATGTGACATTTCGAATACCCCTTTTCATTTTCTTTATATACCTTATAGTATTTCCTTGGAGCACATTATTTCAAAACCCTAAAATATAAATTCTCTTCTCCCTTGACTTTTACTCTCAAGATCTCTTTGCAAGTTTCCATCTTTTCTTCACTCAAACATGTCTACGAAATCCTCCAAGTCTGCATCCATGTCATACCAAAGGAAATCCTCTCGGATCGCAAGTAAGGGGCCTCGGAATGTGCCAGAAGGGCACACATTTTGATCTCACTGAAGAAGAATCTTTGCAGAATTCTATGCAAAACTCTCCACAGAACTCTCCGTGCCAACCTATGGAAGAAGAAGTTGAACAAGATGTTGTTCCTGTTAGAGTCTTAACACCCCAGGTTCTTTACAAGCACTATAATGATCTGAAACAGGGTGGTTCTCCAATGTCCTTTATCACTAATTTTCTAAAAGGACATGGACATGGGAATGAAACGGTGTTCTTAAGAGCTATGGAATGCTTGGGTATAGTGCCGAAAGGATCGGCAGAAAAGCTTTTCTTAATTTTCCTTCTGATCCTAGATTTAGTTATGAGAATAAGCTTGAAAGTAAGAATGATGATGAGCGGATGTTTTTGAATTTTCAACCAAGAATGGGTGTGGCTGCTAATGAACTTGGTGAAAGAACAAAACTATTTCATTCTAAGGAGCACAAAAGGGTTTATACCCAAATGTTGAACAGAGGGGTGATAAACTCTCGAACAGTAGATTTTGACTTCTTGGACTCAATCAAGGTTAACTTGAGGGAAAAGTTGGCATTCCTTCAACTTGAGAAATTCTGTGTTGAGATGGCTGTGGCTTATCCGGAATTGACAGCATACTTCTACTCAAATATGCCTTTTCTTAATCAAAATGGAATTCAGTTTACTGTGAGTGATAAAGCCTATGTCATGGATGTTGACATTCTGGCAAACATTCTACGGGTGGAAACTAGTATGAACACCTAGAGGGGGGTGAATAGGTGTGAAGACAATTTTTCACAAAGAACAGTAGAAATATTTTTCTTTTGAAACTAAGTTTGAAGAACAACAGATTTTGAGCGAATTCATACTTTAGCAGTTAAATAGAACTACGAACAAAATAGTTTAGGGAAGAGAATAAGAAGACATAATTTATATTGGTTCGGCTTAAATCAAGCTTACGTCCACTCTCTCATGCTGACAGCCTCCTGGTTGGTTTCCACTAAGAATCAAAAGAGAATTTACAATCTATGATCTCAACTTCACAATGAAGAGTCTCTACTGCTCTCTCACGAAGTCACACTATAAGTTTCTTTCTTTTGAGTACAACTTTGAGCTCAGTGTAAGAAGTAACAAGAAAATGAGAAGTTTCAGAATTTTGAATTTTCTCTTTCACGCACACTTTCGAACAACTAGAGAGTCCTCCTTAAATACTCCTTCATGCATTCTCGACCGTTGGCACTTTCCAAAGGAATTCTTCCAATCAACTCGTTGGACAGAATCAATCAAGGAGATTTCGAGCCGTTTGGAGATTTTGATGAAAGTCGGTCAATCCTATTTGCCCATACAATCAGGATCTTGGTTTCCATAAGTAGATTCTTTCCAAATTTACTTTCCTTCTGAAAAGATTTGATGTATCTAAATTGATTCCAATAAAGATAATCAATCTCGTAAGTGATATTTCCAATCGGAATACCATATAAAACCTGTACGAATTGAATCCTTGAAGAAAGAGAGATAATCCTGTGTCTGGATAAGTCTTCATTCTTCTCTTGTGTTCAATCTGGAATTTGTCAGAGTGGGTAGACTTCTGATGTAAAACAGACTTTGACACAAAAGTCCGGTAGTCTTCAGACTTTGACACAAAAGTCTGGAAATTTTCTGAATAGAATATAGATAAGTTTTGTCAGTTTCAAAACATCAAAGGAGTTTTCTCCAACAATCTCCCCCTTTTTTTTATGGTGACAAAACTTTTCTACAGATTTAAAGATTTATAACATGCAAAACAACTCTTAGCAATACATGATGTCTTATAAAAACAATTAGTTAAGGATTTGGATAGCATTGATTCTGCAACCATAGAAAGCATGTTAATCTTGAAAAATTAGACACACATCAAGATTTAAACATCCACATCCATAACCATCACTACCACAAGAATTGTTGCAGAGTATAAGTGTTCAAAACATCAAACAAACTCAAATCAAATCTGTTTTAAAAGTTCAAATCTACACATGCTCCCCCTTTTTGTCAACAGCAAAAAGTGGAGAAAGTCAAAATAAAAAAGAGATAAATGGAATCAAGGTTGTGGAGGAACTCGAACTAGTTGGAAATCCCCCATGGACTGCATTGCCTCCTCAACCTTCTGGCACTAACGATGAACATTCTCGACTTGAGTCTGAACAGTCTGATCATTCTTGACCACAGTCTGAGACACTTGTTGATTCAAAGTTTGAACCTGAGTGTCTAAAAACTATACCTTTCCAATGTGAAAATTAGAGGTAGATCTCAAAGCAGTGTGAAGTTTCTGAATCTCAATCTCCATGGCGTATTGCTAAGCTTTAACCTCTAAAAGAGGTTCTAACATCCTTGGATAGTCAGCATTTGGTTCAGTCTGCACATTAGCTTCAGTGAATTGAATTCGTGGAGAGTTCAGAGATGAGGGAACATCAACTTGTCTAGCCTCATGACTCGTAGTAGATTCTGCAGTGTCAGCTTCAGGAAATTGAGAAGCATAAACATCTTCCAGGTTTGCAAGAGATTGACTTATGCCATCACTCGCCAAATGAGGAGAATAAGTCACTATTTTCTCAACAGCTCCCCCTGTTTCTGTGCCTACAGGTGGAGAAGGGATTCCTTCTTCACGTGTCTTCTCATTTTCAGAACGAGAGTGATGTTCTTTCTCTGTATGTACTCCTACTGGTCCATTCCTAATTGCTTCGGAATCCTCAGATAAAGATATTGCAACTGTCGCTTCATAAGAGTCATTCTCACCCTTGTTTTCATAATGACCTTCTTCTTCTTTTCTTGCTTCTTCTTCTCTTTCTGCTTCTTCCTTCTCTGTTTCTTCTTCTTCTTCTTCTTGCTCTTTTTCTTCTTTGTTTCCTCCTTCATTTTCCTTTGGTTGCTCAAAACCAACAAAACCGTGAAGATTCTTTAAGGCAATGGCAAAAATTGTAAGATCATCTTCATCATCTTCATCCTGTAAGATAAGTGATCTCATCTTCTTTACAGGTTCATGCACAACTTTCTTGCCTTTCCAATTTCTTCCAGCAGAATCTTGCTTGGTTTTGCTTGATGACTCATTCTTCAAGTGCTTAATAGCCTTGTTCAGATCTTTCAATCTCATCTTCGAAATCATCTTCAGTCCTATTTCCGTAGGAGCAACAGTTCGAGAGCAAAGTGAGGTGAGAAACTGAATCTGAAAATGTCTAAACAACTGTGTAACCAACGCAGAATAAGGCAATTTTCCTTTATCCTTCATAACTATCTAGTACATGTGCATCAGGATAGTATGAGGGAGTGAAAATCCCATCCCATTGCAGATAGCAAATGTGAGTCTTGCTTCGAATTTGGAAACATCTGTTTTTGATGCAGCCTTCAGTCTGATGCAGTTAAGGACAATTTTGTGCAGTAGAACATTTGAAGCTGTCAATCTAAAATATGTGATGCCTCCTTCTATTAATCTATCATTTACAAGAAACCTGGTTGCTTGTCCTACGAAGACATTGATCAGTTCAAAACCACTCCTTTCTACCCCAAGAATGTCAGCTAGAATGTCAACATCCACCACATAGTCTTTATCACTCACAATAAACTGGATTCGATTCTGGTCAATAAAAGACAGATTCGAATAGAAAAATGCTGTTAATTCTAGATATGCAACAACCGTCTCAGAACAGAAATTCTCGAGTTGAAGGAAGGCTAACTTTTCCCTCAAGTTAACCTTGATCGAGTCTAAGAAATCAAAATCGACAGTTCGAGGGTTTGTCACCCCTCTCTTCAGCATTTGGGTGTAAACTCTTTTGTGCTCCTTAGAACGAAACAATCTTGTTCTCTCTCTCCAGGAACATCAGCAGCAACACCCATTCTAGGTTTGAAATTTGAATAAAACTGCTCATCATCATCCTTGTTTTCAGGATGATCAGAATTGAACCTAGGGTCTAAAGGAAAATAAAGAAAGGCTTTGTCTGCCGATTCTTTTGGTGCTATACCTAACCGTTCCATCGTTCTTAAGAACACGGTCTCATTTCTATATCCTTTTTCTTTTAGAAAATCAGTGATAAAAGCCATAGGAGTACCACCCTGCTTCAAATAAGTGTAATGCGTATAGAGAACCTGGGGTCTTGAGGTTCTAAGAGGAATTGCATCCTGCTTGACTTCCTCTTCCAGAGGTTGGTGCGGAGGATTCTATGTAAAGTTCTTCGGCGAGTTTTGTGGAGATTGCTGTGGAGAGTTGCGTGGAGAGTCTTCCTCAGTGAGATCGAAATGTGTCTACCCTTCTGGCACATTCTGAGGTCCCTTGCTTGTAATCCCAAAGGATTTCCGTTGGTAAGACATGGATGCAGGCTTGGAGGATTTCACAGACAGTTCGAGTGAAAAAGATGAAAACTTGCAAAACTAACTTGAGAGTAAAATACAAGAGAGTAAGTGAATCGATATTCTAGGGTTTGAGAAGAAATGATTGAAAGAAATACTAGAAAGTATTTAAAGAAAATGAGAGGTCACAACAAAAAAGAGGTATTCGAACCATCATAAGGAAAAAAGAAAAATGTCTTTTCGGAATAAACTGAAAATGGAAACTGCCAAGAATTTGAAATTTGAAAAAGATAACTGCTTAAAATAACATAGGCAAGTAATGATTCAAATAAAAACGTACCTGTTTAGTATTTTCATACTAAAATTGAAAATACCTGGATTGAAGAGATATTCTCTTACTGAAGTAGCCTCTTTAAATTCTGCGTCTGACCAGCTTTAGACTTTACTCCATGAGAGAAATAATATTCAGCTTGTGGCAAATAGACTCAAATAAATTTTTCTCCAGAGGCTTTGTAAAGATGTCTGCCAGTTGATTCTTCGAATCAATGAACTGAATCATAATCTCTCTTATAAAGTGATGTCGAATCTCTATATGCTTCTTCCTTGAATGAAGAATTGGGTTCTTGGTGAGATTAATAGCATTGGTGTTGTTGTATCTGATCTCGGTACACGATTCTTCAATCCCAAAGTCTTTTAGTTGTTGTCTTATCCATAGGATTTGAGAGCAACAACTTCTAAGAGCAACATATTCTACTTCTGCTGTTGATAGTGCTACAATACTTTGCTTTCTTGAGAACCAAGATACCAACATATTTCCGAACAGTTGACAAGTGCCAGATGTGCTCTTTCTATCGACTTTACAACTGGCTAAATCAATGTCTGAATATCCAAAAAAAGTAAAATCTCATTCTTTTGGATACCACAGACCCAACTTTGGAGAAGTCACAACATGTTTAATGATGTGTTTTGCAGCACTTAAATGAGATTCTCTTGGATCAGACTGAAATCTAGCACACATGCAAACACTAAATAAACTATTAGGTCTAGAAGCTCCCATACATTGTTGATGCTGAATTGTCTGAGTTCTTCCTACATAGCTTTTATCCAACTTTCATCAAACAAAGCTTCGTTTACTCCTTTTGGTTCTATCTCAGAAACAAGTGCTAGGGCACTAGACTCTTCTCTTCCTCTAGATTTGGTGCGGATTCTTTCATCAACATTGCCAACGATGAGTTCTTTGGGATGACTTGATGTGGCACCCCGAATCCCTCTTAGGACGCCACAGGCACCAACGTTTCACCTTATTACATCTCTAAGAAGAAGCGTCGAAATTAGTAGACACATTTTTTTTTTTTAAAACGGTCCCAGCGCGACTCTTTAGCGGAAGCAAAATAAAATATCACCATCTCTCCCTCCATCAACCATGATACAAATACACACCACTAATCATCATGATTAAAAGACAAGCCATGACACTTTATTTACATATATCCAAGATGGGATTTCTTTGGGTCAGTACATCAAAAGGAAAAGCCAGGACTCAGCCACGTCCGGCCTAAAACCCCAAAAAGAACCCTCGACCCACTACAATTCACGTGCAACAATCCCCATCATCAGTGTCGGCTAACTATCCCCAAAAAGATCCAGCTCCTACTCGTCACGCACGGGCCCTCACACCCAACCCGGTGCATCAGGCGGTGGCGGCGGCAACATCCCACGCATCACACCGTCGCGACGAATGTGGACGGATATGAACTCCTGGACAACAGGGCCCCCAGCTAGGCCTACATCGTACATGACTAAACAGCGCACTCGAATATACGTCAATCCAGGAACAGAGGGATAGCCAAACTCCTCGCACTCGACCTCTACATCGGATGGTAGGCCGTAAAACACACTCCGCGTGACAGCAGGGAGCGGCATGCTGCTAATCTGAAATGTTGGTCCTCCAAAGGGGTGAGTACAACCACTCAGCAGGTAAAAGAATCCAATAGCCACTCAATGCATCATACAATACAATCATAACATCATACATGCCATTTATGCATCCATGCGTGCTTACCTCGAAGCCATGCATATACCATCATACATCTTCATGACAATCATAACGCATACATGTCGTTATGTCATAGGTTATCATCATCATGTCATACACATGTACCATCATATCATACATATGCCATCATCATTATGTCCTAGACATATCATCATCATCATCATATCATATCATATATCATCATCATGCCATAGGTGATCATCATCATATCATGTCATCATTTTTCACTTTTATCTTTCAATTCAATCACCACTTCCGGCATCGCAAGATAACCCTACGGCACACACCACCGGGCATCCGGCCCCCCACATTCCGGGCATCTCGCATCCCAACTGGCATCACAAGGCATCCCTCGGGCAAAAACCTCCGAGGCTTCCGGCATTTACACTCCCTGGCCGGGCATCTCGCACCCCAACTAGCGTCACGAGGCATCCCCCTGGGCACAAACCTCCAGGGCTTCCGGCACCCCCACTTCTCGGGCATCTCGAAACTCCCGAGGACAATCCGGCCTTGTATCTCAATACAATCCGGCTTCCGGCACCCCCCATCCCGGGCATCCTGACACTCCCAGGGCATTATCATCCGCCATAACAGTTTTCCTCATTTATCACTATCCATGTTCACCAATTCCGGTCTCAATTTAGCATGCCATATGATGTAATGGCAAACAAAATCATATTCAGCATTGAATTCATACATAATATAGCTGTCTCGGGACGCCAAAAGTGTGATATAGCTTGCAAAACACCACTATGGACTCCGATATCCAAAAGGGGGATGAGCCGTCCCAATATCGACTCCACATAATCTTGACCTTCTTTACTTAATTTGTTCCACCACCCTCTTGAGCTCAATCTTGGGAGTTGGAATGAATTGAACATCGGATCTCCCCATTGTATATAGATTAAGTTTTACGATCAACCTAGTGTCATGGTCCAAAAGAAAGTGCAATAAAGTAAATAAATTGCGTATTATAAGGTGAGAATACTTACTTCACAAAAAAAAAAAAATGGCAACCACATTGACAGGCGCATGAGATGTGAGGCTTAACACCTAAACTACAAGGCTTAGCAAAATGGAGCTAAGAGGATGATCTGACCGTTGCAGTCTCGCATTAACGTGTCAGGTCCTCCTAACCCAGGCTCAGTCGAATGGAATGCCTAATAATCACGTAGTCTCGCGGATATGGACAAACACATTCGACACAATGAAGAACTTTCGGGGAAGAGAAGATCAACCTCTTTATAGCAATCTCGCTTTAGAGGAAGTATCCTTCTCAACACCATCCTAAGGATCCTATCGCAGCCCAGGTCCGGCAGCAGGTTGTGTGTGCAATAGTGTAGTGCTAAAAACAATAAAACATGCACAACAGTTTAATTGCAAACAACACTTCTATAGTTTAAATTCAACCATTCATCATTAACCCCATCCTGCAAAACAAGGGTTAGCAAAGACTACTCCCCTTATACCTCCCATTTGCAAAAACATTTAACATTTTATGTTAGGAGCGTACCTTGTTTCCATGCTGCCAAACAAAATATATTTAAAAAAAAAAAAAAAAAAAAAAACAGGCCTATGTCCACTATGAGTTTTAACTCTGTCCCCAGCGGAGTCGCCAAGCTGTCGCGACCCTCCCGAATTCTTTTGAAGGTGAATTACACAAAAGGCTAATAGATTACTAAGTCCGAAGACTTGGCACGGACCCTCCCAAGTCCTACCAATCGCGACTTAATGTTAAGAAATTAATCTATTTAAACATGCAATTATACTCAATTTGGAGCCGCCACTAACCAATTAGGGTTGGTTAGAAACCCAAGTAAAGTATGGGAGAATACTTTACTTTTGCGAACTAGAGATTCAGTAAGTCCGGGGACATGGTTATGCTAGATTAATCTAACGCCCTTTCGGTACCTTTTATTTTAATTTCAAAAATATTTTGCAGGCGATGTTGATCAATTTTAACTTAAGCTACTAACATGCAAATGGTGGTCATGCGGGTGCACAATCAATAAAATAACATTCAATTAAAAAAATGCTAATAAAAATGCATGCCTTAAACATGATTTCTAAATGACATGACACCTAATTTTTCTTATTATGCAATCTTAATCTAAACTTAATATGCATGAATTTTACTTTAATGATATATGAAATGCGATTTATATGGCATAATTTGAACTATCACCATATGTGTGCAATCTAATTTGTATAATCCTAAATATGCATGTACTACATGATATGGGATGAATGACATAATAATTATATATGCATGTTCTTTTTTATGATTTTTTTTTTTTTTTTTTTATGTATGCAACATATACTAAACAACGATGACATAAAATGGGATTAATTATGAACTAACCTATTAACTAACTAAATAAATGACTTTTGTATTTTCTTTTTTTTAAATGACTTAATAATTCTTATTAAGAAAAACAATACTAATCTTTGGATTTTTTTAATTAAAAAAAAACTATACGACGAGAATATTAACCTATGACCCACTAATTGAAGCGCAACGTATGGTGTGCACATTATGAAATCTATATAACCTAGATAACATTTTTAGTTTTGGTTTTATTAAAGGGAAATTAACCTAATCCTATATGAATCTAAAAAAATCAAAATGCAAAGCTTTAAATATGAAATGCATATGGACCTAAATACCTAAATCCTAGATATGACATATGATGCATGATATGTGATGAACAAATAACGATAACGCACCAAAAAAAAAAAAACATCCATTTAAATCAATGGCATATTATTTTAATAATGCAAAGCAATTCCTGAATTTGCCATGAAAAGTCGAAATAATCAAAAATCTAACCCGACGTCTCGCGGCTCAATATTTTTGATTATTATGACTTAATATGACAAATTCCTAATGATAAAAATAAATCAAGTTAGAATATAAAAAAAAGAATATTTGAACTGAATTTAGCCTAAAGGAATTACCTAATGAAGGGCACGGCTTTTGTTGCTAAAAAACAGCACCTGCACAAAGAGAAAATAGAGAACAGCCCCAAGGAAAGATCACGTCTCGACTTGGGGGTGTAATTTGGCCGAGTGTGAACGATGGGAGAGAAACAGTATCAGATCAGCCACGTCAAACTCACAGCAACATTGGTTCGTCCAGTAACAAAAGTGATAAAAACCGGTCAACGAAACCACTGAGTTGACCCAAAATTGGGCGGTAACTTTGGCAACAGGAACCAGCAAAGGATCTCTGGAAAACAGTGGTGGCGAGCGGCTGAGGTGCATACACAGCGGAAGGCAGGTGTCGTAGTCGTCGGAGCTCTGGCGAGAGGTAACAAGCCCGAACCAGCAATGGCAAGGCAGCAACTGTCGCTGGCACAGGAGCAGCAGAGGGCGGGCGGTTCGGTGAGGGGTCTTGGTTCAAAACAAGGGCTGTCCGTCGGAGGTCCGGCAAGTTTCTGCAGTAACCAGACCTACAGCAAAACAGGGGAGGCAGCAGGTGGCCTTGTTCGGGCGTGCAGCAGCGACCAGAGGCGAAGGACACGGAGCTAGCGGCACAGCAGCAGGGAGGCGCGGAGCGGCTGCAGAATCGTCGCCCGGAAGAGGGGGTGTCGGACACCGGCGGTCGCGGACGGAGGTGCTGCAAGGGCGTCGGGCACCGAGCGAAGGCGGAGCAACGCAGGCTACTGGTGCGATCGTCGGGCAGAGGCGCAGGCGCAGGCGGCGGCGACGTTCAAGCGGCGCTGCAAATGGAAACGAGCAGGTCGCTGCTCGCGGCGTCGAACGGAGCGAAGGAGGCGCAGATTGTCAAGCGTCGCCGGTGAATGCGGAGCAGAAGCGTCGGCGTCAGGGCGGTCGTCGAGCTCCGAACGGTGGTGCGACTGCAGGTGGAGCGGAGAGTAGATCTCCGGTGAAGCTGGGTGATGCTGATGCGGCGAGACAGAGCAGGGAACCGACGACTGGGGGGCGTCAGTGCAGAAGAAACGCCGGTGCGGTGGCCGGCACGGAATCGGTGACTGTGGAGGTGTCGCTGGTGACGGACAAACGGGCAAGGGGCACTCGGGAAGAAGAAGACAATATTGTAGCTTCTATTTTTCTCTTTCTCACGTCTCCCTCTGCTGTACTTTCTGTTCTGCCCCCCTTCACTTCTCTGCCAAAGCTTTTTGCTTGACTTTTTTCATTTTCACCAAAAAGTCTCTCTTTTGTTTTTTTCTCAAAGGAACGAACGCCAACGGGGAAAAACTTTTCTTCTCCTTTCTCTGTGTTGAATTTTTTTGACCTCTAAACCGAGAGAAAAGCCCCCCCTAATTCTGAAACCTCGCATTCCTTTTTATAGAAGAATCACTCGACTTTGTTTTTGCAGGTGAAGATTTGCACATATTTGCTCAACCGCTCAACAAAATAGTGGCTCCAAAATCCGACTGTTGAATTCTTTTGAATTCAAATTTTTTTTTCAAAATTTCCCTCTTAATCAAAGATTATCTTCTTATTCTATTTTCTAAAATTAAATGAGGTGTCAACAACTATAAGATGGCTTGAAACGAAATTTTGTGGAGGAAGTAATGGCGCGACGAAGTTGGCGCATGGGCTGCACCTAGCAGAAAACAATGGGTTTCCGCTAAATGCGAGCTTTCGCAGCACATAGGTGTCGTTTCATCAACAAATAGGCCTAGTATAGGCGAGTCGTTATAAGAATATCCTTTTTACTCAGCCTTTTAATATTTTTTTTCCGTTAATTGTTAGGGATCCGAGTGCGTTGGTTTGTGTCACGCCTTGAACCCCGAGCATGCGCACATCCCTCAGCGGTCGACTAAAAATGCGACGTCCCAGGACGCGTCGCCGACCCATTTTTTTTATCTTTCGACTAAGCACATGCGAAAGTGAATTAAATAAACCCCCGGTCAACAAACAAACATAGGGATAGTAAAAACATGCCAGCGATTTTTCACAAACTACGCTTTATATATAGACTAAGTTATCCCTACGAGTTCATATATACAAGTCTGCCTAAAAAAAGAACTCCTAGGCGACCTACACCCCGAGCCCCTCCGACTCATGCTCTGATCCACCATGACACCGTCTGGGATGTCGATGTCCATGGGGTGACCTACTTGCCCATCCTCGGTTCCAATGGGCGGTCCATCAAAACCCTGCAAAGGACTCTCCCGACCACCGTTGGCCTCATTGATGAACCACACCTTGAAGCGATGAGGCACCACATTAAAGAAATCCTCATCAACCCAGACCGTGGTCACAACCAACTTGCGAGTTCGGTTGGTCCCGGGGATAAGGTAGACTCTACCTCCATATTCCATGGAACCCCGAATCGGACTAGATGGATCTCCATACTAAGGACTTGAAAAAGTTTAACTACGACGGGGTGAGATAAATCTCAGTGAGTTAAACCCTAAGCCTTGACTAGGACAATAATTCGCCTTGGAGGCGGCCTAAACATGCACCATACAAAACTCACCTTGCCTCGGCACGTCCCTACATATTAACGCATCACATATGCTATTATGAATACAACAAGCATAATCAATAACCAGAACACATACTTCTCACCTTCCAAACATTCACATGGGTCCCGATTATAAGGTAAAATTGTTTTGACACGTCTCATACCATGCAAAACAATTTTGTCCCACAATCAAGCGCAATAGCACAACCATTTAGGCGTGTTTTGATTATTACGACCCCTCGGCCGTGGCCAACACAAAAGTCGGCAGTTATCCGGCGTAACCGGGCATCGTCCCGCCCCCTCGGGCACAGCAACGTCTAGCACTGCCCACCTAGATAGCATTCCGTAAAGGAGCATCGGCCTGGCTTCAACCTCGAGTTGGCATCCCGTTGACTTGGGGGCATCCAAACTTAATCAGACATTGTCCCATGTAAATGCATCAGGACGGGTTCCATTAAGTGACCACACGAGCACATATTTAGCCAAGAACACCATACTTTGATTTCGAATACGTTGTTTTCAAATAATGAACTTGGCCAATTTTTCTTCCTATTAAAATTCCCGGTAAAATAATCGTGCGTGGTCACGTATTCAAAATCGAATCGTCAAACTTAGTACACTCCCATTTTAAAACTCCACGGTTTTGTATAGTACATAAAAATTGGCAGCCAAACCCGACACCGTATTATTTTTCTATTTAATTGCCTATGAAATCGAGTTTTGCAATAATAATCGATAACTACCATAGAGCAATCAATTGCATATTATCACACGTGCAAACTCTCAAAATCATGCATAAATTCATCCAAGAAAATGAGCATAAAATTCTACGTGACGCCTAATCCATCACTAATTACGCTAATTGCGATTAATTAAATAAATTGCAATTAATTAAGCAAACCAACTTAATTAACATAACCATGATTAATTAACCTAACCATGGTTAACTAACCTAACCAAGGTAAACTAACCTAACCAAGCTTAGTTAAAACTAATCTAGGATTAACTAAAATTAATCCTCATCAAGACTAATCTAACACCCCTAAGCATAATTAACGGCCTAATCCAAGATTAGGGAGTTAACTCACGGTTTTCGACGGCGGTGGGCTCGCGGCAACGGCGATGCGATGGTGACGAAAACTCGAGACAACCGCGGCTTGCACAGAGGCTTGACGAAGGCGGTTACGGCCCTCTCAAGTTCTCGGCCCAAGGAGGAGAGCTTGGCTTGGGCTGAGGTTGCTGAGGTGAGCTGGGCTTCGGTGGTGCCGGGCATACGGTAGCTGGTGGCTACTGGACACGAGGGTGCTAGACGGTGGGGGCTGCGGCTGTGGCGACGTGAGGTGCCGGTGGAGCGGCTAGGTGGTGTAGTTGGGACGGGTGGTGATGTGTTGGTGGTGGTGGTGGCATTGGGTGGTGCCGCTGGATGTGGTTGGAAATGGAGTGGTGCGCTGGAGGCGTGTAGCTGTTGGCGGGCTGGGGCAACAGCAGCAAAATGAAAGGGTGATGCGGTGGTGATGGAATGAAGGGGAGGGAAATAAAAGTGTGAGGGAAGAAGGAACGTGAGGAAGAAGCTGAGAGAAAAATAAGGGCTGGTCTCTGCTGGGGGGGGCGTGGGGGAACGCACGCATGAGGGAGGGAAATGGGAGAGAGAGGGAAAGAAACAAGTCAAGGGAATAACCAATAACAAACCTACGAAAATATCTACACCATCATCACATGGCCTCAAAGTCTTCATGCCCCAAAGTAAAGTGCCCAACCAATCACCAATTTTTCCTCTAATTCTCACAAACAAAGCCTTTTTAGGGGTAGAAAAACCTATTTTCTACCCATCCGAATTTCCTTTTCCACTTTCTTTTTGTCCGAAAATCGTTTTTCCGCAAAATTTTCGGACTCGACGAAAATTCGCCGAAAGATGAGACGACGTCCAATAAATGAATCATGACATGCTCGAACGTCCAATTCCCGAAACCAAATTCAATTTCATGGTTAAAATCGATCAAATGCGACTTTAGTACGACCTAACCTATCGGGTAGCTTTTAGGGATTTTAGCGCGTTTAACCCGTGGTCAATAACTTTTGATCCATGTTTGTGCATCTCCAAATCGTAGATGACCCTCGGTTGTCATGTAATCGCGAGGTTTCAATTATGTGTCCTGAATATAGTATCGATAGAAAATCGGGTTATTGCCGTTCGACGCGAATATCGCAATCATGCGGAACCACCTGCAATTTGACTACGTACTTTCGTTGAATCGACTCATATCCGTTCGCTAATCAATTTATAATGGTATCGTATTGATCCTTGCCGATTATTATGGTCGAGCAGTCGATTTCTGATCGAATTCTCTAGTATGTCGCGTTTATATCCCTTAACGGCCTCACCTAATAGATTAGTTAACTAATGAGTGATCAGTTCTGAGTAAAATAATCATAAGCATGTCGATGAAACAACCATTTCATATATTTGAAACAGGGCCAAATTTCGGGATGTCACAGTTTGAGTAAGCGTCGTAGTTGATTTTTGGCTTTTCCTAAGTGAGTGACACTATTTCTTCTTTGTTTTTTAAACTCATGTTTTGAGAAACATGGTGGATTATATATTCTATGAGTTAATAAAAAGCATATTTTGTTGCATAAAATAGGATCGAGCTGTTACTGCCACTTTTGTTGTTTGAAATGAGTTATATTTCGAATTTGATTTGAATGGTTGTTTAAAAATGGTTTGTGAAATTCTTTATGAAAGAATCCAAAGACATTTTGAAGAATGCTTTGATATTTATATATCAAATTTTGAGTTGTGATATGACTTTCCATCCGATGTTGGATTACTGGATATTGTGATTGATTTTGATGCTCAATATCGCTGTGAGCCCAGCGAGGGGCTTGTGGGTATGCGCATACTAGCCTAAGATATCCTTGTGAGCTGAACCACCCGCTAATAATAGGTGGAAACCTTGCCAATGGAGGAATCTTGGTCATCTTGTCATGGGCGTTACGCGTGACCATGGCTAGACATTTGAGCATGAATCGGTCAATGGAGCAGACCATTGACGTGTGATTTGAGTTTGGTCGATGGAATGGACTATCGATGTGTGATTTGATGAGATTAATCAATGGAATAGACCATTGATATATGTTTTATGAGATTGACTAATGGACTAGACCATTGGTATCTTCGGTATTTGAGTTATGGTTATATATTATGATAAAGTGAGTTACAATTGTGTTTTAAATGTGCATAGTGATTTCTCGATCCGCTTAGAAGAAATATGTTACTCACTGAGCTGTGGTAACTGACTCCTCTCATCTATTTGTTTTTCAGGTTCTTCAGCGAGTCACGAGTAGGTGTGAGCATTCGTTTGGGGAGGACTTTTGTGGTGGAAACTTTTTGGTATGACATGTGCATAGTTGATAAGTATATAAGTTAGTCTTTGCAGAATGTATACGTTTTGATTTTGCAGATTATAGAAATACTTTGATATTGTAACCAAATGCCATTTTTGTCACACACACACACACACACACACACACACACACATATATATATATATATATGACTATGAATGTATCTATGTTGATATTGGGTTGAATCTTGGTTATGTTGAGGCTGCGTCCTTTGGTGAAATGACGGTTGTGTCATGCCCTTGTTCTTGTGGATTGGGGTGTGACAGTTACGGTCACAAGGTTCCCATGATTAAGGGACTATGCATGCTTGAGGAAGACCTCCCAAAATTGCTCAAGGTTCCTGCAAGAGCTTCTGGAATGTTCTAGGGATGGGCAAGATGATAATTGTGCTGAGGATCTAAAACTCGCTTGGCATAAATGCCGATAGGTGGCAAGTTAGAAGGCACGATCTTGTTTGTCAAATCGAAAGGTGATCAATGGTTATAATTCGAAGGCCTCAAGTATAAGAAGGGGTGTCATCCCCCTCATTGTATCGATCCAACCATTTCGTAATCAAGTTTCACTCTCTCAAAGCTTCTCTCTCTACAATCTGGGTGAACAAGCGAGTGAAGAAGTGATTGATCTAAGAAAGGCTTAGCTTAGGTGCTCCAACGATCCCAAAAGATCAACTCGTGACACAATGCAATGTATAATTTCCACAAAAAATTGAAAACAACAAGCATTATAATTGGGATTTTGGCCCCTCGAGGGACATCATTCTTAAGCCACTGAATAAAATCAATACTTTTAACCTTCGATCCTGATAATAATGTTCCTCATCAACTAAAAAGCCATATATTTGCAACTTGTGGCTAGAATATACGGAGCAAGCACAAAAAACAGCCGTAGTGCTAAGCACATCGTAATAGATAAATTGCCCGACATAGCTTCAAGAGTACTTATGAATTATGCGTCTGCATGGCCAACCAGCACTTGAAGCATTTCAAAGCCTTATAAGTTTCATTTCGACCTCGGCCTTAGTAGAAACTAGAAAGTACTCTGACCAAGGCCCCTTCATCCGGTTTTTGTACATTGAGGGCTACACGAAGAGTGTGTTCATTAAATTTAGAAAAATGTTTTTGAAATCCTTTATTTGACCACAATACTAATGTTAACGCATCTTAGTTGTGTTTCCAAATAATATATCCATCTGGATCACCTTTTCAATTCACGACTTCTACTATGGAGATAAAAAATCAAATACTATGAATCCAAGCAGACCTTTTTTAATTATACTCTATTCCCACTATATTTCAACCATTAAATGCATGTGACAATTGATGCACTATTATTGAACACTTTTTTAATTATACTCTACCTCGGTTTTGCACCTTTTTTTTTAATAGGAATAAACTTTGGCATTTTATTGATATTTTTTCTTTTACTAATTTATCCTTCTTCCTTAATTCTTTTAATTTTGTGAGTTTTTTTTTTCTTCCGGACATGCCTCCTAGGTGGTGCCACACTAGCGCCACGCACATTAAAAAATTACAAAAATCAAACATTACCATTTCCCATTAGGCAAAGTGGAAGGAACTTATGAAGGAAGTCAATTGCCCAATTTTATGACTCAATTGTACTTTTTGAACATTTTAAGAATCAATTGTATTTTTGTGATGAGTTTTAGGAATTCTGAGACACTAATCTCTGAAAATAATTCTTGCTAAAATTGATTCTCTTTTTCGAAGGATGTAAAGTTACATATTTTGATCAACCAAATCATACTCCAATCTGCACTTCATTTTTTCTTTAACTTGTGATGTTGGTACACATTCAACTAAAATAATTGGACCAAAATTCACAAAACTAGATGCCAACATACATCAATTGTGGTCATTTGAATTTATCATATTTTCGACACAAAAAGCCAAATTGTAACAAGCAAATGTAATACTTATAAGAAATATTAATGATCTTGTTAACGTTAAAACTATTCTTAAGGATTGGACTTTGCAACCGTTCCGGGAGGGAATTGCAAATGACAAAAATTCCCAAAGCTTTCAAGTAACTAACGAACCATTATAGAAATGGATAATGGAATTAGCTAAGATAAATAAAGTACAAAAGACGACTTGATACACCGGCTACAACTGAAAGACCGAAATATCTCAAAAAGTGAAGCATGTAGGATCAACTAGTTCTTCCAATTTGATGTCCTCTAATGCACTTCACACAATCGAGTTACATATTGATATCGCCCTAGAAATTTGTTGCATGGTTGGACGATGCTCTGATTTGGGATTTAAGCATGAAAATGCCATCTTTGTCACTAGAGCCACTTCCCCTAGCACATTACCTTTCGGGTGTGGAATTCTTTGATCTAAAACTTCCTTCAGTGGCCAAGAAGCTGTTGAATTGCTCGATGGTGATGAAGATGAGGACGCGAGTGAAGAAATTAGGTCACCTGGATGGCTTCCCATGATTACTTCCAATGCCACCACTCCGAAGCTATAAACATCGCATTTCTCGTTCACTTCCATTGTGTATGCGAGTTCTACATAGAGAAAAGAGCAAATTTTTTCTAGCTTTTATACAATATCTATGCTTTATAAATTTAAATTGATCTTCAGTAAATCAAGTGTAGAGAATTAAGAATAAAATACATTATTTATATTCCAATGGGCATTAAATTTTTCCATTGCTTTAGGAAAAAGTTTCACTTTTTAAATTAGTGGCCTTACATATCAATTAATATTTAATTGAACTTTCAAATCGCGTAGATAGTGTTGGACTTGGTATTAGGAATTTGGAAATAGAAAGGAAGGTAGTTAGAGATGAGGATCCCAAGTATGATCACTTTCCTATCCATAAAAATTAAGCGAGGTGAAATTTTGAAGAAACCAACTTACCTGGAGCTGCATATCCAAAGGTGCCTGCAAAGGAAGTCCAATTGGATGAATAAGGTTTTAAAACCTTAGCCATGCCAAAATCAGAGACGTGAGCTTCATATTCTTCATCCAGTAAAATGTTCTTGCTTGAGACATCTCGATGAATTATAGGAGGAGAGCATTCATGGTGCATGTAGGACAATGCATAAGCCACCCCTTTGACAACATTCGCTCTCTTATTCCAGTCAAATGTTGCCATCTTCTCTTCATTGTTCAGTAAATCCTTCAAGCTGCCCAATTCCAAGAACTCGTATACCAAAAATGAATGTCGAGAACTCGAGCAAAAGCCATAGAGCTTGATGATATTCTGATGCCGAGCTTCGGTCAGAGCATGAATCTCCCTTTCAAATGCTTTTCGATTAGCCATTTCTACGTCCATTGCTTCCTTAAATTTCTTTACAGCAACAGTTTCACCTGTTTGCAACTGGGCCTTGTAAACACTCCCCTGTCCTCCCACACCGATGCAATATTTGGCATCAAACTCTTCCGTGGCTTCAATGATGCTCTCATAAACCATTCTTCCATCAAAGCTCCATATTACCCAGGGGTTTTCATTGCTTCCATTAGCCGAAGTAGCCTTTGTTTTTTTTATTCTTTGGCATCCAATACTTGAAGCTCCCACAACAAAAAGCAAAGAAAGTAGGCAACCCAAAGCAGGAATCAAAACTAGCAACAACTTTTTGTTTTGGTTTCTTCCTTTCAATGTTGGTGCTGTACAGGGGCTAAGACCAACAATGTCTCCGCACAAGCCTTTGTTCCCTCTCACAACTCCAATTGTAGCATTACGAAAGGCTGGAATGTTTGGTAAAGAACCCTCTAACTCATTAAACGATATGCGTCACCCTCTATTTGCAAAGACTCCTTAGTCTTCTTTAGAGTAAGGACCAGGATGCAAGTCAACAACATTGAAAACTTAACATTGGTTATGGAAAGTTTCCCTCAAAGTTCGTACGAGATCCGATGTGATGAAAGAGAGAGCAACTCAAGAGTTCACTCCGCAAAACACGACGTAGAAGAATTGATACCCATGACTATAAATAGTCGTTGTTTAGTCCGGTTACTTTAGATATATCATTTGGGGCTTGACTCCGTCGTTGGAGCTAGATTACACGTCATCTCACATCTAAGCAAGACGTTGCATGTGAAATGTGAGATGCATAGATAGGACCATGCCCAACGTCTAATAACCTGTAAGAGGAACGAGCAAAATAGAAAGAGTAAGAGATGAAATAAGGCGTGTCTAATTCTATACTGTGAGATGTCGGGTCAGTTAATATTTTTGGAAAAGGACCAATAATGAATATATAAGATTCCACTTAATAACACGAATGGATGAAAATTAAAGGCGCACAGACCTGATAATGATCATTAATCTTATGTATGCAAACGGCAATGGGTCGAGCTTGTTTTGATCAGTTTAATTTTTTCTCTTTTTAAACTTTCTTTTGGACTTTTGGGTGGTTTGGCATCAACACTTGTTTTGAGTCTCTAGATGCCTTGTTTTCATGGTAATCTAAATTTAATCAAACACATGGCTAACATTATTGGAATATACAAATTCTGAATTGCAGGATAAATTCGTACAAATATAACTACACACAAGATAGAGATTTCTTAAGGGACCTATGTACTATGCTAATTTGGGGTAGGAGAGCACCCTAAGTGCCACAACTTGGCATGGGGGGACATATAAGTACCAAAACTTTCAAAATGTACACTTAAATGCCAACGGCGAGCCACGTAGATACGGCATATCAGATTTTTGGTAAGCCTTGCCGGAGTTGGCACATAAGTGTCTAATTTTCGAAAAATGTGATACATAATTATACTTTTTAGAAGTTTTGGCACTTATATGTCCCCATGCCAAGTTGTGACACATGGGGTGTTCTTTGCCCACTATTGAATGTGGAAGTCAAGAGCATACCCATTTGATATTCCTATGCACACAAGAAAAGCCCAAACTATTTAATTGATCAGACTTTCTATTGGAGTAGTGCACAATAACTCGACTTGATTCTCTTCTCGATGTCATCTGGCTTACACTACATGGTCTGCTAAGCATCATTTAGACTATTGATTATGAGGGCCCTAATGTTAGATCCACCCATTTAACGGTTTTGATTTGGGTGGAGATTTATCGTAATTTTACTGTTTTGTTTCTTTAGCTTGACATAATATAGATATGTGAGGGGAAAAAAAGGGGAAAACAGAGAGAAAAGAGAATAAAAAAATAATACAAAAATAGAGAAAAATAAAATAATAAATGGGCTTAAGTTGAATTTTAGTAAATTTGGGTTTTCTTTGGTTTTAGTGAGTTTAGGCTTGATTTAGTTCAGAAACGGTTTGGGTTTGACTTAGTTTATAAATGTTTGGGCTCAGTTTGTTTTTGAGTGGGTTGGATTTAGTTCAATTGAGAGGGCCAGATATAAGAGCCCAACTATGTCCACGGCCTAGAACCAGCGATGTCCAAGTACGATCAATATTTGGACTGGGCCCAAGGGCCCCCGCCCGTGCCCTATTTTTTCATAATATATAATAAAAATAAAAATAAATTAGGAAATAGTGAGAAAAATAGGTCTTGCTTAGGTGTTAAATCTTAGTACTCGATTCAGTTTAGTTTCTTTTAGATAGCATGCATGTAGTTCAGGTTTAGTTTAGGTTTAGTTAGATTAAACTCTCAAGAAAGAAACAAAAATTCGATTGAGGATTGTTTTGGAAAGGAGGTCATGACAGCTTGTTTAGGTTATTCAGGGTCGGTTTTTCTTTGCTTTTAGGCTCTTACGTGTTTGAATGGACCAAGTACAAACGAGACGTACTTATAAAGAAAAAAAATTCGAGACCATGGAGTAAAGAACCAAGTCAATAACATTGGGGATATTCCTTCCCCATTGCCTGGGTATTCAATTCATCTGTAAAAGGGTTGTCCCAATGTCCTCTGTCAGATAAAATTATCCAATCTATCTTAAATTTATTGTTTGGATGATGATATGATTATAAAATTTTCAATTTTGTTAATATAATCTTAAAATTTTTGTCTGAAATTCCAATGTAATTATTCTCATCAATTTTTGCTACAAATCACTGAAGTGATAGTCTAATTTGGTGGTTATTCTATGTGACACACCATCACATCAATGATTTTCAGAGAAAAATTAAACAAAACGACTGTTCTCTTTCATTTGTGTAAATGTTGAGGACAAAGTTGGTAAAATTAAAAAGTTTAGGATGGAATTGATATTCACGAAATAGATTTAAGATTAATTGCACAATTTCCTTTCAGATAGGACCTCAAGAAGTCATGTTAGGTGATATATGAAATAACACTCCCACCTCTTGTTTATCAATTATCTCGACCTAACGTGGGAATATTTTAAATTTATATTTATATTTTTATAATATTATCATGGTTGTGGGATTGGGAGCCAGACAATTGGACTTTCAAGTGGGAATTGAAAGGTGACGAGTGGATATATGGAGTTGTTTTATCAAGTCTTCCTCAAATGATTCAGTCTACCGACCCTCTCGCTTTGAATATGAGAATGGACTTATCGATTAACAATGTTTAACTAAGAATAATATACTTACTGGTCCATACCACTCACATCACAACTTGTTTTATTATTTTGCAAAGACTTAATGATCATTATGGAGAAATAGATTGCGATGTAATAATGGTCAACAAAGTGGAAAAACTAAACTAACGTAACTACTTTGCCTGGAAAAAAGCATTATTCTTTGATGAAATTCTAGAAATGCGTCAAGAAAGACCTTTTCTAGATGTTTCTTTATCGTGGATAACCCCTTGATGTTTGGAGCCATATTGGCTAAACCGTCAAGAAGGTTTACTTTTGCGAAGTTGAATGATGTAATATAGAGAAAATTCTTTCCGCTTGTGAAACACGGCACATCAAAGTGTTAGATCGATTCTCATCCATTTGCAACTTGCCGTCAATGGTAGGGAAAAATGCAAGTAAAAATACTACCTCTTCAAATCAGTTAAAAATACGGAAATTTAATTTAGTGCTCTTTTTCCTCAATCTCTAATAAAGAGAAAATTCTGTTTGGCCATTCTCCGGTTGATGTTGCATACATGTATATAATCTCTAATTAAACTTAACTTCAATAAGCATACGAAAATCTAACTTAAACAAGGGCTAGCCTACCGGCCTCCACACCATCTCCCCTCCATCTTTGTCTCCCTTGCCTTTGCATGTCTCCACCACCTTGTTGCCCCATTGCAACCACGAAGTCGCTGTCCTCTACAGGCTTCGATGCTCATCGTTGTTGCAGAGCCAATCACCATGTTGACCATCGCCTCTCTCTCTCTCTCTCTCTCTCTCTCTCTCTCTCTGAGAGCCACCGGGCCACCATGCCCTTAGATCTAGGTCGACCTAGATGTGGTGCACTTTAAGGACGGGTCATCAAATTGAGATACATATAAGGTCATCGACGTCAGAGATAACAGGATCAGTCCTCCTGACCTGGCCACCATAACCTTATATATCTAGATCGACCAAATACGTTGCGACTTTGGTGACTTTGTTGGGATTTGTGTCAATAAACAAGAATAACTGCATAGGTAAATATGAATTAAAAAAACGATTTGTAGCAGAAGTTAAAACACTCATACACATATTTCCAAAGTATTGTTCGTTCATTTTAATAAAAGCATGTAGAAATGAGAAGGAGGCTAATCACATTACTTTTAGTCCTTGCTAAAAAATTTTGGTTCCAACGTTCTTCAAATTCTGACCACGAACTTTTGATGTCCTCACACCGTTGGTTCCAACGTTATTCAAATTCTGACAATGAATGCTTGATCTTCCGGTAACGTTGACTCTGACATTCTTGAAATCCTGACCACGAACGTCAGATGTCTTATGGTAATACTGATTCTGACGTTCTTCAGATCCAGTCCCACAAGTGTCAAGCCTCTAGTTCAGACACACCACCAATCTCACGTTAAATGGTAGAGAGAAATTGAGAGATCTACAACTACAATTATGCTAGCAATTACTCTCGTGTGTGAATGACTTGGTTGATCACTATCAACACTCTTAATTGTCGATTGTCGATCATCCTATGATCTGCTCTTTCAATTGCCTTTTTATAATTGGTCTTAGATCATATTTAAATCGGCTCATTAACTCTAAAACCATTTCATAAAATTAATTCGACCATAACATCTTATGGACGTAAGTTTTGACACCATTTCAAACACTAATTCGGACATTAATTCTATAACTATTATAGAATATTATATCCAGGTAATAATTTCTAACTGTTATAAGACTTTATTCTAGACATTAACTTTGTAACCATTACAAATATTTAATTCGATCGGTACATCTAAAATCATTTCAGAACAATAATTGATCGTTTGAATCCGAAACTGTTTCATATTATTAAATTACTCATTGATTCTAAGACTGCTTCAGATCATAAATGTGACCATTAAATCTAAAACCGTTTCAGATCTTTAATTTAGCCGTTAAGTTTGAAACAATTTTGGATCATTAATTTGGTTATTTATTTGGAACTCACTTCATATCACTAATGATGTCATTGATTCTGATAATTAATGCAGCTATTTGTCACGCCCCGATCCTCCGAGCGCGCAAACATCCCTCTGCGGTCGATAGAAATGCGACTTCCCAGGACACGTCGCCGACCCATTCAATTTTATTATGCATGCGGAAGCGAAACAAATCCCCTGCCAACATTTAACTTGGGATAAAAAAGCAAGCAATCAATCACAACCAAACAATCTTTCTTATAAACACATAGGTTTATATACAACACTAGATTGTCTACAAAATAGACAGGCTCAACAACTAGGGAACTGTCCTATGACCAACTTGTCAAACACGTTTGCCGATTCTTTAGCCTCCACCTTCCGAACTCCAGGACTTCCGGTCCTCCCCGACCGTCTTCTAGAGACTTGAAATATTTTCCCCAAACCGGGATGAGACAATGTCTCAGCGAGTCTTACCCTCTAAGACCTAATTAAAAAGAAAATACGCCTCAGGGCACTCTAGCCACACAAATAGGATAGAGGACTTACCTTGCCTCAGTCCCTTTCCTGCACGTCAGTACAATTCATATTCAAACAATGCTCGCACAAGCTAAAACTACCGACATACCCATCGGTCTATCAATTCAATCAATCCAATTGATATCATACGATCCACACATCTATCAATTCATATCATCTATTAAACCATACCATCTATTCATCCATCAATACAATTACGGCTCGCACAAGCTGAATTGGATGCAATGCTCTCACAAGCTGATATAGATAGTAGCTCGCATAAGCTGATATATGGATCGTTGCTCTCACAAACTGATAAACGATCATTGCTCTCACAAGCTGATATATAGTGCTCACACAAGCTGATATTGATGCTCATATAATAGCTCATCAAAAGTTGCAATATATATATATGTATATCATAATTGCTCGCCCAAGCTGATACATATATATAAACAAATGCTCGCCAAAGCTGATCATTCAATAATAAATCATAGAACTGGATATTCAATCCAATAACAACCAACGATTCAAACTAGTCATACAAACCAATTACGGTGCTAAAAGCCAACACCAGGTATTTTCAAGTTAAATACCACAACTTCATCAATTTCATTCAATTCCACACTTTTGGAATTAACCATAATCATCAATAACTCAATTTCTCAATTTAAACATACAATTAACACAAATCGACCGCACCTTTGCGATCGGCGCGAAATTCTAACAACCTCTTAGGCCATCTCGGCAAAATTTTCGAAATTATTAAATAATTAAATTTAATTCCGAAAATTAAATAATTAAATATTATATTATAATAATATAATTTAATAAAATAATATTTATAAATTCGAAATATTTAATTAGGGCTTAAACAAGATTACACAAAATTTAATCATACAATTAGCCCTAATTAAACACCCATTAAACTAATCATACAACTAATCTAATTTACATTAAAATAATCTAATCTAACCACCTAAACCTAATTAGATTAATCTAAACACCCCTTAAGCATAATTAACTTACTAAACAGGGATTAGAGGATAAACTCACCGGATTAACGAGCCGAACGGCTCAAAACGACGGGGACGACGCGAGGGTCGATAGTCTCCAAGGCGGGCCTAGCTTCTGGGGTCGGGAAGACCGCCAAAACGGGCCAAACCTTCACTGCAATACCCATTTTCCAACTCTCTGTCCGCTGTTGGTTGAGGCCGAAAATGAGCAGATCCGGGGCTGGTTGGGGTTTGGAATGGGCAGAGGAGCTAAACCGGACCTAAGTGGGGCTTCACGGTGGTCGAAGGTGGGCTGGACGAATCTGACGGAGCTCCACCAGATCTGAAATGGCTGCTGGAACAGAGAAGAAGAACCAGCGACTAGGCTTGCTGGAAACGGGCAAAGCGGGCTTCGGTGGTCCAGGCGGTAGTTCCGGCTGTTGTACGGCGGCAAGACGATGGCTCACAGCTGGAGGACGACCAGGAACAGCGGCCAAGGAAGCTCGGGACGTTGCTGGACTCAAGACAGGCGTGAGACGAGCAGGGAGCTCGCGGGGCTGGCGACTGAGCACGACGGGCGAGCCAGCTAATCCGGCGGCGAACAGCGGAGGGCGGAGGCGCGAGACGATGGTCCAGCAGCTAGCTAGCTACTCTGTCATCTTCCCAGATCTGCTGGGTTTCGAACAACACAAGGAAGAAGGAGAAGAAGCCGACGCCAGCAAAAATGGGGAGAGAGGGGTGGAGCTGCGTGCGGCTGGACGAGCGACGGCCTCCGGTGACTTGCAGTGGCATTCTGGCGTGAGGCGTGCGACGACGAAGCTCCTCTAGTTTGCTACTAGGTTCTTCGAGCAACAAGAAGACCAAGAAGAGAGAGGCAGCGACGGGAGAGGGAAATGGAAGAAGGAAACCAGGTTCTCTCTCTCTCTCTCTCTCTCTCTCTCTCTCTCTCTCTTTTTCTCTTTCTCTCTCTTTGGCCCCACAAACATGGCCCACCATGACCTCACTTGATGATGTCACACTCCATTATCTCCCATAACCTTATTCTAATGGTTGCAATTTCATTTTCCGCCGTGGCATGAAATCTTGTACACTTAATTAAATCAATTCTCAATCAATTCCATCCAATGGAAGCTCAATTAAATTAACCCATGTGTCCTCAACCTTCTTATGAATTTTCCCCATTAAATGATCCAACTTGCATCCCAAAGATTCAATTAAAAACGACCCTCTGACAATCTCGAACAAAAACGGCCTTACTTTGCTTTTCTGTCAAAAATCTTGGTTTGTAGAAAAATCTTCTGGAGATGAGTCGACATTCCTAAAATGAATTGTGACTTGACAGAACTTCCAATTTATGTAATCGGGTTCAATTTCTCGGTTGATTTCAATCTGGCGCGACTTTAGCGCGTCCAAATCTACCGGGTAGCTTTTAGGAATTTTCTGTACAATTGAAATGTGGTTGATTATTTTCAAGCCACAAAGTGCATCTTCGACACATTGGTGACTCTCGATTGTCGTAGAAATCTCGAGGTTTCAAATACGGACACAGGGTACCAAAACGATAGAGAAATCGATCTAGTGTTGATCAATAAGAATTGTGCAATTAGGTGGAATCACCCACACTGAATTACATGGTTCTGTTGAATCGACCCATCTCCGGTCTCTAATCGGTCTCTGCCGTAATGACCCTTGCAGATTAGTACGGTCGAGCAGTCATTTCCTGGTCGAATTCTCAAGTCTATTGCGTTTAGATTCCTTAACGGCTTCACCTGATAGACTAGTTATCTCGTGAGTGGCCAACTCAGAGAAGAAAGCTATAGACGCGAAGATGAAATGCCCGACTTATTTAATTGAAACCAGAATTGGAAAATCGGGATGTCACACTATTAATTTTGAACTTACTTTAAATTATTAATTCGATCATTAAATCTAAACTTACTTCAAATCTTTGATTTGGTAGTAAAGTTTGAAACCCACTTCAGATCTTTGTAAAGGTTGAAGCTCCTTTCAGATCTTTTATTTTTAGCCCAATTGAATCTGATTGGCTTAATTGCAAACTCATTTGTAATATTGTCTCGCTTGTTCAAACATCATTCTAATTGGTTATGATGTGTAAAATCCCTAGGTTCATCACTAAGCTGACAGAACGACTTGCACTAACACATTAGCACAATTAAGAGAATTGATTATCCATATCAGTCTCTTGTAACTACAAACCATGAGTGACATCTAGCAATATGTCATGGCTACCCAGACAATGTGAATATGAATATAATGAACTGATTAGCTTTGGCAACCGTGTAATTTGATCCTTTTGTCATACCATGTCCCAATAGAACAAAGGCCATCGAATTATTTATCAAGCCACCAATTCGATCATATTTCCAAATCTAATTGACATGTATTCTTTGAGACATGAACTATTCATTCTCAGAGACACGAGCCATTTGTTCTCAGTTACAACCCCGACCGAGAATTTCAATAAAATCAATCGAGGATTTCAATACAATATCTCAATTAGATCGCATAGGACATCAATCTTGTATTTGCGAACGTGTGTGCTTTTGTATGTGAACAAACTATGACCATCAAGTATAGAGACAGTTCGACAAAGTGTCAATATGTATACTTATGAACCATAGCTATCCAACATACAAGTTAGCATCATGCCTTAGGTCCAAGAATCTTACACCAAACCAAAGCATGAACTGTGACATCCTGAAATTTGACCCCATTTCGATTATATGAAATGGTTGTTTTGTCGATGTGCTTATAGTTATTTTACTCGGAGCTGGCCCCTCACGAGTTAACTAATCTATTTGGTGAAGCAGTTAAGGAATATAAACGCAACAGACTAGAGGATTCGATCAGAAATCGACTGCTCGACCATAATAATTGGCAAGGGTCAATACGACACCATTATAATCGAATTACGATCGGATATAAGTCGATTCGATGGAATTACGTAGTCGAATTATGGGTGGTTCCACACGATTGCAGTATTCGAGTCGAACGACAATAACCCAATTTTCAATCAATATTATACTTGTAATACGTAATTGAAACCTCGCGATTTTTACGACAAATGAGAGTCGTCTATGATTCGGAGATGCACAAATGTGAATAAAAAATTATCAACCACGGATCAAACGCGCTAAAATCCCTAAAAGCTACCCGATAAGTTATGTCGTACTAAAATCGCGTTCGGTCGATTTTAACCATGAAATTGAATTCGCTTTCGGGAATCGAACGTTTGAGCGTGTCATGATTCATTTATAGAACGTCGTCTCATCTTTCAACAAATTTTCGTCGAGTCCGAAAATTTTACGGAAAATCGATTTTCAAACAAAAAGGAAATTAAAGGTGAAAGTCGGATGGGCTGAACAAAAGGGATTTTCTACCCCTAATTTAGCTTATTTTGGGAAAATTAGAGCTAAATTATGAGTGCTTAGGCATTGACATTGAAGGATGAAGACTTTAGGGGAATGTGAGGAGTGCATAGATATTTTCCCTAGGCTTTTCATTGGTTGCTGAATTGACTTTATTTCTTCCCTTTCTTCTTCTCTTTCCCCCCATACGTGCGTGAGTTTCCCCAGCTACAGCCGACCAATAGCTTTTGCTTCTTTTTCTCCATTTTCCCATTTCCCTCAGCTTCTCCTTTTGCCATTTTCCTTTCTGTTCTTGCTGCAGCCACCATCATTCCTCACGCCACATCACCCCAGCAACCGCACCACCATCTAGCACACCTCCACCGAGTCGCCGTCCGCCTCACGCCTCCATCATCGCATCCGCCCAGCACTAGCATCTAGTCGAGGCGCGTACGCCAACCGTCCCATGCCCAGCTCCTCAGCCCGTCGCCAGCTACCACCCATGGCACCACCCAACCTCAGCACCACAATTTGTGTCCAGCAGCTGCCCAGCTCACCGTCTACCCCTACCCGCCAGCTCGACCAGTAGCTCCACAGAACTAAAACTCCCTCCTTGGCTGAGAGCCTTGTAAGGCTAACCCCGCCTCCGCCAAGCCTTTTTTGGAGACATGGTAGTCTCGAGTTTTCACCGCCGTCGCCGTGAGCTCTCCACCGTCTTAATTCAGTGAGTTAACTCCCTAATTCTTGATTAGGTTGTTAATTGTGCTTAAGGGGTTAGATTAGTGTCATGGGGATTAGTTAGTTAATCCTAGGTTAGTGTAACTAGCTTGGTTAGGTTAGTCTACCTTAGTTAGGTAGTTTACTTTGGTTAGGTTAGTTAACCATGGTTAGGTTAATTAATCATTGTTATGTTAATTAAGTTCGATTAGCTTAATTAATCGCAATTTATTTAATTATTCGTAATTAGAGTAATTAGTGATGAATTAGCCATTTTGCAGAATTTTACTCTTGTTCTTCTGGATGGAATTTTGTGTGATTTTGATGGCTTATATGCGCAATTGATTGCTTGATGGTAGTTGTCGATTATTATTGCAAAACTCAATTTTATGGGCATTTAAATAGAAAAATGCTAGGTGTCGGGTTTCGAAGCCAATTTTTATGTACTATATAAAATCGTGGAGTTTTAAAATGGGAGCGTGCTATGTTTAATGGTTTGATTTAAATACGTGATCACACACGATTATTTTACTGGGAATTTTTAATACAAAGGAAAAGTGGCCAAGTTCATTATTTAAAAACGAGATATTTAAACACAAAGCACGATGTTCTTGGCCAAGTATGCGCTCGTATGATCATTATTGGAACCCGTCACCCGACGAGAGTCGGGAGGGTGATGCATGATTAAGTTCGAATGCCCCACGTCAACGGATGCCAAGTCGCGGTAGAGGCCAGGCCGATGCTCCTTTATGGAATGCCGTCTAGGCATGTAGTGCTAGACGTTGCCGTGCCCAATGGAGCGAGACAATATCCAGTAATGCTGAATGACCGCCGACTACTGAGTTGGCCGTGGCTGATGGGTCGTAATTACTGGAACACACATGAATGGTTGTGATAGTTGCGCCTATTTATGAGACAAAATTGTGTGGCACGGTATGGGACGTGTCATAATGGTTTTACCTTATAATCGGGACTCGTGTGAATGTTTGAAGAGTGAGAACATGTGTTCCAGTTATTAAACTACGCATGTTGCATTGATAATAGCATGTGTGATGAGCTAACATGCAGGGACACACCGAGGCGAGGTGAGTTTTGTATGGTGCGTGTTTAGGACCGCCTTTGAGGTGAATTAGCATCCTAATCGAGGTTTAGGGTTTTGACTCACTGAGATTTATCTCACCCTGTTGTGGTTAACTTTTTTCAAGTCCTTAGTATGGGGATACGTCCTGTTCGTTTTGGGTATCCGTGGGAGATGGACTCAAAGTCTACCTTTTTCCCTATTCCCGGGACCACCCAGACTCGCGAGTTAGTGGTGACCACTGTTTGGATCGATGAGGGTCTCTTTCATTTGGTACCTCATTGTTTCAAAGTGCGGTTCATTAACAAGCGCAACAGTGCTCGAGAGGGTCCCCTGCAAGGTTTTGACGAATTGCCCATCGAAACGGAGGATGGGGAGGTAGGTCACCTCATGGACATTGATATACCGGATGGTGTCGTGAAGGATCCTGAGCCTGAGTCAGAGGGATTCGGGGTGTAGGTTTCTTAGTAGTTCTTTTTGAGACAGACTTGTGTATATGAACCCATAGGGTTAACTTGATATGTTTATAAAGTGTAGTTTGTGAAAAATCACTAGCATGTTTTTACTATCCCTATGTTTGTTTATTGGCTGGGGTTTATTTAATTTGCTTCCGCATATGCTTAATTGAAAGATAAAAAGAATAGGTTGACGACGCGTCCTAGGACGTCGCATTTTTAATCGACCGCCAAGGGATGTGCATGAACCCGGGGTTCGGGGCGTAACATACTCGCCCAAAGTGGTATCAAAGCCTGGTCAGTGTCTGGAGTGATAAAGTGCGATGGGTTGTGGGATAGTTAGCTAGGAAATACTTTTTCATTACGCTGATGCGTGTCATTAATTGATTGTTTTGTGCAGGTCGTTCAGATTTCTAATTCCGTGTTAGAATTGGAAAGTAGGTTTCTGTAAAGATTCAGCCAGATGAGCGATCTTAAGCAGAGGACTCCTAGGAAGAAGGCAGTAGCGATTGGTACTCGGGGATGGATGATAACTTGGATCGGTACCTAATGTAGAACACCGACTCAGGCTAGCGTAAGAGAAAGAGTACTGCTGCAGGCTAGTACTGGGGTAGGAGCACCAGACAATCCTAGGATAGATGGGATTGTTCAGGCACTAGAGACCTTAGGGAATATGATGGGTCAGCAGGCTCAGAACCAAGCTGCTACTAACACCGCTGCCACTGTTACTACCAGTGCCGTTGCTGTTATTGCCGCTGCACCTGCTGAAATCCCACATGGAAATGGGTATGGTAAGCAGCTCATGCATAAGTTGGTGGACTTGATTATGAAGTTGAAACCGCCGAGGTTCTTGGGAGCAGACGATCTTGAGGTTGCAACCCTCTGGATTCAAGAGCTAGAGAAGGTCTTCGCACTACTGAGGTACTTTGAGGAAGACAAGGTAGGCCTGGCGGTCTACCAGTTGCAAGGGAAGGCAAGCACTTGATAGGAAGCCACCAGAGTGAGAGTGTTTCCTGAAGGTACGGTTCCGGAGTGGAATGCCTTTGTGGAAGTCTTCTACGGGAAGTACTTTTCAAACTACACCAGAGAGCAGAAAATGGCTAAATTCCAGTATCTTCGTTAGAACCTGATGTTAGTGGACCAGTATAAGGCAAAGTTTGCAGAATTGTCCAAGTATGCACCAAGGCCGATTGAAGACCTAGTGAACAGAGCAAGGAGGTTTAGAGACGGTTTGAAGCCAGAGATCAAGGATCCGCCGGTGCCGCTGAATCTCAAGGATTACAATGAGCTGTACGAGAGGGCTCAGCTAATTGAGAGGAACTTGAACGAGTGAGCCGCCGCATCTGGGTGGCGGTTCGAGCCCAACAGAGATAACAATCGGTTCAGGAAAAAGGCCGATGACAGGAGGAAGGTATTCCGTTCCGCCCAACCGGAAGGGTGGAATTGGAAAGCCGGCACCTAACTCAAATTGTGTGTGCTGTTTCTGTGGGAGAAGACATGGATCAGCCTCGTGTTTTACTAGGACGGGAGCTTGTTATGGATGTGGCCAGCATAGCTACCAGATTAAGGACTGTTCGGGCAAGCCCATGGGAGCACAGGTGCCACTACCGCAGATGGGACAATCAAGAAGGAGTGCGTCAACGCATAATAAGGTGTTTTGAACAAGCCTCCGATGTAGGGAAGGGTGTATGCTGTCACCTGAAAGGAGGCGGAGGACTCACAGGACATGGTTACAGGTACGGTCTCGCTGAACGACCATGCTACTTATGCTTTATTTGATCCTAGAGCCACGCATTCATTTATTGCTAAGCAATTTGTTAAGTTGGTAAGATTGAGTCTAGAACCGTTGAGGGCAGTCTAAGTATATCCACCCCATTAAAGGATAAAATGTTGTCTGCGGTAGGGTGTCCCGGTTGCAAGTTAGTGATTGGTGAGCGAGAAGAAATGATAGATCTAATTATGATGGCCATGTTTGATTTTGATGTGATCATTGGCATGGATTGGCTCACCAAGCAACGAGCTACCGTAGACTATTATCGTAAAGCGATTCAGTTTAACCTGTTAGTAGGTGAAAGTTTCGAGTTTATTGGAAGTTGAGGGGGACCCTCGATTACCTTAATCTCGTCGCTTGAGGCAACCCTTTATTTAGAGGTGGGTTGTCAAGGTTATTTAGCAACCGTAATGGATACGTCAGTTAAGAAGCCGAAGATGGAGAACATCGCCATAGTGCAGGAGTTTTCTAACATGTTTCCTGAGGAATTACCCGATTTGCCCCCAGAAAGGGAAATTGAAGTCGTGATTGAGTTGGCACCTTGGACGGTGCCAATTTCTAAGGCTCCTTACCATATGGTGTTGTCAGAATTAAAGGAATTGAAGGTACAGATGTAGGAGTTATTAGACAAAGGATTTATACGTCCTAATGCATCACCTTGGAGAATGCCAGTTCTGTTTGTAATGAAGAATGATGATTCGTTGCGTCTTTGCATCGACTATTGGCAACTTAATCAAGTAATGATCAAGAACAAGTATATGTTGCTAAGGATTGATGACTTGTTTGATCAGCTACAGGGAGCATCGATATTTTCCAAGATCAATCTGAGGACGAGTTACCATCAGTTGAGGATTAAAAAGGAAGACATACCAAAGATAGCTTTTCGTATGTGTTATGGTCATTATGAGTTCACCGTAATGCCATTTGGTTTGACCAACGCCCCAGCTGCTTTCATGGATTTGATGAATCAAGTATTCAAAAAGTACCTGGACTAGTTCATGATTGTGTTTATCGACGACATTTTGGTATATTTGAGAAGTCCAGAGGAGCATGAACAATAATTAAGGATGGTACTTCAGACCCTGCAAGAACACGGGTTGTACGCCAAGTTCAATAAGTGTGAATTTTGGCTAACTCATGTAGCTTTCTTAGGTCATGTGATTTCTGGAGAAGGGATTTCCGTGGATCTGACTAAGATCAAAGTTATAAACTGGCCGAGACCAACGACAGTGACAGAGATGAGAAGTTTCTTGGGATTGGCAGGCTATTATAGATGGTTCATGGAAAGATTTTCTGCGATAGCCATGCCTCTGACTCAATTGCTGAAAAATGAAGAAAAGTTCGAGTGAATAGATAAGTGCGAGCGTAGTTTACAAGAGTTCAAACAGAAGCTGACTACCGCACTCGTGCTAACAAATCTATTTAGTCCTGGAGGATATGAGATCTATAGTGATGCGCCGTACTGAGGACCGGGCTGCATTTTAATGCAACATGGGAGAATTGTTGCATACGTGTCCCGTCAGTTGAGGTTGAATTATCCAACGCGTGACTTAGAACTCACAGCGATCATCTTTACTCTGAAGATTTGGAGACATTATTTATGCAGGGAAAAGTTCCAGATCTTTACGAATCACCAGAGCCTAAAGTACTTATTCTCTCAAAAGGAGTTGAACATGAGATAGCGTCATTGGATGGAACTTCTCAAGGACTACAACTACAACATCTTGTATCATCCCGGAAAAGCTAACAAAGTCACGGATGCGTTAAGTCAGAAGTCTTTGATTGCGTAGATAATGGTTTAGGAGTGGATTCTACTCGAAGGAGTTCGAAATTCGGATTTCAAGTTTGAGGTAGGCCACCTTTCAAGTCTTATGACCACCCTTAGAATTGAACCGGAAGTGTAGATAAGGATTAGGACATTGCAGTTGACAGACCCTGAGATCCAGAAAATTCTGCAAGAGAATGTGGAAAAGAGGAAAGCTGACTTTCAAGTTACTGAGGACAGAACACTAAAGTTTTGTGGGCGACTATATGTACCTAACGATGTAGAGCTTAAGGAGGAGATCTCGTCAGAAGCCCACCGTAGTAGTTATAACATTCATCTAGGCAGTACGAATATGTATCAGAACCTGCGTCAACATTATTGGTAGACCAGTATGAAAGCAGACATCGCCAAACATGTTGCCAAGTGTCTGACGTGCCAACAAGTGAAAGCATAACATTGTAAGCCTTAAGGACTTTTGCAACCTCTCGAGATTCTCAAGTGGAAGTGGGAACATATCACAATGGATTTTGTGATGGGATTACCAAGGAGTCAGTGAGGAAATGATTCCTTATGGGCTGTAGTCGACAGATTGACGAAGTTTGCTCACTTCATCGCCGTACGAAAGGACTTTGCATTGGACATATAAGTTGAGTTGTATGTGCCATAGATAGTTCGTCTTCATAGAGTGCTAGTGACGATCACGTCAGATTGAGACCCAAAGTTCACAATAGCTTTTTGGAAAAGCTTACAAACTACCTTGGGAACGAAGCTGCAGTACAGCACGGCCTATCATCCACAAACGGATGGCCAGTCTAAGAGGACAATTCAAACCCTCGAGGACATGCTGCGAGCTTGTGTATTGGATGTCAAAGGAAGCTGGGAGAACAGTTTCATCTAGTTGAGTTCGCCTACAACAATAGTTATTAGCAAAGTATCCAGATGACACCATTTGAAGCATCGTATGGCAGAGCCTACAAGACTCTTGTTTGTTGGGATGAAGTTGGAGAGCGTAAGATTACGGGTCCTGAGTTGGTCCAGCAGTCAGTCGACACCGTCAAAGTCATTTGAGAAAGACTCAAGACCGCTTAGAGTCATCAGAAGAGTTATGTAGATAAGCGGCGTAAACCACTGGAGTTTCAAGTTGGTGAACACATATTCCTCAAAGTGTCACCAATGAGGAGTACTTCGCGTTTTGACAAGAAATGAAAGCTAAGTCCGAGGTACATCGGTCCCTTTGAGATTTTGGAGCGAATTAGGACTTTGGCATATTGTCTTGTGTTGCCGCCGAGACTTACTCAAGTGCATGACATCTTCCACGTGTTGATGTTGAGGAAGTATGAGCCTGATCCAACCCATGTGCTGAATTTCAAGAAATTTAATATGGACGAGAGAGTGTCATACGTGGAGAGACTAGTTCGGAGAGTGGATCGAAAAGAGCAAGATCTATGCAATAAGACAATCCCCTTGGTTAAAGTGGTCTGACAACACCACAGAACATAAGGAGCCACGTGGGAAAGCGAAGAATTGATGAGACATCAATACCCCCACCTTTTTAAAGAAGGATTGTAATGGTTTAAATTTCGAGGATGAAATTTTTATAAGAGGGGAAGAGTTGTGACATCCTGAAATTTGACCAATTTCGATTATATGAAATGGTTGTTTCGTCGACACACTTATAGTTATTTAACTCGGAGCTAACCCCTCACGAGTTAACTAATCTATTTGGTGAGGCCATTAAGGAATATAAATGCGACAGACTAGAGAATTCGATCAGAAATTGACATGCTCGACCATAATAATCGGCACGGGTCAATACGACACCATTATAATCAAATTGTGATCAGATATAAGTCAATTCGATGGAATTACTGTGGCATCCTAGAATTTCATGAAAATCCCTAAATATGCCATGAGCCATGGATAGGCGATGGAAACACCGTTATTGTATTTTTGTAGCCTTTTGATCCATGATTCGCAATGAGATTTATGGCCAAGCTTTTAATGGATAAATTTTGGGAAAGAAAGTTCTATCTTTGGCCATATGTATTATAAATTGGAACTTATGGATTTATGATTGCAAGTGTATAGCCATTTAATTTGCAATTTAGTACTTTGATTTAATAGGGATTTAGTTAGTTTTTAAAAGGGTTAATCTTAGGTTATTTAAGCTTGGGTCTTAGGCCTAAGAGTGTTGGGCCTAAGATGGGCCAAAATGGCCGGCCCATAAGCCCATGAAGGGGCCGTCGATCACACGAAGGGGGGGGGGGATCCGGTTGCATGCCTCCCCCATTTGTCACAAGGTGATGGCCAAGTGTGCTCCATGCAAATGCTAATGATGGCTAATGATGGAGAGAAGGAAAATTAGGGGAAAATGATGGCCGGCTTAAGCAAGAAAGAGAGAGAGGAGGGTTCATCCAAGAGAGAGAGAGGAGAGAAAGAGAAGAAAGGAAGGAAGAAAGGAAGAAGAGAAGAAGGAAGGAGGAGGGGCCGTGCGTCCGCCGTCCGTCGCCGCCGTGTCCCGTCGCCGTTGTGCTCGCTGTTTGCTCGGTCTAGAGGCAAGTGGGATCTCTTGATCTACTCCTGCATGCTGTGATTAGTGTGTGTGATTGAATGGTGACAATTTCGGATGTATAAAATGCGAAAAATTGAAGTTATAAGAATGGTGCTCTAGTCTAGTATACTGTTCTTGAGAAAACAGCTCGACCTTGGATGTTCTAGTGATTTGCATGTGATGTTCTAGTTGAATTTTGGCTTTGACCTCTAAATAAAAGTTGTAAAATACTACTTGTTGTATAACATACTCAAATTTGGGACAAAAAAAACAAGTATAAGTGGGTGAAATCGTTTTTCTTTGGAAAGACTGGATCTGGAAATTTCGGTACTAGGAACAGAAGTTTCAACCGCCTATATTTCATTACCTAGGACGAATCTGACTTCGATGTCTGCATGAAGTATTTACCTCATGGTCTTGGCTATCACATAGTCAAATTTCATAATTTTTTAAGGTCATTTGGGTATTTAATCGGAGATGTTTTTAAAACTGTGCAATCTGATGTGTTCGGACCATGTAATGTTGCAATTGCGTAGTCTATACCGTTTTGTATGAGATTATTTTGGAAAAGTGTTCTGCATGAAATATCTTTTTTTATGTCTTTCCTACAACATATTCAAAATTAGTAATTTTTGAAGTTCATTTGCCTATTTAACCAAAAATGTTTCAAAAAATGTGCAAGTGGAACGAACAGAATTAGTAGTGCTGTGATGCGTGTTCTGTATTGCATTATATGGGAATATTTTGGTGTAGTGTTATTCATGGAATATCTGCCTTTATGTCTTGACTATCACATGTTCGAATTTCATAATTTTTTAAGGTCATTTGGGTATTAAATTAAAATGTTTTCTAAAACTGTGCAAGCTGGATCGTGCGAATTTCAAAAGCTGTAATGCATGGACTATTCTGTTTTGTATGAGCCCCATGAATTATATTGTTTTAAGTGATTGAATCTTACTGCACATGTGATGATATTTGGCATTACATATAAGATCAAAAGCTGAATTGACTTTGTTGCCATCACATCATGTGCCATGTTGATGTTGAGACACAAATGTGAATATGAATTATGGGAAATGAGGATACCGTCGGAGGTGTGAGCCGACAATGCCCTGGGAGTGTCAGGATGCCCGGAATGTGGGGTGCCGGATGCCCGGAATGTGGGGGTGCCGGATGTCCTCGGGAGTTTCGAGATGCCCGGAATGTGGGGGTGCCGGATGCTCGGAGGTGTGTGCCGAGGGGATACCTCGTGATGCTAGTTGGGATACGAGATGCCCGGAGTGTGGGGGTGCCGGAGGTTCCTCGCGATGCCTGGTTGGGTGCGAGCGATAGAATGTGGGACGCAAATTACTGGTTTCAGGAAAGGAAAATGTGGTGACTCAAATTGAAGATAAAAAGTTGAAATTGAATCATGCATGGTACGGTGACATGTATGCATGGCTGTATGATATGATGTGCATTAGTGCACGGTTGTATATGCACCTATGGCATGGATATGCACGAATGTTCGGTGATGAGTGCATGATGGAGTATGCACATATAATATGATGACATATGCATAGCCGCAAGGTAAATTATGTTTAGATGCATGAATGATATGTACTCTACTATGATGTTATGATTGTTTGTTTGATGCATTGAGTAGTTTAATAGATCTTTTACCTGTTGAGTGGTTGTACTCACCCCTTTGGGGACCAACATTTCAAATTAGACAGATGCCTCCCTCTCTGGTCACACAGGGTACCTTTTACGGCCTTCCATCTGACATGGAGGTCGAGTGTACGGAGCTTGATTGTGTTATCATCCCTAGTTTGACGTTCATACGGGTTCGGGTGCTGGTAATGTATGATGTGGGCCTGGCTAGGGGCCCGGTCATCCAGGAGTTCTTGTCTATCCATGTCCGCCGTGACGGAGTGATGCGGGGATGTTGCCGCTGCCACCGCCCGATGCACCAGGATGGGTGTGATGGCCCGCGTGAGGAGGGGGAGCTGACTTTTTGGGATAACCGACACTTGTAGATGGAGGGTTATACATGATTGATGTAGAGGGTCGAGATCTCTTTTTGGAGCAGTAGCCAAGTTTAGCTAAAAGTCTTGGCTTTTTGGTTGTACCGACCCAAGATGTCCGTCTTTAAAATGTAAATAAAAGTGTCTCAGCTTATGTTTTCCTTCGATGTGTAGCTGGTGTCTATTGTACCATCATTAAGAGAGTAGAGGGATGGTGAGACTCGTCTTTAATTTCGCTATGAACTGCGCTAAACTCTTTTCAAAAAAAAAAAATGCCTATGGACCTCGGTCCTTCTTTAAACCTCTTTATATCAAAGATTTGTAACTGGTATTCACTAGGTAGAGCGATAGGTAGCTGTGGCAACCTTAGCTGTTTGGGGGTGCCACAATTACGTAGTCAAATTGCGGGTGGTTCAACACGAATGCAGTATTCGCGTCAAACGACAATAACCCGATTTTCTATCAATGTTATACTCGGGACACATAATTGAAATCTCGTGATTTTTATGACAACCGAGAGTTGTCTACGATTCAAAGATGCACAAACATGAATAAAAAATTATCAACCACGGGTCAAACACGCTAAAATTCCTAAAAACTACCCGATAGGTTAGGTCATACTAAAATCGCGTTCGGTTGATTTTAACCATGAAATTGAATTCGATTTTGAGAATCAGACGTTCAAGCATGTCACAATTCATTTATAGGACGTCATCTCATCTTTTGGCGAATTTTCATCAAGTCAAAAAATTTTGCGGAAAATCGGTTTTCAAACAAAAAGGAAATTAAAGGTAAAATTCGGATGGGTTGAACAAAAAGGATTTTATACCCCTAATTTGGCTTATTTTGGGAAAATTAGAGCTAAATTGTGAGTGGTTGGGCCATTGACATTAAAGGATGAAGACTTTAGGGGAATGTGATGAGTGCATAGATATTTTCCCTAGGCTTTTCATTGGTTGCTGAATTGACTTTCTTTCTTCCCTTTCTTCTTCTTCTCTTTCCCCCCATGCGTGCATGAGTTTCCCCAGCTGCAGCTGACCAATAGTTTCTGCTTCTTCTCCATTTTCCCATTTCCCTCAGCTTCTCCTTCTGCATTTTCCTTTCTATTCTTGCTATAGCCACCATCATTCCTCACGCCAAATCACCCCAGCAACCGCACCACCGTTCAGCACACCTCCACCGAGCCGCCGTCTGCCTCACACCTCCATCAACGCATCTACCCACTACCAGCGTCCAGCTGAGGCGCGTCCATTAACTGCCCCGTGCCCAGCTCCTCAGCATGTCGCCAGCCACCACCCGTGGCACCACCGAACCTCAACACCACAACCCATGTCTAGCAACTGCCCAACTCACCATCTGCCCCTACCCGCTAGCTCGACCAACAACTCCACAAAAACGAACCTCCCTCCTTAGCCGAGAGCCTTGTAGGTTCAACCCCGCCTCCACCAAGCCTCCGTTGGAGATGCGGTAGTCTCGGGTTTTCACCATCATCGCGTTACCGTCGCCGTGAGCCCTCTGCCATCTTAATTCGGTGAGTTAACTCCCTAATCCTTGATTATGTTGTTAATTGCGCTTAGGGGGTTAGATTAGTGTAATGAAGATTAGTTAGTTAATCCCACGTTAGTGTAACTAGCTTAGTTAGTGTAATTAGCTTGGTTAGGTTAGTTTACTTTGGTTAGGTTAGTTAACCATGGTTAGATTAGTTAACCATGGTTAGGTTAATTAATCATGGTTTAGTTAATTAAGTTGGATTAGCTTAATTAATCGCAATTTATTTAATTATTCGTAATTAGCATAATTAGTGATGGATTAGCCGTTTTGCAGAATTTTACGCTCGTTCTTCTGGATGAAATTTTGTGTGATTTTGATGGCTTTTAGTGACGGATTAGCCGTCACCCAACGAGAGTCAAGGGGCGATGCCTGATTAAGTTCGGATGCCCCACGTCAACGGATGCCGAGTTGCAGTGGAGGCCGGGCTAATACTCCTTTATGGAATGCCGTCTAGACGTGTAGTGCTAGACATTGCTGTGCCCGATGGAGCAGGACGATGCCCGGTTACGTCGGATAACCGCCGACTATTGAGTTGGTCGTGGCCGATGGATCGTAATAATTGGAACACACCTAAATGGTTATGATAGTTACGCTAGATTATGAGGCAAAATATTGTAACACGGTAAGGGACGTGTCATGACGGTTTTACCTTATAATCGGGACCTATGTGAATGTTTGAAGAGTGAGAACATGTGTTCCGGTTATTAAATTATGCTTGTTGTATTGATAATAGCATGTGTGATGAGCTAACATGCAGGGACGCGCCGAGGCAATGTGAGTTTTGTATGGTGTGTGTTTAGGACCGCCTTCGAGGCGAATTGGTGTCCTAATCGAGGTTTAGGGTTTTGACTCATTGAGATTTATCTCACCCTATCATGATTAACCTTTTTTAGGTCCTTAGTATGGAGATACGTCCTGTTTGTTTTGGGTATCCGTGGGAGATGGACTCAGAGTCTACCTTTTTCCCTATTCTTGGGACCATCTAGACTCGTGAGTTAGTGGTGACCACAGTTTGGGTCGATGAGGGTCTCCTTCATTTGGTACCTCATCGCTTCAAAGTGTGGTTCATTAACGAGCGCAACAGTGCTTGGGAGGGTCCCTTGTAGGGTTTTGACGGACAGCCCGTCGAAACGAAGGATGGGGAGGTAGGTCACTGTATGGACATCGATATACCGGATGGTGTCATGGAGGATCCCGAGCCTGAGTCAGAGGGATCTGAGGTGTAGGTTGCTTAGTTGTTCTTTTTAGACAGACTTGTGTATATGAACCCGTAGGGTTAACTTGATATGTTTATAAAGCATAGTTTGTGAAAAATCACTAGCATATTTTTACTATCCCTATGTTTGTTTATTGGCTATGGTTTATTTAATTTGCTTTCGCATGTGCTTAATTGAAAGATAAAAAGAATGGGTCGGCGACGCATCTTGGGACGTCGCATATTTAATCGACCACCGATGGATGTGCGCATACCCAGGATTCAGGGCGTGACATGAACGATTAGTCATTGACCTCGCTAAAAGCTCCCATATTGCAAATCATTCTATGCATGTCATGTTCAGTGAACTTATTCGAGACAAGCACTTGTGTTCCAGCTCGTATATGATAATACTCAATGACTTGTGACTCATCATCCCCTTGGGTATCCAATATTGAATGGTGAAGCTCAAGAACATACTGATCTCAACAGGATTATCAATATCCTTTCAATGATCCATTGATCGGGAAATGTTTAAAGATTCAGTATAATTGTATACCTGTCACACATATTATTAACCCCTTAAGAATAAGTTCAGTCCTAACTGATCTTATGGACTCATTTATATAAATAGAATGATGAATGAATATTTCTTCGCCATTAAATAATCCTTAACATGTAACTATTACATGATTGTTTTAGGGCATTTAGTTAACAATCTCCCACTTGCATTAAAGTCAACCTATCTCAAGCATCAAACCCATCTTGTTAAGGTATTTTTCAAAAGAAGATTGGGACAACACTTTAGTGAAGGGATCTGCCATGTTTTCTGATGAGCCTGTTTTCTGCAAAGTGACATCACCTCTTCCAACAATCTCTCTGATGAGATGGAAGCACCTCTGAATGTACTTGGATTTCTAGTGAGACCTTGGTTTCTTAGCTTGAGCTATTGCCCAATTGTTGTCACAAAACAATATAATCAACTCTTCAATGGAAGGAACCACTCCAAATTATGAAATGAACTTCTTCATCCAAACCGCTTCCTTCACTACTTCAGAAGCAGCTTCACTGACTTAGTGGTGAAATCAGCAATTATGCTCTATTTGGAACTTTTCCAATAATTGCACCTCCATTAAGCATAAAGACAAACCCGGACATTGACTTATAGTCATTAGAATCTGATCAAAAATTAGAATCGGTATATGCTTCAACTTTAAAGTCTCATTCTTCATATATTAAGAACAGAACCTTAGTCCTTCTCAAGTTCTTAAGGATGGTCTTGATTGCTATACAATGTTCTTCACCTGGATTAGATTGATATCTGCTAGTGATGCCTATAACATGTGCAATATTAGGTATTGTACATAGCATAACATACGTTATGCTACCAATAGCGGATGCCATGCACCTTTGCCATCAACTCTCTTTCTTCATGAGTATTTGGACACATATTCTTGGAAAGACAGATTCCATGCCTAAAAGGCAATTCTCTTTTGGAATATTGCATGTTGAAACATGTCAACACTTTGCCACTTTGCCTATATATATAGATTGTGAGAGGCCAATCATTCATCTTGATCTGTCTCTATAAATCTTGATACCTAGAATATAGGTTGCCTCTCATAAATATTTCATGGAGAACTTTTGTGACAAAAATCTTGATTTCCGGTTAATAGTATGTCATCCACATACAAAATAAGAAACACGATTGCACTCTGATTGACCCTTTTGTATACACAATGTTCAAATGATTTGATTTTATGTATTAGAAGCTCCTACTAAATCTGAGATCCTTGTCTGAATTTGGTCATATTTTACATCTAAACCTCCCATTGAATCTAAGGTTTACATATAAACCTGGTCAAACTTTGCATTAAAACCTCTCATTGAATTTGAGGTTTGCATTTGAACTTGGTCAAATTTTGCATCTCCATCGATTTCTTCTTGCAACTCTATTTTCTGCTCAACCACTTTTTGGATGAATTAATTCTCCAAAAAGAAGCATGTCAATTGACTGTAACCTTTTGGTCAGATTGAAAATAGAAATAGTATCCAAAAGTTTCCTTTAGATATCTAATGAAGCAACCTCATTCAAAAGTTGTCCGTTTTCAACTCTTTGATATAAGCTAGATAACCCAAAATCGTAACACGATTAAGACTTGATTTCCTACCATGTTGTGACATCCTAATTTTCGACTAACATGGCTCTAGATTATTAGGATATTTTAACTTTGGATCTTATGGGAATTCGGGTATGTTGTTCAATTAGCAAAAATATTATTTTTGTTTTTGTTAATGGAGAAAAAAATAAGGATAACTACAATTATTTTACTTTTTAAATTTATCTATTTATTTCCAAGTAATGTCTTAATGCTCCATTAAATTTTTTTCTTCCGTATTTTAATTTGGGAATTTTATATTTTAGGCCGTAAATTTAATAAATTTAAAAATTTTGGTTGGTTTGCGAATTGGTCTTGTTGTGTTGGCACTTAGCTAACGAGCGTGTCACAACAAGATAGTTTATCTCCATGCAAGACTTTTTGTCACGCCCCAATCCTCGGGCACATGCCCATCCTTAGACTAGTCAATTACTAGCGATGTCCCAGGACGCATTGCCGACTCATTAATTTCAATATGCACATGTGGAAGCAAATATAAATCCTTAGATAATAAAACAATGGAATAGAAAAGTAGAACTCCAAATTTTCACTTTAAAAGCAACCACACTTATATACATTGCAAACCATAGTGCAAAATATATACAAGGCGAATTGTTAAGTCATGTTTTAAACCACAAGTTCATAAAACAAAATCTGTAATAAGGAATCGACTTCCATCAAAAAGGAAATGTCATATGACTAACTAGTCCAATAGGATTGTCAATCTTCAAGCTTCACCTCCTACACCTCGGGCCTCTGGTCCTTCACCAATGCCATCTAAAGACCTGAAATTGGTTATACAATAACCAGTGAGACTACGTCTTAGTGAGTTCTACCCTTCTAAGACTCGATTAGGAAACCAATACACCTTAGGGCTGCTTGAGCACAACACGAGTCAGAGGACTTACCTTGGCCTCAGTTCCATCCTGCAAATCAAGATTATTCATAGATGCCTTATATCACATCAATCAGTTAATTCACAACCTCAGATCAAATCATTGATCAATCAACCTAGTCGATTACATGTCATCACAACCCCTTTCTTGGTCAGCTCATCTCATACTATCTATAAAGTCCGCTCATATTAGGACTACTCACTGCTAAGCTGATAAATAGATAGTATAGCTCGCTTATGAGATGATCGGGTATACTACTCTCTGCTATGCTGACATATCGCCTTTGGGCTGATATAGTATATCAACAATAGTCAATCTAAGCTAATAAGGTATACTGCTCTCTGCTAAACTACCATATCGCCCTTGGGCTAATATAGTATACCGGTATACTATTCTCTGCTAAGCTGACATATCGCCCTTGGGTCGATATAGTATATTATCCCAAACATACATCCCAATAAAATAGCCGTGTGTGGGTACACGGTCGATCTTAGCCAAAATATCATATATTTGCTTTAGAACATCCCACCATTTTCAACAGCCCATAAACATATCTTTGGCGCTGTAAACCAACGCCCGATAATTACCAATTAATTATCCAAAATTATTTAATTTTAGGAATAAATTCCCAAAATCATAATGAAATCAATTTAGCACTCAAATAAATAAATATATTGCTCCACGATGATCAGCATAAAATTTCAGTCACCGGCCATTCCGGTTGAGTTTCTGGAAAATAATTAATTAATGAATTAATTACAAAACTTAATTATTAAACACTAATAAATCCAATTTAGGCCCGTAATGCCTGATTGGACGCCAAAACGGACCCGGAAAACTCCCGAGGTTCATTCTATAAATACTATAGCCTATCTACTCCCTAATGGCTACATCTAATCACCTAACATGCATCAGTAAGTCACTAATTTAATTACTCTAATCTAATCTAACCACCTATCACACTTAATTAACACTAATCAACCCCTAAGCATCATTAGTCTACTAAGCGAGGATTAGTGAACTAAACTCACCCATTTAACAATTCGTTCGGATCGAAACGTCGGGAACGAAGCGAGGGTCGCATTTCTCCAAAACGGGCCTAGGATCCGAGGCTCGAAAGACCTCAAAATAGGCCTCAAAGTTGCTGTGAAACCCATAAAAATACTGATTTGTTCTTGCTGAAACAGAAGCCAAACAACTCGGTTTAAAGCGGGAATTGACCAAGAAAGAGGAAATAGGTCAAACCGGGCCTTGACGGAGGTTTACCGGCGAAGGAATGGCGAAGGACAACCCCGGCTGAACCTTACAAGTTCCGAAACAGCTGTTGGGATGGAGGGCAAGCAAGAAGGGAGACGGGATCGGGCAATGGCACACGCGGGCAAGGCGGCATGGCTCCGGTGGTGCGAACGGCGGCACGAGGTGGCGACGGTTGCTCCGACGATGCTGCTGGCGTCCACTAGCTCCTTTGCTAGCTGGTGGCACACAAAATGAAGGGGAGAGGGGGTTTGGATGTTAGCAAGGGGGAGGATGAGGGAGAGAGAGGAGTGAGGGTCCACTTGGCCTTGAATTTCCACAAAATTGTCCCCCCAAAGACTCATCCTAGGCCAAGCATCTTACTTGGCTGTCCATGAGCCACCAAGGCACACCAACAACTCTTGAAATGATGCATTTTGGCTAGGCTAAGGGGGGCACACAAATTTTGAAGGGAAATGGCTTCAATTGGTCTTGATCTCCTCTTCCATTCAATCCCAATTGACCTCAATAAATTCAATCAACCCAACATCGGTCATATCTTCATTTTTCCTTACCCATGGATCTATCTTGCTTCCCAAATTTGCAACCAAAAATAATCCCCAGCCTTTTTCTAAACAAAAACGATCATATGCCGACTTTTTCCCAAAAAGCCTCGGGTTGCAGAAAAATCTTCTAAGACTAAGTCAACGTTCTTGAATCTATTGTGACATGACAAAATCTTCAATTTCTGAAATCGGACTTAAATTGGCGGTTAATTTCACTTCGACGCGTTTTTAGCATGACTTAGACTACTGGGTAGTTTTCAGAACTTTTTAAGGAAAATGACTCGTGGTAGATTTTCTTCGAGCCACACTGAACCCACTTGACACATTAGGGACTCTCGATTGTCGTGAAAATCTCGAGGATTCAAGTATGGACACAAGGTACCAAAACAATAAGAAAATCAATCTAGTGCCGGTCAACGAGAATTTTCCAATTTAGTGGAGTCACCCACAATCGACCACACATCTCAGTCGAATCGACCTGATCTCAAATCGATTTTATATTATGCCGTAGTGGCCTCTAAAGATGAACACAGTCGAGAAGCCGATTCCTAGTCAAATTCTCAAGTCTATTGCCTTAAAATTCCTTAATAGCTTTCCTAGATAATTTAGTTATCTTGAGAGTGATCAGCTCTGAGAACAGCCCTATAAGCGCGTCGATGAAATGCCCGATTAATTCAGTAGAAAACAAGGTTGAAAATTTGGGATGTCACGCTTTTACTTTCCTTTTTGGACCTCGACTTGATCGCGAGGTGTCGGGTAATCAATCCGATGGGTTTGATTCGCGAAAACCCGAATCAAAATCGAGAATCGCGTCAAATGTCAAATTAGGGTTAGATTGCAATTTGATGAAATTCGAAGGCCAATTTGTAAAATTTTAGAAAATTGAAGATGCATAAATGAAATTGACGGAAAAAGGATCTCGAAACCAGTTGTCGGAGGTCCAAACCGGCCAACAAGCGGCTGAACCGGCCCGCACCACCAGTAGCCGGTCAGACCGGTCAAACTGGTTCTTGACGGGTTTGGTTTGGTTTTTGCTATTTTGTTCACTTGGAACCTCTGTGGGTTCAAAATTTATGCAATTTGATTCCTGAAAGGAAAATTTATCCTATTTGAGAAGAAATTGCCCAATCATTATTCAATTAAGCTAATTAAATCTCATGAATGCAATCTAGGGGTCTTCTATTGATTTAATTGAATGATTCATGCGAAAGATAATGGATCAAAACCATAGTTGTATTGAATTTGGCCTAAAGGGCTAAAAAGATCAAATTTGTGATTCGATGAGCAAAATTGCAACTTGATCAAAAATTGAATTCAATTAGTGCATCGATTACCCTATCTAATCAATCACCCATGTATAAGATCTCTTATCGTATTCAAGTGGCCTCTAATTGAATTGTTCAAGCTTATGTCAAAAATGAATCTAGGTCTAATATCAAAAATGGACCCAGATTTATGAAATTAAATCATAATCTTGAATGGATTGACTTGAATTTTTCTAATTGACGCTTAATTGTTTGGCTTTCTTATGCTTGAAAGAGTAAAATTCTTCAAATCGAGAAGTTCTGATGTAAATTTCCCAAAATCAACTTCAAATTTGGACTTATCTTAAGAAAATGAGTGAAGAACAACTGTATGTTTGCAATTCATGAATAATCGATTTTGATTCCCTAATTAGGGCTCAAAACAGCAATTTGTATTTTGACCAGGCAATTCACGAAACTGAATGCACGAGCGGATTTAAAATAGTTCCTAAACTAAATGTCAAAAAAAAAAAAAAAAAAGGGGGGGGACTATACCTAATTATGGCTACAATGAAAGTAATTTGATTTTTGGCCGATTTGGAACCTAAAGTCAAAAAATTCAGAAAATAAGGTTCTTAATTGATTTTTACAAAACTTTTGACACCAAAGTCAAATTAGCATTAAAAGAAATGTATTTGAGAATTTATGATTGTTTTAAATTTTTTGTCAAAGGTTTGACCAAAAGTCAACCTTTTAATTGACTTTTGATTTCTTGATTAAAATTTTAAATTTTTTAGAAATTGATATGATAAAAGTGAAATTAAAGCTAAATAGCATCTTTTGGGGTGAAAAGTTAAATTTTGACCTAAGGTTGGCTTTTGGTCAAAGAATTGACCGAAAAGTCAATTATTAGACTTTTCGGATTTTTCTTGAAAATGACTTGTAAATCACATGGTGGTGATAATGCAATGAAAAAAAAATGAAAAATGAGACTTTTTGGCTAAGAAATGGGTTATATCGCGATCAGAAACCCAAATCTCGATTTTTTACCTTTCTTCGACATGTTAACTAAAAATCAGGTGTCAATACTAGGTAGAGTAGAATCATATATTAATTTTGTATGGTTTGGTGATGTTTGCTTAAGTTATGGCTACTATTGAACTACTAGTGCCATTATCTTTCTCATTTTACTTTTCTTAAGTATGCAGAAATGTAAATGACTAAAAAAAATCTTAGGATACACGTTATTTTCTATAACTAGGACAACTTCATTTCTTTTTTATTTATATATGTACATTAGATGACAAGTGAGGTGCACTGGGAAATTCAAAAGATCAAGATTGTCGCGACCTACCCTCAGGGGGAGGGAATAGGTTTAAGGGTATTGCCTAAATGATGGACCTAAAATCCATGATTAGGCACGGACTCTCCCAAGCCTATACCCCGCGTGACATTTGGATAATTTTAAAAATTTTGCACAAAAGGAGTCGCCACTAGCCTATTAGGGTTGGCTAGAAACTAAGTGAGGCATGGGAGCGTGCCTTACTTCCTACGCAACCAGAGAGTCTAGGATCGGGGACTTGATTACACTAATTAACCAATTAGTGCCCTTTCGGTACCTAATCTTGTTCATTTTAAAAGAAATGATTTTTGTTAGGCAGTCTGGATTGATTTTATACTTATTCACTAACATGTGAGGTGATCATACGAGTGCACAATCATTAAAATAACAATTAGCAACTAAGAAAAGCGATTAAATAAATTGCATGAAAGAGCAAAAATTCAATACCAAAGAAAAGATAAATACTAATCCTAACTAAATTAAAGAGAAGCCAAAATCAACATATCAGTATTATGCATTCAAAGGCATTTGTTCCCAAGGACAATTGAAATCTTAACGTAAAACCCTAAAGGCTTAAACAAACTTAAACACAATTCCAAATTGAAAGGCTTCCCATTTTTAGGATAAAACTACTCTAAAGATTAATTTCAACATTTTCGAGGATAATTAATTTTTTTTATTCTTTTTAAAAAAGAAGACTTTTCGAATTTTCCAAAAAAAAAGATTTTTTTTTGCGATTTTTACTTTTTTAAAATTTTTTAATTAATTTTTTTTTAATTTTTTTTTAAAAAAAAAGGTCGAATTTTTTAATGTTTTCTGAGTTTTTGAATTTTCGGAAAAATTTTTGAAATTTTATCTTTTTTCGAAATTTTTGATTTTTTTTTTTGAATTTTTAATATATTTTTAATATTTAATACTATTTCACTTCAAGAAAAAGGTTCGGACCGGGTACACTCAATCCGGCCCGCGAACCCAACCCAGACCCGGTTCCAACATTTTTGACCTTTTTTATTTTAAAGAAAAACAAAAAAAAAAAAAAAAAACATTAAAAAAGAAAAAGAAGTTAAAACATTAAAAAATCTCTTTCTCTTGTCTTTTCTCACTGAGTCGTACTGTGTCCTTTTCCTGCACCTCCTGTTCAATAGTCATTCCCGAAACCCACTTTTCATTTTATAATTTTCTATTTTTTTATTTTGCTTTTCTTTTCTTTCTTTTGATTGATTTTTTTGTTTTTTTTATTCTTTCTTTCTTCCCTTCTGGCCTTTTCACCAAACACCTCCCCCACATCTTTTCCACTTTTCTATTCTTTTTCATTTCTTTTCACTACCCTTTTATTTCTTTTTTGTTATTCATTTTTCTTTTTCACTTTATCCTTTTTGGCCTTCTTCCCCACAGATTTTCCTCTTCGAACGACTTCTTTTCCCTTTTGTCTTTTCCCACTTTTACATTTTTTATTTTTTTCTTTCTACCCATCTTCTTCTTCTTCGATGGTTTCTTCCCACGCCCGACATTGGCCATGGAAGTTAGCCCGCACACCAGCACCGGTCGGAGTAACTAGCGCCAACCGCCACCAGCAACCACCACTTGACGGTCGTCCGCTCTGACTGGCATTGACCGCCGCAGGCCATTTTCTCCGGCAACCAACTGACATCCTCTTCGGCGCGAAGGAAGACACTTGCCGATTCGACAATACATGGCCACTTCACGAAAACGACACCAAAGCACAGCAACACACAAGACTTGAACATCAAACATCCATTACAAAGGTAAAGATGGGTTGATCTCCGGTTTAAACGTGTGCTAGCCTTCGGCCTTCTCGAGGCATTTCGTCAAACATGTAGGATGCACCGGTTAACAAAAGGAACCTAGTCTCACTTGGGATATAGATTTAGGCAAACATCAACACGACATGCACAAGCAATGCTAAAGATCTGCTCATGGACAGGTTAATCATAGTCGAAACAGACATGGACGAAGAATGAATATCTCAAAGATTCAACAAACTTGCAATACTCAGAGTTGTTTACACATTTTCACAATCACTTGGCGTGCGCTATTGATGCAGGGGATTTTTTGCTTCAATCGAAACTTAAATACAAACCTAAATTCATAGTAGAGCACATTAGAACACCCAGGAACAACCGTGAAGGATCGGTAGGACCGGAGCTTGCGTGAACTGGTCGGCCGCGAGCTCCGGCCCAATACCCCACGAGAACAGAACCCAAGCTCGAAAGACCTACCTAGTTTCACAAAAGGGGTTGTGACGGACGGTGGCTTTCGGGCGGACGATTGACCACGACGGAGGTTTCCTTCGAGCTCCCCCTCTCCTTTCGACTCGTCTCCCTGTATTTCTCCCCCTCTCCTTTCGATTTCTCTGGGTTGTTTTTTTTGTGTTGCTCCCCCTGTGTTCCCCTCCTCTTAGGGTTTTATACTTCTGTTTTTCCTTTTTCTGCAGGTATTCCGAGCGAAGACCTCCTGCCGTGCCAGCTGGTCGATCGGTCTGCTTCCCCGACCCGCGAATCGCGCCGAAAGCCCTGCCATGCCGATCCTCTGCCTTACCTCCCCTTTTCTTCCCGTTTCTTTCCTTTTTGCTCTCTTTTTCTTTCTGCAGGAACATGCGCGAAGACTACGGCCGAGCCGGTTGCCGGCCGGGTGCTCCCGACTTGCGGATCATGCCGCTCGCACGCCACACCGATCCTCTCGCCGCCCCTGTTTTGCTGCTCATTGCTGCTCTGTCTTCCGCAAGTCTTCGAGCGAAGACTAGCAGAAGAAAAGAAAAAGGGGGCGGGGCCGATCGGAAGGGAAAGGAGATTGGGCCAGGCCCAATGCGAGGGGAAGAAGAAAGAGGGGCGGGTCGGGCCATGGTCGAATCCGGCCCGACCCGACTATTTTCGTTCGTTTTTTTTTTTAATTACGATTTTTTTTAACTCTTTTTTTTTTATAATAACCCTTTTTATGACTAATTTCTAACCTTTAACACTACTTTAAATTAATTAATTTAGGTGAAATTTAGGTGTCAACAAAGATTACTGATTATATTGGACTGTACATCGATCACCTATCCCCACCCAGCTATACACGTGTCGCCTAACCCTGGCCCCTAACATCCTCAAAATCCTCTCAGCTCCAAATGATCCACCTTCCCTCATATGTGAAGTCAACTAGCACCTCGTAACGAACCATCAAGAAGGTAGGTGGGATCGACATTCTATTGATTTAAAAAGATGAAGTCAACATACAATAAGTCACAACCCAACAAGCAAAAGGTCCACCGGTCTATACCATACAAATCAATCACCGTACTTATGAAGAAAGGCACAATAGAAAATTCAGTAAATCGCATGCACATCAACTTATTTGAGAATTTTTTCATAATACATGACTGACTAGTACATGTAATAACTTTTTCAAACAGATAACCAGTAACTCAATTCAGAAATACAAAGTCATAATCAATATAATTTCATGCTATTATTATCATTATCCTGGGAATTTTGTTACCCCCTAGGTATGTCGCACCCATTCAGCATCACGAGGATATCTAATGGAACTGCATTACACACCTCAGGCATTTGGAAGAACCCAATTATCCCTCCAAGCATTCCTACTATAACTCAGGGCATCATTGTCTCAAGGACCGACAACATTCTCAGTCACACATTCACACAGTAATGCAGTAATTTCATAATTCAATGAAAAGTACGTTAACGTTACTACCATTTCGAGCCTCATGCATGTATCTAATGAATCAAAAATTATTTCCATCCCCTAGACTAATATAAACTCGCCCTGCTGATATTACGTGAACTATCACAAGACTCGCAGCTTTGGCCCTGAAATAGCCTTATAATGTGTCCTGAGCGCCTTAAGAAACAATAGCTGTTGCCTAAGTAAACAAGTTTAAAAAATTATGAAACTTTAGTATGAGCTAGAGAGGAGCTAAAGGAACATTTTTTGTGAAGGACTCAAAGTCTGATTCAGCTAATACAATTGTAAATAACTTTTTTCAATCCAAGCCCAAAACAGTCAAAATTTCCAGAATGAAATTGAGTAGGAAAATAAATATTTTGCCGACCAAATGAAACCGAAAAATTATTAAAATTTAATATGTTGTAGCTTAGAATGTACTATATAACTTTCATGAAGGACATGTGTTAGAATTTTGAAAAAAAAAAATCTGTGGAAAACGTAAAACAAGGAGAGATCGGGGCAGTATGTCCAGAAACAGATTTCGGATCCCAAAGTTTTTCATATATATTTTTTTCGTACAAAGTCCAAAAAATTATGAAATTAAATTATATCATAGAGATTACTTTTGTGAAGGAACTCCATGAAATTTGCACCACATAAGTTGGTATAATATTAGAAATCTTCGGGGTCAGGCTAGAACCGAACCCTCCCTTAATTTCAGCACAGATTTAATTAAGAATTTCAACTAGCTCAACCCCCACATGTGCTAAATGTCAACCAACCATGCTCCTACGACCCAACCACAAGCTCGACTACTTCAAACTTGACAATGTATCTCGGTAACGTGATCGAAACTTTTGTCTAAATGAAAATCTAAATAACGTTCAAGAATTTTCTAGGAAACTATTTTCATCGCATGACAAACGATTGATATACGATATAATGGAGGATATCTACTTGCCTCGGGTCCTCGTGGACGGTGGTCGTGACTGGGCGGGATGAAGGCGAGCTAGCCGTGACGACGCAAGTGTCGAATTGAGAAAAAAAAAACCAATCTTCTTGTGCTGAGGAGGGGTCCCTTCGTTGCTGGCTCCTGCACTTCGTTGGTGGTGTAGCTGAAGTGGTGTAGAGGAACAGGGTGAGTTCCGGGGTGCAAGTGAAAGAACGAGTGGAGTCTCTCTCTCTCTCTCTCTCTCTCTCTCTCTCTCTCTGTTCTTTTCTCTTCCCATAGTTTGCTCTCTCTCTTTGGCGGTGATTTTTTTAGTTGACGCAACATCTCACTTCACGCTAGCTAGGATGTGGCATGATGTTGTGCCTAAAGCAGCATCATGGAGAATATTCAAGAGTCTTTGTGTGTGATGGAGGAAATTCAATAGTCTTTGGTAATTTTTATTTTTTTTTGGTTATTTCTTTAAAGGGCCATTGCCTTGGAAATTCTTGAAATTGCTGGGATATTCAGATCACAATAGTTTATTGTTTATGTTTGGTTACAAGGATTGGTTGTTGTTTAGTGGATGTGGTTTGTCTATACGTTATTATTGATGCTTGAAAGCAAACCCCAAGCCTCCGAAAAGAGATTCACATTGATTTTAGACATGTTTTGAAGCAAGGCAGGTCAGGTGTCTCTCTTGGTTCGGCAATACTAGGTGTATCGTTTCCAAACTAGGTTTGACTTAGGTCGGTGCTCGAACATAATGGATCAAGCCACAGTTTTTGTTTTGTGCTCGGCATATTTTAATGATGCGATTTCGGTAAGTCACGACATATACTTCGCTTGGCACGCCTTTAAATCGAACTAAAGAAAAGATAAGAACCGATTGTTTGCTCGTTTTTACATGTGGTCACACGAGGGAAGCCGTCTTTGATGGATTTCATGATGATGTCTGATGGATTTCGGATGCCATCACCAATGAATTTTAGGACATTGCCATTCTCAATGGGCAGGATGATACTTGGTGGATTCCGGATGTCTAATGGATTTCGAATGCTTTTTGCGGATAAATTTCAGAACGAAGTTGTACGGATCTCAGATGCTGTCATCAATGGATTTTGTATGCCTTCCGCAAATAAATTTCGGAATGAAGCTCGATGGATTTTGATTACATGTGTAATAAATGAAAGCCGTATGATGTGTTGTGGATGCTCGTGTGCATATATCATGGAATATTATGTGGTTCTTGATCGAGATTGCATTTAAAGCATTTGAGAGTCAAGTACATATTTTAGAAGCCATTATTTAACACGTGCATATTTTATATGCCATTATTGGTGACTTGAGAGGTATGTGCATATTTTCTACGCCATTATTTGTGACTTGAGAGGCACGCGAATAATTTAGATGCCATTATTTGAGACTTAAGAGTCACGTGAATATTTTAGGAGCTATAATTGGCACGTGCGTATTTTTATGCCATTAATTGTGACTTCAGAGGCACATGCACATTTTATGTGTTATTAATTAGGACTTGAGTGTGCATATTGTAGAAGTTATTATTTAGCATGTGTATAATTTTCATGAATATGGAACATTTTAATGGCCCTTGATCGTGTGAGCATTTTAGTTTTCTTTTGAGAACCCCATTTCATGTACATAGTCAAAGCAAAATAAGGATTTCACTATTGATCTACCATCAATATATTAGCATCAAGTATTCATATGATTCCAATACGAGTCATCCCCCTATACGAGATTTAGGCAATTTATTTATTGAGTTTTCAACTCATTTGTTGTTATTTCCTTCTTTTTCAAGCTCATAGGTATGGCTACCCCACCCATTCACTTTGGTGTGCCTGTGGAAATGAACATAGTAGATAGCAGTAATGACTTCAGGTATAGGAGATGTGGGATGAGAATGTAGGGCATTTGGTTTCTCACCAATTCAAGGCTTAGTATGTCCGGTTCGATGGGGGTTATTTTGGACCTCTCTGAGGGTATGACAGACTCCATAACGGCCTTAATCGAGAATTACAATTACGATCCAATAAGCTAAATCTTAATTGGGTTCGAAACCCCAATTTCCTCAGCCTATCAACTCTAAAAATCACTCCTCAAAACCATGATCGTCGGCCGATTAGCGACGTGTCAGGAGGGGTCAAATGAAAAATCCCTCTTGCAAGATGTTAGAAAGATATGAGAATGCTTCCATAAATATTGGAAGAATATATCTCTAGGTGGCACTAACAAGCTGTAGAAACTAGTCATCATGAAATCTCGTCAAGTGGGTTTTATATCTGGTGAACTAAAATAGTGAGTATATGGAGACGTGATAGGCTAATCACAGAGCTATGCGAATTAGTTGAATTAACGATAAATTTGTGAACATTATAGCTAGTTTACACCAGAAGTCATTTTGAGGATGGGGAAAGAGAGATTTTGATAAAAAATAATAATAATAACAAAAAAGAGATAGAGGAGAAGCAAACTATTATGACTATGAAAAGGTCAAAAGACATCATAAACATTTCAATTGCTTTAATTGTGTTTTTAAATTAGGGACAAAATTGGCAAGAGACTTTTCCATATATATATATATATATAATAAATAGGTATTTCCTTATATAATCTATACATAAATAGCTATTTTAAGAGTTAGAGATTTGCTAGGATTATATATTTGCTAAAGTCGTGATTGAGAGCATCATTACACAAATATGCATAAGTATTGATTAGAGAATTATTAATTAAAATGCATAAGAATTAGAGATTTGTTAGGATTTTTCTAAAATCAAAATCAAAAGACAAATTATAGAGTAAAGCTCACACATGAATGTGTCACATGGTACCACGTCAGGTGATAGATGTATGACACAGTGTAATTGTAAAATCCTTAACTTGACAGAGATTTCACCGTCAATAATTTGGATTATTGCTTAATTTTTTGGATGTGGAAGTTAAAATCATTTTCTTGGACTTGTCCTTGCTCAAATAGATCACTGGTTTTCTAAGAGAACTTTCTATCCCATCCATCTTCAAGTTGTAGCTTTGAACTCTACATATGCTCCTCATATTAAGGATATGTCACCACCGTGTACCTTTCCAGTTGCATCAAACTTACCTATAATGGATTGCAAATCACAAGGGCTTTGGCAATATGCTTGGACTAAGTTACTAATACTAAATAAGAAAACCATGCCAACCCAAACTCTATGCGAAGAAAAGTCCCCTAGCGTTGGGAGTGTGACTGGCGACGGTATTGCTCAAGGGCTTGGTCAAACCATCATGTGAAGGTCATGAGAATTCCAAGTGCAGGGGGCTTGACAAGTTCTAGGGAAGAATCTTTCTCTTCCTCTTGGTCCAACAATTCGCTACAACATGATCCTCTCCACTTTGAGAAGGCACGTGCTCTGCTGACAAGCCCAATTTGATATGGTGATTGGAGGACAATCATAATAACAACATTGTCTGGCCTGGAACGAAAATATTCTGAAGATTCTACCTGTGGTCATGCCTCACTTCATGTCTCGGGATTGCTCTTGCTCTTGCTCTTGCTCTCGACAGGTAGGGAAACTTTTACTTGTCCATCATCAAGTTGGCGTTGTTTCGGCCATCGGTTTGCTTCCCTGCTTCTTCTTTTTTTTTTTTCCTTTTTGGGCCCACTCCGACCTTTGAACTTGGAAATCACCCCTGGAAACCCACCCCCAACGGCCGCGTGCCCGTTGGCACTTCCCTGTCGGGATTTTAATCTGATATGAACCCACGACAGATTAATTGATAAGGCTTCCTTAGGTGTGCTGCGAAATGTTCCATCGCCATTGCATCATGGTCGTGCTTATTGAGATTTGCCTCGCATGAATTTGCGATTAGCAGTTGAATTTCTTGTGGGAAGTGGGGATGCGGTGGTGAGCAACTTAAGAGATTGCCATGATACTGCAAAAGCATCTCCAAGACTCTTTGTGAGTGGTTTAATGTTAATACAGATAGTTCAGATAGCATTCGTGCCTGATGGAGGTGTCATAAGAGATAAAAAACGCAATGCAATCTGTAGTTTCCTACATGAAGCTGAAATGACCCCAAGCATTAAGCCTGATGATTAAGATTCTGCCGCTCGGATGGACATCCTCTGGCAAAACAACACAAACATTTGATGGAGCCATCCTCTTGGCAAAACAACACAAACATTTGATGGATATCCTCCAGCTACTTAATGAACAAAGATTTCAACCTCCGATGCTTATAATATTTGTTCCTCATCAACTAAAAGGCCATAGCATCAACAGTTTCTGCAGTATCGTTCATTGAATTTGCTAGCACTGGTATAACATGATTGCAAGGAAACCAAGTTCATGGTCAGTTACTAGCAGTCTCGATTAAAGATCAAAATCAAAGACTTCTCAGAAGTACATAAACCAATGCCATGATAAGAAGTGTATTTGCTTCGCATAGGTATAACTGATGACTTTCTGGGGAGGCATGTTGGTAACTATCTGTTAATGGAAAGCAAGGAAAAAAGAAATGCCTCAAACCACACCAAAAAAAGAGATATTGCCTCCACCGGGATAGCTTCATGAGTACAAGCCTCAACGTGGCCAATCAATACCACAAGCATTTGTTCAGTCTCCAGTAGTGTCCTTGACAATGGCACGATGAAGGGGGACGCTATTCCTCCTCTAGTACTCCTCACTTATAAACTTCATGTCAACCTCTGCCCTGGTAGCAACCACTCTAATCAGAGCCCCTTCATCTGTTCCTCGCCTATTGATGGCTAGACGACGAACTTCTCAAAATACTTCTCAGGGCAAGTTAGGCACTTTATAGTAGCTCTCAGTATAGCAAGGAACTCGTCTTTCAAATCAGTTTTCAAATCCTGCAAACACGAAGGATCAAGAATTAGACAATTCTTAATCTAGAACAGAGAAAAGTCAATATGTTCTGATGCATAGTACAAAGGATATAGTCTGGAAGTGAATGAACAACTCGGAAACGGGTGATATTATTACATCTCAATGATTTAGAAACAAGACATCTTGAAGTTGCCTCTTAAAAAATGACTGCTAACCAAAAACAATGCTGCCCCTGTGCTCTTCATCCTTGAGAAGCTGTAAGCTTTAGACATATAGGTAAAAGAACATGGAAGGGCCATTTCATACAAATTCCAACTCACCTTGTTGACATCATTTCCAAACTCATTTTTGTAGTGATTCAGCATAGCATTGACCTGTGCTTTGCTCCTAGTAGCCAAAATCCTTATGAGATCCTTGTGGCTGTTAACCTTCTCTGAGATCTTCTCGTGGAGTATCTTAGCCTCTGCTTTTGCCAAAGTCATATTCATCTCATTTCCATCATAACGGTAGGAGCTCATGAGAGGTACCAGCAACTAGGAGACAAAGAAACCATATCAAATTAAAGTTCATTCACAACAGGCAAGGAAATTACTCGCATCAATGCCTAATGAAAAATGAAATGATTTAGGATAGATGAGAATTATTTCACGGGTTGTCATAGCACTAATCTTCTGATGATGGACTTGGTTCTTCATTTGACACAATAGGAAGGGGTCCAACGAAGTAGCGTATAGAGTTTCATGAAAACACCTTAAATAAATTGACAAATCAAAATATGGGGAACTTCTCGAAGCCACTCCACCATTCCAACAAGCATTCTCTGCATAACTCCAAAACTGTCTAAAAAATTGAATACCTCCAACTTATATTCCCAAACTTTCTGTAGTATGCTGAATCAGACACATTTGATTTTACTTGCATTCATCAACCACAAAGAATATTTCCCTGACAGCAATAAGAAATTATTCTGAGTATCATATGGCTACACAGATTTCTTTGTACAGAGTACTTATTGCGAAACGTATGAACATAAGTTGCTGAGAAGAACAATCATCAGCATTGAAAAATGTCATGGAACATCTTGAGGCAAGTGTAAAAGCAGTACCTTACGAAAATCTCCAGCTGGGTGGTGAGTGACGTCCTCTTCGAGCGACTTCTTGTATCGAGCATGATATGCTTGTCTTGCCATGAGCAACTGCTGCAGAGACCTTGTGCAGGCTATTTCCATGAGAACCTGATTGCTTGAAGTCCATCTTTTAGTTGCTTCATTCACCAAGCATGCATCATGTTCAGCCGGATCAAGTGTCAAAAGGACCACCAGCCTCTGAAGGTATGGAAATTACAGGATGCAAAGAATTTAGAAAATCATGTCATCTTATAGCCATGGCTTTATGAACGGAACTTACAATCACGTTCATAATCAACGAAAATATAGGAACAAATAATTGAAGAAGATCAGACCTCGAAATCATTGGTAACTTCTCTGTCCAATGACTTGAGGAGGTCCTCGCCGTAAGTCTCGGCATAGTTTGCCTAATCAGCTTCCTCTGCGCCGCATTCCTATGACCCAATATGGATATGATCAACTTCTCATTTGTTCGCCATCCTTCCAGATCGTTATATTAGACAATAAGGTTTGACATTTTTTCGAGACCACGCCATATCCGGCGCTCAAGGTAGAGAACAGTTTCTTTACTTATAGCAGCGAACGACTTATTGCAGCTACAATGGGAGAATCAGGTCGAGTTCAAAGGGAAATGACAAACCCAGAAATAGTTCGTTATAACAACCGATCACCCAAAAAAAAAAAAAAAGAGCACGAGCAGTCTAGAACGGATCGCCACCGAAAGATCACTCCGACCAGATCACGATCTCTACGCAGATCGTAGATCTAAACACAAAAAACGGGGCACGATCGTCGACGACCGAACGACACGCAATTAAGAATCCGAGAAGGCAGGACCAAGAAGATAGAGCGAACCTGCAAAGGCTTTACGGAGCTGCTCGCAGTCATCGGCCACGGGGGGCACTGGCTCAGGGACGGCGAGAGTCGACAGAAGATCGCCGGGGGTTGTTCGCGAGAGAGAGAGAGAGAGAGGAAGGAGGAGACAAAACGGGAGAGACAGAAAGTCAGCCTCTGCCTTGAAGAAGCGCGCACCGTTACATGGAAAGCAATAAGCGGGGAGGCGCTGCATGAGCGCCACGTGTCCATGCAACCACCCCGTCCGCTTTCTAGAAGTGGAAACCGGAGGGACGCGGAGTAAGATGAGAGGGAGAGAAGTCGTTGGGCCGGGCCGGGTTCAGGACAAGGGTTTTAAAATCCGGCCCGCCCATGCATTCGTTCATTTGAAAAACAAAACTAATAACACCCCCAACTTTCGGAAGGCGCATGGGCCACCGACAGGTGTGATTTGATTTAGAGATTGGAGGACAATTAGATTTAAAAATTTGACCGGCCTGGAACAAAAATATTCCGAGGATTCTATGTTCCCTTCAGGACGGGGCCAGGGGAGGGCAATAGTGTAGACGCTGGGTTGCTACTCTCTTTTGTTTTTTTGAAAAGCCTCGTATCTTTTGTTTTTTGTTAACCTGATAGAACTCTCTGTATATAAATAAGCCTGTCGTAGGAAAGAAATGAAGCTTGATGGTTGCTCCCAGTTTTATGGTTGTTTTCTTTCCTCTACTGTCTTTTTTGCTTCCGCTGATTTATTTTAAGTTTAGAAAAGACGATTTGGGTTGAAAGGAGCTGTTGTGTGTGCCAGGGGTGGCGGGCATGACACATGTTGTATCTCATAGGGTGTAGATGAAACGGACTTGATCAGGATTCTTTTTCAGTATATATGTAGCTGTATCAAGGGCATATCCCTAAAGGAATATAAGCAAATTGATGCAACTGATTATAAATTGCATAATATCTAATAAAGTGCAATTTCTTCTCTCAAACACACCACTGTGTTATGGAATTCCCGAAGGCGTCCATTGCGATTAAATGCCATTAATCTACCTTTAATTCTGAAACCATTTCAAAACAATAATATGACCTTTGAATATGAAACCATTTCAGACCATTAATATGACCTTTGAATCTAAAACCATTTTAGAATTTATTGAGTTTGAAATCGTTTCAGAACATTAGACATTGATTCTAAAACCATTTCAAAACATTAATCTTATGCACAATTGGTGCTATTGGATATGGCATTTACATGATTTTGCTTATTGACGTTGGTAATCACATTACCAGACATTGTAATGGTAAAAAGATTATTGTTCTACAAATTAGAACCAACAAATCTTTCATCATGACAAATGGAACATGCATCATCAACAAAAGAAAATTCATAATTCTTTTTACTCAAGCAAAGCATAGAGATGAGGTTTCGAACTACATTATTATAATGTAAGTAATTATTTCTAAACCAATACATGTCCTAAAGGCAAAGGTAAACGAAAAGTCTGTATAGCTAATGTAACAACTCTTTCTCTATTTGCAAACATCAAAACTATCTCATTTTGCCCTAGCATCTTGCTTATATCCAAATTCTGCAAAAATATATAATTATGCGAAGCAACAACTGAATCTACCCATAAGCTGGATTCGAAACCAACCATAAGGTTATTTTCAATAAACATAGACACCATATCTTCATAAGATTAGTCCTTTGGCTTGACCTTCAAGCTCATAAAGTATTTCTTGCAATTCCTCTTCGAATGCCCCTTGACACCACAATAGTGACATTCCCCCTTTTTAGTCTTGGGCTATGGACGTATAATAGATTTTTTGGGCTTCTTCCATTTCCTTTTCTTCAAAATAGTCTTACTCTTTGAAGAAGAAGTCTTAACTATGGCCATTACAGTCGACCTTGTATTGTGCATTTCATTCTCATAAACCACCAGCATACCTTGGAACTGAGCAAGAGTTTTCCCCATCTTATGCATGTGGAAGTTCGGGACAAATCCAGAGAAGGAGTGGAGCAATGTTGACTCTTGACTAATAAATCGAGATTAAGATTTCCAATCGTGACGGAACTTGTGTATTGATCAAAAAGTGTCATTTTTCATTTTTTTTTCCTTTTGTTTTGTCACTTTTAAACAATTTCCCATTCATTTCCATTAGAAAACTCAAAAAGTCGAAACGATTGGCTTTTAGGTTAACTTTTTGGTCATCCCTTTAACCAAAAAGTCAATCATGGGTCAAAAGTTAGCTTTTTACACAAAAAGATACTAAATGGTCTTAATTTCACTTTTTAGCAAAGTTTTTTTTTTTTTTTTGGTAAAGACACTTTAGCAAAGTTAATTTCCAAAAAATTCAAAGATTTAACATAAAAATCAACATTTTAGGAAGAGTCAACTACAAAATTAACTTTTCATCAAACCTTTGATAAAAAAAATTAAAAAATCAAAAATCCGCGAAACACTTCATCTTAGTGCCAATTTGACTTTAGCATTGAATCCGAAAATCGATTAAAAATCTTGTTTTCAAAATTTTTTGGTTTTAGGCTCAAAATTGACGAAAAATAAAAATTACTTTCATCCTAATTATAATTAGGTCTAGTTCCTTTCACGACATTTGGTCTAGGGACTATTTCTTATCCACTCGTTCACTCCATTTTGAGAACGGTAGTGTCGAAATGCAAATAACCATTTTTACCCTTGATTAGGGGGTTCGAACCAATCTTTCATGATTTGTGATTGGACGCTTTCATTTCACTCATTTTCTCGAGATACGTCCGAATTCGGGGTTCGTTTTGAGAAATTCACTTGAGAACTTTTTTATTTGAGGAATTTCACCTTCTTAAATATAGGAAAACCAAACTAATGAACTTCAATTAAAGAAATTTAAGTTGAACCATTTGAGATTTTTTAGCATAAGATTTGTCATGTCAATTCAAGGTCTATTTGGATGTAATATATTATCCAAAGCACAATTAGTTGAATAGTTGTATCGCAATATTAATTGAATTCAATTTCAATTAATTTGCAATTTTGATAAAAAATTTTGAAATTGTCCAATTTGGCCTTTTAATGTCCACATATGTGTACTAATGGTATAGTGTTGACACTTAATTTTTAGTCGACGCATCATAAAAAGGTAAAAACCAATATTAGGGTTTCCAATTGCGATAGAGCCTATTTCTTGACCAAAAGATGTTGTTTTTCATTTCTTTCTTTTCCATTGTCACTTTTAAGGAATTTCTCATTCATTTCCAAGAAAAAATTGAAAAGTCAAATAGTTGATTTTTGGATTGACTTTTTGATCAACCTTTTGATCAAAAGTCAACCCCGAGTCAAAAATTAATTTTTCACCCAAAAGAATGTCAAATAGTCTTAATTTCATTCTAGGAAAATCAATTTTCCAAAAATTCAAGGATTTGACTAAAAATCAATATTTTAGGAAAAGTCAACTAAATGGTTGATTTTTTGTCAAACTTTTGACCAAAAAAATAAAAAATAAATAAAAATCAGAAATTTTTCAAATTCTTTGTGTTAGTGTCAATTTGACTTTTGTGCCAAAAATTTCACAAAATTCAATTAAAAATCTTGTTTTCCGAATTTTTCGGTTTCAGGTTCTAAATCATCCAAAAATAAAATTAGTTTTCTTTTAGTCATAATTAGGTATAATTCCTTTTATGACATTTGGTCTAGGGATTATTTCTAATCCGCTCATTCATTTAATTTTGGGATTTCAATTGATTTATAATTTTGAGTAAATAATTGTAAAATTGCTCATCTTAGCCTATAATGCTCAATTATGTCTACCCTTGGTTAGGTCCATTATTTTTTGTAATAATAATTCAATTAAGTCAACAGAAAACCCATAGATTGCATTTGTGGAGTTTAATTGGCTTAATTGGATCAAAATAGAACAGTTTCTTCTTAAATCAGGCAAGTTTTTTCTTCAAATGACCAAATTACATAAATTTTAAACCCACAATAACTATTTGGTGATGAATTAAAACCCATCAGATTTGGTCAGGAACTACTCGAACTGGCATGAACCGGCTCGATTGGTCGGATCGGTTGCTGACGAGATAAGCTAGTTTAACCCATTGCCAACCGGTTCTAGACCTCTAGTGACCAGTTCTGGGATTCTCGTGGTATGTGCTTTGTCCTTATGCCCTTACATTTCCTAGATTTTGCAGATTAACCCCTAACTTTCGAAAATTTGTGATTTCGCTCCTTATTAGGTCCTTAAGTGTAATTCTTGTTTGAAATCTCAATTTTTGCAAATCGGACCCATCCAATCGGGCAAAGGACACATCTTAAGTTTTATTAGCCTTTTACAAATTCAATTTGGCCATTAAATCAAGTTTTTGACCGTCGGATTGAATCAACAACCAAGATTCGCTTATTTGAACCTAGTATAAAAGCCATTTTCCCTCCAATTTTCAAAGAGGGGCTCATTTTCTACATATTTTCTCTCACTAAATATAGATTTCTCTCTCATCTCTCTCTTCCTGCCTCTCTCTCCTCTCTTTAAAACCAAATAAGCTCTTTGTCAGTCTAGACTTGTCGGCCTCATACCGACAGCTCGCCATCTACTGTCTAACCCTCGACAATCTTCATCTTCTCTTTTTGGAGCCCTTGGTGATTGAAACTTAGCTGTGCAATGATTGGAATCATCCCAATCTAGCCAATTCCTATAGGCGCTTGAACTGGTCCGATTTCGACTGGTTCCTTTTATTACCTAAACCAGTGATCGACGGTGGCCCTTGCCGATGCTATTTACTAATCATCTCCACTCCGGTGAGTCTTCAACCTTGCTGTGGTCGGAGATCAGCTGGCTTGTCACCGGATCATTTCCGGTGATTGTTTTTCCACCGACGGCTTGAAGGCCAGTCCATTCGATTGGACAGATTATATCCTAAGTGGTTTGGCCCCTCGATCCAATCCCTTGGTAGTCCACAGCAGTTCGATCTGATCCTCGAAGGTTTGATTGTGTTCGAGCAACATCTTTTTCGTTCAATTGCATCAAAAAGTTGGTATTCTCAAACTCGAATTCGATGAAGGGAGATCAACATATCTAATCAGGGTTAGGATTGAAGATTAGATCCTTATAATATGTTTAGATTTGATGATGATGAATTTTTTTGATGATTTGCAAAGTTTTATTGTAGATTGATCATGAGTTTGTGGTTTATTGAACTTGATTTTCGATAATCTACAATTTACGTACCTCTGAAAGTAGCTTACTATTTTGGCTTGGTTGAAGTCCTAGATGAGCTTTTTTGATTTCAATCCCTTCTAGGCTTAGAAAATAGACTTCAAGACCTTCGATTTGGTAGATCATACGTCTTGAATAGAGATCGTTTGACTTTCTAAAAACACCTCGAAAACTAGTCGATTCTGGAGTTTTTTAGGTTGATTTGTGATTCTGTTCTTACTCCGATTTTTTATTTTTCCGTTTTCGTGTTGATTTTTGTGATTGGATTTTAGAAAAGTTTTCTTCATGATATTTGTTTCAAATCGTATTTAGTATGTCATATATTTTTTTCTGGATTTTTCTAAGGTGTTTTGGTCAGTCAAAATCGCTTAAAACTTAGGGTACGTTCGTATCTTGGAAAATATCATGTTTCCGAAAAACATTTTCCTAGAAGTCATTTTCTAGGAAAATGACTATATTTTCCGGTGTTCGGCCGAAACCTAAACTTTGAGTATAAAATATTTTCCACCATTCGTTAGCTAATTTAATTATTTGGGAAAAATTATCAAAAATTGAATTTTAATATTTTTAATTGACCAAAAAATTAATTTTATTTTTTATATTTTTAAAAAATGAATTTTTAATTATTTGTACTTTTAAAAAAAAAAAAAAATATTCTTTTTCTTTTTCTTTTTTTCCTTTTTTCTTTTCCTCCCTCCTTCCTCCTCATCCTCCTTCCTTCGCCGCTACATGCTTGACAATGGTCGGTTGCCTGGCGGCCGACCAAGACCTGGTCGCCAAATCCGGCGAGCTCGAGGCTCGGCCAATCTCACCCGAGCTCGCTAGAGTTTCACCAGGCTCTGGCGAGCCACGAGCTCGCTGGATCTGGCGGCGGAGCTCGGGCTCGCCTGGATCAGGAGCCTGAGCTCCACCACCAGATCCGGCTAGCTTGGGCAAGGCCCAAGCCCCGCCCAACTCGCCGAATCTAGCGTGGCCCAAGCTCCGCCCCAAGCCAGCGAGAGCTCTGCCTCGCCCGATCTGGCAAGGCCCGAGTTCAGCTTCGCTAGATCGGGCTAGGTGGAGCCTCGTCGGCCTGGGGCGAGGCTCGAGCTGGCTTGCGGCCACAGCCAACGACCAACAGTGAAGAGGAAGCAGGGCACGTCGCGGAGATCGAGCACCGTTGGACAAGAGGACACTTCGCCACTACTGATCGTTGGCGTCGAAGGAGGAGAAGGACGAGATCACAAACCCAAGGCTTCGTGAGGGCGGAGATCCAGCACCGCTGGATGAAGGGATGCTCAGCCGCTGCTGATCAACGATGTCGAAGGAGGAGATGAGATCAGAAACCCTAAGTTTCATGAGAAAGATGGCAGAAATGAGTCAGGAAAGAAGCAGCGCCGTGAGCGCGTGTGTAAGGACTGGAAAATGATTTCCTCTTTTCAAAAGAAGAGGAAATCATTTTCCACAATCTTATGAGGAGATTTTCCATTGACCGAAAAACATTTTCTTTGACCATCTATTTTCCGCCATCCGAACACCGGAAATTCCGAAAAATATTTTCCCGGAAGTTGTTTTCCGTTAAATGAACGGACCCTTAATCTAAGTTAATCCGCCCTACATTGATTCGAGTTGCATTTTTGTGAAATTGAGCTTGTATATGAGTCCATCTGGCTTCATGATCTTCATAAGACATGAAATACACATCGTGTGCATTCTAACGATGTATGATCGCGTGATTTGATCATTGTTTGGCAAGCTAATTGCATGCTCAATTAGGTTTCGATGTCTTAACAAAAAAATATTCATCATTTCATATTCCTCATATAAAAATTTTCGTTCGATTTTTCGAACGTTATGAGATAATCAAAATTAAGCATGTTATGCAATGTTAAGGCTAGATCATAAACTTAACATGAAGTCACTAAAACACACTTGTTTGGGTCACTAAATCTTACATTAATACCTTCTCGACTTTTGAAGTGTGCATTACTAGCTTCACATTCATATATGGTATGTCATCATTGAAGATCATTTGATATGTGAACATCATGCCTCAATTAGACTAGTTGCAATTGAAAATCGTCAAGTACGTCATTTTAGTTTTAAGTCATTTTGCGATGTCGATAACTTGTATGTCTCTTTTGCATCTTGCATTGGGGTTAGATGTTTCATCCAATTTTTTGTCACATCCAATTCTTTGTCGTATATGAATTTCATGCCATTCATGCATTGTTCAAATGATCTTTTGAACTTTTAAACATAAACCACGTTCTGTTTTTGTAAGTGGCTGAGATGCACACTTTTACAAACATCAATCTTCGAACATCGAATTGACTCCAATTGAACTCAAGCCCTTCTAGGAAGTCATGAGACTCATTTAGATCTTTAAAATGCCATTGATTTTGTGCAGTTTGCTTACCATTCGGCCATTTTTCCATTTTTTTTTAAATTAGGTTAGAATTCTGACTTAGATTTAATTTGGAAGTCCTATTTTACCCTTGTTTAGTCAGTCTTTTGCCATTTTTATATGATTTTTTTGGTTAGGGATTCTTGAGCTAAACCCCCAACGAATTTTGATTGTCACTCTTTGGACTATGTTGTGTTGAAATTTTATATTTTTTACACCCTTTTTACTAGGTCAAATTTCACTTGCAATGGCATGTTACCCTATTATTTGATGAAATTTCAAAAGCGACATTGAATGTATTGAATTTTTATAAATTCTTGCATGGCCCAATTCAGAAAACTTTCTTAACTTAGTTTGTTTCTTGTGATGTCATGTGCGTTGTGTAATTTTTCTAAGGACAAATCATCAATGGTTCCTTTTCAATTTTGATGATTATGTTTGTCTTGTTTGTGATGTTCTATGTAAATCCTTGTTGTGATTTCCTTTTAGGATTTTTTAGAATGACTCGCATGTGGAATTAGGGTTCTTCATCTTCATGAAATCTGCTTCAAATTCCTTGATCTTCATTGTAAAAAATTTTCAATAAATGAAATGGTTTTTGGATCGCAGTTTTTTCAAAGTTGATTAGAAATGTTGATTTTGCATGTCAAAATGGCTTTGGTACGTGTGATGCTTCTGACATTAAATGTTTTAGAATCTTTCAAAGGACTTGATTTGACATTGGAATGATTAAGGTTTGGATTGTATTTAAAATGCATGCGACATCTATGAGTGCATGATATTCGAGCTCCAAACTAGCCTTGGCAATTAAATACGTTCCATAGCCAAGATGTTCCTTTGTCCAAATGTTTTAAAATCTTTGAAATGCTTGATTTGACATCAAGATTGTCAAGGTTTGGATCATATTTAAAATACTTGCGATGTTTGTAAATGTATGATATGAGAGCCTCGGACTAGCCTTAGCAATTAAATGCATTCCATAAATAAGATATTCCTTTGTCCAAATGTCTCGTCTTCCTTTATCGATGTTTCGAACGTATTGGAACCTTTTGAAGTATCACATGAACTGCGCCCATGCATGAAAGTATCCCATTTGTTAGAAATGCCTATGATTGTGATTGGCGCCTATTGTGACGTCCCAGGGTGTCACATACTAAATGCAAGCGGAATTATAATTATTATTATGATCTTGCCCAACTTGTAACCTCTTTTAGATAACCTATAGTGTTTACCATTGAAGGTTGGCATGTATAACATGGATTATTTAAAATCTCAAGTTTATATTATGAGGTTATCCTGCAATCATTCTACCTTCAAATTCAAAGTATTGGCCAAATCATTCATGCACATAAACAAGAACACAAGAAACTTCATTTCTTCATATCATCATCATCAGGGCTTACAAAATTTATCAACCTGGACTCTTTCCATGTTCATCGCCTATATATACAGCATTTACATAACAAAAGTAAGGCGTAACAAAAGCCAGGGATAAAAGGTGAGGGTTTCTACTCCACGAGTTCCCACACTAGCCCGCATCTAACAAAAACAAAAGTCAGTCAGCTCTACATGACTCAAGGCGTCTAGGCGCCACCCATCCCCGCTTCGGGTCTTCCTGCACCAAAGGGTAAAGGGCCAAATATCTCCCCTTCATAGTTGATATACCATGCAACGAACGTCATCGGTATCAAGTCAACTCTACCGTCATCCATCCATACAGTAGCCTCATATTTGGAGAAAACCATGTCAATGTCGGGATCATACACGTCATGAAGAGAAACATCAAGACGCACTACCGCCCCATATCGAGCTACTGGTTGTACATCGATGCTATCAATCTGAAAATGTAAGGTATGAGCAAACAACCTTGTCCAGTAAAGAATGATAAAACTCTAACTTAAACAATCCACAGCCATCAAGATTACAAGAGAATCATCAAACAATTTAGGATGCTAAAGGAAGTATATCACAAGCATAAACAATTGGATATTAACACATCATGTATATAATCACCTTATGAGCATCCATTTCTATACTTACCTTTCTCAAGCTCAATCTCATATCAAGATGTAATGCAATAATAATAAATGGACTCACTCGCCAAATAGAATTATTTTTAGTGAGCATATGATCCACCCTCGATCAATCACTAACCGGAATTCAACCGGCCCGATCAAGTCACTTCCGGAAGTTACCTCATCCGGACTTCCACAATATTTCTATCATGGGCATCTCACTCCGAGGCATCCCGGTATCACACAACCAAGGCATCATTGATCACACACAAGGGCATCTCACTCCGAGGCATCTCAGTATCACACAACCAAGGCATCCTTGATCACACACAAGGGCATCTCACTCCGAGGCATCTCAGTATCTCTCTACCGAAGCATCCAAGACTACTCAGCAAGGGCATCCCAAACTTCCGGGGGCATCACCGGTATCTCTGTACCAATGGGTTCATTCACTCACTTATGCACACGTTTCACACCACCACACCTTTGATTAATGCATTCATCGTATGCAAAAGAAAAGACTCCAAAGTATCTAACTATATATCTAACTCTCATGAACCTAGCAAACGTGCGTGTCCAAATTATAAGATAAAACCCATCACGTCATGTCCCATTCCATGACGAACAGATATTTACCCCATAATCAAGCACTATGCACCGCATCCATTGCACACGCATGATACTATATGTAACTACACCTCAATGATATATGAGACTTACTCTTACACAACTATCATCTATTAGAAGGTTATTAGACTCTATGTGTGTCATACAAGTCTAATATAAAAGACACAACATCTAGTATATGTTTTCGAGTTTAAACAGTTTACTAACTAAATGAGCAGTTTCGGTTTCAGACACAAAAGGTATACCAATTCTAGACTAAATACTACCAAATTTTAGTATGTTATATTAGAGACATAGATTGACATTTTCTGTGAAGAAACTTAAGTCTGAATCTCATTGTATTAAGAGTAACAATTGCCATAATCCTTACTAACACCCTGTATCGACGTCCAGATTCTTTATCTACAAAGAAAATTGTTTCACCAGCCAACTCTTATCCATTTAATCTAAAATTTTGACACATCATTCCTTAAGATGTGTTCTACAATTTTCTTTAAGGATTCGAAGTCCAATTCTAACTAGGTAAATACAGAAAATTCGTATAATCAATAAAGGTCAAACCGTTTCTCACAAAAACAGTTTACTGGTTTTACCAAATTCACTTCTATCTCTACGCTTTTATATTCATATGGTTATAACTAAGTTCCTAATTCTATCTAATGGATGTTTTATCATGTAGAATGATTTCTTTCTTATTTCCATTAACATACATAAAGAAAATAAATACAAACAGAAGACTCCATAACTGTTTTCACCTAGAACAGAATAGGTACACGATTTCCTTTACTTCTAACCCGACTAAACCACTTATCTTTTCTCAAACTTCTTCTACAATACTTCAATGCCTAATCACAGTGACTTAAAGCACCTTCGGCATGTCTTTCTCTAACAAATAATCAATCCACAACTCAGCTCGAAGTGTTGTTGCATCCGTGAGTTCACTCACCACAGTATACACCACATCCATCCACTCGGCATCCATTTCATCACTTCACTCAGCAGAACAGCATACTCACACTTAGATTTCGAAACATGCAAGGCTAAAAAACAACATGCAATGGCTTCTACCTTTAATTTAACATTTACTCAACTTAGATTAACCACAAAACATCAACTACAAACTAAATCCTTCACTGTTTGGATTGACCCGTAAGCTTTCTTGACAAAACAATGGATAACTTTCAATTTAGAGTTATATCTTTCCTTACCTTGTTCAGCTATTAGACAACACAAAGATGCTTCAAGATCAACACCAAAATCTCGCATGCAAGAAGAAGAAATCACTGGTTTGCTGCTGGTTTGCTTCTGGTTTCACCGCTCAACCGAGAGAAAAGAAAGAAGAAGATGAAGATGGGTTGCTCGGTTTTATATGGAGAGAGAAAGAGGGGTTACGAAACTTAAGGGGGAAATAGGTCTACAAAGCTAATCCCTAGGCTAGACTAATGATGAAATTTGCTAATGATGATGTCTCTTGAGTTTTGCATGTCTTGGTTTGTGGGAATCAAAACCGTGGGTGTCACATGCAAGAAGAAACGAGAGAGAGAGTGATGTGGCCTCTAAGTTTGCTATCTCAAGTTTAATTTGTCACTCAAAATCAATTAGTCTCTAATCCGAGTCATTAGTCGGTTCATTGATTTCTAATATTTTTCAATTGATTTCCTTTTGTTTCTACTTGATCTCAATCCTTTTATAATTATACAAAGTCATGACATAACATATCAACTAGTCAATGTTAGTCTATAAAGAGTTCATCACAAAAATGCTAAAGTTAGAAATTGATATTAACATTATAAACATTAATCAAGTTATCATAACTATAATCTATAAACTTAATTGAAAATTAAAATCACTTGGGCCTAAATATACATCTCTGGCCCAACAGGCTTAATCTATAACAATTCTGGCCCACTAAACTAAATCTACAAATCTAATAATTCCGAACCTTGGCCCGCTTCAAGCCAAGTCTAAACCCATAATCTCTCATTAGATTTCTTAAGTCCAATTCGTGTGGCCTACTTACTTCTCAAGCCCACATATTTCTCACAATCCATCGGGTTCACTTTCAGGCCCAATCTAATTAATCTAAATTCCTAATGATCTAATTACACTAATGAAGGTTAGTGAAATTTGGGATGTCACATCTATCCATTGAATAAGTGATCCACCGACAGTGTACTCAAATTGATTGACTGTTTGTGAAATAAGGGCCGAAGGCCTGCCTACATGTTTAATTCTTGCTAATGCTTGTGGATGTTAGATACATGTTAGGTGTGATGCTTGATTCCGTGGGTAGATCTTGGGATTGACCTAGAATACGTCCTAGGAACTTATAAATGTTAGTGGCCATGCGAGAACACATATGGTCACTAATAACTATAAGTCATAAAAATGAATTAGGTAGGTATCTAGAAGGACCGATGCATGAATTACAAAAGCCAACCACGAGGCCCTATTTGTTCATTTGTGTACATGATTCCCTTATTTCATTTGATTGATTCCCATGCTTTTTGTTTGTTATGTCATGAACGATTGTTTCTTTCTATTGTATGTACTTAGTTTTAGCTCTTAGTTTAGAATTAAATTAGGCCCTTAGAAGTGGAAGCTCATCAAGACATGAAGACGGCGAAAGTCGATGTCCATTCTAACCATCGTTGCTGGCTCCTACACTTCGCTAGTGGTGTAGCTGAAGTGGTGTAGAGGAACAGGGTGAGTAATGGGGGTGAAAGTGAAAGAACAAGTGGAGTCTCTCTCTCTCTCTCTATTCTTTTCTCTTCCCACAGTCAAAGTTGCTCTCTCTCTTTGGCGGTGATTTTTTTTTTTTTTTTTGACTCAACATCTCACTTCACGCTAGCTAGGATGTGGCATGATGTTGTGCCTAAAGCAGCATCATGGAGAAGATTCAAGAGTCTTCGTGTGTGATGGAGGAAATTCAAGAGTCTTTGGTATTTTTTTTTTTTTTTTGGTTATTTCTTTAAAGGGCCATTACCTTGGAAATTCTTGAAACTACTGGGATATTTAGATCATAATAGTTTATTGATGATGAGGTAGTGGTGGCAACTCGGTGATATAGATGCATCCCCAGATGAGGTGAAAATGGCATTGCTCGGTGATAATGTTGTGAGGATGCGAATGGCATAGTCCGACGGCAAGCTCGCTTACATAGCATGGACCATCAAGCATTCAGGGCTCGCTATTTTATTAAACAAAAAATCCGGATGTCATAGGGTATGAGGTTCGAGAATAGGCGAGAACTTGCTATGTGATCGTTGAGGTTACATGGATTTGTAGTCGTTAATGGATGCGATTTGTCTAACTGATGGGCAGGCCTCTGGCAATGGCCAAACTCTCTCTCTCTCTCTCACCCTCTCTCCGTTGCTCTCTCTCTTGGCCAAGCCAGCAGAATAACCACGCTACCAAGCTGCCTCTCTCCCTTTTATCTCACCTCTCCCTCTCTCCAAGGACAACGCTAGCTGGTGCTGGCTGAGCTGCAATGACCGACGTTGCACGACATTTTCCACGACTCATCCTCGCCATACCGTCCTTCAGTCCTTCCCCAGCCAACATTCTCATCCTTATCTTGGAGCTGTCATCCAAAGTGAGAGAGGAGAAAAAAGAGAAACGGGCCACGCGAGGGCGGGCCGGGGGGGTGGCGGGGGGAAGAAAAGAAGCAAAAAAGGAGAAGGGGCCGGGCAGGCCCAGCCTCTGCCGGCCCTATTCGATTTTCTTCTCTTTTTTAAGATAATTTTTTAATAATAACTTTTGATATATTTTTTAAAAAGTTCAATAATTAACACTAGTGGTGTATTCCTGAATTCTATATGTGATCCAATTTTAATGAAAATTATTTTGGCTTAGAGGTTAAAACTAATCCCTAATTTTCTATGTGATTAAGTCTTAAGTAAAAAGGTAAAATTTAAGTTTCAACAATTGCGAACTGTTCTAAAAATTTAAGATGTTAGATAAAGACACATGTTATTATTTAAATCTTCTAATAACACTAAAGGACAAAACCCTGAGACTCTCAATATGGGATAAGCTGAAGTGAGTAATATCTTGAATTGGTGAGTTTCGAGGTGTCACAAAAAACACAGCACATAAAAAAACTTGCAGGGGTCCTCACAAGTTTGCACCTTGAAGTTGAAATCAATGGAGGAGAGAGAGGGTATTGGCATAGTGCTTGAACTTTGAAGGGAAAAAAAGGAAGCATAACAAAAAGCAAAAATAAAAAATAAAATAAAAATACCTATTCAACTTACTTATTTATAACTGAAAAAAAAAAACTTACTTATTTATAAATAATTTAAATTTAACGTTCTCTTTTCTCCTCATAAAGAGGAAATTCTCTTCGACTAGATTAGGTTGGTGTTGCATACATGTATGTAATCTCTAATTAAACTTAAATAAACATACAAGAAAATCCAACCGAAAGAAGGGCTAGCCTACCAGCCTCTCTCCTCCATCTCTCCCTTGCCTCCATTTTCCATCGTGTTGCTGCCCCATGGTAACCAAGTAGTCAACGTTATAAGCACGCTTAGATAGTAATCGCTATTATAGAGCCTATAACCTAATAGCACCGACATTAACACGCGACACGACACACTAACACGTCGTTTATCAAAAAATAGAAAATTTCAACACATTGAGACACGCTATATATTAAATTATCGTTTTTATGATTATTTCAATTAAATTAATCTAATTCAAATTCACAAGTAATTAAATAATCAAATAGGCCTAGAATGAATTTACACTAAAACCATTAATTCATCATTTTTTATATCTTTCATTATTTCAATTTAATAAATTCAACTCTATTCCAATAATGAAAAAAAAAAAGTAATTCACATTCTAGACTTGTGTATCAAACGTGACGGAAGAGAAGAAAAAAAAAAACTTGAGCAGTGAATTATGTATCACGGGAAGTAAGAATCAGAAGAGAAGAGAATACTAGGTTTTTCTTCTTTCCCCATTTATTATTTTTATTATTGTTTTTTTTTTCACATAACTACATTTTAACTCCTCATTTATTCAAAATTTTTAAAATTGACCTTGCTTGTCGGAATCACGTGTGGGAATCTCGACTCGAGTGTTGGAGCAGGTGTTGGATTTTTCAACACGTGTTAACTGAGTATTGAAGAGTGTTCGAGATTGTCGAAAAGTGTTGAACATGTGTCGAAATATCCAATATGACGTGAAAGCTCTCGGAAAGTGTCACTACTTCCTAATCTATAACTATATTCACCATCACCTCACTTGGTCGCCATATCCTTAGATCTAGCTTGACCTAAACGTGGTGCACCTCCATTGGCCCAGTCTTCAAATCGAGATATATATGAGGTCATCGATGTTGGGAATATCAGACGTGGCTTGGCCACCATGGCCTCATATCTAGGAAACCAGATATGGTGCTCCTTTGGTGATTCAGCCTCCAATTGAGGTTAATATGAGGTTATCGATGTCTAGTTAAAAGGAGGATTAGTGAAGTAGCAGAGATGAACACTCCGATAGTATGCTGGGGCTAGCGATGACACCGATGGATGAGGAAGGTGTGGTGGCATGGAGGGATTGTCATCGGGGGTTGCTATTTCTCAGAGAATAGAATTGCAGAGAAGTTTTCTCCTTTTTTTCTTTTTTTTTTAAAGACAAATTAAACACGAGTCCTTAGTGTGAAGAAAAACTTCTACAAGGTAGCCATATCTACTCTTGTTTTGATGGTTAGCGGGAAAGCGGATTGTTACAACCTTTATATCAAGAGTAAATAAGACCGTTTGTGGAAAATTTTGTCTACACTAATTGTTTATGTTATAATTACTCTTTTTTTTTAGTGAGACTCCTGTTTAAAACGTACGGGAATTTCCTATACCTAAAAAATTCCGAAATCACTTACGAGAGACTGAGAGGACAATTTCTTCCAATCAAATAAGGAGGAAAATATGGCAAAAGACTTTTCTTTCTTTTTTTTTGCATTATTGATGTCTCGGCTCTTATTACTTATTTATTGATACCATAGGCTCAAGGTATTCCAACTTTATTAATACTAGCAAGATGTCAGTGCGCTGCACATTTTTAAGATTGTATTCTTTTATAAAAGTTGGTCGGTCAATCTTTTTTGCGTTGATGGTTATTTCAACTTAATTATTGAATACACTGAATATTGATTGGTATTTGTCCTCATCACTTTGCATAAAGTACCTTACGTTTCTTTAAATGAGCCCGAACACATATACATTTATTTGATATTTCCTGGCGAAACAACACTTGTGATGAAAATTGACAACATGAAGTCTTAGCTATTTATCCCAACTTTCTTATGATGCAATACCCCAAAACATATTTTTCTTGTATATATTTTCTGAAATCATAGGTAAACTTTTTCGTGGATTTGCTAGTATTTATTTTTTATCACTTCATGATGTTTATTCATTTGTAAATATGAACTATTGATATTTTGTGACAATGGATAACATTATTATCGATACTTCAGTACAAATTAAAAATATATTAAACATTATCTCATTAGAATTATTTGTGATTATGCATTTGAACATAAAGTTATCATTTATTATGGATTCTGTCATATTTTATGAAATACGAAAAATTGTGTAATATATTAAAAATATATATTTTCCTCAATGACATTATGAAATGATGGATTTTTAGTAGATAAATATATTTTGTTGATATCCTAATATTTCATTTGTATGTAAAATCACCGAGTTATTTCAAAAATTCCTCTAATGTCATTTATTCGTCAAATATGAGCTATTGTTATATATATATTTCTCTTTTATGATAGTCTAGCATCATTTATTTATGAAATCATCATGTTGTATTGTGTTCCATATTCTATTCGACTTTCTTTCACAATTAGACCAATTGCAAAATGATAAGAGTTATCTCAAATTATGCATTTAGTTATATGGGTCATCAAATTTTGGTTCATATTTAGTCATCATATATTGCACAATCATGTGATATGACCCATTAAGTTTATACTACCTAATTTTGTGATGATATGTTTTTTTTTCTTTTATTAGATAGCATTTATTTTATCGGTTTGATGGTATCCATTTATCTGTAAGAGATGAGCTATAATTTTTCAGTGATGAATCTTTTTCATAAATACTCTAATATCATTTATTTAGTAAATAGAAATATCATGTTATATAACTTTTTTTTATTATCCTCTAACCTCTTATATTTATGAAACATGCACTATCATATTATAGAGCTCTTTAAAAGGTTTAAAATTGAATTGACATAAGTGCCATAAATTTAGGACTTTTTTTGTAATTTTTCCTTTTACGTTCTGTACTCTAAATTGTCATGAAATTGATCTTCCAAAGTTATGGAGCACCTATGTCTGGTTGTGCTAGAATTTCCAGATGGCATGCATAATTTTTAAAAAAAAAAAGACAATTTTTTTTAAGTTCACAGAGTTAATTATTTAGATGTGGTTTTTGTTTGGAAAGTGTAATTTTCAAATAACAAATTTGATTTATATGTTAGTGTTGATTTTCCTAAAGCAATGAACGGCTTTTTTTTCACTAGAAGCAACAAACGGCTTGACTTACAGAGTTCATGAATCTTGGCTTCATCCAGACAACACACATTCGAGTAAATTTAGCAAATCGAATAAATCATTCTAAAGATTTAGCAAATTACAAAAAGAAGAAACAAAAAGAAGATTTTTCATGAGTAAAAAGAAGGGAACAAACAATTGAGCGTTGGAGACTCCATTATTATGGGAGTTTTATCCTGCGGTTAGAATGTTAGATTTAAGTCATAACTACTATTTATTTAAGTGAGTCCATCATTGCCACCCACCCATAGTGCTAGTGGGAGTGAAGCTTGGGGTAATTCTACGTGTGGCAGACGAAACGAGGCTTTCTAAGGTCAAGAAGTGATTGAGGGATTTCGAATATGTGGCCAAAAAGTGTCCAGCTATATTGAGGGTGCACTACCACTCATTAGCCCATATAATCAAACATGCTATGCAAATATTTGGACGAGTCAAACCACAACTAGTGGTTCCACATAAGAACAGTTTATGCATCAATCAAATGCTTGTCTCATCAAGAAATTTGAAATTTAAACCATGGTTGCAAGATTGATTTTGGATGATTCATAATCTTTTATGGGGGGAAGGGGGGGGGGGGGTTGGTTTGTTCAATAAGCTTTGTCAAAATTTGGCCGACCAAAGGTTTTTGAAAAAGATATCGCACTAACTATCGTGAAAGCAAAATTGCATTGCTGTCGTTTGTTTCTCTTTTTCGTTTTCGATTGGCTACATAGCTGTAATTATGTTGCTTTTTTATGATGGGGAGAATAATAATAATCTGGGGCACAGTGATTGACAAATAGGCGGCAGAATGATCCACGAGAGAGAGAGAGAGATATGAGCAAGAGAAAATTCTGAATTGGGCCACGGAAGGCCTTTTAAACCTAAGGTCCATCACTATAATGAGGCCTGAAACTGTACATGTAATAGTAACAAAAGAAGAATATAATTTTGCCTCCACCCTTCCCCACTTCCTTCTATCGGACCATGCGATGGTGATTGTCGGTCCGTCGCCGTCCTCGAGTAACACCGATGTGCTGGTCATCATTATAAGGGAACAACCTTGACCACTATCGTCATTCTTGGGTTGGCGTTTCTTAATTCTTGTTTTCCTTTGTGCCCATTTGATTAAAATGATTAGAAACTAGGTATATCCAAGTTCATTAAGATTCGCTTATCTATGAGGCCCGAGACACGAACAAAGCCGCGGATTGGATCGCCAAAGCCCATCGCATGAATTTGCTCCCTCGCAACTAGTTAGCTACCCCCTCGCTCCTTATGTTTTATCTTATGTTTAGACTCCCCAACAAATGTTACCCCTTTAGTGAATTAGTAATGGATGCACTATATTTCGACCAAAAAAAAAAAAAAAAGTTCATTAAGATTCATACAGGATTAGACTTAATTTTTTACACCTACTTCGATCAATTCGGTGAAGCTGGCACATATGTGTTGAAGATCCATAACACAAAATCCTCGGAATACACTCGCAAGGGAATTATAAGTCTGATGTGGGAAAGTAGATTATAAAAGGATTACATATTCTTTTTATACTAGATTTTTCTACATTGACTCTGATATTTATGAGGCAGTAATGACCGTGATGTGATTTCCGTTTTATTTCCGAAGCAAATGATGTGATTTGATGAGTCGAGTCGATGCCAAACCAGAGAATCACTCTTCTTCCTACTTTATTTATTTATTTTTTTTTTTGGTACAAAATTTGATTAGAATTACTTAACTTTGACTTTATAAAATTTTATAATAAGAGATATTTAGAATTTTAAAAAATCATGGACAAAACTTATGTAGATAGTTCGCAATAATTAAAAGTCAAATAAGATTTTATGATCGTTACAATCAAGATATAATTATGTTCTTGATCCTTCTAACTTACACTTGCTGTGCAATTAAGTCTTTGAGATTCTAATTTATGTGATTGAGTTGCTTGGTTATTAATATACTTTAATTACATCAATTTGGCCGACTCCGCATTTACTATGATCTTTTAACAAGTGTCCACGGCAAGGAAAATGCTTGATTTCCATGCAGTGATTACACGCCACACTAGAGAAAGTGTGAAAAAAAAGGAGGTATATGAATGGGTTTTGCAAAAATAAAGTATAGTGTGTTTGAATAAAAATGAGATATGTCTTAGGTATTTTCCAAAAGGGACGTACTAATTTCACTCTTAAATTGGCTCTTACAGCCTAATGAAGTCAATGACAAAATACCCAAACAATGATAGTGTTCATCCTCTTCCTTCGTTTTCTAGATTCTCCCTTGTTCATCGTTTTTTTTTTTTTTTTTTTTTTTTTGTAACATTAATTTAAAAAAAGAAAAAGAAAAAAGAAACAAGTAGTTTTGGCTTCAGGTATATGCTTTCTGGTATTTCTACTATTCTTAGTAGAGTATGAACTAATGATGGCCGAAGTGCATGAATCGTTTTACAGCACATTGAACCCTTTGAAGTAGATCGATCTATTTGTAGGACTTAATCAATTTTTAGCTAATCTTTTTTCACTCATCTTACATCCATGAGAAAACTTTACAGTCCCCTTCGGAAACTATCTTTCGGAAACCCTAATTATTGCGAGTCTATTTTGCACACAAGCAAACCATTCATCACAATACCAGCGGCCACGTATCCCCTTATCTCTCTTGAGATCCTTGTGGCAATTATCTTAACTTCGCACCAAGTTCATCATCTAAGCCAACACCATAGGTGCACCGTGCTATCATATGTGCAAATCCAGAGCCACCACTTAATTGGCAAGATCTCCATGACTAGCACCATTGCTTCCGTGCCGAGCCACGAGTCGCTAGTTGTTGCAGTCTGCTTTTCCATTGATTTCAATTAGTTGATTGCAATTGATAACCAATTTCTCACTCCCTCTGCTTGCACTGCCCTATGCTCGATGATGGAGGTTGTGGTCAAGTCAAAACCTCAATCCTAGGTTGATATGAGATTGACCATCTCAAACAACCTCAATTCGAGCAATCGAGGCACCATGCACTTGGAGCCTGAAGCAGCGAGGGGTGACGGTCGAGGGCAAAGGTGCACACAAGTGGTGAGGAGAGCGAGAGAATGAACCAGATTTGAGGGCGAACGTGTGAGCTGGGAGAGGCAAGTGACAAGTGATGTATGACGGCAACAATGTGCAAAGGCCAGCAATGGCAGCGTCGAGCAACCAAGAGGCGAGTCTGAGCAAGCCAAGTAATAGAGAAATGGGTCACAAGGATACTTTCATAAACTAATTTTCTACGGTGTGTATGGAACCTATTTTGGGTTGGAATTAGCACAATAGTTTCCCGAAATATTATTTCTGCAATGTATTGCTCAATGCGTTGACGGTTGATATCTGTTAAAATGTGAAAGGAGATGGTGCGGGATAGAGTACCACAATTTCCAGTCTCTCCCCATTAAACAAGTTTTCTTCTCGTCTTCTTTGTTTTTCATTTATTTAATTAAAGTTTTAGAAGAAGTTTTCTTTTTGCCATAAGTTTCTTTTGACTTAAAATAGTCATGAGGGCAATTTCATCAACGTAGCTAAGTGTGTCAGTGACAAAAAGATTTCATTGCCCAAATAATTCAAGTCAAAGGGCTCAATCCCACAAACTAAAAATTCACGTAATCAATTGCACATAAGACATTAATTAGAAGAAAAATTAGAATTATCCCTTAAGTAATGATCTCATTTGATCTATTGAGATCACGAGACTCTGAAAACTCGTCCTGAATCTCGCAATTTCTGTCACTAAATCATGATTTGGATCATTCTCCCACATACTCCTCATAAAGAAAAGTTCCATGAATCCTCCAGTTTCGTCACCTTAACTCTGCATGGGTGCAACAGTGTCTCCCCGCATGCTGACTGGAAATAAAGAAATAGTCAATTCCCAGAACTGTCCCCAACGTATCGGAGTAAATGAGACATTGAATATCTTGGCAAGAAAGGAAATCAGAAGCTCATAGACACAAACTAAAAGGCATAAATGAAGGGAGGAGAAGAAGGTGGGGATTGATGTAGCATTTAACAGAAGCAACGCGACGGATGGTGAAAGAGCGAGGATGAAAGGCAAGTTGAAAAGAGAGAGAGAGGGGGGCTCTTTCAATTGAGTCCACCTGCCTCCTTTAATTCTTTCTTGAATTCAATTGAATGCTTTGAATTCAAGAACGAGCATTGAAGTTCTTTTCTCTCTCTCCTCTCTCTCTCTCTCTCTCTCTCTCTCTCTCTCTCTCTCTCTCTCTCTATTAAATGGGGTTGGTCCGTTTAGGATGTTGAAAGGAGGGATGCCTTGCGAATAACCCTAGATTATGTATAGATTCTTCGAGTCATTCTCTGTTAATCACGTAAAGCAGAAACAACGGTGGTTAATTATGACCAGCCAAGAGAAAAGTTATAAATTGTGTCATTAAGGGGTGTATCCATTTATTATCAAGGGACCTTCAACCATATTCCATTAGTCGGTGAAGAAGGAAGATTTCACTCTTCATAGTGAAAATCTCTTGTGAGTATGCTAGATCCATTTTCGAGTGTTGATTATTAACTTGATGAGCTCCTTTAGATTCTGATCTAATTGCGTTCATTTGATGTCAATTTTTTTTTTTTTTTTTTTTTTGCTTTGCTTAAGTCAAAGCTATTCATATCAATCAATCGTAAATAATTCTAATGTCTAGATAAATGTTGTCAGTTGTTTGTGAAAAATCAAAACAATTTTACTCATGATGGATTATGATATATGGATCTTCATTTGATCCACTTCTAGTAAAGGATTATTTTACACTTCCGCTATTGGCTATTTGACATGTCAGTAACATCGGTAGCACAATAATCTCTTAGTAAAATTTGACATTCTCATATCATTATTTAGAAATACGTGTCCTAAAAGAAGTCAGATACATTATGAAAGATCTAAAAGTATGTATTGACTTTTTGGGGAATTTTATTTACTAATTACATAACAGCTCATGTAGCATTTGCCATGTTATCATAGTGTTCATAGTCAGAGGCGAAAATATGAATTGAAAAAAAGGAAAGAAATCATAAACGGGGCAAGATCAATCGATGAAAATCTATGTTTCACATTGCACTGTTCATTCTTTCTGAAGATGAACTAGCTGCAATAGAAGTCCCACCAGATTACTTCAAGCTCTTCACTCATTAGGACGACAAGGAAAGCACAGCGATACTTTCAACTTTGATCTTGATCATTTCTTTTTATTAAGCGGTCAAGTGGCACCTGGGCAATCTTAATTATTTCATCCGTAGCGTTCCTGTGCTTTACTTGCTCTGCTTGAATTCAAACGATGCAGAAGAGTTTCTGAGCGTTGTGGTTGGATTTACACACAAGCTGTGATAATGTTTGAGGGTGGACATTTATCCAAACTCGGAAGAAGGAACAGTGGAAAAAATATATATAAATCGGTGTGCTTTAATTGATCTCGCCTCATTTATATGGTTTCTACGATCTTTGTTTTTATTGCTAACTATGAACATTTTTGATGACATGGCAGATGTCTCGAGGGTTGCCCAACATGTAGACAGATTGGGCAAAAAATAATTTCGGCCTAGAGATGGACAAATTGAATGTATGAGTAGTGAGTACTACTGCATGGTTGGTTGGGCATTAAGGACCTCATTTTTCCATTTTGATTAGACATTTCTTTGTCGGAGTAAAAAGACCACTTAATTTAAAAATAAAAAGCTTGGAAGATTGAGGTGATTTTGATTTATATATTTTGAAAGAATTGACCTTAGTGGGGATGCCGTAAAATTTTGGTCAGGGTTAAAACGGGCTGAGGAGGAAATGGAATTCGTTCTTAAAATGTCTTCAGAAAAAAAAAATGCACAAAATATTTTTAAAAATGCTAAGAAACATAAATTAGAAGCCGAAAATTGATCCAAACAATTACTCACTTTATTTATAAGAAAATATTCTTGAGTGAACCAATCTACATAAAGATATTATAGTCAAGTACCCATTGAAGAACTATGTATTTTCCACAAGTCATTATCATCTAAAAATCTTGACAAAATTTGGTATGCAATAGCCTTTTCCATATAAGATAATTGAGAAACTAGGAAAAGAGGGAATAAAATAAAAAGATTTCTTGACGAATGCCCCATGTGCATTAATTGATCAACCAATTCCGGTACTTTGCTGATTTCATCACACTAAATTTTCTTGTATTATGTACAATCAATGTTTTGAAAATTAATATATTTCATATATTTCATCATATGATCCCGTTTTACTTTGATAGGAACATCGAGATACAATTTGCTGATCCGGGAAGATCAGATGGGGGGAAATGAATAGCCGAAGGGAAAGTTGGTATGTTGAGGAATGAAATGCAGTTGACTCGAGTATGGCTTCGGCCGGATCAATCAAGCAGAAACTGGAAAGCCGCATTAACTGTTCAGATCATGGGAAGTTGGATTCAATAGCCTGAGAGGGTGGTGTTGTGGGGAGCTTTTAAAAGCGTTTACATATCATTGTCCTTGGTCTCTCCGAGCAGTTATTATTAGGGTTTTGTTGATGAATGCTCTCAGGACGCTTGCTTGACACGTTTGGTGAGAAAACAATGTTCGACATTCGATTTGATTGTGCATATCACGAGAACAATCGGTGCATTGAAATTCCATGATATTTTCTTATTCGGTTATCTTAACAGGTGTTCCGAAGCGGTCTTTCAACAAAATTTATTATATTTGATTCATAGGAGCATGGGCAGTGTAGGGTTTTTTCCTTAATCTTTTTTCAATATTTTATTTTCTCTTTTGCCTTAGTAGCTGAGAGGGGTGTGGGAGGGGGCTCTTGAAAAGGTGGAGTGCTTGGAGTGACCCAATTGTGGAAGTTGGAGTTATTGTGGTATTAAAGATGGATTGGCATTCAGGACCCTTCGTCAACTGTAATGCAGTCTCCCCTCATTTAATGACCCCCATTATCTCTCTCTCTCTCTCTCTCTCTCTCTCTCTCTCTCTCTCTCTCTAACACACACAAAACCTCACCATCTCTCATAAAAGCCTTCAACTCTCACCTGGCCCTTTTGGCTTTGGCAGAAGTTGGAGGTTCTTCATTGGCTTCGAATGGAGGTCGGTAATGGCTTCAAATTCATGTCAAGGATTGCGACGAGTAAATAGCTCGAACCTGTCCCAATCTCGAGTCGGGTTCTTGAAATTTTGACACAAATCTGCCCCCAACTCCCAGTTCATTTTGCGATCATTTTGAATATAAAAAAATACATCAATTCAAGCATGAGATAGTACAATTGCATAAATAACCTCGTGCTCCTAGGGGGAAAATTTAGTTATACAATTAACCGGGTATGAGTTATAGGATACCTACCAACCGACCAAAATTGAAGGGCACCTATCGTCCTTGAATTCATAACAATCTAATGTGAATTTGACACAAGATAAATATTTCAATTTCGAATTAAAATATATATAGAATATTATATAATGAAAAAAGTTCCGTCATATATAATAGTGTAATACTATGGGTTCTCACAAAACAAAACAAAATCCTTTTTTGTTCAGTACTCATTCCTTATTTTATTAGTTAACCAACCGAATGCCAAACTTATTCCAAACCCTATAGAGATGTCTAAACGGATACCAAGATCCATCTTGTAAATTGAATCCCAACCCAATACAAACTCACTAATTCTTCCATTGAACTGTGAAAATGTAGTTTTCCAAGTTATTGCGAGTAAGTACCCTCTCACGTGTGCCTTTCAATCTCGCAAGCTTGCATCATTTGCTTTTCTTTGTGAAACATTTTTTTTTTTTTTGAACTGATTGTCACGCACTAAACTTAGTCAATTTTTTCCAGGCTTGTCATTCATGTTGAAGATAAGCATTCACACACCATTACTTCTTTAATAATAGTAATTATAGCTATCTTATCTAGTGCTCCAAGGGCAATTAACAAGATTGATTCTGTATCTTGTTTACGAAAGCTCGCCCCTAGAGCCCTAGCTTGTAACCCAAAAACAATTTTGAAATCGTACTAGTAAAAAAAAGGAGAAATTTCTAACCTCAAATAAAAACAAGATCAGCAATACAGGTAAAAAAAAAAAAAAACTTTGAGACAAGTGTATTAAAAGTCCTAAAATTTGTCAATAAAGAATAATTTGAGTCTCAAAACTTTCAAAAAGTGTAATCGAGTCCTAAACCTTATCAAAAAAATACAATCAACGAAAAGACTTAGTCGGACTAATTTAATAAGTTTTAAGATGTTAGGACTTAATTACACTTTTTAAAAGTGTTAAGACTTAATTACATTTTCACAATAAGTTTTAGGACTTAATTGTACTTTTTTGAAAATTTAAGACTCAATTGTACTTTCGTAACAAGTTTTAAAATTTCTAGTACACTTATCCAAAAAAAAAAAAAATTTGCACGTTTACCTTTAAATGATTGACATGTGAATAAATTCAATTACAGAGCTATCTTTACGTACACTTGTTAACAGTGAATGTGTATGAAATTCTTTACACTGATGATAGATCTAATGAAAATCCATAACAGTAATTTAAAAGCATATTTAACTAGTTTTATAAGGCGTCTTCAGATATTCTTTTTTAACATTTTTCAGAGATATGTACCAAGGGAATTAATACGTGAGCAAAGGAGATCTTATGCATTGGGATTTGGGTAATTGTGGAGCCCTCAAGGTCAGATGATTTCCCTCGAATGCATAATCGTCCTACGTTTGAACTTGGCCTAAAGAAATTGGACGCGCGCGGGACCAAGAACTTCGACTATGTCACTTAATGGGTACACAATTGAAATATCTTTTCAAGAAAGATCCAACAGAGCCAAGCATAGGAAATAATTGATGCAAGTGTCTCTAAGAAATTAATTTTTCTGAATTATAATAGCTTCTAGTCAAAACGTTCGATATTGTTAACCGCAACATAAATTAGAGGTACTACGCAATCCTTGCATAAAAGCCGGTACAGAAATTTTAATTGGAGAGCTTGGCCATTTGAAATAGAACTTGAATTTAATTGTAAGTTACACAGTCGGTGCAAAATGTCTTTCACAAATAATCATGAAATGAAAATTATCATCTATTGAAGGAATGAATTCGATTATTGAAATTCAAAATAGATAGGCAACTTAAGTATGTTTTGTAGGTAACGGGCTATAGTCTCCAGCGATTAAATTGAGTCAAACCCTTGAAACAATTACGACTGATGTCCCACGTACAATTTCTTCAGATTTCTTTCAGAAGTGCTCTTGAGAAAATTGTTAGACAAATAAAAGAGAAATATTACAATCTTCTATGCACCGACTTTTCTCATAATACGTGCAATTGACGCCTTGAGAATTGAATCTTTTCTTGTATAGTATGCTTAACTAATGTGCGGAGAGCTCTCACCGATACAATCATGTTTCTCACGCTGATATAGATCTAGGTTTCTGCACTGGAATATGCATCTTCTAGTGGGATTGGTACAGATCCTGCAGATCTTTAAATGTCATGGACTTGATCTATTAGATTTCAGAAGTTGCAATAAGTATTGTGCCTCCCATGTCAGTTAAGCAGGGATTGAATGAGCAATTAATTTATATCCTCGGTCACTAGCTAGACATTGGAAGCTAGAGAGAGAGAGAGAGAGAGAGAGAGCAGCTTAGAGCTGAAGAAATTGATGAGAAGAACCAACTGAACGCACATCATGCAGATGTGGGCTCTCTCTTAAAGCCGAGCCCTTCACACTTCCAGCTCTTGATCGAAGAAGTGTAGCCTCTCCCTCCCTTGCAGTTGTCAGCTCCCTCTCCTGTAACCCTCCTATAAAACATTTTTACTCGCCTGTCTGCTCTCTCTCACACACACTCCAGAGAGGGAGAGAGAGAGAGAGAGAGTCTTTCGTGGTGAAGTAATAATGGTTTCTTTTCAAAATTCAACACCCCATTCTCCGAAACAGAGGGGGCCGATCATTCGAGGTCTGGAGAGTCTGTCCAAAAAGAGAAAGTGGGAAGAGATGCTACGACTACGGCGAGGGCAACGGCAAGTTGAAGCTGAAGAAGCCCTAGGGAAACGATCATCCCAGTCATCAGAGACAACGGAAGCCACGAGGACAGTGCTCGACATCGAGCTCCACCTCGAAACTCCTTTGCCTTTGGAGTGGCAACAACACCTTGATATTCAGGTATATTAGTCTCACGTAACATACTTGTTAAGATCATGCGGATTCATTAGTCTCGAAAACGTGTTTGATCCATGTAACTAAATCGACTCATAGAAAGTCAGTGTTTGACAAAGTTTTTTGCTTCCTTTCTAAGAAATGATGCTTTCAGAAAAAAGAAAGAGAAGTCATAATCGATGTAGATCCTCTCTATTCTTTAATAATCTGTGCGACATGCATAAAATCTCGATGCTTGATTTGGATCATCTCTATTCCATCTTTGATTTGAGTGATGATCTTCTACATCCTGATGCAACTTCTACCGAGACAGAACGAGTACAACGTGATATATTTCGTTTGTTTTGGCAATCGAGCGAACGTTACATTGATGGCCAAAAGAAATTCGATATTACATTAAACTATTGATGGATATTCATGCTTCATCCTCGTATAAAATTTAGAGGTCAGTGTTTATTTATGAAGTCCTCTTATCCTAGCCTTTGGCCGGTTTGCCCGATGGGCGATTTCTATGTGAAAAGTACGTCTTATTTGCACACATGTAATCACCAAGAATAGGGCAGAGCAGCTGACAGTTGTAGGAAAATACAGACATTAATTGAGCAACTTCCGTGCCTCGGTTCTCTTGCAGTCCGGACAGATACACTTCTACAACACAAGAACGCACAAAAGAACGTCAAAAGATCCTAGAGAAACCTTGGACACAGATCACGCAGCTAGTCCTGGTAATCACGTGAGCCTAGAACTCGAGCTCAACCTCCCTTATAACCACGACCAGCAAGACGATCATGAGGTCCTATCCTCAGGAACAATGCGTGACCCCCGGAATCTCTCAGAGAAGAAATCAGGACGACAACTGAAGAAGGTGCGGCCGTGGTTGGGATTAGAGACGAGAAACGAAACCAAAGGAGAAGAAGAAGACGAGGAGGAGGAGGAGGAGGATGATCAAATGGTCGCAACAGTTTGCGGGAGGTGTCACATGCTGGTGATGCTATGCAAGTCGTCTCCGACGTGCCCCAACTGCAAGTTCTTGCACCCCCCAGACCAGAGCCATCGGAGACTCTTCAACGGTCGGCGTAGCCTCCTATGCTAATAGTGATAACCCATCGGAGACATATGTATAACCCTAAGCTTTGCATATTAATTAGTACTAGGTTTACCGGGATGATGAATATATATACATAACCCAAGAAGTTTGTCCTGTGGTTGTCCCCTCGAGAGAGAAACAGAGAGACTGAGAGAGTGAAGAAGGGAAGTGGGACTAACGCAGATGACTGTAATGATAGGTAGTCCGATATAATATGGTATGATGTATATTTGCAAGGACAATTTTATGTGTTTCCTCTCCCTAGGTCCCAGGCAAATGGATCATGAATGGACCCAATTGAAATGGGGAATTGGTTATGGATGGGTGACCACCCCCATGCTTTTTGGGCGTGTTTCGTGGCGCGGATGGAGACTATCCAAATCGTCATTTGATGACACACCTTGGATGGACAAATCCAGATATATCCAGATAACAATCCAAATGATATGTTCTGACTCTGGGGCGAGATGATTGTACTCGGCCTAGATTGGGTATCAGATTTTTTTTTTTTTTTAAAAAAAGCAAATGAAAATAATGAGACGAGAACAGTAGTTGTTCATTTTGTCCTCGGGACTCGCTTTTGACAACCACTGCGCCATTAAAACAATTTTAAAGCCGTCACAAGATGGTGGTTGCTTCTCTCTCTCTCTAAATCTATTCACAATCACAAACTTTCATTATTTATCTAATTCCAATCTAGGTTAACGAAACACGTTGTTAAATATGATACAATTGTCCCCAGTTGTTAAATCTAATTGTCTATTAAACAAGGCAATGTAAGAAATACCCCCATATTGAACCATATATACGGGCTCATCAAACAGGTGGATTAAGTCGAGTTTAGGTTGGGTGATAAATGGTCCGACCCTAATTGACCAATTTGATCTATTTTGATTTATTTATTTGCAATGTAAATTTATAGAATCATACCCGCTGTATGATCTATGTTTAGCAATTTTTCTCCTTATATTGTTGTATTTGAATAATTGCTAGAATTTTCTAGGCCTCTTTCTGTTATTAATATTTTCCCAATTTTATTATCAAAGAATTGCCGACAGGATCCCCGCGAATCTTGGCGTGAAACAGTTCGCTCTCGTCATCCGACTGAGGCCAAAACAAAGACCAAACTCTTTGGTGTGCTAAGCAATCTCAACCTAATAACATGTCATGCGCAATCGTTACTCTTGCCTTTTCTTTTCCTTTTAGTGCTGTGAACATTCGCTTATAAGAAGAGTTACGTGGAATTGTGGATGCAGTAAGCTAGGATGCAAAACCTGCACTATTCTGCAACTTGTATGACCACATATAAACCGTACGTATTCTTAACGTAATCGCTGTATCTTGTATATAAATGCTGGAACAGCGGCGATCACAAGGCTCGTGAACGCGGCAGAAGCCTGCATGAAACAAACACCAACTCCAGTCCTGACCCCACTGCAAACTTCAGATAAAAAGCAACGCAGTTGTGCAATAAATTCAAAAGTTTCAGCTAAAAAAACACTAAAAAGAAATTACCCAGAAAAGGAAGAAAGAACAATTACATTGCAAACCACCGGCCGTGGTGGCTCCGCTGGATAAGGCCCTGCTGATCCTCAGCCCAGAAGTGAAGGGTTCAAAACTCAGGGGAGGCGCTAGGTGTATTAAGTGTGACTCAGGGGTGGTGGGTCCTCCTGCTTAAGTGTCACCTAGGGGTTTACGGCGCGGCTGTCGGCTGTAAGCCGGTTCCTCCAGCACCAAAAAAAAAAAACAATTACATTGCAAGCAATGAAGGCCAAGAGAAAGACAGCCTGATCGCTCAAGCTCAACTTGGCAACAGGCGATGGAGGAGCGATTTTGGGGCTCCCAACTGGCACGTTCCATTTGCTTTGCGGATCTCTGATATTGGGTTTTATCCAATCAGAGACGACATTGGGATTTTTGCTGTGGCTGATTGGGCAGAACCGAATCGATTTTGAGAGTAGTAAGCGAGGGCGAGATAGAGTTTGATCGTGATACGATTTGTAATAGCTTCTTGGCCTTGCACTATTCTGCGACTTCTTGTAGGGCCACCAGAAACGAACGGTGGAGCCGGAGATAGGCAGTGGGGTTGGCGGTATATCAAATCCACGGAACCGAAGTATATAACAGTATCCCCTCAGGTCGCATGATAATTGGCCCTAAATATTTTTGTACATGATGTTGTGTTGGGCAAATCACCACATTTGTGAGTGGAAAGAGAGATATTCTAGGGAAAATTCATTTTACCCCCATTCAACTTTAAGGTTGGTGCCCCGTAAACTCTAAACATTAAGAAGCTGCATTTTTGCTTCTTAAAGATGATATTTCCGAGGATGAGAGGGATCGACCTTAGTGATGGCGATGAGGGAGACAGGGCTATCGGAGTATATAATAGCTCCACCAATGGTTTTGTATATTTCCCTATGCATTCCAAGGAATGCAAAACCATGACGATTGGATGTAAAATAGAAACGTTTAGAGAAACTTCAAAATGCAAGAAATGTTTCTTGGCCATCAAAATTGACCTGGAAAAGGCTTTTGCGAGGCTAGAACAGGACTTCTCTGAAAAACTCTCCATCATTTTCACTTTCCCAAGGAATGGATTCAACTTGTTATGAATTGCTTCACCACTTCTCTCACATCTATTGTCCTTGACTGGGGTTTGGTGGAACCTTTTGCTCAAGCCGTGGGCTTAAACAAGGAGACCCCATTTCCCCCTTTGCCAGGAAATTCTGTCTTTACTCATTGAACAGGAGCGTGTTGAAGGACATTGGGAACCTGTGAGAGCCTCTTTGTGAATGATTTACTTCTTTTTGGAGAAGCAGACGATCAGGTGTGTGAATATACTGTTCGCACTCTTGCAGTATTTTGTAGTGTCTCCTGCCAGAAGACTAATGCAGATAAGACCAAAGTCGTTTTCTCTGCTAATATGGATGAGGACAAAAGAATCTCTTTTGCTAGTAAACCAGGCTTTAAGGCATCTAGGGAAACTAGAAAAGTATCTTGTTTCAATCTTATTGCTAGAGGGATACTAGCCTAAGATTCCAAGGAGACCATTAAATGGACCAGAAGCAAGTTGACTGGAGAAGAGAAAAAAATTGCATTTGGTTAATTGGAACAAAGTGACTCAGAGAAAGGAAAATGCGGGATTAGGTCTATTAGATTTCGTAATATACGTCCCCAGGAAATCTGAGAGGACACCAGTTGATGGAAAGACCATTTGATCACCTGATCTCATGTTGACTTCTAGAATAAAATTTGGTGTGGCTTGAGCTTTTTAAGGCATTATACTGAAGGACCGCCAACAAGAAATGAAGATCTCTTGATTAGTGAATCCCTTCGTGAGGATGGGAGTTGGGACTCTTCCGAGGTTTCCTTTGATACTGCTGAAGCTTTTTAAGGGATGATTTCTAATATTACTATTCGAGGGATATCGAGGGAGAAGACCAGGTAACTTGGAATATCTCGGATGATGGGCATACATACTAGCTAGAGGTTGAAGTCCTGGCACCAGAATTGGGGAATGTTTTGCGTGGATCTAAAAGACTGAAACGACACCACTGATTCAGCATTTCATTTGGCTAGTCGTTAATTATAGCATTGCTGCGAAAATAGTGCTAGCGGAACGCTGTGTGTGCTCAATGTAACGGGGAAGAGGACAGCCGTGCGGTTCAGCTGCACAACAAATGTATCAGAATCAGGGAATCCCTAATTCACTTACATCTTCATTCTAGCTTCTGTAAGGACTGGATTCCAACTGATGTTTGATCCTGGTGCGGTCACAGTAATTCATCTGTCCCTTGGTATGTTCTATTCCTTATGTGATGTTTGATCCTGGTGCGGTCACAGTAATTCATCTGTCCCTTGGCATGTTCTATTCCTTATGGTAATATGGTCAATCTGATTGAACAAAAATGACACTGTTTTTCAAAGCTCGAAACAAATGTGCAACCTGGCCTCAAATGCCAAGGCCAAAAAAACTGCTGAATTCCTTGCCATTAGGGCAGCAAAACTAAACTCCAAACCTCTATTGCAAATCTTGCTAAATGGCTTCTCTCCTCCAATGGGATACTTTGAACTTAATATTAATGGTTCAATCTGTAGGGAGCTTGGCTTGCAGGAAATGGAGGTGATTCGAGACAACTCAGGACTCTGGGTTAAAGGTTTTGTGTGGCACCACTTGCACAACTGAGGCTCCAATGAGACCTCTTAGGATGGGATTTTGGGAAGGCTTTCGGGAAAGTCATTGAGAAAATGTAAAAGTTCTTGAGTTAAAGGAGTTTTTCAAAATGTAAATTATGTTTGGTAAATCATATTTGTGAAAGTCTATTGTGAAGTATTTTTGAACAAAATAGTGTTTGGACAAATTAAATCTGCAAAAGACTTTTGTTATTAAAAAAAAAAAGGAAAAAAAGGGGAGTTGGCCGGCCAAGGGCTTGACCGGTTACCACCGGCGAAGAGCTAACAGTTGCCAATAAAAGGTAGGCGGTCCGGCGAGGGGCAAGCGGTGCGGCAAAGGGCAGGCATCCAGCGAGGGTCGCCATGCGGAGGACGTGGCCTGGCGACCCTCGCCAAACGGTCGCAACACCCACTGCACCAAGACCTCCATGTGGAGGTGGCCAGGGGCCGCAATCTAGTCGCCGCAACCCAGATCACGCGACAAGATCTGCGCGTGATCTGGGTTGCCGTGACCCTCGCCGCGCCGCGTCCTCCACGCGGCAACCTCGTCGGAGGGTCGTGGCCGAACCACCTGCCCTTCGCCGAACCACCTACCCTTCATCGGCAACCATGCATAGATGCTGGTTGTGTTTAGTAGAGAGAAGGAAAGAAGATGAAGATGATGAACAGTTGTCAAGGTAAAATCGAAAAATGAAAAATTAACGATGACAATTTCGGAAGAAAATTTTTACTAGCTTGAAAGCCAGCATGTCGAGAAAGCCCCAGGTAGCCCCTAACCTGCCTCGGGCTTTTAGCCTTTTGAAGGCTTGCCTTGGGCAAAGGCAAGTTAAAAAAAGAATTGCCAAGCACCAAATATTTGGCCCAAAGGCCTTTACACGCCCAAGGGATTTTGGGAAGGCAGTTCCCAAACGCACCCTAAGCCAACTCTACCTACCAATATCATCTCCTTGATATTGAATCCAAAAGCTTGCATGTGGTGCAAGCCTGTACCTATAGAACAGTAGATAATCCTATACTAAAACCCATTTTCGATGAATGTTAGGACAACCGGAAGAGATGCAGCGCAATCGAATCTGCCACATTAATAGAGAAGCGAATAACTGCGTGGAAGGGCTTGCAAGGCTAGGAAGAGAGCAGGATCGGTGCTTTTGAAGTGTTTATACGTACCTCTCAGACCGCAAAGGAGTTCACACTTCTTTTGTCTTAGCCAATGCTAAATCGATGACCTTGTAACATATATTTGATATATGGAAAGGAAAAATCGCCACCGCCAACCCTAAAAAATACCAAGTTGAACTGCTATTGGTTTATTTGGACTTATCAAAAGTCAAAGTAACTTCTTTGCTTTCTCACTAATATCTAAAGTGTCAATTAACATTAAAAAATTATAATATAGTTATACATGGATTTACTTGTTGAATTTGAGCTGTTTTTTAATGAAAAAGATAAATCAAAGCGCATGTTTCACGAGATTTGAGCAAAGTGAAAATGGTAAAAGTCACTCCAAACAATCGTTGGAGATGGTTGTTAATTATCTGATTTATTTTATTAAATTTAAAATTAGGAAAGATTCGAAAAATGGTGGCGCTCGGAAGAGAGAGAAGTGAATTCATCAATTATATAAACTTGTCAATAAGTCAAAGTACAACCAATTACCATAACAAAAGTAATAGCTCACATTTGAAGTTACAAGGTTCTACTTCCTAATTCTTCAATGTTCAATCTCTCCGAACATCTTATCATCTTGTTAATATTCAGAATGAATTCTTCAACATTTCTTCTTCGATGATCGCGCAACAGATTTCACCTCATCTCTAGTTCCACCACAAAATAACCATTGTCTCTGGGTTCAGGTTTCATGCAACTGAACAAGAGTTGATATTGTATTATTTAGGATGAAAAGCATTCAGAGAACCTTTATACAATATTGCTGTACCTGATATTGACATCTACAAATTTAAGCTCACAAAATATCTGGCGGCTGCCATTTTCTCCTCTCATCTATGGTTAATTTGTGTGAATACACTCTTCATGTTGTATGGTTTTAGGTATCATCCTCTATTTTTATTGTTTATGGGGAGATTTGACACTGATTTGGCTTTAAAAGGCCACTCGAAATTTTGGAAGGCCCAAATTTGTAGATGTCGATTCCAGGAACAACATTAATGTATAAAGGCTTACAACGTTTTGCTGAATGTTTTTTGTCCTAACTAATAAAAATCAACCCTTTTTCGATAGAATGAAACCCCAACGCCGGAGCTATGTGATGACGACTATTTTGTGGTGGCCCTAGAGACGAGGCAAAATCTATTGTGAGCATCAAAGAATATGATGTTTAAGAATTCATTTTGAATATGAACTAATATTGTGTTTGATCATCCGAATAAGATTGGGGATCGAAGCCAGGGTGGTCTGGAATCTACATCTACCTAATAAACCCTACCCCGAAGCCTATCCTGTTTTTCTAATTTACTTCCAAAATCTACCTCGAACCTATTTTTTTCTTCTTCTTTTTTTCATTATTTAGGCTAAACATAAGGTATATAGTTTTGCTATACAAACTACACCAGGAAGAACTCGAACGAACAGCACGTTGACCACAATCCAAAGGAGATGTCTTGATGAACCAAAGCGCAGTAGCAGCAACAAGCACCGTAGCCCCTCCAATCCATTCCACAGAAGCAAATCAACAACTGACCAAACAACAGGAGCAACTAACCCAACATCGGCTTCATTATATCCAACGAAAATCAACGATTGAGAAAGACAGGAATCTCAGGCGATTTACCTCTCTAGGATTGTTGTCCGAGAGGAAAATCAATTGGAGCAGCTGGTGAACGAGAGAGACGGAGAGAGCAGCAAATGAGAAAGCGAGCGTCAACCGAGAGGGAGTCGCGACTCGCGAGCAGGAGCGGGAGAGAGGCTCGTGAGCGACCGAGATGCGGCCAGGAGAGGAGAGGGGCAGAGTAAAACTCGGAAGGGAGAGAGAGAATGAAAACACAGCCCTAGCAACCACTGGAAAAGAAAAAATTAGGATTTGCTTGAATGGATCCCTAATTCAGTCCGATTCCAGGTGATTCTTTTCCAAAATTGGAAGTGGGATCACATCCCTCTTTCGAAAATGTGACGGGAACGGGATATGTTTTCATGATCGGTGCAGTCTAATCCGATTTCCAAGTAGAACTGCACTAATTGCATCGGCTTAAATAGGAATTATCCAATTTAGTGTTTGGTAATGTCCTCTGAACCATATAAATCCAAACATATCCAAATAAGAAATCCGGGACAGAAGTGAGATAAACCCAAATGTAATAAAAAATTAAAAATAATTTAACAAACGTGTTTTCTTCTGATGCATCCAAATATTGCTTCACCAGCCACCACACAAGGACTATAACCACAATAGTCGATCGTTGTTATTTCTGAACACCACGCAATTGCCATCGACTCCGACCATCACGATCATCTTCGTCGGCCAACCAATCGTGTTCCAAAGGACCGAAAGTGAAGAAGAGTCTGAACTCGTGCCCATAATTGAATATTGTGCATGCATAGTTGACTTATTGGGCAAATCTACATTCCTCGCGAAACCTTCGGTATAATATTCTTGGATCCAAATTTAAAATGGATTCCAAGATCGTTAATTAATCAATCACCCGGATTAAAGGTCTTCGGTATAATGATGGAAAAAATATGGTGGATTCATTTATAAATTTGGACTGATATTTTTTTACTTTTTTAATGTAATCTAATATCGACCAAAAAAAAAATGTAATCTAATTAATCTCACAATTTTCACCGTATGTAATTGAAACAGATAAATACAATATTTGATTCCAAACATAAAAGAAATAATGTTTGCTCCAGCACAGAAAGAATATCCCTTAGTCTTATAAGCACCTTTGATTCAAAAATTATTAGAATTCAACCTACAATATAAATAGGGATCGCGACCCTCGCGTGCGGTTTGCTTAGACAATGATGGCCACGAGAAAGCATTGAGAAGGTGAAGAATGGAATTGAGAAGGTGTCAAATGGGACAATAGACTCGGACACTATAAAGAGAGTTGAAATTGATAGGCAGAAGTCGAAAAAATCGATAATTAGATATGAGGATAAATTTTTTTTAATCTTTTTATAATGAAATTTCTTACTATTTGATGGATACTCGAAAGATTTCTAATCTCACCTTATCGATCTTATGCGAATATGAATATCGAACGCAGCATAAGGGGATACGATCTTCGTAATGATTCAACATTGAAGAATGAGGAACAAGTAATGTAACTCCAAATGCTGTTATTCACTTTTTCGTTGGGAAATACGAGGGGCATCCCTGCAAAATCCAAAACATTCCGTACCAGGAACCGGTAAGAACGAAAAAAATATATATAAAAGGAAGAGAAGTTCTTCGTTTCCCGGAGCTTCTCCCTATGCGCGGCGCGGCGACGGAAGCGAGGCCGAACCCGCCATTTTCCCTCTCCCGCCGCTTCTTCTTCGGCCCCAAATCTTATCCTTTCGCTTCTTCGCCACTGACCCACGACGTCTGCGCTCGAATTTCTCCATTTTCTTCTTGAGCCAGCTCGTGCGACAAGACGCTCCCTTCCAATCTTCAATTCTTGGTTCTTGGTTTTCTTGCTTTCACCTGCAATGCCGAGTCTGCAGCTGTTCTTGCCGAACGTACAGATACAATCCGATAATGGGTCTCGAGGCCCGTCGGATGGAGACCCGGATTCGTGCCCGGTCGTTTCGGCAAACGGGGGGTTGTTTCTGGACCCCGATTTGCCTTCTTCGTTTGTTCGTTTGATTTCGTTGGGCAGTAATTGTAGCATTGGGGCGCGTCGGCGAGAGAAGAGGGTTTCTCGCTTTGAGTTTTTGTCGGTGAGCTTGAGGAGCGGCGATGGGATTGTGGAGGAGCCTGGGGTGGCCTTGTCGCAGAGAAATGGAGGCAAGAGCTCGGGCTCCAAGGAGCTTGTGGCCTCGGAGAATGTCGTTTCCGCCGCGAGGAATAGGAGGAGATTGACGGTGCGGGGGAGAGGCGGAGCTGCTGTGAACACCACTAAGCACTTGTGGGCCGGCGCTATTGCGGCCATGGTTTCGAGGTCAGTGGTTTCTTTTCATGCTTTCCTAAATTCTATCTTTTGTTCTCAATTAAAGAAAGTGCCACTGTCGTTATGTAAGTTTATGTCGGTTAATGGGGAATTTACATACCTACCATTAGCAAGACAATTGGTTGAACAGATATGAGATGAGATGTCCATCAACTAATGCATTTCCTTGCTTATTGTAATTTGAGCTAAACCCTCTGTATGCATAAATCTTTCTTGTGTTCTGTCCAAAACAACGGAAATTCCTTTTCATGGATGATAATAACTGTCCCATGTGACTGATGCGGAGAACCAATGTCTTGATTTTAGGAGGCATCTGCCCCTGTTCAACATATTTATGTAGGTATATTTTGACTACTTTAGGGAATTGGTATACTTAGCGATGGGGCCAACTCTTATTGGGCATTGAACATGGCGCTTTGACTTGAATGCCCGCTTACAATCTGTCACTCAAGTTTGTCGACCAGTTTGGTCCACTGTTATAGGTTACCTAGCATCACTACTAAAAACCAAATATAGGAATGTTTGCTTTTCACACATTATTGACAATTGCCATCAGTCCCCTCCTATGAAGCTTGAATCTTGATGTAGAACTATCATTTTTAAGTAACACTTAAAACAGGTTGAAACTTGACCTCTTTCTTCTTAACAGCTAATTAATTTTCTTGTGCTAAATCAATTGAATCATGCGATGTGAAGTAATGCATAGAGGTAGATGTTATGTTTTTAAGCGTATGCTTATTTAGGCAGAGACTAACTTTTGGAAAAGCGAGACCTTTTGCACGCTGATAACAATGTTGTGATCACGCAGGCCAGTAATTTGTTATGATTAAAGAGAGATGGTTTAGATGGAGCTGCAGATCTTTTGTTCTATATGGGAGGTTCTGAATACTGTATATTGAATAATACTGTTAGGGGTTGCATTACCATGTCTTTTGTTCTTTCACGCTAAATTCTCCACTGTGGCTGATTCTGGTGAATGTTGATTTGTCAGAACTTTGGTTGCTCCACTTGAAAGACTGAAGCTGGAGTATATAGTTCGTGGAGAACAGAAAAATATTATTGAGCTCATCAGGACAATTGCAGCTTCACAAGGTTTACGTGGCTTTTGGAAGGGAAATTTGGTCAACATTCTCCGGACAGCTCCATTTAAAGCTATCAATTTTTGTGCTTATGATACCTACAGAAAGCAATTGCTTAGATTTTCTGGAAATGATGAAACTACAAATTTTGAGAGGTTTGTTGCTGGTGCTGCAGCTGGCATCACTGCTACTGTCCTTTGCCTACCACTAGACACTGTATGAATCTCTCTCTCTCTCTCTCTCTCTCTCTCTCTCTCTCTCTCTCTCTCTCTCGGTTTTATCTTTTGGACTCACTTTACCCCTCAGAAGTATTTATACTTATGGCATTGCACAAGCATTCTAGTGTAAGAAGTATCATTTTTCTTGGTTGTTGAGTCTACTGCACCAGTAGATATAAAAGGAAGAAGTGAATGGAAGCTGTGTGAGATTGATAGTAGCCACTCCTCAATCTTCGAAATCTAGTCTATTCCAGATATGCTGGGTTGGCAACAAATAAGAACCTTCTAAAAATTGTCGAAAAGTAAACAGAAGCTCATTTATGAAATTATGATATACACGCTGGAGTATGTCCTGCCACAATAGACTTGAGGACATGCTTTCTCTACATTTCTTTATTTAATTTGATAAATAAGAAAACTCAAGAAGAAAAGAAAAAGAAAGAATAGGTCGATGTATCATGCAGAAAGAAGGTAAAGGAAAGCTAAAAGGTCCAGTAAACTTTTAATGCTTCTTAGTTTTCTGCTGAAGAAAGCAAAAACTAGCGACCAAACATTTCGTTTTGATTCGCTTCACTGGAAAATTTGGATTTCTTTAGCAATAGCTGTGCCAATCTATTGAAACATCTGCAGCTGATCAAGTCGTAGGTGATACCTATATGACTTATCTAGAATTAAGCACATAGGTTCAAGCTTAGTGTCTTCGGGAATTATGGAATACTTGGAGATTCTAATTCTTCACAAAATTTTCAAGTTTTACCATATTCTTCCACAATCACCTCTCATTCTCTTCCTATCCTGGGCTTTTCAAACATAGCCTTAAGCTTGATTTACACAGTTGACATCGACTGATGGAACCTCCTGCAGTGCACGAAGTGGGTATTTTAACATAAGAAAAAAAAACCTTCTTTCTGTTAGACTCCCTCACTTAATCATAACATCTCAAGGCCGCCATATTGTAACCTCAGTAGACAAAATGCATGAGCAATGTAGAAAATGAAATATCACATAGGAAATGGTTCGAAGCTCACCATGATGGTATTAGTCACAGCAAACCAAGTCTACCTTCATGTACCATTTAATATACTAGATGGCGTACAGTCTTTCTGTACTTGTAAGATTGTAGTATAAATGGACCCAAGTAAATGGCTAGAAGCTTACCATGATTGGTATTACTTACAGCAAACCAAGTCTACCCCTCATGTACCATTTAATATCTAGATGGTGTACGGTGTATCCATCCTTATAAGGTTGTAGTATGACTGATGAGGTGCTGCTCTCCAGGATAGTATTGGTATATCCTCATTTTCATTCAACACTATTAGATTTGAGTGGACCGGAATAGCTTGTCAGCTAACAAGAGTAACGCTATCTTTCTTCTACAAGTTTACGATCAGGGTTCACTGTTGACAATAGCAAATTGGCAATATTTTCCTCTGTTTCTCCTCTCCAGTCCTTCTAAATTGACTGGGTTTGGATTATGAACCATGGCAATTAGGAAAGCTTAATGTTTACTCTTCATTTGTAGAATCAGCTGTTGAGATATTCAATCATTACATATTTATACTGAACTTTCAGTGTTTAATAATCTCGCCCATATTGCTGTTAACATTCTTAAGCTTGAGAACCCTATGATCTCCTGTTTCTCTTGTAGATTAGAACTAAGCTGGTGGCACCTGGTGGAGAAGCCTTGGGTGGCGTGATTGGTGCTTTCCATTACATGATTCAAACCGAAGGATTCTTTTCCCTTTACAAGGGCTTGGTACCTTCCATACTAAGCATGGCTCCTTCAAGTGCAGTTTTCTACGGAGTATATGATATGTTGAAATCAGCTTATCTGCATTCACCGGAGGGAAGAAGACGGATCCAGAATCTGAGAGAACAAGGGGAGGAACTGAATGCTCTGGACCAGTTGGAGTTGGGGCCTATAAGGACATTGTTTTATGGTGCTATATCTGGTGCCTGTGCTGAAGCAGCTACATACCCATTTGAAGTGGTTAGGAGACGGCTCCAATTGCAAGTGCAGGCAACCAGATTGAGTGCTGTTGCAACTTGTGCCCAGATTATCGAGCATGGAGGAGTTCCAGCTCTTTATGCTGGACTTATTCCCAGCTTGTTACAGGTACATATATCTAGCTCACTGGACTTGTACCCTTCTTTTATAACTAGTTCCACCAACCCAGTTTGCTTTCCCGGTGCCTCTACTAGTTAAATATTCGATATTACATTTGGCTCCACATGATTAACTGGTGTCAATTTATTGTATTGTTGTCATTTAATTGCCTCTTTTTCTTTTCTTTTTTCTTTTTTGAGATTGGAGATTTTTGTCGATTTGATGATGTGAAACATAATAGTTAGACAATTTTGTATGTTGAAAGTTTCGAAGAGTCAGCAGATGTCACGGTTCATGTCAAATTGTTGAACTGGCCTGAAATTTTATGTATTGCTGATTACTATATACTATTGTCTGCATCAAGAATAGCATATGCGTGTGGAATTTCAAATTATTTAATTAATGAGAAGGAGACAAAAGGAAGTGAGGAGGTGTGGGGTCTTCTACTCTTATCTTAGCAAGATGATTATTGTGTATTGGAAAGGAAATCAATATGATTTAAGTTGGGAGGTAAGTGAGTTCTATTATTCATGCCAGTTGTTGTCTTATCATGTATGTCCTCATCAAATCAAGCAAGAGAAAGAGATGTTCTAGCTTTGTCCTCGTAGCTTGTTGATGCCCATATTGATTCTACTAACCTACTAACTGTTCCTTGCATCAGTTTTTTCGTAAAAGGTCTGATGCTTGCGTTGTCTTCTTCAGGTGCTTCCCTCTGCTGCGATTAGTTACTTTGTATACGAATTCATGAAGATTGTTCTGAAAGTAGATTGAACAGAACTCTGCACCTTTGGCCATCCGATGAACCTGGCTTACGAGCTGTACAATGAATCGCTAGTGTTGGACTGGCCTGATTGGTGGGAGTTTGTCAGTTGAATTGACAGATTATTTCGTCAAAACACTTATCTGCTGTGGAAAGAGAGATGGAAAAAAAAAAAAACGCCTTAATTCGTCAGCTGCCGTGAAGTTCTTCTAATGTCTACATACAAGAGTTGATTTAGTCAATGAGTTGCGATTTACCAGTAGAATGAAACACTGGATGGTTACAATTGCTGACGGAAAAAGGAAAAAAGTAACAGGTTTCCTACCAGATAGAGCTGTACTGGGGAATAATTGGGAGGCTTCTGTATCTTCATGTTTTCCTTGGAATGATTCTTAGGCAGCGTTGTTGCTGTGGAGCATGAAAGAGCTTTGTAGTTGAGGTTTTTTTTCCAAATTTGCTCTGATGTTCAAATTTTTAAGCCTACCCAAGAAGCTGATATCAGATTCAATCATTCGTGCCGCACACATAAGTCTTGTTCTTAAGGGTACGCCTGGCGTGCTCTTCTTTGAATGAACGACGCATATCTTGTGATACATGTCGAGTCAGGACAGAGAGTGAGAAGAGCCGGGGTTTAGTAATTCGATCATCGCCAGCGAAATCTGTCGTGATCACGTCATTTGTATCAGATTTAATGAAATCGGTCTTGAGTATGCGCGTTTGATGACGAGTGATTTGAGGGTGTACTGATGATGGGAAAAAGTGGAAACTAGATAGACGTTGCAGACATTTCTGAACATTTAGAAAGTCAAGTTAGAAACTAAAGTTTTTAGTATGAGCTTTGAAGCTTGGTAAGTAATTACGCCAGCATAAATTGAAGGGAAGATTTTCCATAATTTGACCTCAATCCACTGCATTGGACAAGCATTCCTTTACTATTTGTTTCCGTGGACTCCATCACTATTGAATTATGCGCACTTTGGGATTTGCAAATATGTAATTAAAGATCTGTTTATCTCGTAGAAAATGAACGATTTAAAAATAATCATTTGTATCTTTTGAAATAATTAGTTAATGAAAAATATTTTTATTATCTACGAAAATATATATCTAAATATTTTTGTTGACAATAAAAACAAGAGATACTTTTTAAGAAAATGAGTTTAGAAATCATTCATTTTTCGCAAAATAAATATCGATTAGATTTGTAGATTTATTATGCTTATCGGAAAACTAAAGCTTGCGAGATTGCTTGGTACACTTTTGAATAGAAAAGAGCGATTAATCAAGTCCGACAATGGGTTTTCCAACAAGCCTTACAAGGAGCTCTACCACGATTTACTATGGTACGATGGAGGGATTTAACAAACTAGCGAGGTCGTGAAGCTCATTTAATGTGTTGGTTGAGGGCTTTACCCACTCTGTTTGCACTAAGGATTTTGTCGTACATAGAAATGTCATCAAACCATGCCTCATTCAGAATAACTTTACGAGCCACTTTGACCATTTGTTGGGCTTAAAGCCTTACTCAATGTGTAAAAACAATGCGATTTAAAAAAAAAAAAAGAATCACTAGACTGAGTCTAATAAGAAATTTAGAGGTGTCGCGCCATCCTTCGTGCACTAAGCTACTTGGCTCGTGTCTCCCCCATCTCCCTGATTTTTCTTGCAGCGTTGGAAGGAGAGCACAAAAATAGGTAAATTGCAAGGTGTATTCCATTTTAATCGGTGCTTTAGCCATGACCGTGCCCATATAACCTTTCCCCGTCGGGTTTTAGCGATCTCAGCCTGGACGGTTGTGATTTCATTTATTATTATTATGACTGTTCAATCCGACAGTGAGAAGCCCAGAAGGCGCGGTATCCCAGACCGGAGAATCACCCAATTTTCTCTTTCTGGTCGAAGTAGAGTTACCTAATTATTCAGGTAATGATTTCTTGCAGTGGGGGGGACACGCAAAACGTGCAGGAGGCGACCAAACGTACGTGGACACCGGATCATAGTCCTTTCCTCTTTTCAGTCAATACATGCGAAACCGTCCCCCTTCCACCTGCCCACTTCCTCCCCGTTTCATAATAAAATCCTGGAAATACCATTTATTGCGCTCGAAATTCGAAAAAACAAAAAATTATAAATAAAAACAAAAAAGTCGAATATAGCAACGGAAATTCGCACGAGCTGCCCTCCGCACACGTGTGCCGCGATGATTCGCTTTCCTCGCTACAGTCTTGTTCTTCTTGTTCTTCTTCTTCTTCTTGTTCTTCTTCTTCTTCTTCTTCGTTGTTTCTGCATAGCTTAGCTTTCTCCGTCTCCGTTGCCTTCCCATCCGCAGCAGTGACACGCGCCGTCGCAACCTCCTCCCGCGCCCCGGCGAAGCCGCCCCCGGCCGCCATGCCGCCTCCTCCCGGCGACGTCGCCGTCCCCGACGGCGGCACGGACTGCTCGCATTGCGCGGACGCCCGCCCTCTCCTTCCTCCTCCTCCTCCGCCTCCTCGCACCAGCTCGTCTTACGGCGATTTGCTGGGATTCGATAAGGTCCCGCTGACGGGCTCCGAGAAGGTCCGGAGGATCGTCACTGCCACGGCCAAGGGGTTCACGATCGGAGCTGGCCTCAAGGGTGGGCTGGGGCTCTTCTCGGTTCTCGTCAGGCTGCGACGGAGGAGATTGTCGGCGTCCTTGAGGTGACATTAAATTTTGCTCGGATGTTACTTTCCTCTGTTCGACCGCGCGGTTGATGGGATCTGCATTTGAACTTATTTGTTGTTTGTTCTGTCGAGTTTGATAGGAAAGCTGAGCTTTTTTCGAATAGAGAAGCCATTGTAATAGCCTTGAAGGAGACTTTGAGATACGGACTTTTTCTAGGAACCTTCGCCGGCACGTTTGTTTCCGTGGACGAAATTATTGCCGCTTTGGGAGGGCACCGCAGGCACGTTCCCTACTTTGGTTTCTGAATTTTTCTTCTCTCCCTAAATTCGAATTTCTCTGAAATTATTGCTATGCGGCTCGTCGGTGAGATTATACTTGTGTTAATTAGGACCGGGAAGTGGAGGGCCTTGTTGGCAGGGGCGATAGCTGGGCCTTCGATGCTGCTCACGGGACCGAACACACAGCATACGAGCTTGGCCATCTACATACTGATGCGTGCTGCTGTGTTGGCTTCCCGGTGCGGAATTAAAAGCAAGAGATTCGGGAAAATCTGCAGGCCTCTTACTTGGAAGCACGGAGACATATTCCTTATGTGTCTATCTTCGTCGCAGATTCTGTAAGATCGATATGGAGTGCTGTGCCTTTTCTTATCAATGGTTTGCTCTACATTAACTGCAGATTGGGATGACATTGAAATGCTCCAAAATTCGAAGCTTTTTCCTTGGGCAGGATTTTGGTGCAATGCATTCTATCCTTCTGAACTTGTAACATGGCTAATATGTGAAATTGTATCCACTCGTGGTTTTCCGATAGATTGTATGTGACATGTCCATTATCATTCTATCAGCATGAGCTGACTCATATCTGTGTGGACATTCTAAGGATGCCAAATAGCAGATCCCACGTAGAACCATTGTTGGGTTGCCAGAATCTACATAGAGCCACTTGGAATAATGCCAGTGTAGACCATCATGTGTCGTTTGTTTTTTTGCCCGCAATAGCTAGTGGATCTCCATTACATATTGGTCAAATCTGTCCTCATCCATATGGTGATGTCCTAGAAACTCTGAATTGACTTTCCTTGGTTTTTAATGTCTAGTCAGCACTGTTCCATATCTGAGTAGTGGTTGTTGTTTGATCCTGAAAAGTTTTGATTATTTAATCATTTCCAGTGAGGGAACTAGCCATAGAATTTTGCTTGTATGGTTGAATAGGCTGGTCCTTAATTTTTGTTTCTGGACAGTCAAGTACTGAGAATGGTTTATAAATTTTTTGGGTGCATGCATTTTGAACAAGTGGTAGTTTCGATTAATTACAGAACCTTAAAATTATTGTCCTTTTCTTATGGGAGGTACTTTTTCATACTTCAGGTCTGCTTACATATTAAAGCAAGAAAGTTTGCCTCCATCTTATAAGTCCTTCCTCAACAAACATGGTGGAAAAGATCTTACCATTTTGCAAGGGGTGAAAGAGATTGCTTCTGGCTTACCATTTACAAATTTGCAGGCGATAGAAAAGTATTATAAATCCACCGGAGTTGATATCAAACTTGATCCTGAGATGAAGATTCCCTGCTCAGTATGATTCTTATATATGTGAACCGTGTTGGTGATTACTTTAATAACTCTCTGGCATTGATCTAAATCCTTTACATCATTTAACATGAATGAAATGTCATCTAGACAGATATGCCCTTTGAATTCTTTGTTGTTACTGAAGATATCCTGCTGTTCTTCTATCTCTGTTTCTCTTTTTCTTAAACATTAATCTATTAAACTGTTATCCTTTTGGAGCTTAATACTGAAAACAAAAGGGGGTTATGAGTGTATCAGCATATAGTTCATGCCATTGTAGGTAATGAGATAGACCCAATATCTGTGTATGAACAATTTTTTTAAATGCAAAAATATTCATAATCCAGTGGATCAATTTGGAACCAGGGCTTGTTTCCCCCATGGACCATGTTCCGAACTTGCGATATTGCAGCAGATTATGCCTCTCTATTCAGCTTATGCAGATTTCTTGGGTAGATTTGACTAGTCTCACCCCGGTTGCTCCACAAGTAGTTTGTCTTTAGACTTTGTAGCCTGATGATATTAGTTTTAGTACATCATGTGTAAAATAATTGGATTTCTAGTGCTCTTGAGCTTTTCCTTGAGGCAGCTACTTAGAGTAGATCCCAGGGGAACTCAGTAGATATTCGAGCATTGCAGTGTTCAGAACTTTCTCCGCCTCAACACCATTTTGTCTATATTGACTTTGAGATATAATCTTGGAACAGATGGTACACGGAAATCAGTCATGCAGTGGACATGCTATTTCTTTTCTGATTGAAGCCTATAAAAGAGCATTGCCAGTTTATCTTCCAGTTTATCTCATTCCTGCATTGATAGTTCATCGGAATGGTCTTTCAAAAAGGTTGGCTTCATTTTCCTTTTCTACAGTTGATCTCTTTTAGTGTCTATTATTCTGGAAGGATAATGTAAAGAGAAGTCTTAACTTAAAGGCAGTTGTTATTTACATTGATTTGTCTTTGAAAAGCAGTAGAAGTGGGTACTTTTTTTAGGCACTGTGGCAGTCACTTTGTTCCTTTCTTTCCTTGGGTAAGATTTGTTAATCCAGCTGTTTCTAGTAACTCTGCAGAAAATAATAATGATTATAACTCTGGTTGCTTGCACAACCATGTGGCAAATTCTCTCATTTTTGCGCACACACATTTAAGTTCAACCTTTTGTGGTGAGTGTTAGGTGTCCTATCTTTTCATCATCTTTATCGCATTCTAGTATACTGCTTCTATCTTACTGGTGTTGTTGCCTATATGTAACGTGCATGGAATATGCATGTATCAGTTTCCTGCTGTTTGTCTAGTTGACAATCTCTCTAACATGCTTTATCTCTTGCACATTCTAACCTAATCTCTCTCCAGTTATGAGAAGTGAGAGATCCTTGTAGTACTTTTCAAATGCTTGCTTATTGTGACCATTATGCTTTTTAAATCTCATGCAGGCCTTACACTATACTGGGAAAGGGTCTCATTGGAACTGCAAGATCAAGCTTGTTTCTGTCAGTTTATTGTGCATCTGCGTGGTTAGTGATCCTATCTTTTGTTGTTTCCTCCTATCAGTTGATGCAAGAGGATTTTATCAATTTAGGAGCCCTTTTTCTGCCATCTGTTAGTTGGCTAGTGGAGGTACCCATGGGGGATTACTATTTCTATTGTTGATGCATCCTCTGGCATGTTTGCCTCCTTGAATATGATCTTTTGGTTTTGTTTAAAAAATTGTTTACTACCTTTCTTTTATTATAATTGATGATAATCATAGCTAGCTACTGATATTAGAAGTCATGGTGTATCTACTATCTGGTTGGAGTTGTTTTAGTTTGTGGAAAATAATGATTTTGAATGACTTCATAATATTGTTATTACTGTAATTCTGGTAAAATCTACTCTTTAAGAAAAGAGATATTGCCTGTCGAGTATAGTGATTCTATGTTAGGATGCTATCTTACCAATTGATGCTTCAATTCTGGCTGTTCCAACACTCTGATTAGATGTATCTCGAGCAATAATTTCTGTTGTGCTCCAAGTTAGATGGTCCAATAATCAGCAAGAAAGAAGTCGATATTTCATTTCATAATTATTAAATGTATGACAAAGGACTTGTAACTTGGTGCTGTATCAAAAGGCAGCATTCTTCTGTGATTAATGTATGAGAAAGTAAAGTATTATTTACAGTGTTTTTCCATGACCAAATATGGGATAAGCACATTTTCTGTGTTCATGGAGCCATTTGCGGAATACAGTTATTAAATAAAGGGTAATAGAGATTCGAGGGTGTTGAAAGTAGTCTGTGACTCTGTGATACCATCTGGGAGAATGTTGTTGTCATGATGAATGAGAGAATTTCTGTTATGGTGGAGTTCGAGTAATTACATATTAAGTGTTGGAGTGCATGTCATTCTTTTGCCTGAAATGGTTAACTAAGCTATGAACAATGTTCATATAGAAACAGTTCCCAGATTACATGCATGAAGAAGAGCAGCGTCTAATTCTTGAACAGGTTAAGATCAGCAGTGAGTTCTGTTGGGTCTAAGAGTTAATTTTTGACAGGGTGAATTATCAGAGAAACACGCCTCCTATATCTTAACCACATTTAATTTAAATACGTTTCGGGGGTTAATTTGCACATAATACTGCTAGAAGAATATGATATCTATAGCAAAGTACATATGTTCTTTTGGCCAATGTTTCTTAAAGTAATGTTTGTCTTGTAATATATGGCGACAACTTTAGGTATTCATTCTCAATCACTTTCTATGTTTGAACCCAGAAGATGTAGGTTTAAAACTTTGTATTCACACTCAATGATGTTACTTTTGAAATGGAATATGTCATCAACTTTGATGGAGATATATGAAAAACAATGAGTAGAAGACAGTAAGTTTTCATTGTCTTATTTACTTTATGAATCTTTTCCTCCAACGCATGTTTGCATTATTGATAATTTAAAAATGATTGCCAAGTTCAAAACTTACATGTGGGTCTCTATAACTGCCATTCCAGACTCATTGACTGGGATATTAGAGGATTGTTGTCCCATGTCAATTTCAGTGGTCTAGAAAGCGTGGCATCTTGGGTGAGAAAATTGGATGAGCTGAACTTTCCTAATCAACAAAACCCCCATGCTTCTAGCGTACTGCGGATACTTGGCTTATTTTTCTGAGCGACCACTCAGTTGACCACTCAGTTGATCTCACTTCAAGATGATAAAGCGCTATTCCATTGTAATGGGCATAATAAAAAAAGAAGGGTCAAGAGGATGCCTCTAAGCCACCTTCTCAGGATTCAGTGTACATGGTGAGATTCCCTTAGATCAAACCTGGAAGAGTTAAAGTTACAATGAACCGTGCATGTCTCTAACAAGCTTCATCTACTGTTGTATCAGTGGTTCTATAGTCATAGTGTTCATGAGGGAATAATTAATGTCCTAAGACAGAGCTTTTGCCTATTCTGAAAGTGAAGAACTTGTTTTTGATGCTTTGATATTATCTTCCTCCCAAATCTCACTGTACTCAAATTACAATTTATAAAAAAAGAATCTATCGCAAACCCATTTTACCCTTTATTCTGCCAAATAGTTTTCCTCAGATCGACATCGTCATTGTGGAGGTAAAATGGTGTTTAAAAAGATGGGTTTTGGGATAGAAATATTTAACAAGAATGGCAGTATTTTGTTCCAAAAAAGACGGCAGTATGATGACCGTATCAAGTAACTTATTTTTGGATGAAGGATTTAATTGCTGGCAGGAGCTAGGTGAAAAGCTGAAGTTGTGGATGGGTTCCCTTAAATGGTGAATGCTCGTCTTCTCTTCTGGACGAGATGATTCTCAACCTTAAACAAATTTCAATTGTACGAACTCTCTAGTTGGTTAACCAAAAGTCTAGGCCTAATACAACTTTAATTTGCATGCTGGACACTGTTGCTGATATCAGACTTGGTCTGTAGAATTTAGTGCAGTACATTATTGTCCCCATTGTATATTAATGAAAAGCTTTTAGAGATGTAGATTGCTGATACATCTAAATCTTTCAATGCGTTTGAACTTTAATTTGAGGGTGAAAAAATAAAAAAATGAATTAAAAAGTTCATTTAAACCCTTTGCAGGATGTGGACATGCATTCTTTTCAGGATTTTCAAGAAATGTAACATTCCCATGGTGGCCATGGGCACGGTAATGCTCTTTCTTGACTCTGTCATTTGTACTACTAAGAATGCATTTCTGCCCTTTTAACATTTTACCCATGTTCACGGCAGTTGCCTACTGGTCTGGCTTTGGCTATCGAAAAGAAAAGCAGGCGCATTGAGATATCACTGTACTGTCTTGCACGGGCTATTGAGAGCTTCTTTACATGCATGGCTGATGTCGGATATTTGCCGAAGTCAAGGCGTCTTACAAGAGTCGATGTGGTTGTTTTTAGCATATCGACAGCCATTATTATGCACTGCTATGCACAGGAGAGGGAAGTATTCCGTTCAAAGTACTTGAATGTTCTCGATTGGGTGTTTGGCATACCCCCTCCTCCCTGTGAAACACCAAGGTGCAAACAATCATCTGAAAATTCATCTTTTACTCTGACTTGATAACAGAACATGACTTATTCTTTAGATTTCCTCTCACTTACTGCCTGCTTGAGGTAGCTTGTAATTTATGTATTCTTGTGCTCGAATTGAGCTGTGGCTCAGGATGCCGATATTTAACCTGTGTTAACTTTTGTCATAGAGTTATTAATCAGGCTATGGGGTAGCAAATGACACCAAGTTTTGTCTTGTACATGTAACTTCTCCGAACAAATGGAAATTTCTTCCATAGCTGTTACAACCATCGGACAGTGCTTTCATAGAGTTCTCAGACATACCAACCTTTTGCCTGAAGTAACTTCTGTAATACTAGGTCTTCCCAATGCGAATGACTTATCTTTGAGTATAGCAGTAACTTGACTTATCTGAAGACATTCTAATGCTAACAAAGATAAATCAAAATTTTGCATTGTTTTAGGTATATGCATTTATCTTATGCTCTATATTTGTTTACTAAACAGCTAAGCACTTTCACCTTATAGTTGAAGTTACTTCGGCACCACCTTTATGTTAATTTAGATAATTCCTCTTTTATTTAACAATAGTTATATGGATGTTAAAATAAAAGTAAAAGACAGCAAATTTGCTTAATCTTAGTAAAAGACAGCTATAACCCAGACCCCTTTTAGGCAGTTAAGCCTTGGGACAGGAAATGCCTCACTAATATCTTACTGACATAAGTTTCTTCACCTTGAATGGGGTTGAATACACGAAATGTATTTGCGCCGTCACCATCTTCAACCAAAGCATTTTCCAGAGTGGTAACATGATTAGTAGATATGATCCAGTAGTAACATGATTGGCGCATACGAGAGCAGCGCTCAATACACCAGCAACTCCCATCATATTAAATGGGTTCAATGTCAGACTAAATTCAATGCAAGGACTTAGGCCCAAATAATTTGTTCGAGTGCCAAAGCTATAAAATTTGGACCCCAGTGACGCGGTGGTTGTGCACGTTTTAATAGCATTAAATTACCCACTTGATGCTGCTTCATCAAACATCCATATTGCATTCATCGCAAAATGATAATCAAAGAATAAGTCCTGGGAATCCACTGGCTGAGTTAGGACGCCTTGCTGATCAGTGGAACCTAGAAGCGTATCTTTTCGCTGCGTCATGCTGCAATTGAATTGGCGGAATCTTTTAGGAATCATTCCGTCGGCAGTCCGCCTCAATCGCATCCAAATTGGACTACTTTTTAATGGTTTTGGGAACGAAGGAATCTACCAAAGCCAGTAAATTTGCCTGAATAAATGACATTTGGAGTTCGTCTGTTTGAAGGAAAGCTATTTTCCATAAATTTTTCTGATTTTTTAATGTTTAGACGATGAAAAACTAATCGATCCACATAAATCAATAAATTTAGGTAGAACGAAAACAACTTCTCCTTGTAGCAAATAGGAACTTACTTTCTCTAAATTACCAAACTGATGAAAGCTAACTATTTTTCTTGAAAATATACTCATAAAAAAATTTCCTTTTATTATGAATTTTTCAATGAAACAAAAACACCCTTAGATTTCTATAGTGATAGAAGAATATGCACCCACTTGTGTGCATGACTTATTAGCTCATCTAAAAGAAAGATTACCTAACATCTAGTGTCGTGCGTATGCATGGACATCAGGGTATCGCCATGCGTACGTTTAACTACAAATGGATCTGCATGAAGCATTTATTAATGAAATATTGATTCTTAGAGTAACCAAGTTGTCCTTAGATACATGGTGAATGTTAATAATTGATATGTTAGACTTGTATCGATCTCAAGACCACTTCTTTGTAGGAGTGAAGGGCTACACACACTTTTTTTACATGCATTGTCTTCATTCACTACTCTATTTACCATGCCTCCATCTAGGAACTAATCACAGAGAACCTAACTCTCTACCTTGCACAGAATACATCCCAATCAGCTACGGCCAATAACACGCAACCACCATCGTCGGACGTCGCATGTGTCATGTTGTCCGACCCAGCCGAATTGCCGCTACCTCAGATTAGGGCAGATTAAAGGTGGTCCATCTCAAAATGGGCCTCGATCCAAAGTTGACAATCTCTCTAATTAAGAGTGGTAATTTCTGAAGCAAACTGATATTTTTAGTGGGTTGGTAAGTAAGTAAATAACAATTGGTAACTCAATACAAAAGTTATCAAATTTCGAAAAAGAAAACCATATAGATATTGATAAGCAAATCAAATGATGGTCAGTCAACCAAAAATATATGGTAATCCAATAAGATTGGTAAATTCATGTAGTAATACATAAGTTTAAGACATTTGCAAGAAGGAAACAAAAGTTGGTAAACGATATTAAACGTCGATAAACTGAACATAATAAAATAAAATATTTGTTAATAACTCAATAAGAGTTGATAATCCAAAAGTAATTAGTTAATGTAAGAGTTATTATTATTTTTTTTTGGTCAAAACTGTAAGAGTAATTTACCTTGACTATAAATAACAGTGAATACCTAAAACTTTCCAAATCAATCAGTAGTAACTTGGTGGAAATGCAATTGTACTTTTGGAGGGTTCTTAAGTTATCTTGAACTCATCTCGCCAACACTAAAGAAAAGACCTACCCATGTCCTCGAACCACTTACAGTCTCACGAACACAAAGAAAGGTCAATTAGCTCAATCTTTCATTAATAATTAAGAAACGAGTAATTACATCATTATGTTTCAAAGTATCGACTAATATCGCATCCACATCGTAATTAGGTTAGGGAAGTTGACAAAATGTGCATTCACTAACAAGGAAAAATATAGTTTATGCTGTCATGTTGCCTTTATATACGCCATTATCATAAGTTATAGTGTTTAACATCATAATCCCACCTAAACAAAACAAAAATCCGCTATTAAATACACACGTGGACCTTAGATTTAAGGAGAGGTTGACTTCAATCTACTGTATAATGATTTTGGAAAGGTTGAACAATTTGCATGTCAAGATCAACTGGCTGGCGTACGGATATTATTTTACTCCCATGATTTTATGTTGGGCATCTAAATGCACGTTGTCCACCAAATAAAAGATCGAATTTCCTCCAGTCAACTGGATCTCGAGGATCTAATTTCATATGTTAATATCTGCTGCCTTCATCAATGCAGCTAATTGGCGTGTATAATTCTATAAATTCAGTGCTTACATCGCTTTGCTTAACGGGATATAGCATAAAATTATCGAATAGTAATGGGAGTTTGCATGCTGCCACTTGCCACTACAATAGTACGGGTTGGATGGGCATAAAATGGACAAGCCAAGAACAGCCATGAAATAAGAGACGGCGGGGCAGGTCCGGGATGGCGGATCTCATTCCAAATTCATTCCTATAAATTTCGATTCTTCCCTAAGCTTGTTCCAAACCCTATAAGGTTTTTAAATGAAACATCAAACTCGTCTCACTTAAGTTACTCGGTTCAGTCGAGCTCCTAAAGGGTTCGCGATATTTACACAATTATTGTTTTATGAAAAAAGTTACCTGACACCAAATAAATAGTACATTATATCAATTACACATTTATAGTCATGGAATTCGATAGGGAAAATTGCCAAAAATGACCTAAACCTATTATACAATGCTGATTTAGTGTTAAACTTTTTAATTTGATCAATTTAATCCTAAATATTTTAACTATTTGACAATGTGCTTCTTCTGGCCAATTTTGGTAGGTAATTGCTAAAGTAAACATTGATCGTCTTATGTCGCACGATTGAAGCCAATGTAAATAATTTTTTAATTTTATTAAAAAAATTCAGAATTTTTTTCTTCTTTCCCTTTTTCTCTTTTCTCTTGTCTTTTTTCTTTTCTTTTCTTTTTCTTCTTTTGCCCCTTCACACAGCCTTGGTGAAGGCCGATGGGGTCGTTGGCCATAGGTGAAGGCTAATCTAGCACAGGTCTCAAGCCCTCATCAAATTTGGGCTAGGTGAGAGCGTCACCACCCTCGCTGGATCTAGGCGAGAGCCACAAACTGATAAAGATAAATAAGAAAAAGAAAAGGAAGAAAAAATACATAATAAAAAGGAAAAAAATGAGAAAATTAATAAAAAAAATGCAAAAAATTATTCACATCAGTACCGACCATGTTAGTAGGATGGTTAGCACCCATGTCAGCAATACCTAACTAATTTTGGCCAAAAGAACTACACTAACAAATAATTAATATGCTTAACACTAAATTGACCAAATTAAAAAGTTTAAGATTGAATTATCATTAGTACAATAGGTTTATAACATTTTTGGTAATTACCCTAAAATTAAGATTATACAACCAACTCAAATTCACATTCTCGCTTAAGATCTAACAATTACAAGGAATAGAAAATTAAGAACATTACACAAAAATATAGTAAGGGAAATTACAAAAATGGTCACTGTACAGTAATCCGAATTCACTGTTCATCCATATCTTTTACAATAGGAAAAGTGCCAACAAAGTCCAAAACCTATTGTATTAGTACAATTTCAATCATAAACATTTTAATTAGATCAATTTAATTTTAAACTTTTTCACAGTAGTATCAATTATGTCCATTCAACCAATTTATCTAGGAAATTGCTAACATGGACATTGGTTGTCCTATATGGCACGACTAGTACTGATAAGGATAATTTTATATAACTTTTAATTATTTTTAGAATTTTTATTAACTTTTTCCCTTTTCTTTTTCTTTTCTTTTTCCTTTCTCATTTCTTCTTTTTTTTTTTTTTATTTTTCCTTTCTCTTTTTTTCTTTTTTCCTTATTTTCATCCCCTGGCCTTCCGCCAGCTAGGGTGATGGCCAACTATGGCTGGCAAGGTTGCCCCTCCCTACATTTAATCAAAGGACCCATGCCCAGCCCTCAATAGAGGCCGATGACAGCCAGCCTTGCCTAGACGAGGCCCCTCACCATCCGAGCAAGGCTTCCTTTGCCATAGGGTCCCCTCACCAGATTTGGGGAGGGGGGTTGGTCTTGCAAGCCACTTGCGATGGTGAGGGGCCTTGTCCAAGCAAGGCTAGTGAGGGCTTCCTAACACTCGCTAGCCTTCACCAAAGGTCAATGAGGGCTGGTCTCACCTGTGGATGGTGAGGGCCAGTCTTGCTTATGGTCGGTAAGGGCATCTAAGCTGTCACCCTCACCTTCGCCTTCACCGACAACCTTCACCGGCCATCATGGAGGCTAGCGGAGGACAATAAGGAAGAAAGGAAAAAAGAAAAAAGAGGGAGAGAGAGTAAAAAAAAAAGAAAAGATGGAAAGAAGGAAAAGAAAAGGAAAAAAATACAAATGAAAAAAATTAATAAAAAATTTTAAAAATTCGAAAAAAAAATTAAATGTCATATAAAAACATCCACATCAACATCAGTCGTGCCACGTAAGACAATAAGCGTTCATTTCAACAATTCCCAATGTAAATTAGTCGGATGGATTTAATTGGTACTAATGTGAAAATGTTTAAGACTAAAGTGGTCTAATTAAAAGATTTATGACTGAATTGGTACTAGTGTAATAGATTTAAGGCTTTTTTGGTACTTTTTCCCTTTTTGTAACAACCATGATCGCTATGGCACTCACTGGTGACATATTAATATTCTCCTACCAAAACCAAGGGGAGATGCTTATAGTGTAAGGACCTCGAGGCTATCACTGTGTAATATTGTCCGCTTTAGACCTCTGGCCCATACATTCAATACAAAATCTGGAAAGCTGCAGGGATGACAAAAAAAGGACCTAAGAAAAGACAAGAAGCTCTTCTCTTGGGTTTCTTCCTCCCGCGCCCGCCGCCTCCCGGCCCGTCTTAGAGGGGAAGATTAGCAAAGCGAGAAAAGACAGAGGGAGTGGGAGCAGCATCTTATTCTCTTCGCGAGAACTTCCGGATCGGAGAAGCATTCGGAACGGGCTCCGCGTTCATTTCGTTGGCAGAAAGGATCTAATCCATTCGGGGCTTTCGGGGAACCCAAAAACGAAGTCTTTTTACTTTTTTCATAGATAGAATCCATGCACTTAGCCTCGCCTACTTTTCGGTCACAGTTGCCCCCTAGCATAGCCTCCCCTGCCATTGCCCACCCGTAAGGTCTAGGTTATCACATTCTCTACCCTTTAAGGCATAATACCATCACTGTGGCCCCACATACTGTCGAGAGTCAACTCTGATACTACCTATAAGAACCCAAGGGCTACCACTGTATAATATTGTCCGCTTCGAACCTCTGGCCCTCATGGCTTTAAAACGCATTACACAAAGTAGAAAACCCAAGCCTTATCAATTAGCCCAGGATTCTCCCCTTGGCAATGTGGGACAAAAAACATGCGCTTCGCCTCGCCCGTTTTTGGGTCACAATCGCCCACCGTCACAACATTCGCCGGCGCAACACCCCCTTCCATCCCAGTCACACTATCCACCCTCAGGGTCTAGGTCATCACAAATAGAGACGACGAAGCTACGGCCTTGGGCTTATTGTGTCAAAAGAGGTGGGAAATATGTCAGAGTTAGCTTATTTGGCTATAAAAATTAGGATTTTTTTTCTTTAACAAGGAAACTACTTTGGGACTTAGAGAGAGAGAGAGAGAGAGAGAGAGAGAGAGAGAGAGAGAGAGAGAGAGAGAGAGAGAGAGAGAGAGAGAGGGGTATCAAGTGACCGCACAAGCAAGCACCGGAGTAAATCTGCAACGTCGCATAGCTGCAATGGTGTACATATTCTATTTTATGTAAAATGCTGAGAAGTTAGTACATAAACTAAGTCAAGGTAGATTGACACCATCATAGCCATTGATCATATGATCTCACTATGAAGCTCACACATTCAATTGCTACAATGGTATTGTCTACATACGTTAAATTCACATAATAGTTTTCCTAATTTGCGAACGCTTGTGTATTTCTTATGCAACGTGGAATAAACTTCACTCCCCAAGAGCGTGGATACTAGGCCTTGTAATGGACATGGCGGCAGGCTCATCCAAGCTCATCGACCCTACAAGGGTCCGAAGACAAATTTGAAGGCGTCTCGGTACCAGTACTGAGACCATTCAAATATGTGAGTTGAGTCAAGTTTGGGTCAGATCGAGAATGGTTTGACTTAAATAGACTCATTTAAGCCGTTTTAACTCATTTCCATGAAATACATATCTATTGACTAATAGCCAACATAAACGCATATTGCTATAACACTTTCATTTTTAATCCAATCTAAGAAATCCCATACCCAAATTGATGTGAAAGTGCAGAGTGAACGAATGCAAAATCGAGTAAAAGCAAGAGAGAATTAAGAGAGAGTTATAGAGATCAATTGAATCTAAATTAGTTATAAACCCATTAGAGACCATATTATGTTGAGCTTTATTCTACTAAACACATTTATGATTCATTATCGAATATATCTAACTTATATAATGACCTAGCCCTTCAACTTTGACAAGTCTACCGATATTTGGTCGCCTCGAGCTAAGCCTACCCATAACCTAAATACTATCGTAGGTGCTCTTAATCATGAGCGGGCCAAGACAACAAAGGGCGATCTAGTGATCACTGATCATACGTGTATAGAAACTTCGGATTCTTGTTTAGCCTAAGAAGGATTTATGTGGTAGGCAATGTGCTCCTGAATACCCGGTAGGATGCATTTAATCTTAATCACTCTAGTACCCAAGCCAGCATATGCGCCAAAAGGGGGAAGAAGAGGCTTTCACGACAAGCGGTATTGAAGTCAAGACAGATTTCTTGCATCCGCTTAGTCTTGATTTGGTTATCTGTGATGGAATTCGATCTGCACAAGTTACTCATTTGTCCTTTACCTTGTTGGACAAGGATCTCCAGTGCTCCCCACCTCACGTCATCAAATCTGCATCTCACCTTAAATATCTTATTTTTCTGATCCGTACACACTAATTAGAGTTAGATAATGGTTTTCACTTTCATATTTGAGAACCCATTTACTATATTTGGCAAGGAAAATGATACAAATAATTTTTGAACTATAGTCCAAGATGTAATGTTATCCATAAACTTTTAATTTATTCAATAAGATTTCCAACATATCGGTTGATATTCAATTTGACCCCTAAATTATATTAAAATATCCAATATTGTCATTACATTTGAACTAACAGTATTTGCTGATGTGACTTCTAATCCATTAAATTTAAATGGTGGACAAAAAAAAAAGTTACATGTTGATTAACCACGTGAGATATGCATTTTAAATCAAGATATAACAATCCACATCATTAAAAAAAAATGATGGATGTGTTAATGCTTGATTTGTCATTTGAGCAACAGAATAACTATATTAAGCATGTATCAATACTTCACGAATCATTGTTGAACCATTTGAAAGTCTATGAATGACATTACATATCAATCCAAAATTCAAGGACCATTTTTGTCATTGTCCTTAACACAAGCCCATGCACGCTTTGGTAACTCGAAACGTGGACATAACAAGAGAGCAACTGATAAGTTTTTCTAGGGTTTTAGCATACGGAAAACTCACATTTGGGTGGTTCCTCCAGTTTTGCAGGAGCACCGGATCGTCGTTAGTTGTGACATTATCTGCATGGATCCGAACAGGCACATGCGGGGAAATGGAGGTCAATGGGCAAATGGCCACGAAATCTGGTTTTGGATTCATTTGTTGGATGGTTGGAAACCCGGAGATTAAGCAAACCAGTTGTTTATCTGACAAACTGTCTCTATAGACAGACAACGCATATTTAATATGCACACTCTTAACGCTGTATGACATCACCACCTCTTCGACTCCAATTTGCATACGTATAACAATAGTAGCTAGTCCAATTTGCACACGTCCGTCTACCTTGTTATCTAAAATATGATGTAACCGAGATAAATGCTGATGTTATCACTCCTTAAATTTGTGTGAGTCGCCTCTTGAATCCAATCTGTCCTTGAGATTCTGCATCGACCGTTGATGCTACAAGTCTGGGAGAGTGTGATGAACCTTCAGAAATTATCGGGCAGAATTCTCCTGCAACGAGGTCTTTTGACATTGTGGCTAATTAGGACACTCTCTTTGACCAACTACAGACATTCTAAGAGGAAAACTATGACAAGTCGCATCGCTCTGGCATAAGAAACAGGGTCGAAACAGTGGTCGAAATCGATTTCAAGGTCGAACTAGTGGCTCTGATGTATGCATCAGTCTGGACTCGAAAAAATTATAGGTCGGGTTCAGGTTTCAGGATCAAGAACTGGATTGGTTCTTCTCGGAACCGGCCAGGGACCAATTGATAAGACCAGTTAGTCTAACTCCAAGGTTGAATTGGCCAGTTGTTCACCTCTACTCCTTTCGTGGCGATTTTTGGTAAATTCATTGATTACCACTTACACGCATTTCCTGTCAACAAATTTAGCTAAATTAGTCATGACAGTCAATGGCAATCAGGAGGCACCATATGTGGCTTGGTAAATGAACATGTGTGTGTCTATAATTTACACTTAGTTAAGAATTAGAACTGTCCATGTTTAAAAGAGAGCTCTGTATAACATAAGATAATAGCTCAAGCCAGTTGCTTGAGGTGTTAAGGGATTTTGAGTTCAAACACTGGAGGTTGCCCGTTCAAATCTCACTACTTCCATGCAAACTGCTCTAGGTAAATGCCACCTGCACAGGTCAAAGGTGTAAACTTAACCAATTCATAAGAGTTGCAGGGTATTTCACAAGCCTTCAATAAGTCGGAACCCCATGTCCATACCCCCTTGATGAAAAGAAAAAAAAAGATGTTGGGGATTTTGTTCTATGTCATAGTGCGACCATTAATTTAATGGGGTCCAGGGGACAAGGAAACCTTGAGTGAAGGAGCAAAATGTTGTGTGTGCCTTCGTCTCTGCCTTTGTGTCGGATGAACCGTTTACTAACTACCCCAAGAGGAGGTGAGAAAAAGTGGGTGTTCCGAGAGAAGAAGTTTAGCTTCCTCAAATTGTTGGGCATAGCTAATAGTCATTGTCGGTGCTCTGGCTGCTCCAAAGTTTATTTGCTGACGCTGGCTTTAAATTGATTCTCAGGTATTAAAAAAAAATAATAATAATAATAATAAAGAGCTTACGTCTTACAAGGGCGACCTTGAAAAATATTGCAACCTGCAGCTTTGGTCAAACAAAAGCTGACAAGAAGAATTTGAAAACCTACTTGTCTTCAATTTGCTGTACTGAGTAGGTACATACGGGCAAAAATCTTGTCTGAGCTGTCCCAAGTCAATGGTCATGTTATGTTGTGGCATTTGAAGCAGAAATACTTTGTCTAAACATCGAATCAATACACGAAACTATCTTGCTTGCGAGGGAGAGAAAAGGGTTCTAGTTGAGGAAGATGTTGTAAGTGCATTCATCCAGCTTGACGTCCAAACCCACAAATGGAAGACAATAACGCAACTGCACCTCACTATTCATTTTGACTTTATATCAGAGCTAATCAGGATATTTCCATTTTCTCCATATCTATCATGATTGTGCGTATCTGATTATCTCTAACAAATTTGTTGTCCATAAATAAATTGCAAGGTTACATTGGCTATGATCCCACGATTTTACTCAATATTAATGCAACAATACTATGTTTGACTCCCACAATCTAATTGAATTCCACATTTCATTTTTGATCATTCAAGTTTTATTCTTTGGCGAAGTCTCTAGTAGAGTACGTAAAGATTGAATTACAACTTCATTTACCAATTTGAACTATGTTCAACCTTTCCACATCTTCAAGAAAACGAATTCAATTAGTAATACGACTTCTGCTATCTCTACGGATTAGTTAATGAAGTATTGTCATAAGACTTCACCGGTCAACACAGCAAGAATCACGTTTTGTGTATAGAATTGCAGTCACTATATAATTGCAATGACTAAAAGTAAAACCTTTAAAGAGGAATTTCTATTAATCATTAAATGTGATTTTACAAAATAAAAATTACTGTCGAAAGTGATTATTTTCAAGATTCTTTCTACATTTCATGATTTCTCATAGGAAAACATGAAGGTCAGATAGAGAGCTTTGCTCACGAAGGTTCCTCGGTCAACGATCGTGGTGTGAATTGCTGCTGAGCAATACATTTACGTATCTAAGAACAAATCCATGCGTGTACCAAGATTCTGTTCATCTTACGTCCCTAAGTATAACTTCCCTTCATTGTATTCTTATCGTATGTAGAATATCAATGATTAAATATAACGAATATCTTCTTAAAACCCGTGCTCGCTAATAGTTTATAGTAATAGTAATGCAAATTTGGGGGGTGTTTGCTGCACCAACTTTCCCTCCAACTGCACCACACCCATCCAACTTAGGTCATCATACATCCGGTCGTGAATCCATCCTTGAACCCTCTTGAAGTCTTAATCACATGTTCAATTATATAGTAAGTAATTTTATGGATCTTCCCAAGATTTCTTTTTCGAGCACATAATCAAATCTAATTAGGTGCTGAAAGTGTTGTTAAGGATGATGTTAATCCACCCAGCAATACTAGGGATTTGAACAGAAGCTTGAGCAGACCGAATTTCAACCATTTGATCAGTCCAAAAAATGGGCTACTAGATAATTTCTTTATTATTTTCTTCTTGCCCGTCGATATTGAATCGTACATGTCGATCAAACAGAAGTATTTTTGAAATCCAATGAACATTTTACTTTATTCGGTCGTCTCCTTCCATCGAAAGATTCTCGACCCCCCAACGTCCCCCCAACAAAATTGAATAATACCAACTTGGGTAATTATATTATAAGTCTCCGCTAATAAATGAAGTACCAATTGATTTATAAAATGGAAACACATGCAAGTGAGACCTGACCGAGATATGGGTGTGTGAACAGGTCATATGTATTGCGCAGATCAAGAACCTACTCTGCGTAGAATCGGGTCGCGAATGAATAATTAAGAAAAGAAAATACTCGCTGATGCGTAAGGGAGTTTACATGCTGACCCTGATGAAAGAAAGCCTTCTTTATGTTGCGTGCATGGGCGAGACGAGAGCTTCTTTTGACCAACACTGACCTGCCACGATCACAAAATATTGAAATTATGACCTGAGCCAGAAAAGAAGAAGCAAATTCTCAACTTGATACATTAAACGGAGCTTTGAAAGGACGGGGCTCCTTTTTTATCTACTATGTCCGATGACAGTTGACGACCGACTAAACTCTTATTGAGTACGACAATATCGGATAATATAATGACAAATTTGTGTATATGTACAGCTCTTATCGTAGCCCTTGAGCGACGAATCTGCTTGATTTTCTCTCTTTTTATTTGGTTGGAACGGAACCTGAACTATGATATGACACATTACTAAAGGAAATGCCATGTTGAGCCTAACTTAAATAAGTTGAGGTACTTGATTGAAAAAAAATATATATGTACTTGATTAAAAAACCAAAGGAAGTTTAAGTAGTTGAGACATTATTATTCTAATCTTTAATGTACAATAGATAATATTTTTTGAAATAATTAGTACTTTTAGCTTGAATTTAGTTCTTCTTTAAGATCCTAGCACCATCCCTACAATATTCTTCTGTGGCAATTGACGCAGTGGAGCCAATAAATACAAGTCGTAGCTCCCAAGCACGCACAAACTGTATTTGTACAAAGAGAAATCTCTCAATCTGCTCTATTTCTGAAAGAAAAAAAAAAGGTAAGAGGGTTTATACCACAAAACACCTCAAATGATGTGCATTGTAATGCAAATATCTTGAACTTTTTTTGGATCACTAAAAAATTCTAAATTTGCCTATTATGATATAAATACCCCAAACTTTTTTGTGTTATATAAAATCCTAAACTTACGCCAGTGTAACAAACATTTCTTGGATGGAACTAAAAGCACATTTATAAGTCTAGGAATTCTCATTACACAAAAATATATATATTTGGGTATTTGTATTACAAAGGGTAAGTTTAGGGTTTTTGATGATGAATAAAAACATAAGTATTTATATTATAGTGAGCATAATTTGGAATTTTTTGTAGTATTTGCCTAAGGTAAAACTGAATGTTTCTACCGGACATGATAAATAAATTTAGATGCAACCTTAACCCTAAGAAATTCTAAATAGTTCAGTAATAAATAGTATAAACAGATATAACAAGAAAATAATAAAATTGATAAAAACAATGCAAAAATTCCCAAAAATAGAAAGGTGCTTGTAACGCACCTAAATGATGAAATTTGAAAGCTGAAGCTATTGCATAAAGCGAAATCCATTCAACCACAATATAACATCTGAACGAGCTTTTTAAATTGATTTATAAAACCCTAACACCCGTTGAATTAAAAGTTAAGGTCATTATATAGTGAGACGTGCAAATCCATTTTTAGGGTCTGGCTATTGAACTTCTGCTTATCTGAACGCTCAAGAAAGTTTCTAGCTACGTCGACATCATCACTAGATAGAACAATTATTTCTTTGATTAACCATTTCTCCAACTGTTCAAACCAAGGAGAGGGCTCAGCTAGCGAGGACTCGGAAACAGCACCAGATAGATCGAAAGACTTGCATTTATACGTACACAAGTACTTTCATTTAAACATATTAAATGATGCATGACCGAGTCTCGCTCCGCGATGTTTCGCCCATGGAATGAAAAGACAAAGCACTTACTAGACCTTCGGGCGTCTCTCTATACATGAGATAAGGGACAAATTCGTCAATCTAACACCTGTCAACATCTCTACAGTGTTTGGCAAGGTGGAATATGGATTCCAGTTAGTATCTCACCAAAAGAAAAAGTGTCAACCATGGGTTTGTGCCCATTAAAAATATTCAAGGACTGAAAACTGTGATCCTATATAAACAAGGCGGTACCACGGAGAAGCAACCAAAGCAGAGCCATAAGATTATTAGAGAAGCAGACTCACTGCCAGTAGTAGAGAGAGGGAACATGGGAAGGTCTCCATGCTGTGATGAGAATGGCCTCAAGAAAGGACCTTGGACTCCTGAGGAAGATCAGAAGCTCGTTGATCACATCAAGATCCATGGCCATGGAAGTTGGAGAGCCCTCCCCAAGCTTGCAGGTCTCTCTCTCTCTCTCTCTCTCTCTCTCTCTCTCTCTCTCTCTCTCTCTATAAAAGCTTGGCCATTTAACTTCTTTTTTTGCAGGTCTAAACAGATGTGGCAAGAGCTGTAGATTGAGATGGACCAATTACCTGAGGCCAGACATCAAAAGAGGCAAATTCTCTCAGGAAGAGGAGCAAACAATTCTTCATCTCCATTCCATCCTGGGAAACAAGTAATACACAAATGCCATTTTCCTAAATGTTATTGGCATCCATTATAATTGGAGTGCCTGTAATCTCGACTAAGCATTTCTACGTGACGGCATCTTTTAATGTGAATATATAGTTAATAAACGCAATTCGTCAATGAAATGGTTATCATAGCCTTTGTTTTCTAAACTCTGTCCTTAGGTGGTCTGCGATTGCCACACACCTACCAGGCCGGACCGACAACGAGATTAAGAACTTCTGGAATACCCATTTGAAGAAGAAGCTGATCCAGATGGGCTTCGACCCCATGACTCACAAACCGAGGACAGACATTTTCTCGAGCTTGCCACATCTGATAGCCTTAGCCAACCTGAGGGACCTCCTAAGCAACCACCACCCCAACCCACTAGATGAGCATGCAATGAGACTGCAAACTGAGGCTATTCAGTTAGCCAGACTCCAATACTTGCAGCATTTCCTCCAATCTACAACATCACCACCTTCTGTGACCAGCACCAGTCCATATGGCCAAACTGGTTTTTCAGAAATTGATGCCCTCAACATGTTCAGTTCTCTCCCCCCCATGAAAGAGATCAATCACAATCTAGTCCTCAGTTCGGCACAAATGGAGAACCTGTCCTCGTTTTCTCTCGAATGCGCAGGCTCTACAGTCGTTCCAAACCTATTGAGCAATTTGCCAGACCAACAAGTGCCTTTCGATTTTAATATGACCTCGTCAGACGGTGATAACCAGATAAGCCAATACAATATTGTCAACCAAGGTGATCACCAAAACCAGTCATCTGATGTTCATCATCATCAATGGGGTTTTCTATCTCCATCATCCGTTCCTCAGGCCGTGACCGAGACTTCAACGAGCAATAACAATCCAGGAGAAGCGAGCAGCACAACTTCTAGCTATGGAGGATCCACTACATCTTGGCCTGAGTATTTGTTTGATGAGGCCCTCATAAATGAGATTTCTTAGTTAAGAATTTAAGTTCCCTAGGCATCGGATTGGTTTGTGATTTCTTTTCTCATCATCTCTTTTTCTTCCCTTTCTTCTTTCGTTCTTACTTTTTTCTGGGGCCCGCTTAAATGCTTGTTTAGTTCAACTTTCATAGTGGTATAAGTTGCACATATAAGCATTTTTTTTTTCAGGCTCACACGTGAGTATTATGTGCTTATTTTCGTCATATACATTAATGTTGATGTACAAAATCTGGAGACAATTGACTTTGAAGATTTCCATTTTCATCCAGCAATTAATTATATATATTGGTTTTTCCTCGGAGAGACCAATGAAGAAAGGCAAAGAAAAGAAAAGAAAGGAAAAGAAAAGCAGGAAAACCATGATAAGATATTCATGTGTATGTCATTACTTTGGTCGGTTTCGAAGTAATTATCCTTTCCAGCCAGATTGCAATTCTATGTTTATAACCTCTTACTCAGTTTTGAACGGTGACCAATTTGCCAAGGTTAGAAACGTGAGCAAGTAAAAGTATGTTACTTTAAAGGAATTTGAAACTTGAGTATAGTTGAGCCTGTTCTTTTTCATTTTTAAGCATAAACTTCTTATGGCATAATTCCTTTTGGAAGTTTATATAGCACAAAAACAGTCTAGCAATCAACTCGACATGTGAAAATAGTTTCACACGTTCTAACAGCTTGATTTCTCCTATTTCTTCTCTAAAAGTTATGCGGAATCCCCAGAAAAAAAAATCGCCTGGTGGACCGTTTCTATTTAAGCAACTTTGTCTTTTTCTCCATTTTCTTTCTAGGTATCTTTGTCATCAAAGAAATGTAACTTCATGAGTGCCGAACGAAGAATTTTAGTTTGTTGAGAGCAAGTACTTGAATTTGGCACGTACATATTTAAGATCAAAATGTTGATGAATACAGCACTTATTAATCAGGATTACATCAAACGCTTGCGTTCAGTGTCTTTGCATTTCACATAATTATTAATATAATTAACTATGCATATTAGACTAAAATATACTTTTAGCAAGGATGCAAAATACATTGAATTTAGGATTGCAGAAAAAAGACTGAATTTGAAGAAGACGACCACGGGATAGATTTCATTGACAAAACATTTCTCTCCATTATGAGAAATCTCTTTTCGTGGAATTTCCTGAACAGCCGATCGATCCCTCCACTTCCAGAAATTCCCATCGCAATAATTATTACTTATTTCCGTGACAGGCGATGTGGATGCTCGTGGACATTAGTTCTTGGACTTTTGCCTAATTTCTGGTAGACATTAAGATCAACGAATTTGCGATTAATCAACTCTTTAATTGGGAATTATCGCCGGTAACTAATCAGGCGACCTGCCAAGAAAATTGGAAATGCTATATAACTAGCGGAAGAACGAGATGCTAAAGCGTACACTCAAAAGATTTACTGTCCGAATGTAGGTAAGCAGTTCTTGAATATAAGAAGGAAATTGAGCAGGAGATGCCTTGGTTCATACTCTTTATCTTGAGTTGCGTCTCTTTTGTTTCTTTTCCTGCAAGCGACTGACTCTATACTTCCTCCAAATTCCCACGCGCAGAATCGTCGACAAAGGTCGCGACTTAAATCGGATCATCTACGCACGCCAAAATATTCATGGGCTTCAGTGAAACTCGAGGACAAATCTAGGTGGATATAGAGATGATTAGGTCAAGGCAACATGGAAAACAATGAGAGACACACGTACGCTTAGGTTTCTTCCCATCCCTTGTCTCCTATATTAAATGAGAAATTAAGTTTGTTTAGTCACCTAATACGACCCCATTTCTGAGGTCATATGACAATTATGTTAGACCAAAGCCCTTCATCAAATAATTAGTAATCAACTCGCTCTTTAACCTTGACAACGACCATTGAATCCGGTTAGGGCATCAAAAATATATAGTTGGTGGCAACGACATGGAAAGGGCAGTTAGCAAGTGGAAACATCAAGATGGAGACGTTTTGTCTTATGATGAAGTAGAGTAACAATCGAAAATTACATTCACGTTTTGTTTCTTTTGTTTTATAATAGGACGATATAATAGTTTTAAACGATTCATTCCGCTGACTAAAAACACTTATTTCAAGAAGATTTTGCCATGGTTTCATATCAATTTGGAGATAATTGTGCGTATTTGGGTTTATAACCATTCGAAACCTGATATATATAGACCGTCGACATAGACCTAAGTCGCTCTCAAGGTTCCTAATGTGTCCTCTCCCCAAGTGCAAGTGATTAGTAATTTACTATGTAATTACTTGTGTTCAAGGCAACTAATCTATATGAAAAAAAAAAATATCAGTCTTAGATCTGAGAACTCGGATATGCATGGAGAAGGGCTGGCATCCGATGACGCCTTTTTTTGGAGATGACGAGCATGTCTAATTCCAGTAGGTAAATCTCAGATTCTCGTTCTTTGATGTAGTATGTGCACATTGCATTTGTGAGGTCGTGATTTTATTAAATGAGATGCATTGGTATTAGGATGCTATATGCTTGCTGTAACATCATACGTGGTTTCTTGATTTGATCTCAATGAACAAATCGAAACCCATGGACTTGATTTACCTGCGCTTGGACATTGGATGAATGTGTACGAACGTAATGCACAATTTACTTCCCAACGTAGTACTCATTATGTTACGAATGTAATGAGTGAGCGTGCTTACGAATTGAGAATGCGTGAATGCTACTTCGAAATGGCAATGACTCACTATTTATTTCATTCTGGGGTAAAAGTACTTGGAGTCACTATTGAAGTAGTGGTATCTTGTACTTTGCTTTTGACAACCATATTATCCCATGTAATATTGTTCAAAAAGTTCTAAATCTATTATACGGCAGTCAATTCAATTATAAATTTTTAATTTTACCAATTTAGTCTTATACATTTTGATAATTTGTCAATTTAGTTTTTCCAGTCAATTTTGGCCGGTACGATCCACATCAGTACCAACCAATTGCGCCACGTAAAACAGCCTACGTCCACATAAGCTAAAATTGGCCAGAATAAATATTTTGGTAAACTGTCAAATGGTTTAGAACTAAACTGGTAAAATTAAAAAGTTTAGAGTTTTGTTTGTTTTATGGAAAATATTTTATCGCCCACAAAAATATTTAAATATAAATTATTGCCAATAGAGAGAAAATTTTTAATAAGTTAATTATTTTAAAAGATACAAGAGATCAATTTTTTAAAAATATATTTTAAATATTCATTTTTCGCAAAATAAACAAAGCCTAAGATTGAATTGGCTGATGTTCAATGGATTTTTTTAAGATAATTTTCTCTTTTTTTTTAGGTTGATAAAAGAAATATCTGTCCAAAATTTCAATCCATATTCTATCAATCACTATTCATAAGAGATTGTCATCACTTTGGGCACGAATGGTCTCGAGAAAATTCTAAATAATGACTTAAAGTGGATATTATGTCAAATAAGGGCATGAAGTGCAATTATTTTCTCAAATAAGGGCCTGAAGTGATTATGACTTTTTCAAATAAGGGTCTAACATTACCAACCAACAAAATATTCATATTTTTTTCCAAACACATTTTTAATTTAGATTTAATTAATTTCATTTTTTTTTTTTAAAAAGACAAAAAAATTTTAAGAAAGAAAGCGTCCTCCCGCGTGTGGCTGCCATCCCATCACTAATGAGGCAACGGCGATGTACGGTGGAGTCGTCGGCACCTAGGGAAGGGTTGCGATCCTCGTTAGAAACGGGAGAGGGTCCTCTGCCAAATATAGGCAAGGGTTGCCGAACCTGTGCGAGGGCTTATGACCCTTGTCCAAATCTAAGAGAGGGTCGCTGCCCTCTCTCGTTTCTGGTGAAGGCCTACTAGCAAGCCCTCGCCTCTAATCAGCAAGTATCACCAACCCTTGCCTAGGCGCCAGCAACCTCGCCAAACATCATTGCCACCCCATCGGCGATGGGACGATGGCCACGAGCTAGAGGGAGCCTCTCCTCTTATGTTTTTCTCTTCTTCTTTTTTCTTTTTTTTGATTGAAGTTTTAGTTTCTTTTAGTTGATTGTTTTATGGAAACAAAAAAAAAAAAAAAAACATAAAAAAGGAAGAAGAAAGGAAAAAAATTTAAAATTCTAAAAGATGAAATTGCCCTCTACCAGATGGTGAGTGCCCTTCTTAAGATTGATATGATTTACTCCAAACTCTTATTTGATAAGCCTTTGCCTTCCACGCTATCAGCGTGTACTCTGATAAGCCCTTGGGGGATTCACCGCACCGATCGCTCCTTTGCTTCCCATCGCACATTGGTTGCCATTTTGTGCTGCTTTCTCCATTTTTGTCCTTTTGTTTGGGTTGGGCTTGCTCATGCGTTGCCATGGGCTTCTCAACGCCCTTCTTCTTTTGAGAAAAGTTATTGGGCAAGCAAGTCCTTTCTTCATCTAAAACCTTCGTGACTTCTAGCTAAAATTCGAACAAACAAGTCTGCTGGATTGATTAGCTTGGTGATTTGCATCTTTGTGTTGGGCGTTCCTCTATCATGTGACTATTCGAGCTATAAAATCCGTGCTTGCCATTTGTTCAAGACAGGTTGATTAAATACGCATTTTTTTCCGTGCTGTTAAATTCTAACAAGTATTGGTGTTTCTCCGAGAAGGTTCTCAAGCAAAATATCTTTCACCATGATTTTTCAATTTTTTGTTTGTATTTTGTGTCGTTTCGGAAATGAAGCTACAAATTCTACTATAATTATGATACATAAAGAATAAGTCTAAAGAGATTGAAAAGTAAATGTTAAATGAAGATAAATAAAGAAAGATAGTCGAAACTGAGTATATTGAGGTTTCTTGTTCAATTGTGCAATCTCCGTACGATGGTGTCTACTTGGTTATTTTTAGTCAGGAGTTTTGAATAACCATCCTCTGGCAATTATCATTCCAATTGCAAATTTTCAAAAATCTTCGATACCGTGCCATAACTGCATTGTTTTATCCATGAAGTCATCAGTACCGAGTGCTGCAATAACTACCTTTATTCTTATCCTCCTGTTTTTGAGTGATAACCAATATCGAACCATCGGTACCTGTGATGGCAGTCTCACTTGGACCCTTGCAGGCCTGCTTTACATAACTTGGGCTTATTAGACCTTGTTCACCCATGGCCTGCCGAGCCATTTTTAGCGTTAGTAATTGGTAAGTATAAATATATATATGGTTAGAAAAATGACCGGTGATCTTTTTTTGGGTAACTTGTAATTTGCCAAAACTTTTGTGAAACTACTAACTTTATGTATTTGCAAATTAACAATATTGTACTAACTTACAAATCTTTATTTGCATAACTTACCAATGCTTTGAATATACTAACTCGTGTATGAAAAAAAAAAAATCCATTTCTTACTGTCCATCGCATAGGTTTTTGCTCCTTCACGGGTGTCTTCCGTTAGAGATGATGGTTTGGTTGGAATATCAGAGAGCATAGTCCGAAAAAGGGAAACACTGAAGAACATGTCTGAGTTATCTAGTTGTTAAATTGTGTAGAATCTGAACTTATATTGGGATGGGTAACTTTAGCGCAACTACATATGCTGAATAACGGACAAGCGCATTTCCTAGCTGATCAGGAATATCGGATACACACTACACAGTATCTCGAAGTACGATTCAGTTTTTTTTAGGACTTCTCGTTTGTTGTTGAGCTGAGATGAACCGGATAGAAGCTCCTTTTAGTTTTGAACTTCTCAGGCGCAGTGCCACCATCCATGCTAGTCCAGGACCGCACCGAGTAGTCTATGACGAAGCTCAGAGACAATATCACTTACTAGCACAAGCATGATCAGTTTGAACTTTTATCTAAGGATCGTAAGCATCATTATAAACGTTTCTGGTGATTTCCACAGATTTTTCTGCCTTGGGTACTCTGAGGACACCGTACACCATTGCTGCTGCGCATGCTCCGAAAACAGGTGCCGCAATGAAGACCCAGAGATTCTTGTAAACACCAGAGGTGATTGCAGGGCCTATGCTCCGTGCGGGATTCATCGAAGCTCCCGTGATCGGCCTACAAAATCCAAAAGTTCTTCGTAAGCTCATGCGGAGGAAGACAAAACAAAAAATGAAGGAAATAATTGGTCTAATTTCTTTTACCCTGCAATCATAACATTGAACAGCAACGTAGCACCGATGGCAATTCCGCCAATGTCTTTGTTCTGCATTTTTCAGTCAGTAAAAGAAGTTAGCTCTTTTAGAAGAAGAGAACCATTGCGTAGTGAGAAAGGAAGAAGCCTCAAGTCAAGGTATTGAAGAATTTCTCACAAAAAAGAATGATAGAAAGCTGTAGGGAATCGCAAAACGGCGAGCTTTGGAATCTTACCACTCTGTGATCAGTTGCTACAGCGCAGATCGTGAACATCAGAGTGAAAGTGATTATGAACTCCCATGCAATAGCCTCTAGATCGGAAGTTGTGTCCTTGTATTGAGTCATGGTGGCTTGGATATTGTCCAGGTCATGGAACAACACTTTTAATGTCAGGCTTGCGAGTGTTGCACCGATTAACTGGGAAAACGCATACACTGGCAACTGCCATAGAAAGTGCTATTGTCAGCTTTTTTCTTACCAGAAACAAAAGGAAATGGTTTCACAAGGAATTTTCTTACATGTTTCCAGGGAAACTTAGTGGAAACAGCCAGCGCACACGTGACCGCGGGGTTAAAATGCGCGCCAGAGATGTGTCCGACCGCATATATCATCGCCATCAGAACTAAGCCCCACACGATGGCTATACCCACAATGTTGAGTGTCTGCACTTGGTTTACAAGAGCAGCACCACATCCAAAAAATATCAGAATGTATGTACCCATGAGCTCGGCGACGACCTGCACCGGCCGAAATGCCATTTAGAAAAAGCTAACTCCAGATATAAGAGCATAGTAATGATGGAATAATACTTCGGGCTTATTAACAAATTGGCACGTTGGACTCTTAATGAACATTGAATATGACCCTTTCGAATGCTCACTAACTGGCCACCTCAATTTGTTTATCAACTTTGCAAGTGAGACTTAATAGACTAAAAGGTAAAATGCAACCCTTATTTCCTCTTCTTGGTTTAGTATATTGGAGAGACCTTTTGGAAAATAGACGCAGAAACAGGAGCATCATCGGTTCCGAAATCTTGGGCACCACTGGCGTTGACCTCCTCTGAGATGGAGTGCTTGGTCGGTCGCCCAACTTTTGGAGAGGCTGCATGAATGCTTGCGGGTGTGGAGGCCATTGCTGCAGAACAAAAACAAGAGACGATGACTTCACCGCAGTTCTATCGGTGTTCTCGGGAACTCACTTGTCTTGACAAGGTACTACCTGAAATATGTGGGGATAAAATCAATATATATTCTGGTTATGAAATGTTGGCTTCTTATGTACCGAACACTCGACTAATTCAACGATCACTAGCATGTAATGTATTTGCGGAATCTATGACCAGGTACCTGCAATGATGCTGAATGGAGAAGTTTCAATTGTCGTCTAGGCAAATCCCTGCCAGTAGAATACAAAGGTCAAGGAATGAAAATACTCTTTAACAGATCTTTACGCATGATATGAATTTCTCGTTGCCGGGTTATCTTAGTCGGCAACTTCGTTCTTTCAAGCGGTGCAATTCTTTTGTTCCTTTTTGCTGGCCCAAGTAGTATGATTCCATAAGCCAAAAAGGTAAAAACAGATCGCATTGACTGCTTCTTCGTTTGATGGAACACGTTTCACGATGAAATTAAGACATAAGAGGACATGTTTCTCGTGAGTTATTCTCCAATATTGGAGAGTGTAAGAGAACCAAAGTCCATATCTATAATCTTCATAAAAAGAAAAAAATAATCTGATGCATTAGGAAGGACCTTATGAGGAGTTTGACATGTGTGTTAAATTATGTCTCAAGTTTGAGTTCGTATATGAAATCTGAGGGGGAAATTACCAAAAAAGTATTAAATCTATTGTAATTGTACCAATTTAATCTTAAACTTTTTGTTTTACCAATACTAAACATTTTGCATTTGTATCAGTTCAGTCTATCCGGCCAATTTTCGCCAGCTAGCATTGACATAGCGCTACCAAAGCTAACATGGCAATTTTAAAATAATATTTTAATATTTTTTTAATATTTTTTTCTTTTTTTTCCCCTTCCCCTACCCTAAGTGCCGGCAAGGGTCACCGGCCGACCCTCGCTGGCCATAGGCAAGGGCTATGACACCCTGGCTCGCCTAGATTTGGGAAAGGCCACGACGCCCTCGCCAAATCTAGCTAAGTGAGGACCCGTGGCCCTTGCCTAGGCTACAACGGCCTCACCCCCCAGTCAACGCTAAGGCTAGGGGAAGGGATAGGGAATAAAAATAAATAATACAAAAGAAAAAATCATAAAAGAATTCAAAAAAATATTAAAATATTATTTTTAAAATGCCACATTAGCATCAATAGGGCCATGTCAATGTCGGCTGACCAAAATTAGTCGGATAGATTAAACTAGCATAAATATAAAAGGTTTAGGATTGAATTTATCAAAAAAAGTTTAGAATTGAATAGGCACAATAAATTTATGACTTTTTTTGTAATTCTCATGAAATCTAAACCAATTAGAAAATATTGATTGGTAAGTTAAATCAAACTTGTTAGGAAATGAATTTTGAGATGTCACTTTCCTATTTAAATTAGGATTTATCTTGAAGGGGTTATTCACGTCATATGTTTAGAGACGCGCTTTTGGTCTTTGGAAGACTGTTCTTTTTTCTTTTTTTTTTGGGTGGTCAGATTTGGTTGTCTCTGTTTGTTTGTAAAGAAAAGTGCAAATATATATTAATCGAGATTTGACCGTGTGAGAGTGGACCTCTTCAAAGACGGAAAGTAAGGGGCCGCATGTTGTTTATTCCTTCAAGCCGCACGATGACTACTAAGGACGAACCGCAAAGAAAGAAAGGTGACGCACGCTCTTTGATCTTACGGAGGAGTCCGAAATACTGTGAATTTTATTCCTTGAGTTTTACATCTGTTTATATGTAAAGAATGCAGGTTTGAGCGTAATTTAAGTGCGATAAATACTAAAGCATGTGAACCATTGTAACTCTTATTGTCCGATTATTGGCGATTGATTTGCTATTGACTCTTTCCGTTGAGTATGTTTCGATATTTGAACCGAATCATGTAAATCTTAATGTTTTTTTATTGTTCCTTATTTATTTATCTGATGATTTTGTGTCGATTAATTGACAACGGGAAGAACAACTTTGGGTTGTGCGCTATATTGACAACTCATAATTTGGCAAATACGTTGAATGGCACAACTAGGTTGTCGGAAATGACGAAAGATGCCAATAAAGATGAGTTGATGGAGAGGGTGAAAAGTATTCCAATGTCTTGCTTATGCCCAACCGAGTGATGATAAGCTTGAGCCAAGGACAAAGAAATGCATATTTCTAGGTTATGCACAAGGGGTGAAAGGCCACCAACTATGGTGCATTGATCCTAGATCGCCGGATTTTCTAATTAGTAGAGTTGCAATCTTTGACGAGACTAATATGCTTCAATAGAGGAGTCTTGAGCACAACTAGCAAAGCAAACAAATCACAGTGTTAGTAGCTAGGTGGAGCTTCAGGTGGAAACTTCAAAAACCTCAAAAGTAAGAGAGGTTGAGACTATAGACGACTCAGCAGTTCCTAAAGTGAGTGATTCAAAATAATCGCCAAAGCCACAACGCACTATAGCCGCAGGCAAATAGAGAAGGCAATTTAAACCATCAAGTACGTTATAGTTATATGGATACTGCTTATATGTTAACTACAGATGACAAGATGAAGACAAATGAACCTTCGTCTTGCCCTAAGGCAATGGCTAGTATTGAGTTGTCTTAGTGGCTAGGACCTAGAAGCGAAGAGATGGAATCACTCCATCGGTATCGGACATAGGAGCTGGTCAAGATTTCAAAGAGCTAGAAGATTGTCCGGTGCAAATGGGTGGTCTACTAATGAAAGGATGGCATTTCTAGTGTTAAGATAGCGAATATAAGGCAAGACTTGTTGTGAAGGGTTGGTTATACACAGTGGAAAAGACCAGGATGAAGGTGGGCATTGTGGCATATCAACACGATCCTAATAGCAGCATTCATGGCTAGGTCTAGCGGAAGAGACCAAGGGTGAAAATGGGCATTGGAGATTCGAGTTGAGATAACGTTTTAAGGCACAACCAGACCTAACAATAAGCTCATATGTGAGGAGGACATTGTTGCACGTGCAAGTTATGTGAGAAAAATCTTATATCAAATAATTTGTGCGGTGTGGAATAGTTAATATACATAGTTCATTGTGTTAAACTTTTGAGTAAATGTGGATTCAATTAAATATATTGACTGACTCAGATTCAAGATCTCTCTAACAATCTCCCCAATTGAAAGTATGGAGCTTCTGTTATGCGTTCACAACAATGTAACGCTCTCCTACCAATTGATTTGCCTTTTTTTTTCTCCCTTTCTTCCTAAATCATGTCATTTTTCTTATTACTTCCTTTAAAATTTTGCAAAAACTAATATAAGTAAAACCACTTGGTTAAAAAAAAATCATAAAGTAAAACATGAGAGTCCCTTAGTTTATTTTTGGGAATCCACCCAAAACTACTTATACATACCTCTCCTTTTAAAAATGGTAAACATTCTTGAGATTATTGCAAGATTCTTTTTTTGATAATGTGTACTCCTTTTGTATACAACCATAATGGCTGTTGAGAGAACAAGATTTGGATCTGTATACATATAAGATGATCACATTAATTTTTGCTGGAAATTAGAGTTGAGTTACATCTATACTCCGAGGTTTTAAAAGTAATTTCTCTAATCTAAAACTTCCCAAAGTGAAAGAAAATAATAATGTTCCGCAGAGACAATTGTAAGTTCCATACCACTATAAGTACTCCACGTTAATTGGATATTTACAATTTGTTGAGATTCAAACTATTTAGTATCTACAAAGATCACTATAATTGAATTAACATTGATGTTACATAGGAAGAGTTCAAAATCAAAATACAAAACACATTAAGGGGATTGTGAAAAGCGTCAATTTCTTTTTTGACGTCATAATACTTTATTATCTTGTACTTTAGGAGATTATCAACAAAATCCGATGCATAACATGGGGAAAAAGTCTATTTAATGCATAAGAGTAGAGAAGCCAATGAAAGCGTATGGAACTACCATTACCCTGTTCCTCATCATATCCATAGCTTTATAATCCGCCATTCTTTGTCTTTGTTGGGTCTAGTGGAGGAAAAAGAAAGGAAGTCCCATCATTAATACGAAGAAAGTAAAATCATCCCACAATTTGCAATCAAGACTTATCCAACGAAAGATGCAGACTAAAAACAGCAGGAATCAGCCAAGTCAACGGCATGGAAGTCGCCTCGGGCTTTTCCTTTGATTATTTTTCTCTCTTTCTCTTTGCCGTCACGGTGAAGACTCTATAAAAAAATCATTAATTGTCAAACAGAAAACAGAGCAGTTTTCATTGCTTCCTCTGACTTCCTTTCTTTTCCATAGAATAATTAGTTTATGTGTCCGCTTTTCTTTGCATATTTTTAGCTTTACAAAAGTTCAGACTTGTTTTCTCGTTCTCTTTTCATCATATTTCTCTCCACCGATTCTTGTGCAAACTGACGAAGAAGAATCCCTCGGATGGCTTTCCTGGTTGTGAGCAGAAGGGGTTAATTTCGATTCCGGGGTGGTTGTGTTTCTGCTTTTGAAGCTTTTCATCTTGCAGTTTCATAATTCTGAGACGTGGGTTTCCAGGTGGATTACGGTCTGGAGTTTGTGTGGATGACGAAAAGTCAGCTTAAGAAGTTGTAGTTGTTGCTTCTTGTTGGCTTTTTCCCATGGATATGCTTTGCTGCTTCAATTCTCCTACCCCTCAGGTAACAGACATCAGTTGATAATCTTTATTTCTAACTTTGATGGCTTATCTTCTCAAATCCCAATTGTACTGGTGGAAACTAACACAAAAGGATACTGATTCTATTAGATCACCCTTTATTCCTATATGATGGCATGGTGTTAAGTGCCTTTGATTTATATAAGCTCTGGGGATTTTACTTGACTTGTGAATGAAATCCATCTTAACAAATTGTATACAAGAAGTCGCCCGCTTTAATTTCTCAAGGTGCATTCAACTAGATTTTGGGTTTTTCATTTGGGCAGCAGCACCTCGAAGTGGTTAGTTGCAACCTACCATTTGATACTCTTGGTAATTTGGATTTATGATGCGGTTTTATAGGCAAGACTCTTTTTATTTTCCATATTAATAAATTGTGGTTTGGCTTCTGTGTACTTCTCAGACAGACATGTACTCTGAACTAGTCGACTCTCAACTTTTGAGTTCCTTGTACCGAAGTACCGAAGCTGCTTGCTTCTGTTCTGTTTTGTTGTCTTGGATACTGTATGAGGCAACCTTCAGTGGCAATGCCTTCCTTCAAAGTCACTATTTGGAGCGCTTCTTGAAAGCTTAGTCTGCATTTCTATCTTTACTGATGATGAGCATGAATCAAGAACCTGTTTTGGAACGTGTCCTCTAGACTATCTTCGGACATGAAAAACTGATCGTGTTAACCAGGTCCAAGCAGTAAGAAATGCAGGAATCATCATTTGGCTATTCCAGGTCGATCCTTTACCTGGTGGGACTGACATTGTTAGTCATTAGTCTGTTTATTCTTTTGCTTCTGGATTGATAAACTGTCAACCCCGTTGGTCTTCTGAAAGCAGTTTGCTTGCCTTTTTCGTCTTTATGTTAAGTTATACCTAGTCGGGTACGATGTGACTTAGGATTTTGAACCTGCTTTAGCTTGCTTTCTGTTTTAGTTTAGTTTTGTGCTTGCTTTTCAGGTCTTCACTCCTCAATGAGATGATTTTCTCTTTCTTAATTTTCGTTCATTATCTCAAAATTAGCATGTAGGAGGACAAGCATCCTCTTTCTCCGGCAAGGGAAGAAACCACGATGGGATTGTCAAGTATGGTTTCAGCCTGGTTAAAGGGAGAGCTGATCATCCGATGGAGGATTATCATGTTGCTAAGTTTGTGAAGGCTGAAGGCAGTGAATTGGGATTGTTTGCTATCTATGATGGTCATCTGGGACATCATGTTCCAGCATACCTACAGAAACATCTGTTCTTGAATATACTGAAGGAGGTGCGATTTATACAAAGACGATTGAAAGTCTTATGCTTCTGTTAACATTTTATCTCCAAGGGAGTTGTCCTTACATTCTTTCCCCCTCTCTCTCTCTCTCTCTCTCTCTCTCTCTCTGTTGGTGTTAATCAATGTAGGAAGAATTCTGGGTCAACCCGAATCGATCAATTTCAAAAGCTTATGAGACAACAGACCAAGCAATTCTCTCAAATAGTTCAGAGTTGGGTCACGGTGGATCAACTGCCGTGACAGCAATTCTGTTAAACAATCAAAAGCTGTGGGTTGCTAATGTTGGAGATTCAAGAGCAGTCCTCTCGAAAAAGGGTAAGGCAATACAAATGACTACGGATCACGAGCCTAGTAAAGAGCGAGACAGCATTGAGAACCTAGGTGGCTTCGTCACGAAGATGCCAGGTTCTTTCTCCAAGCCATAACATTTGTAATCTCCAATGTAAGTGCAAAGTTCCCTACTTGTACATTACCGACATTGCTGTTGTTAACACAGGTGACGTCGCAAGAGTAAATGGACAGCTTGCCGTATCCCGTGCTTTTGGAGATAAGGGCCTCAAGTCTCATTTACGTTCTGACCCCGACGTAAGGAGCACTGATGTAGATGCATATACTGATGTATTGATCCTGGCTAGTGATGGTCTTTGGAAGGTAATATATGATTCTCTAGTAATGTTTATCAAAATCCAGTTTCTGTAAATATGGGAATAGGAAGACTCTCTTGACAAATCATTTCCTTTCTCCTTGGGATTAACTCAGGTGGTGAAAAATCAGGAGGCAGTTGATCTTGCAAGATCAGTGAGGGATCCACAAAAGGCTGCCAAGCGTTTGACTAACGAAGCCTTGAGAAGAAACAGCAAAGATGACATCTCTTGCATCGTTGTTAGACTTAGAGGATAGTGTCGTGTCTCTTTCCCGGAATTCTTGTTTGTGTCATGATAATAAGGCTACTTAAGCCATAGGGACAAATAAAAGGTTTCTGATGTAAATGTGTGCTTCTTCTTTTTTCCCTTTTGCTTTGTTGTTATCGTGGTTGGTACTTTTTCATTTGATCTTAGTTTTGGCTATGCTGTGCAGAAACTAAATCCAAAGCTATGTGCCCTAAGACCACTTGTTTGCCAATCTCATCAATTGCGCCGAAAAATCCTTCATAAGGCTTCGGATTTTCAGCTTATCTCATTCTTATTCGCTTCGCCTGGTCGGAAACTTCTTGTCAATCTCATTCATGTGTGCAATGGCTACAAACTATGTAATTTCGGAGAGCTAGAACACTTCCAATCTTTTAACTTACTCTGCAGAAAGCTTTCAGGGAGACTAGAAATGGGCAAAACCATACTTAAGCTCAGATCTTAGCCATCGAGTCAGTGGCCTCATCTGAGACTGAGCAACTCATCAGCTCAGATTACCCAAATTTCACCATAATGTCTTATAAACACAACCAACAACACAGACCATGTCTGGCCCTCCTAACAAGTTCTCCTCTTTCAGTATATACTGATGTAACCCGACTCGGTGAGGGCCAAATCCTGCAATCTTGGCTGAGGGTCGAAGAACCCTTTTGATTTTAAGGGGGAGAACAACGTTTTTTTTCTTTTCTTTTCTTTTTCCTTAACTTGTTCCCAATTAGATGATGAAGCAGAGAGAGAGAGGGGGGGGAACAGAAAAAGATGTACTGCAGAGAGGGGAATCCAGAAGAGCAAGAGAGATTTGGCTAATCTGGACATAAAAAGAAACCCCCCAACAGAGAACGTTGCTTTGTGCCTCCAGAACAAAGCCGCCAAGAAATCGATCCATTACGGATCTCGTACCTTGCAGCCGAAAGGAGAGGCAAATTCTTGATTAACACAAAAAACAGAACACATCATTCACACAAACAAACGCAGGGAGGGAGAAGCAGAGGCAACTTCTCCATTACACGCCGCACGTAACATCATCCACACAGACAAACGCACGCAGAGAGAGAGAGAGAGAGAGGGAGAGGGAGGGAGGGAGGTAGGTCACGGAAGTAAACGTGCACGGCTCTGGACCTGGAGTGGGTAGAGAGGAGCTGATGTATGCGGTATTTATAGGGGACGGTGGAGCTGCTAACCCTAGCATAATCGCCAGCATGAGACGGCGGGGGCTTATTTTGAATATCCCCATGATTTTTGGGGGTAAATTGCATTTTGCCGTGCTAGATTTGGGCATTTTGTCAGAACTTTTGCTCCTCGATTTTTTTCATTTTTTTCCGATGTGCCCCTCAAGTCTTCAAATCGGTTCACATAATCTCTAGTCGCGTGATTGTCGTGTGACTAATTAGCTCCTTTTACAGATAGCAAATCTGTCCAACAAAAAAATGAATTGCAATTCTATCCTCTAAGTTTTGGCACTAGTCATAAGTGGTACCTTGACCTTTTTTATTTTTTGCAATTTCCACCTTAAAATCTCAAAATCAATTGCGATGCTCCCCTACTTTGGACTTTGGCCAATTTTCATAATGAGCCGATATTTTTAAACATTTCTCAATTCTACCAAACCAAATTTTGTATTTTGTTTCAACTATGGCCTCTAAATTTCATCCAAATCTTCGAAACAATCAATTAAAATTCCTATACAATTTTCAGAGACATGACATTTAGGGCTTTCGATAGGGTAAGACATGAAAGCAAACTTATAAATGAAGAGAATACAAGGCACCAAACAATAAGGCCATTTCGTTTCTTAGCACAAACTAACACGTTTAATTTATAGCTCTATTTGTTGCGCGAAAAATAAAAAATTTTGAAAAACACTTTCTTAAAAATAATTCCTTATATTGCTTGAAATAGTTAGTCAATAAAAAATATTTTTCATTATTAATAATAATAATTTATTTTTAAACATTTTCATGAACGATGAAAATATATTTCATTCATTCATTTTTGTAAACAATATAAGTTATTATTTTTGGGGTTGACACTACAAAAAAAAACCCCCAAACTAGTATACCCCTCCATTAGTTTCAGTTAAATTTTACCATTAAATTGTCGAATTCAATGACACGTAATAATTAACGGGTGTACCACCTTGGAGTGTACTAGTTCATGATTTCTGTGACATTAATCCAATTTAACCGAAACTAATTAAGGATAAATTAGTCACAAATGTACTAATTTTGGGTTTCTTGTGACGAAAAAATCAGTTTAAAGTAAATTTCAAATTTGTCATGAATGTACCAATTTTGGGTTCTTCATAGTATCAACCCTTATTTTTAAGAAAATATTTCCTAAATTATTCATTTTTCATGAAAGAAGCACATCACAAGAAATCAAATCAAATCCCGTTGCTTTCCTTTTCCTTTCGCCATTGTTTTGGCTATTTCCGCTTCCTCAGGCCCGCTCTTGCGGTCCTCTTTTGCATTTGGCTCCCTTCCACTCACTCTGACTTCTGTTGTCTTGTTGAGTGCAAATTTTGTGGTGCCGGATCTTTTGTAATTGTCGGTTCAAGCTATATATTCTTACCATTTACCAAAAAAAAAAATCAAATCAAATCAAAAAATCATTTTCATTTACAATTCTTAATATAAGAAATAACAACAACTGAAAAATATAGTTTAATAACTCAATTAAACAAAAAGAAAGCTTAGACATTATTATGATGGCGAAAGAAAATTTCGTGATTAGTGGCACCAAAATATGGACATGTATGTATGGTCATTTAAGATTATATATGAGTACTAAGGTTAAAGATTTTCTTCATGTTCAAAATTTAAAAAGGGAATTCAATAAACAATTTTTCTGAAACCGCCAAAATATGGGCATGTACGGACACGGACTCTAGAGTTTAAATTCCCAGGATCAGAAGAACCCTTAAAATTCAAGCAAATCCCACTTCTCGTTGATAAACAGGAAAATACTTCGTTCTGAATCGACAGAGGAAATCCAGAAATTGCAAGAGACGACGTGTAGTCATCATCTACTGCGTCATCATCTACTGTATCTAACATGATGTTCAACATGGTATTCCGTTGAAGTAACATGTAGTTCACATGATGTGGTTAGTGCCCTCCCTTCACAAATTTGTAAAGGAAACAGCAAAGACTTAGTGGCAGAAGAGAGGGGATTAATACATATTTTCAGCACTAGTTCTCAGCAGTAGCATGAGAATGGCTGGAAGAGAAATTGATACATTCATGAAACTATCAGATAACAAAATAGCTCATATGGAAACTCAAATTTCCCAGCATTGTAGTGATTTTTGGAAGTGTGAATGGCAAGCCTGGTGAATAATAAGAGCACTGGTTAGATTCTAACGTCCGAGGCAATAGCCTTAGTAAGGATCACTGCGAGTTAAAAGATCCAAATTCTAGTAATGAACTCTTGTTAACTCAATTCACCAAGACGAGACCTTTAAGTTCTTATGGCCCAAAGATCTCATGAACGGTGCATCTCTAAATAGCCTTTCAATTTTTCTTTTCTCCATTTTATGCTAAGTAGCTAACAAGTGGTATCAGCAGATCAAGATGGGGGATTACTTGGCACCTCTGCAGGCGATTAATGCTTCCCAGAAGATGTACGAATCGGGTTTATGCAGGAATTGAACTGAATAGATTCAAACTGAAACTTCCAATTTGTTACTTTAACCGGTTCAAGTTCTGCTCAGACAATTCTGATTGTTGGGTTATTGGTTAGTTCAATTCCTGCTTAAACCGGAACTCAGTTGATCAAAATAAATCGGTATAATTCATCTGGCACAACTGGCGTTCGTCGGGGATTTTCATCTATCTTTTCATAAACATTGAATTTCAAATCTCGACAAGCCAACATTTCCTACATAGAGCTGATAGTAATTTTCTCTTGTTTCTTCTTATCTACTCACTACCAACTCCTTGTCAAAGTCATCTTCTTTACGAATATATAACACATTTTAGGGTGAAAGTAACCATAAAACAGACATTGTTGTACTTCAGGATCATTTGGAAAGTGAAATCACGTCCTTGGTACTTTATTAATTGGGATCAACGTACCGCCCATATCAGGGGGTTAGCTTTTGAACTTCCTCAAGGGTGTATCTTGGAGGTGAGATCTGTCAAATTTTACTGGTTAATTCTCAATTTATTCACAGTTCATGGACATTATTGCTCTTGATAAGAAAAAAAATAAAAGGCTGATATATTTGTGCAAATAATTTGCATTGAAATGAGTTATTGATGCTGGGAATTGACAATCACTAACAAGATCCAATTACATTAGACTGTATGTTTTCAGTTGCATGACATAACCTGCTGGTCGAACAACATATCCACAAAATGCAATGTTGTCAAGAACAACAGGCAAACTGTTGTGAGTAAATTACGAAATAAATGAGGTCTAGTAATTTTAATCGGTGGAATATGTCTGAACGTCCATGACCTTATAATGTTTCTGCTGTTGGAGTTTCCAGTGATGTCGGTCTTGGGAGTTAGGGTAACGACAGCACCTAGTATAACGAGACAAGAACTATGAAAGTTTTCTACATATACGTACCAAGATCGTATCCATGTTTCTATTGTATTTACTCTAGTTTGCAACCTGTACATAGGGCATGTGTTATTTCCAATGTACTCGGTAAGGTGAATCGCTTGTGCTCTGAAATACAGCGAACATAAATTCTAGTTTATACCAGTTGTTTCGTCTCTTTTCACTTGAGAAGAGCTTTCCAAGTAAATCTTGGCACCAAGCTCAGTAAAGTGCACATGCAACCGTGGGACTTTAAAGTGAGAGAATCATGGATCAGTTGGACCAGTGCAAAGGCTAAGGCCCTCTAATCCATGCTCACCTTGCGTCCTTCTGATTCCCGGGTTAACAAGGACCCCACTGGGATAGCAAATGTAAATAGCAGCGCGTCACTTGTGTTGAACTCTTTATTTTATCACCTGTATGGAGGTCTATAATTGCTGCTAACGTTTGTCTTTGTTAATTGACATCCTGAACTCATCAAGGTGAGAAATAGAAAGCTACAAATAGCATTGATCTAGAGCAAGACAGTCTTAACAGAAAGGAGTTTTGAAGGATGAAGAAAAGCCAAAACGAGCAAGCCATCAAAGCTTGATTTAGCAGGAAGCCTCGCATAGATCATACATTAATTGGCTGGACATATGCTTGGACAAGCAACTCACTCTCTCTAATCTTGTGATCTTACTATGTCGCTGCTGTAAAAGCACCAAAGTCGTCATTATCACCAACGCCACAAAGTCGAGTGATCAAAATCTTATGTATCAAATCAGTAGAAAACAGGTTTGGGGTGATTCACAACTGAAGCAGCAAATATTAATTTCAATGGGAGCTACAAAATTAAATCTTCGGTTAAGGCAATTAAGGCTTCACAGAAAAATGAAAGAATTGGATTTATGCAGGAATTGAACTGAATATATTCGAACTAAAACTTATAATTTTTTACTTTAGCCGGTTTGAATTCTACTCGGGCCATTCTCATTGTTGGTTTATGTGTTAGTTTACTTTTTCTTAGTTATGCAAATTGATCATCCCATCAGGCCTCTACTAATACTCGGTTGATCAAAACCAAGTTAAATAGTTTAGCCGGCAAAACCACCATTCATCAGGGATTTTCACCCATCATATCATAAACATTGAATTTAAAATCTTGACAAGCCAACCCCTTCTTCTCACAAGGAGCCGACGGCAATTCTATCTGGTTTCTCCTTGTTTACTCACTACTTAGTCCTTATCGCTATTGTCTATTTTATGAATATTTACTCATCTTATGGTAAAAGTAGCGACTACATAGATGTCGTGTGTAATTTTGGATCATTTGGAAAGCGAAATCATGTCTTCTGTGTTATGTTAATTGGGATCGATGCACTGCCCATAGCCGCAGGTTCATGGAAATTTTTGCAATTGATAAAAGAAAGAATAAATGGTCGGCATAAATTTGGAAATAATTTGCATTGAAATGAGCTACTGACATCAGTCACTAACAAGATCCGGCTTCCATTAAACTGTATGCTTTCAGTTGCATGACTTGGCCTCCTGATCGAATAGTACAGCCACAGAATGCCATTTGTTTAGAAATATAGGCAAACTGTTTTGAGTTAAGTAGAAAATAAATGAGGTCTTTTAATTATAATTGACAGAATATGTCTGGACTTCCGTGACCTTATGATGTTTCTGCCGTTGGAGTTTCTCATTGATGGCAGTCTTGGGAGTTAGAATTACACCACAGATAGTATATCGCACATGAGAATAAGACTCGTGAAAATTTTCTACATATACGCACCAAGATTGTGTTGTGCTCAAAATTTTGACTTCAATTCACTTCATGTAAATAGTGGTCGCTCTACTGGAGTTGGCAGCCTGTATAGAGGACTTGTGTTTATTCCGAGGTTCTCTAGTACATTGAATCACTTGTACTCTGAATTACATTGATTATAGATTCTAGTTTCGTCCAGCTCTTTCTTCTCGTTACTCTTAGAAGTGCTTTCCAAGCAAACTTAGAGCGCCAAGCTCAGCAACATGGACTTTTAACTCATCAGATCGACCAAGGCCCTTTAGGCTGTACTCACCTTCCATACTTTTGATCCTCGTGTTAAAAGAGACCGCCAATCACCGTGACTTGGCTACCAAAAGTATATCTTGGCACGCCATTCGCGTTGAATTGTTAGTTTATCACCTGCATGGAATTCAATAAATACTTCTCTGAAGCCCATAAAAAAAGATTCATTGTTGTCCGGGAATCCTTCCACTTCTGGTTCTAATCCTTTACATTCCTCAATCTTCTTTTTTTCTGGTTCAAAGTTTCACAATACTGGGAGTTGCTTTCACCATAAAGAGAGGCCAGATGGTCTCTTCGAATGGATCACATGTTAATTGAGTCTACTTAAGAATTAATCATTTTACAAGTACTTCAAATTGTTACGCTAAAGAATATATATCGAAATAGTCCTACATGGACTTTATAAAAAGAAAGGTTGCTAACTGAGAAGACATCCTGAAACGACAGAGGAAATCCAGAAATTGCAGGAGACGATGTGTAGTCATCATCTACTGTAACTTTACCATCTTGAACATGATAGTGAGCTAAAGTAAGATGCAGTTCGCATGATATGGTTAGTGCCCTCCCGTTACAAAATTGTGAAGATAAAAAGGTTAGTGGCCGATGAGAGCGGATGGATGCATATTCCACACGAGTTCTCGACAGTACTATGAGAATGGCCAGAAGAGAAATTGATACATTCATGAAACTTTCAGATAACGAATAGCTCATCTTGAAACTCAGATTTCGGATACTGGGTTAAAACTTTCCCAGCTAACTGTGGTGATTTCGCATGCGAACACGCTTGTGAGGCAAGCCTTGTGTATAATAAGAACACTACTCCTATCCCAACAACCGATGGCGATAGCCTAAGTGAAGATCACCTGAGTTACCAAGTGTAAGCGGGGTAAACATAATCGTGGTCACGTTAAAAGATCCAAATACGAAAAATATGCTTGTTGCGAGGGATAATACTGGTTACAAAGTAATCAAGAGGAGACTATGACGCTCTTGTGGCCAAAGATCTTGAGAACAGTCGACCTGTAAAAAGCCTTTCAATTTTTCTATTCTCCATTTATGCTAAGTAGCCAACGAGTGGTTATCAGCAGACAAAGATGAGAAATACTTGGTACCTCTTGAGGAGATTAGTGATTCCCAAAAGATGAATGGATTGGATTTATGCAGGAATTGAATTGAATAGATTTGAACTGAAACTTACGATGATTACTTTAGCCAGTTTCAAAAGTTCTGCTTGGGCAATTCTCATTATTGGGCAACGTGATTAGTTCACATTTTCTTGGTCTTCCATAATGATAATCCCACCAGGTCTCTTATAATATTCAGTTGATATTGATAAAAAAAAAAAAAAAAATACATCAGTTTAGCTGGGTAAAACCATTGTTCATTGGAAATTTTCAACTATTATATCATAAACATCAAATTTCAAATTTCAACAAGCCAAAAATTTCTTTTCACATGGAACTAATATCAATTTACTCTGGTTTTCTTTTATCTACTCACTCCTGAGTACTTATCGACATCGTCTATTTTATGAATATTTTATCTATTTTAAGGTAAAAGTTGCTACTAGGTAGGCATTTTTGTACTTCTGCATCATTTTGGAAAGCGAAAACAAGTACTTTTTGTTCTGTTAATGGGAATCGGCGTCCTGCTCACTTTAGCGGGGAAAGCTTTCCTTTGAACTTCCTCAAGGGTGTGAGGGAGCCGTGATCGATATAAATGTGGAAATAACTTGCATGGAATTGAGGTACTGATACTATGAATTGACAGCCACTATCAAGATCCGGCTTTCATGGAACTGGATGCTTTCAGTATGACAAGACTTCATGATGGAACACTATGCATCCACAAAATGCCATGTTGTCAAGAAAGAGAAACTGTTTCGAGTTAACTATGAAATAAATGAGGTCTTGCAATAATAGTTGGCTGAACATGTCTGGTCGTCCATGACCTTAGTATTGTTTCTGCTGCTGGATTTTCTTATTGATGTCAGTCTTGGTTACTAGAATAACACAACACATAGTACAACGCACATGAGAATTAGATCTCTGAAAAATTTCTGCATATACATGCTGAGATTGTATTATTTCCATAATTTAGACTTCGATCCACTTCATAAGTATTGGGATCATTCCGCTGTAGTTTGCAACCTATAAAGAGGGTTTTTGATTTTAAGAGTTACTCGGCACGGTGAATCACTTGTACTCTGAATTATCTTTGATTATAGATTCTAGTTTTGTTCATTATTTCTTCTAGTTTCTCCTAAATAAGAGCTTTCCAAGCAAATCTTGGCATGCCGAGTTCAGTAACGTGTGCTTGTAACCTAGTGGGATGTTAAAGTGAAGGAATTGTAAATCGGCAGGACCAGTGGATCAGCTAAGGCTCTTAAATCCATACTCACGTTGGGTGCGCCCAAGTTAACAGGGAACCCCTTCCCATGCCACGACGACTGGAGTAACAAAAGTAAATCTTGATGCAAAGCTGGTGCTGAATTCCATTGTTGCTGCTAATGTTTGGCTTTGCTAATTGACGTCCTGAATTCATCAAGGTGAGAAACGAAAAGCTAGAAATATCATTGATTTAGAGAAAGGCAGGCTTAACAGAGGGCGTTTCAAAGGATGAAGAAAAACAAACAGAAAAAGAGCAAACACTCAAGCTTGATTTAGCAGGAAGCCTTGCGTAGATCACACACTAGTTGGCTTGACATATATGCCTAAATAAGCAACTCACTCTCTAATCATGTGATCATTTTTCACTATGTCGCTGCCATAAAAGCACCTAACTCGTCATTGTCGTCAACATCGCAAAGTCAAGCAATCAAAATGTCATATATCAAAGCAGTACAACTCGAGTAGCAAATACTAATTACAATGTGAGCTACAGAACATGATCTTTTCTGATTCCAAATCTTAACCAACGCGAAGGCCCCCAAAAATCGAATTTACATCCTGAAAACAGAAGGCAGAGGAAGAAATTAAATAGGAACAATTTTTCCAAACTTGTCCTGTGAAGAACCCCAGAGTCCAAAATTGAGTGAATCCCTATATGAACTGAAGTAACTTCATATCAATAAATCTTGAAGATTGTTCTTACGATGGACTTGACCAAATCCATGATGGATCAAGTCTAGTCAAGAATTTACCATTTCACAAGTAGTATAAAGATTCTCGTGCTAACGAAAATATATCGAAATTGTCTTCCAACCCCACATGGACTCTACAGTTCAAATCCTCCCGTGATTTGGAGAACCATTAAATTCAAGCAAGTCTCAGCTTCTCGGTTGATAAGTAGGGAAATATTTCTTGTGGAGAAAAGAACTTACTGTTAAAAATAGATTTCCAGGTGAGAAGACATTCTAAAACGACAGAGGAAATCAGGAAATCCAGAAATTGCAAGAGACGAGGTGGTCGTCCTCATCTACTACTATATCTACATGACCTTTAACATGGTATTGTGTCGAAGTGAGATGCTCATGTCGAAAGATCCAATGCTGGTTGCGAGGAATGATACCAGTCACTAGACAGTAATCTTGTCAACTCAATAAAGTAAACAAGACGATACTTTTGAGTTCTTATGAACGTTTTATCTCTGTTAGCCTTTCTATTTGTCTTCTCTCCATTTATGCTAAGTAGCTAACAAGTGCCTATCAGCAGACAAAGATGAGGGAATACTTGGTACATGTTGAGGCAATTAATGCTTCCAGAAAAATGTATGAATTAGATTTACGAGACAAGCCTTGTGTATAATAAAAACACAGTTTCGATCCCAACAACCGATGGCGATAGCCTTAGTGAAGATTGCATGAGTTATTAAGTGTAAGAGGGGTAAATATATTCTTGCTCCAGTTAATAGATCCAAATGCTAGAAATATGCTGGTTGCGAGGGATAATTCTCATTACAAAGTAATCAAGAGGGGAGACTTTGACGTTTTTATGGCCGAAGATCTTATGAACGGTTGTGCCTTTCAATTTTTCCGTTCTCCATTTATGCTAAGTAGCTAACTAGCATTTATCAGCAGACAAAGATGAGGAATACTTGGTACCTCGTGAGGTGATTAGTGATTCTCAAAAGATGTATGGACTGGATTTATGCAGGAATTGAATAGAATAGATTTGAACTGAAACTTACAATTGATGTCTTTAGCCGGTTTCGAGTTCTACTCATGCAAATGTCGGGAAACATGGTTAGTTCACATCCTCTTGGTTTTCCACAGTGATAATCCCACCAGGTCTCTTCTAATTTTCGATTGATAAAAAAAAAATGCATCAGTTTAGCTGGCAAAACCACCTTTTGTCGAAAATTTTAATATACCATATCATAAGCATCAGATTTCAAATCTCAACAAAGCAAACATTTCTTTCCACATGGAGCTCATATCAATCTGGTTTCCTTTTATATATTCACTCCTGAATCCTTATCGACATTGTCTATTTTATGAATATTGTACCTTTTAAGGCAAAAGTAGACTCTAGGTAGGCATTGTTTCTACTTTTGGATCATTTTGGAAAGCGAAATCAGGTACTTTTTCCTCTGTTAATGGGGATCGATGTGCTTCTCATTTTAGGAGGGAAAGCTTTCCTTCGAACCTTCTCAAGGGTGTGGCTGGGACATGTGATCGAAGTAAAAAGTAACTTGCATTGAAACGAACTACTGGTACTGTGAATTGACCGCCACCAACAAGATCCGGCTTTCATGGAACAGGATGCTTTCAGTTGCATGACGTGACCTCCTGATCGAACAATATATATCCACAAAATGCCATGTTAAGAAAGACAAGCAAACTGCTTTCGAGTCAACTATGAAATTAAAAAAATGAGGTCTTGCAAAATTAATTGGCAGTGTATGTCCGGTCGTCCATGGCCTTAGTAATGTTTCTGCTGTTGTTGTTTCTTATAAATCTCAGTCTTGTTTGCTAGAACAACACAACACATAGTACAACGCACCTGAGAATTAGATCTATGGAAATTTTCTGCACATACCTACCGAGATTGTATTATATCTATAATTTAGACTTTAATCCACTTCATGTATATTGGGATTGATCCGCTGTAGTTTGCAACCTATATGGAAGGCTTTTGATTTTTCAGAGTTACTCGGCACGGTGAATCACTTGTCCTCTGGATTACCTTGATTATGGGCTCTAGTTTTGTGCAGTTATTTCTTCTCGTTTCCTTGAAAAGAGCTTTTCAAGCGAATCTTAGCATACCGAGTTCAGTAATGTGTGCTCGTTACTTAGTGGGACATCAACGTGATGAAATTGTTGATCCACAGGACCAGTGGATTGGCTAAAGCTCTTTCGTCCATAGTCACATTGGGTGCTCTCATCAAGTCGAGAAGCAACTAGGGTACCAAAAGTAAATCTTGGCGCGAGGCTGGCGTTGAATTCCTTTGTTGCTGCTAATGTTTGGCTTTGTTAGTTGACATCCTGAACTCATCAAGGTTAGAAACGAAAAGCTAGAAATATCATTGATTTAGAGCAAGACAGGCTTAACACAGAGTGTTATGAAGGTCGAAGAGAAAACGAAAAAAGAGCAAATGTTCAGGGCTTGATTTAGCAGGAAGCCTTGCATGGATCACACGCTAACTGGCTTGACATATATGCCTAAAGAAGCAATTCACTCTCTCCGATCATGTGATCCTTCTTCACTGACTATGTCGCTGCTGTAAAAGCACCTAACTCCTCGTTGTCGTCAACATCACAAAGTCAAGAGATCAAAATGTCATATATCAAAGCAATACAACTCGAGTAGCAAATACTAATTTCAATGTGAGTTTCTGATTCCAAATCTTAATCATCACAAAGGACCCCCAAAAATCGAATTTATATCCTGAAAAAAGAAGGCAAAAAAAGAAATGAAATGGGAACAATTTTTTTCCCATTCTGTCCTGTGAAGAACCCAAGAGTCCAAATTTGAGTGAATCCCTATATGAACTGAAGTAACTCCATATCAATAAATCTTGAAGAGGGTTTCCACGATGGACTCGACCGAGTCCATGATGGATCAAGTCAAGTGAAGAATTTTAGCATTTCACAAGTAGTATAAAAGATTGTCGCACCAATGGAAACATATCGAAATTGTCTTCCAACCACCGCATGGACTCTACAGTTCAAATCCTCCCAAGATTTGGAGAACCATTAAATTCAAGCAAGTCTCAGCTTCTCGGTTGATCAATAGGGAAAATACTTCTTGTGGAGAACAGAACTTACTGTGAAAAATAGATTTCCAGATGAGAAGACATTTCTGAAACGACAGAGGAAATCCAAAAATTGCAATAGACGACGTGTAGTCATCATCTAATACTGTATCTGCATGACCTTCAACGTGGTAGTGAGTTGAAGTGAGATGCTCATGTTGAAAGATCCAATGCCGGCAACTCAATAAAGTAACTCTTGTCAACTCGGTAAAGTAAACAAGAAGAGACTTTTGAGTTCTCATGGCCAAACATCTTATGAATGGTGCATCTCTGAATGGCCTTTCCTATTTTGCTTCTCTCCATTTATGCTAAGTAGCTAACAAGTGGTTATCAGCAGACAAAAATGAGGGGATATTCGGTACCTCTTGGGGGAATTAATGCTTCAGGAAAGATGTATGAATTAGATTTATGCAGGACCCAAACTGAATAAATCTGGACCGAAATTTACGATTTGTTACTTTAGCCGGTTCGAGTTCTACTTGGGACATTCTCATCATTGGATTATCACCTAGTTCGCCTTTTCTTGATTTTCCAAATTGATCATCCCAACAAGACTCAACCAACACTCAGTTGATCAAACACAATTATATAGTTCAGCAAGTAAAACCACGATTCCTCAAAAATCTTGGTCTATCATATCAGAAACATCGAATTTCACATCAACACATGTCGCCATCTTCTTCCCACATGGAACTGATAATAATTTTCTCCAATATCCCTTGTCTGCTCACTACTGGGTCCTTATCGACATCGTCTATTTCATTGATATTTTACCCATTTTAAGAGAAACGTAACCACTACATAGACATTGTATGTACATTCAGATCATTTGGAAAGTGAAGCCATGTACTTTGTTTGCATTTTGATGTACTGCTCATACTAGAGGGGAAAAGGCTTTCCTTTGAACTTCCTCAAGGCTGTATCTTAAAGGAAAAAATGGAAGGTAGATATAAAAGTGGAAATAATTTGCATAGGATTGAGCAACTGATGCTGCGAAATTGACAATCACCAACGAGAACCGTCTTTCATGGAAGTGTATTCTTTTCAGTTGCATGACAATGACCTCCTGATCGAACAATGTATCCCACAGCATGCCATGTTTGTTGAGAAAAACAGGCAAACTGTTTTTGAGTTGATTGTGAAATGAATGAGGGGTCCTGTAATCTTAATTTGCGGAATATGTCTGGCCGTCCATGACCTTGTAATGTTTCCTGCTGTCGGAATTTCATATAGATGCCTGTCTTGGGAGTTACAGTAACACCAACACACGAGAAAAAATATCTGTGAATATTTTTCTGCATGTACCTAACAAGATTCTGTCATATTCAAACTTTAGACTATAATTCACTTGGCATATAATCCTATCAATCCATTCTAGTTCGCAACCTGTATAGAGGGCTTTTGTCTTCTTCGAGATACTCGGTACGGTGAATCATTTGTACTCTAAATAAGATGATCATAGATTCCAATTTCGTCCAATCATTTCTTCTTGCTTCTCTTGAGAAGGGTTTTTTGAGTAAATCTTGGCACATCGAGCTTAGTAAAGTGAGCGGGCCTGTAATCAAGTAGAGCTTTGAAGTGATTTGAATTATGGATCGATTGGACCAGTGGACCAACTAAGACCCTTTTATCCATATTCCCCTCCCGCCCTCCCGGGGTCAAAATGGCCTGCCGATCACCATGACTGGGGTAGCAAAAGTAAATCTTGGCGCATCGAATTCTTATTCCATCACCAGCATGGCGGCCTATTGCCTGCTGGTAATGCTTGGCTTTGTTTAATTTGACATCCTGAACTCGTCAAGGTGGGGAAACAAGGAGCTACAAATATCATTTGATCTAGGAGCAAAAGACACCCTAAACAGAGCGTTTCCAAGGATGAAGAAAAGCAAGAAACAGCAAGCCATTAAAACTTCACACATTGATAAATCGCTCTTGCTAATCATGTGATCTTTCTTCGCCGGATTATGCCGCGGCGGCTGGGGCTGCTGCTGCTGTAAGTGCACCTTGATCGAAATGTTGACAAAGCAGTACACAACCCAGATTTGGTGGCGACTTTCCACTGAAGGAGTACCAAATACTAATTTCAATTTGAGCTACAAAACATGATCGTTTCTGATGCAATCTTAATCATCAAAAAGGACCCCCCCAAAATCGAATATTTCCTGAAAAAACAAAAGACCCAAAAGAAAAGGAAAAAAGAAAAAAAGAAATTGGGAACAAATTTTTTTCAATTTTGTCCTGTAACTACATCTACACGACCTTCATGGAGTCCTCCATTCGAATCGAATCTTCATTCCACTTCGTCTCCGTCGCCATCCCCTCGTCTTCCTCGCCGTCGTTCTCGCAAAACACGGTCTTGCATTTTCTTGGCCGGCCGCGCTTCCGCTTCATCGGCCCGAGGTCCACGACCTCGATCGGCACGCTCTGCACCGCCGTCTTGGAACAATCGGCGACGCGTTCGTCGTATTCGATCCGAACCTGAATTAGGTCAGCGTCGCCACGCTGACCGGCGGCCGCAATGAGGGGGAGACCGGCCCCGGCGGCCGGATCGATCGAGGGGACGCCGCCGCCGTCGTCCTTGGCGAAGAGGTGCTGGAGGAGCGAGATGATGCGGGAGTTGTCCTCGTCGAGCGGCTCCTCGGGCGGCGCCGGCTTCTTTTGGCGGGAAAGGGAGGAGGAGGAGGAGGAGGAGGCGGCGGCGGCGGTGCCGCGGGGGACGAGGCGGAGGCGGGAGAAAGTCTGCTTGCGGCTGCCGGCGGACTCGTTGAAGACGGAGCGGTCGATCTTGGGGGTGAGGACGCCGTCGTCGAGGGCGGAGGAGGCGGAGGAGGAGGAGGAGGAGGAGAGGGAGAGGGAGTAGAGCTCGGATTGGCTCAGGAGGCGGAGGTCGATGAGGGGGAGGGAGTCGGAGTGGAGGCGGGGACGGCCGGGGTCGGCGGCGGCGGAGGCGGCGGCGGCGGAGGAGGATGCGGCGGCGGGGTCCATGGCGACGAGGGATTTGGGGATTTTTTTCGGGGCGGTTGCGATGCGGTGCGGAGGTGGGGATGTGATATTTGATTGCGTGGCCTATTTATAAACTTTGTGAAACTTCGAAAAAGGCTCGAATTGCGATTCGCCGATTAGACATTTTCCCAATTGGAAATTCGTCTCGCCATGTTAATCCCTTTTTGATTGATTCCTAAATTAGTATGGTAAATCTAATTCCGTGAATGTTTTAATTGAGGATCTAGATCTTGGATTAGAGTCTACGAAAAATCTCATATCTATTATTGAATTTAATTTCGAATTAGGTCTCACTAACGAGTAATGTATGATTTTATATTTATATAATAAGGTACTAAGTAAGAAGTACTGCATTGGTAATTACAACTTTTCTTTAGCTGAGTGCATAGAGCGCTAAGTTACAAATCTGTAACATATGACTTTTTTGGATGATTCAATTTTTCAAACTAGGAAGGTAGTTCTTTTCTCTCTTTTTTTACCTTTTCCACAGCAACGGGTGTGTTCATTTGCCTAGCATGAATGAAGAATGAAATTGATTGATAAAGTAGGTATGAATCATTCTAATGGCCACTAACATTTTGGATGACGAATCATCAAGTCTATAAAGTCATGTGATAGTTTTAGTTTCAAAACAATTTGCAAAACATCCCGATTACTTTGATCTCGATAACTCCATGGAAGCAATCTAGCACGCTCTGGTGTCCCTGCTAATATCTTGCTGGCTGAGGGTGAGTGATAACATAACTGATCCAAGTTCCATTTGGAGCTTGTAACCTACTCTATCGAGATTGGATTTTTAGTTTTTGCAACCTGAAATTTATCCCACATATTTTGAAAACCTATCATGTTAATAAGTTCTATGGTCATTCGAAAACCAACCAATTCATTTCCTTTTTCTTCCCATTTTTAATTAAATAAAATGAAGGTGAACCTGATAATAAAAATTCATATTTGTCAATTGTAATAATCCATAAAAAGATAAACACGTGAAATTCAAAAAACAATAAAAAATTCAAAATTTGTAATATAAAATCTGAATTATAGAACTCCATTTCCCAATCATCCATGGAAAAATTGCTCCAAAACACGTTACATATAACCTTATCCAATTGCTCCATCTTCTTTTGATCTCTTACACTGGGCGAGCACGCTACGCGGATTTCCTGATCCTATGTGCTTGGACAGCTAAGTATCTTCTTGAAAGATGGCAAAATACAAAGGCCGAAACAAACCCAACCCAGATTCAAGGTACAGAGCACAAGCAACCCACTTTTGCTCTGAACTAAAATAAAAAACCATTGCTTTCTTGTCTGAGGGAGACAATTTTTCAAGATGTGAATATGTGTACAGACGAAGTTATCATCAACAGCTTTAACTCAGAGTATGTGCAAATCTTGACGTTTGAGCACTCCTAGTTGATCGTGCATATATGAATTTAGACAGTAACTAGTTCTTCAAGCCTATATCGTAGTTCTACTGGGAATCTTGACTGCAACATAGACAATGCAGAGTAAAAGGAAAAGGACAAATGTAAAAAAGAAGTCCACTTCGATCTTTAGAATTCCTAATTATTGGCAATCAACATTCATAATTTTTCTTTTGTTGCGTGAGCTTTTTTGGGAAATTACTTATTCCAAAGTTCTCGTATCTCGCGTGTGATTTAGCAGTTTCCTTTTAAATAATTAGCTTTCAATAAGTTTCTCGATGTTAAAGTTTATTGAGCATTGTTCTCAATTTATCATGTATAATCCTGACAGTGGTCTTTTCTTGTCTGTGTCATTTTATCCTGAGGAATCTCAATGCAATAGTCTGCTCTCATTTGATGGAGACACGAAAGGGTGAATCTTCTGTTTATAAGACGGAAAGGAGATTGGGAAAAGGTGGCTCTGGCCAAGTGTATGTTGGCGGAAGGTTAAGTGGTGGAACTGATGGAACAAGACCAGATGCAGTAGAGGCATGGCAAGACACCAAATGTATACCTTTTTTCTCCTTGCTATGTCTCAGAGACATCATATTTTATGGCTTTGCGGTTCATTCATTTCAGGTTGCTTTGAAGTGTGAGCATCGTAACAACAAAGGTTGCAAGAGTAAAAAGAAAATTTAGGATTAACTCAGGTTTGGTTTATTGGTTTCTTAGTTTGGTCCGATATCCAATTCTACCATGAATCTATACTCACTCTTATTGTTCATTTGATGTTATAAATGTGCTAATATTACGTCGCTTACATATTATATCTACTGATGATTGATTCATTATTGAGTTATTTGAATTGAAGAAGGCAACTTGCAATCTAAATTCTTTCTTTTTTTTGGCCAAAGGAAGAATGTTATTCATTCCTCCAAGACTTAAACATGACAGCTCGCAAAAGGGCTTCAAAAAACAAAACAAATCCCAGAAAGCTTGAGGGGATGGTACACCCAATTTGATGAAATGGCGTTTTTCTCCTTTGAAATATAGCTGCCCAGTTCGTTATTTCATTGGCCTCTCTACCGCAGTGTGCTAGATGCAAATCTAGAAATTGGACCAACAAATCACTGCTATCAATAATAAGCACCCGCTCTTCCCATGAGAATTGATCTGGACACTTCATGGCCCTTATGAGATGAAGCAAACCATCCAACCCCAACACCATGCATTCGTGCTTTCTATTTGTCGAACAAATAGCTGCTGCCACAGCGAGCGAGCCAGCTCACAATGAGCTCGCGTTCGTGCATTTAGCTCAAAACCTCACAGCAAGGTCGCACGCAAGCGCTAAGCTTGCCATATCACATCAAGTTCACACTTGTGCTAGACAGAGTGCATGCAAGGAGGAGCAGAAAATACTAGGGAGCTCTAGTCCCCGGTGCTAGGTGAGGAGTGCCAGAGTGTGGTGTTTCTGAGAGAGGAGAACAGTCGCCTTCGAAGCGGCCTCTACAGCAATCTGGGTTTCGAATCAACAGACTGTATGCCGCCGTATGTTGTGGAGACATGTGGGTCAAGATAAGTAGCACTTGTCATGGACGCAAGCCAGCATCAAGCCCTGTAGAAAGGATCAGAGGGTAGATCTAGCCAGACATTTCCTAACAATCCATACTCCGAAAACTATCTAGAACATCCCTATAAACGAGGGTTTAGGATATTGTCGCTAATCTAAAGTTAACCGACTCATAAAAGGGGCCTTGCAGTGTGGTTAATATGTAACAAATCTCAGGGTCAGCGCCCTTATTACTATAATTTGAAGACCACGCTTTGTCCAATGCCCAGATTAAATCGTGCATAGGTCAGGATCGCTCAATCATGCGCATAGAATCAAGTTCTGTCATTGATTATAGAGTTTCATGTTCAGTAATTTACACGACAAGACTTGAGGAAGAACGAGTGTAGTGCTTCGTGGGTAGATGGCCACCATGGACGACTTTTCATAGAGAAAGGTCGTGATATTTTCGAAAAGCTAGAGACACCTGTGAGAAGACATTTTGCACGGAGAACTTTGCGGGGAGAAGGTCGTGAGGTGAATTGTGTCTCGAAATTGAATTGAGCTCGGAGAAACACATAAGCGATGAACTCCCAAACTAATCTCCCCAGGTTGACTGTTATAGGATGCCAACGAATGAATAAGGAAAATGTTCTCCAAAGGAACAAAAAAAATTCCAAAGAACTACAGTAGCAAGTTGTGATGAGAAACGGTGGGATGTCGGTACATCACGAAAGATAGCAAAGAATGTCCCACATCAAATGACAGTCACCATATCTAAGTCCATATCGAACGGGCTAACCTTGTGTGATTACTCAAATTAATCCTTTAGGGGGCTAGGCCCATATGGAGAGCCAGATTGTTACAAAAAGTGTCAGAGAAAAACCCCTCTTTAGCAAGCATGTGATTTATGGATGGACTAGATCTATAGAAAAAACCAAGGGGCGTGGAATGACTATTAGGGTCAGAGGACTTGGAGAAGGTGCAGCTCCTAAAGAGACTTCTAAGATGGTGGAGGTGGCATGAATTGACCGAACCACACATTGCATAGAGGAGAAAATATTCCATAATATCAGCACGTCACATCATCCATTGACACATGTCTTATGAGTAGGACCTACTGGAGAATAGAAAGGCTTTGTTTTTCTCTTTCCTCCAGCTAGTTCTTAGCTAGCTAGCTCGGCTCAATGGCAGAAAAAGGACAAGGCAACAAATGCCAAGCTTCTGCTTAAAAAGTTATCTCTCCTCTCTTCAATTTTCAAGGCTTTTTTCTCTTTCTCTCTCAAAGAAGAATGACCAACCCAAACGACACTTCCTCTATTCCTCCAGCTAGTTCTTAGTTAGCTAGCTCAGCTCAATGGCAGAAAAAGGACAAGGCAACAAATGCCAAGCTTTTGCTTAAAAAGTTCTCTCTCCTCTCTTCAATTTTCAAGGCTTTTTTCTCTCTCTCTCAAAGAAGAACGACCAACCCAAATGACACTTCCTCTATTTCTTTCTTTGTGTGTCCCACCACTTCCACCTCCACCTCTCCAAAAGCCCCGTCAATCATCTGCCTCTAGCATATCACCTCCCCCAAGACCCCCATTGGTCGTAGCTGGGTCCTAAGCCCCCTCCACCTCCCCGATAGCAGCTGGGTCTCAAGCCCCATCTACCTCCACCTCCGCCTCCAAGAGTCTCCAACGCTGAGATCAATTGCGTCCATCCAACAAAGTCGCCGTCACACCTCCCCCCATCCACAATTCTCTCCATCATCTCTCCTTAGAGCCCCGCCTCACATCCTCGTCTTCTTATAGCTTCAAAAGGTTGGTCTCTCTCTCTCTCTCTCTCTCTCTCTCTCTCTATATATATATATATATATATATATATATATGAAACCTCATCAAATTTGAGAGATAATTGCTCTATTCAGCTGAAAGATTACGTTTTGATGGATTGAAATGATAGTGATATCGAATTTTTCTTCATGTCATCAAGATTCCTTTCCGCAAGAAATCGAACTATTGCCTCATGAGACTACCAATATGCAAAAAGAGATACTCCTTTTCGACCGACAAATATTGACAAATGTACGGTTCGTGAACTGAATTCCTAAAATCTGCTGAATTTGTTGGAAGTAGGAATCGATGAATAAACAAATTATTTGTGCAATCACGGTTGTCTTAGTTTGACCAGTAAAGTTAGAAGGAAATCGCCATAAACTAGTTGAAATAGCTTAGTTAGAAAACAATTTAGTGATCTGGCCCTTTGCTATAGAATTTCATAGTGTATGCATGTATAGTGATCAGAAAATTTTTGTGGGGAGGAAAAGCATGGACTAGATTGGTTACTGACATTACACTATCACCTTTTACTGATTCTGTGGTCTTCTCTGTGGGGGCCTCCTTTTGTCGGAGAAATCGAACTATTCTTACACATCATGAAACTATCAATTACTGGCCTAGACCAAAGATGATTTCTTTTTTAGCTGATTTAGTGATGATGATTGCGTTGTAGAGACTGCATGTTCTGTTGAATGGGATGGGATAGGCATGATAATTACATGCCTTGTTATGATGTAGTGTTTATTAGTTTGACAATCATAGTCATCCTACCTTGGCTAGTGATTTGCAAATGGAAGAAAGCGTGGCCAAGTTGAAGTAGTTTAGTTGGGAAAATAAGTCATTAGGCATTTTGCTTTTAGAATCTAATGACATTTTCATATATCTTAAACCCGGTCGAACAATTATTTGGGAAGAAAAAGCATGAATTGCTTGCCAACATTACACTATAGCCTTTTGCCTGATTATACAATGTTTCAAGTTGAATGAATATTATAAATGTTGTGTTTGCATACTTAGGTTGTTTTCAATGAAGTGAGAAAAGAATGAGATACACATATGAGCGATGCATAAGGTTTCTAATTATCAATTTCCAACCTTCTATTGATTCTCGTTCAGGATTCATAATGTAAATCTTAATTGTGACATTTTCTTTTCAATCTTTGGTATGGGTTTTTGTCTTTCTTCATTGGGTGGATGCAGACCATAGGACATGGAAGGGCGGATAGCATATTTAGGCGTAACTTTGAAGAGTGATGGAAATAGTAAGGTAGTAATTAGGCTTTTAAGGAAAGAAGATGATTATGTTGGTCGTGAAGATTAACATGCACTAACTCTACATATATGTCATAAAAGAAGCCAATGCCTCATTTTACTCAATTCCATTGTTATTTACAAGTGTCCGTACTCTAGTCTAGGCAACGACTACTTTACAATACATTCTTCCAACAACTATTGAATCCCGATCAGCACTTTTGAAATATGAATTTTTGAAATATGAATATGGCAGCTTACCCCTCCTGGTTTGTCATGCTTGATTTGCAATTAGTGTTATTATGTCCATGTAATGCATTTCCTGTTTATTATTGGTCCTCTGAGCATTGCAAGGTACACTTTTTCTTGAATAAGTTAGGTAAATTTATAAATTTTTGTCTCTCTGCTTCATAATCCAACCTTTCAATACGACCGAATGAGCTCTTTATAATGGACTCCTCCTTTCAGAGTTCAACTAGAATACATTTGGATAAATAGATTTTAGAGTTGCCATTTGAGCCCTTTCTAAGAAATGTTTAAAAAATTTTGTAGTTTATAATCTGACTTTGGTTTCCATATATACTTGATGATACTCGTCTACCGTTGAACAGGTTCTCGAAACATGGGAAACAAGCTTGTGAAACAAGAAAGGGAATAGATTCTTGTGAAGGTCATACCCCCTCTTGATCGTGCATATGTCTGGTGGCTTGCAAAGGATCTAGAAAGGATCTGTGGCTTCACTCCAAGGAAACCCTATGCCATGAGGCCACAGGATTGCTACATCAAGTACATGCGCTTACAACAAGTGGCTAGATGTAAGCTTTGTTGATCCTGATTTAGCACACTTGTTTACATAGATAGATCAAATTTTCAAGGTTTCACAATAGAAAATTGTTGCATTAACTACTGGATATGCTTTTAAAAGTGCGACAAGTGCAGTGCTCATCATCTTGTAGGGTTATTTCTTATGCAAATAGATCATGAGCATTCATTCGAATAATTTCCCAGCACTTGAGCTCTCTTCTTTCAATTGTGTATTTTGGGGTGGGGAAAGAAGAAAAGACTGACTTTTGGCTGGGTTTTACACAAACAAATGAGATATTGTGTTCAAAAGATGATTCTCTAAAAAGGAAATTATGAATATAGCAATCCGTTATGTCTAAATTCTTCAATGTAGGTTAGATTATGATGTTTGCTCTATGCCATCCCTGTTTTTGCTTTCTCTTAGTGTCATAGATGTTATGAGTTAGTGATGAGGTTGCTTATTATTTACTTTCTTGTGACAACATATGGCAAATGCAAATAACTGGCTTGTTTTTTGGCCATTGTTGAGTTGCAGTGGACATGTTCATATTTTAATTACGCTGGTCATAACTAGCATGTTGCTTGCCGTTGTGGAGTTGCAATGGAGATGCCTGTATTTTGGTTTCCTCAAGGAGATTGTTGCGAGAATAACCTATTGAGGTTTTGGAATTGCAATTTACCACACAAGTTGTAATCTAGATAGTCTAGCAAATGAATTTTTCATTCAATTTTGAGAATGTTATATTGATTTATAATTTTTCCCGGCCTCATATATTAATATGTAGTTCAGATTGACATAATCCATTAGTTTTCTTAGCATGAACGATGCGGAGTAAATATGACAATGATGATGATACATCGTGAAATGATTTTACAATGACATTTCCTTGGATTTGATGTGGTTCTAGTTCATTGCAACATTGAACATGTAAATCGCAAGATATTTTATCACTCAAAGTAAGTTACGACGAGTTGTATCGTGATACAACAAAATGGATGGTGTTGCTTATCACCCCTGGATAACAGTTACCTAATGTAATATAGAAGAGCCCGAATGGGAGAGTCTTCTATCGAAACTTTAAAAGCGTTTGTACTATAACAATTGGTCAAAAAGATTGTATAGACACAATATCAACACAAGAAAATACCACAAAAAGTGTCTTATCCTCCAAACCAAAGTTGATTAGTTAAAATCCGACCAATTGAAGCATCTTGCCTCCTCATCATCGCTAGCATTAAGTTTGCATTCCATTCAAAATCATTTTCTCTTTCAAAAAATGGCAAGTCTGTCACTATAACATACATTCATGAAAAAATTGAAGAAAAATATCGACTCTAGCCCTCTAGCACTTCACAATATAATGATATTAGCTTATAGGATGATATTACTCATGATTCAAAAAAGCAGGACTAGTATGAGAAGCACATTGCCATACACGATCAAGATAAATTGGCATTTTTCAAAGATTTGCATACTATTACATCTAAAGATGTTGGCATGAAGTAATCTCCAAGCACGACATTATAGGAAGTATTGGCCATTATGATCAGCATAATTTGACTAAATATCCCATGTCATAAAAACGTCTCAAACAATTTAATGCTAGTTATGCATGATGCGAACATGGTAGTAGTTCAAAAACAAGTGGAAAACATGCATTTTCCATAGAAAAAATTGACAGTCGTGTCTTATTTCAAGTTAGGTTTTAGTCCTTCAATGCTCTTGTCTTTAATCCATGAGGTCGTAACTAATAACTATTCAATGCATTTTTTCTTTTCCGTTTTGGCTGCGATCGTTGGCAAAGACTATTCTTGGCATAAATTTATAAAATAGCTGTACTTTTCCATGTTCTCTCCAATTAAGTCCATAGCAATGAATGTTAAGATATAGTTTGCACCAAAAAATTTGCTTAGTCAATTTGCCATAGAAATGGAAAGTAAATAAAAAATCACCACACTAAATCCTGAACACATCCAAATATGAATATTTAGTTATATTAGAAGATGTCAATAGTAACTCAATAAGTATAATACTCATGATGTAATTTCACAAAAAAATAACTACTTATACCTAAAAGTAGATAGTAGCATACATCAATAATTCAACATCAAAATATGACATTCTTCATTTTAGCAAAAGCAGTGAACTGTACAAATCCCAAAAACTGTCTGCAAATCAATCATACCTTATGTAAAAGTGCATGCTCATAGCAAAAGACTCAAAAACTACACATCGATCCTACCCTATGCAAAAGTGCATACTCATAATAAAAAGACCCAAAAGCCGCACATCAATCACATCCTATAGAAAAATAATAATCTAAAAGTTGCACATCGATCATACTCATATAGAAATGCATGCTCATAGCAAAAAAACCTAGAAGCTGCACTGACTAAAGTTAGTTAACTACCTACACTTTTAGGAAAACTTATCTCATCATTTCAAAGTCAAAAGCCATATTTCATCTTACTCATTTTGTCATGTGCCCTCCTCCAACTTTCTTTGATTACACAAACTTTTTTTCTATCAACTTGTCAATGGCAATCGACTTCTCATGGTAGTCAAATCGTACAGAATGTCCTCAAGCTGCAACATGTTGTAAACATTTCTTGTCATTACTTCAACTTATAATTTTGAAGTTAAAATTATGCTCCAAAATGACGAATTTAATCTCGAACAAGTCAAACATATTCACTAGCATAACCAGAGTGAAAATAAAATAATCTAAACAATGAAAACATCACAATATAGAAACCTAAGAAAAAAATTGTCATTTAGGATTACGTAAGTAACTTAAATTGCCTTATGGCGGATATTACATTAACCATGTGATCATAGTCTAATAAAGTCCAACAAAATTAGTATTTATGAATCAACAAAAGCCCTTCATCATAATCTCAACACTATCATGAATAATGGATTAAGTTTTAATAAGGTTCCCCTATAAATTCTACTTGATTTACTTTAAATAGTGAATTGAGAAGAAATTGAGATAATGCGGATGTTGCTTGTACCTTGAGAAAGATCAACACTAATTACTGCAAACTATCATTAAGGTCAATCTTGCAAAAAAAAAAATTGAGAGTATTAGAATTACTTCATGCAATTATAAACTAAGATAATTAATGAAATCATTTGGCCACATTTTTTTTTGTCAAAGATGACTTATTTGATTGCTAACTCAAAGATGGATTACAACTAGTTCCAAATTCAAGATATAAAATTAACCAAAGGGAATGAAGAGAACAAGCAACATAATTAGATGGAGGATTCCAACTTAATGGGCCTTAGCTACCTAATCTGCAGCTCCATTTGTTTCTCTAGGCTCAAATTTTAAAGCAATTCCTCCTAACTGGGCCAATAATACGCCATAATCCTATATAATGATTCGGCAAGCCCAAGGAGTCTCTGTCTGGCCGAAAATGTAATTCTATTAATAAGCTATCAGATACAAGCTCCACATGCAAATCAGTTCAAAGTGTTTTTATAAATCTTAACTTACGGCATTACTTTATCCACGACAAAGCTTCTCTTATCGCTAGGGTTTTTGTTACGAAAGCAGAAGGGGTGCGGATGTTCTTTGCAAACCCATTTATAAAAGTTCTATCTTCGTTTTTATAAATCCCCATGATAGAACCTTCATACGCTTTTCTCTATCCCTTCTTCGTGGCACCCTTAATCTAAGTATTTGATACACCTTTTGGCCTCTTCTCTAAAGGGGATTAAGTACTTGAATTCCATAATTTTTTGCATATTCAAATTCATCACCTTCCATCGAGAAATCAACATAATCTTTACCTGTTAAAGATTGCATTTTGTTTAAGATTTGAGAACAAAGGCACTCTAAAGTCATAGTTGCAAGCTTTTCTCTAACATCATGATTGGCACTATCGTTCATAAAACTGAAGTTGACCGCATCAACCTCTTCAAATGCAATGTTTTTTATTCAACTGCATGATGAAACCTCTATGCGATATCTTCACAATAAGTTCTTTGTTTTGCAACTTTCGTCCAGCTCTTTAAAATATATTATGATGGAATACTTGTAACATTTGCAACATTTGTCAAGACACATAGAGCATACCTACATAACCATCCTTACATTTTAAATAACTTGCAGGTGCATGAAATGGTAGAATTATTCGGATTAAAATGCACAATATGCTTCTATTCATTACTTCTGATTCCCATTATATAAGTGTGCAACAGTTAATCAGTTTCTAATCGAAGAATATGTTCAAATAAAACATGCAAGAACTTGGTCTAAAAATTTATGTAAATGACATGAGTATATACTTTTGCAGCATGTTGCAAAATTCCATTATTTTCAATCATAATATGTGATTTTTCTTGAGCGTGCTCAAAAATCATCAACGGCTTCAACGTTACGCATTTTTTCAATTTGCTTATCAAAATGAGTGGTTTTTCTTTGTGATTGGATAATATATATCACATACATCATAAATGTTTTCCTACATTTCTCTGCATTCTTAAGATCATCAATAATTTCAGCATTGCACATTTTTTTAGCTTGCTTCTTATAATGACCAACAAATTTAAATAAAGTCATAGTCTTATATGTCATATCTTGAAATACATTACTCGTGATCTCACTTTTGTATAAATATAATTTCCGCAGAGAAAAAATCACGGTAATATGTAAGACAATATCTATGACGTATGTCGTAAGCAATACATATTATTCAACCATTTGTTACCACCCAAGCTCCACTCCTAACATATAACTTTCCAAATACTCTCCATTTCAATTTTAATTTCACAATGATATATAAACTTATGCCAATATTTATTGTGAAGACTTGACTTTTCAAGAAGATGTGTAATATAATACGTAACATTTTTCCCAATATTCCATACACATAAACGATTATTAGAATTTGGAAAAACAATTGTAGTAATATTTGCCATAGCATGATCTTGATCAATGAAAATAGTCTTTGGTGCTTCATTACTCATTACCTCTAAAAAGGATTGAAATGCCCAAACAAAAGAAGTAATAGCTCCATTCATCAGAAATGCACAACCAAATAAAACATTTATCCAATGATAATTCAAGCCAACAAAAAACGCACACAATAATAAGTAGTATCAAATACTACAACATCTCCAAAACTATCATAATCTAACTTAGATACACCATCAAACCAAAAAGTATTAGTCGATCTATATTCCTCATCCAATTGAAATGTATAAGAAAAATTGTTTCAATTTGATTGTAAACAATTAAAATAGTAGATGAGGTTTTGACAATTATCTCCACTAATCAAATTCATTTTTTTTACTGTAAGAAATTTTGACAATCATGTAATGTAAAACTAATATTATTTAGTCCACCCGCTTCATTATAGAATTAAGAATAAGCTTTTGTAGTCCTTATACTGGCCTCAGTCATAAAAATCAAAATACATTTACTAATATCCATAATGTGTCGATATGATCGTATAAAATGTTATTGCTTTTCATCAATATCTTCAAACTTAGTAACTTCCCAAACTTCATCTTCGATTTAAAATTTGATGCAAGTTTAACATCTAATTCTCTTCACTTTCCTATAAACATCTCTTTATTTATGAGGTGGGATTGGTAGGAGAATGTCTTTCATAATTACATACAAAGTATATCTTTACAATACTCATTTACTGTTGTTCGTTTTTTTATCATTTTCACACTTCAAATCATTTACAAATTGCATATGCATTGTCTCATTAGCAAACACCATTCAAATTCTAAATTCAAATTCTTCATTAACATTATGCACGATGATAGTATCTTTTGAAATCTCTACAATTTAAAGAAAATATATAATCATTTAAAGAAGAAAAATAAAGTAAATACAAATTTAATTTACAAACACAAGTTTTGGTGTCCATCGATATTGGGTTTTTCATAATTACAATCTCATAATCACTCCCACCGTCCAACAACCTTCTAGCCAACATATTATGTTAATATAAACAACAATTACCTATTAGCAAATAATAACTAAAATTGAAAACAAAATAACAATAGAAATAATAATTATCAATTTAGATTGCTAACAGCTAGAGCACTACCTAGCCTTACCAAGAAAAGGGCAACATAGAAACTAGATTGTCAAACATGTTAGGTGCACTTTAAGAACAAAGGTAAACATAAAAGCCCAGAGTTTTTCTCATTCGAAACTTATGCATCAACAATAATAACAGCCCAAATCATGAAAAATCAGTTTAGATTTAAAGTAATAACATCACCGTCATCCACTACTCAATTCCACAGAGATAATATACACAACAAAGTAATTTAAAGAAACAAGCATTTTTTTGGTCCTCCTAGATTTTAGGTTCAAATCACCCAAAATAAAAACGACATAAATTAATCAAATATTCTCAAATTTCAAAATATATCGACTGGACACTAAATAAAGACACTAGATAAAGGAGAAAAAAAAATAGCAGTTTTTTATTCATTTCTATAGCTCAAAATGGCATTCAAGCACTTCAACAGTTAAATCATATAAATGAAAGCTATATACATGATTAATTGTTCTACCACAACCAATCAATAATTATAGAAATTGAAAATCAGTATCTTTCACTTTCACATGTATCCTTCCCCAACTACTAGTATGAATCACTACACAAGACATATGTACAAGAAAGTGACTATAACATAGATTTAGTGTACAAACGCATATTTTTCGTCATCATATGAGGTTAAATTATAATAAAATTAAGAGTTAGATCTTTTTCAATACTTGCTATTGCCAAGCTTAATATGCAATTCATGAAAATACACTCATATTCTAACATTTTCCCATACCCTGCAATAGCATAAGAACCTATTAATAATCCTAATAATACCCTAAAATAGAGTACTTAAGCAATGAGCATATCAAAAATTCCTAATGCCAACTAGGGGTGAGCGCGGTTCCCGGGTAGAACCAAACCGGAGGGTCCGGTGTGGTTCCCTATTCTAAAGGGGCAGGTTTCGGTTCCCGGTTCCCTTTTCTGGAAACTGGCCCCTTTAGAACTAGTTAGGGTTCCTTAAAAGTTAAAATCCCCAAATCAACAGTTCAGTTCTCCTCTCTCGTTCTCTGCCTCTACCCCTTCCCCGACGCCACTTGCCCTCGATGCCGCCACTGGATGCCGCTCGCCCTTGATGCCGCCGCAGAACGCCACTCGTCCTGTCGCTAGACGCCAGTCGCCCCCCGCTCGCCCAGCCCTTTCCTCTCTCGACGCCGTCAGCCCCCTCTCACCCCACAGCTCAGCCATTGGACATCACTCGCCCTTGACGCTACTGCTGGACACAGCTCGTTCCCCCTGGTGGACGCCGCTCGCCGCTCGCCCAGTTGCCCCTAACGCCACTCACTGCTCGCCCAGCCGCCCCCAACGCCTCTCACCGCTCGCCTTTCGTGTCGGTAATCTCTGCCGCCCCCTCTCTCCGTCGTTTTGCAAAGTGTCGCAAAACTAAGCAAAGCCCTTTGCTGTCCTGCGGATTTCAGTTCTCCTTTAGTGTCATTTTTTTGCGCGGCCTGTGCATTTCGTTCGGAAGAGAGGAGTGTGAAGGTGGGTATATTCAGGGGAGCATTTACGACATTCAATCAAGTCAAAAAGTTTGGACAACGTAGAAATTGAAAATGAGTTGAGACAATTCATTTGCTTATTAACAAAGAGTTGGCTTCTGTTGCAATTCATGATATGCTATGGCTTTTTGTTGATTTACTTTCTTGGAACCATTGTCTCCTGGCGTATCTTGGCTCTGATTGGTAGTGCCTCAATTCCATCTTTTTATGTTATGTGGTGAATGAGTTGGAAAATATCAAAAAGTCATTTTTGATGATTTCATCTTCAGGATGCACTCCCCGTGTCATACAAATTTTGGGTTTGTTCTTTGTTCCAAAGTCTCCTAGATGGCTGGCAAGTTGTTAGTGGAGTAGAGGCATAGGCATTAACATTTCAGTGGCAATCCACTTTGACACACAATCGAATTGGTGTAGATTGCCATTCTAAGTATATGCTAGTTGTGTAGAATCATAGAACTCAATGACGAAGCCAAGATTATGAACTTTTCATTGTAAGAATAGCATAAAGTCATTCGCAAGTAAAAGTCCACCGAGAGAAGGAGTTTGAAGTCACATTGAAGAGGTAAAGTTTAAAGGAAAAAAAGAACACTTTGATCGATTTCGCAAAATTGTAGTCTTTTAGTTGTCTCTCTTGAGTTCTTTAATTATGAAATTATTTGAAAATGTTTCGCTTTGTTTCTCTTTCTCGAATTGATATTTAGTTCCGTTTTTTGTAGCCATTTGGTTTATTATAATCACATAACTACTTTTTTTTATGTGTTCTCTTATGCAACCATCTGGTCAAGATCAATGTTATCAAGATTTTTTGGCAGAGCACTTTTTGGTGTTTCTAGGATAAAGTCTTCTGCTGGGACTATTGCTGCTGCTTCTGTAGCTACATCTGGGACAGGACACAACCTTCTCAAGGAATTCTTTCAAGCAGATAGAAACCTAGAGAATGAGACTCCCAATGTCTACGTGCATTGCTGGTACATCAAGAAGCGTATATCTGAACAAGTTGAAATTATCCCCCCCTCCTCTGTATCTTTCTTAGTCATGTAGATTCAAAACTAATTATTATGATGATTTCCAGGTACATCGAGTTTGGGGGAGCGGTGGCAAGGCTAACTTTGCTCATGTGCCTCAATTTGTTTCACTTTGAGCATTCGATGGATCTAACAACTTTAAGACTGGAGTAATTGGTAACATCGTCAAAAGTTTAACCGAGTGAAGGCAAATCTACATCTTCTTGCTTAAACATTAAACCTTTTAAAACTAAGTCTAGAAGTAATTCATGACATCCTATCATGGCAATTACTAAGTCATTTTCCTGACATCAGAATTTGCGTAAATGTTGTAGGTTTACTGAGGGAACCAAAGTGGAGTCACTTGAGAGATTTGCACAAAGCCATTAAGCAAAGTGAATGGGCTCTGGTTTCTACTGATCCAGCAGTGCAGTCACTTGGAAGTAATCAAGAGGTTTGGTTTCTCAAGACCCCTTAAAATGAATATGCATGAAAACACTCTCACAGCCTTATGGGTTGTTAATTAAACTTTTACCTGTCAAATTCTATTTTCTTAGGCTCATGTGTTCAAAGCTGGAAGCGGATGCGCGGCCTTCCTGGCAAACTACGACACGAAGTATTCTGTCAAAGTCAATTTTGGAAACGGGCAATATGACTTGCCGCCTTGGTCCATTAGCATTCTTCCAGACTGCAAAATTGCTGTTTACAACACTGCAAGGGTAAGGCACAAACCATTTGGTGTCTCTTTGTGGAAGCTTTTTAATAAGTTTTGTCACAAATTTCCAAAGTAGGCCGATAATGAGTTGGCTGATTTTAGAGGATGCCTTGATATTATTCCACAGAAATGCTCTGAACTTGAGATTAGTGTTTTTCAATGTCAAATTTTTGTTAGTGCTTTTTCTGGACCTTGTTGTTTTGCCATCGCTGTTTTGCCATCGACGATGCTGCTGTTCGGACTTCGATGACGAGCTGCCATGGAAAAAAGTCCCACGTGTCGCTATTCAATTTTATTTGTTTTGTATTCTCTCTCATAAATGACAAGCTTCTTTATTATTGTTGCGTTCATTTTCGTTTTGTTAAACTAAAAATGAAAAAAAAAAAAAAAACTGTTGGACCTTGGAACTGACCTTGGAACCTGTACCCGATGGTAGGTTCCAGGTTCGAGGCGGAACCTATAAGGAACCTGGAACCGCTCACCCCTAATGCCAACGCAGCATTCTCAATCTTGTCTCTCTAAAGCACCTACAAGAAATTGCACATAGCTATTTTTCAAATAAAAGCTAGTTGGTTACATGGAAGTTTTTGTAAAGGCAACTAAAATAAAACAAGATCCATTGAATCAAAATGCGTCAAAACAGCCAATACCAACCAAAAAGAAATATAAGGGCCTGCATGTTTTTATTCTTTATTTCTGTTTCTGAACACTTTTTTTGTTTTTTTGTTCCTGGGAACAAAAAAAGAACAGAAACGCGTTTGGTTGCGTTTCTGTTCTTTTTTTTTTTTCTTGTTCCCGGAACAAAATTGAAACAACAAAAAGAAACAAAAAAAACTTACTTCTGAAATCTAGAAACACTTCTTGAAGCCCTAAAAAGAACAAAAATAAAAGAACAAAACCGGAAGACTTCGGGCTTCGTTTTCGTGCCCTTCTCTTTCGTTCATGCTCTCCCTTTTCCGGCGTCTCTCCCTTCTCTCCGGCGCCTCCCACTTGGCTGACTCTCCGGCGACTCCCCACTCCGCTGACTCTCTAGCGCCTCCCCACTCGGCTGACTCTCCGGCGCCGACAGGTGGTGCTCCTTCACCGGCTGAAGCTTCCGAATCCAGGTACGCTCGCAAATCTGAGCCACCTTCTGCTGCTCCTCCTTCTCCGTTCGACGAGGGCTTCGGCGAGCGCCACCCCTCGCAAATCTGAGCCACCTTCGCCAACAGCAGGGGCGCTCGCTCGAGCGACAGCTTGCTGGAGCTGCTCTGCCGAGCTTGAGCTGTTGTGGTCGCTCGACAGAGCAGCTATGGTCGCTCGAGCGGCGGAGCAGCCTCTCGCCAGCCTTGAGCGAGCGTAACGAGCCCCAAGCGAGCCGTCGCCCGGATCTGCGGATCCGGGGGCGACGGCCGCTCGCCGGAGCTGCTTTGCTCGCTCGGTAGAGCAGCACAGCGCAGCTCGCTCAAGCGTGGCTGCTCTGCCGAGCGAGCAGAGCAACGGAGCAACACTCGAGCGAGCGTCGCTGCTCTGCCGGCTCGCTCGAGCGTGGCTGCTCTGTCGAGCGCGCAGAGCAGCGCAACTCGCTCGAGCGTAGCTGCTGCTCTACCGAGCGAGCAGAGCAGCGCAGCGATGCTCGAGCGAGCTGCTCTTCCAGCTCGCTCGAGCGAGCTGAGAGGTGCTCAACAATCACTGTCGGGAAGCTCTCTCAAAGGTAATAGCTCACTATTGATGTTTCTAGTTGTCCAGCATTCTGATGTGCTGCAAAGCTTTAGGTAGGGTCTGCGTCAGGGGTGGTTTATTATGTTTACATCCCTACTGAGCTCACCTGGTGCTTGTGCAACAATATTTTTTTCCAAGTAACTTACATGCCAGTTGAAATTTTGCAGCACCACGATTGTTTTTCTCACTTTCGTCTTTCCGGAGCAAGGCAAGAGACTTGAAGGTTTACCACTGAGTCTCTCGTAGCGATAGTGTTCTGATTTTTCCATTTCTCAGTGATTTGGTGTAAAGGAGGAATTCATGCTAGATGAAGATGTTTAGTTGGGCATGCTTAAGATTTGCATGAGATCCACTATTTATCACAAGTACACGTATCCACCAAATAAGTTATGCTGCTTGGCCAAGTTGAATATGCCGTATGTTGTGTGGAAGTTCTCACGGGCACGGCACCAAATCTGATTTTGGTATTGTATAGACCGCATTTATTCCGTATGTGAAATATGTATCAGAATATGGAACCATTCTGTTATTGAGAGTGATAGTTTGGGAAGTGAAGTTGGATGATGTGATCATGTGCAAGCGGGTGTTATATTTTTTTGCATATCTTCTCCTCTACTTTCTTTCCTCTCGCTATATCACGAGACTCACGAGTGGCCTGGGAACCTGGATTCGGAGTTAACATGTTCAGAATTGTATTCTCTTGCGAACAATATCCCAGGTCATCAAAAGCAGCCTAGTACTTGAAAATGAATTTCCCAGTCGGGCAAAGTATAGTGCATTTTGTTTCCCAAGCATTGCTAAAACAGAGATTCTATTGATCCAAACAGGAAAAAGACTGCACAGTTGAAATATGTGAAGTATCTGTTACTTAACACAAATGAAAGGAAGCCCCATAAGTGAAATTGCGAAAGAGAATTTTACTGATTTTCATGGGTTTTAACTGTCACTCAGAGCATACAATTAATTTTATCAGATAAATGCAGCCTTGGTCCTCTGTCCTTGCATTTAACTGTGAAAACATATGACTAGTTGCAGAGGATGAACATGAGAGATGAAGGGAATTTCATGCATAGAGCATGGAGGGTGCAAAGAGTAAAAAACCAACAGTGACATGTACAAGCACCTTTCAAAGTCATTTAGCTACTATCTTAATGGAACTCAGTCCTTTTTTTCTGGTTATTTTCTTATAGGGAAGATCAGACCAAACCGAGTAACTTGCTTTGAACAACTCCAACTAAATTGTACCAAATTAGACCCTCAAATTATTAGCTTTGTGAGACTGTATACATGTGTCTATGTGCTTTAACAGCCAAACCGAAGTTATGCAACCAAGATACATATTGATTCTTGTCGATCGAAACAAAACCTAACTGAATAATTTGGTCGTGAATTTTTCCCTTTCGACTTTAAAAGGCAGCATTGTTCCTTCTCCATCATTACCTTCACCTTTTTCCCGCCAAAAACCAATTGACCATTGGCATACTCTTTCACCATTCCAAAGGTACTCATATCCCTGTCTTTCAATTGAACTTTGATGCTTGTCATGACCCTTCGCTGATATACTGATAGAGAAGGGATTGCATAAACTAATTATCTCCAACTTCCATAGCCATGTCTTACGAGTCAAAGTTCTTATTGTATAGCTGCCAGAATTCACGAAAAATGAAAGAAAAAAAATGTGGAGCAGCTATGAATAATCTCGCTGCTGACAAATGGAGAGGCCCATTTTGCTTTGGCCTAAAGATATCACAAAAAAGAGCCCTAAGCTTGGCTAAGAGAGAACTCAATGTTTGGAGTTTACACGTGGCTTTAGAATCGTGTATTTCCATGTTGGAAATATTTTTCTTCACTCACCATTATCAAAATTAAATTGATGAGCATTTCATGAGAATGAGAATTCAATATCAAGTTTATATGTTATAAAAATAAAAAAATAAAAAAAAGTACTTGAAAAAAATTTGATACAAACTTTACTTACAAAATTTTCTACCAAGTATGCCATATGATCATGTTCAAAATGTTTGTCTTCACTCACCATGAATAAAATAAAATTAATGAGCATTTCATGAGAATGACAATTCAATATCAAGTTTAAACTTTATTTTAAAAAAGCATTTTTTTTTTAAATTTAAAAACAGAAATTTTGTACAGTTTACCAAACGTGTTTCTGTTCTTTTTCTATTCTAGGAACAGAAATTGATTGCAGTTACCAAACGTGTTTCTGTTCTTTTTTTATTTCAAGAACAGTTTTTTTTTACACTTACCAAACGCGTTCTTTTGTTCAAAAACTGTTCCCCGGAACAGAAACACTTTTTTTTATTTCTGTTCCTTGGAACAATTTTTTAACAGAAACGTTACCAAACGCGCCCTAGGTGCTAGGCATATAAAACAAGATCTATTGATTCAAAAATATACTTTGCAATGCTTGGAAGATCAATAATAAGCAGGGAATGCATTACATGGACATAATAACAACAATTGCAAATCAAGCATGACAAATTAGGAGGGACAAACTACATATTCATATTCCAAAAATGCTGATCGGCATTTAATACTTGTTGGAAGAACATCTTATAAGGTAATCATTGCCTAGAATAGAGCACGGGCACTCATAAATAACAATAGAATTGAGTAAAACGAGGCATTGGCCTCTTCTATGACATACGTGTAGAGTCAAGTGCATATTAATCTTCACAACTAACATAATCATATTCTTTTCTAAAAAGTCTAGTTACTAACTTACTATTTCCATCACTCTTCAAAGTCACTCCTAAACATGTTATTCACCCTTTCATGTCCTATGGTCTACATGCGCCCAATGAAAAAAGACAAAAACCCATACCAAAAACTAAAAAGAAAATGTCACAATTAAAATTTCCATTATGAATCCTAAACAGTAATCAATAGAAAGGTGGAACTTGATAATTGAAAACCTCATGCATCACTCATACATGTGTTTCCTTCTTTTTTCACTTCAGTAAAAACAACATAAGTATGCAAACACAACATTTATGATAGTCATTCAACTAGAAATACCGTATAATCAGGCAAAAGACTTAGTGCAATGTTGGGAAGCAATCCATGATTTTTCTTCCCAAATAATTGTTCGACTAGGTTTAAGATATATAAAAATACCATTAGATTCTAAAAGCAAAATGTTTAATGACTTATTCTCCCAACTAAACCACTCCACTTGGCCACACTTTCTTCCACATGCAAATCACTAATCAAGGCAAAATGACTGTCAAACTAATAAATAGTACATCATAACAAGGAATGTAATTATCATTCCTATAACATCCCATTCAACAGAACGGGCAATCTTTACAACACAATCATCATCACTAAATCAGCTAAAAAATGAATCAACTTTGGTTTAGGTTAATAATTTACAATTTCATGATCTGCAAGAATAGTTCGATTTATCCGGCAAAAGGAAGCCTGCATAGGGAAGACCATAGAATCAGCCAAAGATGATAGCACCATGTCAATAACCAATCCAATCCATGCTTTTTCTTCCCACAAAAATGTCCAGATCAAGATACGTGCATATGCTATCAAATTCTACAACAAATTGCCAAATCACTAAATTGTCTTTTGACTAAGCTACGCCAACCAGTTTAATGATAACTTCCCTCCAAACTTTACTAACCAAAGCAAGACAACTATGATTGCACAAGCAATCTATCTATTCATCAATTCATACTTCCAACAAATTTAGCAGACCTACAAATTCAATACATGAACCACGTATTTGTCAATACTTATTGGCCGAAACGGAGTACTCTTGCCACAAATAACAGTCTCACAGGGCAATAATTTGATTTCTTGATGAAAGGAATCCCGACGACACAAAGGAAAATTCGATATCGCTATCGTTTCAATCCATCAAAACATAATCTTTCAACAGAATGGAGTGATTATTCCTCAAATTTGATGAGGTTTCATATATATATATATATAGAGAGAGAGAGAGAGAGAGGGACCAACCTTTCGAAGCTGTAAGAAAACGAGGACGTGAGGTAAGGCTCCTCGAAAAGATGATTGAGAGAATTGTGGACAGGGCAAGGTGTGACGGTGAGTTCATCAGAGGGAGCAATTAATCTCTACATTAGAGATAGCTGGAGGTGGAGGTAGAGGGGGCCTAGGACCTAGATGCGACTGGGAAGGTGGAGGGGGCTCGGGACCCAGCTGTGACCAATAGGGCTCTCAGTGGAGGCGATGTGCCAAAGGCAAATGACTAGCGAGGCTTTTGGGGAGCCGAAGGTAAAGGCGATGGGACACGCAAAGAAAGAAACAGAGGCGGTTGGGGTGTTCTTCTCTGAGGAAAAAAAAAACCCTAAAAATTGTAGTGAGGAGAGAGGAATTTTTAAGTTGGAGTTTGGCATTTACTGCTCTATCCTTTTTTCTGCCACCAAGCCAAGCCAACCAGCCGAAAACCAAGTAGGAGAAAGATAAAAATAAAACTCTTCTATTTTCCAGCAAGTTCCACTCATAGGATACGTGTCAATATCTAAGTAGCGCATACGCACCACGTTAGTGGATGACGTGGCACGGTGATACTATGGAATATTTTCTCCACATAGAGGGAGTATCATTGGACAATATGAACCAAAGCTAGATTGAGAAACCTACCAAGCTTTTAGAATGCAAAGGAGACATGAATCAGTTGGAGCATGCGTCAAATAAGAGGAGATCAAAGGGCAATATAGGCCAAAGCTAACAAGAATGTACTTTAGTTCTTCAATTGAAAAGTTTGTAACATCCCAAATCTCACATCAAAGAATCATTCTCCGTAAATTAATACTTAAGGAAAGTCCAATCTCAAACAGTGATCACCTTATGAAATTAGCCATAGTACTTCTCTCCGAAGGCTTGGCCCTCAGGAATAGGCCTAGTCATTACAAGGTGGTATTGGAATTTTGCAGCGTCGACCAAATATATAAATGCTTAAAGTGCTTGTTGTTGAAATTTCCACATTATCTACTTTAAATCCAATCCGCACACCATTTGCTTTCCGACACTTTCCATGTTACCTAGCAACTTGAAAGTTGATCTCCAAAAGCGATATCGTCATTGACACCATCTAATCTCAAAGTCTGGAAAAATTCATGGATTTGCAACATATAAATGCTTAAAGTGCTTGTTGTTGAAAGTTCTAGTTTATCTATCTCAAATCTTATCCGCACCCCATATGCTTCTGACACTTCCCATGTTATCTAGCTACAGGAAAGTTGATCTCCAAAAGCGATATCGTCACCGACATTGTCTAATCTGAAAGCTGGCAAATCCAAGGCTTTGCAATCAATAGGGATCTCTTCTTGATCTCTTTGTTATTATCTTTTCACTTCTTCCACCTGTTAATATCATTTTGAATGGTCCATATGAACCAATCACTTCCACCACCACAGATTGGTTAGGGTCAAATACGTATCAGATCGCAACACAGAATCGGATATATAATCAGGAATAATTAACTTAAATAACCTTTTACAATTTGCCACGAGATTTAGTAAACCCATTTAGTATATGTTGTATTAATTATCTCTAGCTTTATAAGCTGGGTGAAGCTGTCGCATTACATAATTATCCATGTTGGCTGCAATGAAATGGTTCGATTGATTTAGCCCAATAATAAGTACAAGTCCAATTCCTTAGATCCATTCGTACGCAGATCACTACACATGTCAGGCCCATCTTTGCTTGATGAGGTGAAACGTCCATTCATGCTAGAGTGCCATTCATTTTGCTAAAACTACAACAGAATCTCATGGCCACTTCTTTAAGAAATTGCCTGAGACGTCAGTATAGCTTTTAATGCACTGATTGACCTCCTATTGAGTATAATTCATACTTTAAAAGTTGAACCATTCTAAATTGAATATGCTTAACAATTGCGCCAAGCATAATCGTTCACACGACGATAGAATATTAAGGTATAACAAAGTTGTTGTGATGTACAATCTCATATATTTGGCGGGCCATTAGGGAAGAATAAAAAAGGGGAAGATTGTGAGAGTGGACTCTGTGTCACCATCCATATTCAACTTTGGTCGTAGAATATGTAAATTGAGTCTTTTGCAGTTCAAGAATGCCGAATCTTATCTCAATCGTTATCTATCAAAACTACTCAACGTAAGTATTTTGGCTTGAACAGGACATTTGGTACACTTGGCTCTTCTCAGATTTAGGGGAAAATACATGCAAGGGTCCGGACTCATTTAATAGGTCAATAGACTCCTTGTGCCGAAAAATCCCGATTCAAGTAGTCATTTATCTAATGTCTCCCAAGAATCAGGTTTGTTATCGCTGAAAGATGTAGTCCCTGAAGTAATTTTGCGGTCTAAAAATCGATTCAGTGTTGGAGATCAACGCATGGCTTTCGTGTTGTTACTTGAGTACTAGAGGATGCAAATCACGGTGTCGAGTCTTTGAAATTTAGAAAAGCTAAGTCTATGATATGAAACCAGATGATGCATAGGGTAACTACAAAGAAACTCGAGGATGATTCATGTGAATTTCTCGATTATTTAAGGAGATGTTATTGTAGAAAAAATTGGGATTCTTTGTGGCTAAGCTAAAATATAAATTATCAATTAACAAATTATTTATCAAATTTGCCCATGCGCCATGCACTGTCCTTCGCAGAAAATCTGTTCTTAAGTAAAAGGAATTCGAATTTTCACCCTTCTTAATTGGAGGGAACTTAGTTTAATCTTTTTTTTTTTTTTTGGGCATATGAATGATGCCCACACTTATATTTGATTTGGTTTGTGCATTGATGATGCATCTAACTTGAAACCCATCACTCAAAGACACGATTAAAGACTTTTTTCCCCAACCGGGACATATGTAAGTAATGTTCATTTTTATAAGTTGCCGATGAAAATCGATTTAAAGAGCATAGGAAAAAAAGTGGCCTCTTAAATCGATCAAGTGATAAATATTTTGGCATGACAATAATTCACATCGAAATGCGTAAAATAGGGGTGTCGCGCGCATTACGCTAAGATTCGTCTTCACTCAAATCATGTCAAGCCCTATCCTTTTCCACGTTAATCTCGTCTATTATTTGTCATCGAAACATAAAGGCTAGTGGCCTGGCCCCTAACAAAGTTTTTGTCGCATTAATGTCCAACTACCAATATTTATCTCGGCACGATCTCAAGATGACCCGCATGGAAACATAAAAATAGTCGAATAAGCATGACACAATAAGATACGATATGCTTTAATTACAAATCAGTTTCGCCGAAAAATCTCAACTTTCAAATTTTCATTATAAGCCAATCATCTTGCAAGGAAAATAAAATCAAGTCATCCTAAATAAAAATTCAAAATTCGAGCCTGCATAAATTACAAACAGGGTTAATATCATAAAAAATCTCGAACCGATACATTTATAACAAATTTACTCAAAACTAATTTTTTTAACTATCGAAATCCCCTAAATTGATATGCATTTAATAAATTTACTCTAAATTAATTTTTTGATCTTCAAAAACTCCAAACTAATATATCTGTGACAAATTTATCTTCCATTATTTTCCGTTAAATTTGATTAACATTACGAAAAATCACAAATTATTAAACCTTAAGTCGGTATACCTGTCAACCGTCTTATATCATTCAACTCAACAATTTAATAGTAAGATTTAACGAATATTAACATAGTTAAATTTATCATAAATATATCAATTTGGAATGGTCTAGGATAATCTTCGTCGATTTGGGATTTTTTGTGATAATGTTGTTTAATCATGCGTTGGTGGAGATGGTGAGCATAGATGGTGATTGGAGAATTCCTGTCCACGCAAACCCGCATTGAGATGGTGGCGCCCCCAGCCGTCCTCCTTGTCCTTCGGAAGCAGACCACACAAACCTAATCGCGACCGCATGAGATTTAAAGGCGCCTAGTGGCGATCGCGCACTCAATAATTTGCGGAGACGAACGAGGGTAAAAGCAAGGTTCTCTTTTCGCATGATCAATTCGCTTCAGCGGATTAGCGCTCTCGAGGAAAAGATACGATGATGTCGCCGGTCGGGGCCCGCTCGAGGAGGGAGGGGGAATAAAGGCACATGATGGCATCGTGGAGACGGCGGCGTGTTCTGTGCAGTTGCATGTGACCGTCTCTTTCACGAAAGGCCCTGATTCAGACATGAATTACCATTCATCGATCTGTTCTTTCGATTAGAACTCATTTTCAGGAGTTCCTTTTCAGAAGAATTATCGAAATAGCATTTGCTTAGGGACAAAAATCAGCGAGCTTTGATCAAGAAAGAAAGACTACTTCCCCGATTGATAAGAAAGAAGCGAGTTTTCCCGACTTTTTACTGCGCGTCGGGTTCGAGCGATAGGCCACTCTATGCGTGTTCCCCATCTCTCGTCAATTTTCTTCTCCCTTTCGTTATTCCGGTAAAGGCGGGAAAAGGAATTACGACTTTACGAGAGAGATGAGTTAGAAAGAGAAGGTGAAAAAAAAGGGGAATGAGGGTGGATGACGTCATGGGTGACGTCACGCAGGCATTGATGTGAGGAAGGCGTGGATTCGATTCGATTCGATTCGATTGGGAAACTGACGATGCACGGCCGTGCGTACGACATGCACTCCCCCTTGACGTTTCTCGTATCTTTTGAAAAGCTCAATAACTTATGCCTCCTTTGGCGTCTGCTGCCCCGAAGAAAAGGACGTGGGAAAAATACATAGATAATAGGTATGTGTCTCCGGTGGTTGATTGGTTAAGAAACGCCGAATCTTCCATCGTTAGGTTGAATTTTAATAGTCCAAGCTAGATCTAAGAAATTTATTGTTTTCTTTCTTGAGCAAAACAAACCCCCCACCCGATCCCTCTTTCAACGTATTTTGTTTCAAAGAGTATTTTTTTCGCTATTATCGAGAGAGAGAGAGAGATAATTCGACAATAGAAGAACCAATGCTATTTTTAAGGGAATGTCTGATCCGCCCATTCCTTCTTGCGATCTCATTGGTAGGGACTTCTTGACTTCAAACGCCCTAAAGAAATCTATAGTAATGGGTTCATACATTTATAGGAGGATTGACTGCTTAATGGCTCAAAATATTGAACATGTTGGGATTATTGCCGCCGGGGACGAAGCTAGAACAAAAATGTTGAGGGGGCAATCACCCCCCCACCAACAAAAAAATTTACAAACTTGCTTAAGTGTATTATGTCCTCAAAATAGATTTTATTTTTCCTTTTGTATAGTATTTAATTTTGTTTTATTCCTAAACACGGACACGGAATCGTTGGTTTTTTTTTTTTTTTTTTGAGGGGGTTCATTTTATAACTTCTCTTTCCAAAACTTATAATTTCCTTGATTTGCAAATTTATGAGAAATTAACGATAAACAATTCCAAGTTCCGTACAAATTCCACCTAAAATTTATAATTTAGTTGTTGGAATAGGTTTTTTATTTTTTAAAACCTAAAACCCACCATAACCTTGAACTTACCCTATCGAGCAGGTTCCAAGGTTAACCCAAGTTCTACTTATATTATTAAATGAAAAATTAGAGTGAATTATCACCTTTTTATGACCATTACTGATCACAACTTATATTTGATCATACAAAAAATATGAAATATTAACAAAATAAAAAGTCTCAGTAATAAACTAGAAACTCAAACTAACAGTTCAAAATTATATAATTATCATTAAATATCATGGAATACTATAGGATCGTACAAAAATTAACAAGAAAACGCAAAAACTTATTTCATATTCTAAGTTTCACATCTGAGAACCTAGAATCTTCTTGTCGAAACAAATTTTTCAATATATGAAACCTAAAATTTACTCTGCATATCTTGAAATCTAGACTCATAAAGGTTTCTTACTGATCCGATTCTTTAATTGCAAGTTTTACCCTGCTCATCTTTATGAGAAAGTACTAAATAAAAAACCTCCAATAATGTATTAGAAGGTTCGTCAAAGAGGCCCTCAAGGGGGCATGTTGACATTTAGAGGGAATAAACAAAAATCAAACATTTTTTTCATTTTTTTCAATTTTTTAGCATAAGTGAGTTATAGCCACAGGAAATTTAAATTTTCAAAATAAAACTCAAATCCGAAGATTTTTTTATATATTTTTCTGGTAAATCATTAATTTGGTTCATTCGTATAAATTGGTCCATCCTCCATACACGACCGCTAGGATGGTGACCGAGCGAGATGGCACAGTGTACTTGATTCCACGTGAGACACGTGGAGGGGAGACCGGGTGTATGACATTGATTAGACGCCACCCAAAGAACCATCGAATCAATCCAACGGGTTTTGGAATTTTCTATTTCGGTCCTCATAAAAAAAAAAAACAATTTTCTTCCAACAATGGAGTGATGAAATCTGGGCTTGCCAACCACCGAGCAAGGACCACTGCCATAGTGGCCGTGTAATCATCAATGTCTTCAACCAATGCCAATCATCATCACCATTCAATTGATTCTCATCTAACAATTGTCGAATTGAATCAGCTATCATTGATGAATGACTGAAATTGATGGATCAATCCCAAAAGTCATCTTTGAAAAAGAAGAAGAGGAAGAATAAAACCGAAATGCACGAAGTTTTGGGCATTCATATGTTAGGTACATATGAAAATCGATTGGTTGGTGATGACGATTGGCATTGGTCGAAGACATTAATGATTACACAGTGGTCAGGAGTGATAAGCTATTACGGTAGTGGTCCTTGCGCAGTGGTTGGAGAAGCCCAGACTTCATCACTCCATTGTTGGAAGAAAATTGTTATTTTTTTTAAAAAAAATTTATCCGATCCAGGTATATCCAACCCCCCTAGCTTGGATATCTGCCATTTTATCCGCATTTATCTAGTTTAGAATAAGTCACAAAACACTGGATATAATATTTTGTTATCCTCTTAGGACTTAAATCACAATTACCAAACACAGCCTTATAGTATGAAAGAAGGGAAAAAATTGGGAAAAGGCAAGGTCATTACCTTGCTCCATCATTTGCTCATCTTTGTAATTGAAGTGATTTCGATGAGAACGTGACCATTGCCTTGGCTAGGCAAAATTTGTAAAAGTTATAAGACCAAAATCATACTAAATATATTTAAATTCATATGATGGAATGCTTCAATTATTTCATGTGTAACCAAATACGATTAGTAATGACTTATCCCTAATTTGATAACCCAAATATGAAGTGATATCTCCCGATCAGTTTCTCGATTGTAATTGACTTTGGTTGATATTGTAATTATGAATGAAATTTTTGCGCTAATTTGAATACACCACTTAAACATTCGAAAGAAAATAAATAAATCACGTGATTTTTCCCCCTCTTATCAAAATACATCAATTGTATCATAGTAAACAAGAGCAAACTCAATCGATCGGGAAGACAATTGGACACAAATGTGGAAAATGGGGTGAAGGACGAGTCAACGCTCTCCAATAATTTAAGGGGATCGAAATGAAGAATTTCTCTTAACTCAGGGCCTACAATCGCAAATGGTCCCAAAAAAAACTATTTCATAAAAGAGGTGACGAGCGCCAGCGATTTACGCAACAAGCGGCGTACGTGGCGTCCTCCTACTGGCCCATCATTCAATGTCAACAACCCACCACACGTAACCAAATAATTAACGTATAGGCACCCAATCCGATAATTAGTTGGTCAAGCCGAGATGCACGCTTTGTGTTTTTATTTATAATTTTTTTTAGTTTGAAACTTTCTAACTTGGCTGGTTTATTCCTCGATTCTGCTTTTCTTTTTTTATTTTGTTCTCTCTTCTATCTTCGTCTTTAGGGGTCAGATTCTTTTCGTATGCGTTTAAATAACGCATCCTTATACGTGTCAGTGCTTTTATTTCCCTTTACTCTGCAGACCCTATGTTAAGTTGATATTTTAAGATCATACATTTTAAATTGGTGTGCATGTGCTACAATTACCCTAAATTATTTTTTTACGTCACAAAAAATTCCAAATTGGCACCTCATGACACATTTTCTCGAACCAATTTTCGTGTTGCTAAAAATTCTTAAAAAGAAATCAATTCAAGGTTAATGTGCACAAATGTACTAGTTTAAGAATAGTTTACCTTTTCTATTTAGCAGAACGGCTAATTACTTTTTAAGTTACATGGCCACTTTTAGCATTATTGGAGAAACATATTAAGCAGCACTTCAAATCATCTCATATATATCCTCAAATTTTCTTTTTTTGTAAATTTTTAAGCCATATTTATTTTGATTAGATATTTAAACGCAACTGTGAAAAGCGAATCTCTCGACACCATCCGTATGACAACCCTTTGAGTTTCTCCACAATTATATATGTCTCGGTCAACGCCCCTAAAATCAACAAAAGTATTTTATTAACTCACGCGCTTGCTTGCTTGGGCAATTATTAAATAATGAAAGCCCAAAAGAATTCAACGAAAATATATGTTTTCGTCCACAAAAATATTTTATTAACTCGCACGCTCGCTCGCTCGTGTTGGCAATTATTAATTGGCCAATATCCAAAGGAATTTGACCAAAAAAGAAAATATGTTAGACGTAACTCCATTGTCTTTAATTTCGATTTTTGGACGGCAGCCACAGGTTGCAAATGGGGGCGCAATATTTTCTTATGATATGGGTATTAGCTGAATCTTCGGGACATGTCAAAAATATTGGAAGGTAAATAAAGAAATATTTCCTATAATAAACTTGCCATTATGATATTATTTTTCCTAGCTATTTTTCGAATTAAATGAACTTCAACGTGTATTGTGTATATATAAATATATAATATAATATAATATAATATAATATAATATAATATAATGTAGAGTAGACCGTGTGATACGTGCATACATCTTTTACCAAATAAACCTAAGCTATTCCAACCATCTTTCATATCCGTTATCCCTCCACCACCGTCACCTCCACCACTGCCACATACTCTCTCTATATATTAATGTTGGATTTTTCATGATATCAATCCTTACTTTATACTATGTAGTTCAATCATGCGTTGGTGGAGACGGCGAGCATCGATGATCATTGGACAATTCATGGATAATTCCTGTCCAAGCAAATCCACATTGAGATAGCTCCTTTCCCCTGCCCTTCCGGAGCATACCACACAAACCTAATCTCGACTGCATGGGGATTAAAGGGGCCTAGTGGCGGTCGCGCTCTCAATAATTGCGGAGATGAATAAGATTAAAGTTCCTCCAGCACCAAAAAAAAAAAAAAAAAAAAAAAGATTATAGTGAGGTCTCTTTTCGCTAAAGCGGATTGGCGATCTTGAGCAAAAGATACGATGATGTCTGTCGGGCCCAGCGCCGGAGGGGGGAATAAAGGCACACGATGACCTCGCGGAGACGGTGGCATGTTCTGTCCACGTGACCGTCCCTTTCGCGAAAGACCCTGATTCACGACATGAATTGCCACCCATCGGTCGGTTTTTTTGGGCGGAAAACCATTTTCGAGGGAATATTTTTTTCAGGCTTTTCGGGCGGTAGAAGGATCGGAAAATTAATGAAAAGCATTTTTCTATGAACAGAATATAAAAGACCCGGATATAAAAGTAAATGTCTTTTTCTTTTGATAAGAAGGAAATTAGTTGTTTACGACTCCATTCATTTTGTAGAAAATATAACATTTCTGAAAAATATTATTCAGAAAATTATTTTTCTAGCAAAATGTAATTATTTTCTAATGTTGGTCGAAACATGAAAAGAAACGGAAAATATTTTCCACTGTTCAATAAGAAAAATCTGTTCCTACATGCACTCTTTTTCAATAAATTTTTTTATTATTTTATTTTTAAATATATAATTTTTAATTATTTTTATATTTTTAAAAAATTGACTTAAATTATTTTATATTTTTCCTTTTCTTTTCTTTCTTTTTGTCTTCTTCTTCTTCGGCTGATCATTGGCCATAGCGACGATCGACAACTAACTGAAGGCGAGCTCAAGCTCACCGCTTGCTTAGCTTGCCGATCTGGCCAACAATGAGCTTGCTTGGCTTCAACAATGAGCTAGCTTGCTGAAGCCAAGCAAGCAATGAGTCAGATTGATGAGTCTAGAGCCCTAGCTCGTTGTTGATTAGGCAAGCGGTGAGTCTCGTGCTTGCCTAAGGTCGGCATGTGAGAGCGGCGAGCTCGAGGCTCACTTATGGCCAATCGCTAGCCGTCATCATGGTTGGCGATCAGCCAAGACATAACTAAAAAATATATTGATCTGAAAATTTTAAAAAATAAAAGAAAAATGAAAAGGTTAATATCGATATAAGATATGAAAAAGTGAGTGAGGAAAATATTTTCTTATTTCTTAAAAGTTAAAAAATAATATTTTTTAATTAATTTATTTTTCATGAAATAAATATCGAAAAATTTGAATAATATTTTTACAAGTTATTTTTTATGGAACGAAAAGAGTCCCATGGCTAGAGACCCCTATGGGGAGATCTGTGATTGTTCCCTACCTATCATCAATTTCTTTTCATTTTATATTTTTCCGATGAGGCGGGAAAAAGGAAGTACGGAGAAACGGGGCGGGTGACGTCATGGGTGACGTCACGATGGCAGCGACGTCAGGAAGGAGTGGGATTGGATTGGGAAACTGACAGGCGCGGCGGTGCGCACGACATGCACTCCGCCCCCGACGTTTCTTGTTCCTTCTGAAAAGCTGAATAGCTTGTGCATGGATAATAGACATGTCCCCGGCGATTGATTGGTTTAGAAATACCAAAACTTTCCTCGTTAGATTGAAATTTAATATGCCCCGGCCCCCGAGCTAGACGTGGGACATTTCCCCGAGTGATTTATTGGTTTAGAAATGCCGAATCCTTCGTCATTTGATTGAAATTTAATATGCCCCGAGCTAGACGGTGGAAAATTCCTTCGCCTCTCGATCTAAGAAACTTATTATTTTCTTTCTTGAGTAGAACGCCAGCCGCCCCACCTACCCTGCCCCCCTTTTTTTTTTATGAGTTTTGCTTTGAGGAATACTTTTAACTATCATCGAGAGAGATAATCCAACGACAATAGAGCCGCACTATCTTTTACAAGGCGACAAATTCGAGTTGTCAAGTGAGAATGTACAATCCCCTTGTGCTTTCTATAGGGATTTCTTGACTTTTAACTTGCTAGAGAAATCTGCAATAATGAATTCATATAGGAGGATCGAGTACTTAATTGACTAGAAATCAAACGGTGTCGAGATCTGCTTTGCCGATGATAGAGCTATAACAAAAATAAACAGAGAGGGCAATTACCATCTACTAACAAGTAAATTTGCAACCGGCTTAAGTAAGTGTATTATATCTTCGAAATACATTTTATTTTTATTTTTGTATAGTATTTAATTTTGTTTTATTCCTGAACATAGACATGAAAACGGCGGGTGTTTTTCTTTTTGTCATTTTATTTTTCTTTCCAAAATTTGAAATTTCCTTGACTCTCAAATTTTTGAGAAAGTACCAAATGAATAATCTCCAATAGTGGATTAGAAGGGTCTTCAAAGAGGCCCTCAGGGGGGCAAGTTGACATTTAGAGGGAATAAACTAAATCAAACAATTTTTTCAAATTTTTTTAGCTCAAGTGAGTTATAGCCACAGGAAATTTTAATTTCAAAATAATAATCAACCCGAATATTTTTTTTTATATATATTTTCCTGGTAGATCATTAATTTAATTTATTCGTATAAATTGATCCACACACGACCGCTAGTATGGCGACCGGGTGAGATGGAGCCGCGTGCTTTGATTCCGTATTAGACACGTGGAGGGGCATTTGGGTATCCGACTGGACGCCATTCAAAGAACCGTCAAATCAATCCAACGGCTGTACGTAGTTTACCAAGCTTTCTATTGCCCCTTTCACTATCGCCGGAATCATTTTTTTTGGGGTCCGGAATTTTCTATTTCGGTCCTCTAAATTATTGCTATTTATAGAATTTGATCACCTGCTCTTCCTTTTCGTAATCGCGACTATTTTGGCTCGTTCGAATCGAATTGCGTGAACCAAGCATGCCGTTAATAATAACCATTGACAATTCAGTTTTCTGTATTCTGGCATGAGAATGCCACACGTAATCTACGATATGACGGTAGAAAAATGGAAGTACTTATGCAATTTTAACCGTCTGGAATTGGATTATGATAAGATATGATAAGATAAGGTTAGAAATCTTTTAAATATCTTTCGAGTCATAAAAAACCATTTCCCATATTTGGTGCAATACAAGAGAGGATTTAAAATCTTTGAAAATCCCACTTGCTCACACGGACGAAACTTTCCAAATCTAAGCAGCATCTTGTTGATGCAATCTTGCACGGCCGAAACTAGCACCAATTTTTTAGCATTACCATCTTTGTTGAATCTCCTCCTACTCCTCCTATTTCGAAATCCTCCTATTATCAACATAGAGTCTCAAATATGAGTAGAGTACAGGATCAGACATCGAAACATTACGGCAAAATCAGGTGACCATCATGTAGGATCAATTTATGAATTCCCAAAATTTCACGCATTTTGGTTTTTTCTTCTTCTTTTTCAAATATGAGTTTTCGGGTCGATCCATCAATTTTGGTCGTTCACCATTGATAGCCAATTTGATTCGAAAGTTGTCAAATAACAATCGGATAGATGGTGATGACGATTGGCATTAGTTGAAGACGATGATGATTGCATGGTGGTCGGGAGTGATAGGCTGCTATAATGGTCCTTGCACGGTGGTCGACATTTGCCAGACTCTATCACTCCATTATTAGAAGGGAAATGTAATTTATTTATTTTTTGAACTTTTTTATCCAATCTAAGTCTATCCCACTTCCTAGCCCAGATTTCTTATCTGATATTTTATCCACGTATATCCGAATTTATCCAGTTCAAAAGATATCACCAAACATTGAATATGATATTTTGTTATTTTATTCGAGTTCAAATCCAGACTACTAAACATAACCTTAAAATATGAGAGAAGGAGAAATGGGAAAACTCGAGGTCACTACCTCGCTTCATCATTTGCTTGTTTTCACAATTTAGGTGATTTCGAATGAGAACGCGATCATTGCCTTAGCTAGGCCGATTTGGTAAAAGTTATATGACCAAATCATTCTAAATATATTCAAATTCAAACGATGTAACATTTTAATTATTTTGTGTGTAACCAAATATGGTTAGTAATGAATTTGTCACAAATTGAAAGGGAAAAGAAGGGCATGAAGAGAAGAAGGGAGTAAGGGATGAATTTCGTGTATTGTGCACTTCTCATTGATACAACTTTTGATTGTACAAGAATACAAATATATAATACAAAGGATGATTAATGAAAAGGGAAAAATATATTCTCTAATTTAGCTATATCAAATCTTATCCTAAATTGATTTAACTAATCACAATCTCGATTAAGTGTATCAATTACAATTCGAACAAATCTCCCGAATCTCAAGCATATCTTCCAACACTACCCCTTAAGTCGATGGCTTGTAAATGTCCAAGATGCTCAGCTTATAACGACCCGAGCCCATTGTATAATATCGTCCGCCTTGGACACTGAGTTCTCAGTGCTTTAAAACGTGTTATACAAATTAAAGGGACCCAAACCTTTATAAACTAGCCTAGGACTTCCCCCCTAAGTGATGTGGAACAAGAGACATGCCCTTGGCCTCACCCGCGTATTGCCAAGGCGATTTCAATCCATCTCTCCGTACTGCCCTGGGTCTGGGTCATCACATAGTGTGACAGCCCAAGGAAGGGGAGGGGTCCTCTCTAGTCTCACATCGCTTAGGGGGAGTTCTGGGACTAGTTTATAAGGCTTGGGGTCCCTTTAACCTGTGTGACGCGTTCCACGTACGCTTCCGCTGCACTGAAAACAAACCCGTGAGGGAGGACGGCGGTGGTCGGGCCTCCAAAGCGGACAATATTGGGCTGGATTGAGGGTGGCCGGGTTCACGCCTCTACCCCAGACGACGCATTTTAAAGCCGTGAGGACTCAGTGTCCAAAGCGGACAATATAAATGGTATCATAGCCGACTCCCGACCGCGTGTGGGGGCCACAGCGAGGACGCTGTGCTCTTAAGGGGTAGGGAGTGTGATAGCCCAAGGAAGGGGAGGGGTCCTCTCTAGTCCCACATCGCTTAGGGGGAGAGTTCTGGGGCTAGTTTATAAGGGTTGGGGTCTATTTAACCTATGACGCCTTTCACGTACGCTTCCGCTGCACTGAAAACAAACCCGTGAGGGAGGACGGCGGTGGCCGGGCCTCCAAAGCGGACAATATTGGGCTGGATTGAGGGTGGCCGGGTTCACGCCTCTACTGCAGACAACGTGTTTTAAAGCCGTGAGAACTCAGTGTTCAAAGCGAATAATATTACACAATGGGGCTCGGGTCGTTACACAACTTGCTTAACACATATGTATGTTGCATTTGGCAAAGAGGTTTAGTAAACATATCCATGGGCTACTCTATGATTTTGATTCCTCTTGTTGCAATAACCCCTTCTTGGATCTTTTCTCGAGTAAAACGGCAATCAACTTATATGTGTTTCGTTCTTTCATGTACTATGAGATTTGCCGCAAGCTTGAGTGCCAAATCATTGTCGCAAATTAGCAAGGTTGGTCATTTAACTTGTACTCCAAGATCTAGAAGTAGGCCTCACAGCCATACTATTTCACAAATAGTTTTGGCCATAGATTGATACTCGGTATTAGTTGATGACGGGGATATCGTAGACTGTTTATTCGTCTTCCATGAAAGCAACGATTCCCCAAATTTGATGTGGAAACAAGTGATGGACCTCCTACTCATAAAGCAAGTCACATGATCCGCATCACAATAAGTTGTTACTTCCATGTTGCACTTTCGAGAAAGGAGTATCCCTAGACCTAGGCATTTCTTCAAGTACTTCACTACCTTCAAAGCGGCATTCATATGAGATTGTTTTAGATTGTGCATGAATTGACTGAGAGTCCGTACTGTATAACAAATGTTCGACTTGGTCATGGTGATAAAAAAAATCAACTTTCCGACAAGTCTCTACAGCTTGACAGATCTTTAAGTAGTATATCATTGTTTGGAGATAATAGACTAGCATCATAATCGACTATAGTCAATTTTGCATTTTATTCAGTGGGAATAATAGCTGGTTTGCACTCTAGTAAACTTGCTTCTGATATAATTTCAAGCATAAATTTTCATTGGCTAAGAGAGATCCATTGGTCTAAACAAGCTATTGCAATTCCAAGGAAATATTTGGGTGATCTCAAATATTTGATGAATAAGGAAATTCTTATCATTGGTAGAAGTGTTAGATAATGACTATTTATTCAACTCAGTACAAGACAATTCGAAATTGTTTGGAAAATCCATCCAAAAATATAGCCCTTGAGATATTCTACCTAAGCTCATTAGTTTGCCAGTCAAAAGGGCCTGAAAGAAACAATTACCAGAATTGAATAGAACGCAAAAGGAATTTTCCTTACAAGCTTGAGAAACGAAAATAAGATTGAAATGGAAATCAAGAACATAGAGCATGTTTCGGAGTGTGATAAGGGAACTGAGATTCACTATTCTAATTATCGAGACATGTGTAATATTTCCATTTGGAAGTTGTACTGAGATAGGTAGGCTAATTTTTTTATATTGGAAAAGAGAATTTTATTGCAGACAACATGGTCACTAGAACCTGAATCAACTATCCATGTGTCCTTGGAAATTGAATTAGTCAAGCAATAAGAAACACCTGTGAAACTCCAACTTTATCAAAAGTGTCCAATTTTCTCAAGGCTTTCATCAGCTTCTAATATTGCTCATGGGTAATTGACTTGTCATTTCGATCACCAGTCACTTGTAAAGCAGTCAAAAATTCCCTTTTTTTTCCTTTTACTCCAAGTTTGCCATGCAATTTGCAGCAATTATCAATCGTATGATGCGGTCGTTTGCAATAATCATAATATAATTTACCTTTTTCTTTAGAGTTATAGAGAAGTCTAATCACAACTTTAGGGGTGATGCAATTGCCGATCCACATTTGGATAAGTTGGTTGCATTTCCTCCAAAACCACACTAGATGCTTGCATGATGGGATCGGAACCGTTCCGTCAAGAAATCCATCTTTGTCCTTGGTAACCAGCACATGTCGGAATTCCCTTGACCAGGTCGAGTAGTCGTCGAGATCGGACAATTGCTAGGTGATGAGTTTCAAAACGATTTATCGGTGCTCGACATGTAAAGCAAGTCACCGGGCTCTGGCTGGTTGCTAGCAGTGACGATCTAGTGTGGAAGGAAACCCGGTAAGGATTTATTCCCATACCCCTTGTACCCAACCAGGATGTATGACCTGCATTGTACAAATTTGACTCGGTGGCTGGGCTTGCCTCAAATGAGGTTGATGGGCCTCCATTGGGTTGCTCTCCCTGATTTTGGCTTGTTAGGCCTATTTGTGCTGGCCCATAGAACCACGGGTTGGTTCCCATCTGGATAGGCAGCCACTGGATGTACTAGCCTACAACGGGTTGGCTCGCAATAGATTGCCCAAAAATGGGCTGGCTCGAAATAGGTTTTCCCTAGTGGGGCCGGGCCTAAATCCGTTGCTCCCGATTCACAATTTTAACAAGCAAATCCAAGGTAGGCTTGGATTAATGAATCTCCTTGTAGGGTTGAATCTTCTAGAGACCGGTCCTCTAAAGTCGATGAGTAGTCTTTAGTCATGGTGTTGATAAGGGAGTGAATTTTTTTTTTTTTTTTTTGAGTATTTAGATACTAATTCCTACACTGGAGTGCTAACCTTGTTTTGCAAGCTAGTGTTTCTACAACAACAAAGGATGCAATATTATCTAGAGGGCAATCAGAAAAGGTGCAAAAGCTATGTAGAGAAAGCAATACCATGTCACAAATTGAAAGGGAAAAGAAGGGCACGAAGAGAATGTCGTGTACTATGCACTTCTCATTGATACAACTTTTGTTTGTACAAGAATACAAATATATAATACAATCCCAATCCCAATTAAGTGTATCAATTATAATCCAAACAAATCTCCCGAATCTCAAGCATATATTTCAACAGACTTATCCCTAATTTGATAATCCAAATGTGAAGTCGTATCTCTCAATCGGTTTTGTGGATTGTAATTGACTTTGGTTGATATTGTGATTATGAATGAAATTTTTGTACTATTTTAAATACATCAACACTCTCCAATAATTTAAGGGGGTCGAAATGAACAATTTCTCTTGATTTAGGGCCTACATTTGCAAATGGTCCCCCATAATTATTTCATAAAAGAGGTCACGAGCGCGAGCGATTTGCACAACAAGCGCAGTACGTGGCGTTCTCCTATTGGCCCACCATTCAATGTCATAAACACACCAAATGTAACCAAATAATTAACGTTGACGCACCTAATCAAATAATTAGTTGGTCATCCGAGATGCGCGCTTGCTGTTTTTATTTATTTTTATTATTTTTATTTTTATTTTGAAACTTTCTAATTTGGCTGGTTTATTCCACGATTCTTCCTCTCTTTTTTCTTTCTTTTGTTCTCTCTTCTATCTTTGTCTTTCAGGGTCAAATTCTTTTCTCATGCGTTTAAATAACGCAACCTTGTACGTGTCGTGCTTTTATTTCCCTTTGCTCTCCAAATCTTATGTTAAGTTGGTTTTTTTCCATATTAATTTCTTGGGTTAATAACACAAAAATATCATACATTCTAAATTGGTATGTCCATAAAAAAAAAAAAAATCGGTATGTCCGTGCCACAATTACCCTGAATTACTTTTCTCGTCACAAAAAGTTTCAAGCCGGCACACCCGTAACACATTTTCTCTGAACAAATTTTGGTGTTGTTAAAAAATTCTTAAAAAATTAATTTGGATAAATGTACACGAACAGTTTTTCTTTTCTATTAGCAGGCTATCTAGTTACCTCTTAAGTTAAATACGCCACTCTTTAACATTATTGAAGAAACATATTGAGCAGCATCTAAAGTTAAAATCATCTCATATATATCCCTAATTGTTTTTGTAAAAATTCGGACGCCATATTTTATTTTGACCACGTATTTAAACACGACTTTGAAAAGTAGATATCTCAATATCATCTATATGACTTTCCTTCGAATTTCTCCATAATTATTTATGTGTCCGTCAACATCCCCAGAATTCACAAAAGTATTTTATACGCGCGTGGGCAATTTTTAGTCAACCAATATCCAAAGGAATTCCACACAAAAAGAAAAAAAAAAGGAAAATCGGTTTATTTAGACGTAACCCCAATATTTTTTTAATTTCGATTTTTGGACGGCAGCCACAAGTTGCAGTCGGGGGGCCGATATTCTCTTCTGATGTGGGCGTTTAGCAAATCTTCGGGACATGTCTAGAATATCGTAAGGTAAATAATGTAATATTTCCTATAATGAACTTGCCATTATTATATTATTTTTCCTAGCTATTTTTCGAATTAAATGAAGTTCAACGTGTATTGTGTCTATATATAATATATATATATATATATATATATATATATATATATATATAATATGATGAGGGTAGCGGAGACCGTGTGAGATGCGCGTACTTCTTTTACCGAATAAGCCAAAGCTATTTTCTGCCATCTTCCAGCTCCCTTCTCCCTCCACCTCCTCCACCTTCACCATCACCACCACCACCACCACCACCACATTCTCTCTCTCCCCCTCTCTCTCTCTCTCTCTCTATATCAGACGTGGGTACCTTCCACGTGATCTGCGCGATTACGGCGGTGAGCTCTGTCCAATTGGTTGCTTCCGGAGCGAGGACTCTTCTCGGAGGATCGGTGTCCATCACAATCTGGCAAACTTCAGCTTCTCCAGGTACGGTTTCTTTCGGCCGGCGTCCGATCTTTTGCTCCTCGAATTCGAGACGAGTGTTGCGGAATCGTGGGTATGTTTCGGTTTTTTTGGGGGGGAGGGAACGTCTTTGCTCTTTCTTGAAAATTCGGCCTGGCATTCGTCGACAAGAACCGAACTTGTGGCCAGTTCTTGTCGGTTGAGAGGCAAAATTGCTTATGTGTAGTCTCGAGAATTCTGGGTCGGCTTCTTTTCTGGGAGCTATGTTATTATGGGACAGATGGGTTTTTAGCTCAATTGTGGCGGATTCCGCTAAACTCGATCTTGCGCGATCGAGTCTCGCGTGCTTCTGCTTCTATTCTTTTGAATTTTTGTTCGCTGGGTTGTAGGATTATGTCCTCATGCGTTTTCGTCTGTCGTTAATGGTGCCTAAGCAGGGAGGGTTTGGAGGAAGCGTTCAGTGAAGCTTCTGGAGAGAAGCTGCTGCGATTACAACTCTGGCCTACGCTGTAGTGGCACTTTCTGGAGCCAGAGCAGGCGTCGGGCCTTCGCGTTCTGGGCTTCAGTCCTATATCGATTTCGCTCGCTTTCTGGTGTGGTGCCTCCCCATTGATTATGGTTAACGCTTGAATTTGATCTTGTCTCTGATGTGATCTCGACATAAGAGCATCTGATCGAAAAGAGTTCCGTCGAGGAAAGTTGGCGGAGATGTGACCATCATTTGGATAGAGGAAAGAGTTCCAATATCATTCGGTTTGGAGAGGGAGTAAGAGAAATATATATTAACTAACATAGCTTCACTAGCTTCTCTTTTTAGCTCGGTCGTGCCTTCAAGATACTGTTCATAATATCGGGTGATGGCTAAGTTCAACTGCTTTTCCTTGTTCGTGGGGAGGAAGAAGAAGGTAAGATTTTTGCTAATTGTTCATTGAAAATTGATTTGGTCTCTGAGGTTTCTTTTGCCTTTCTTAGATATTTGCTGACTTTACCCTTTTGATTCCTTGTATATAGGTTGATGAGGATAAGACCCTCGATAAGGATGATAAAGCAGTACAAGTGACTCTCGAACATCCAGCGAAACCTAACAAGACTGATGAGTTGAAATTGACAACTTTCAGTATGCCAGTTCCTTTCGGTGTTGATGAAAATTCTCGATACAATGTTAAGATTGTGAGTGATGAGAGGCCGGTTGTGGTTGATTCAGCTGAGGTAGCATATGAGGGGGAAGATGAGCATGAAGAGCATGTCTCCATTAAGAGGGACTTCTCTGATTTTGATCTCCAATCGCATGAAGCTAATATTTTGGTCGGAGAAGAATCTCATTCAAGTAAGGGAAAGATGAAATCTGGTGATCTTTTTTACACCGATGTGGATACACCGGAGGTTAAATCTGAAATTTTTGCGGAAAGGGATAATGACATGATTCAAGGTGGACATCTTAGTGATCCGGGGATGAGGAAGGCAGAGTTCTGGGATTCACCGAAGCTTAAGCGCTCTTGTTCTGATCTAGAAACGAGGGAGGTGATGAGGACGCTAGCAGATCAAATGCCTCCATCTAAATCTCAGTCATTTGAAGAGCTGAAGGATTTGTCACGCAGCATGAGGGAGGATATTAATCCAGGGAGCCCAGCGTCAGTGATGACACGTTTCAGTGCTGATAAAGTAATGTTAAAAAAGCATTCGTCTAGCCAGGTTCTTCCTTCAAGAAGTAGGAGATTGTGGTGGAAGTTGTTCCTCTGGAGCCACAGAAACATGCAAAAGCCTCGGAGTACAAAATCAAAGCCAATTCCTGCTTTGGCTGCTATCAACCAGCAAGGAGGTTACTCTTCTGACACTATTGAGCCTAATAGGGCATTCAAGTTTGGCAAGATGGAATCACCTGGAGCATTCACAGGTGAATCCATAAATCAAGTTGAATATGATGATAAGAACGAGAAAAAGGCCTGGGATGGTTTCAGAGGCTCTTCTGGCCTGTGGCCTCAGAACCAGTGGGTAGCCTTCCCTGCAGAATCTTCATCATTCAAAAGAGTAGATGAGTGGGTGAATGATCTATGCATTGAGCCCTCCATTGCAGTTGATGATGCTGAGAACAGTGATGAGGCTGTCATTTACCCGCCTTCGCCTGAGACCATCAGATCTCCGACAAGGAGCGCCATGCAATTGCATAGGCGTCAGGATATTAATCTCTCAGAAGAGATGCTGCATGCTAATAGCGTCATCCAGACTCTCAATTCTTCCTCCACTGTGGCTCACATATCCGCAATGGGGTTGAAAGTCATTCCCACCATGTCTCTTTTCTCTAGTCTCAAATCCGTCAACTTATCAGGCAATTGCATAGGTAAGATGTCCATTAAGAACAACTTTTTTTCCAGAAATATTACCAATAGTAGCTTCTATGTGCTGATCCAATGATTATCTCTTTTGCAGTTCGCATTTCTCCGGGTTCACTGCCGAAGGGGCTTCATGTACTCAACTTATCAAGAAACCAAATCAATGCCATTGAAGGGCTTAGGGAACTTACCAGATTGCATATACTTGACCTCAGCTACAACCGCATCTCTCGAATTGGACATGGTAAATAGCTTTTCCTTTTGCTTATGTGATACAACAGAAAAGTTGTAACGTCTCCAATTTTTTAGAACTCTTTATGACAATGCTTGGTTAACATGACTCTGATTGGACTCTAAATTTCCATTGGTGCTAGGGCTCTCGAACTGTACGCTTATCAAGGAGCTCTATCTCGCCGGGAACAAGATCAGCGATGTCGAGGGTCTTCATAGGCTGTTGAAGTTAACAGTCTTGGACCTCAGTTTCAACAAAATAGCAACCACAAAAGCTCTCGGTCAGCTTGTTGCTAACTACAATTCATTGCAAGCTCTGAACCTCTTGGGAAATCCAATTCATAGCAACATCAGCAATGATCAACTCCGCAAGGCAGTTTGCAGTCTCCTTCCGAAGCTCGTCTATCTCAACAAGCAGCCCATTAAGCAACAGAGGGCGCGAGACGTACTCACTGATAGCGTAGCAAAAGCCGCACTGGGGAGCAGTAGCCGGGGTCCATATAGAAAAGCAGCAAAGAGATCGAGCCAAGGTGGGTCGCTCTCCTCCAGACTCAACAAGAGCAGCACCAGTGTTGGGCATAAGAGCAAGAACAAGTCAAAGAGCCATTCCCACCACCATTCGGCTCGCAAAAATGCATCATCTGCACTTGTTTCAACCGCACATTGATGGTTTGCCTTTCTGAGGTAGATGACTTTTGTCTCCTGAAATGAGCTTTCAAGGTCACCGTGTTCTCAAAATGCTGCCTTGTAGAAGATTACTTCGCCAGGATGTCAAGTTTGGTTCAGGAAAAACTTGCTCTGGCTAGCCTTGCGCGTTTAGTCGGAAGTCCAATCGTGTTTGTGAATGTACCGGTTGTCTGTTTCAGCTCCTTTGGTCATCGTTGGAGATTGATTTCTCTGTCTTTATGTTTATGGTGATTGATGTTTATCCCGAGTACTTTCGAATGTCAAATGTATCCTGTACTTCCTTGCGTTGAGAATAATACTAGGTTCGGAAGAATATACAGCCGGTTATGTTAAAGTTGTTTTTACATAATCAGCATAACGAGTGTGCAGACCCTGTTGAACTTATGCAGAATGCCCGGCTCACCATGTTTGATATGCCAATTTTTGTATGCATTGCTCGGTTTACAGAACATGATTTTACTAGATGTGACCTGTAGCGTTATTGCTGAAGATGCCAACATGGGTTCTGTGGTTCTGCAGAACGTTTTTTTGAACTGCAGCCAGAAGTGCAGGAACATTTCTTGCCGGATTGAAGGGCCCTGGGGCCTAATCTCGTTGCAATGTCGGGTGCAATGTCGGGGCTTGTCGAGCCCGATATGTGTCCAAGCGACTCTGTCCACCAAAAGATAAGAGGACAAAGAAAGGATGAGTGTTATTTTCCAGACTGGTTCTTTAAGATCCAAGGTGACCAGACAAGATTCTTTCATTTCGTCCATTCCCATCCACGCTTATCTTCAGCCAAGTACAAGTAGATTCATCAAATGGGCTGGGCAGGTCGGGCCAAGTGAAAAATGGTTTGATTCAAATTAATCTATTTAACCCGTTTTCATGCGAGGCAAATCAAGTAATCCATATCAAATCCATACTTGATCTCAGTTATATTATTAAAACAGTTTCATATTTAGTCTAATCTAGAGAATTCGTATCCAAACTAAAGTGAGAGCGTGAAATGAGAAAGCAAGCGTCATTTCCTATAGATGTATTGGGTTTAAGTAAAATTGCGAATCCATCTACCACATGTATTGTTTTGAGTTTTACTATTATAAATCTATTTTTGACATATTTACTAAATATAATCGACCTATATAATAAATTAACTCATCAAATATGGGTTAGAAAATGGACCGTGACCAATTTTCACAAGCCTAGGTGCAAGGGCAACGAGAGCCGACTCTAGCCTAGAAATACCAGTATTTGGGGGAGTCATTCAAAGACTAACATAATCATATATTTGAAGGGAATCAACCTATAATAATATATAAACGTTGGACATCTAGCGCCCATATCCGAAATTGAATCACAAGAGGCTCAAAAATAAAAACCAAAAATTAAAAAGAGGGAAAAAGGAATCCGACCTGCCGGATTCGAACCAGCGACCTAAGGATAAGCTGTGGGTCACACTACAGTCCTCCGCTCTACCAACTGAGCTAAGGTCGGATTTTGCTGATTGAACCTCCCAATGTTTTTATATAGTCAAGTATAACCTGAAATTACTACAACAACCCAAGTGAGCGATGTAACTCCATAAACAGGACAAGGACCGAAGGTGGTAACGAAAAATCTTGAGTAAGAAAGCCTTTAAGTTAAGATGCAAACTCAGCACCATGGTGAAATCTTGAAGTCATAGACAAGCAATCAATTCAAACCTTGATCACGCGAATTGAAACTAGAATGATGTCGAAATTCAATCAATGCCTCTGTTAAATCATGTTTTATGGCTCAAATCACAGCGGAACAAAAAAGGAAGGAGGCAAAATTGTCAAGGAACTTCTCCTTCTTCCCTACTGAAACGGGAAAAAAAAAGGGAGGGGAATGGGGTGAGAGAGGCTCGAACTCTCGACCTCAGGATTACTCAGAAAGCTATATGAGACCTACGCGCTAGCCAACTGCGCCACCACCCCGTTGGTGTCCCCTTCTCCTCTAATAATTTAATAAATCGATCGGAAATCTCCTACTAAACCAACAAGCAGTTCGTCTTCAATGAAAATAAGTTTTCAAATGTTCCTCTTTCGACGTGTGCAATAATTAGTCGGGAGGAAATAAATTGAAGCGAAGCGTTTTATTCTTTCTAATAAGGACTAGAAGTAGTCCTCTCTCTCTCTCTCCACGCATTTGCGCACGAAAACAGACATGCACACTAAGCGGACACTTTCAGACAAAATATCGAGCAATGTTGTATGTTGCAGAGAGCCCAATTCCTTGACCACGTCATGCTTACGTGACTCTTGCGTGGTGATGACATGGCTATTTGCAAAATTAGCAAATAAGGTGACTTGATGCCCCTTCCATCTAAACCGCGGGTTTCACCATACAAGCATCAATGATCAGGTTAAGATTTCCCAAGGTGCATTGGACGCCGGCGGAGGTAGGAGATCTCATCCTGTGCGGAGTCAAGGCCATCTCCCATTCCATCATCTTCTCAGGTTTATCAGCGGTATCATTCTGGTGAACACTTGCGGAACTATAATTTCAAAGACTCGATGCTGGAAAAGCTACATGCATGGCATGAAAGTGGGACTTTAAGGCACCCGTTTCCTTTTCCATTTCAAGGGCTCGGGCATGTGGTCCTTAAATAAATTGAAGAAAAAAAAGTACAAGAGAGTCATTCATTGTAGTGGAAGGCACGTCGTCATTAGGTGGATTAGAGTTAAGAGTTATAAGCCATTGAATTCTTACCCGTCTTGCTATCAACTTTTTACTAATCCAATCGACAAAGTTCAGCTGCCAGCACAGAATGTGCGGCGAAGTCCCGATGGCCCTCGTGTTCCCCAAAACTGGCCACTCGTTTCCGCTCCAAATACGCACTACCCGAATTCGTTATACCGATCTAAGTGAATCGCGTACGAAAGATGCGCGAAATGCACGCCGAGGTGTAGATCTCGCTTTAAAAGTACAGATTATCGCGCAGATCGAGTCATGGATGAAGCGAATCAGCCCCGAAGATCTTTTCTTGGTTTCATGCACGAAAGATGGCTCGGTAGAAAGCGACTCGTGTCTGGCCTTTGGGGAGTGATCAAAGGCGACTGGGGCAGCAAGCACAAGGGAAAGTGCGAGAAAGTGAAAGCTAAAGCTCTAATAATCGCGTCAACAGATATCGTGTTCTTCTTCACGAGAAAGAAAAGAAAGAAGAAGGATTATAAAAAAAGAAAGGAATGGAAAGAAGAAAGAGGAAGGGGGGAGCATGCACGAGGCATTCGACTACCGTAAGTGGGAGGAGTCAGAGGAGCGACAGAAGAGAGATCACATCTCCTTTCTGTATACGTAGGGGGAAAAGCGCAAGTTGACGCAACTAGTAGAAGGTCTTTCTCCCTCTCTTTTCTCTCTCCTTTTCTCCCTTTTCTTTTGGCAAGCACGGCAGCTTTTAAAAATGGGGGAAAAAAGAGAGAAGGGAAAGCGCGCACGCACACTGGCGTGGCCATTTTGATTGGTGGGTTCTTGCAGGAGTGGCGGTGGATGATAAGGGATAGTGGGGTTGGTCAGTCGAGTAGTGCCCTGCCAAAAACATGGAGAGCGAGAGAGAGAGAGAGAGAGAGAGAGAGAGAGAGATGTAATGTTTATGATTATGTTTATGTTTATGTTTAGGTTTAGGTTATGGTTGGGAAGGCGAGTGTGCGTTGGAGTGAAAAAGGAAGGAGATGGAAAGACAGCTCATGTACATCGAGAGGCAAGCGATGCGACCCCACGTGGAAGAGGACTGAATCTTCTGCCACTTCACGGACTCGCACATTGCCCTTGAAAACTATACGAGAGAGAAGGACGGAGACAGAGGGAGGGAGTCGTCCTCAATAGCTGTCTCTCTTCGTCCCTAAAGCTGGCAGCTGATATAGCGCGAGCGAGTTATCTCCCTCTTGCGCTGTAATCAAGTAGACTCGAGCCCATAGAGCTCGTCTCCGCTCGAATGGATGAGAAGCTATAGAAGTTGTTGCACGTTTTATAGATTATGTAGACCAAAGCTTTATGAACCACTAATCATGTGGGGCGCACGTTATGATGACTTTGACATATTTGATCGACATGATTTGTAGCCCATGCGATACCAATACTAAAATTAGTGATGGAAGAGCTTTATCATAATTGTACGAGCTCAAGGGATTATTTGCTCGAATGATAATTTCGAGCTAAGCCACGTTGAGAAAGCAATGCAAGTACAAGAGTCTGGACGTCCACTTCCTTCAATATTAATATATATATAACTCCTTTGATTTGTCATATGACGAGTGTCACGGAGGATTTCTTAACAAAATCCAATACGTAAAGTACAGATAAGCATTTAGGCCAAGTTATTTGAGTATTTACGACAAGTCGAGTTGCATATGTCCGTACAAAATTTCGAAGAGAGAGTACTCGGAGAATCTTTATCTACGCTACTTTATTTTGCTCGCGATTTGAGAATTTACCCAAAATATATTGTAGTAATGACAACGTAACTAGAACAAGATGTATTCAATATTTTACCTAGGGACATGAGTTTCAAGTACGAAAGCACTACAATAGTGGAATCAACAAGGACTATGGACTTACAACTATTATTCAATATTCTTGTTCACTGCGCATTCATATCAAATGTTGTCACTTCATGTGCTTTTTCTAACGAATAGAGTTTGATCATGTTAGACGCTATTCGTCTATAACATGACCGGGAAGCAAAATACAATGTACAGGGAAAGTGTATTAGGATGTGTACTTCAACACCCGATTCAATTGTAAACCATTGCCATCAAGCTCTGCACATCAAACGTGACATGATTATGTACTGTGGATGCTGGCCCTACTAGTTGCATCGAAAGAACTCCCTTTCCAAACCTTTTCCGTTCTTAGGATCTCTAAATAGACCGACTTTTACTACCAATCATCGGAAAAAAAGAAACTGCAAAGGCCACATATCGAGAAAAGTAGACCTGCGTATTCCAATTAGATGAACTATACAAGACGTCCTGACCACATTGAGATATGTTGTTAGAGCTTATCGCATCAGATGTACTTCGTCTCTCGAAATCGACGGCACGTTTCCTCACTAAATTTGAACCATGATACTTCGAGATGGTTGAGCTGCCAATTGCCGAAACCGGGGCGTCTGCTTTTTCCTCTCAATACATTGCGGCCATCTCTACTCTTTCATGATCGAGCACTCGGCACAACTGGGAATACCTTTGGCATCTCCTCACCCAACCACGAGGAGGAGCTCGAATCCTGCATCAGAGCCTTCCCCTTGCTATTCATCTCCTCAAATTTCCTTCGAGTGTCGTCCATCATCTCCCGCAGCCCAAGTTCGAAGGATCTGACTCGCTCGTCGACCGTCTTTAGTCTGGTCCCGTCGTACCGTAGTTGACTTTCGTTCCGGGTTTTGCGCCTTTCTTGAGGTAAGCTTCACATGGTGGTGACGACGGGATGATGAATGACCAATGGGGGCCCAGGATGAAGGAAACTCTGACAAAGCATGCATTTTCCAGTTAAGAATGCGTGGCCGAGTACTGATTCCAAGCCTTACTTGATGGCTAATGGACAACATAGTGGTCAGCCATCAGTGCATAATCTAATAAAAATAATAATAATAATAATGCAATAACACAGTGTGCTTACCTAAGAAACAGCTTTTTCTCCTTCTGGGTTTTGACCGAGGAATGATTTCTCTCCCGGTTCGGTAATCTTGTTTCCATCGCAAACCGCCCATGTCACATGGATCTCCCATCACCTTTTCTAGGGTTTCGTTTCTTTGCATAGGATAATCTAGTTTTTTTCTAGAGGACATCTCAAACTGTCCTATTCGATCTCCATTTGTCGTTTGGAAGTTGGCGGATAACAGCTTACCCATGTTGTAACTTCGAAAGCGCCGGTAATAACATGGGGTCATGTGGGAATGTTGGATTTGGGCCTCAAGGAAGGTCGGCGGATTTCTTGCCCGCCTATAAACCCTAGAATAATAATAATAAAAACACACAAGACCGGTCAAAACTAGGAGTAGATATCAGGGTCAAAGAAGCATCGGAATATGCTCTGGGATGAGCTGAGCTGAGCTGTGCGTTGTTGTGCGCCTAAGCTGTTCCAAGGCAGTGACAGGGAGAAAGGCAAAAAAAAGCGAGGGACAGGTTAAGATGAAGGAGGGGAGCGTGCATTGGAATCATTTCATAGTCTCTTGACCTAAATTGTGCCTCAAATGATCTTATCTTATGCCTTCGTAGTAAAATTGTCGATATCTCGTGCGTATGTGTATGTACATAGTGAAAAAGAATGAAAGTAAGGATTCGCTTTTTTAGGCAACCACTTCTTCTTATTCTCGAAATATCCTAATCATGTAACGCAAAGATATCATGAATGATGGAAATTCACAATTAAGGGTATGATTTTCCTAACATTATCTTATGAACAAAAAATTCACCTTAACTACATTTCCCTAACTAGTATAAGAGATGAGATCGAGCCCAACGTGGCACCCACATATCCTTCCGAAACTGGATTAATGATTCAATGAGGGGCAGCTATATATATATTCAAGGCAAACCCTTTGATGAGGTCATTAACTTTCCTACCATACCTACACGTATTTAAGTTCGCTTTTGTAATTATGTGACAGCTCGAGGGGGCGACGCGAGCGAGAGTTTCATCAAGGATGCCCCTAAACGCGACGCGAAAAGAACCATGATTGAATGTGAACTGTCGTCATCGTCGTTGGACGAGGGATTAATCAATTTGAAGGGGGACAAAAAACCCCTTGCATCACGGCAGACAGCCACAGACGCCTTTACGTGCAGGGGGACAGCATCGTCTTCGTCTCCTATCTATCTATCCCTCGATGCGATCGAGAGAGAAACGATCAATCATTTGACCTTGAGGGCAAGAAGAACGTTCCGGCAGGCCCTCCTCGAGCAGTAATCCGTCGATGCTCTCCTCCTCCGTCGAGTTCATAAGGACGTACCTAATCACGCACTACACAGGAAATGAAGATCAATTATTGGTTGTCGAGCAATGGCAAAAACCCCCCGCACAAATTCATGATGATCGATCTCTAGGATCCGTGGCATGTTGATCTGTAACCGGGTCCCGCGGAGAGAGGGAGGCGAGTTCGTTGGTTAGAGATGGAAGATTAAAAAGCATAAAAGTTAACCCATGAGCAATGTTGTTTATCTGATTGAGTTAAAAAGAGAGGGTAAATCAGTGTCTTTTCGGTATCGCCGTCTTAGCATGTGTATGATCATCAATTCACAAGCATCATCGTACGTTGAAGCGTGTTATTCGTGCTCTAGCTGGTAATGACCACTATGGTCGATCAAGCTTGGACAAAAATCACGAGCTTTTTTAGAAAGAAAAAAAAAGGGTACCATGTTTTCTTGTTGAATGTCGAGTTATAACAAAAGAATGATGTTTGACAAGAAATCTTGTATGAAATTTTTATATTACCAATGTAATGGATAGAACCGATCCTACTTTGGAAATCCATGTCGAAAGTCTTGCCAAGTCCGGCCTCGCGGTCCCTCCGGTCGATCCAATTTACCGACAGTCAATCTATGCAAGAAAAGATCAAAGATGAAAAGGAAGCCATGTGACATGGCAAGAGAAAGGGGTTGATTAAAGTACTTAATTAGCTAAAAGATAAAGCAGGAGGAGAAGGGAGGAGTGAAGGGGGGAAAAACCCAGAAGAGAACAGAGAGAGAAACAACACGAGAGACCAGCCCAGAGAGGGTCAAAACATTTGAGAGAAAAAACTGAGTCTTGATTGATTGGAGGATGGGGTGTGTAAATTAATGCATCAGCCAGTGAGGCCTCTCTCTCCCTCCCTCTCTCTCTCTCTCTTCTCTTCTCTCTCTCAAAAGTGCCTCACTCGAGCAGCTGTCATTCCCACATATACAAACCCCACCCTCTCCCTCTTCCCTCAGCTCGGCCAGCAAATTAGCGCTTGCACCTGTCGGATCTCTCTCTCTCTCTCTCTCTCTCTCTCTCTCTCTCTCTCACATCCACAGCGGGTGCTCTTTGTTCTTTTAATTGACCTACTCGCGTCTAGTTTCAAGAACGGCGACGATCGCAGACCCTAACAGCAACAGAACGATTCCTGAATGAGCTGAATGGAGGAGGGGACGGCGTGCGCGGGCGATGAGGCGTCGTGGGGCGAGATGAGGTGGAAGAGAAGATACCGCGACTGAAGAGAAAGAAGAAAGAAGACAGAAAGGCGCGACCGCATCCCTAGTTGAAGCTGAAGCTGAAGCTTCTCCTCTTTGATGACATTCGCGCCACCACGATGGCCTACCCACCGCACTACCACCGATCGCAGTTCGGGGACACCACGCTGACCAAGGTGTTCGTCGGAGGCCTGGCGTGGGAGACCCCGACCGAGGACATGCGCCGCTACTTCGAGCAGTTCGGGGAGATCCTCGAGGCCGTCATCATCACTGACAAGAACACCGGCAAGTCGAAAGGCTACGGATTTGTAAGTTGCCGGTCCTTTTTTCCTTTGTCATCCGACCATCTGTCCGTAGAAACTGATGGGAATACTTTCGTGCCTTTTCCTTCCGCACGGGAAAAACATAATTTAAGGTGACGTTTCGTGACCCGGAATCAGCGAGAAGGGCTTGTGTCGAACCGAACCCGATCATAGATGGAAGAAGAGCAAACTGCAACATTGCTTCCATGGGCAGACCTCGACCTTCGCCGCCGCGAGGTTTATTATTAATTTAACCATTACAATGCCTCAATCGCTTGTCGTTTTGATATCGAAACTCTGCGAGATTTCTTAAAAGAGTCCCGCAGATTGCGAGCATCGAATGATAAACATGTGATGCCTGCGATTAAGAATGCCTTAATTGTCTATCCTTTATCGAGAAGCTCAACGTGTTTGTGGACCACTGTAGGGAGAGCACAAGGTGGGAACTACCCCTACCAAGGTGGAGCACCGCCGGCGGCCGGCAGCGCCATGCCTTACAGCGGAGGAGCGGCGTCGCTGCAGCCCCCGCCTCCGCCGCCGCCGCCGCCGCCGTTCGTTTATCCGCCTTACGGGTCAGCTCTCTTGATCAATCCCTCTCCATCTGCACATTTATCCATCCGCGCACATGCATTTATTATATTTTCGTGGTCTAAAAGAAGGGTCGTTTCCTTTTACTGGGGTACTCACTTGTCATCATGCCAGCGGTTGGCCGTGTATCCCTGAGAGAGAAAATGGTCCATGCTACATAACACAGCACCAGACATCTTCACTGTTCTCAATGCCCCGTTTCGCGTGTGCGTCGTCCATATGTTTACTTTCTTTTTTGTGATTTTTAACGTGGGATGTGATGAACGCTACATTACATTCGCAGAGTACGGTTGTTGTCAGCATTGAAACAATCGGTCAGAGTTGACCGGGTATTGTAATTGTAACTGAGAGGGGAGAGGGTAGAGACTGACAGTGCTCTCTCTCTTTCTCTCTCTGACCAGCATAAAGATTCACATGTGCATCCCTCGTTAGTTCCTGCCACTAGAGAGTTTATTAATTAGTATTTACTCCTTCCTTTCTTTTTTCTTTTTTGGTTATGCTTGGGGTGAGTTAAGATTGGGGTTAAGAGATCGATTAACAAAGTAATGTCGTAAGAAGAAAAATCCCTAGGCCCTGAAGCATACAAAATATGTTTCTATCCAAAGTTCGAGAGTATGATTGATTCTAAGTACCACGTATGTCGTAAGAAATTTACATGTTATTTTTGTCGTAGAAGTCGAATTAGAGAAAGTATTTCTCTTAGTTACTTTTGTGTGGGATGGCTTGTCATCAATGCACCAGCAAGTACCAATAACCATGGCAGAACACATGCATATTGAAACCAGCTTAAAAATTGGTTGTGGTGCAGCCTGGAATTTACTGAAGTTCTTTCATGTTTGGATTGACTTAGTATTGATAGGATGAGTTAGAGTTAGGGACAACTAAAAACCTTGCCATAACCCGCAATAAGCTTGCGAACTAATTAAAAACCAGGAAAGTGACATTTGGAAGTCTGAATGTTCAGATGGTCGGAATGGCCGACCGGTTGAGCATTTTCATCCGGTGCAAAGAATTGCCCAAAAAGGTCATGTTAGTGAGTCTCTCTGGAGTATTAGTTCAACATAATTGATTCGGAAGAATTTTGTCGATGATGTTATGAGGAGGGCATTTGTTAAACATCCGAAAAGAATAAAGTTTGTCATTTTCAAAGCACTATCTTCTCATGTCATACACAATCAATGCCCTAAAAGAAAGAAAATACTACTTTGTTAGATATTATCATGTGATTTTAGAGTACTATTAAGTTTTGAAATATCGCATTATAATGAGGTACTTACACATAAAACAAGAGATGCATTACAACCTCAGCATTTGTTCCACAAAGGCTTCATAAATATCCAGAGGCACTCGTTAACAAAACCCTCTCAATCACTACTTTCCAAGACGAGTTTGAATCCTTGGTGGCCATGACTTTGAGCGAAAACTTTCTCGACCTTTCCAAGTGCGTCTACTTTTCCACAGACGTAATCCCACTTCCATTGTACAAGGGCAAACGGCTGAGTACCGCGTCGCAGGACTTTCTGGTCTCGGAACATGAGAACATGAGTGCTGCTTCAGCGTGGCCTAGGACGACCCGTCCGGAAAAAGTACCGTGCTCTTTTTCCCTGTGAACTTCCGATCACAAGCCCTGGTGCTCCTGGAGCACCAATGGGCGGTCGAATGGCGTTCTCGACAGTTTCATTGAACTCTCGCTTCCATCATCATCTCTGTGCATCATCGTTGTCCCTTTGTCCCTTGAAAGTTGCCATCTTTTGCACTGAAACAGTTCTTTCATACATGGTACGACCCAACTCCAGAAGAAGCTGTAAGAGCCAAAGTTGTCTCGTGCGCCATGTTTTATCATCGCAGAGATTAATCTCTTTTCCTGATTAGTCGTTTAATCGCCTTGAATTGTGATGCTTTCAGGTACTCGACTTACCCTCCTGAATATGGATACCACCAAGTGAGTCTCTCTCTCTCTCTCGATGTTTATTAAATTGGATTAGTGAAAGGATTACGGGTCAAAACATGTGCTGATCAAATTGATTAAATGTACTTGCGGGGGACCAGGCAATGTACAACCCGATGCAGCAGCAGCAGCAGCAGCAGTACTATCAGCAGATGTACGGGGGGTCGTCTGCCTCGACATCCGCCATGGGGGGTGTCTCCCCGTACTACTACGGCTACTCGCTGCAAGCTGCCGGGAGGGGAGCCTACTCCTCGCCCCAGGCGCACCGTATCCCGGGACCCTCCTACCTCTACTATCCTGCGCACGCGGAGGGCCCGCCCGCCCCCTTCCAACCTCCTACCCCTCCCACCCTCCAGCCTCTCCGGCTCCCCTTCACTTCTCCCACAGCAGGTAATCAAAATCTCATCTTTTTTCTTGGGTTATAATTTTCTTTTCCATGTTTATTTTGGCGAACTGTTTAGAATATGGTTCGAAATTTTCTTCCTTTTTTTCTTCGTGACCGGCCGAAATTACATTGGAAAAGATATTTTGTGGCAATTGGAATATATGTACGGGAGGTAATCGAGGCCAGGTAGGCAACCCGCAAAAGGCCATGTGAAGGACAGCTGTCAAAACGTTCGTGGGTATGACCCATCACATGATTTGGGGTCAATTCGGGAATGCACGACAGGGGGTGGGGGTGGGGCGTGGAAGGGGAGAAGATCTTCAATGGGGATCTTGCATTCGCATTGTGTTTTCCACATCATCCCTGCGGTCGAGCCCGAGGAATGCAGTCGGGTCTCCATCCTTCTGCGCATCTTGTTGCTTGAAGCGCAAATTGCGCTACAGGGAACGCGAAAAATCCGATGTTAAAAATGGGTTTCGTGTATAGTGCTAGGATCCGACCGGATCTGCAGTTAAATTCTATGCGGGATTAGATCTTATGATTTGAGCACTTAGATAGAATTAACTACCCCTTTTCTTTCTCTCAAGAGGTGTTTTATACATTGTGACAGATACGCACAACAACCCACGAGCATCGACTAATGCAGAAACGTCATCCTCATCGCCATCAGGGGTTGCCGCTTCTCAAGCTCCGACAACCTAAGGAAGACATCATTCGAGCATCGACAGAGTCGCTTACGACGATCCATGTTCCTCCAACATTCCTCCTAAAGAAGACATTTCGCGTACATTTTCGCTTCCTGTTCTTTTACCCCCTGGGCCTAGAAGAGAACGCAGCAGGTGGGGAAGATCGCTGACGCTGCGCGAAGATAGAGAGAGATCCGCAGGATCCGACTCGCAAGATGTGGGAGGAGGACAGAAGAAAGACTAATCAACACCTGATTTATTATTTTCATTTTTTTTTGTCTTCCTTTCCTTTCCTTTTCTTTTATCTTTCTCTTTGATGAAAATAATTCATTCATTTTTCTCCGCACTCATGTCCATTTATCTTATTATTGGAGCTTTTATTAATGTCCATTTACGAATATAGCGCCATATGATGAGACTCACTATGGTTAACGGCATATTATGCGACAGTTGCTGATAGTGACACGACGTAGTCGTCAATAATGGAAAAACTTATCGGTGGCTATGAATGATGATCATCGATGATTATGAGATACAATTATCAATGCCCGATAGAAATTGGTTAATCTTGTTTTGTTAACAATCAGTAGACAGTGAGGTAAGAGGATTTTGGCTAAGTAATGGATAGGGGAAGAAAATAAAGGAGACGGAGTGAAGATATCAATCACAGACAAAGTTACCTAACAACAATTAAAGTAACATAGCGACCTTGAGAGTTGTCATCACTTCGGTATGCGGATAGGAAGTTCGAAATCTCTAAAGTGTAGTTACGACTATACTTAGCATAATAATTGCTAATGAGCGATTATAAGTAGGGATAATATATGTGGTGGCGTGTAATTACTTTGGGACGGAAGGACACATATTTCCAATGTATTTTTATTAATTTATTAGTATTAATGCCTTTTCGATTTTCATCATGTAAGCTATGTTTGGTTATTTGAATCTCTAACCAGATATGACTAAATAGAATATGATATGAAATCTAGGGATTTTATTGTATCTTATTAATTATTTGGTGATTGTAGTTAAATATATATTCACATCATATCATGTACATTATTTATTATAAACGACATATTTATATAAATAAACCAAAAATTTTACAAATGGAGATGGTAAAAGTTTCTCATGACACTTTTGCATACTTTATTTTTATTTGTATTTTTATTTTATATTCCTCTCTTTTTTTAATTAATTTCTTTGTTATTTCTTCTTCCCCTTCCATTACTCTCTAATAAAATTTTATTAAATGTTAAACTATACTAATATACAAAAAATGCTAAAATACATCAAATATGTAATAAATATATTGAATCTATATTCTAAAATAGAATTAAATTTGAATATATAAACCAAAAATAAGATTAAATTAAAATAACTATTTTTTATTTTTTATTTTGAATTTCTTATATTAGGATTCAAATATTATTTATATATCAAAATATATTTTTAATTTTGTTAATTTTTTAGTCGAATAATTTTTAATTTTCTTAATTTAAGAAATTTATTATTCGAGAAAAATAATTTTCCTAATATGGATATTAGAAATCCCATCATCTTTTATCCACATCTCCCATCGGATAATTTTATTTGATTTATATATTTGTTATATCAGATTTTATCCTATCTTGAGTAGGTACCAAACGTAGGATATGATAAATTTTATTATATCTTAAATTTTATCCTAACTGTCAAATGCAGCTTTATAGTCTTTTTACCTTTAAAGTCATTATACTTATTCGTCACTACGCCTAAGGGTGAGCAAGACTAATCAACCGAATCAGAAATCACTTAGACTGGATCAAATTAGCCAGTTAGTCCAGAGAATGTCGGTCTGGTTTTCGGTTTCTAAAAGTGGAACTGGTGTCCGAGTAGTCTTGTTCTTGATTTCAAAGGGGGACCTAATTGAATTGGACGCTCGGACCGAATTTTTTTTATTTAAATGTCTCACATACACCTCCTCTCCTCTTTAGGTCTTTCTCTTTTGCCCCACAATGCTCACATCTACTTTACTCTTTTGGTCTTTTCCTTTCTCTATGTCTCCTTCACCTTTCATGGAGTTTGAGACATTATCTACTTTGAACTTATTAGTTCCACCATACCTCTGGTCCGATCCCTGAAACTAGAAATTACAAACCAGTTCGGTTCTTGTTTCCAGTAAAAGAATTTTCATTACTTAGGGCCACTCTTGTTTTTAGTGAAACGCAAGTCCTTTATCAAGTCATTCCACCAGTTTTCAATGAGGGTCGACGTAAGAATACTTTGAGAACCAATTTAGCCTCAATTTCCAAATTAGAGGCAAATTGGCGCTATTGGCAACGTTAATTGTCATCAAGATCATGCACTATACACGTCTAAAAAATTCAGTACTGAAACTTATCCCATCTAGACTCTAGATGACTCTTATCACGTTAAGTCGTTATGTTTATTCGCGGCACGCGGCCCGGGGGGAGTTTAAACATATGTACCAAATATTTATTTGACTTGAACAACGGGAAAGTTTCCCAAAGTCAACTTATGGAGCTCACCATGTTCGTTGCACAGGCTGATGATCTTCTTTGTCCGTCCAGTCCAAATCGGCCTTTCTCTTGTTCCCGCACTGCAAATTACAGGGTTTCAGGCCCCGCACAGCCATCCATCTCTGAATATAAGACAACGACCATTGCGTGCTCGCCGTGTTTTTAGCTATACCCTGTGCAATACGGTGAATCTTTTCTATTTGATTTATCTCGATATATGATATCCTAGGACGCCGTTCTTGCATTGGATTATATCCTTAGTTCAATCGACAACAGGTCGCATATACTCTTCTCATCACTAGGGATGGCCAAACTCCGACATTTTCAAAACTTGGAGCCTACTATATAGTTTAGAACTAAGGTTCCGTTTATTTCGCCGAAAAAGTGATATTTTTTAGAAAATGTTTTTCGGAAAGTGATTCTCTACAAAAATGATAATATTTTTTAGTATTAGTTGAGACCTGAAAATAAAGTGAAAAATATTTTCCATTATTTAGTAAAGGAAATCATTCCTAAATAGATATACATTATTGGGCGCTAGTGGCCTACGCATGAGTAGTTAAGGAACCCAACACGGACTATAGGATTTCAAGCCCGAATCCCCAACTCCTGGGCACGAGCACGATCACTGGTCTTGGGTCTATAGAAACTGAGCCCCACTCCTTGGCACCCCGGGCTAGGTCGATAGAGGTTGGACCTATGTTCCCAGCACTAGGGCTTGAGTCTATCAAGTTCAAGCCCTAAACCTCAGTGCTTGGGACGAGGACTAGGACCTTGATGTCCGAGCATGGGTCAATCGAGGTTGGGCTTGAGACACATTCCTTGGTGCTCAAACCTGAGCCTATCGAGATTAAGCCCGGGACCTTCGCGCCCATGCTTAAGGCTCGGCACCTTGGCTAGGCCTAGCATCAATAGACTAGAGTACAGGTACAGGGTACCCGGGCACGAGGCACGGGAGTCCTAGCTCGGCCTTGATGGACTCGAGCGTGGTGACTGAGGTCAAGCACAACCTAGATGGATTTGGGCCTGGGCACTGGAGACCCGACCTTGTTGCCAAGGGCTCGAGAAAGCACATTTGAGTATTTGTGTCTAAGGGATTTCTACTCTAAGTGTCAATACCTTGTCATATTTTGGAAAAAAAAATTCATTTTTTGAAAAGAAAATTATTTTCCTAAATTTAAACTTCAATTTGAAAATATTTTTCATTAATTAGGAAAACATTTTTTGTTAATTCATTTTCCTAAGCGATCTAAATATTAGAAAATATTATTTGCCAAACAATTGGAACCTTAATATGACAATCTAGGATCGACTCTAGAAAAAAAAATATGAAGAGTAAAAGTTACCAATTCATGAACAAAATAGCATTTTATTGGTTGTTAAAAGTGAAATTTCAAGAAATACAGAGTAGAAGTATGATTGCTTGCTTTGTTTCCGAATTATTTTTTTGCCTCAATTATTAAATTCATCATATCCTACTAAGTACTAATCGCACTGCACATTGGTCAGTACAGTTAAGAACTCAATTATTAATAGTCTGGCCTGACTTGATCAGAAACAGTTAGCTTCTCTCAAAACCGACCCAAAGACAAAAACCACGTCCACGGACTCAAACCTTGGTTGCCTATAATCCTCTGCAATTTCAGCCGCGCTCCCATATTATATTATAAACCTAAAAAAAATTAACAAAAAATGCAAAAAGATTGAACAAAAATCTAGCCATATTAAGACAAGTTCATATAATCCTAAATTACGTCGCTAATAGTTGTTCTTCGTCGTGTAATTTGCTGTATCTTCGGTGGAATTTCAAAATCGTCAAAGACCCTACTTCGATTTTCGACCAGTTAGTGCACTAAGTTTTCATCCTCTTTGCCAGAAAATATTAGATACATTAAAAGGACCGTGTCATCCATATTTTGAATTATTCAGAAATTGATAGCTATTTGTGCGGCACCGCGGCCCCACAACATGTCAGTCCAATTTAAACCCAATTTAAACCCAGCGTGTGGGCGGAGGGCAAAACGGTCTCTCTCCTCTTTATCCTCTTTATCCTCTTTATCTCCTCTCTCTTCCTCCTCCTTCAACGCTCTCCTCTCACTCTGCACTCTTCCCTGACACACTGACGCTTCCCAAATAGCTCCAACTTATATCTAAATCCCATCAATTATATCTAAGCAAAGTCAGCTTAAAGTCCCATCAGTTATATGTAAGGAGAAAACAAAAACCTTAAGATCCCATCAATTATATCTAAGTAAGTTAGCAGTAGCTTTGTAGCACACATGAAAGCTCCCGAAAATATTATCAAATAACATACACCCCTCAAATAATGATTACCTCAGCTAGCGGGTTGTGCTTGAATTCTTCAATCTACAAAATTCAAGCCGAATTAAGGCAATGAGTCTGTAGAATTCAAAAAGTATTTTCTGCAACAAGCATTTTCTATCTCAGGTGTTGCAAATATGACATACACGATCCTAAAACATAAATGGAGGAAATGGAGATCGTGCTCTGCTTTCACTATATGAACGGATGACCGTCCAAGGCTTGAAGAGGAGATCAATGATATATGAATAAAATCATTCAATATTTCTCTAATCTTGCCCCAGCTTGGAAAAAAATTATCAATCCATACCCTCTCAAGGAAGGCTCATGAGCACGCTTAAATGACTTTGAGTTGAGTGGAGGATGGAGGGTAGGGCGGTCGCTTCTAAGTACTTTCTCCCCCAAAACAAAGATGTGAACATTTATACCTAGTAAAAAAATTGAACCCAAAAGAGGGACTTACGGTCACAGATTTAGAGCTTCTCAAGGGACGGCTTTGGGTAGAGCAGAAATCAAGTCATTGATGAAAGATTAGACGAGAGAGTAGAGTGATTGCTTCTCGGTCGTGAGTTGGGAGGGACAGAAAGAGCCGAACAAAATCGATCTTTCGAAGAGAGCACTATTTAGGAAGAGAGAGGTCGCGGGAGTGTGCCAAGAGAATGCCGTTCAGAGGATGAGGCCATCGAGTAGAGAGAGAGGTTGTTGTTGGGAGGGAGCGACGATCATCGAAGGAAGCGCTATTTGGGAAGGGTAAGTGTGTCGGGAAAGAGTGCAGAGAGAGAGAGAGAGAGAGAGAGAGAGAGAGAGAGAGAGGAAAGTGTTGGAGGAGGAGGAAGAGAGAGGAGATAAAGAGAGGAGAGATTGCTTTGCCCTTCGCTAGCACGCTGGGTTTGAATTGGGCTGACATGTGGATCCGGACAACTGTCAACTTCTGAATGGTTCAAAGCATAGATGACGTGGTCCTTTCAATATATAAATAGCTAATTTTTTCATGCGTGGTATCATGTTACTTCCACATGAGGTATATATACATCATTATTTGGTATGGAAGTTGCGTAGATTTCAATTGAAGTGATTTGATTACAAAAACTTAAAAGCTTAGTGCATTGACAAATTAAAATTGAAATCAAAGTTTTGTGACTTAGATTTTCAAAAATTCCAGTGAAGTTCAAGTAAGATTTTAGTTAAGTAATTTCTTAATTAAGTCTCAGGATGCCCATCAAACCAAGTTCCTGCCTATATGTTTTATAATTTATTCCGATCCAACAAATCACCAAAAAAAATCAGGACATGTTAATGTCTCTCATCCCCAGGCGAACCTCCCACAGGTTTTCGCCCAGCGTGTGTCGCAACGAGCGCAACCAAATTCCAGGTTCGCCCCTCCCCCATCATTTTGGAGAAAGTGTCACCTGATCCCCGAACACGTGCACTCGCTCGCGCGAACCGAGAGATTATACGAATCCCCTGCGAAGTTCATCTCGACCGACGGTCGATGCGATCCAGGCTCACGTGGTCCGGGTTCTTCTGGTAATGTTTCCCGATTTTGACCCCATCTTGGTCAATCAAATCTGCTCCCGCGTCTCCAGCTCTCTCTCCATCCCTCTATCGAAGACATGCTGGTCACTCCTTTCTCCCTCCTTGCCTGTTCCGCAGAACGCACGAAACCCTCCGCATAAATGCGCACCGGACCCTCTTCAATCTTCATCCTTCACTCGCCAACGCGACCCTCTTCCATTTCCTAAAGCTAAAACGATGGCTGCTTCTCCTCCGTCTGCTTCTTACATCCTCGTCGCCCTCCTCCTCGTCCTGTCCCGCTTCGCCGCCCCGTCCTCGGCCGCCGTCCCGAGGATGCTGTCCCTCGTCAAGACCAAGCCCCTCGTCCTCACGTACCACAAGGGCCAGCTCCTCAAGGGCAACGTCACCGTCAACCTCCTCTGGTACGGCCGCTTCTCCCGCGCCCAGCTCTCCGTCATCGCCGACTTCTTCCGCTCCCTCGGCGGCCCCGCCCGGCCCTCCCCCTCCGTTGCCTCCTGGTGGTCCACCACCGCCGCGTACGCCGGCGGCCCGGCCAACGTCGTCTTCGGGAGGCAGCTCGTCGACAGCAAGTACTCCCTCGGCAAATCGCTGAAGAACCAGGACATCGTGAGCTTGGCCTCCAGGCTCGCTAGGGCCAAGGCTAGTGGCGGTAACGCCATCAACTTCGTGCTGACCTCGTCGGATGTTGGCGTCGAGGGGTTCTGCATGAGCCGCTGCGGGTCTCACGGGTGGTCGACCACGGCTCCGGGCGGCAAGGGCGCCAAGTTCGCGTACGCGTGGGTCGGCAACCCGGCGAAGCAGTGCCCCGGCCAGTGCGCGTGGCCCTTTTACCAGCCGATCTACGGGCCTCAGATACCTCCCCTGGTGGCCCCGAACGGAGACGTCGGGGTCGACGGGATGGTCATCAGCTTGGCCACAGTCCTGGCCGGCACCGTCACGAACCCCTTCGACAAGGGATACTTCCAGGGCCCCGATGACGCGCCCCTTGAGGCCGTGAGCGCATGCACGGGGATATTCGGGAAGGGCGCGTTCCCGGGCTATCCTGGTGTCGTCCCGGTGGACAAGACGACGGGAGCGAGCTACAACGCGATCGGCTTGGGCGGACGGAAGTACCTGCTGCCGGCGATGTGGGACCCCAAGACGTCCACTTGCAAGACGCCCGTCTAGGGCAGCAAGCAAGCAAAACGCATACACATAACAAGGGGACCTCGATTTCATACGCGTATAGCGCACACGTGATGCTTACAATTATACGTCTTGTTTTCTTTTCGGGGGGGCTTTAAATTTATGGCGTTGAATACAATATTTTCGGAATTTGTGGATTACTTCGAACCTGAATAATGTGGTTTCATTGGAACAATCGAACACCGTCCATGCACGTCGAACATCTCTCTCGTTTCTGTTCCGAGACTCATTTAACTATGACTGGAGTTGTGCCGGAATCCTTGCATGATTCTCCTACCTATTGTCGGGAAAGTTCGGTGCTAATGAGGTTTTTCGTAGAATAAAGAAAAATATGGTGATTCGGAAACGTGGAGACTCTTGGAGTCTCTACATGGCGAAGTTTGGACGTGCAGAGGACTGGTGAGATCTCGTTGGCTGCTTGGGATGTCCAAGAAAGAAAGAAATGTGCAGCATCGCGCACCACATGGCGTCGACTCGTTTCCTTGTACATTCTTCCAAGTCGTGCCAAGCACTACTTCCCACTGGACCAAAGATATGAATCACATGTCCAATTACTCCTAATCGGCTAAAACTACCTTTACCTTGTACGAAAGTTTCACCCAAAACCTTAAAAAACTCTCTCCCTAATCAAAGGTCGCAACCCTAGATCAACCGTCATCGCACTCAGTGATAACCGGTGACCTTTGTTTGGGTCGCGAACCAAGTGTAGAGGAGGGAAGGAGAGGGAGAGGGAGAGGGAGAGAGAATCCTTTTCCCACTTCATGAGATTTTGAGGTGTCACAAAGTCTCTTGCTTGTAATTTTTGATGTTCTCATTGGCTGGACCTATAGAGCTCGACAAACACACACCAAGCAAGTATGACAGATTTCACATTGGTATATTGCTCTGATATCATCTGTGATTCTTTAAACTAGCATGGTTTTTCGAAGCAAGGTGTTCAACATTTAGTGTGCTTTAATCAAGGCCATGAACTTGCATAGCTTTTATAGTTAAATTTTTCAGACTCATAATCTAGTTAGTTAGAAGAGCTAAAGTATCACTCAAAGCTCAAAAGAAACGTGATTTTTTTTTCTTTTTTCTAGAATCTAGGCTATCATCTGATGCTAGGGTTGAGCAATTGAGTTAGTTCACAAAGGAATCTATCTGATTCCCAATTTCATAAATTGGGAACCACTCTAATCAATTTAATTCCCAGTTTCACACCCCGAATCGGTCGGCTCTACCTAAGAACCTAGAACTTGGAATTTCGTTATAGTAGAACTTGGAATTGAATGGATTTTGAATTGGTTTACCCCTAACTCTAAGTGAGTTCTTTTACTCTTTTATAAAATAGAAAATATTCTTTGAAATTGAATATATTTGACATATTATTCTCAAGTATAAGGAATTTATTAATATTTGACACATGGATACCATAGATATAATAAAGTGCACAAATGAAAAAAGAAAAAGAAAAGCTTTGGCCCAGCATAGTTTCGGCCTTGAATCGGCCAGTTCAGTTCTAGGCCAATTCTAGGGTCAACCAGGTTGGTTGCCAATTAAAAAAAAGGAGGAACCGACTCTAATAAGGTAAATTCTAGGTTCCAAGTCTAAGATACCTTAGCTCCAATTAAGCAATTCTAGAGAAAATTGATTTTCAATTTCAAGGGCTTGATTAGAAAAATTAAAAATTAAATATTTAATGAAGTCATTAGAAATATGCAAAGGTTCAAGGACAAAGGATAAAAGCGGACAATCTTACATGGCAAATGTGCTATCCATACTAATGAGCAAGGCAATATCATATGGGAGTCTGAGGGGAATCAAACTAAATAGGTGGTGTCCAACTATTTCTCATTTATTATTTGCTGATGATGCCATATTCTTCTTAGACGGAACAGTTATGGAATGTCAAAACCTGGCGAACATCCTCAACCAGTATTGCTATGCATCGGGGCAGGCCATCAACTTAAACAAGTCAAGTATCTTCTTCAGCCAAAACTGTCCACTAACTTTAAAGAGGAACTTGGCAAATCAATTACGAGTCCCTATTATAGACAAGACAGACAAATACTTGGGAATTTCGTCTGATTGGGGACAATAAAAAAAGCATATGTTTGCATGGATCATAGAAAGGGTTAACTCAAAGCTAGAGGGCTGGAATGAGAAATTGTTGACTAAAGCAGGGAAAGAGGTACTTAATAAAATAGTTGTACAAGCTCTACCACAGTATGCAATGTCTATTTTCAAGATACCGATCTCTATTTGCAAAGCAATAGAAAAACGAATTGCGTGCTTTTGGTGGAAACAAACTGTTGACAGAAAAAGAATTCATTGGAAGAGCTAGGAATCTTTGAGAACAAGGAAGGATACAAGAGAATTGGGGTTTAGAGACTTAGTTTCTTTCAATAAGGCTATGCTCGGGAGACAAGCATGGCGACTTGTTCAAGCTCCAAACTCCCTATGGACAAAAATTGTTAAAGGTATTTATTACCCACAAGGAGAGTTTTGGCATGCTGGTAAGGGTACTCGCCCCTCATGGGGATGGCAAAGTCTGCTTACAGGAAGGGAAGTGATTGAATCGGAGATGAGATGGTTGGTGGGAGATGGTACGCAGATCAGAATTAGGGAAGATGTTTGGCTACCTAGAGGCCGGATTGGAGGAGGCGCAAATCTAAATGAACCAAAGATTGTCGCGGACTTGATTGTACTCGAAGAAAAAGAATGGAATGTAGCTAAGCTAAAGGAAATGTTCGACGAGCAAGTTGTCCATGAGATCCTTTCAATACCGCTCAACTCAAACCCATCAATGGACAGACTAGTGTGGACAGGCAATAATACGGGCTCTTATTCGGTCAAAAGTGGATACAACAAAATATGTTCCCAAAACAAACAACTTAAAGCGAACCAACCATCATCGTCATATCAGCCACCCCGAGGTCTATGGATCACAATTTGGCAAACCCAACACTACCCAAAGGTGCAGTTTTTCTTATGGAGCGTATGTAATAATGCGTTGCCAACAAGAGAAAATCTCTACAAGAGGAAAATGATACATGATCAACTCTGCCCAATTTGTCACGAAGCCCCAGAAACTCTCAAGCATCTCCTCCTCTTATGTTCCTGGACGAAATGGATATGGTTAGATCCCCGCATAAAATTGAATATAGCCATCGAGAAAGTTACAAGGATGGATAAATGGATATTGGAGAACTTGCTTCATCAGAACGAGCGGAACTCAAACGCACTCCTTGCAGGTATTTTATGGTCGATATGGAAAGCAAGAAATGCATGGGTTTTCAAATCTAGTAGACTAAAACCACAAAAAGTTGTGGAGGAAGCAAGTTATGATCTTGAACTCTACAGAAAATGGAACCCCAGAACTTCAATGCAGAACCGAAAGGAAAAGGAAGGTTGGCGAGGGGAGGAGTGGATACCATCGACAACAGGTGAGCTGAAATAGAACGTGGATGGGTCTTGGTGTTGCGCTTCAAAACAGGGTGCAGTTGCTGGGATTTATAGAGACCATCGCGGGCGTCTTGTGGGTGGATTTGCCAAGAAAATCCTTGTTCCGTCTGCCCTCGTTGCAGAAACCCTAGCTCTAAAGGAAGGGCTGCACTTCATGGAGAAGACACGCATGAGTGGTCTTCAGTTCAACGAACAGGGGAGAACAAGTACAATAGTTCCTGTTCAAGTCGTGACCGACAACTCCACAACGGCAAATGCCATCCTGGGCCGGGCTGAAATTCCCTAGGCTGTTCAGTTTGTGGTGGCAGATTGTAAACAACAGCTGGGCTCGTTACCTAGAGTATTTGTTGGCGTCAATCCGAGAGAAACGAATTGGGCAACAGACTGGATCACGAAGGCTTGCTGCGACAATTCCCTTGCGACAAACTGGCTGTCTCATCCTCCTCACTGTTTCACGTCTATTTTATGTTTGGACTTGGGTAAATGTCCTCGTTTTGTTCCTACAAAGTAATGAAAGAAATCTCTTATGACCAAAAAAAAAAAAAAAATTACTAAACCACAAACCAGTATTAATGGGCCTCGAAACATCGAAGAAGCCCAGTAAAATCTCCAGTTGGGCTTCATCTTATATCACCAGTTAGGCCCAAGCAGAAGCGAGCATCAGCACCGTCGCTTAGTCGGAACCAATCGACCAAAAGTAAAACCATCCAACGCCTCCGATCCGTTCCCCCACTGTCTAATCATCACCGTTCACGCTCGCAGATATTCACGCTGGCGAATCCCCACCGTTCACGTCGCCGACTTCCGATTCTCTCGTCGAAGGCCTGCGAATCCTCGTACCACCTCCATCTTCGAGATCGGAAAAAACCCAACGCCTCCGCTTCTCCTTTCCATCTCCGCCGCCTTCGATGGAACCTCACGGCGACTGCCACTTCCCGACCTCCCCCCAGACGTCCGACGCCGCCAGTTGCACCGCCGCCGCCGCCGGCTCCGGCTCCGGCTCCGGCTCCGGGCACTCCAGCGCCACCTGCGCTAGATGCGGCGGCCCCACCGCTTACCCTACTCCCCCGCCTTCCTTCTCCGGCGTCTCCCCGCCGCCTGCCTACCGCCCCATCCGCGCCCCCGCCGTCAATGTGTCGTCGGAATCTCTGTACTCCCAGCAGCAAGCCATCATCCTCGCGCCGGTGCCTCAGTCGCAGAAGGTCCCGATCGTCTCCCCGCCTCATCAGTTCCAAGTCCCCGTCAAGAGAATCCATTCTCCGGACGACATCCGCCGGTTCCACGACTCCGACGTCTCCAAGAACTTCCTTGGCTTCGTCGTCGCTCTCTCCGAGTCGATTCGGGGCCGCAAGATTTCGGACTCGTGCCACGAGTCGTCCACCGTGTCCGCGATCGTGTCGATTCTCGAGACTCTGGCTCGTTGGATCGAGGAGATTCCTCCGGTCCAGCAAGCCGCGCGTTACGGTAACGTCTCGTACAGGAGCTGGCACGAGCGTTTGGTAGAAACTAGCGAGTCCTTGATGCTCACATTTCTTCCTGACGATCTGCGATCTGCGACGGTTGAGATTGTACCTTATTTCACCGATAGTTTTGGTAATTCGAGCCGTATCGATTATGGCACCGGGCATGAGACCAATTTCGCTGCGTGGTTGTATTGCTTAGCGAGGATGGGAGTCATAAAGGAAGAAGATTACCAAGCTGTAGTGGCTAGGGTTTTCGTGAAGTATCTAGAGTTGATGAGAAAATTGCAGTTGGTGTATTCTTTGGAGCCTGCTGGTTCACATGGGGTTTGGGGTCTTGATGATTATCATTTCTTGCCTTTCATTTTTGGGTCATCACAGTTGATTGGCCACAAGTATATGAAGCCCAAGTCGATTCACAATGAAGACATATTGGAGAACTTCTCCAATGAGTATATGTATTTCTCTTGCATTGCTTTTATTAGGAAGGTGAAGAAGGGACTGTTTGCTGAGCATTCGCCGCTGCTGGATGATATCAGTGGAGTGCCTAATTGGAACAAGGTGAATAGTGGGTTGCTGAAGATGTACAAGGCGGAGGTCTTGGAAAAGGTCCCCATTATGCAGCATTTTCTGTTTGGCTGGCTCATTAAGTGGTACTGATTTAGTCCCTGTTCCATTCTATGGTGATATACTCTTGGTGAAATTATTACATGGGTATTTGTCTTATAGGAGAATGATCTTGGTTGAAAGTTTTTACTTCTTTTGGAGGATGTGTTGTTGGGATTTAGTGATGTACTAGCCGGTCTACATATTACTATGTTACAATAATCATTTGATATGAGTAGGTGACAAATCTGTTCACCATTTGAACAAAGCATAATTACTGCAGATCTCATAAAAGTTTGCTTGCCATCTCTAAACATCATTTAACAAGTGCTAGGTATTTTCTGGATTAAAATGGTGATTTGTGATCTTTTTGGTATGCAGCAATAGTAATTGATGCTGTTGAAATGTTCGTCAATGTCGTGCACCATAATAGTGCATTCACATGGGAATCCTTGGGTCCTGTACTACTTGAGTCATAGCATAAGCTAGTTATTTTGGTATTGGACTTTACCATCTAGGGTGAAGCGCTTTACTTTGTTACCTTTGCTGCTTCACCTGATTAAATGAAACTAAGTTATTTTATATTTCTATACCGGTATTGAAGATAAAAGTACAAAATGCTGCAAAAATGATTTGATTTTTGGCCTCATCATATGTGACTAAAGTTGAAATACTATCCTGTATCCACGTGTATGCCGGGATCTCTCATGGAGGGCTTCTCGACGATGTTTTGTTGAAAATCTGCACTTCTCACTTGCTTTACTTGCCTTCTTCCTAAACTAATTATTATTTACCTGTATGACTGTACTTTTACTAGAAGGATCCAATTTATGTGGCTTTATAGATACTATTGTCTCATTAGTACAGAGTCTGGCGCAAAATATTTTTCTATCTCATTCTGTTTTTAAGTTATGGATATATAAGTTGAATAGATAAGATATGCACAATGCAATTGCATTCATTTCAGGAGGATTATATATTTGTTGAGCATTCTTTACTTTAACATGAAGCAGACTTTGTATCTGACCGTTGGTTATTTCGTTTTGGCTTTCTATAACAATTCATCACATGTATTAATGATTTCTAAGCCCTGTTCCATGTTCATGGTTTCTGCCGTGGTTTGAAATAGCTATTAACCTTTTTGAGATATGATCATAACTGGTCTTTATCCAAATAGCTGATCAATGTGAACACATGAGTTTACCATATTAATTCGAATTAAAACCCACGTGGTTGTTGAGATTCTTAGACAGAGAATCTAGGAAGTGCAAACCATCAGGGTCTTACTTGGAGTTAGGATTTTAATGTAGTGTCTTTCAGAAATCAAAATCTAATTGGTATAAGTCTTTAATTTAGCTACAGCCAATTTTGGATTTTAAAGATTGTCTTTTACTTTGGGTGGTGCACAATTTCTTTGAGTTTGTTTTGTTTGCTAGGGTCTCATCTAGTTTTCGGTTAAGTGTCCTTTTATGTTTAAGCTGCTCCCTTTCATTTCAACACCTGATTGTGAGACGAGCACCAAAAAGCCCATGGTTAAGTATCAATTTCAACATTCATGTGTAGCCGTGCCGCTTATATGACCCCTATGCTGCTTTCAGAATGGTTTCTGTAGATGTAATGGTATCCAGCTCTTTGCTACTGATGAAGAAACCGTGCACTCAATTTTTTGTTTCTCTTGCTAGTTCAATTTAATTGACACTGGTAATGAATAAGTAGATGTAGAACCTAGCATGGCAACTTGAAGAAGGTAGTTGAAAAGATGCATTGATTTGTCTTGAGCATGCTTTTCCTTTGCATGCGTGGATTCCTAATTTCCTTGACTTTGAGTAACAAGGCAATTCTCTAGTTTGATGATTTTATTGAAATGAGAGTGCTTTTCTGTTGGTACCTAAAAAAGTGTTGATTTTCATAGTGTGCTTAAGTGCTTATATGATCTACATACTAACAACAAACTATTGTAATTATGTTCTGTTGGTTATGTCAGTAGGCGGGGGTTTTTTCATATGCTTAAGACTGAAGAATGTCAACCGGAGCTTTTTAACTGTTTTTGGTTTCTTTTTTCCCAGGGAGTAGATAATGCTTGTCTGCTGGTGCTGCCTGCTGTTCCATAATCTGAAGATATGATTCTAGATACAAACCCACTGAGCAGCAACGAGTAAAAATTGTCTGGTAGTTCGGTTGAGCTGTTCCTACTTTATTCTCTTTACAGCTAGTTGCTTAATCATATGCACGGTTCGTTTATGTCCACTAAGTTGTTCATCGGATTAAATTTTGAATCTCTGACTTGATGACAGAGTAGATGGACAGCAATTCTTATGATATGATTGGCAATGGCAGTTTGTCTTTTGCAGCTGAGGGGAAAGTAGTTGATAAGTGTACGTGTGAAGGCAGGTGGTTGAGTTTGAGGTGCCAGCTCCGCCAGTAGTCCTTGACAATGATAACCAAGGCAATCTGTGACTCCGCGGTTGGTCCGAATGCTAGACTTTCTAGTATGCTTTGTGTTCATAACCTGGATGTTAAGGTTATCAAAATTTGGACAGTGTGATTTCAGATAAGAGAATTCCCAAATTGCTGGTATTTTTCTCTCGAAGTCGATGTTTGCTTGTGTACAATAGCGCGATGCTAAGGTCTTTTTTAGGGAGGGAGAGCATTTGGTTGCCACGATGCAAATCTGATGGTGTTATAGTTTTCCCCATCCTAGAGCGAAAGCCGGAAAAATAGATCAAGTTTAGCCTCATGATGGACTTTAGAAGTCTAACATTCCTCCGATTGGTGCATTATACTTTATTGACATCAACCTACCAATCAAAGGACTGGTTGGAGGAAAACATGGTCTTCTCCGATATGATTCCCATCTGATAAGTGAAATATGACAGCACCAGTTTCGACACTCAAGTCATAATCACATGCTGATACATTAATGAAAGAGGAACCTCAAATCCCATGAAAAGAGTTCGCATCCATTGAGAAGGGAGACATTGCTTGCCAATTGTAAGCATAGCCTCCACACAACCGCCTAGTACTAGCAATTATTATCACGTTGAAGAGAGGCCTCAATTGGAAGGTTTGAAAAAGCTCGTGGCAAGAATCTAAGGGCTATATATTATGTCGCCTATCGCACAAGTTACGTGTTCCTCACGGTCCAAAAATGATCATATTTTTTTATAGACCACCTCTTCCCTGTAGTCAATAATCCCCAACACGCAATCACTCCGTGATTGAACACGCATTGTGCTTACAAAAGAAAACACGCGTACATGTGTTTTTATATATATATAATATGAGGGATTAACTATGACCCATATATATTAAATTATATATAATGAGAGATTACCCATGACCCATGAAAATGTCTGTACTCAAAAAACCAAAAACGTGGAAGGGGCGCACATGGGAAGAAGAAGGGGGACCGTGACACTGAGGCACTTTGCTGTTTTTTTCCCCTTTGAGAGAACCTGGTCTCGTGACTTGGGGACGGCGTTTGCGTTACTCGGTCCTCGCGTTTCAATCCCCCGTCCACACGCACACACGTACCGTCCGCATCGAAACTTGCTTCCTTTTTCGGTTGAAGAACGATCGATCCCCATCGAAAACCCGGTTCATTCCGGATCCACGAATGCAGGCTTTCATACTCCTGTAGATCTTCACAAATTACGCCGAAAAGGGAAGGAAAAAGAGAGAGGGGGGCACCAAATGAGAGCTGGCAAAGTCTTCGGCGGGAGTCAAGCGATGGAGAATAATGACCTTCCCCATTAGCAGGGTTGGGTAGGTCTTCTTCTCCGAGGTAATTTATTAATCCTTGGATTCAAAGCTCCCCTAAAATTTTCTGTGCTCTCCCTCCCCCTTTCCTTTTCCTAAGATTCTTTTATTCTTGAAACTTGGATTTTGAGTTTGACCTCCCTCCTCTTCCCTCCCTCCCTCCCTTTCTCCCTCTCTCTTTCTCTAGCTAATCTTGCACGCCACCAACTAGCATTTAAAGCTGTTTTAAATACCAGGTTTGACAGTTCTTGTCTATCGCCATAATAGGACTGTCCATTTTTGTCCTCCTCTTTTGTTCGGGAGGGGTACAACATCTTCCACCCCTTCCCCACTCCTCCCATTCCATCCACACCTTTTACAAAAGTCCTTTTGATCTCTCTCTCTCTCTCTCCCTCTCTACTTTTCTGTTCCCTCGGTCTTCTTGTTTTTACTCTTGCCCTTCCGCTTGTTTGCTGGTGGTTGTAGTGAGAGCTTTTTCGGTAGGTAGCCAAATAACCCCGTCCCCTCCCCTCCCCTCCTCGCTCTCTCTCTCTCTCTCCTCTCCTCTTCCTCTCCTTCTGTGGCGGATATACCGGCGGGCTTTTAGCAGAAACCCAGAGAAAAAAGAAAAAAAAAAGCTCAGGCAATTCGAAGGGAGATCTCACTCCTTCTTGGGTACAATCTTTATCTTTTCGCATGCTTGTGTAAAGTCCCTTTTTTTTAATCCTTCCTTTGTCCCTTCCCTCTCTGTGTTCGTGCTCTGCTCGCTGGGTAACCTTGGGCAGAGCAAAAGAAAATGTTGATAGTTTTCATCTGGGTTCGGTTTGTCGAGCACGGACGTTTTCTTGCACTGGGAAATTTGAGCTCTCAGCTGAAGTGTGACTTCCAGCTTCTTGATTTCTCAGCTGAGAATGCAAAGTCTTGATTTTTTTTTATTTTTTTTTTCACTCTCTTGGCTCTCTCTCTCTCTTCTTCTTCTTCTTCTCTCTCTCTCTCTCTGGCCTCTAAAAGCAAGAAGATCCCGGGAGAGGTGTCATGGGGTATTTTGTTTCCTTCGTCTCTTGCAGTAGGTCCGCATTTCTTGCTGCGTCACAGACAATTAGCTTGCTTGTCAAGTTCTGTATCTCGATAAATGCTAATTTTGTCTAATTACTTGTTTCAATTATGCAAAGCTCGATTTTTTATATTTTTTTTTCAAGTTCCTGATTTCATCTGGTTGTCGCTCAACCTCTCAAGCTCCATTTTTTTTCCCGTCATTCGGTCAAGAATTTTACTGAGATGTTTGCAGAAGTACATGTTTGTTCTTCTTTGGCTGTTTTAGTTGTGATTTGAGTGAGTGAAATCTCTTTTTAAGAAATTTTTGTTGTAATTGTTCACTTCTTTTTAATTTTTTGTGTCTATTAGACTTTGTCTATGTCCTGTTTTCTCCTATTCCCTTCTGATGAATGAGCGAAGTTATGGAATCTGTTTGCTGTTCATTTGCTTCTGCCCATTTTTTGCCATTTCTTGAATTCGAGGCTTGAACTTTTTGTGTGGATTTTCGTGTAACGTTGTGAAAGACTTGATTTTGAGGTGCTTCTTGCATTCTGTTTTTGTCGGAGGGTCCAGGATAGATGGAGGAGGGAAGTGATTATCGGCGATGGGACGAATTGATACCCGATGCTTTGGGATTAATCTTTAAGAATCTGTCTCTTTATGAGATACTGACCGTAATTCCTAGAGTGTGCAAGTCTTGGGGAAAGGCGGTGGGTGGACCTTATTGCTGGCAGGAGATAGACATTGAGGATTGGAGTAAGGAACGTGGCTGTCCCGACCACATCGATCGTATGCTCCGGATGCTGATCACGAGAAGTGCAGGATCGCTCCGAAAGCTCAGTGTATCAGGCACCGGTCAATATGATGATGGAATTTTCTCTTTTATCGCCGATCAGTAAGCAAAACCATTCTTTTATTCTATAGTCTATGAATCATCCTTAGAATTGTGACATTCAGACTTTACTAGTACGTGAAAAGAAGTTCTAGGAACAGATGGGTTGTTCTACATAGGGAAAACTTCGGCAACACTTTATCCTAATTTGTAGCATACTTCCATTATCTTAAGTCCTACATCAAACTCTACTGTTGAAGTTGTTCTAAATGATGCAATTTGGTGATTTAGATGATTTTAAAGTAAATCTCACGTCAAACATTCCTGAAGGAAGCATTTTTTATGTCCGCTTGGATGATAAGAAAATCAGGATGAACTTATTTTAAAGAGCTTGTGATCAATTGGCTAGAGTTCATGAATTGTAATGTGTCCTTTCTTTTCCTTGTTGTTGTTGCTAGTGCTGGTTCAGTCCACACATTGCGATTGCCTCGTAGTGAAATAACAGATCCAATAGTAGAAAGCATAGCAGGAAGGCTTTCCACTCTGAGTTTCTTGGACCTAAGCTACTGCGACAGGATTGGTGCTCATGCCCTTGAAGCCATTGGGAAGAACTGCAAAATGCTTCTTGGTTTGTGCCGGAACATGCATCCAGTAAATACTGCTGGGAAGTCTTCATTGGATGACGAGGCTCATGCCATTGCCTTGAGCATGTCCAGGCTCCGACGCCTCGAGATGTCTTACCACCTTGTGAGCACCCAGAGCGTTCTCGAGATTATATATAGTTGTCCTGAGCTAGAATTTCTAGATTTACGGGGTTGCCACCATGTGGAACTCGATGAGAAGTTCCTCAAAGAAAGGTATCCTAAATTGAAGGTTCTGGGGCCTGATGTTGTGGACGAGTACGAGAGGAATGAGTGGGAGGAGTACTCCGATTTTTCTGATTTCTCTGAGTATTTGGCATGGGAATTTGTGGCCGGAGAAGTTGGAGATTACTATGATAACGAGAGCTTGGATGAGATGTGGGATGATGAAGTGAGGTTGGAAGACCTTGAGCTGAGGTTCTACGAAGGAATCGAAGATGCTGGACTTCATGGTTGGGCCCCATCTCCTTGAGCTTATGTTTGTATGTACGAACTCTTTTTTCGTATTTGCTGTTTCCTGCATTATCAATATGCTGTTAGCACTGCTACATGATCCATCTATGATGTATGTACATGCTTCTGCAAACTGGTATGTGTTTCCTTCTGGAATGAATATGAAATAGGAATGAATGCCTAGTATTTGTCCAATGTCAGAAGGGTTCAATGTCACGACTCAGCCTGCAAGAGCAGAAGTAGTTTGAAAATCATTCCCGTATATTTGGCTAAACTCGCTAAATTCAAAGAAATTTTCACTGATGATATTGAGTGGTTTTTAAGTCTATGCTCCATGGAGACATTGATTTCAATTAGGATATTTGTTTCAGTGGGCAAGCTTTTGTAGTGCCCCATTTCTGTTGGTGAGCAGCTGATGGTGTGCTTAGTGTATTTATCGAGTCACTGTGTTTACTATGACCATTGTCCAAGATGCTATTTGTAGTTTCGTATTCGTATTTAACAAGTCTAAAACAACATTTAGACTCTCAATCCTTTTAAACACAGAATGGATTTATCTTTATGTGTCCATTTTCCACATAACTGCTGCCCCATATTTCTCGCCCTCTCCATCAATTCACTACTCAACGCACTCAAATGGTTCATCGAGCATGAGAATGGTTTATGGTATGTGTATTCCATGGCGTGCCAACCATATATTGCTGAACTTTGTGATATGACTCAATAGCATAGGTTGCTGAGGGACTAGACAAGCACATCGAGTCCTTTTGCTAATGTCTTAATCGGTGCGACTATTTTGCTGAACTCATAATGTGGATTTGCATCCCTCCGGTGCTCGATCTGTCCTCTTTAAGTTCAGGAGCTTACCAAGCTGTTGATTATTCATTTGAATGTGAAAACTTAGAGCACAGGTGTTCCATTTCTCAAGTATGCAAGTACGTATATGGCTGAGATTTGGGACAAGATCCCATCCAGTTGTTACCAGAGCAGATCATTGGCCATATGCTTGAGCTGAGACAGAGAGGAGTTGGGACAATCTCTTGTCACTAGCAACCTGAATATTCGCAGATATTGTTCTTTTTAAGGTATTTCCTGTTCATAGTTGATGAGCAGTAGTGTCCTCTTTTTCTTTTGATTTACTGTATACCCAACTTGGCTCTGAAGTCACATGATCACATGTGATAATGACTTTGGATCCTGCAATCTTGCAATTCACAAAGCATGTTAAGACGAGATTTTGTGTTTGGCCGCTCAAGAGATAGATAAATCCGATCTTGAACCTGGTGCAGCACGTGCTCTGCTTGATCCCAGCATAGAAAACTACAAGAAAAAGGAGGAAAGGACTCGCATCATCGGTTCTTGGATTTCTTTGCCGTGACGGTGTGATTGATGAAGTACACCATACCTTGTCTGCTTTTTGTCTACTTTTCGCTACTTTTCGCTTGAACTGTTGGATGCAACTGCAGTAGTCTGGGATATACAGAGATTAGAAGGACATTGAAGTTGGGATATTGAGCGATGGATTGTCGCCATTGCCAATATCTAGCTAACCCGCCATCACGAAGGACGGTAGATTTTCTTCTATAAAATCAGTCCCGGTCTGCAAGGGTCAATGATCGCTTGTGCTGGCCTGACGACCGTCATATTGTCGATCCAATAATGCTGCCATCAATGATCGCTAAACTAGCCACTAAACGACCGTCACTGCTGTCCACCGTCGTTAGGATGATAAGCTCAAGTGGCTCCAACGCAAACGCCCAAAGCGAAACGTCACTAACAAGGCTTGTGAGCAGCTCGAGCTGCGCGTTCAGATACTATCAGGCTCGACATCAACTCAGTTCAGTATTCAAGCTACTCAGAACAGTATGCATCTTGTTCAGCTCCAAACACAATACACATTATCTTCTGCTGCTACAAAAAACTACATCATTATCAGACATGCTGTTTCAAAAATATGGAGATCATGAACTCAAGTGAACTTTTCTGCTTTTTTGCCTTCACATATTATTCAAGAAGTCAATGGATGGTCCCCCTCTATACCCAAGAACAAACAAGAAACACCCATGCCTCCTGGCTATGCACTCGTAGTACCAGCAGGGGGGGAAAGAAACAGGTCGAGTGAATTAAAATCACATGCGCAGTTCAAATTGCCAAAATATCGAAAAGCATGTCCCGGGTGGGGCCCGCTCGCGATCCCATGTCGGTGGTCCACCGATCCGGATCCGGGCAAGTAATTCCCGAGGCGCACTGTTTCAAAATGCAAGTACAATTATTGATAGGAAGATTAGCAAGCCCAGCATTTTCTTTTTCTTACCTTTCTCGAGTAGATTTTGGGTGGGGGGCAATCAAGAATTTGGATGCGTTGTAATTTGAAAGTTGCAACTTGATTCCCCAACACCCATGAATTGCTTCGATCAGTGTCACTGTTGGGTATTCCATGGATTTTGGGAGAAATTGTCGAGAAGGTTAATAATATCGTTTGGACTTTATAATTCCCCTTTCCCTGCAAGGTTGATGATGAGAAAACTTGAGGAATTGCTTAGCATACTGGACAATTTCATACTCAACTACCAACTGGAGAAAGGACTTGACAATAAAAATTGCTGACTTTCTTTAGTTTGATTACAAAAGAGTCTCATCTGACTTGACCACTACTACTGCCTTAACCTTTAGGACGCTTCTGTTAACGCTTTTATTCTCGTGAACAATTTCTGATCAGAAATGATTATTTTTTATTTTGTTCCCGAGAATAATTTTTAAGTATTTTAAGCCATTTACTAACTGTTCAAAATTTCAATTCCCGGAATAGAATTATATTTTGTACCATGCTCAAAATTTCTACTTCAAATAATTTTCTTTTAATTTTAAAATAATTTTATTACTTTTTTTTCCTTCTTTTCTTTTTTTCCTTTCTTTCTCCTATTTTTCTTCTTCAAGTGGTTGGTCACGGGCCTTGCAATGACCGTCGACCGGCCAAATGAAGGTCGACGATCTCACCGGAGCGTTGTCGGCCCTCGTCGACTGAGCCTCGGTGGGTTGCCGGCGATTGGTGGCGGTGGGCGGCGGACGGCCACTACGGCGATGATAGTAGATGAAGAAGAAAAAAAGGGAAGAAGCACAAGAAAAAAGAAAATAAAAAGAGGAAATATGGGCTTGATTCTAGAATTATTAATAGGGAATAAGAATTAATTTTTTTTTATTCTTGATTCTGTTTCAAATTTACTTCCGAGAACAAAAAAAATATAAATTTATTCCCAAAAACAAAATTTTTACCAAACATGATTATGTTCCAAAACTACTTCCGGAAATTAAAAAAAAAAAGAAATTTTTATTATTTGGCCGGTTTACCAAACATGGCCTTAGCTACTCGTGAGAGAGGTCACCTATCTACACTCTCCTTCACTTTTTTTTGTTGAAATATAGTTATATCTGTCTGTCTCTTCCCGGAAATCGCATGTTTCTGACGACATCTCTTGGAAAAGATGGGAAACAGTCTGCTGTCTATGGCTCCCTGAAGCTCATCTTACAACCACAGCATATGCAATCTTGTAAGAAGTTCCAGGGTTAAACTTTTTTATGCTCGTGGCGTGGAGTTTTAAGTTCGTGTCGGCAAGAGGCTGAGCAGAGAGACCGAGACGACCTTAAAATTTCATCTTCCAAAATTTCTTTGTTTCGCGTGCTAGGCGATTTTGATTTTCTGCAGAAGGTCTCTTTCTTCACGACTGTTCTAATTGAAACAAGAAACTCGTGCGACGCTCATCTCGCATGACGTATAGACGGTGGCGAATTTCCTAATCCAACTCGGAAAGCCAAATACCAACGGACCTGGACAAAGTGCATGCACATTCTTTCTTTTATATTAGTGGCCCAAAGAACATCGAAAGAGTATGCAGCAATCTTTGTTATATTATCAGACGACTACTCTAAAGCTAAAAATATGAAGCGTCCATCTGACCTACCAGTCTTTATTCGCAAAGCCGATTAACAACACAAAGCTAAGCAAGAAAGTACTGCTTTGGCATACAAGTGATTAGGTCAGACCAACCGGTGCCAAGATACTCTTCCCTGTTTATTGATTATATGAACTCATGTACCAGAGGAAAAAGCACTAGTAGTAGGAGTCTTGAAGACAAAAGAGCACTATAGCAGAGTGGCCCAAGAAAAGAACTTTATTAGGCAAGAACCGACGAAAAGAACACCAGCCTAGGCAATTGGAATCAAGCTTTCTGTAAGCGAAAGAAACTTCATGGTACAATCATACAAGCCGTGCTGTCTTGGACACACGAAATCGAAGCTTTTGACACGCAAACCACCTTGCTTTCGAGGCGAATGATTGAATAACTCGACTTTAGTACCTTCAGCGTTCGAGCCACTGTCATGCCAAAAGGAAATTGTATTCGTGCTGTCTTGCCTTTGACGCTGGCAAGAAGTCTGAAGAGAACCTGTCTTAAGGTCTTCAATAGAAGATATTGCAGTTCTTTAGGTGTTAAGGAGTCGGTTTACAGTTAGGCCTACAGCTCCTAATAATCCTAGCCCAACATACAATTCAAAACATTTACGGCATTTCTAATCATGACAGTTACCACTCGAGATTTCTGCTGTTTGATGTGCATAGAGTTGCCTATACTAGAGTGAGAGACAAACAAAGGATTTCAAAGGATGTTACTGGATGCATTTTGCATTCGACAGCATCTTGATAGATGATTCCAATGAGTTTCGCGCAGGATTCAAAAGCTCATATGCGCCACTAGCGCCTCCATCGTCGCTTGCGTCGCGCGAAGCCGAGGTCTTCTACCTTGTCATGGCTTTTGGACTCCTGATCATCAGCCCTAGCCCTCAAAATCGAAAGAAGCTGCTCTGCCCTCTGTCCTGTATTGGTCATCTGTCGAGGTGTATCAATGTATAATCCAAGGCAGAAGAAGGTGGTGACGTGTTGAATATTTATATATAAATCATCTTTTTCTGGCCGGTACGTGACATGAACATGTTCCCCATTAAAGAAGAAAGGTCAATAATCAACAAGACACTTTCCGGTCAAACGCACGAAGGACCGCTACCAAAAAGTGGAGACCCCCCCAATCATTTTCTGGCAAGTGCGCGTTACGTTCCATGATCAAATTTCCTTCGCACCCTTTCGACCATCCTCAATTTGTTGAGTTCCCTTTTCCACAATCCGAAAGGGAAAGGCCGACTTTTTTTTTTCTTAATCTTTTTTTGTAGCTTTCCAACGAATGCGGTTGCCAGATTTTATGTCAAATCAAACGTTTATTTCATTAAAAAAAGAGCCCAAACCATCAAGAACATCGCCTCCCGCCATGACAGAACATAGACCAAACAAATATAGCCACGAAAGAGCTAAAAACGAGGACGAGAGAGAGAGAACACAGGCCTTCCAAGATCGTCCTTGGCCTCGCCGGCGGCTACCTCGACTCCTCTCGGCCTCTCCGACCACCCCCGTCTCTCGATCTCCTCCCCTTCCGGCCTCAACCTTAGCTCGTGTCGCGCGTCCCTCGTGCCGGAAGAATCAGTGCATCGGCAAGACCTCCCGCGCATCGCAGATCGTTCGTTATCACAAAGTTCATGCCAATGCTATGATTCAACATCGTAGGTTTCTACGAACAATGGTATCGATGAGTTCTAACTGATGAGCACTAACCGATCTGTCGGATAAGTACGAATAAAGTGGCTAGCAAAAGGGGTTCGGTGGGTCATCATTTCTTCTCCATCTTTTAATATTGCATTTGATAATTGATGCAAACCTCTTGACTTTTGGGACCCGGCAGCGTGCGCCTCTTTGTTCCTAAGGAATAAATTTTGCCCACCATCAAAAGCTCCCAAAGCATGCTTACCCATCTTGCTTTGTAGTCAACTTAAATTTGGCCTTTTTATGTTCCTTCTAGCGCTCGGAATTAGGTTCTCTAATTCTTTTTTTAAGTTTTCAATTTGATTAAAGTCATCTTGGGGATTGTGATGTCCTTCGCTCCAATAGTGATGCGTGAGCGGTAGCTCCAATGTGCATCCACATAAACTATGGTACAAAGAAGAAAATTCGAATTGAGATTAGCATATTCCATAATTGACATTCCGTTTCTACCCCTTTTTCACCTTCTCCTTCCCTCGAGTAAGGATATCTATTTTATCCATTTCTCTCCCTCCGCCACGCTCGGATTATCGTTGTTCTTGGCTGTACCGTCACTGACTCTTTCATTTCGACATACTTCGACCGTCATTTTTATCTTCTCTTGTTTCTTCGACTATTAGGTGGAGGCGACAAGGCGATGCCCTCAGCACCTGTATTTATGGACGCATCAAAGTTCTTTTTCAAGCATGAGCAAATGATGAATCGCGAAAAAATTTAATTGTTCTAACAAAACTATTGCAATGTGAACTTGAAAAATATATATTTATTTAGCGAAGTGATAATAGCATAAATGATTTATATCGTTCATGAACTTTTAATTTGCATGATATAATTCCTAAATTTTTGAATTTGTTTAATATGGTATTTGTATTATTGATAAATATTTAACGTAATTTTTAAATTACATGAAAATATTTAAAAGTTAAGAGCTCACATCGAAGATTAGATCAAATTTTAGGAACTGCATTAAGAATTGAATGTCGAACCAAACTTCAATGATCATATTTCGATAAATTAAATATTCAAAGTCGACGTTACAAATCGGACCAAACATCAGGCACCGCCCGTGCTGTTTCCCCTCGTAGCGAAATTTAAAGACTTTTTGACCCCTAAAAAGAACCAGCGATCAATACGGTGTCGCTTGTGGGGTCCCCTCTGTTGGGCCCCACTGAAACCCAAGCGCCCCCCGTCCATTATTCACGTTCGTAAAAAAAAAAAAAAAAATTGCTAAAAAAATCGTCCAATCCCGGAATCCCAAAAATGCCCTCGAAAAAAAAAAAAAAAAAGGAAAAAGCCCGAAAAAAAAAACCTTTCGAATTTTCAAAGTCAAAACAAACCAACGGCAACACGTCCCCCCCCTTCTCTCTCTCTCTCTCTCTTCCTTTTTCTGTTTCATCTCCCCCCGTGCTGGCCAGCTCAGCACCGCCTCCCCCACCTGCCGAACAAAACAAACTCCCCCAAGATCCGACGGCTCTCCTTCCGTCCCACTCCCCCGCCCCGAATCGGACGGCTCTCGTTCCGTCCCTCTCTCTCCACCACGTAATTATCGCCCCCGCCCCCAACTCCCTTCCTTTAACTCTCCCTCTCCATCCCTCTCCCACCCTCCCTCACACTCTCTCTCTCTCTCTCTCTAAACCCGACGCGAATTTCGAATCCGACCTCCCTCGACAACCCTCTCCGATGGCCGCCGCCGCCGCCGCCGCCGCCGCACCGCCGCCGTCCTCGCCGCGCGAGGAGTACGTCTACATGGCGAAGCTGGCGGAGCAGGCGGAGCGCTACGAGGAGATGGTGGAGTTCATGGAGAAGGTGTCGGCCGCCGCCGCCGACGCCGAGGAGCTCACCGTCGAGGAGCGCAACCTCCTGTCGGTCGCCTACAAGAACGTGATCGGCGCCCGCCGCGCCTCCTGGCGCATCATCTCCTCCATCGAGCAGAAGGAGGAGAGCCGCGGCAACGAGGACCACGTGGCCGCGATCCGCGACTACCGCGCCAAGATCGAGACCGAGCTCTCCAAGATCTGCGACGGCATCCTCGGCCTCCTCGACACCCGCCTCATCCCCGCCGCCTCCGTCGGCGACTCCAAGGTCTTCTACCTCAAGATGAAGGGGGATTACCACCGCTACTTGGCCGAGTTCAAGACCGGCACCGAGCGCAAGGAAGCCGCCGAGAGCACCCTCACCGCCTACAAAGCCGCTCAGGTTTGTCCCCCGCCTTGGGCATTCCTTCGCGCTGTCGATGATGATGCATTTTTATTTTTTTTTATTGTCGAAAACTCGGGGCTCAGATTTGAATATGTTATTCTGGATCTGGTAGGCGTGAGGCGCTTGGACCTGATTGGCTTGTGTGGGGGTGCAAATTACGTGCGATGTTCAGTTGATTGCGTCTTGCCTTGTGCGAGATGATTTGTTGTTTGGGAAAAATGTGGGTTGCTGCTTCGAATTATAGCTATTGGAACTTTCCGTTGTCTCTGTATTCGGTGCGAGATATCGGTATAGCTTCGTGGTTGTCTTTTTTAGATCCTGATTCTGATTCTTCTAACTACCTTTGATGGAACTGGTGCTTATGCATCTAATTCGGAAGGAGGACATTACGTTCGTTCTTCTGTGAGAGAAAGCAAGCAATGATTATTCCCCCTGTGACGTACCCTTTTGTTCTGTCTTTAATAGCTGCGCACATTTCATACGATGGACATGGAAATATAGAGAAAGCTAACTGCAGTTTCTCACAGAGAGAGTGCAGTTACCTGTTTATACGAATTACAGGTTGCATAACTAGCAAACTGGATGCCAGTTAGCCTGCTCACGATATGAACTAACTTACAAACTTCTCAAGTTCAAACAATCCCTGACCCAATTTGCTGCCCATCAATAGGATCTGTGTCGTCGGTTATCTTTCATGTTGTGCTTGGCGTAATGCTATGGCTTGTTTGCAGGATATTGCCAACTCTGAACTGGCTCCTACTCACCCAATTCGGCTTGGGCTGGCTTTGAACTTCTCTGTTTTCTACTACGAGATTCTCAACTCTCCCGACCGTGCTTGTGGTCTCGCTAAACAAGTAAGAAATTGCGATCTATGTTTGTATTCTTTGCACTGTCTTAAGTCTTTTAAGTGCTGATTCATTTTATTTTTTAAACCCCTGTGCTCTGTAGTGAAGTTTCTTATCTCGAAACCTATGTAAATTACAAAGATGGAGTGATGGAGTTTAACTAGATATTACGATGCTTTAATTCTGCTCAAGCCTAGCCTAAAGGAACGGTTCCAATTCATGTATGATGTCCCTTTTGGTTTATGCATAAATCCCCTCTCTTTTGCAGGCCTTTGATGAAGCAATTGCTGAGTTGGACACTCTTGGTGAGGAATCCTACAAGGACAGCACTTTGATCATGCAGCTTCTCAGAGATAATCTGACCTTGTGGACATCCGACATGCAGGTGCTCATCTATGACCTTTGATGAATGTGATACAATTTACATGTGGGATATGAGATATGCACAGCTTTTTTCAATGGTTCAACTGTTTGTATATGACAATCTCTGTTTATTTCTCAGGATGATGGAGCGGATGAGATCAAAGAAACAGCCAAGGCTGATGAGCAATAGTGATGTCTCAGCTGCTCATCAATATCCGTATAGAAGCTATCCTCTTATCTGTTTTTTAACTGGGGAAGATTGCTGGCTACTGATTCATGTGCAATTCTGGGTTTTAGGCTCGTTGTCTCTATAACAGAATTCTGGTGTTGCTTGTCTTATCGAAGTCTTATGTATTTCCGAATCACTCTTATTTCTCTTGGATTCTTAATGCTTCAATATCTCAATTGAACACGATAAAAGGCCTCCACGTCTATGCAGATTGTTGCCTACTTTCGTGATGGCCTATGCTGTCTCAGCCGATGGGCTTGACTGATTTATCTGGTTTGGTTGTTATTTTCAGTTGTGTTAGAAGGGTATTTGGCAATAGATGTTCTGTGAAGGTTGACACCAGGGGATAATCGTTTGATTTTACGACCAGACAAATGAATTAATGCGTGAAGTTTGATTGCTTTGGTTCCCAGCATTTTGCTGTAGACATTTACCTGCGCTCGGGACATTATGGCCAGTGTAGAGGAGGCCGTGTTGCCCCTTCCTTGACCTCGAGATATTACATCGAGGGCTCAATTATCTAGTGTCTCGGATGATTTCTTGCCTGCCATCCCTGGTGAAATGATGTCGTGATGAATGGTTTTTAGGAGATGGACAGGTACGTAGTTAGGATTTAGGAAATCGTTACTGCTTTGATAACCTATGAGTAGAGGAGTGTTTAAAGTCAGAATTGGTAATTCCAATATGATCTGTGAACAATATATCGAGATTTCAGTCGAGACAGATGATCTTATCGTTCGGTAAGAAAGCTGTGCAATGACTTCCAAAGAGAATCGAGGAAAGGCCTAGTCGCTAAAATTGAAGACTGGTGTTTATATGTGTCTGGAGCTAAGAGGGTCATTGGTTGAACGTCGCTATTCGCCAAGTGCGTGCAGACTCAAGAGTCGATGAATCCAATTTAGGACTTTGATGTCCTCTCCCGAATCCGCCGATGCATTAGGCGTACAAAAATCGATGCATAACGTCCGGGTGTCATAGAAAAATCAAGTCTCTACTCTATGTCCGAGTCAAGGTACATATGCTCAGAAGATCGATTACCGGAAAAGAGCCAGCATAAATCTTTCCCTAGCGTCATTTGGCTTGAAGCATGGAATAGACATAGTGAAGACCCACCAAAGATATTTCTCATAAAGCTTACAACATAAAAAATTAGGGAAAGGCTGAATTTATCGATCAAAATCTTTATCTCTTATCCCATGAACAATCTATAAAATATATAATATTGGGTTATCTAGCTTTCTAACTATTTCGAAGCTTCTCGCAAGTCATGAGGTGCCTTCCTGGCCTTAACTCTTATCTTTAACTTCAGCTACGCTTTCAGCCAAACTTGGCTTATTGTTGACAAAGGAGTTAGCGTAAACCTCACGGTTTCTAAGGTTTCATGCTGTGCATGTATCCGTCTCTGACTCTTGTTCATGCGTTGAAAACAAACGACAGGTAAAGTTGGTGAACTCTCATGATCTTTTACCTACTTTATGCGATCTTAACAAGATGTTAAACAATCGAATTTGTACAAGCATTCAATTGGACAAGACTGCATTGCTCAAACAACCATGATGGTGGCCTTAGTATTAAAGATTAATCAGAGAGAATCAAGTTACAGCAAAATCTGCAGAGGATGTTTACAAAAATCTCGCTTCTTGAGTGGCCATTTAGTATTTGCCGCATCATCATGCGAATAAGTTCCTGTAAAGCCGATCTTGCATTCCCGGCAAATTCTTGTCTAGACCAGGTCGGCGAGTGGAGTGACCTCAGCTGTAGCAGGGCTCAAGGTCCATTTGTCTCCCGACCAAGATCACTGGCTGTGTGGTATACTTGGTCCTAAACACACCCAATCAATGGCTCTTCTTACATGTTAATTGTTATTAGTTTGAAAGTGAGCTTAACTCATAATGGAGAAAAGAAAAATTTTGGGGGTTGGTAGAGCCGGTTCAAAGGGTAAGGTAGACCTAAGAAGATGTTGACAGGAACCAAGAAAGGTGAAAGAACACTTTCATTATAGAACAACACTCAGCGAAGAAGATATAATTTCATACTTGAAGTTCAAGGAATTGAGATGATGCAAAGAGATTCGAGTTTTATGACAAGAGACATTACACTGAACTGGCCTTTGCAATTGAGCGCTGCGTTGTTGGGTGCTGGCAAAGCCAGGAGCTTCATAGCATAAATGGTTTCATGTGAATTTGTGGCGGCAATTTAGACCAAGAGCACAATACGCAGATGGATATGAACACTGAGTTCCTAAGGCTCTGCATTTCGCTAATTTCCTTACGGTTCTGCAACATTCCGAAGGACCTGCCCTTCAAATGCGCCTTATTAGAATAATTTCCAAGTGCATGCAAGCATATAAGAGCAGTTGCAACATTAGAAAGGCTAACATGAACTAAAGTCCATAATCCTCCATAGACAGCAACAACTCAGCCTTCCTGAAACCTAATAATATCTGGAAGTCCACGATGTATTGTCACATCTAGTTAATAGAGCCCTTCATATCCGACTGCACTGTCGTAGCGCAAGAGGCAAAGGTGCAAATCAGACCGAACATAGTCAAGCACAAGTGAGTTCAATCCATAGAAGAATAATTGATCATTAACATGGACAAATCTGACAACTACAAAGAACATATCATGTATAATGATATTTAGCCAGACCAAATTGTCTTTTGGCGTTCATTTACATATTGATTGGACAGTGAAAGACTTTGCACTCCCCCACCACTGATCTGAACCACCTTTGTATCCTCAAAAAATGTTCAAGAACCAGAAACACCAAAACTACAAGACAGAAATCCTCTTTTGTCCTTAAAACTTACCAGCAAAAAAATATACCTCTCAATTAAAGCCCTCTGTGTTTGGGGCTCTGCACCGGCGCTGGCGAGAGCGGAAACTGAGGACACCCCATTTGTCCCGACATAGGCGAAAACAGCAGACCTGGCGAAAGTAGGGGGTGCGGTGACCGTGGCGAGTTTAAGCACCCGAAAGCCAGGGGTGACGACGGAAGCTGAAACAGCGGCTGCTGAGGTGACATGGACGGAGGAGGTAGGACACCCTGCTGTGCTGACACAATCTGCTGCGGTGGCGGCTGCGGCTGCGGCTGAGACGGTGACAGAGCTAAGCTGCTCCACCATGGCGAAACAAGTGGTGATAAAGGCAAGAATCCAGAGAACTGGTCAGGTTGCGAGCCGGCGGCCAACGCCGACCTCTGCAGGCTCCGCATATAGGCGGAGACCGGCGATTCAGCAGGCAAGTTGACAGATGGAAACGGTGGCAGTGGCGACGGCGGCGATACCAACCGCGCCATCGGATTGAACCCACCATCCGCCCCAGGATTTGCGCCTGCGGCAGCGGCGGCAATACGGGTGTCCGGGTTCACTGCAGGCAACTTCTCTGGGACAACACCGTTGAGAAGCGGCGGTGGCGGGCGGCTGCCGAGGTGGGCCAGGGGCGGAGGTCGGATCCTCTGGAGGCGGGAGCTCGGGGGCTTCGGATGCTGGATAGGCGGCGGCGAGGACAGCCTGTCGTGGGCGGGGGAGCCGGTGAGCTTCTGGACGACCTCCCGGAACTCGCTCTTGCTGATGTTGTACACCGGCGGCTGCGGCTGCTGCGGCGGCGGAGGAGGAGGGTGGTCGAGGCTGTGGTCAAAGGAGGACCTTTTGGCGGTGGGTTTGGAGATCTTGTGGGACAGTTTGTTGAGGTGCTTCAGATAACCGTCGCTTATGTTCGTGGCGGCAGTGGTGGTGATTGCGGAGGAGCTGCTACTGGTGGTGGAGTCACTGGACGAGTGGCAGCTTTTGTCCATCTTTTGTGGATCTCTCTCTCTCTCACTCACTCTAGATCTCAGTGATCAGATATGTCATCCAAAAGAAGATGAAAACAAGAAAAGGATGACACCCTCTTATCTCTATCTCTCTCCCCGTGACGTTGAGGAAGAAGTTCAAGTCATGGCTTCCTTTTCATATTCTAGATATCCTCGAGATGTGGCAGATGACAGAGATGACAGTCAAAGGGAGATGAGCACGAAGACGATGACAGCAGCAATGATAACAAAATAACATTCAAAAGCTCGGGAATAAAGGGATAGGGTTGAATGACCTTTATCTACGGAAGGATGGTTTCTGGATGAAAGACTGCAATCACCATCTTTGAAGGGAAAAGAAGGAACACGTCTTTATCCATTCGGAAGAGAAGAGAAGAAGAGAGATCGCCAGCCGTCATCCCGGCCATCACGCACGCGGACCCGAAGAAGGACAACGTTGATCTTGTGACGATTTTACGTTTAACACCAACGTTAAAAAATGCTTTGTTCTCTTCTGGGGAAAATGGCTGTTCACGGCAGCCTGGCCCCACGGATGCACCCACAATGATTAGTGAACGTTTGACCAGTCAAAGGCATTAAACTCTTTTTGATCTTTTTCACCCTCGAAGTCTCAACGGACACCATGGCCATCGGTTTCTCTTTTGGTCGTTTCCGAAGTAGGCCCATTTGCTCCTTTGAACGTCCCGAAATGGTTTCTCCATTTTCGGCTGAAAAATGCTCGGCAAATGCAATCGAAAATAGAAAGGAAATCTGGAAAATTCCTGGATACCAAAAGGGGCCTTCGGATTTGCTTTGGTTACTCGAAATACTTTTTGCTATAGGGGCGTATTTAACTTAATTGCTTCATGTGGTGCTTCTTGCACGTATCAGTTTTGCATATGGCATTTTTTGGTAGGTTAATCCATTGAATATGGGAGGGCATTCGTACTTTTCTATGAATGAGTTGGTAAATGAAGAGAACGTGAGAAGAACATTGTGGAGGGAAATTCAAAAATTACCTTCCACACACTTCTTTTGTAATTTGCATCATCGCTTTTGTGATTTCATTTCCAATTGCAACATCACCTATTGTTCTAGTGCTATTTACAAAAGGGATAAATGATATAAATAATTTTTGAACTTTAATCAAATATGCAATATTATCTCTGAACTTTAACTAAATATGTAATATTGTCCCTTAACTTTTAATTTATTTAATGTGGTATTTGGATCTTTGTTATGTATGAAAATGTTTGATATAAAACTTTAGTCAAATGTACAATATCATCCCTAAATTTTTTAAATGTAGGCTTTGGATTTTGGTATATGTTCTGTATGAAATTTTTTGATATAATACTTCAATCTAATATGCAATATTATTCCTGAATTTTTAATTTGTTTAATGCGGTCTTTGAACTTTTTATACATGTTCAATTTAGTCCGTATATTGTACAAAATTATTTAATGTAACATTGAACATGATTAAATTAATAGATGCTATCACATGTACGCTTCCAGTAGGAACAAACATGATGAATCAAGTAAACCATTTGATCCTCTTCATCATTCTTGTTCTCAACCAGAGTTATTGCTGTATACTAAGAAGGACATCCTATTCCAATAATTTGCCATGTATCTCTTCACACTCAACTTTAGTGGCAATATAGAATACAAAAGCAAAAACGTAACAAAACAATGATAATGCGCAACAAAAATGAATCCATTAACAACAACTTGATTGGTCGATTCTATTCCTAGCGACCCACAAGCTATGACAGATTGTTTCTATATAATGAATTAAATCAAGTTCTAGCGACATACTTCTACAGGCCAAGTTCTAATTTTGATGTGCCAATAGCTCTTGGATGAAGCATGAATGGAAAACGTGAACACAAAAATGACACTAATATGATCATGTGAAGTTTAACATTGAATGATACTGCCCTTGAAATTGCTTTCTCTAACAGACATGCCTTCTGACATCACTTAGGCATTTTATCGAACAGCTTCAATATTACTTAAATAATGATCCTATATGTGATACTAGAGAGATTCTTCAGTTCAAAGTATCGCAATTCGGAATAACACAAGCTCAATTTATTAAAGCAACCTCATTCGCGATTGATATTCACACAAACAAAACTATAGATCTCGGGCTCTACTTGTGTATATAAGAGCTGAAACAAAATGCATTGCAAAGTGGGAGAGTCCAAACGGAAGCATACCTTACACAAGCAAATTGGGACTACACACTTTGCTGTGTTTGCTATAGAATCTTGAGGTCGAATTGAGTCACAAATGGGTGTGGGTGAACCAGGTTTGCAATTTGGATAGGTAAATGTGGGATTCGAATGGATGAATGCGTCTAGATGAATGGGGGAGCCGATTTGACGTAAGTGCGAGTCGGCTTGAGCGAAATCGTTTGATTTATGTTGAGATTGAATAATTTTGAGCAAGATCTCACTAATATTAGTTAAAGTTCTTGAATGGTTGAGTGTTCAACGATTTGGGGCAAGAAAGGACAGAAGAGACAACGCAAAACGACTATAGCTTCTTCTTCTTCTTTTTAATTGATGAAAACAATGCCATTTTGACATTCGGCATCTGCGTCAACGCTGGCCATTTGCCTGTCCGGCCATGTAGGACTGCCGATGTTGACCAGTATCCACCTAAGCATTTTTCAAGGTAATTTGGTCATATGGATTCAATTGGCAAATCGTTAAGAGGCCTAAGACTCCATTGGCAAATGTATTCAATTAGTAAATTGTCAAAAGATTTAGAACTTAAGGGCACATTTGGTAACAATTAATTTCCAATGAACAATTTTTTTTTTATCAAAAATAGTTTTTTTTAAGTACGTTCTCGGGAACAATTTCGAGCAAAAGAATGCGTTTGGTAACTTTCCAAAATTTTTATTCTCGGGATAGAAATACATTTGGTAAGATTCTTAGATTTTTTTATTTTTTATTTTTTAATTATTTTATTATATATATATATATATATATTTTTTTTTTTTCCTTTTTTTTTCTTTTTCTCTTCGCCATGGCGGGATCGGGCCGGGCGAGGCCGCGAGCTTGCCGAAGGCCAGCCTGGCCACGATGAGCCTCAGCCTCGCTAGATCAGGGCAAGGCCGAGCCTCACGCTAGCTAGGGAGGCCAAACCTCACTATGGCTCAACGTCTCTAGGGGCCAGCGACACTCCGGTAAGGTTGTCGGCACCGGCCATGACCAAGGCTGGCAACTGGCCAAAAGGAGGAAGAAGAAGAAGAAGAAGAAAAGAATGAAAAGAGACAAAAAAAAAATAGATTCTAGAAATTATTTTCAAGAACAAGAAACTAATTTTTTCTATTTCTTATTTATATTCCAAATTTATTCCTGAGAATAAAAGTTTTACTAAACAAATGTCTATTCTTTTTTCGTTCCTCAAAACAAAATAACATAAATAATTGTTTCAGGGAACATAAACAAAATTTACCAAATAGGGCCTAATTGATAAAATCAAAATATTTAAAATTGAATTAATATAAGTATAATAGATTTAAAGTTTTTAGAATTTTTTTCCCATCAAGTTTTCCGCTTAGGAAGAAGAATGGCTGGGTCGTTCTTTACTGGCAAGAAACATGATCGTTTGATCTTGCCAACGTGTATATCGTACTCGTCGACATCAGCGGCCACGTCAAGTGCTCCTAGAAGAAAGTATCAAAGGTGAAAATCAATGCTGCCCTCAGATTCTTGGAGTTTCTGTCTTTTTTTTCTTTTTCAAGAACTCTAGTTAATGCATCCTGGCGACTGTTCATCGCCAAAATGGGCAATCATGACACAAGAATTGGAATTCCCTGGTCCAGTCAACAATGCCGTTGGCTAGGACCTATGAAAAAGTCAGCCTTCTTGGAGACGTTTTTCAGGCTCGAACGACGTGACAGAACTTAGCAAAGCATGTTTCTTACAATCCTAGCAAGGAAAAAGCATTTGGTAAAACACATGTTGACCGCAATAGCGTTTTGACTGCACGATGGGGCCTGTTAATCTTTTTAGTCGACAGGGGATCCATGGTTCTCCACATCATTGCTGTTTAATGGTGTAGTTCCCGTTTCGTGCACGTCGGGTAACAATCGAAACTCACAATGTCACGTTCTTGAGAGTGACTTGATGGAATATTCATGCATGATACCTTGACTAGATATTCATTGGGGAAAACAGACACTCTTATCGGCTTATAATTTTTATGAGTTGACGAGATAATTAATTGGTATAAAAACGAGCAAACCTTACCATCCGAGACGAAAATTTTAAATTGAGTTGTTTGAAGTCCAATCCAACCCTCTCACTAATCACTTGTGTGAATATGGCAATTATGAGTTATTGATCTTATTCAAGACAGAATTTGGGTATTCCAGGAGACAATGAAAAAGTTGACAAATACACCCGTTAATTGATCAAAGAGAAATTCAACAACTAAGAGAAAGATCTTGAAGCACTTTGAAAGAAACTAAAGAAGGCAAAGAAATCAAGACTGAAGACGGAGAATTTTGGAAGATTTTTGTATTCTCCCTTCAATAGTTTCTAATATACAGTCCCCTGTAGATATAATACAAGATGTACATAATGAATGGAAGTAAAGGATTCTAAGAATCAATCTAAATCTAAATCTAAATCTAATCTTTAATTGATTTGTGTACAATTGTAATTAGATCAAATCTTCTGTCAAATATCACGAGCAATCGTTGCATATCTTCCAACACTCTCCCTCAAATTGGTAGCTTGTAGATGTCCAAGACGCCTAGCTTACTCAATAGATACGCGTGCTGTTTTTGACATAGGGGTTTGGTAAAGATGTCTGCAGGCTGTTTTGTCGTCCTAATTCCTCTTGTCTCAATCACTCCTTCTTGAATTTTTTTCTCGTGTAAAATGACAATCCACTTCTATATGCTTGGTTCTCTCGTGCACTATAAGATTTGTTGCAAGTTTGAGAGCCGCATCATTATCACATAATAGCTTCATTGCCACTTGTACTTGTACTCCAAGATCTTTAAGTAGACCTCGTATCCACACTATTTGGTAGGTGGTTTTAGCCATAGCTCGACACTCTGCTTCTGTTGAAGACAAAGACACAATTGGTTGTTTCTTAGTCTTACATGAGAGTAGTGATTCTCCCAATTTAATGCAATATCCAGTGATAAATCTTCGACTCATGTGACAGATCGCATAGTTTGCATCACAATATGTTGTCATTTCCATGTTACATTTCCTGGATAGAAGTATCCCAAGTCTTGGACACTTCTTTAAATATTTGACGACTTTCAAGGGAGCATTCAAATGAGATTGCTTTGGACTGTGCATGAACTAGCTGAGAGTTTGTACCACATAAGAAATGTTGAGCCTAGTCATAGTCATATATATAATTTTTCCAACGAGCCTTTGATAACCTGATGGATCTTTGAGTGTGGGATCATCATCTTGAGACATGCCCTCATCATAATTTGTGGTAGTCAATTTAGTATTTTGCTCGATGGGAATGACAGCTGGCTTGCATCATAATAGACCTGCTTCTGATATAATTTCCAATATAAACTTCCACTGACTGAGGGAAATCCCTTGGTCAAATCGGGCAATTACAATTCCAATGAAATATTTAGGTGCTCCTGGATCCTTAAAATGGAAAGTAGCATACAAATATTCCTTGAAACTTTCTATGGCAGCTTTATCATTTCCCATAATGAGAATATCATCGACATATATCATCAAATAACTAAATGATATACCTTTAGTTCGTGTGAATAGAGCATGGTCATGTTTGGACTTCTTGAAGCATGTTGTTGCAAGAGCATTCGCAAATTTTGCGTACCAATGTCTGGATGCTTGTTTCAACCCATAAAGGGATTTACGGAGACGACACATTTTATTCTCCCCTTGTCTCCGTAAGCCCTGAAGAATATCCATATAGATTTCTTTGTCCAAATCACCATGAAGAAAGGCATTATGCATGTCCATTTGATGTAGATGCTAGTCATGAATAGCAGCAATTGTCAAGAATGAACGGACTGTGACATCTTTGGCTATAGGAGAGAATGTCTCGTGATAGTCAAAGCCTTCTCGTTGGGTGAAACCCTTGGCCACCAATCGTCCCTTGTATCGTTCAATAGAGCCATTAGCGCGATATTTAATTTTGTAAACCCATTTGCAGTCAATCAGTTTACAATTAGGTGGCAGCAAAACAAGATCCCAAGTTTGATTCTTAATCAGTGCCTGTAATTCTGCTTCCATGGCCTTTTGCCATTGTGGATCAATAGATGCCTCATCATAGCTAGATGGTCCTTATCTTCTGATAGATGACTAATACAACATCTATGTTCCGGTGATAGTTTATGAAAGGAAACATGTGATGAGATTGGGTATTGAATACCTGGTGAATTGAGAGTAGCACAAACATAATCTTTTGTCTGGGTTGGAGGTCGTGTAGCCCGACCAGAACGTCTTGGAGGATTGACTTTCGGAGGGGAAGACGTTGTCTCACTGGAGGGCGTTAGCAAGATATCTTGAATTTCCTCATCAGCAATAGGATCTTCTAACGAGTTCCTCAAGATACTTTCTGAGATCAAATTCTCATCCGAAGAAGGTGTTGTTGCTGGAATAAGTGTAGGGGTAGAGGGAACATTCGCCGGTGGCGCTAGTGGTATGTAGCCAGAATCTCCATATAATACTTCGTCAGATAAGAAGCCACGAGGGGTGGTGATTGTCCCTAAATTTTCATTCAGAGATGTCTTCGCACTGAATGGAAAGATGTTCTCATGAAAGACAACATCTTTACTTATAAAGAATTCCTTTGTAGACAACTCAAGAACCCGATACCCTTTTTGTAGGTTGGGATATCCCATGAATATGCAATGCCGAGTGCAGGGACTTAATTTGTCTTGAGGACCCATTGTCGCGACATAACATAAACATCCAAAAACCTTGAGATAGTTCAGCTCCGGTTTCTTCCCAAACAATAGTTCAAAAGGCGTTCGCCCATTGAGTATTTGAGTGGGCATGCAGTTGATTAAATAAGCTGCTGTGATAACACAATCTTCCCATAATTCTTCTGGAACTAATACTTGGAATTCTAGGGCACGTGTGACTTCCAAAAGGTGGAGATGTTTGCGCTCAACTACTCCATTTTGTTGTGGCATATAAACGCATGTGCTTTCATGTTGGATGCCATGAGATGAAAAGAGCGAGAAGCAATCATGGTTGAAGAATTCTCTCCCGTTATCAGTACGGATCCGCTGAATGGATTTTCCGAACTGATTCTTGGATAGTGCAATGAATGTTTTTAAATGAGAACAACCTTGACTTTTAGACTACATCAAAAAAATCCATGTTGCACGAGAATAATCGTCTATTATTGTAAAGAAGTAACGAGACCCATCACGATTCATCGTATGGTAAGGTCCCCAAACATCCATATGAATTAACGAAAGGATTTCACTAGCACAAGTACTACTAGATGGAAAGGGGGTACAGGACTGTTTTGCAAGAGGACATATGGGACATTGAGGACAAGGAAAGGGGCATTGTGACCCATTCTCAAATGCATAATGAAATTCTTATCATTGGTAGTCAAGTTACACAATAATGGCTTATTTAAGGAAGTGCATGATAAATCAAAATTACTTGGAAAACTTGTCCAAAAAAATAGTCCTTTAGAAAGACTACCCCGGCCCATCAATATGTTAGCCGAAAGAGCCTGAAAGAAACAGGTGTCAGCATCGAAGAATACCTGACGTGAATTTTCTTTGCAAACTCTTGACACGGAAATGAGATTAAATTGGAATTCTTGGACATAAATGACGTTTTGAAGAGTAATCTAAGGACTGAGATTGATTGTTCCTGTCACACTAACATGAGTGATATTTCCATAGGGTAATTGTATGGAAACAGAAAAATTCAATCCTTCATTTATACTTGAGAAAAATCCTTTGTCACATATAATGTGATCGCTTGCCCATGATTCAATAATCCATGCCTTTCTTGAAATGGAATTAATCAAGTAATGTGTGATACCTGAAAAACTCCCTCCTTTGTTGGAATTATCCAATTTTTGCAATGCCTGTATTAGCTGTTGATATTGTCCATATGTACTAGGTTGGTCAACATTCTGGCCAGTGGGTCCAGTGACTTGGTAAGCTGCCGAAATTTTTTTTCCTTTTTCTCCGGGTTTTCCATGTAATTTACAGCAGTTGTTAATCATATGGATAGAACGTTTGTGATATTCACAAAACATTTTACCCTTTCCTTTAAAATTTTGCCCAAAATTTCCTGATGACGTGGCGAAGATCTAGCCATCCATCCCTTTAATCGCGGATTCTTGTCTGCCGTCCAATCCACTTATAACTTCAGACCCCTGTGAGCCGTCCAATGCTCACACTCGATCTGGGTCGTCCGTCCCATCTCTATTAAAGGTTCATGTATCTCCTCCTTCGAACCCTAGCGCGCCTCTCTTCTCCCTTTCTCAATTTAGGGTTTTGGTGGCTCCGTCTCACCGTTCATCATGAGCTGCAAGAGCGAAACTTTTGTTGTTCTTCGCGTGTTCCGGCGACGCGAGCCACTAGCTCTCCTCCTATATAGCCAGCTGGAAAATCCGCCCGATTGGCGGTACTGGGTCCATAGCGAGAATCTGCGAACGGAAGGTAAGATAAGACTCGTTCAAAATTAATAGGAAACGTGTGGCCTTCTCCCTTTCTTTGATGGATTTGTACTATTTAAGTGTTGATTATGGTCCCTCGAGTTTTTCTTTAGCCGCTTCTAGGTTGTTCCACAGTGATGATAGCTTGTTGAAGCAAGCCGTGACTGTCATATTCTCCTATTTGAGCTAGTTGAGTTCCTGCATTAGGGAAAAATATTCGCTCGGTCCAGTTTACCATACATCTCTTTGATGTTTTCCCACATGTTTTGAGCATCCTCTATCGATGGAAGTTCGGCCGCGACTTCTACGGATATGCAATTTCCGATCCAGGTATGGACGAGTTGATTGCACTTCCTCTAGTGTCGGACTAGGTGTTCATCGAGAGGGATTGGAACAGTTCCGTCAAGGAACCCGTCTTTATCATTCGTTACTAGTGCGTGCCGGAACTCTTGCGACCATCTGGAGTAGTTTTCTGGCCCAGTCAATTGTTGGTTGATTAGCCGTAGTTCTAGTCTGCGGTGGTGGAGACGAACAGACGATCACCGGGTTCTGGTCGTCCGGTGAGAGACGCCATTGGATACGACAAAAATTCGGGTGAAAATCCTGGGTAGGGATTCGTTCGCATACCCGGATTATTCGACCCGGTTCCATAACCCGCATTGAAAATGGCCGGATATGGATTCATTCCAATACCCGGTTCGTTTGATCCAATCACTTGCCCCGTATTTGCTGGATCCGACCCAATGGTCATGCTTGCCCCGTTTACGGCTGGTGGGCTACCGTCGGGTTGGAGGGAAACTCGTTGGCCCTGAATCCCTGGCGATGATGCACTTGGGCTTGGCCCAAACAATAACGGGTTGGGCTACATCTGAAATGGCAGCCACTGGTAAGAATGGCCCATCATGGGTTGGCCCGAAATGGGTTGGCCCGAGATAGGTTGCCCCAGATTTGTCTGAGCCAAAAAATTTTGGATATCTTGGGGCCTGGGTAATTTGTTCTTGGGGTCTAGTGACGTTAATAGAAAGAAGTGCATCCTGGTTCTTTGGAGATTGTGTTGGGTCTGTTTCTCGTGGATGCTCGCCGGAGGCTGAAGGTAAATTTTAGGTCATGGTTAAAAAGAAACAGAAATTGATTCCTTTGCTAAAGTGTTGACTTTTCTACGTAGGATTGAAGATCCTTGGTAGCAGTCGAGACGAGAAGAACAGAAGTAGATTTAGGAGATTCACCGCTCCGATACCATGAAAGAAACTAAAGAAAGCAAAGGAATCGAGACTGAAGACGGAGAATTTTGGAAGATTTTTGTATTCTCTCTTCAATAGTTTCTAATGTACAGTCCCCTATAGATATAATACAAAATGTACATAATGAATGGAAGTAAAGGATTCTAAGAATCAATCTAAATCTAAATCTATCTTTAATTGATGTGTGTACAATCATAATCGGATCAAATCTTCTGTCAAATATCACGAGCAATCACCGCATATCTTCCAACACACTTGTCAAGACTATGCGAGTAAGGTGCAGTTATCGACGGATAAAGCAAGCCATACATCAAGAAGAAGAAGAGGAGAGTCAATGGATTAAATATATGATATTAAAACAACCATAAGAAGTCTGGTATCAAACGTGTACTCAAACGAAAGCATTGTGAGGACGGTCGATTTTTCAAGAAAGTGTTTGTCTAATCGCGGTCACACTTACATCAAAGAGAACAAAAATCGTGAGATTCGATAATGAATAAATTAAAGCAGATAACACCTCGAACTAATTATGTCGAGATATCAGGTTACGTCTATGCAAGCATGTTGAGTGGATCCCTCGAGTCCAAGAAGGTGGTAAATGTTAGCGTGCACGTTACCGACATTTTTAATTAATTAATCATATCTGGGATAGGTAAGGAAGATACACGAAGAAGCTTAAGTGAGAAGAGAAAATAAATGCACACATTAATAACACTGATAAAAAATTAGAAATGAGCAGCATATGGCGAAATAATTAATCTACACGCGCAATTAATTATTTGAAATTGTATAATCAATCATGCAAGTGTTCTAATAAATAAGTATTGAGCCTTTACTCTACGAAGAGCGTTTCAAGCAATACTAGTCCCGATGATCCTGTAGATACGGCTCTTTGAAAAACCCTAGTCATCTCATGTCATGTTCATATAATTGTTGGGAGAAGCCTCTTTCAATGTAGAGATTTGGCCGAATGCAATCACAACCATCGCTCGTGTTATTCGTAGCTACGATTAATCCGATTCATACTAAACGAGCATTTGTCCGGAGATGAATTTGCTCTGAGAGAAGACCCACCCTTCGTCTTGTCGAAATAAGAACTCGAAGCTGTACATATATGTAATCTGAATCCAATTCTTTGATGATTGAAGGAGGCTTCGAGCATGCATGCGCGCATAAACTTGCCAATTGGGACTAACAGTAGAAGAAGGATCAAATCGATGCATCAATCAAATCAAACTAGACCCGAAACGGGCTTTTCGGGTTGGGTCGAGGTAAAAAAAAGGGCCTGGGCCCAATGGATCTTGTTCCGTGTGACGTAAGAGATTAAGCAAAGGCCCTCGATCCCAAAACATTGCAGAGCCTTCGGGACTGGCGACTCACAAATCAATTCTTTTATAGGGTTGCATGGGAAGCTACCTTGATTGAGGGTGCTAATTGGAGATAATCTTTAAAGAAACTAAGATTTCAAACACCATTCTCACATTTCACTCACCTACCACATTGCATTCCTAACCTCTACCGTGAATAAATGTTAAAGACTTCATGTTTCTGGAAATGAAAGTACGTGGCCAAAGGGAATGTATTTGAAGACTACTCAATAAATAAAAGATAGGAACAATCAACCAAGATCAAAGTAATGACGACTTTGAATTAGTAACATATGGTGAAAAATAGAGGTGGTGGTCAAATTAAAATGTCACAAATGGCTTAACCGCGTGGTTCCAAAGTAGATCGTTGATTAATGACCAAGATATATAATAAATTGGTACATAGACAAGAAAATTAGTGTTTGTTCTAAATGTTCGTAAGTCAAAAAAACATTTTGTTTAAAATGTTCTGTGAAGTTTCCAAAAACTTGGAGAATGACAACTTAGTAAATTTTTTCCCCATCACATATTCGATACATAAACTTGGACCCTTGTCAATCTGCACAAATGTTCCGGAGTTTAATTTTCTGTACTTATTTTTGCTTTCTTAGGTTAATATTATTTTTAGGAAAACTTTATTCGGAATTCATGAGAAAAGTGTTAAAAAAAGTCCTAAACCTTTTATATTTGTGCCAATTTAGTCTTAAACATTTTTACTTAGTGTCAATTCAATCCTTTCCAACCAATTTTGGTTGGATTTTGCTAACTGAACATTGACTAGCTGGCGTGATCTGATTAGTGCTAACGTGGATAACTTTTAATAATATTTTAATATTTTTGGATTCTTTTTCTTTTTCTTTTTCTTTTTCTTTTTCTTTTTTCTTTTTTCCTTCCCCTCCTCTAGCGGGTCGCCGGAGCTCAGCGATCGGCCAGAGGCGACGGCCGGCAAGGTCAACCTCGCTGAACCTCGCCGGCCACCTCGCTAGTGGCTACGAAGGCGGCCTCGCCCATGGCCAGCGAGGCTCGACCTCGCCGAATCGCGGCCTGGGTGACGCTGACGAGGCTCGCCTTCACTAGATCTGGCGAGGTCGAGCCTTGCCGGTCATCGCCTCTAGCCGATCGCCGAGGTCAGGGGGACCGGCTGGAGGAAGGAAGGAAAAAAGAAATAAAAAGAAATAAAAAAAATTCAAAAATATTAAAATATTATTAAAAGTTGTTTACGTCGGTAGTTGGTTGGCGTCTAATCAGCAAAATCCAGCCAAAATTGGTCGAAAATGATTGAAACGGCACTAAATAAAAATGTTTAGAACTAAATTGACACCAAAAAAATGTTTATAACTAAATTGATACAAATACAAAAAGTTTAGGACTTTTTTAACACTTTTCTCCGGAATTCACCTTTTGCTATATATCTCTATGATTTACTTTCTTCTTTCCCTTTATCAATCTTCGACCTCCTAACATTACAATAAAGATACGAACGCTACAGTTCAATAACCTCGGCTCCTTAGCACATCTCCTTTGACTAACATTCTCAACAATTCAAAGCTATGGAAAAGATATGCCTGCGTGAAGCACGAGTCATACATTACTTGATGACAGATCCAAATCGAAATATGGCGTGAAGCACGAGTCATATATTATTATTATAATCAAGTAGTTGGGGTAGTAGTTAATGGTCGTTGGTGGTTTCATGATGAAAATTGTTCGTAAAGGTAGGCACGGGGGGATGGCGATGACGGGACCAGACCAACACCGCAGCAAGAGGACAACAGATGAAATCGACGGCCACCGAGATGCGACCGTGGGCCAATGAATGCTGGCTCCTGCAACCGGTGACTTTGGCTCCCCCCATGATGCTCTCCCCCTACTAAAATACGGATCCAATCAGCGCATAATTTGAGAACAAGAAAAGATTAAAATGTCTTGGGGATCAATAACAAAGGGAAGTGGGTGTCGTCCCATCATCTTCCTCCTCGACCGGGCTTCTGCCAACCAGAACAACTCCATCGTCCATGGAGACCAACGCATCAGGAACCGCAGGAAAACCCATCAAGTGCAGAGGTTCGCACTCTTCACGCACATGTTTCCTTCTCCTTCTTTTTTCCCTCTCTCTGCTTCCGATTATGGTACTGGTGATGTGCTGGAATAGTTGAAATCTTGTCCTGGGGGAAAAAAAACGAGCAGCTGCAGTGTGCAGAAGAGCAGGAGAGCCGTTGGTGATGGAGGAGATACAGGTGGAGCCGCCGAAGGCGTGGGAGGTTCGCATCAAGATCGTCTGCACCTCCATCTGCCACACCGACGTCACGTTCTGGAAGATGGACTCCGTAATGCGCACCATCTTTTTATGGAAACTGTGTTTCTGTTTGATTAGAAGGTATTAACAAGATATGAACTTCAAGATGATGATGGTACAACGTGCTGCATTATTTTGTTCAGGGTCCATTCGCCCTTTTCCCGAGGATCTTGGGTCATGAAGCCGTCGGGTACGTATTTGTTCCCTTCTTTGCGTCAACCCTTCGCGTTTTCACTGGCCGTTTGCACCTTGTTAACTTGATCAGAATCATAGAAACGTTGCCTTCCTTTTCCCCTCTGTTTTAGCACTTGACTGTCGCTTTTTCTCTTTTTCCACGGGGGAGAGGGAGAGACAAAGACAGAGACAGAGAGAGAGACAGAGAGAGAAACTCTTGATTTCATTAATTAGATGATATGGGGACATTTCTTAGCTGGTCACATGGGTTCATCACAAGAAAGCGTTTATGTAAGTTATATTAAATCCGGGATGCGTTGGAAAGTTGCCAAATTAATGTCTTTTACATATTCTTGTCCGAGCGGAAAAATGATACTTCGATCGATCATTAAAATTAGTAGGAAAAAAGAGCAAGGATATAGTCAACATTTTAGCAAACCGAATCGAAATCAACCAGGTTTCTTGGAAACGAAGGTGGGGAGAAAGATGAAGGCGGCCGGTTCGTGTGATGTACATCATGAATTTGAGTGCTGAAAACATTTGATTTTGAAGGGTGGTGGAGAGCGTGGGGGAGGAGGTGGAGGAGGTGAAGGCAGGGGACACGGTGTTGCCTGTGTTCTGGTCCAACTGCGAGAAGTGCAGAGATTGCGAGTCCTCCAGAGGCAACAACTGCTCCGTTTTCGCGAACCGGCCTCCCTCTCCCAATATGCCGAGGGACGGAACCGCCAGGTCTTCTTTCTCCTCTTCTCTCGCACCCTCTCTTCTCCAGTTTCGATTCCCGTTTCTTCTCGTTCTTCCTTCTCCTCTCCGTCCCGCCCGACCCGGGTCTCGTGCGGGCGGACGTAGTGGCCTACGGATCATTAAAGAAAGTGGTGGACCAGCAGGTTTAGTGCGGCCAAGGATGGGGAGACCATACATCACTTCTTGGGAGTGTCCAGCTTCTGCGAGTACACGGTGGTGGACGTGGTCCACGTTGTCAAGATCAGCTCCCCCATCCCCGTCGACAGAGCCTGCCTCCTCAGCTGTGGTGTCTCCACCGGTGAGTTCTTCCTCGCCGTGCTTGTTTGATGTGGCCGTATAATGTCCCGAGTTCGGAATCGTTTGAGATGAATTGATCGCCGTGGAATTACCGATTTGCAGGAGTTGGAGGTGCATGGAAGGTGGCCGACATAGAGCGAGGCTCCTCCGTCGTCATCTTTGGTCTCGGAGTGGTCGGACTTGCGGTAATCTCTCATTTCCTTTTCGTCCCTCGTCCATTTCCACGCGCCCTAAGTTATGTGGCTCATGACGTAAGTTGATACTTCACGACGTGATCATGGAGATTGACGAGGACAATGCGTCCTTTTTCTCCCTCGTCCATTTCCACGCGCCCTGGATTATATGGCTCAAGACCTAAGTCAATACCTCATGCCATGATTATGGAGATTGATGACGATATTGCGTCCTTTTTTATATGGCTCAAGACCTAATTCGATACTTCATGTCGTGATCATGGAGATTGATGACGATATTGCATCCTTTGTGTCCCTTGTCCATTTCCAAGCGCCCTATAAGTCGGACGGGTCAATTCCAAAGCCAATAATTCATGCCGTGATCATTGTCCCTCGTCCATTTCCAAGGGCCCTATAAGTCGGACGGGTCAATTCCAAAGCCAATAATTCATGCCGTGATCATGGAGATTGACAATGATATTGGATCCCTTTTGTCCATTTTCCATTTCCTCGCCCCCTGAGTTATATGGCTCAAGAACTAAGTTGACACTTCATGTCATGATCATGGAGACGACAATATTGCGTATAGAGTAACCAGTATTTTCCTAAATTCAGGTATTGCGTGCATATATTTTCCTTCTTGATCCATATATAATAGCCAATAACGGTTTGCCACAGCTAGCATTTTTGCTCGTGATAGAGGCAACATTTCTCTTGCTCTTTCTATTTTATTTTGTGAATCTCAATTGGGTTTATCGAAAGAACATCCCAAGTGCCATATCTCACGGATTCTTGAACATTGTAGGTAGCAGAAGGCGCGAGGCGGAGAGGAGCTTCGAAGATCATTGGAGTGGACTTGAATCCTGACAAGTTCGAAATAGGTCAAGCTTTTTGATAGTGCTTCTCTCTATTATTAGTGATACCTAGAGCTTATCGATAAAGGGTAAAATAGTTCCAGTTATGTCAGGCTTCATCTACTCTCTTGACGCATTAATTTAGGAAAATTGAACATGCCCAATTGATATTTTTTGGGGGGGTTAACGGCAGGAAAGAAGTTCGGGGTCACCGATTTCGTCAACCCCGAGGCTTGTGGAGAGAGGCCAGTCAGTGAGGTTGGTGCCAATTTTTGGAGTCCTTCATTGTTCTTATACATATGGAGAATGAACATGTACGAGATCGATGTGCTTGAAATTCTAATGCTCGCCGTGATCAGGTGATTAAAGAAATGACGGATAGGGGTGCAGATTACAGCTTCGAATGCGTCGGATTGGCTTCAGTGATGGCGGACGCCTTCAATAGCAGCCGAGAGGTTCTTCTTCTCTCATTTTCTCTCTTTCTAAGATGCCGAAATATAATTGGATAGGCTCATTTTATGGATGGCTTGTTGAATAGAATCACGATTTAGAAAGAGTATGAAAACCATATTTAATATAAAAATAATAACACAAATAATTCATGATCTTTAACTTAATGTGTAATGTGATTCATAAATTTTAATTTAATGTACAATGAAATCCATGAACTTACGAAAATTCAGGGACTACATTGAGTACATTGAAAGTTTATGTACAATATTTATATTAAGTTAAAATTCAAAGATCACATTATACATTGGATAAAATTCATTTGTGTCATTTTCACTTTTAACATGGCTTATACTTCAGTTTAAATCACAAGGACAAGGACATGAAGTAATATAATCGAACGCGCCTCTCAATTTGAGCGATGCCCATCGTTGACTTTTTCGAAACATGTTGCCCGTGCCAAGTTGGCCAAAGATTCCCATGAGCTGCAACGTTGAAAAAGTGTTATGCAGCATTTCATGTTCTGAAATTGCAGCGGCTACAATATTTAAATAAAACGAGCGGCAGCAGCTAAAGCTACAGTGTTGTGCATTGATTTTGTAAAAAACGTGCAAGGAATGCGATGCTTGAGTAGCTAATGAATTGTGGTTACGGAGGCGAGCAGGGCGGAGGGAAGACGGTGATCCTCGGGGTGGAGTCGCGCGGGGCGCCGCTAAGCCTCGGCTCGTACGAGATCCTGAGAGGCAGGACGGTGGTGGGCTCCTACTTCGGCGGCCTGAAACCCAAGTCCGACGTCCCTCTCCTCGCTCAGAAGTACCTGGATCAGGTTTGATCCCTCGCTTTCGTCACGTCATGATGTTCTTCCGTAACGCTCGATCCGTTTGGTTTTTCGCCCCATTTTTTCGGATGCCTGCCGAGATATCTCACGAGAGCACGACGGCATTGGCTGTTTTCTGAAGCAGGAGCTCAACTTGGACGACTTCATAACGCAGGAGGTGAGCTTCCAGGACATCAACACGGCCTTCGATCTGCTGCTCCAAGGAAAGAGCCTCCGCTGCATCATATGGATGGACAGATAGTTTGCCGCTTTCCTTCGTTACCGCGATGTCGAATGTTATCGTTTCGACACATGACACAAATGTCGATTCGTGCATTAGATTTCGATTCTTGTTGCCATAGTCACACCTCGTGTAATGGTCGACGCATCAGCGATCAAATAATAAGAATGGTCCCGTTCGGTTGCTTACCCAAAATTTACCAAATTGCCTTGTATTTCCGGGAAAAAAAGAAGAAGTCGTGCACACAAAAATCTTTTAGCTAGATCTCTCCCTCCTCCACCGCCAGCGTTGTTTTGGAGTTGCCGGTTCTATTCTGTCCTCGCTTGTCGGTTGATTATACCATGTATCTGTAAAACGTTGATAAGTCGGCCAAGAGATGATTGATGGATTGGTGTCAACATTCAAAATAAAAGAGGTTTTTTCTTCGCCGGAAAAAGAGGGAAAATTGGGTTGGAGCGGTAGTACAAGGACAATACCATTGATCGAATACATCGCCTCGATTGTGCAATCGATGAATAAAACTAAGGATTAGTATCAACTAAAACCTCAACATGCGTCACTTGGAACACCTGCGTCATATTTTTATTCAAAACTAATTTTTGCGTCACTTGGAACACCTGCGCCTCATTTTCTTTGAACTAACTTTTGTATCGCAAAAAATTTCAAACCAATAAACCTATAAAAGTTACCTTAAATTAACATATCCAGGCCATATTTATCCCAAATTATATTAATCTGAGCTTTGTTGGGGGTAAATTTGGTACGAATATACCGGTTTGAGATATGGAGTACGAGTACACTAGTTTGGGGTGAACATAATACAATTGGATCAAATTGGAGATTTTTATGATACAAAAATTAGTTTGAGATATGTGACACGAGTGTATCGATTTAGAATTTTTTTTCTTTTTTTTTTATTGATATTTAACCCTATGAAAGAGTTACCGAAACAAAATAAATGGGCCAAGTTGGGCCGATCTCTGCTTCTGCGATGCGCCCGTCCAGTCAACTCTAGCGACCGCTAGCTTCCTCTACCGTCATCGCCGCGCGGGTAATAGGGAGTCCCGATCTCGGGCGAATCAGGAACCGCCGCGTGGCGGTCCACCATTGGTCGGTAGGGTCAGCCCTCTCGAACCTTTTGACCACCCCCGAGGTCGGTAGCACAGACAAAACCGTGCACCCGGAGGCCCTCCCAAACCTAACCCCTCTCCTCGAAGCCACCATTGGTTCACCCTTCCTCGCGATTCACTGTTTCTTCTACATTTTGGGGGCCGCCTCTCTGAGAACACACATCTCTCTCTCTCTCTCTCTCTCTCTCTCCTCCAATGGCGGAAGCTCAGGGCGAGAAAGCCTCAACCTTAGCTGAGGTAACTCCTCAATCTAAAGCGTGGATCTCGCTTGACTTCTGAAGCTAGAATTCTAGCTCTTCTGTTTGGCTCTGTGATCGATCTGATCGAACTGGAATGCGAGAGATGTGATGATGGGCGAAAAGTATCGAACTTGTGCCTCCTGAGGTCCGGTCCCGATATGGGTTTTGGTTGTCTCGATCGGATGAGATGAAATTTCGAATTTTTATTTGGTGGGTTTGCTAGATTTGGTCCGTATCATTCGAGGGTAGGACATTGGGCTGGAGAAATTGTCATTATCGCTTAGCTTGGGGAGGAAGGACCCGCGATTCTTCGAGGCCCTCCGTGGCTGCTTATGAGAATGCGTTTTTCGATTGTCGATCATTGCAGGTTTTACGCGTTTGGAGTGTGCTTGCTTGCTCAGTTAGCGAAGCATTCTAGGATTTAAGCAGTTTTGTTAGTCTCCTGATTAGTTTAGGTGCTAAATTGTGTGGACCTGCCGTGTCCCTGAATATGGACTTCGTGAACTGCACGTTGTAGGATCCTAAGAATTGCAACGAAAGATTTTGTAAAACAAATATGATTTATGAAATTCAATAAGTATGCCTTGCGGTCGAGTTTACAATCTTGAAACATATTCCTACCAAGATTAAACTGGATTCAATTTATATGAGACTCTAGTCTTACCGATCCTAAGGAGATCATTGTATTGTGAAGATCATAGCTCTCAATAATATCCTAGGCAATTCTGAAGTTCTTTACCTTTTGTGATAGTACTGAGAGATTCTGGAATCTTAATTGGCATTTTGGCGACAAATAATTCCTTGTAGATATAGCTAGACTGGATGGTTTTTTCTCCAACTGTTAACTGTTACCAGCTAGATTAGTTGGTTTTCTCCAACTGTTTCTTTAGCTTACGAATTAGATATTGTTTGCAGCAATATTTATTGGAGAAAGTAGAGAAGCTGGATGTGGCTGCGAAACCTGATAATGTGCCCGAACCTGAAAAACCAGTGAGTGCTGCTTCTGAAGAAGTTGTCAGTGAGAAAGCTGAGGGGAAGGACGATTCTGCTGCTGGTACTGAAACTTCAGTTACTGAAGAAACCAGCAGTGCCACTGTTCCTGATTCTTCTGCAGACAAAACTGAAGAGGTTTCTGCAGTGGCTAGTGCTGAAACTGCTCCTGCTGCTGAGGAAAGCAACGAAGCAGCTGAAGAGGAAAATTCAAGCAATGAGGAGGCCACTGAAGAAGCGCCAGAGATAAAGGTGAGCTCTCCATCATATGTTACTTTATTTGCTGGTGAGCATGTGGCATGGGGTCAGACTGTCTTATTGATCTCTCTTTTATTTTTCCAGATTGAGACTGCACCTGCAGATTTCCGTTTCCCAACCACAAATCAAACAAGACATTGCTTTACCCGATACGTTGAGTATCATCGGTATGGGAGACTTGCTGGGGTTCTCACGTTTGTTTTGTTTTTTTGTTTTTTTTTCCTCATATCCAGTTTCTCTGGTCTATTTTATTTTGAAAATTTCAGCTGCATTGCTGCCAAAGGTGAGGATGCTCAAGAGTGTCAAAAGTTCGCCAAGTATTATCGATCTCTTTGCCCTGGTGAATGGGTATGTATTTTAATGCCTTTGCTCAGCACAAATTCTTTTCCCTGTAATTATGTGTTTCTTAATTATGTAATATTAGAGTTTTGACTGTCTCGTATCCAATTTCAAAGTAGTAATGCATTCCCATTTGTCACTTTTGGTTCTTTATCTCCTGCTTTCACTTAAAACCAATGTTTTCAAAGCTGTATTAGCAACCAGGTTGGATTGCTCACTGGTGTGTTCAGTTCAAGTATTTCAACCAGTTGAATCCTATTTGAGTTTAATTGACTTGTTATTATAATTTTAAAGTAATAAACATGGATGACATATTAGAAACTTAGCCGAGATGGCAAGAGCTTGCCTGAAGGGCATGTGAGGTAGATGTTGGGGTCTTTCTGCCTAAGCTTCATTACTAGAGACAGTAATGATAGTTTTGCATTAAATTACTTGTTTGCTCATTTTATAAGAACCGCTTTCAACTCTGATGGATAAGCATGCGAGCAATGGTCCACCAGAGCAAGGGCTTGAATCTCTGTACTGCTAGTGAGGGAAATTAATTTTTGAGGCCAATCAAAACGAAACCTTATGCTGATTCGACAGGTTTAGACTGGATTTTAACCCAGTTCTTTACCAGTATTGATCTCCATAGGATACTGACCGGACTGGTGTTGACTGGTATTTGTTGAACTGGCCAGGCCGATACCATTGTGAAAAAGATTGCTTTGAACATGCAGGGATGATGTTGTTAGATAGGGAAAGTAGATTTCACTTTCATCAGAAGCCAGGCCTGCAATATGCTGATTTAGTCTTGGTTTGAGTTTTGAGCGTCTTAAAGACAGCTTTGAGCCCAAAATTTTTTTAAAGAGTTTTTGTTAAATACTGAAACTTTTTATTCAAGATCTTTGGGTGCTCAAAACTGCTTTGGAAATCATTCCCAAATGCACCCTCGATCTGCACTTGAGTACAGTGTCAGTAGACACTGCCTATGGCAACTGAAAGGCTGTTTTCACCTGCTTATCTATTGGTGGGAGGTTTGAGTTGTCTTTGCAGTAGTTGAGTTAAAAAATTTCAATGCGTCCTGTGTGACAGGTAGGAGCCTACGGGGAAACTGGATGAGTTTCTGTTAGAACGGCTGTGTTTTGCTCAGGTGGCATGTGGGGAAAATTTAAAAGAAAAAGAATGAAGTGTTACTTATGTTAATTTGTCCCAAATAAAAATTATCTTAATTGTTAAAACTATGAAAACATTCTACATGACTTTAATTGTAAATACTGCTTTATGTAAAATAAGTCTTTGTGACAGATACATGGTACATAGAACTCATTCTACTGAATACTCACTAAATGTCCACCGGTATGGCACTTAGAAGATCTTGTTTCATGCCTGAGTCGTTGGTAGACCCATGAGGACTCCTACTCTTTGTGATGCTCAAAGTTGGTTGAGTTGTAGATTAGGGGTCTGATTACTATTCAATTACTTGCAATGCTTGTCTTAAGGAGCTAGTTACTTCTAATGGTGCGATTGACTGCAAGGAAACGGTCATTGCATTATCTACTGCTGATTTAATTGTTCTATTTTTTGCTTGAGAGCTTACTATCTGTTTTTCGTGGCCTCCAGATTGATAGATGGAATGAGCAAAGGGAGAATGGCACCTTTCCTGGCCCTCTGTAGATGGGCCACGCTCAGAAAGTTGCCAACATTATTAAAGTCCATGGCCTCTGTTGTTCTCTCCTAGTTTTCTGCATGACCACGGCAGATTTGTTGAGCGAGATGAACTCTCGAGTTAAAAAAATGAGTTAATAAATTTTCATGTCTGTTGCAACCAGTCCAAAGTCTAACAAAGAATTTTGTTAATCATAAGGAACTATTGTTTATCACCACCAAAGGATGAGCTTGTTAGTTTAAGATGTATGGTTGCCTGTCGTGCGACAATTCAATTTAAAGAATTGAGAGATAAAATGATTTGCTGTTACATCAGCTGAATAAAGAGATACTGGTGAGTTACCGAATTAGTCAGTGGCATGCTGCTTTCGTGCAAGTTATATCTTCCTTTGTAGTGTCGCTGATTCGGCTGACTGTTCTCTTAACCTGGAATCACCTGTGTCTGTGGTGCGAGTTTGTTGATTCAAATTGAAGTCAGTGGCAGTCCCCATAGCATTCACTAGCCGAGGCTTCAGGTTAGGGAGGTTCTCTTTGGCAATGCAAGTTAATCTTGTTCACTGATGATGCAGTTTAAAATTAGGTAGTTGCTTGCCCGTATGTCGATCCAGATGGCATCGCATGAATTTCTCATATGAAAACTAGATGGTACTCCTTGCATGAAAGGTGATTTTGTTATTTGATAGCAATGTAGCATCTTCAGAAGTTTGAAGTGATCTCATCACACCAACACTTCTGTCCAAGTCGGAAGGAATTGGAAAACATCCCAGTTGTAAATATTCTTTTCCCCATGCAAGAACACTAACACTAGATGACCTCAGAAGCGGCATAAATTTTGACGAAGGATAAGGAAAAGATCATGCGGCAAATACTGATTTTTAGGCATAAAAGCTTTGTAGCACACGTGAATGGCATATGGTTGAGGATGACCTTGTTTGCGTGCAAAGGAACGCAAAAAGTGGGAATCCTTGAAACCATCTTGCAACTTTGCGGAATGGGAGTCATTCAATGCATACGCTGCTCTATGCCTTTGCTAATGTCGGCTTCATGAGGACTCGAATGTCCTCAAGCAAAGAAGATCTCACACGATGTCTGGAAAGTTTAAGAAAGAAAGATGGATGGAAATATGGCACTCTTTCATCACCTCCTAATTTGAAAATCTACACATCCGAAATGTTTCTCGTACATTTGAAAGGAGTAAGTCAACACTGTTTTCCTAAAAAAAATAACCTACTTACAATCCTAATTAATCAACCAAATCGTACGTGGTATGCACTCCCTTTTCTTTTTGCTATCTCCCCATCTCCCCTCATCCAGCAAAATGTTTTCCGTGATATGTACATCCGATGAAGTGCCCCAGCGACATATCCTGAACTCAAATATACATGCTCCGCGTCCCTCCTATTGAGGCACCAATATCATTAGGCTTGAAATACGGCAACCAATGATACGTGCCACCGTGAAAGGGAACTATTCTTGCATGCCTTTCTTCTGCAACTTATGTTGTTAGCTGATTTGCGAGGTATTCAAGCTTGGTGATTCCCTATGACATAAACAATCGGGCAAAGGGTTAACGTAAAAGGGTTCTTCTGACCGAAACCTGTCCGTGCCCTTTGTTCCAGCAATCGGCCCCTTCCTCTTCCTCGGAGACCCTTGCCTGAAACATGCAGAAAATACCATGTCTAATTCTAGCCCAAATTTAGCAGATGAGAAGAAATCCATTACAGTAAAGTCTCAGAACTAGTGATGGTTCATGCTAGAAAACCAACAAATCGATCTCTAACATTTGCGAGTCCATAAAATCAATAATCATTCTCTAATATTTGCAAGTCCATAAAATCAATAAAACATCTTCCATTCATAATCGCTAGCAACCAGCCCCAACAGAGGTTGATTATGAGTAGTAAGTGGCATTAAGTTCATTTAGAAAAACAAATTGACTCTATTAAAAGCCTAAAATCAATCTTTTGCAGTAAAAGCAACAAAAATATATAAAAAATCAATCTAAAATAATCAGGCAAGACACCTGCATACAAATAGGGATGAAGCATACTGTACGTGAGAATATTGTACGCAAATTCTTAGTCATCTTTAGGGGAGATCATATATGGGATGAAGACAAGAACCTCTAGAAAAGATTTTGGTACTCCACAAGCCAACTTTTCAGAAGGAAACTCTTCTAAGAATTTATGTATTGACTCGATCTTGCATCTTAAATTCAACATCAAAAGCCTTACAAGTAACAATACAAAAGCATTTGTTGAAAAGAATCCAAGCTCACCTTCTCTTATGCAGTTCAATTATTCGGTTTGATAACTTTTTCCCTTCCTTCAAGGTTCTGAGGTCAATTTTATCAAAGATACGAACAAGAGTTTTCCTGATGCACAAAAAAAATGAGTCAGAAAACCCCACACTAAAATGCACTTCAATCAATTACTCAAGTCAAATATCAGAATAAAAAAGTGATTAGAGAACAAGCTAACTTGCCTATCAGGAGAAATTGTCTTCTTATGTCCAAGAAAGCGACGATGACCTTCAACTGCCCTTGCCATATTCCCAGAGTATGATGGAATAAAAACATCACTCTCAACTGAAACAATATAATCAAGAGCAGCCATCTGAGAAGAATGATTCGTAAAAGGCTGAAGTTCCTCCACTGAAGCCAAAAATTCCTGCATTGTCATTGACAAAGGTATGTCATTTAAGCAGCAATAAAAGTATCAGTATAAAACAATTAGACAAGATATGGCATTGAGTTAATCACATGAAACCATCATACACTAACAACTACATGCCATAGCACAGCTAAAGAATTGTTGCCTGTAGACTATTCAAGCTTTTGGCATGCCCACTGGTGTTTTCTAACTCCTGACTTTTTGGGTGATCAAAGCCATAACTGATTAAAAAACCATACTAAAACTTTGAGGGAACCGTCAAGTGATGTTGGAAAACCCAATCCTACAAAGAGCAGAAATAAAACAAAGACAGTGCACTTGCCATGAAAACCAAAATCAGCTTAGGGCCTGTATGGTAACCGGCCAAATAGTAACTATTTTTATTCTTTTGTTCCCCTCTAGATGAAGAAGAAGAAGAAGAGAAGGAAAAAAAGAGAAAAGCGTAATAAAATTATATAAAAATTAAAAAAAAAAATTGAGGGTCGTACCAAACGCATTCTTATTCCAGGAATAGAAATTTTGTGCAATTACCAAACATTTTTCAATGCTCAAAAACTCTTCCAGGAAATAGAATTAAAAAAAAAAAATCATTTATGAGCAAAAATCATTTCCATGAACAAAATGGTTACTAAACGCACCCTTAGTGTAATTCTTGCCACACCTATATAAAGTAATGAGCATAAGTTTGAACTCCAATGCCAGGAGAACTAACACTACCTTTTTTGATGAAATTCTTTCAATGTATCATACATATGATCAAGTTCCCAACTAATGATCAGTGGTTTATATGGAGTGTGCAAGCAATCAGAGTTGAGATTTTGAAGTGTGTCTGTACAGTTAGATATAGATTACACTGCTTATGGTCCATACTAATACTACAAATGCGCTCATCACCATGCTCTAGTTTTCTATTGGTTCATTTTGAACTTCTTCAAGAAATTGCAAAATGTACTATTCTCAAAGTAGACCAGAAGTGGTGTTTTATTGGAGAAGCAATATTCTCTCTTCTGTAACAACCACATTAAAGAGAGAATATTGAGTCAACTAAAAGGAAGAAAAGGCAGAGGCATCAAATTGCTAAGCTAGGTGATTACCTTTCTCTTTAACTTGGGATAGCGAGCTCTCAGACCAGCCATACGAGAATCACCTCCATATATCTCTCCAGCAGCTATATATATAGGCGTGTTTGATGGATATCCCAGAGCAGCGAGAAAAAAACCAACCTCCTTTGGAGTAAGCGGGCAATATCCCTTGGATCTTTGCTCCATGGGATCAATCTCCTTCACTTTCCAGTGCGAAGTATTCTCTCTGTTAATTGTCATAACCATTAGCATTCGAAAGTAAGGATAAAGACAATGAGACGTTGGAAGAAGAGTCGTTGGATGAAGAAGGTTCAAACTTTAGCATATGATTTCAGACCTGATCAACTTGAGCTCATCTGCTTCAGATTCAGATAAGTCATGCGTGCATCCACTAAACGCAAGCATGTCCTTCTCATAACGTAAATGAAGAGCGATGTAAGGACCATGAGCTCTCATCCGATCAACCAACATCTGGGGGAGTAAAAGCATTCATAATTGTCATTAGAGACATAAGGGTGTAGCAGTTCTGGAAACAATATCAGCAGGCAGATGCATTTCTTACTTTACCCATCGCTTCAATTTTAGGGGCAAAACGAAGGGCACCATAACAAGCACGGCAACGCAGCTTTTGGATGTTGGGTGGTAGATTGTTATTTGCCAGACGAGAATCAGATTTGGCCGCTCGAATAACCTATTAAAGTTGTGAGGAATAAGAGCCTTTGAACTAACTAATTTATCTGGACTAACAAAGAAAATTGGAATGGTCTTAATTGAAAACATGTAGAAAGAAAAATGCAATGATCTTTATGCAAAACATACTTTGTGCTCGTCCCACATGCTAGCTATCTCATTCTGGTAATAATCCATACCAGACCAGCTTTTGAAATACTTGACTGCCTTTGCCGCTGTCGCTAGTTCTTCAGGGAGCTTTCTTATAACTCTTATGTCATTAGCCAGTGCATTTATGAAATGATCTTCATCAAAAACATCAGAAAAGTTGCTGCAATTAACATAAAACAAACTTAGGAATATCTCTTTTGCTGCCTGAACAGTTTAAATGTTACTTCTGAAGGAAAAGAGTTAGAATCTTTTTCAGATAAAGAAAATTACCTTGTATCCTGCCAAAATGACCTTTTATCAAGTTCCGGAATCACTAGAGTGGCATTAATTATACGGGCCACAGCAACCATGTCACATATCTGCATTCCGTGAATATGAGCTACTCTTTAGATAAAAGGTCATCTGTTTAGATAAAGGGTCATGAACCAAGTGTCATGACAATCCATTCTTTGAACATTATGGCTGATTAAAAGACCGCATTGCCAGATTAACAATTCAGTTTTTCACAATGCCAGTCAAGTAGATCTACAACCTGTGGTGTATGCAATGTTTCTCAGAATAACGATGAATAGTTGATGCAGTAAGACTCCTATAAAAATAAATAAATAAATAAATAATCTGATGTAACAGATCGAAAGGCACTCAATTGAAATCTTTAGCAACTCCAATCAATTAGACCTATAAGCTGCGGTGTATGCAATGCTTCTACACTAAGAATAACAAGGAGGGGTAAGACTCCTAAAAGAAGAAGATATAAATCTGATTTAATAGATCAAAAGGCACACAAGAACTTGAACTTCATGTCACTGTCACCAAAACACAAGCCAACGAATAAGGTAAAATGACGAAGTTCCAATAACTAAGAAGATTGGTAGTTATAAAACTTTTAAAGTTGCCTCCACAGCCATCGATGCACGTAGATTGAGGGGGAAAATCATTCTGTACATGAAAAGTAGTAGATAACTAGCTGTAGGAAGTAGAGTAACCCCCGCTTTTTCTCATGAGATATGGTGACAGATCTTAAGTTTAGCATCAACAGACATTGCCAGACATCACATTCACTCACACATATTATCTGCTTTTCATAATTCACCAAAGATAATTACAGCTTCAGTTTACATAAATTAAAAGAAGATAAGTAAGGGAAGGATAAGACATACCCCAGCTCGCATCTGGTTAAGTCCGCCATTCGTACTAACCAGAAGATAACCTCGCGAACCTCGAGGAGCTAACAAGACAAAAATAGGAAATTAATTGTGTTAGCAATGTGCATCACCACAATGAAAAATTACTAAAGAAGACCAACTCACGTGTATAGTCTAGACCAGGTTCTGTACACGGCACAAAATCACGATTCGAGGGAGGTTTCCAAAGCTTGACAGAATGTGAACTCCCATTCGCGCCATCTAACTGTCAAGTCTAAGGGAGTGAATAACGAAAGGCACATGACTGCTTTGCATCATTGCTGATCTAAAGTTGTCAGACCGAACAACTAGATAGAAATTGTAAAATTTTTAAATCGTCAACTCAATACAATGAGAATTAAGTTATAAGCTCATTAATGCTCGAATCTTTCCTACACCATAAATATCAACCCATTTCTATATATATGCTCCGACAAGCGAATTCGATCAACGGGAAGGGAAAGAACCTTGGCAGAAGAAGCCGGAGGTTTCGAAAAATGGGGCGGCGCGAGCTCTCGCGTCCAGCTCTGCCCGGTGCCCTGCCTCTGATATTTAAGCTCATACTGCTGAAAGTTTCGGGTGGAAAAAAAAAAAGGGGGTGAGATCAGCAGCAAAATTAGACATTGCCATCCCGAGATGACACCTTCATAACGGTCAACCTCAAATTTTGAAAGAGCTACCAAAACCCAGTAAGGAACTTTCCCAATCAAGTCGACATCGTAATCTCAACAATCGCGCAAACCTAATCCCAACCCCAGTCAACATCCTTAAAATAAACAGCCGAGCCCAAAAGACTTCTTTCTTTTTTTCTTTTTTCCTTAGGGAAGGAAGCAATTTATAGAATTGAAGGCTAATCGACTAGAAACTACCCGTACGAAATCCTCATCGAGCTCGGAAAACCGGCGGGCCGAGCGGCGGCGAACGGAAGGGAGAGAGAATCGCGGGGGCGGGGAGAGAGCGGACGGCGACATTACCGCGGGGAGCTTGCGGGGGTCGGCGATCCTGGGGAGGCCGGAGAAACGGGAGGCGCGGAGGTGGACGGAGAGGAGGGCGAGGAGGGCGATCGCGCAGATGGCGCCGGTCAGCAGGCGGCGGAGCGCCACCAGCGCCCTCCACCTCAGCTTCTGCATTCCCCCCTCCCTCCCTTGTAGCGGCTCGAGAAAGAGACCGAAGGGAGGGAAGCTGTGGAGAGGTTCGAGGCGCAGGCGATGATCAACTCGCCATTGCTGTGGAGCTACTGCGAGAGAAGAGAGAGAGAGAGACAGAGAGAGAGATTGGTTGTGGGAGTGAGCGACGAGCGTGGTGGAATGCTGAGGCAGGCTCAACATTTTGCAAATTAGGCAATTTGGAAAAGATCAAATTGATCCAACGCGTAATATCTAATCCAATGGAGGACCCATGGCATGTTGTTATCATCCGTGAATGGGCTTAAAATGTCAAATTCATATGTTTGACCTTATATTCGAGACCGAGTAAATGACACGTACAGTTACTTAACTTCAGCTTATTGTAAATTGTGGTGTCCGAATTCTAAATTTATTCAACTCGGTTCTTAAACTTTAATTCAATGTATAATATCGTTTATGAACTTTTAATTTATTCAATGTGGTCCCTAGATTTTTGGTACACATTCAATCTATTCTCATGATTATATGAAAATATTCGACGTTGTACTTGAACTTAAATTGATGGAATGGTAGAATTAAACGTTTTCATACAGTTTATGGACTAAATAAAGAGATGTATTAAAAGTTCATAAACCATATCGAATAAAGTAAAAGTTTATGGACAATATTTTATATTGGATTAAAGTCTAAGGACTGCACTGAATTTTAAGATTATGGTGGGTAGTACTGAGTTGGGCTTTATCGTTAATTTTTAGCCAAGTATTAACACATAATGTAAAATTGACTATTGAAGATTTGATGTGCTTTTTACTAATGCAACGAAAATATGCCCAAAATAACTTAGACTAATCAACTCGACTAAGTTCTAATCCAATAATCTCATCTTATATATAAGCGCATATATATACACACAAATATAAGCGAGTTTAGTCTACTAATCATATAAAATAAAGGATTAGAATATGCTTTAAGATAAGATAATTTATTATGTATTATATAAATCTGGCTTTTTTGTTAATTTATAATTTTCACATACCTAATTAGAGTCATTGTAAGACGTTCTCTAAGTTTACAAAACATTATTACGGACATGAACACCATTTCATCATATCATCATAGGTTGAAAATTTTTATAATTCCCACATAACAATTTATTATGCTCGAGATAAAAGCATCGTATGATAACTTCTAATTCAGACAATGAGAATGTTTTGTAACGATCCGGTGGATTATGATAAAAGGAAAAAAAATCGTTGTACTTCGAGTTTTGTTACCATATAACGGTTCGACAATTATTAGATTAAGATATGCGGGGCGCCTTTTGATTGTAATAGTATACCACCAATGATGTATGATGGGAAAATCTCATTTGGTGTGATGAAATAGGATTCCTTACTCGTAAAGGCATGTCTCATTACTTTTAAGACAAATTGAATTGCGCATGTTCTCTTCCGTCCTTTTACGCAACTTTTTCTGGTTGGAGGAGAGGCTGTGATTTATCGCACCACTTTTTTGCCATCAATGCTTTGTTTTCTGTTCTTTTTTGGGTAAACGGCCCATTTGCTAGAACATTCAAGAAACTGTCAGCACGAAATTGGGGAAGTCGCCATCACCGACACGTTTATTTTTTTGAGGTTTCGTTCGCTAACCCATCTTATTCCGCGGTGCCGGGTGCATTTGGGAGAGCTTTTGTCCAAAACCTTCCCATAAACGTGGAGGATTTTAACGTCAAGGGTTTTCAATAAATGCAAGAAGTGTTTAGTTAAAACTATAGATTTTCCGTAAAGCGAAATAATAATAAAAAAAGACAAAATGGAGAATGGAGAGGATCGAAGCGTTGTGGTAGCAAACTTGGACGTAATCAACCGGAGCCGACAAGGATTGAATCGATGAAGAGGCTTGCCAATGCCAAGGTCCTGTAATTTTTGGCAAGACAATGTTGAGGAGGATTGTGTGATCTTGACGACCCAGGTCTCAGTGACCTCCCACCCCTCTAGAACTTGCCTAAAAGACTCGTGGCCATCAACCCTTGAACCTCGGTAATACTCATTCCTTTATGACCATTAACTCTAGGCTCATGTCAACCAGAATCTAGAGTCACAATTGACGCATTTAGTTAAGAGAGAGACGATGAACCGTAGAGTGAGGGCAAGACAAGAAGACAAATTTATAAGTGGGGACAAAGTCGGTAATACTCATCCCTTGATGACCATTAACTCTAGGCTCATGTCAACTAGAATTTAGAGTCACAATTGCCGCATTTAGTTAAGAGAGAGACGATGAACCGTAGAGTGAGGGCAAGACAAGAAGACAAATTTATTAATGGGGACAAAATTGGATGAAAATAAAATTCATGACCCCTTGAATAGCATTTTGTAAATGCTGGGATACAAATAGTAGGTGGGAGTTGTGTTGAATTAATGAACTTTACATTTGCTATCTTTGCCTTAAAGATATTTGGATTATGTCACCATATACCTTAGCTTGTCACAAGAGCTTTTAAACGCCCAAAGTCCTATAGAGAAGTTGAACCAAACATACCCAAGTATTTTCCAAACATGGATACGTGATTTTTTACGCATGAAGTGCACCTTTTGAGGTCCATGCTCATAGATTGAATTTTATTGGGCCTCAAGGTCCATTAATTTTACATGTACAAAAGGAGTATATATTGTAAATACCTTGATTTTACAATGAAATTTTACTGAAAAAAAAAAGATATATAGAAACTTACGATTCAATTAAAAAAAAAGTGAGAAGTATGAAAATGGAATAAATTACTTTGATTTTACTTGATTATCGTCTAGATTAATAAATTTATTCTGATTTTTTTGAGTTAAATAAGGAGACGAAAAAGTAATGTTAAATTCTTAAATTTATTTTGTAAAGCTTCCTATTTGTGAAGGCCACTGCTACTATAATCGCATCCAACATGATTTTACTTTGGATAAAAAGCATGAGAAAAAGGTAAAAATTGGCAGATCTATCGTACAAAAGGTGTCACTTTTGATAGCAACTTTCGAGGGGGTGGAGCTTTTAGACTGTAATGTTCAATTACCTAAAAATAGAATCGAAGGTTCGAAGAAGCCAGTAATATTCAAAAATCCTTTATTTTTTAATTTTCTAATGTATCTATTTATCCGGTTGATGAGTTTAGCCTTTAGACTGCCCTTTTCATAAATAACTTGGTAAACGCTTTATTTGGTTTTCTTCTTACTCAAAAAAATAATATCATCTACAACAATGTCCCGAAAATAATTGACATTTTATATTACACATGAGAATAAATACATGAGAAGATAATTTAAGAACATATCCAAAAGTAATATAATCAATTTTTTTTTTTTGTCCCAGATTTTGAAGCCCAACTCTATTTGCTTAGTTAGAAAATGAATGATTTAGAAAATATTTTCAAACAATTCATATTTAAACATATTTTTTGTTAATTTTTTTATAAGTGATATAAGCGATTATTTATCAAATAATTTTTTTATAAAATTATCCACCTTCCACGAAATGAGTTGAGCAAGAAGAGATCAAATTTGACTTTTCCTTTACTAAGGACTCCCACTCCATTTAGCCTTCTTTCATCTTTCCTTCATCGCAAAGGAAATACTTTTCACCACCCTTTTTTTTCTCCTCCCTAAAAAGAGCGCACGTCTCGCCATGAGATGATGATAACCGATGATGACGGATACTTGGTTCTCAGGCAACCTTTGAACACATCATCATCACCAGTTCCTATCCAATTTGTCCCCGAAGACTGCACAAGAAGTACGAAAGCCCACCAGGAAACTGCCGCGAACTGATGCGATCCCCCGAGTTGACGACTGCCCAGAAAGTCTCCCTCCCTCTCTCTTTCTCTCCGCACGAGCCACGACCGAGAACGCGAAACATGGAACGGATCTATCTACCCACTGAGGACAGCTCGGAGGCTTTGAATGCAATGACCACGAGAAGTTTCTCGGACGGGTCGTGGACGTCTCGTCTCCAGCTTGGCTACGAGCTGCTTCCAGCTTGTCGGCCCACAGTTTCTCCCCGCCAGTCGGATATTGTTCTCCATCAAACCAATATGTCGTCTTCCGTCCTACCACATTCTCTTGAGAGATCCTAGCATTTCCTCATTAACAAATTTTTATGGGTTTTTTTTTGCTAACGACCGCTACTTAATGAAGGCATTGTGATTTGAAGCTTACGTCTTAACAGCACTCTTATGTTCTCGGTCAATAAGGCAATATATATGACGGGGGTCTAAAATTACCAAAGAGCACGAAAACCTAACTTTGGGGGAGGGGGATAGATAGAAAATGGCAATGCCTAAGCTAAAAGAAGCTAGAGTGACTTGTACGATATGAAATCTTATAGATTGTAGCGTGTATTGGGGGGAGTAAGAGAAATTTGCAATGCCTAAGCTCAAAGAAGTCGGAGTGACGTGTATGATATGAAATTATAGATTGCAGTGTGTATTGGGAGAGATAAGAGAAATTTGCAATACTTAAGCTAAAAGGAGTTGAGGTGACACATACGATATGAAATCTTATAGATTTTAGCGTGTATTGGGGGAGATAAGATTGGGGGGAGATGAGTGAGATTTGCAATACCTAAGCTCAAGGGAGCTCGAGCGACCTATACAGCATGAAATCTTCATGGATGGTAGCATGTAATTGAGGAAAAGTTATGGTAAGTAGCAAGAGGCTGAGCGGCGGCAACCCTCACTGGCCTCGCCTTGGTCGGCTATTATCTAAATGTATATGTCACGCTATATTAGTTTGAAATAAACATATCTTAGACGATTGATAAAATATGAGCGATTTGACTGTTTCTGAACCAAAATGATTTAATGTTACGATGTTATTGAGGGAAATTTACTATCTAATAAAATGTAATTATTGATAATTCACACGGTAAGATTATCATGGCAATCAAAGAGTAAAGAGAATCGAATGATATTATCGATCTTAGTCGATTGCAATTTTCTTAAAAAAATTATGATAGATTAGACAATAGTTTTCCCATAATTACAGGGAAAGCAAATGCTCAATCGGATTGATCAAATCCCTTGAATCCCCGTATCAAACATCTTCTTCCTTATTTAACAAACAAAACTGACAAAACCAGAACCCAGAAAGAATCACCAGAACGAATTTAACCAGCACAAAGCAATTTGGCAAAGCCCTTCTGCTAATTAAATTCCTTCCTATTAAGCAGCAACAATACAACGTAATTAATTTACAATCAGCAGTGGAAAACCTTGTGCATTTGGTTTTCCCCCCTTTGGTATAACCATCTCTCCTTTTTTTTACTTGTGTAGATCTACAAATTTAATCAATTTCTAAGAAGAAAAAATGAAAGAGGGAAAAAAAAAAATCACGACAAGGCTTCATGCACCGATCGATGAACCGAAAATATTACACGGCCACCCTCTCCCTCAGCGTCGAGGAGTGCTTCAAGCTCGTCAACTCGCCACCTTCCGCTCCATTTTTCTTCCTCCTGGCCGGGATCAGCTTGGACCAAAACCCGCCTTTGCTCTTCTCCCCGCCTGCCCTCGTCTTCGGCGCCGCCGCCGCCGCGCAGGCGACGGACCGGCTCTTCTTCAGCCCGTCCCTGCCCCCGAAGAGCATCGACACCGGCCCGGACCTCGCCTCGTGGGCGAACCGGCCGTGTCGGTGGATCGGGCTCGCGCACGAGGACGACTCCTCGGAAGAAGAGTGGTAGGACGACAGGGAGGTCGACGACGACGGCGAGGAGGAGCAGGAGTAGCGCCTTCTGTTCGCGCCGGTCGAGCCGCGTAGGTAACTGCCGCTGGAGAGCTGGGAGAGCCGCTTGCTCAGGCAGAGCGAGCACACGCCGGCCGACTGCCGGTGCTTCGAATGCTTCCTGCACCGCCAGGCGGCGGCGGCGGCGGCGGATCTGGACGCCCTGGCGTTGGCCATCTTCACATTCCCTTCTCCGACCATTTCCCTTAAGCCCCTCTTTTTTCCAGTCGGCGTGCCGCGATATAAAGGGGTGGAGAAGTTGGTGGTTGTCGTTGGCGGTCGCGGGGCTACTTCCATGATAGTTCATGCGAGCTTCTTTGGCGCTTCTCCGAAATTTGCCTTTTTGACGGGTTCCAAAGGGAAGGAGGGGGAGGGGGCTTGAAAAGTTGGCCGTGGACTAAACGTGCGGCCGCGATTGGGTCCGGGTCCTGGGGCGGGGCCCGGCGGGGCGGGATCGGACGGCTGAGATGGGGTCACGGGGGGAAAAAGACGGTGAAGTGTAGAACGGGGAGCACGAAACTTTACTTCTGCGGAGGAGGGGCGGCGTGGAAAATCTCGGGATGGGGCGTGGACAGCGTGGACGAAATCAAACGCACGGGAGCGGCGGTGTGTCTTGTGAAGATATATTTTTGTATTTTTTTTTTAGTTATTTAGGCGGTGCAAAGGAAAAGCTTTACAAGTAAGCACGTGGATTTTTTGCATTTTTCGAGAGTAATTTGTTTGGAAATAATTTTTTATTTGGAATTCTTTTTTTTTTCTAGCATGCGTACGTATAAATATCCGATATAATTTTTTATTTGGGTGGAGCGTGACTCGGGTCGTGTGGTAGGGTACATACACAAACCCATCTTCTTAACTTCACGAGGTTAAGTAGTCAATTAAATATCATGGAAGTTAAAATGATTGATTTTGAAAAATCAGTTTACAAAATGTTTGTTTATGACATGTCGTCATGAGAAATATTTTTTTTGAAAAAAAGAACTTATGAATATTCATTACCTACTGAGAGTCTATTAATGATGCAGAAGAGCCGCAGTGTTTCTTGTGAAAAAATATTTTTGTATTTATTTATTTATTTATTTAGGCGGCGCAAAGGAAAAGCTTTACAAGTAAACACATCGATATTTACATTTTTTGAGAATAATTTGTTTGGAAATAATTTTTTATTCAGAATGTTTTCACAATATATATTTTTTCTTTTCTAGCATAAGTACATTTAAATATATGATATAAGTATGACCCTTTATCATGGTACGATACGTAACACAAACCCATCTTTTTAACATCATGGGGTGCAGTCAATTGAATACCCCTAGAGATTAAAATGACAGGTTATGAAAAATCGATTTATAAAATGTTTACTTGTGATGTGGTGCCATGAAAAATATTTTGAGAAAAATTTATCAATATGCACTGTTTGATGAGAGTCTGTTGATGACGCATCGTCCCAACACATAATTTTGTTAATTAGTTTTTATATCTTTTGTACTATTCAAGTATTTCACGCGAGTAAGGCTGAAATTGGGTAGTGCACTTAATCTGATGGTATAAATCCAGCTGCTGGAATTAAAAATACAAAGGTCGTTGTTTTGGCATTACCACCGACGGTATTCCTTTTTTTCTTCATTTTCTTGAGTTAACCTATGCCACATTATTTTTACACGAATAGTCGCTCAATGGAAATATATAAATAAATAACAGAGGAACAAATGTATTTTTTTAATTATAAGCTTAGTTGTTATCTTAGCTTTTACTTTGCGTATTGACATCCTAAAATTGAATATCACGCGTGAATTAACTATAAATTATAACTAGAAACCTGAAAATTAATTTAAACAAGGACATTATGGAAGTACGTTCCACGCGTGTCAAATGGAATCGCTTTTTGTTTATTTATAAATCCTTTTTATTTTATTTTATGTATTTGTTTATTTATAATTTATAGACTTGAACCGAAAGAAAGTCCTTGCACGAGGTGTCTGTGACCTGTCACCTCGATCGTACGAATTTAAAAATCATTCCATCTTCTTTAGGAAGCAACCTTAGACAGAAAGGGTTTCATTGGATATACATCCAATTCTTCTGTCGGGTTTTTATTTTGTAGTATTCAGTTTATATATATTTCTTTTTTTAATGATTTGGGAACTGCCGTACAGCTGGCACTTAAATCGTGTAAATGTGACTGCGGCGACTCGAACCTCCCCCCTACCGAAAGAGGGGGAAATGCCGAACCAACGCGGCCACAGCAGAGTGGGTTATTCAGTTTATCTTTATTATTGCCTTTTGTCGACATGCCTGAAGATAGTATGGAGATAGAAAATTTGACCAGAGAATAATTGATCCGATTTTTTTAAGGGATTGAATCGAAATGCTTATAGAATTTGTATGATTATGCCTACAGTGCCGTCCATCAACATAGAAAATTCGATCATAGAATATTCGATCCGATTTTTTTAAGGGTTGAATCAAAATACTTACATGATTTGTATGATCTTAGATTTCTTCCGCTATTTAAATGTTACAAACGTTTGTCTTGATGTGCATTTGAATACTAAAGTCAATTCTAAAGGCCCATGGGAGAGTGGAACAATAAAAAAAAACAATGTAGAATCCAAGGGTTGATACTATTGGTTGAGTCAATTCAGGAATGAGACGTTGCTTATGCGAATTTTTTAAGTCCGAATTACGTATATAATTTGTATTTAACCGGTTCATGCAACCTTAAAAGGTGTTTGATGGGCCTTCAAGAAGCTAAGCTTAGCGCTTGTGCCCTCCGATTATAAATGAAAAGGGCCGTGCTGGATTCCTCAATCCCCCCCCAAAGAAAAAGAAAAAAAGAAGAAGAAGGATCTAAGGAAAAAGCCATGATTTGTCATGAGTACTAAGAATTAATCGTACCATTTAGAAGCTTTAGCATTTTATCATATTTCAAATATAAATTCCTGAAAATCTAGCATATGCATCTCTCTTTAAGAAGATATGCATAAAAATATCTAAAAAAATGATATACGAAAGCAAGGAAATATCTTTTTTCCAGTTCAATATAGATCAAATTATGAAGGATGCTTCAAAACTCAAGTGCTTGCTCCATAATATATATGTTTTTATTCATCCAAATTATGAAGGATGCTTCGAAACTCAAGTGCTTGCTCCATAACATATTTTTTTATTCATGCAAAATTCTGGAAATCTTTCAAAAGTTATAATATCTCCGAGGCCTTCTTCTTTGCTATAGTCTTCTAATTTTTCCCCTTTGAAGCAGCCTATGATTCATATGCATGAAAATAATAAGGATAAGTGTATTGAAAATCTTAAAATTAATCATGAAAGGGCAATTGGGTTTTAAAACTAACAAAAAAATGTAATTAACTCTTAAAATTTGTCAAATTGATGCAATTGAGTTTTTTTGTTAACTCCGTCCAATTTAACTAATGAAAAATGCAAATGTGACTTTTTAAAAAAAAATTATTTTTACTCTTTTACGTGACTAAAATGAAACATAATGCTAAAATGACGTTATTTTGATAAAAATATGATTTTTTTCATAAGTATTTTATTCAAATTAGAAAAAAAAGAAGCTAAATTGAACAAAAAAAGAAGGAAGAAGACCACCCTTGCACCACCATTGCCGGAAAGAGTTGGCGCTGGGAAGGGGATGGCTAGCCAGCCAACAATTGGCGAGGATCACGAACCTTGCCCATATTTGGTTGAGGTCACCGGTGGCCGTCAATTCTAACCACTAGCAGCCCTCTGCTAGAATTAGGAGAGGGCTGGTGAACCTCACCCACATTTGGTGAGGGCTTGCGAGCCATCATTGGCGTTGTCCATCAGGGTGAAAACTTATTTTTCATTTTTTTTTCAACTTAGCTTATTTTTCATTTTATTTGAATAAAATACTTATTAAAAATTAGACTTTTGGCCAAAATGACGTTGCTTTAATCTTATGCATTAATCTTAGTTGTGCAAAAGAGAAAGAATATTAAAAAAAAGTCACGTCAATGTTTTTTATCATCCAAATTAGACGAAGTTAATGGAGAGACTCAATTGTACTGATTTGACAAATTTTATGATTTAATTATACTTTTTTTTTTTAAGTTAGGATGCCTCTTGAAAAGTTTTGGAACTTTTAGTGCACTTATCTTGAAATAATTCTATGAAGTGTCAGAGAGTGGTAGATAAAATGCAACTATAATAAATGTATTAGTTGTTCAACCATATTTATAATAGATTTTTCAACTTCAAAATAAAGACCTAAAGTGATTAACTAGGTGAAGCATATGCTTTTGCCCTATAAAAACTTCAACTTATCACGATGATAGTCGTTCCTCATTGCAAACTATTTGTATTATTCAATAGATGTAAATTTACAGCTCCATTTATTTTACAAAAAATGTGACATTTCTTGAAAATGTTACTCATGAAGTCATTTTTCCAAGAAAATACGAATATTATATGGTGGGCTAAAACTCGAAAATGAATTGAAAAATATTTTTCATTATTTGGTAAGCAAAATCTCATGTGATTTTCTCAAATGGACATGTTATTTGGTTGCTGATGACTTATGCTATGCGTAGCCAAAGAACCTGACATGGACACCGAGGTCTCAAGCCTCGATCTCCTAGTCTTGAGCATGAGCACCCGCATTGGTCATGGGTCCACCGAAATTGAGCCTCGGAACTCAACGCCCGTGCTCGACTCCCTCGTAACTCAACCTAAATCTACAAAGACCAGGCTCGGGTCCCCAGTGCTTAGGCCTGGAACCATCAAGGCCGAGCCTCGGACCCCAACTCCCAGGACCGGGACTGGGTCCATCAAAACCGCGTTAAATCGAATCGCTTTTGTTTATTCATAGACCCTTTCATTCATTTATCTATTTGTTTATTTATAACGTGTAGACTTGAATCGAAAGAATTTCACAAAAAAAAAATAAAAAAATCGAAAGAAAGTCCATGCACGAGGTGTGCTTGTCAGGGGCAACCGAGAAATGAGAATATTCTGTGATCTGTCACATGATTTGTAGGAATTTAAAATTACTCCCATCTTCTATTGGAAGGGGCCTTAGACGAAAAGGGTTTCACTGGATATACATCCAATTCTTCTGTCGAGCATCAAGATAAGAGAATTTGACCAGAGCATAATCAATCCGACTTTTGAAGGGCCGAATTGAAATGTTTATTGATGACATGATTTGGGATTTCTTCCTCTATTTACTGGTCCGAGACGACGTTGTCTTGGTGCGAATCTAAATACCAAAGTCAACTCTGAAGGCCAATAGGAGAGAGGAACAATCGAAATAAACCGTGTACAACCTTAGGGCTGACGCTATTGGTTGGGTCGATTTGGCAACTGAAGATCATTCATGTAATTTTCTTTGAGTCCCAGCCACATTCATAATTGATATTTAATCGGTTCACATGACCTTAAAAAAGTGTTCCATGAGCCTTCAAGAGGTCGGCCTTTGCGTTTGTGCCGTGCGATTACAAATGAAAAGGACTCTGTTAGATTTTTCCTCACCAGAAGTATTTAATGAAAAAGCCATAATTATAACGTGTATTAGGGATTGATTGTACTATTTCAAACTTTTAGCATTTTGATGCACTTCAAATATAATATCTGGAAAATAAAGCGTATGCATCTCTTTTAAAGAAGATATACATAAAATTATCTAGAGAAAATGATGTATGAAAGTAGGGAAATATATTTTTCTAGTTCTATATAGAACAAATTATGAAAATTCATGAGCTTGCTCCATATTCCATTTTCTTAATATAAGATCTCCGAGGCCTTCTCCTTTGCTATAGTTTTCTATTTTTTTTCCTTTAAAGCATCCGATGATTCATGTGTGTAAAAAAACACTGAAGTGTTAGAGAGGCAGACAAAATGCAGCTACAACAAAGATAATTTTTGTTTGAAACAAATTGACTTTCAATAATTTCATATGTATTAGTGGTTGAACCATCTCTAGATTAGAATTTTCGAGTTCAGAGTAAAGACCTAAAGTGATTGATTAGGTGAAGCATCTGCTTTTGCCCCATAAAAACTTAAACATCTTTAAAAAAAATGCACACTTGAATATCATGGACGATTTACTTTGCTGGAGAATACACGTGGTCTTAATTTAAATAATATTTGACATTACTAGCTAGAAAGATGAAATAGCAAGTGAGAATTTAAACAATGTCATTTATAGATCTATTTGAAGTATCCCGATCTAATCTAAAGAATCGGGGTAGAATTCTGTCAAAGTTGAAAAAGTTGGTGAAGAACTCTAATGTTGAAACTGGGGCAAAATTTTGTCAAAATCAAAATTGGGGCTCTTACCCATTTAGTTCGGCTTTCCTAAGGGGCTTTGGGCCCCCAAAGCCCATTGGGGAAAATATTTTGCATTTGGTTCACATTTTTGAGTCTTCATTTGCCAAATGCTAACATTTGGAATGCTGAAAAGCCCAAAACAGGTTCGGACTTGCTTTGGGCTTTTAGCATTTTCGGAATGTTAGTCTAAGGTTTAATGAATTTTTTTTCTTTTCAATATTGCCCTTACTGGTAATCATGTTTTCCCCTTTTGCTCTAAAAAAATATTGTTCATCGTCTTCTTCCTTGACTTGCTGCTCCACTGCGAAGCTTAGCTAGCGAGGGCGCTTAGCCGCGAGAGGCCAAATCTGGCTGTCGGGAAGTCTCGCCTGGGTTGCACGATTGAGGCGGCTAGGTTGGGTGACTCAGGGCGTTGCCTAAGGTCGCCAACCTCAGGTGAGCCGCCTCCCCCCCACTGCTACCGCCACCAGCTGCCTCCCCACTACCACCACCACCATTGCCGAGCCGCTTCCCCATGATTTTCCCCTCTCCAAACAGCTGCATCTCCTCCTCCCTTCTCTTCTCTTTTCTTTTTTTCCTTTTTCTTTTCACCTTAAAGTTGCTTTGCAAAATATATATAAAAATGAGTTTCCAAACATATTTGCCTTCACAAAATACCCATTCATTCAAACATACTTGGGAAATGCAAACCTATTTCCCTAAAGTCGAACTAAACGGGAGAATGTGCAGGAGAAGGAAAGGGTTATCTCATACTCTCAAAGTCCCATCACCAATTCTTTATTTTCCTCCACCGATGGATCTTGGGCTCCAAGAGCAAGCGCAGGGACCAACAAGAGAACGACAATGGACGACGGAGAAGGAGCGGCTGAACAATTTTTCGCGTAAGACTTCATTTTTCTATAAAAAAAAAATCACGTCGAATTCAAAATATAATTTAAAAAGTCGCGTTAGGTAAATTACCAAAATGGACACTCAAGTGAATAATTTTATATTGATGTAGCATCCAAATGAATGGAAAAAAGGTAATGATACTCTAATGAGCTTTGTATAAATATTATGATACTTTGAATGTTTTCATCCTAAAAATTAATGCTTACTTTATAATAAAATAAAGGTTAAGTAAAAACTTAAGGCATCGTGTTTGGATTTCTCTCAATAGGTGGGAGCACTTCATTATAAAGGAGAAAAGAGAAAACTCTAAAGGTCATGGCAAAGGTCAAATTGCAAAATCGAAGTAACTTTGAACCTTTTTCTTGTCTCAATTTCCATCGTGAAGCACCTCAAGGTTCTGCAAAATTCTAGTGTCGGACGAGGCAAGTCCATGGGGCTTCAACTTCTCACCCAATTTTTTGTGAAGGGCCCGAACAAGGGTCGGGTCGGGTCGGGCTAAAGGGCTTGCTCGAACCGAATTAATCTGAGTCCTGACGATCTTCCAGGTACGGAAACTTAGCAAAGCTTTGTCACGACGAGCAGGAGATCATGCACTGAATTCACAATTCCGTCGAGCTCTTCCTTCTTCGCCTCGTCCTCCACTCCAGATCTCAAATCTCCGGCAGTCGGTCCGACAATTTCAAACGCCCGAACCTTCCTCGATCCGGCCGGACGCGGCGGCTCTCCGGCGGACTCCCAGTTCCGTAGCCGTCTCCGGGTTTCTTCCCGCATTCGAGTCGATCGTCATCATCACCGATCAGGTAATTGCGCCAGCAATTCTCGCCGGTTGAGCATATGAACCTGCGGCGATGATGCATGTCGGCTGCATTAGCGCATTGCGAGCTCGCATTTCTGGCCTCCGTCCGAAAGCGACGCCGTCTAGATGCGGCCGCCGTTTCTTTTTGCCTGGATTCGTTCGCGATTTGCTGCGTTCGGTGGATGTAGGGATGTAGGGATGTAGGTATGAGGTTACCTTCTTGAACGGTTCTGTGATTGATTTTCCCAGGAAGTGGTGACGATGCAGCGAGCTCCCGCTACCGTCGAGGAGCAGTTGATCCTGAAAGCGATCAAGGAGGAGTGCCCCTGGGAAAGCCTCCCTAAGCGGCTCCAAGCCACGCTTTCTTCCAAAGAAGAATGGCACCGAAGGTCAGTGTCGATAAATTAAAGTTCTTTTTCCCGTCTTTCTTGATTCATTCTAATCCTTATCGGAGGGATCTGATCATAATGGCTAAGGGCACATGAAGCTGCTGAAAAAAAAATTGGTTTTGTGAATGAAGCAGATTGAACCACTGTAAAGGGTTTTATGAAAGAGCGACAATTTGATCAATGTTTGGTTTCACGATAATAATGCTTCCCCTTCCAATTGTCTGATCCCTTCTCGATGATTTGAAGTTTGTGTGTTGCTTACATAAACCTTCCAGCATATTCACGCATTTTGCTATGTTCTTGCTCTTGTAGGATAATCGAACATTGCATAAAGAAAAGGCTACAGTGGAATACCTGCTTTGCTCGTAAGGTTTGCAAAGAAAGTGAGTATTACGAAGACATGATGCGGTACCTGCGAAGGAACTTGGCAGTGAGTGTCATTATGGATTTCTATGGATCTCTTTAATTTAGATATCATGGTCTTGTTATTTGGTCTTAAAAGGAACTGTGAGCTGGTCTGGTATCAGATGTTCTTGCTTCATAAATTGTTAAAAGAAATGTTGTTAGATATAGATTTGGAGTTTACATGACTAAAAGTATCTTGGCATGTATAACTATTTTCTCCTTTCACCGTAGCAATAATGTGTCAGCTGGTGACATTGATTATGACAATCTTTTCTAATTGGCGAGGTTTCCTTGCATTTGACATTGGACCTTTTTGAACAGTATCGATACACTGCATTTTTGACTCGGAGACACTTTTGTGGCGATACACTTTTTTTACTTACAGTCAGCAGTAACACCATTTACCTGGTTAATTTATACTTTGCAGCTGTTTCCCTACCATCTGGCAGAGTATGTTTGCCGTGTCATGAGGATATCACCTTTCAGATATTACTGCGACATGTTATTTGAGGTCATGAAGAATGGTAATTTTCTATTTACTTTTTGAGATTCTGAAGTGAGGAGCAAAGAATGTGGAGTTGAAACTTTTTCTGTGCTAGTATAGTTTTATGGTTAAGAAGCTGAGGCCTATGATGTCTATTGGATGTCCTTGAACTTACAACTGCCAGGTGTCATGTCTAATTCTGTGGTTGGTGATAAAAAGATCACGAAAGCAGTAATTGACTGAGGATTTGTCTGATAGGGGTTGCTGTTGCTCCACCAGATAGTGTAATGGATATGATCTTATGATTTGGTTTTTCCTAAAAGATTCTGTATATGATTATCTAAACATGCTGAACTGACACATGTTTTATTGTTTCATTTTAATTGTAGAGCAACCTTATGACAGCATTCCAAATTTTAGCGCTGCGGATGCCTTGCGACTAACAGGAATAGGGAGAAATGAATTCATAGATATTATGAACAAGTGCAGATCCAAGGTACCAGAATGCATGTGTAATTTCTTTGGAGTACTTGGTTGGAATAAAACATATGAAAATACTTGGAGACCTATTTCCACAATATTCTTCCTCATGTTCGGCCTCACCATGTTATAAGAATTAAAAGTATGGCCATGATGTATGTTTGATTTTACTACTTCAGCTTGAAGCATGTAAGGTAGTGAAACTTATCGGGATTCCGACCTTTTAGAGAATTGGGAATCTGCCCTTTTACAATATTGGAGTGAATGACCTGAAACTTTGATGTAGATAAGAATACTCACATATGATTTTCCAAAATTTGTAATTCATAGTATAGATTTTTGCTCACTCTTTGAAATAATGACGTCGTGTGTTTTCTTTGTTGTTTACTTCTTTTTGTCTCAATATAAGGTCGCATGTTTTCTTCCTCTTTATGGACAAATTTTATGCATCGCTAGATCTCACTTTACACAAGTCTTACTTTGTATTGGCGTTAGCTTTCTGTAGTACAGTGTACTTCAATCCTGACCATCTGCTCCAATTAGGGACCCAATTGTGTATGCTACATTTATGTGACACGTATTCAATATCTAGGCCTCGTTTGTTTAAAGACTACTGCATAAATTGGATCACAGGAAAACTTATGCTCTCTAGCTGCTGATCGCTTCTTATATGCTGTTTTTGAAGGGGCCTTAGAGTCACTGATTTTCTCAAAACTCATCTCTTTGGCTATCGCTAAGTTGCACAAACATATTCTGATGATGAACTTGAGTGGATATTCTAGTTATTACTTGTCTGTTTTGAACTTTCCAGAAAATTATGTGGAAGCTGAACAAGTCCATTGCAAAAGAAATGTTGCCTACACAACCTGTGGATTTTACCATTGAACCGTGGTGGGGAGTTTGTTTAGTAAACTTCACCCTTGAGGAATTTAAGGTGTGAAATCTTGTAATCCTTCCTTTTTTTCGTTTGTTCAGTATGAGAGTGGTTGAAGACGGTTTTTGCTTTGGATTGGACGCATATTCTGCTTACTTAGCCTGAATGGTGCATGCTGCAGTTCCTGTATTTATTTTTAGTCTGTATCTTGCTCTTGAGCTGATTGAATTGTGAACGCACTTCCCTTCAGAAACTCTCAGAAGAAGAAGCGGCAACAATCGATAAAATCTGCAAGGAAGAAGCAAATGCATATATTTTGTTTGATCCTGACATTATAAAGGGTCTATACAGGCGGGGACTAGTTTACTTTGATGCCCCAGTTTACCCTGATGACCGTTTCAAAGGTAATTTGCATTTTATTCTCCTTTCAGTGTTCAATGCCAGTCTATCCATCATATCTTAAGAGAATTGATTCCATGATTTATTGCCATACTGGATCATTGAACCGCAATTATCTAAAGATCCCTGTGTTTTACCTTTCCTGGGAAGGCATGCATAGACTTCACACATTTTCCTAAAGCTTCTAACTCAGTAATTTTTTATAACCTCTTATAATGTGACTCCATTTGAGGCTTTATTGCTCTTTGTTGCTTTTAAAGTTGCCTGTTTGTTTATCATGTCTGTGCCTTAAGTCGTTAACATATGAGCATGCCAGTTGCCAGGCTTGAAGGGTTTGTTTCCAACAGGGAGCAGTCGTATGAGGACCCTATTGAGGAGTAAGCTGGCAGTTCTTGGCTTTGTTCCTTCTTGAATTATTGATTTAATAGTTTTAATGAGATCTCATCTTGATGTCTGCTAGGTTGCTTTACGCTGTTTTCGTGGTCTCAAGTGAGAATGCCACGGTTGCTGAACTGGCCACAACGTTACAGGCCGACCTTTCCCAGCTTCAGGCTGCTGCTTCTTTTGCTTGTCGATTGGGATGGGCAATAAAAGTGATTGATCCAGCCTCTGTTCTTCAGGAGGCAAGCGTTCCGGGAACTCCAAGAAACATATTGAGTGAAGAAGATGATTCTCATGCTAATATTGGCCCAGAAAACATGTTTGGAGACAGTGATGCTGCTCAACATGGTGATGTCTCAGGGTCAGAAAACAATAGGCTGGCTAGTGGCCATGTTCGTGTGGCTTTTGTGGTTGATGCCAACATCACCTCTTACCTCATGATGGGGTCCGTTTCACCAGGTATCTTTGAACTTCTAATTCTTAAAAATTTCCATCTTCTAGGAATGTAAAATTTCTTTGCTTTGTACTCTTGATTCACGTTTAGCTCCAAAATTGATGTTTAAGGAGCAGTCAGTTAAAGAGGTTGAAATGACATCTCAGAGTGATTTTGGTGGTGGAAGCAAATCGAAACACTAGCTTTCCCTGTGTTACTACTTGAGTAGGAGCAAAAGACTCCGGCCTTCATTTGGCTTATGTTTTCTTACTCAACAGAGTGCTAACTATGGCCTGAAAGCTAGAAAAAAAGTAGAAACAGGTAAAAGGCTAAAAGTCTGGTTTGGGTGGTGCTGGACCTGTTCTTTAATGTGAATGATGATGTGGTAGCAATTGCCCTGACACCCTCTTTTGTGCTTCATATGTAAATAACATGGTAGCAATTGCCCAGATTCTCTCTTAGGCCCATGAGATACACAGCATATATTTCTTCTATATAAGTTTCCTCTTTTACTCAAATTCTAATAGCACCAATTTCGAAATACTGCTTTCAAATACTAGTTCGTTGTGAGGCCAAACAGAAGTTGCTTGCCAATAAAAGCCTGATGAGCTTATGCAAAAGCAGGGGCCATGTTTCTAGAGAAGTTTAAAGTGTCCAGCTGAGTGCACAATTCCTCCCATCTCTCTACTTGTTCTCCCTGCATCGAATGCATATCGAAAGGAGCCAAACACTTTCCTTATCAGTAGAATATTATTCATAAGAGGCCCAACGGAGTACTGACCCATTAAATCATTACAAGGTTAGGAGTCCAGTAGGTTGAGGATAGCATTTACATCAAGACTCATCATATTACCCAAACCAAATCTATCATTCACTAAGCAGAGGCTCAGTTAAATTTTATGTGGTAGGTTTTTTCTGGTTGAGCTAACTTGAGGCAAAGCTTGTTTTGTTAACCCAAATATATGGCTTAAGAAAAAAATATAGCTGTGTGACCTTTTATGAACCATAAGCTGGTTTTGCAAACACATTCTCTTTGTACTTGACTGTCATTGATTTACTTTGAAATACTGTTACTGATTACATGGTGCTGGCATTTTCTTGAACTGACGTTCATTAAAGAATTTTTCTATGCTGGGAAGTAGACTTGCACATGGGAAAGTATCAATATGCAACCTTACTGGAATTGAATTAGCCATGAATCTATCATTCACTAAGCAGAGGCTCAGTTAAATTTTATGTGGTAGGTTTTTTCTGGTTGAGCTAACTTGAGGCAAAGCTTGTTTTGTTAACCCAAATATATGGCTTAAGAAAAAAAATATAGCTGTGTGACCTTTTATGAACCATAAGCTGGTTTTGCAAACACATTCTCTTTGTACTTGACTGTCATTGATTTACTTTGAAATACTGTTACTGATTACATGGTGCTGGCATTTTCTTGAACTGACGTTCATTAAAGAATTTTTCTATGCTGGGAAGTAGACTTGCACATGGGAAAGTATCAATATGCAACCTTACTGGAATTGAATTAGCCATGACGTCCACTAATGAAAAAAGAGGAACTTTTGTGGTTCATAGTGTACTATATCCATGAAATCTACATGATGAATTTGATTGGTCAAGCCGTTTAATTTACTCTAGCGATTAATTGTTGTACCTTTTGGGTGCATGGATATAATATTATTAGCTTTTTAGTCCAATGTCTTATTTCTAGGAGCACAGACAAGAGAATGGCAATTAGACAAAGAATCGGGCTATTTCCACTCCCCACATAACTAAATCCTCCTTTTTGCGCTAGAGAGACAAAATCACCTCTGATGGTTTCCATATTTGCACAGTATCCTTCAATTTAGTTATTTCGTATTATGGGTTTCATTCAAATTTAAATTTATTGCTGTTTAGAATATAAAAAAGCAGTGTCTTCTTCATCATTGCTCTTACCACAATGTGTCTATTCTTGTCTCACTTTTATGGTGAATTTGTTATTCAATTAGTCCTAAAAAAAATTAAGGGGCTGTTTGTTTGTGTTTCTGTTCAAAAAGTGTTCCAGGGAATAGAAATAGAAAAAATTATTTCTGTTCCGGGGAACAATTTTTGATCAGAAAAACGCGTTTGGTAACCTTGTTCCGGGAATAAAAAATGAATAGAAATATGTTTGGTAAATTTATTCTTTTTTGTTTCTTTTAATTTTTTAATGTTTTTATTTTATTTTTCCTTTTTCCTTTCTTTTTTATTTTTTTCTTCTTTTGGCCGGCAGCCTTGCCCAGCCACGGCGAGGCTCGGCCTCGCCGGGGGCCGGCGACGCTCCGGCGAGGTCGCCAACCCTCGACAGCCGATCGCCGGCCATGGCCGAGGCCGGCGACCGGCCAAAGAAAAAAGAAGAAGAAAAGAGAGGAGAGAGAAAAAATGTTCTTCAAAAGTGATTCTGAAACAAAAAAATAACTTTTTTTTGTTTCTCATTTCCGTTTCAATTTTGCTTCCGGAACAAAAAAACAGATTTTGAACAAAAACGCAAACAAAATGCGCTTTTTTTTTTTTTTTTGTTCCCGGGAACAAAAAACAGAAAATCTATTCTTGAACAAAAAAAAAAGAATACAAACATGCAGCCCCTAAGTGTCTTTATTTACAATATCAAAGACTTGGTGATTTATTTTCTACCGTTGATGACAACCTTTCACACAGGGAACATTGGAAGTTATATGAGCATCTAGAAATACATAAAAAACAATGACTTTCAAAAGTGATGCACATTGAGGCATCTTGATTTCTTTTGTTGTAAATATTCCATTAATGATCAATCCAAAATGAATGGAATTTAAGTATTAGTTTACAATCTTTTCTTATATCATGGACAACTTTGATTTAATTTTTCATCTCTTTCTCATTGGGAAATGTAATTGTGATTTCATTTTGTCAAATCTTTAAAGAGGGCTATTGTGGTTGTTTCATCAGGAAATCCCATTATGCGTCTATAAAAGACAACTAACAACAAGAAAGAGTTTTTGTGAGTGATATGTACTTAAAAAATAAAAGTTTATAATCTATAATTGTGTTAGTTGCTTGTGTCTAAATTTTTCTGGATTTTTGTTGACAATATCCATAAATTTGCTTGACAATGTGGAAACAACTAAGCTTCTTGGAAATTGCTTTGTTTGATGTATGCATGGTTATACCCACTTAGAAATTAGAAATAAAGAAAGCATGTGCTATTCTTAATTATGCCAATTGTACCCCCTCGTAAAAAAAAAAAAATTCAAAAAGAAGAAGAAGAATAACAAAGGAAAGTGAATTAATTTACCATCACTTTATTTTTGAATTGAATGATTAAGGGAAAATCTCTCTTTGGTGAAAATGGAGTGGCTTTAGTCATATATGGGTTGGAAATAGCCCCACCCTTAGACTTATTTGGTCAACTTTTGTCTTGTAGTCCATTATGAATTCCATTTGCCAATTCTTGGAGTCTTTTACTCATGTTGAATATTCTTTTGTTGTCCTTGTGTTTGTCATCCTCTCATACTTGTGTCCTTGATTGAATTGTATGCTCAGGTTTGAAATCTCATGCTGTGACACTATATGAAGCGGGAAAGTTGGGTCATGCTAGTATAGCTGATCTCTGCAAGGATCTAAGTACTTTGGAGGGTACTAAATTTGAGGGAGAACTGCAGGAATTTGCAAATCATGCCTTCAGCCTTCGCTGTGTTCTTGAGTGTCTGCAATCAGGGGGTGTCAGTCTGGATGAAGTTTGCAGTGAGATGGACAATATTGGTCCAAGCAAGGATGTGGCTAATGCTCTTGTGGTTGAGATCTCTTCCGATGACAATCCAGGGCAAGCATGCACAATTGAAAATGGGCTAAATTTGGATGATTCCACAAAATCTGAAACCCCTCGGGACCATTTGCCTATTGTAGAGCCCAGTAGTATATTAGAGGATATGTCATCCATCAATATCTCAGAAGACAGTAATTATGAGAATGAGGTTGCTACGTTGGAGACAACCATCCAGAATGATGACAAGTTGACACCAGATGAAGCATTAGACACAGGAAGAAACACTTCAAAGAGGTTAAAAAAGTATCGTGTGGATATTCTGCGCTGTGAAAGCTTGGCTTCTCTTGCACCAGCCACTTTGGATCGACTGTTTCTTCGTGACTATGATGTTGTTGTATCCATGGTTCCTCTTCCATTTTCTTCAGTTCTTCCTGGACCATCAGGTCCAATTCATTTTGGTCCTCCCTCTTATTCATCGTTGACTCCTTGGATGAAATTGGTGCTGTACTCAACTGTGGCTAGTGGCCCTTTATCTATCGTTCTGATGAAAGGACAGTGTCTACGCTTGCTTCCTGCACCACTGGCTGGTTGTGAGAAAGCACTCATATGGTCCTGGGATGGCTCTACTGTAGGAGGTCTTGGAGGCAAGTTTGAGGGAAATCTAGTTAAAGGAGGTGTACTTTTACACTGCTTGAATTCACTTCTCAAGTATTCGGCTGTATTGGTCCAACCATTAAGTAGGTGTGACCTTGATGAATCTGGTAGAGTCATCACTATGGATGTCCCTTTGCCATTGAGAAACTTTGATGGTTCAGTTGCTTTTATTGGTGAAGAATTGGGGCTATCTGCAGGAGAGAGTTCAAAATTGAACTCTTTGTTGAATGTTCTCGCAAACAAGATAGAGTTGGGAATGATTGGTTATATCCGTTTGTTAAGACTTTTTAAAGAAAGAGACTCAGACTACTTTTCTCCTGATGACGAGAAGTATGAATGGGTCCCTTTGAGTGTGGAATTTGGCATTCCACTTTTCAGTCCAAAACTATGTAACCTTATATGTAAGAGAGTAGTCTCATCTCAAGTTCTTCAAACAGATTCACTTACTGAGCATCATGACGCAATGCAAGGATTAAGGAAAAAGCTGCGAGCTGTTTGTGCAGAGTACCAAGCAACAGGTCCGGCTGCTAAACTTCTCTATCAGAAAGAGCAATCTAAGGAGAAATCTCGACAACTAATAACCTATGCTAGTGGAAGGTGGAATCCACTAGTGGATCCTTCTTCACCAATTTCTGGTGCCTCTAGTGAGCGTCAGAGATTGAAACTTGCTAGCAGACAACGTTGCCGCACTGAAGTCCTGAGCTTTGATGGCAGCATCCTTAGGTCTGTCTTTGTGAACCTTACTTTACTGTCTCTACATGCAAGACATGTTTTGATATGTTCTGTCAGCCTCCAGCATCAATTCCTTTTCTCTTTGAATAATTTATCACTGCATAAGTTTCCTTGCGGCAGCGGAATGCTATCTGTGTGATATCTCAATAGCTATTTACTTCCCATAGAATTGATAGTTTCCGTTTTAAGAAAGCGAGGGACCAAATATTTGGGAATCCTCAGTTTGGCCTGCTGAACCATCAAGCCTTCTAGTGTTCTAGACTTCCTTACTAGCCTTGAGTTGCTTAAATTCCCGCTTTGATGCCTGTGAGGACTTTTGTGTATATTTTGTGGCAATCAATTTGATCAGGCCATTATCGTATCTGTGTCAGTAGTGATTACTAATTTGAATTCAGTATCTTCGTAGGTAATATATAGGAAGAATAAGTGCCTACACATGTAAACTTTCCCTCCAATTGGAGGAAAATACTATTTTATGAAGGACTGCAAATATCTTTTGGCAACTCTCCTATTCAAATGATAAGTATTTTGAACTTGAGGAAGTTACATGGGTTATTCTTGCAGATACTCTTGCTCAGGATTAATAGATGGAACTTGTACAAAATGTGCTTCGAATTCTCCTCTGCTTTTTTTTCTCATTCTGATTTGCATGTTCTGCTCACTATGGAGTTAATTGAGAGCTTTCAGCGAAGCTAAGATGCTATTGACATTAACATCACTTTTTTTAATAGATAAGTAACAATAGAAAGGATATTATCAAATCCTTGTTCGTAACTTGTGGTTGGCTGTATATTATCTTATGCCATTTGATTTTATCTCTGTGTAATATTTTCTGCAAATTCTACATGGTTTCGTTGAGGGTGTATGCATATGATTATAAGATCCTACCTGTTTTGAAATAACTTGTGGGCGAGAGGTTATTAATGATGATACTGGATGAATCTTTAACCACAAGAATGTTGTTGCTTATTGCATTGGCTGATTGCTTTTGGCAATGTAAACTTGGAGCTGTTTGATTAGATATGATGCTGAAAGCCTCAAATTAGGGGTTCTAAAATCCTTGAAAGTTTGCTTAAGCTAGAAGCCAAATGGGAATGTGGCTTGTGCTGCTTTAAAAGATGTTCCTAGTGATTGGAATGGAGGATGAGTTTTTAGAGCTTTGTGGGTAGAAATTTTCCTTTACATGTAGAACATCCAGGTGTTCGTTTGCCTGAGTTGGATGCTGGATGATCAGGAAATGATGGAATTTGATAGGGAAGGTACTGTTTAAACAGTGCCTGTGCTTTCTGCACTTGTATTTTATTGCTTGGATACAGGTTTAAAGTTGAATGCGATTGTCTTACATGATTAAATATTAAAATTATTTTCTCTTGATGAAACAGGAAAATTGGTGTAAATCAAATCCGTATATTTTTCTATTACTATATTTATCTTTGCGGATAGCATACCTATTGCTTGCACCTAGAGACATGTTCTATAGGATGCTGCTTATGTGCTTATATGTGGAACATGAGGTGTTACAAACGAAGTATAGAGAAGTTAATGCATGATTTTTTGGATGGAATCATTTCACATTTGTATGTGCTCCATTCACGTGCCGGTATGCTTTTGCAATCATAGAAGCAAGAGTGACCATGCTTTGCTTTGATGGATATGACAATGTCTAATGTCAGTATTTTGGATAAATCTCCAGATCATATGCTCTAGCCCCCGTCTATGAAGCAGCCATAAGGCCTGATGAAGAAGCGGGTTCAACAACCGCGATGAAGGTTGAACCGGATGAAGCTGATGGCAGAGAAGTAATACTTCCTGGTGTAAATCTCCTTTTTGATGGTTCTGAGTTGCACCCCTTTGATATTGGTGCTTGCTTGCAAGCTCGCCAACCAATATCACTAATAGCAGAGGCCTCAGCCGCCTCTGCAGCTTTTGCAATTAAATAGGCTTTCTCCTGTGTTCTAGCTTGGATGACATTGACAAAGAGTATCGTGCCAAATTCTCAGAAGATATGGTTTTGATGTCCCTCATGCTACAGTTACTCTGGCTCTTTATGAGGCTGGTTGTCTACTTTTAAGCTTGACAGAGTGCAAGGTGAAGATATTTATTGTTAATAATCTAGTTCATTTAATGCATTTAGCTTCTACTAATCGATCTCATTTGCTAAGTCACTTTCTATGTACTTTACATAATACACACGGAATAATGCAGCTTTTGCATTGTTAGGTGATTACCCTTACTGTTTCCATCATCTGGAGTCTGTTAGTTTTGACTGGGTTTGCACCTTAGCTTTAGAAAAATGGTCAGGGATGAGATGGATCGTCTTATCTATCCTGTTCGTATTCCTTGCTTTGATGTTCAAGTAGTCCTTTCAATTTACCTAGTGAATAATGCTTCAAAGGAAGTTGTAAACTTTTCACTGTCGAGAATGAGGATATTAGTTTGCAGTCTACTTTTCTGACTTGAAAAAGATCTGGAAGTATTGGTGTCTGAACGAAACTTGCTTTGTACTTGGTAAAGACTTTCGGGGCTCATTAAATGCTTTCAAATCAATGAAATTTTCTTTCCCAGAGAAGTTCTTAGTGACCCCCTGCTTAGTGTGGACTGGAATGGGATCTCCTTTCTTCCGTCTAATTCATCCTCCCTTTCAAATTTCATCAATCAGGAGTATCTCAAATGTCTGTTGGCGAATTGCTTGTGTCTAAGCTGCTGCCGACAGTTGAACATATTTTTCCTCCTCATTGATTTTTGGCTACCTTTTCAGCTTTAACTCTGATGGTATCTTGTGTCTGTTCATGCAGGTCGCAGCAATGGTTTGGTTTTAAGCGTGTATATATCTGGTGGCGCTAGTGTCCTTCTGGTGATATTTTGCGAGCTGGAAGGAAGATTCAATTTGCATTTTTCCCCTTGTGAGACAAAAAATTTCCTCATTTTGTGAATTTCGAGCCTCAGACTGCACAATCACCCGAATGAGGAAGATAGAATGCCATAGGAAAAACGTCCCATAAGATACACATGATTGACCAATCATGTTTGAAACGTGGCTGTTATGTCTTCTGTATTGGAATCTGTCAATTTAAGTGTCTTGCTTTTGGCTTTGGAGAAGGTACCGGACACACGGAAAGTTGGCTTGGGTTTTGGCTTTGCTTATGTGATTATGTGAATTTTGAGATGAAGCTGGCAAAATCTCTCTCTCTCTCTCTCTCTCTCTCTCACACGCAATGGATTGGTTTGGTTTGGTTTGGTTTTGTAATTTTAACCCTGCCGTATTTCCTTTCCCCATTAATATGTAGAAGCAAATAAAACACAAACGAAGGGGATTTGGTGTTCAGCATTGATGGCATCTTACGGTAAGAAGAAAAAGGGCAAATCGAAGTTCTGCGGATAAGTCCGCAAGAAGGAACTTTTCGGGCTGTGAATAGAGTCAATGGACCCAATCATGGTACTCCACGAAATGTAAAATCATACAAAATTCGACACGTGGAGTCCACGTGTAAATCGGGTCCCACACGTTCAGTGATTCAAAATTTGCTCTTCCCCTGCTCTGCTCTCTCTCTCTCCTGTAGACCTGGCCCACCTCTCTGCACACACAGGCTCTGACGCTCTCTCTCCTCTGCTCTCCTCCGCGGACAGTCTCCCTCCTGAGTCTCTCTCCTCTCTCTCCTCTGCTCTCCTCTGCGGACAGTCTCTCTCCTCTCTCTCTTCCCATTCTCCGTTCCGTTGCGGTGAGAACTGAGAACAAAATCGCTAGGGTTCAGAGAGAAAAATAAAGGTTCAGCCCCTCCTCCGCCTTTGCCTCCGCTGGTTGCTTCCATCGCCCCCCACCCTGACGCCGACGCTGCCGACGCTCCTCCGCCTCCCTCTCGCGACCTCCGCTCTGCTCTCTCTCTCCACTCCGCGAAGTCGTGCCTCTCTTCCAGCGGACGCCCCTCCACCTCCGGGCCTCTTTCAGCGAAGCGCGACGCCGACGCCCCGCCACCTCCGCCTACGGCCCCGACGCTGACGCCCCTGCCTCCCTCTCGCGACCTCCAGTCCGCTCTCTCTCTCTTTCCTCCTCGAAGTCGCGCTTCTCTTCCAGTGAACGGCGACGCCGACGCCCCTCCGCCGGTTGCCTCCGTTGGCCCCGACTCCGACGCCTCCGCCTCCGCCTTCGCCCCTGACGCTTCTGCCTCCGCCTTCGCCCCTGACGCCAACGCCGTCGCCGACGCCCTTTCGCCTCCCTCTCGCAACCTCCGCTCCGCTCTCTCCCTCTTTCCTCCGCGGAGCGCCCTTGCTGGCCAACATCGACGCCGACGAACCCCTGCTCGCGTTTTGGCCTCCCTCTCCGCGAGCGAAGGTCGCTCTGCTCGCTCTCTCTCTCCTCCGCGAAGCGCCCCTGCTCCTGAACGCGGACGCCGCCGACGCCGTCGCCTCCCGCCGTCGCCTTCCCAAGCCCCACCAATAGGCACCCCGTTGGCGACTCCCGTACGTCCGAAGGTTCGTATTTTTTCTTTTTTTTTTTTGTTTTTGGATTCCACTCAGTAGAATTCGGTGCAATGTTAATGTTTAAGTTTATAGATACATCTGTAGCAGGTATTGCTTTATCTCTCGTGCGTGCGTCTGCGGCAAGTATCTTGGGCCATTTGTAGGCCATCTTGCCTTCAAATGGTGCTGTTTTTCTCAATTTTTCTGGCTGTTGAGCATCTGCAGATATTGTAGGTCTGCCCTGTGGTGATTTTGTCACACTAAAGAAGTGAATAAATAATTGCGTCGGTCGGTCAATGCAAGATGATATATTTCATTTGTTGTTGAAGCTTTTTTTATATGGAGTTCTGTGAAGAATTTGCGTGCATGCTTACAATTAATATGTCTTCAGGTTTGGGTTTGGTACAAGGAATCGAACTTTTTTAGCGCTTTACTTTGGACAGTGCTTCTTATCTGCCTAGGCAGGTATGACTTAAATTCTCTCAACGGGATTTCGGCTTGTTATTTTGTAGTTGCAAGTGGCACAAAAGCCACTTTAAGTTGTTTTAACAGGAAAAATGCTTTCGATTGATTTCTCAGCTGACATTTATGTGCATTATGATGTGATTCTTATCTCAGTGTCACAACGTGCTTCTACATTCTTTTGCAATTTCTCAAGCTCTCACCTCAAGAGTCTTCACAAGATCCCATCTACCATGTTCTGCTGCAGCATTCTAGCAAGTATGTTTGCACTCCATTTTATTATATCATTGTTGTTTCTACGGGATTCTGGATACAGTACTTTACGGAGACATTATGAGCTCATGGTTCACTGGACTACGGTAAACAAACAATTTTCTGCTCTGGAGCTATAAATCTTAAGAGTCTTTCAGACATTGTTTAGGTTGCTCTACATATTCAGTTTTAATAATGGGTTACTAATGTGCCCAACCACTTCAAAATTATGCTTTCAATTTTGAGCTGCAGTCTCTTTCTTGAGGAGAACAACAAATGGAAAGTTTTGATGTGCTAATTCTGTCATTTCCAACGATGATTTTGGGTGTGCTGGAATACCTTTATATCTGAGCAATTTCTTTCTTCAGGGATGGCGTAGAACAGAAGAAGCAGCATTTTCCTGTTATAATTGCTAGAATCACTTTCATTGTTTTGGGTTGTTTGATGCTGGCGACTCTTCTCTACACTATCTTCACCGATGGTAGCCCTTTCCGGAAAGAACTTTTAACTCCGTAAGTTAATTGTTCTGTCTTCAATGGGTCTTTGTCATTTGGTTCCCTAACATTTGGAGTTATGTTGGAGAAGGTATTAAAATAGGTTGTTTTTTACTTGGTCATGGTGTACTATGAGGAATACACATAGGATTATTATAAGTGCCCATGCATATTTTTCTATTCATGTATCTCAAAAACTGGTTAGGGACTTGGCAGTTTTTGGTTTAAATACCTTTTGTTGCATTAGTTTTCTTATTTATTCAGCTGTTAGGAGCCGCCATTCTTTCCCCTCGTATATACAGTGCGTAAATCATCTCAAACTGTACTAGAGTAAAGTGACGTGTCTTGGATGCTGGTTTGAAGAATATCACTGTTCATGGGAAATAATTGTTGGGTTTTGGATTAGATATGCGAGTTGTGAGTAGGAAGAGTTTACTGATTTAAAAATGTACCTTTGACCCTAGCAATATGTTGCCTGCTTCTCTTTTTGTTTTGTGGTGTCTTTGTGCCGTGCGTATGCCATATATTATAATTGTCATAGGAGTATTTTCGCTTGCTAGAACCAAACTCTCCCTTGGGATATTAGATTGATGTTTTAAGTATGGAGGTTTCTATGCTTTTCTTTCTGTACTTTTATTCTTCAATCATGAGATCATGCAATTTAAGCAGGTCCCCATGCCAGGACTGGACTTTTTTTTTTTTTTAATATAAATATGAGGGGGGCCTACTTCTTTCATTTGCATCTGAGTCAGTTTTTTAACATGTAAGCATATTAGTCTCTGTCTTATGAATGTACTGAATGGTGCTATCAATTTGCAGGTGGATGACAGCGACGCTAATTGACTTCTACATCAACGCTGTTGCTCTTTCTGTATGTCTCTAATGCTTCTGTTGGCTAACTTTGGTGCATGCAATTTTTTTGACTTATCTGATAGAACAGAGGACATGCATAAAAAGGACTCTGTGTCTGTTAGAAATGGATAGGACGATTGTGAAGCGATATCATATGGTTTCATCAACTTCAGGGTTTATCCTTCATAAGCTAATGGAACCATTGCCTACAATCATGCCTATTAGATTTGAGAGCAGCACCTTTGGTTTTAGATGCCCACAATTAGGAGTTCTTGTTTGATGGCTACAGTTTGGGGATGAGACATTTGTCTTGTTTTACCCTGCGTAACGCATTTCTATTTCGATCTCATGGTCTTTCAGGTTTGGGTTGCTTATAAGGAATCAAGTTGGCTTAGTGCATTTGTGTGGATCCTTCTCTTGATATGCTTCGGCAGGTAATATATCCATATTTACCAAGTTTATGTTACTGCTATGAGTATTGTCCGGAGCATCGAAATGACCGGTTAACAAGCATTAGAGAGAACTTTAAAATTGTTGGATGATTATTGATCATATTATGCGGTGGTACTCGATTGTCTTTTTTTATCGTTTATATGCCGATGATCAATGACAAAGACCACCTACCTATATTTTCCAGATTTCTATTGTAGCCCGGTGATCTTTGTATCGTACCTAAGCTTCAATATTGGATTCATAGCCAACCATTTGGTATTGCCGGTAGGTATAACCTTGCAGCATGTATGCAATAGACTACGTATATTTGGCTTTTTTCTTAGTGAGGATAGAGAAAGGAGCATTTGAGATGGAGATTAATTGGATTTTCATGATTTTGCAAGTTGTTATAGATGGAAGCAAGTTTAACTTTACCATATTTTTCAACTTATACAAATTAAAAATTTTCTTATAAATCACAAAGGTGCATTCTTAAGAGAGTTACACATTGATACATGTTTAGGTCGTGCAAAACTATCTTTGAGTTCTTTTGGATGCTTTTAAATAAATATCTTTTTTTTTGTCATGCTTTAAAACTACAAGAAGAATTGCATAAGTGAGTGTTTAAAAAAAAAAAAAAAATCTTTGATCACAAATTCTAAAATTGGTTAATATGACATTTGCATTCAACGTTTAAACATAACCTATAATTAATTGGTTGATATGTACAAGTGTGAGTGATTATGTTCTAAAAATGTTTGTTTTGTATTTTATTAGAAGGGAACTCTTGAAGAATTATTTCTATTTTGAAGACATCACTTCAGTTAATTTGCACATGTAAAGTTATCGAATGGCTGAATCGGAGGTAATTCTTTACTCATACAATGTGAAATAAATAAATATATATATATATATATTATGTTATTTTTCTTATTGATTACTTATTGTTCATTTGGTTGCAGCATGAAACTTCTCATCTTGCACATGTAATGAATGATATGGAAAATGATTTTGAGTTTGCTATCGGGATGGTTTTTTCTAATGAACTTGAAGCATATCATAAGTATGTGGCTTATGCAATTAGCAAAGGATTTGGAGTGAGGAAGGGTCATACGGTTAAAAATAGAAAAGGAGAAATAACCCGACGAACTTTTTTGTGCAATTGTGAGGGCCATTCTGTCACCCCAACTGATCAAGAAAAAAAATTTGAGAGGCTTGAAGTTAGATGTGGGTGTCTTGCTCATATCAAATTTAAGGTTGATAATGGTATCTATGAGGTTATAGAATATGATTCTGAGCATAATCATGCATTTGTACCGGAAGATCAAAAGCATTTGATTAGATGTGGAAGGATGATATCCGATACTTGCAAAGGTGTTTTAGTTGACATGATTAAAGCAGGCATTGGTGGGAGTACGACATATAAGTCCTTAGCAAATGAAGCAGGAGGAAGTAAAAACTTGGGTTTCATTCTACGTGATCGTCAAAATTTTTTACAGACAGAAAGCAATAAGGGTATAGATGTGGGAGATTATCAAAATCTTTTGAATCATTTCCATTGCATGCAAATGCAAAACCCAATGTTTTTCTATGCTGTACAAGTAGATCAAGATGGTAGATTGACAAACTTATTTTGGAGAGATAGTTTGTCCAAATTCGATTACGATTGTTTTGGTGATGTATTGGTGTTTGATTCCACGTATCAAATTAATAGAAATAATTTGATTTGTGCATCTTTTGTTGGGGTTAATCACCATTGGAAAAATACTCTGTTTGGTGGTGCATTTTTGTTGGACGAGACTGCGGAATCATTTATTTGGTTATTTGATGTGTTTTTGGAGTCTATGGGAAATAAGGCTCCTAAAACCATATTCACCGATCAAGATCAAGTCATGGCAAAAGCCATTAGAAGGGTGTTTCCGAATACACAGCATCGTTTATGCCCTTGGCACATTATAAAAAATGCCAATCAAAACATTCCACAGCTTTACCATAAGCCGGGTTTTAGAGATAAGTATTTTTTAAGGCTTATGTATAGATGCAAATCGGAGGACGAATTTGAATCTACTTGGATGGAAATGGAAGAGGAGTGGGGTACTCAGAACAACAATTGGCTTCAGAGATTATATGGCCTTAGACATAAATGGAGTTCAGCTTTTGGTCGTGATATTTTTTCATGTGATATAAGGTCAAGTGAAAGGAGTAAGAGCACTAATAATGTCTTTCAGCATATTTCGAAGAAGACATCGTCCCTTGTACAATTTGTCCACTATTATGAAGAGCAATTGAACCACATGAGAGAGATTGAAATTCAAGATGATTACAATTCTCGTGGGAAGCCCAAGTTGCAAGTTTCGTATAATGAGATTTTGATACATGCTGCTTCAGTCTATACCCGTACTATTTTTCAGAAGTTTAATGAAGAATTTTTGGAATGTCTCTCTGAACATATTTTAGGTACTACATTCGATGGATTGGTTTATTTATACACCGTAAGGTGTATGGGAAATCAACATGAACACCTTGTCAGCTTTAACCCTGTAGAGTTATCAATTTCTTGTGAATGCAAATTATTTGAATCAAAAGGGTGGTTGTGTCGCCATGCATTGCTCGTGTTGAATAAGAATAAATCGGTGGTTAAGAGCATTCCATCTTTCTATATTTTGAAAAGATGGACTAAGGGTGCCAAAGAAGGGATTGTGAATGATGAATCTTTGCCACCTGGTCCGTCTAAATTTAATCGATTTTCCACGTTAATGCAAGAATCTTTTGAGCTGATGAATTTGGGAGCCAAAGATGTAAACACTATGCAGATAGTGAGGGAGAATATGAAAATAGCGAAGGGTCAAATTTCATCGTACAAATCAAGTATGGTTGTGACTGATGATGCTGGTGATGATGGTGATGGTGATAATGAGGCTTCTTTGTGCGATATCTCGGTGGTAGACCCTCTTCGAAGGAAAGGAAAGGGAATAAGTTATGGAAGACTAAAAAGTTCAAGTGAGAAAAAGAAGAAAAAATCTATCAAAGGAACACCCCCAATGCAAATAGACAATCGAGGTGACATTATTTTGGTTAATATGATTAGTTAAATTTTCCGTTTATGTTGCATGATGCTAATTAACATATTTGTTGCTTTCTAATGTAGAATTGGTTTTTCAAGCAACACATAGGGAAACTCATTTTCCAAATTATTTGAGTAATTCAAATCAGTTTCAAAGTATCTTTTATCCTAGCAACATTGGTGGTCCTACCGTAAATTTTCATAATCAGGTATGTTGCTCTTAGCTTTTTATTTTTATTTACATTTTACTAATTTGGTAAAAAAATTTGTATAGATGCAGCAACCATCATACATCATGCCATCAGGGATTATGAATGGATTTTGCCAATTTCCTAATCGGTATTGAATAGCTGTGTATAAGAGTTTAATTGGTGATCAATCAGTTTGTATATTTTTCAAGTTTCTATGCCTCTTTATAACGATAGAAAACACTTTCTCAAAAGTTACAATCATTACGATAATTTAATTGCATTATGGTAATTGGGTCTTTTTTTTTTTTTTTTTTTTTTTTTAATGTAGATGCAATCATCATATATCATGCCGCCAAGCAATTTGAATGGATTTTCTCCATTCACTAGTCCGGTATTTGTTATGAGTCATTTTATTTGTCAGTATTATTTCAACTTTTTGTTACAATTGTAATATTTACTATTAGTAGTTTATTTTGGATAGACGTTGGAGTACCATAATAGATCTGATGGAACCATTTTGAGTCAGGTACAATTTACTTTTTATTGATGTGGGATAACTTGAGACATATTTATCTAAGCATATTATTTAGTTAAATATTAATATATTTGTCATTTTCTTGTACAGGGGTCATCAAACTCTTTTCAACATCTTGGGATGAATGAATCCGGAGGCCCCTCTAAAAGCACAGATAATGCACGGTCGCAACATAAATAGCCTATAGGAACCCTCATATAGTATGTGTTTTTTTGGCAGTTTATCTGTTAGGCCACTATTAGAGAGATCAACATTAGACTGCATGAACTTTTAACTTCATTCAACTGACGGAGAGCCACAAATGGGCTAGCTTTTCACTGCAGGGAATAATAAGTGAAGAGCAAGTGGATTGCTTCAACATGCCACTGTATACTGCGTCTCCGGCGGAGATTGCACGGCTAGTCAAAATGGACGATAGTTTTCACATAGAGAAGATGGAGCTGCTCAACACCCAAACGAGGTATGAAGGTGGAGTCCATGCACAGGACATTGTGATACACCTAAGAGCGGGCTTGGAGGGGATCATCAGCAAACACTTCGGAAGCAAGATCATTGACGAAGTAGCTTGTCATAAACACACCACGGAAAACTTAAGAAATGATCTTCATGAGCCTCCTCCTTATAGCGGCCCCAGAAATTAGGGTGGTAGGTCACATGATACCAAGCTAATGCCTTTGCATAAATATTAACACCACCAGAAGCTGATCCTGACTCTGTATATAATCGAACCATGATCTGGCTTCCTTTCTCAAGGACCTCGCAGCAGAATTTATACCTTCCAGGTCTCTTCTTTTATCAAAATATTTCGACTTTGTCAGGATATTGCCACTCAGCATTTCGGCCTCGGTTTTGATGTAATAATAGTGCATCAACCTCCTCAATTTGCAATCATACTCAAGTTTGTACTGAAAGGCTTCCATGACGTAGTCCTCAAAGCCTTCTATTTCCATTCTACAATCGTAGGATCTCAGAGCAACTTCCCTCGTGAAGGAATTTATAGAATTAGTGTGTGGTGCAATCCCCTTGACCTCTCTGTAAAGCTTCCCAATCACATGCTGAGACTCATAGGTGGACTTATCAGACTTTTCCATAAAGTCTGGGTATTCTCTAACTCGCAGATGACACGGAATTTTAGCAGGAACACCAGTCTTCGGGAAGTCAACTGTTATGAAAAATAACTCTGCAAGCTCAGTACATGATTTGCTGCACGCCTTCCTTGGCTCCTTATCTGCAAACCCTCTGTGAGAGTTTGCAATAACCCCTAAACTATCGTTGACCATGTAATCTGCAAAGTACTCCACGACTTCCTGGATGGTAAAACATTAAGTTGGGTTAGCATGAGTTTATCAGTTGTCCACTAAGAAGGTATGTATTAGCAGCAGATGCTAACAAATGAAGTTCCTCGTGAAACTAATATAGAAATGTCAAATGAGAAAGACTTTAAAATTAAAGTTTGAAGAGACACCCTACGGAACAGAAGGACACATTCTTTAACAAGTCAAAGAACTAGAAGGTTCACATGCTGAGCAACAAGAATTACACTATGCTAATAAAACAGAGTAGATGCTCAGATATCTGCGTTGTAACAGACATTGCCAACTAAGTTCCCCAATAAATTGAATTAAGCAGTGCCATCCATATGATCTAGCATTCCTGTATCTCATTCCTTCATAAACTACAAGGGGATCTAGTGATGTTTAACACTTGTGCATCTACTGGTTTCCTTGATAGATGACTAATGGTTGCACATGGAAACTCTCCATTCAGAAGTACCAGAACATAGCCTATCCCGTGCTACATATTGTATTTTAGGACTACACATATATTTAAAGAGCCAAAAAGCATGGAATGTCAATGCCAAAGATGACAACTATAAGACATTCAACTCAGGAATGAGAAGAACTGACATAGTAAAAAAATAAGTATCAGCAAGCAGCAGTAAAAGGAAAAAATTTACCTCTTTCCTTTCTGAGGAAAAACAATGCAATCAACCATATGGTGCAGAGATGGAACATCAACAGCCTTTAAGACACGGACATCTCGAGGATGCAAGCAAGGGTTTTTCGCAACCACCAACTCTCCCTGAAAGATGAAGGTGTCGAGCGGTGACTCACTTCTGCTCGAGAGTTGTACAAACACCTGATCGCATTCCAAAGTCCTCGTTTCATCCAAACATCCCATCATTGACCTTCCATTTGGCACAAAGATCCTTGCTTTGGTACGAAAGTCAAGCAACTTCGATGCACAGAATGTTCGAAGCATCATTGATAGAAAGGGTTCCTCATCTGGCTCATAACCACAGATAAGCATTTCTAGAAGAACCTTCGTATTCTCTCCAAGAGACATAGGCTCCAGCGCATGCTGCGCCAGCAGAGGATCCGTTAAAATAGCATCCGATTTGCATAGTGCCTCTCTTTGCTTCCTTTCAAAAATATGATCCTCGACTCCACGAGTAGACAAAAGAGTAATAATCTGTCGATTCAGAAAGCAAGGCTGATACCTGCTCCACGCTAAAACATCTAGTTTCGTATTTGATGATTCGTATTTGAGCATGCTGCCTCTTAATGATAATTTCTTTGATGAAGTTGGATCCACCGCCACAACACCTTTGAACCCACCATATCGCATCTGAAATGCAGATGGGGTTGAAATTGTAAGACCGCATTTTCTAGCCATTTCCAGAGCAAATTGGTGAGATATTTTCCCAATACCATCAGAGAAAACATATTTAACTCCACCCCTTATAATTTCCACATATGGTATCCTTTCAACTTCATCTTTCCTGACGTTAAGAGTTTCCGTTGATGAACTAAAGGACTGACCAAGTCTGGCAGCATATTTTGCCACATTTCCTATCTTACGAAAATCCCCCATCCACTTTCTTATATCTGCTGCAGTAAGCCCTTCCCTGGAAGCAAACATCCAAAGAGAACTATCCCGTAATTGACTTGATGAAAAGGCAAGAAACTCAAACCTCTTATCACCAATAACAGTTCCATCTCTCAATGTTGAGACTATCCTCTTATAAATTCCGCTTCGCCTTTCTTCATTTGCAGAGTTACATGGAGACAAATTTGTTGAATAAATTTTGTCAAGCTCCTCATCAACATAAGAAACACGGAGAAAATTATCAATATCTCCAGGATAGTTATGCAGCACCCGATTCGAAACATTCACTTCTGGACCACAGAAATACATCTTAGAAGGAGTTACTTGAGCCCTACCCACATACACCAACCCATCATCTAGAGAAAGAGTGCTGGCTGTAGGTTTATGGTCAGAACCCAGATACCGCTGATATTGATCCTCAAGCCAGGTTACAGGATGGTAACAGCAATCTTTTAGACGATCCAGTTTTTCCAAAGCATGTTCTATGCAATCAACATTCATGTCCATTCTTCCTGGATCAACCAGCCGGAAAAATTTTCGATCCAGAACAGGCCATGGTAGATACCCATGCTGAACCAACGAACAGACCTTGAACAAGATTACATATGGCAATACAACTCCAGCAGGTGGAAGCACAACATGTACAAGATCTGAACGATAAGTACGAGGAGGGGCACTTTTCAGGGTGAACCACCAACTCTGTTCTTTGTAGCGATCGAGATACTTATCAAAATCAGGAAGCTGATGACAATGCTGAAGTTCCAAACCCAAAGAGGAAGATTGGCCAATACAGAAAGATGGGGTAAAATCAACTTCCCTAACCAATTGGTCATCAGCAGCTGCCATAAAATATTTGAGAGAGCAGGAATCTTTTTCATGGACCCGTGGGGCACTTAGTAACTGGTGAAATAAGACCACGGAAAGAAAAAAGAAGAATTAGTAGTGTCCAGTGTCCAGCTTGACGGGCACATAAAACCATTGTGCTATTACAGAGGAAAATTGCTGCTCTACCAATAATATGCGGATGGGGGAAGTTCATAAATCAAACATCTTAGAAAGAGTATCACCCTTAGAGAAGTAAAACAGCAGCTCTTTTATATATTGTGAATCACTACAACCTGCACTGTTTAGGCACTCCTACTGCATACAATTCATCAACATATCCACTACCGATAAGAACATAGCGATTCGATGTTATGGCTTAAAAACTTCAAGCATTAAGTCGAAGCATCAAACCTGAATGACTAGATACTTCAGAGTTGAACCACGTGGTTGGTGCAGCTGAATCTGCCAAATATTCTCATAGGAGAGCTCAAGCTTGTAGTCCACAAAATTACAGGTTAAAAAGAAGAACAATTTTCTCATGCCAAATCCAAATTTTACATAGGCATTTGGGCTCTCCCCCAAGGCAGTGAACGTATCCTCAGAAATCTGACATCCAAAACGCAAAGTTACATTATCCAGGGAGTGCTGAAAGACCTTAGGATTTGGAACAATATCAGAATCTTGTCCCATTGCCTTTATATATGAATTGCCATACCAGAGATTCTTATTATTAGCAAAGAAAAGTAAGGATAAAAGAGATTACCTAGAGAACTCAATCAGGAAAAGAGAATATTAATTGGAAACCTGAAAGATGATTAAAGAACGTATTGTCATCTGTGTCACAGCATGGACAACTTAAACACTGACTAGAAACTAAACATGCTCTGTAACAAAATTCCTGAAGAGCTAGAGAATGCAAAAACAGAACCCAATATAGAACAAAATGAAACACATGCCAAAAGATTGCCGATTCTAATTTCAGTTCTTATCAGTGACTTTCTATGCATGATTTCATTTGCATGATTTCATTTCTTTTCACATCACAGACATTATCAACCTGTAAGTGCCATTTATTTAGCCCAAAAAGGGAGAGGCAGCTTTTGAATGTGGTCATTTTTATGATTTGCAAAATGATGGCTACCTATTTTTTTACCATGGATTTACATAAATTTGGAAACTAATGCTTTCGTGCAACTAAAGAAGAAAAAGAGGAACAGATACCCCCGTCTATGCATTAAACGAACCCTTAGGCCACTTCTCTAGTTCCCCTCATCATTTAGCTCTTCAACCTGCAATAATAGGACATGTACATTTTAATTATGATGAGAACATTATACATCATGATGCATCTTATTGATAGAGGGAGTACTCATTGTTTTCTCAGCTACATTGATGGATTCATATTGCACAAAAGCATGCAACTGCATAAAATATACAATGTCAGATATTAAGGACCTATCTGGATTGACATTTACTTTTTGCTTAATCTAAAACTCACGCACTTTGATTCTTTCAATCCGAAACTCCTTAAATTTTCACAGCCCTTAAATGATGACACATAGACTCACATAAGATTTTTCATTATAGTTTAAAATTTGAAAAATATTTTAAATTTTGGCAGAAAATAAAAAAGTACCTTTTGCTTTTACTTAAGTCCAAACAAACACGCCCTAAACTTTCATGAGCACACTTGACTATAAAAGAATATTAATTGTGCTTAACAAAATTCAATGAGATAGACTGCAGATGATTATCTTTGTTGATATCCAATAGAAATAAACACAGAGACAAAGACACTTCATCAATCCATGATTCTAAACTATAGAACAGAAACACAATACGAAATAATGCATGAAGTTAGTATAGAGTCTCACACAACCAAAATAGAGGGCCTACCACTACAGTGATTAATAGTAAAAAAGATAAAAAAAAAATCAAAACAATGATAAGAGGTTTGAATAGTTCATCTCCTCAGAGAGCTGCGAAGACCTTGTTAGTATAATGCACGCCATCAGCCTTTCCTGATCTGGGTGCTGAAGAAGCTTCACCATCGGAAGCTTGACGCTGATGGCTACAAATTGCCTTCACACTAAAAAATATGGCTCAATCAAACTATAGTGTAAGGAAGATGGACACTTATTAAAAGAGAAGTCACTTTTGCAGCCTCGATTTCCTATAAGAAGATTTTACTACCTCCCAACTGCAGAGAAAAGTTTCTTAAGGTTCTGGTGGCAATGATCCTCTGGTAGGTTTTCTGCAATGACGACTCATGACTGCAATTTCAAATGGAGTAAATAAGATTGCCTGAACAATTATGGCCTATCGGATCACTTCATAAAAGGAAGCGAACAACAAGAGACATGGTGGTTTCATCCACACCAGGAACTGGACATTAGAATAAAAAAGGGACCTTACACCAATTATCTAGTAAATCCAATTGAGCAGAACAAAAACTTAATCCACTCCACCGTCCATTACCCTACCAGAGAGCAAATTAACAAAATCTCCAAGTAATGGCCCACGCTCAAATAGTAAAAGAGTAACACTGGGGAGAACCACAAAAGTAAACATACTTGCAGCTCCTCCATGTCTGAGTCAGTCAAAAGATACTGCTGTTTCACTTTCTTCCTATCTTCACTAACTATTTGAATAACACAGCAAGTCAGCAACAAGTAAGTTAGAAGTGAAAAATGAGAAAAAAGATCAGAAGAAAATTAAAGTGCTTCAGTAGATAATGAAATAACAATGAAAACTCACATTTTGACAAGTTCTGCAATATAGAAGAAAGCTGGGCATTGCTAGTAATGAGGGCTTTGTTCTTCTTGAAGGAAGCAACAAGGGATATTGGAACTATAGAGAGACGGAAGAAGCTATCGGTACTGCATCACTTCAGCCAAAATAGAAGAGACTCTAGATATAATGAGCCCCTTCAACAATAAATACTCAACAAAGAAGCTAAGTGACCGCATAACAAGTTCAAAAGAATGACTTATGGCATATAAATGTCCATCAATTAGAGCAAGGGACTTGCATATAACATAATAATATGGCCATAAGATCTCAAAGTACAGATCTTACCATATCCTTCAGGATCTTTGCCGATGAACCTCATCAGGTGGTCGGTGGTAGCCAAGTTTATATCATTCAAATAATACTCCACCTACATAGGAAGCATTTAAAGTATTAGGACGACGAAGGTGAATTCTCCAAACATTTTCAGATGATAACGAATCACGTGTTTGATTTGGAAGAAGTGAAGTGATCGTGTGCAAGAATTAAAACCAAAATCCAATTCTCTCGGGCAATAAATTCCCACTCCTAAACCCACAGTCCGAAGTGCACGCAATGGGGCATGAAAAAGTGAAGTCCTAAATGTCGTCAAAACTTATAACTTGAGTATAGCCTCTATACACAGGAAGTGTCAAGAAGAACAGACAAAACACGTTATAGAGGACAACTAGGAAACGCAACTTTTGTTGCTACGTGTGATAACTTCCATGGAACGACACAGTCCTTATATCAAACAAACATAACTAAATTAAACGAAACAACGCACATGACCAGCTACATGCACTCAAAGCCATGAGTTTCACGGGAACAGTCAGCCAGGTATTAGCTATTGAGATGGATGCTGTAAGGACCAATTTATCATAATTCATAAACAAAAAAGCACAAGGGGGAACACTTCTTAAACAAGTAGGCGTATGACATGATTGAAGGAGCATTGCATTTCTAATCAGAAAGCCCTTCCATTCCCATAATGCACCTGCATAATCCAAAAGAAACAACATAGAAATTAAATATGCCAAAAACCATGCTCAAATATATGCAGTAGACATCATACCAGATTAAAAGAATTAGACACTAATCAAAGCAAACTAAAGAGTATAGAAACAAAGAGGGGAAATATCAACCATGACGGATGGCCAATCCACTATCCTCAATATATATAGATGAAATTGATACGTGCATTGTGACAACAAAGAAACAATCGCTTTGAGGATGTCAATTCTTAGCACATTGACCGACGCAATTATTTATTCACTTTTATATTGTGACAAAATCATCACAGGGCGGACCTATAATATCTGCAGATGCTCAACAGCCAGAAAAATTGAGAAAAACAGCACCATTTGAAGGCAAGATGGCCTACAAATGGCCCAAGATACTTGCCGCAGACGCACATACAAGAGATAAAGCAATACGGAGTAACCATAATGCGATTTACACATACGAGAGAAGGAGGGGGAAGAGCAAATTTTGAATTGCTGAACGTGGGACCCGATTTACACGTGGACTCCACGTGTCGACTTTTGTATGATTTTGGAGTGGAGTGTTTAACCTACCCAATATTTTCTCCAATCAATTGGCACCGGGAGCCCACAACCTCTGCTATGTAACCTTAATGCGATGACTTCACCAGGAAGTTCATTTATTAAAGTATGAAAAGGACCTTTCGCTTTCCCTTGAAAGAGTTTTTTTTTAGGTTGGTCCTTTCAAAAAGTTGAATAGAAAAAATTTGATTATTTGAAAAATACAGTGACTTTAAGTAAATATGGTGCGTTTTGAAAGGTTTAAACATTTTCCACATCAAATAAGAATAATTATTTTAAGTTATACGAAATGAGAAGAAACAAAAAAAAAAATTGTATCGCCATACACCTTTAACTGTAAGGCAATTCTTAATGCGGAAGAGGCTCAAGCTTTTCAGTTGAGGTGGTAAAATATAAAATCTATCTGATATTCAAGGTCCACTTAAGAACCTACATTCTTCTTTATAATTTTCAAAATTGATACCATAAAATTGAACATTTTTTATTGACCAATTTTCACGTATACACGTAAAGCCCCTTATTCATTAGTATTGAATAGGGACTCCATCCACATTGATAATAATGACCCCCAAAGTTAATGCGAATGGGAGACATTTGGTCTGATTTGAACATGTAATTGGATACATCTAAACGAAGCATTTAATTACTTAATCAATTTGACAAAAAAAACCACTTAAATCTATTTCGAAAACTCCCACAAACTCAACATTCTTCCTCCCCGAACACCATAATCACCCAAGCGTGCTTCCCACTAAATGGCAGCAGATATTGTTAGATTAGCTACGACCCGAGGAGCACAATCTCTCTCTAATTTTGGTCATGGAATACTTGCACTCTTCCTCCATATTGTCACTCCAATGTTATAGTTCTCCTCATGTCTGACCCCTGCCAAACGCTGATGCCAGAATGCAACGCAGCCAATCATTTCTCAACTAGCAAAAAGTCACAGAAGAGGAAACACAAAGATAGAAAAAAGAACAAAGGAACCGCGGGCCCATGTTCAATTTAGCCCTCGAATTTTGATTAAACTTCATCTCAAATTATGGTCCTTTTTCCATTAAAGATGAATTATTGGGCCTGTAGCCACTCACTATCTCATCAAGGTGCTGATTGTATCAATCAACAACATGACATCAAGAAAAATGGAGCCTAAATCCTATCGAGAGTAAGAGAGAGAAGAGCGATCAAGCTATCACTAACCATATATGACTTTACTAACGGCATCACCACCTCATTTTATTTTACAAGAAAAAATATCTAATGTGGATGGATCACCCGAATTAGAGATACAGGAAGGATATATCCTTCCATGAATTCGATGAGGGTCGGAACCCTCTCCCGCCCCTTTTGCCACCATGCTCATAGAGGGGGCGGCGGCCGTCACCTCGTTGTCGCCCCCTTAGAGATCGGCGGCACTGAACAGTAGACCACCTCCGATGAGTGGAACATCGTTCATTCGATGATTTTGTCGGCGGATAAAAATGATTAAATTCCCGCATTCTCGGAGCGGCTATAGAGGTCCGGCAATTCCTCCCCCTCGCCGTCGATCTGTACGTTCACAGGTCGCCACCGACGAGGCGCTGCTCGGTACGCGCTCGATCGGCGAAAGGTCGCGTCAGCACTCGACGACAGAAGAAAAAGGCAAAAAATTAAAGAGGAAAAAGGAGAGACCTTTGCGTGGATTTTTTCTCTCGTCGCGGAAGGCGGAACGATGCATGCGATGACAATAAATATCAGATTGGATAGATGCCTTCCATGCGATATCCGAGAAAGATCGAAAGGCTAGAAAGGCAAACGTGTTTCACCGTTCACGTGGCAGACAAAGTCGAAGCAGAAAGCTTCGGACTTCGTAGCGTCTCTCGAATCCCAATTCAACTCAACCGTAAGCAAAGAGACTTCAGAAAGACTCCCCCCCGGACGAAAAGCAGTCTGCCCCACTTCGCAGTTCTCTCTGCTTCCTCGCTTAGCCTCATAAAGAGATTAAAGATCGCCTTTTTCGTTCCACTTCCCTCGTTTCTTTCCTTTTTTCTTGATACCCTCCTGTTGGATACGGTCCTCGCGCGTTCTTTCCGTTCATGGGAACTTTTCTTTATTCGCGGCAGCTGCTGAAAGTGCGCCGCCCGCCTCCCTGCGACTCCGACTCTGCTTTTGCTACCAAGTTCGCTCCTTTGGCTTCGTCTTCTTGTTCGGGGGTTGGAGCTTCCCACGTTGCTGTAATGGGGTGATTATTCATCATCTCCCTTTCTCTTTTCTTTTCATGTTTTACTTTGCTTGTTCTTGATCGTTCGGACTTGTTCTTGAATGGGTACTCCGGCATTATGAGTCCCCTTTTGCTTGTGAGTCTTCTTTCTTCCGTTTGTTTAAGTAGTCCAGTTTGATGGGATTAAGTTAAGTGAACAGCAGTTCCTCAGTTGTTAGAATGAGTTGGGATCGGATTTCCCATGATTGCACTATGTTTACATTGCCCTCTGATGGCCTGTACATACATATTCACGTAGTATCGGCCCAAAAGCATGCGAGTTTTCTAAAATGTGAGCAGTGCTAACCTGAATTCTATTGCTGGATCGGTCCTTAATTTTTTATTGATGTCTTAGCAGATTGAAACTGAGTAAAAGCTCATCTGGGGGCAGCGGGGGAAGCATTTCCAGAAAGGCATACATCAAAATTTCGTCTCTTTTTATTAAGTTATATTTTCTGGTTTAACATTTACCGATCTGTGTTTCATTCGGAAGTATGTGATGGCACATTTTGCATAGGTCAGACAAGGGAAGGTGCACGTCGAGGAAAGGCTAAAGTTTATGGGCGTCAGGCTCAAGAACGCGTGCTTGAGGTGATTACCCATTAAAATTACGCAAATCTGCAGCTTTCACCTGCGTTTCCAGGTTGCTATTGTTGAAGTTAATACATATACATAAACATAAAAGGTGGGAGGCTTTATAAATTTTTCAGCTTACCTGGGATTTGATGTTGTTCTGCTACTGGAAAAGAATATTGATACCTTGAATTTTGTAAGAGCTTGCTTGAAGTTCTTTTACTCTGTTTGCTGCATTTTGTAAATGAAAATTGTGGGAGGCGCTGTTCTTTTTTTTTTTTTTTTTTTTCCTTGGCTAGACTCCGAAACTTAGCCTGCCCGTTTTGAAAGGTTGCTCTGTTATGGAATGATATTTCTATTCTGTGTAGTATAACTGAAAACATAAGGGAAACATATAATACTATTGAATAGCTTCAAGAAACAACATTCACTGGGCTTCTTCCCACATTGCAGAGCTTGTGAAATTCGAAGTACTTACTTCAGCTTTCATCCTATTGATTAAGTTAGTTTGACTTTTTTATGGATAGCAACTTCATTCTCAGGCTGCACTTTACTCATTTCTGATGTCTATGCCTCATGCAATTAATTGTTGTTTTAATATGAATTAACCCTCCACATATCCTCTGCATTATTTTGTTGTAAGGATCTGATAGATAGACATTGTACTAACCACATAGGCAATCTGACTTGTGGGTGGTGTTTTTCCTATGCTTTTGGCTGAATATCATTTAAGTTTTTGATCTGGTACTCATTCTCTTTAGATGAATAACTTCAGTTTACCCCAAATAGAAGTTGTAGAACTAATTTTCATTTAAGAGAGCTTTTGATGTACAACGACGAGTACTGCAACAAAGAATAAATTTTTAGGCTTAACACTGAAAGCTTCCTAAGCATCGGACCTAAGGTTTCTCAAGCATCACACCTAAGAGAAGATCAACTCCAGTGAAAAGAAAGAATTGCAACCACATAAATAGACTCTCTAAAAGTTCTACTCTCAGTTGCAATAGGAGGAAGCTTCTAAGCACGAATCATAAAAGAAAATAAAAAAATCGATAAAATGGAAATAAGAATTAAATACTACTAAATTATCTATTGGAAGAATTCTTGTCCTAGGACTCTTATTTGATTTGTGAATTAATGCAATGTTTGATCTGTCCCACAACTTGGTAGAAACGTCAACAGTGGAACAAATATCATCTTGCGTGATTTTGTTGGCTGCATCATTCTCTCCTGGTTGCAAAAAACTCGTCCTAGAGTTTAGAAGTGTTGAACAATTTAATTCATCAGCTTAATCCACGCAGTTTTTCCTGCGTGCCTGTAGAATGTCAATAACAGCATGCTTTGAGAAAACTTCCGATCAAACTCCTTGTGAAAACTAAACTTTGGCTCCAATACCAAAAACTGATGTAGGGCGATGAGTCCCCCGACAAAGAGCGAATCTTTAGGATCCACACCCAAAGCTCTTATTACACCTAGAGTTTCTGAAGCATCACACCTAAGCGAAAACTTGCATCACACACTCCCAAAGCAAATACTTGCAAAATTCAATAATCATCAACTCTATTGAAAAGAGAGAATTACAACTATAAAATAAGACTCTAAAAGTTCTACTTCTAGTTGGAATAAGAAACTTCTAAGCAAGAAACATAATAGAAACAGGAAACTTGATAAAATCCTAAAAAGAATCAAATCATAAATATAATATTATGAATTTATCCATGAGAAGAATCCTAATCCTTTAGGGCTCTAATGTGATTTGTGAATGGATGCGTTGTAGAAACACCAATGTTGGAACAAATATCATCTTGCATGATTTTGGCTGCATCAGCTATGGCTATATGCATTCTCTTGTGGCTTATTTTAATTTGCTACATTCACGGTCTTGGATTTTTAGGAAGAAGTCCCAGAAGTATCAGAGATCCAAAGGCCATTCAAAGTCTTTCCAGGCCAGGCATTTCCATTAGGGGTATCGGAAGTTGATAATGGAATCAACTTTGCTATATTTTCACAGAATGCAACTGCAGTAACACTTTGCTTATCACTTCCCCAGAGGTGAGTGAGAAGGCATTTGCGTCTTCCCCATGCAATTGAATGTTTCCTATAATTATATGCTTCCTCAGGTATACATAGCACTGGAAAAATAATTCCATTTCATGATCTATCAACAGCTTTCAGTAACTTTTTCCTTCAATTTTGCTTTTGTCTCTGGGTAAGGCCTCATAATGCCTTCACATATTCTTTGTCAATAGGTAGACTTGAAAGTTGCATATAGTCTCCTCAACTTTCCAATTCATCTGTCTTTATAGACTGATTTATTATCTTGTATACAATTTGTTTTCTATGTAACTTCAGAGAGTCAGTCTTGTTTTGATATGAGGTGACTTATGTTTCTTCTCCTTTTCTTTCAAAAGGGAAGAAGGAAAGAAAATCACAAGTTTTGTAATTTCTGACTGGATCTTGCCATTTGTCTGAAATATGTCCTAAGGAGTGATCATTTCTCATTCTGTCTTGATTGGTTTGCCATACTTAATGCTTCTGGTTGGTCTTGTCAGCGGGGAGGCTGGCAGAGTGGATCTGGAACTTATTGAGCTAGCTTTGGATCCTCACGACAACAAAACTGGAGATATTTGGCATATATGCATTGAGGTAGTCCTCGCTATGCTACTTTTTCAAGTTTCTCTCTTTACAGTACCTTGACTTGAGTAAATAGCTTCTGGTCTCTGTCTTCCGCCAATATGGGGTTCTTATGGGTTATGTAATTGGACTTTTTGTACTAAAATTTAAGCATTTTTAATCTTGGTAATGTCAAACTCATATGACATCCCTTTTGGAAATTCAGTTTCCTTTGTCATTTGTATTTGTATGCCAATTCATTTGCAGACATCAAGATTTTGTAATGGAACTATCATGTGACTATCTCCGATTACATCACATCATCACATCATCACATCATCTTCTGTTAGGATTTCTAACTGAAGATGAACAGAGGGGGTATCTGCACAACTATGAACTTTCCAAGGATTTTTGTTCCTTGGGTGAAAAAGTGCAGTGTTCACATATAATATAATTTATGGGCATAAGTTTTTAGGTTTGCTGGAGACTTTTTCTTTTTTATCCATACTGAACAATTTCAAAATGATGACATTACCATGCAGGGTGTGCCTCGTAGCAATGTCCTTTATGGCTATCGCATAGATGGTCCCCGAGGTTTTAATGAAGGACATCGATTTGACTGCAATATTGTGCTTATCGATCCTTATGCAAAACTCATAGAAGGTCGTCGGTTTTTTGGAGATACCAACCATAAGCTGTCAAAATTTCTTGGAACTTATGACTTTGATAGTTTGCCTTTCAATTGGGGAGAGGACTACAAGCTTCCTAATATACCCGAGGTACGTTGGTTGTTTGTATGGTGTTGTGAGTATAAATCATCTGACACCTTAAGTTTATTTTCACACTATTTCTTCTTTCTTCTGTCTTACATCTATCCCGCTTTACAACCTGTGGTTCATGAGCACAAACTGATTCAAAACATCTCACATCTCTACGTAGCTGTAGGAGATTTTATCATAATAGATGATGGAGATGTTAAAATTTTAGTAGTTGTTTGCTTCGTCACTTTACATCTCAATATCTTGGTTCTGATACTATTTTCTTGCAGAAAGATCTTGCTATATATGAAATGAATGTTCGTGCATTTACAGCTGACGAGTCTAGTGGGCTAGATTCTGATATACAAGGAAGCTATCTTGGAGTTATTGAAAAGGTAAATACTGAAGCAAACTGCTCTTTTGTTGTTCAAATTTGAAGTGGTAAGTGCTGAGATGAAAACTGTGATCCAATTTCAGTATTTTGCTTTTTAGTTATGACAGCCTGAAAATGTTGTAGATTTTAGTTATTGTGGCCACGTTGGTGGTGGTTGTTTTAGTTGTTAGCAAAATAAGCGAATGCATGGAGCTCGAAATATGACATTCATGCTGGAGCTGTCAACTGCACTCATGTCTGCTGTTAATTATAAGGAATTGGCATGTATTCGAAACTATAAAAAGGAATTTTAGATGCTTCTACGGTTTTTATGCTTTTGTATGCTATCAATTTGGTGTAGTAAGACACGGGTAATACTTTGGGCTTTCTGCCTTCTATTTTCTTCCAAAAAGAAATTTTTAATGGGTAGTTTGAGGTTTCCTTCTCATCTCACCACTCTACTATTAGTATCCTGAGCAATATCTTTGTATGAACTTTAAATGATGAAATTTTTAACTATCATCGTGATGTTTCCATGATCTTTCTGACTACATATTTTTGTGGTGTCTACAGATACCCCATCTTTTGGAGCTTGGAGTAAATGCAGTGGAGTTGTTGCCCGTTTTTGAGTTTGACGAATTTGAGTTTCAAAGGAGAAGAAATCCAAGAGATCACATGGTAATATGATAATCAATTGATCACTGCAGTGTAACTTTCTTGTATATGATGAGTAAACTACATCATGTGCATCTCAAGTATATGATAGCTTATACTTATATTGTTGTTACTTCACTACTACTGCCATCCACATATTTGTATAGAATGCATTTGCCTAATGAGGTTTTACAGGTAAATGAATGTTATATGTGGCATTAGATAAAGTGCTACATCATATATCTGCTAGGGCCATGTAAGCTTTTTGTTATTTCTTCCCCGATAGTGCTGTAATTGGTAAATTTTTTTGTAAGTATGGTGACATGATAATTGTCTAGGTTACTGGGATTATTATTTCCTACCTCCTTACCCTGAGGAGAAAAATGATCTTTTTCATCCAGAAAACTTTGAAATACTACTTCCCCATTGTGGGGCCTTCTCTTTTCAGATGTTAGATAGCAAGGCTTGTTATAGCACAGAGAAGCAAACTTTCTTTACTGCCATATAACCTGGGTGGGACTTTATCTGTTTGCAAGCTTTTGCTGCCATGTATTGTTTCCCTTTGCTTTCAAAAGTTTCTGTTCTCTTATGCTTCAGTGTCCATGAAACATTGTGTTCTTACATCCCAATTGTGTCACTTACTAAATGATCTGGTTCACGATGCATGAATTTCCAAGATTAATACATGGGGATACTCTACCATAAATTTCTTCTCTCCCATGAATCGTTATGCTAGTGGTGGTGGTGGACCTGTTAATGCTTCTCGGGAATTCAAGGAAATGGTAAAAGCTTTGCATGGTGCTGGCATTGAGGTAAATGATACTCCTTTTGCCTAAGTACGGAATTGCATGTTCTTGGTGGTTTGCTTTGTTCTTTCTGTTTGCTTTTTGGAGGTCTAAGTGACTTTCTATCTGTGCTATCATCTTTGCAGGTCATTCTGGATGTTGTGTACAATCACACTAATGAGGCTGATGATAAGAATCCTTATACAACTTCTTTTCGTGGGATTGATAATAAGGTCATTATTAGGCATGTTCTCTTGAAGCTTTTACATGGCTGTGCAATATTGCAATTTTTCAGCTGCAGTCACAGTTGATACTCTGCCATTTGCCATTTATGATCTGCCAGCAGTTAAATGATTTACAAACAACTGAATCTAGAAAATAATTTATTTGTGCCAGTCAATTTTTGAGACTGATTAAGTGGGCATAGTTTTTATCCATCCATACCCGGAGAATGTTGGTGTTGTAAGGGATGGGGGAAGTTTTCTGAGCTAGAGGAGGAAAAAGATCACCCCATGGTGTTGTAGGAGAACATTTTCTTGAATAAGGTGATGGTGGGTTTGAAATGGAAAAAAATAAAAATAAATTCTGAAGTTATACCTTACTGGGAAAGCTCCCATCGAACTTTTACCAAAGAATTAACATATCATCATGTGGATCTGTGCTAATTTGCTTGCAAATAACTCAAGCAAACCATAAAATTCTGCATGTGATCTCTTCCAAAATGTTTGAAGCCACGGAAGCTTTACTGTTCCATAGGATAGGCTTTGGGAAGAGGCTCTTTGGCAGGATCAACTTTAGATTTAGTGATGGCAATGAACGATCTTGTACATTTCTCTCAAAGAAATGTATCTGAATATCATCAAGGCTCTTTGCAACTGATTGCCAAGGATAGAGTGGGATGATGGGTGTTCTATGGGAGTGGTGATCACATCAAGTCCCATAATCATTGTTCTAAGGATGACCTAATTTGATATGTTCAATTCATTTTTCCTTTTCTCATAGTTTTGCTGTATAATTGTAAGCATCATAGAAAATGTTTTCTAACATATGTTTCCCAGTGCCTTAGAATTATCATTTATTTGTGGACAGGTTTATTACATGTTGGATTCAAACGGCCATTTGCTGAACTTCTCTGGCTGTGGTAATTTGTTGGCCTTTACTGATTTCTTCTTTTAAATGTGTTGCTTCAGTCCAGTTACTAGGGAGACATATGTTTGCAGTATGTCCCTCTTGCTTGTCTGCTTAAATTCTATGTCTGTGTGTATGGCATTTCTAGCTTCAAACTGTTCATTGCAAATGCAAATTTGACTTTTCAGCACTGCTGCTTGTGTTCCTCGATTTCCCCATAGTTGCTAGTAGATCCAAACTTTAAAATGGTTCAAAGAGTTCTGTTGTTGAGCAAGATAGAGGGAGAAAAAGACTCTACATGATACCTTTTTCAGATTGAACAGTTGTATAAGTACAAATTCCCCACATGATCAGTGGTTGTATGTGCGCTGTGCTTTTTAAAAATATTTTAATTTGATGATGGAACTTCCAGATCCTCACATTCTTTAGAATGGTTGTTTCTTTTCTTCTGCCTCCTTTTTTCGGGATGATCTGACGTAGCTTTTTTCCAATAATTCTTAACCTGTTGCTGTCCAGGGTAGCATTCAAAATACCATCCCAAACAGAATTTGAATCTCTAAGAGCCAAGAAGCGCACTTTGCTAGTTCAGGCCACTAGGGATTACCTACTGTTGGAGTAATTAAATGTTAAACCACGCCTTAATCTAATAGTTTAAGCTTTTAAAACGGTTGATTGGGGTCCCACCAATTCTCACATTGTATCAGACTGTGGTGGTCTTGAGTTCAAATCTTTCCAAGCCCCCTTTGTCTCCCCAATTAAATATGTCCACGTTTAGTACTAGGCAAAAAGACTAGACTAAGCATAAGGAGGAGTGTTAGAATAATTAAATATTGAACCACGCATTTATTTTACAGCTTAAGCTTTTAGAACAGTTGGCTGTGGTCTCACCAATTCTTACACCTACAATGCAGAGCGTGGTGTGAGCTTAATTTTCCTGGATTCATAACTAAAAGCTCTTTGGTGCTTTTAATTATCTCTGCTGGTTGTGGCTCCTCCTGGGGAGTGCTCAGTGGTTGACTTGGTCTGTGTCTCTGAAGTCACTGTGATCATACATTTGGAGTAGCTTTGCACAAAATTTGTTGCGAAGAAATCCTGGCGGTTTGTTGACGTTGTTACTTTTTTGGAGCAAATTGGTGCTCATCAATGGGGTTGTGTCTAGCTTTTCATTTAGATGTGCCAACTCTCTTTTCAGCTATAACTTTGCAGGTGAGTCTTAAGTACATTTTTTAAAATTGGTTTATTGGAATAAATGATGGTTGAATATGAAATCATCAATAAAAATGGAAGTACATGAAAGAAATGTGAATTTGGGGGGATATTCTTTCTTCAACAGCTTTTCTTTGTGCTGGGAAAGCAGTTTTCCTTACCGTATGTGGTGCCAAACTGCTACTAGATTTTTTGGTGATATTTTATGCACATCTTTGTGGATTCAAAGTTTGAATCTTCCCTGGAGATAACAAAGTCTATGGCTGTCAGAATAACACATCAACATTGTATTTGTCTCTCATTTCTCTCTGCTCTGCACAAAGCACTGTAATTTTGTCTTAAAAGGTTATTCGGACTTTTTTTGATGACTTTTGGTACCTATCATAATGTCATTTTATCGTTCTCAGTTGCATTAGTTCTGGTCATCACAGGAAACACGTTAAACTGCAATCATCCTGTGGTCATGGAACTAATTCTTGATAGCCTGAGGCATTGGTGAGTTTAATTTCCCGAAACTACGGACATATTTAATCAGGCTTTGAAAAGGCGCTAACATATATGCTCTAGTTTTAATATTATCCTTTGCTGTATGAATTTTCAAATATTTCTGCTGACATGAAATGACAGTGATGCATCTCAATGGTGAACTACATATATATTAAAAGCTTGAGAAGCTTAAGGATCAATGTTACTGTGTCTAATCAATGATATTTACTTACTGTAGTCCGTCCCTATGCAGAGTTAACTTTATCATTCAAATTTTCCAAAATATCTACAGATCTAAAATTTGTTATCATCTTTGATGTTTGACCCTTGGTTGGGTGTAAAGTCCTAAACTAATACACCTGCTATCCTCACGAGTATGGCTGATTTACTTACATAGACTCCTTTAAATTTCATATGCTGCAAATCTTGTTGCTTGACTTTGTATCATGGAATCCTGTAATGATTTTGTTTGTGGTCTTACATCAAATCCAGGGTTACTGAGTATCATGTGGATGGATTCCGATTTGATCTTGCAAGTGTCCTTTGTCGAGGAACTGATGGTTCTCCCCTTAATGCGCCTCCGCTAATTAGGGTAAGTACCTATGTCAATGCTTGGTCAGATAAGGTTATTTTCTTCAATTTTTTCTATTTGCACTTGGATGCCCATTTCAGCACATTTTCTTTGGGTTTGGGAGGGATAATCTATGTTCAAGTCTTTGTTTAAAGAAGGATTATATATATTTGAGAACTGATGTTTATACAGGTAAGTCGCAACTTATCTGAGTCAAAACATGGAGTGTAGATGTTGGAGTATTTAAATGTAGGGAAAATACCCAAAACATACCTCTACTTTTAAATTACTGGTTTGCACCTTTTTTTGTTGTTTGGTTCCACTTTGCACCTTGCTGTTAAGTAATAGTGGTTAACTCTGGTTAATGTAGTCATGGTACTAACCAAATTGCCAATTTTATTCCAAAAATATTGCTTCATCCTTAAGTTTGCAAATCAAGGCTCGTGAATTTCATACTTTTGACTTCTGAAAAAGATGTTGGCTATCTAATATTCATATTCCTTTTACATAACCCTTTTCTTTTGTCCCTTACATTCCTATATGCAGCCACATACTGTTATTTGTCACTTAATTGTGTGAGATTTTTCCACTTCATGTATGAGGAAAATGAATGTTTTGACTTGCATAATCTTTTCACTTTCCAATTTATCAAATTCACATTGTCCTAATCCAAGTTATTCATCCATCTATTCACTCAATTCAAACATCAAATTCACACAGAAGCTGTTATGCAAGCCCTAAGGCTGCTAAGTTGGGGATGAAAACTTACCAAAGGGTGACTGTTTTCATCCTCTATTTGCCTTCAATTTAATCCATGGACATTGAAATCATAAATTGGGAAGGTGACCGCGAGAGGTTATTTGCGAGACCAAGAGCACAAAAAGAGAGGCACGGAAACAAGCATGTCACTGATGGAGAGTTTATGTGAAAAAAAGAATCATAAGTCAGAGAGATGGAATAATTATAGAAAGATGAGTTTAAGATATAAGTGCAGAATGGCCTTTTAAAAACCACATTCAGTTAGGCTAAAACTGCAGTTAAGTCACAAGGTGCAAACTTGGAGTTGTAAAATAGAGGTATGTTTCTGGTATTGGTATGCAAAGTATGGTATGTTTTTGGTACTTTGCCCTAAATATATAGACCACATATTCTTCAAAGAAATTATGCTTTTAAAATCATATGGTTGTTCACTCAACTTTTAACATTTTTTATTTCGTTTATTTTGTATGTAGATATAGTTTATCTATTTGAACAGAAGGGAAGGTAAAAATGCAGGAGATATGTTGCCTAGTCATTGATTGACTAGAGTGTGGATTGAAAATGTGTTGATGTTTCTCATTTTATCACTGTTGAATATCTAGGCAATTGCAAAAGATGCTATGTTGTCAAGGTGTAAAATTATTGCTGAACCATGGGATTGTGGAGGCCTTTATCTTGTTGGGAAATTCCCAAACTGGGACAGGTATTGATTATTTCTTCTCTCACTGTTAAAGTAGTAGCCATTCCTCAAAAGATTTGCATCTGCTAAAATTTAGTCAGCATTTTACTCAATGGTAGTTTTTTTTTAATAGAGCACATTTATATGCTAGCATCTATTCTGCAATAGCTCAGTCTGGGAGAGAAAAAAGAAGTGGTATTAAATAGCTAGAGATCTTGCTTCATTTATGCATGAGATTTTTTTGATGCAGATGGGCTGAATGGAATGGAAAGTATCGTGACGATATAAGACGGTTTATCAAGGTGAGAAAGCAGAAGAAACTCTATTGGTCCGGTTCTGATATTTGAGTACATCAGGGAGGAAAAAGGAAATCAAAAATGAAGAAACTGCCAAAATTTGTAGAAAGTGCAGAGGATTTATGTTGCACAACTACTCATTCCTGTCATCAAATATTAATAGAGCGCTGCAGTTAGTTTCATGCTTGACTTTCAGAATGAGATGTGGTCAGATATGGTTTGTTGTAGCTTCACATGGGCCTGTTCGCTATATCATTCCTACTTTAGACAAATGTAAGTCAGATGAGCACCTAAGGAAGATTACAGACTGGGCTTAGCTTTCTTTGTGCATACTACTGGTGTTTTAACATTGATTTTTTGCACGGAAGGTTTCTGAACAAAATGAACATTTTTGGTGGATGTAACTCTTGATAGTTGGATATATTTTTGTTTCGTCTGTGTGTGCGCATGCATGGAGAGGCTGGTGGGTGTGGGTTTGGGCTTGTGTACTTTGAACTATTATATGTCCAAGGTCCAATTTTGAAATAATTTCAGGGGTTATAACATTCTCTTATGCATTCCTGTTTCTTCCACTTATAATGCCTTTGTCGGTAATATGCTTAAGCATATTTTGTTTCTGAATAGTGTGTATCTTGTTGGTTCTCTTGAAATATTACTTACTAGGGATGTTGAGATTTCTGTTTCTGTTTCCAAACTCGTTTGATATAGGGTGACCCTGGTTTGAAGGGGAGTTTCGCTACTCGACTTGCTGGATCTGCTGACTTGTATAAAGTATGATCCTAATCTTGATCATATTTGGCATGTCCTTCTTTTATGTTGGATGCTTCATATTTCAGTTTCTCCTTTGTTGATAAACAGATGCCTAATTCACTGATAATGGGTTTGTGGTTTACCTGCTAGTCTAATGCTCAACTATCTGAACACAGAGCTTGATTTTCATTTTTTTTTCAATTTCAGCTTGGTTTTCAGTTAAAATGTCATGAAGTGATTCCTTCTAAAAAATGGATTTCAATGCATGACCCCAGAGAACATGAAACGAAGTGTAATATGTGTGTTCAACATCCATTTTTTCTTGTAATTATTGATGTAGCAAGAAGCTAAAGGTACTTTTAGATGAATAAGAAGATCTGATTGAACGAACTATCTACTACATAAAATATGTGCAAGTGCAGAAAGAAAATGACAAAATTTAACAGCTTGGTAACTGACAGTAGGAAACAGAACAAGGAGACCATAACGGTTAAAGAACTGAGAATTGCATGAAGAGAATTTTTGTTACTAGGTACACATCAATTCTTGATTTTGGACTGAAAGCAAATATGGATCCTCGTATGACTTTTCCCATCTTCTGCAGGTCAATAAGCGCAAGCCCTATCATAGTGTGAATTTTGTCATTGCACATGATGGATTTACATTGTATGATCTCTTATCATATAACTTTAAGGTAAACAGACATGAGCTTATTTTCAAATTACACACAAAGCAGCAGTTTCCCATTAATCAGCGGTTTTACAGCACAATGATGCAAATGGGGAAGGTGGAAATGATGGAAGCAATGATAATTTCAGTTGGAACTGTGGTTTTGAAGGTGAGGCCCAGAAATAAAATTTTTCGCTTCCTCTCCTCCTAATATGCCACCCAAAACTGTCAGGCAAGTTGTACTGCGAAGCTTGAAGGCTTGAGATATCAAAAGTTGAGAAGTTTGCGATGGTGTCTTTTGGAAATCAACAAGTGTTATTCTTCAAGCTTACAATTTTCCTTCCTTTGTGATGATGTTTATGATTGCTATGTAGATGTTGCCTTGGCTGTGTGTTCTGCTAAATTGCTTTGTTAGAATGTTAAATGCAAGCAGAAAATCTTGCAGGAAAGTTCTCATAAAGTGTGGTGCATTTTCTGCTCTCCATTTAATAGGGGAAACCGATGATGTAAAAGTCAAGGCCTTGCGTTCCAGACAAATGAAAAACTTCCATTTGGCACTTATGGTTTCTCAGGTATATACATCTAGCATCCACTTGGCAATGTCTTTTGACAATAAAGTTTCATCTCGGGGGAAAAAATTAGAAAAAAGGTAAAAGAACAGGTCTTATTTTGGATAATGCCTGTGCCAACTGCTGTCGATTATTTTCCGTTTTTGTTTGCCAGTCTTGAACTGGGATGGCGTAGGAAAAAGATTTACTCCTCTCATGTTTGTGTTGGTAAATGCATTCAGGGAGTCCCAATGATGCTAATGGGAGATGAATATGGGCATTCACGCTATGGAAATAACAACAGCTATGGACATGATACTTCTCTTAACCATTTTCAATGGACACAGGTGAGTTTTTACTTGCAGTTTTACTTTTCATGATTATGGCAAAGTTACTAATGGGTGGACTGAATTTGTTCCGTGCAGTTGGATGCAAGAAGGAAAAGCCATTTCAGGTTCTTCTCGGAGGTGATCAAATTCCGGCAAGCACATCCTCAGTTTCGTCATGAAGATTTTCTTAGCAAAGTAAATCTCAGTAAATTATTCTCTCCTGCAACTTTTATCCATTGTTTTGTAGTTATTTCTTTCCTGAGTTTCATGAACTCTTAAATGCTGGCAGAATGACGTGACCTGGCATGAGGACGATTGGGACAATCTGGAAAGCAAGTTTCTTGCATTCACGTAAGAAATTATTCGATTTGGAAGTAGCTTCATATGAATGCTTGTTTATGAATGCTTGTTTGGTACAAACATTAGGGCAATGCTCAAATTTTTTCAATTGGGCATCAATGCTGCTGTTGCTTGTTAGATCATGATGTCCTGAGAACACACTCTCTCTTCTCTCTCGCATGCACACATGTCACTGCTGTTCTTATCATATCTAGCATATCATGACTTGTAAATCAAGTACTTTAACTTTCTTCCTAGAGAAGCGTAAAATGTGTTTGGACAATTGAATGGAATTATTTAATAGATCAGATGCATATAGCCAACTATGAGGTATGTCTGCATTCAGTTTTTAAGTGTATTAACAAGAAAATTTTCTTTCTTTTCTTGTTTTGCTTTAAAATCATAGTTGCACTTTCTGATGACAGTTTTACCTATAGGTTTCATGATAAAAATGGAGGAGACATCTATTTAGCCTTTAATGCTCATGACTTTTTCGTCCAAGTTGCAATACCACCTCCACCAAAGAATAGGGGCTGGTTTCGTGTGGTAACTTCTCATATTCTCTGCCTCTGTATTATGAACTTTATTTCATGTCCTTTGAGATCAATAGATTCTCTGCCTTGTGTAAACTTACTATCAGAGAAATTTTTTTTTTTTTACGGGAGTCGGGAGTCGCAGTAGTATATTATTTTGGAGGGAAATGAAGATCATTAAAAACGAAGATTGTAGTACCAATTCAATGAGAATTGCTTTGGTGCAGGTGCTGATCTTTCGGTTTCACTCACTGTGTCAATACTCTTTATTTGATAGAAACTACTCTTTACTTGGAAATGATTTTATACACGTGCGGTGTTCCACCTTGGTGCCCTTTCTATGAAAAATTGCGAAATGAAAAAGGGCAGTCTGTTCACTTTTATGACTATATCAATTGTTAGTACTACACTCGGACATTTGATGCCTGTTGCCTGGAAGAAGTAACTTATCCATATGTTTAGTGTCATAATTAGACAAATCCCGTATCTAAACGGTGCAGGTAGACACGAACCTCAAATCGCCTGATGACTTCATCTCTGAAGGCGTCCCTGGCATAGGAAGCACATATAATGTAGCTCCATACTCGTCTATTCTACTCAAAGTGAAGCCATGATGTGTGAATTTGCTCAAGAATGAGTACATTTGCTTTCTTCTTTTCCCTATGGAGTGAAGCGAGAGTGTTGGAGCATGGAGGTCTGCAATCCTACCGCAAATACCATACGTCTGTCATAACTCAAAGTTCTGTTCGGATTTGTAGAGTACAATGTGATTCAGCCGGTACTTGGTATGAGATACAATGTCAGTTCTGATATGTAGTAATGATGTACGGTGTACACTACTGTACTACTTAGAAGTAAAGCAGAATTCTACTGTCGCGTGTCCAGAAGTTCAGATTCTTTTTTATGCTGGTAATTTGAATAAGAGTTAAGAGTAAAAATAACTGTTGATTAGACGAAGAAATATATTGACCACTTTTTCTTGGGCAACTTATTGGTAACTTTTCAATACTTTTATGAAATTACCATTCTTTTGTAGTTCGCAATTTAACAATTTTTGTAATAATTTATTGACTTTTAAATTGCATAACTTACCAATGTTTCATATTTACATACTCTTTTATGGAGCTACCAATCTGTGTTAGAGCGATTTATTAAGTTTTTTCATTTTAAATTATCAACTAGTTTTTGCATATTACTCGTTTGAGTTACCAACTGTTAATTCTTTTTTGTTTCCCAACTCTTATTTTGCATAACGAATTTTATTCATCTTAGTTAACAATCTCGTACATCTGATTTTTTTAAGAGATCAACAACCTATACTAGTATGACTTGTCAAGTTTTCTTCCATTAAATGACAGTCTACTATTGGATTAGCAATCCTATTTCAGTTATGTACTGGCATTTATTCGATTTTTACTGTTTACAATATTTTATATATGTTTGTTCCATCGCCTTAAAGTTACCAACCCGGTTTAGAAATCAATAATCTCGATTAGATTGAATTACAACCTTTATTTTGATGAAGTTGCCGACTATTTTAGGGTTGTTAAATCTCATTACAGTAACTTGTCAAGTGTATTTTTCTATTAATTACTAACTTTTATTATCTTTTATTATTCTTCATTAACCTTTTAGTTATGCCTTAATTTACCAAGTATTATTTCCATTTGTAATTATGAATTGGGTTTTCGTTACCAACTCTATTTGAGTCGGTTACTGGTATTTGTCTAGTTTTTCTTTTTTCTTTTTTTAAATTTACCAACTATTTAATTAGGTTACTTGATTATGAATAAAGTTGGTATCATCAAGTTTAAGTGGGTAAATTTAAGGCACTGATAAGAAAGTTAAGTACAAGTTTCGCAAATAATAAAACAAGTTATCTTTTGGTGTGGCACTAATTCCACACCTTAAATGGCTTAATTAACGTTGGGTAACAACATTTTACTAGATGAAGAATACGAAGCTCACATCTCTGATTTTGGCGTTGCTAAGGTTCTAGAAGCTTATTCATCCAATGGGACTTCCTTTGCTGGCACCTTTGACATGCAGCTCTAGGTAAGTTGTTTCTTCATTTAAAACCATAAATTAATTAGAATTACCAAGAATTAGGCCAAACAAAGATAGCATTAACAAGAAGCAATATTTTTGTATTGTTTTCCCTCTTTAGAGCTTGCATACATGATGGGGATAAAGGATAAATGTGATGTTCATAGCATTGGAGTGGTGACATTGGAAGTAATTATGGGGAGTCATTCAAGCGACTTTCATTGTAAAGATGGCATTTTCGTGCCTATGTGCAATACCGGAGCATCATAAGTGTCTCAAGACATATCAGCACGCGGTTAGATGCTGATGAGTGCGTTGGAGGACACAAAATTGGAAGAATTAGTCGGTCCTGGGTGCTTCCCTTGTTAATATTTTCGTCTTTCTGTTGTAACTTATGTAGCAAGTTCTCTCTTTGGTTTCTCTTAAGCATGATTTGCACTATGTTGCTAAAAGTTCCCTCGAATGTATGTGATTTTGTATAAAACTTTTATCTCTTGCACATTTGCAGAACTTATAGAGAAATACTCGTTCTTTTATAATCAACCGGATTGTGCATGTATTAAATACACGCTATTATACTTAGGTAAAAATACTTCAATTTTATACCTATGTAATGTCTTTTCTTAAGTAAATTAACAACAAAACATATTAAGAATAATAATTCACATTCGGTAAAAAATTATTTTTTCTCATGAAAAGAATAAATGTAATATTCTTGTGATTCTTGTTAAATAACATGATGTGAGGGAAAACTAATTATGTATTATTCAATTAAGTTTAATATACATACATCAAATAAACCCTAAAAGTGGTAAAGACCCGTTTACCCTTCGTACTTCTAACACTCCCCCTCAAGCTAGAGCATAAATATTAATCATGCTCAGCTTGTTATAAATATGTTCTATCCTCCCATTACCCAAAGATTTAGTGAAGATGTCTATAAGTTGTTTGTTGGTTTGAATATGACAGGGAAGAATTACTCCACTCTGCAACTTCTCTTGGATAAAATGATAGTCAACCTCAATGTGTTTTGTTCTCTCATGAAACACAAGGTTGGAAGCTATATGCACTGCAGCTTTATTATCGCACCATAGAGTCATGGGTACTAAATCTTTAAAGCCTAACTCAGTCAATAACTGTCGAATCCACACTAATTCACATGTCACTTATGCCATGGCTCTATATTTTGACTTAGCACTAGAGTGGGCAACAACACTCTGTTTCTTACTTTTCTATGATACTAGATTTTCTCCAACCAAGGTGCAATACCCAATAGTTGATCTTCTATCATCTAGAGATCCAGCCCAATTAGCATAAGAAAATCCTTCAACCTTGATATGACCATGGTTTTGGTAGACAATTCCTTTCTCCGGAGCTTTCTTCAAATACCTCAATATCTGAATAACTGCATCCCAGTGAGATGTACGATGGGAAGACAAAAACTAGCTTACCACATTAATAGGAAAAGCAATGTTTGGTCAAGTAACTGTGAGATAATTCAGCTTACCTACCAGTCTTCTATATCTCTCGGGATTATTAAGAATTTCTCTTCCATCGGCAACCAGTTTAATCCCTTGTTCCATGGGTGAATCAAGAGGCTTTAATCCCAACATACCTATCTCAGTAAGCAAGTCCAAGACATATTTTCGCTGTGACAAAACAATATCTTTCTGTGATTGCGCCACTTCAATTCCTAGGAAATATTTCAATTCTCCTAAGTCCTTAGTTTGAAATTGCTGCTAAAGATAGGTTTTTAGCTCGGCTATACCAACCAAGTCATCTCCTGTGATGATAATATCATCAACATACACAATCAAGAATAGTTTGCCTCCCCTTGATTGTTTATAAAAGAAAGAATGATCATTTCCACATCTTGACAGTCCAAAAGACAGTACAACCTCAGAAAATATTCCAAACCATGCCCGTGGGGATTGTTTCAAAACATATAAAGACTTTTTTAATTTGCAAACTAGTCCAGACTCCCACTGAGCAACAAACCCTGGAGGTTGCTCCATATAAACTTCTTCATGAAGAGTGCCATGCAAGAAAGCATTCTTAACATCAAGCTGAAACAAAGGCCAGTTATATGTTGTAGCAAGAGAGATCAAAATACGAATAGAAGTAAGTATGGCAATAGGAGAAAATGTGTTTAGATAGTCAACCTCATACACTTGAGCATACCCTTTGGCAACAAGTCTTACTTTTAAACGAGCAAGAGAACCATTGGGGTTGACTTTTACAATATATACCCATCGACAACCAATAGTAGTTTTGCCTAGAGAAAGTGGTACTAAGTCCCAAGTTTGATTAATCTCAAGAGTCTTCAATTTTTCTTCTATTGCCGTCCTCTAGCCATAACTTTGTAATGCCCTAGCGACAGACTTGGGGACAGGATATTGTTCAATAGTATTTAAAAAAGCCCGAAAAGTAGGAGACATAGAAGAGTGTAAAATAAAATTTGCAATAGAATGTTAAGTACAAGTATGTGTACATTTGTGATGAGCAATAGAAAGATCAAGATCAGATACAAGAGGAGGGTCAGCTAATGGCGGATCTGGAGCAGAAGATGACGTAGTAGTGACGGGAGGAGCGGGGGGAGCAGTAGCGACATGAGGACGTTGAGTATAAACCTGGAGAGGAGGTGGTTCCTCTGTACATATTGGTGAAACAGTTGGAATAGTTGACCAAATGGTGGACACATACAAGTCTTCATCCAATTCAGACACAGTAATTGGAACATCATAATAAGGAGTGAATTCAAAAAATTAAACATCAGCTATTATAAAATATTTTTTCAGTAATGGAGAATAACGGTGATATCCCTTTTGAGTGCGGGAATAATCCATAAACATACACTTGATTGTCTTGGGATCAAGTTTTGATACTCTAAGTCGATGATCACGAACAAAACAGACACAACAAAAAATACGGGGTGGTAGGACAAACAATGGCTCATTAGGAAACAAAGTAGAAAAGGAATACCACATTGCAGAACAGAAGAAGGCTTGTGATTCATGAGATAACACGCTGTTAGAATAGCATCATACCAAAAGGTTTTGGGGACCTTCATCTCAAATAACATGGATCTAGTAACTTACAATAAATGCCTATTCTTCTTTTTAGCAACACCATTTTGTTGTGGAGTATCAGGACAGGAAGATTCATGGCTCATATAATGTTGAGTCATAAAATCATAAAAAAGATGTGGAAAAGTACTCCTTAGCATTATTAGAACGCAGAACTTTAACATGCACGCCAAATTGAGATAAATTTTAGATATAAATGCACGAAAAATAGAAAATAATTTTGAACGATTTTTCATTAAGTATAACCAAGTAACTTTGGAATAGTCATCGACAAAAGTAACAAAATATCTGAAACCTAAATTAGAAACCACATGACATGGACCCTAAATATCTGAATGAACTAATAAAAAAAGAAAATGTTGCTCGTTTAATGACTCGAGGTGTGTAACTAACATGATGTAATTTGCCAAGTTGGCATGATTTGCACTCTAGACTAGAAACAGATTGAAAACTACAATCCAACTTTTGAAGACTACGCAGAGAAGGATGACCAAGATGACAATGGATTTGATGTGGGGACACAACACTTGAGCAAGCAATTGAAGGAGCATCTTCAAGTACATACAGCCTCCTACCTCACGTCCTCTACCAATCATCTTCTTCGTAGCTAGATCCTGGAAAATACAAGAATCGGGATAAAATGTTACTAAACACTGAAAGTTTTTGGTTAATTTACTAATAGACATGAGGTTAAACTGGAATTATGAGAGATAAAGCACTGAGGACAACGGCAATGAAGAAGTTGGATTAATTGTGCCAATTCCCTTAACATGTGTAGATGATCCATTGGCTAGAGTAACTATGGACAAAGACGGAGAAAGATAGGAAAATATACCTGAAAGACCTGACATGTGATCAGAAGCCCCTGAATCAATGATCCAAGGACGAGAAGTAGCTGAAAGGCATGCGGTTGCATTACCTATCTGTATCAAAGTAGCAGTGGAAGAAACAGGTTGTGATATTTGAGACTGGTTGTACCGATCATATTCCTCATAAGACATAACCACTACCTTGTCTTTAGAGGACTGTGGAGTAGAATCAACAATAGAAGCCGTATTTGTGAACTGGAACTGCTGCCCTGGTCTCCCATGTAACTTGTAACAACATTTCTGAATATGACTAGGTTTGCCACAGTAATGACAAATTCGTGTAGTCCCCAAATTATTAGTAGATATGTGGGATTGTCCATAAAGATGCTGATGACCTTGACCTCTCTCTGTTCCTATGCCTTGGCCTCCTCCTCGGCCACCATGGCCACTATATCCACCACGGTTTCCTCCATCACTCCTATTACCACTACTAGTTCGAGTCTGGGACACAAGAGCTGAACTCCCCACCATAGATGTAGTATCTTGAGAAGACTCACAAGATACTCAAAGAAATCGATCAAACGTATCTGTGAGTGATGCAATATTCTCTCCTCCAAGAATTTGAGACCTAATAGTTTCATATTCAGAACTGAGGCCTCCTAAGAATCCCATTATGGCCAATTGTTCCCTCTGACATTGCATTTGTTGAACATCAGTTGAAATAGGGAGAACGGCATCCAACTCCTCATACATTCTCTTAAAGTCTACAAAGTACTGGGTAATAGAGTGTTCATTCCTTTCAGATCGATAAAACTCTTGCGATAGCTCATAAATCCGGGACAAATTATTTTGGCCAGAATATAACACATTCAAATACTCCCACAATTCTCTGACCGTATCAATTTGAGTTACCAGATCAACTACATTACTATCCATAGAATTTAGCATTTGCCCAAGAATACGTGCATCAACCGCATCCCAAGTTACATCATCCTTGGGCTTAGACTCAGTTAAGTGTCTATGTTGATTCCTGCTTGTCAAAGTAAGCTTCACAAATTTCTTCCATTGGTGAAAGTTTGAACTGCCCTTGAGCTTCTTATTAGTAATTCGATTAGACGAAGAGGAAATCACCTCAGTCATCACAGCATTGTTCTTCTCAAGATCAACTTCAACTATACTCTTTGAGGGATCATCCATTTTCCAAATAATGATAAGAAAATTCTGACCCTAGTGTCCTTCAAACAAATCAGCCTCAATAATTCAATAACCCAATATTACCACACAAAAATCTCCATAACCCTCATGAATGAAAGAAACCACCATACTTTGCAAATCAACAGACATAAAAAATAATGGTTGAGAGTAACAAATGACCACACTGTTCCAAGCAGCAAGCTATTTTGCTTCATTACAAGTCTCGAATTCACTTAAGAAATTAATAATCAGAAAAGCATCGAGTCTCTTTTGCTTTGCAATAACTTAAAAGCTCTAACCCAAAGCAAAAGCATCCTTTCCGATGAAAACACCTCAGAGCCCAAACTTGGTGTGGCATCAGTGCCTGTGCTTCGCGTTCCACTTGATAGTGTTGTCTTCCCTCATGCGAATCAAGTAAGTCAACGACCAAAATTTGCTCAGCAAGCCGCGTGAGACGCGAAGAAGCCGTGCGACCAAAATCAGCGACCCAGCGAGTGGCGTGGGTTACGCAATGGAGCCGCGTGAGGGTGCCGCACCAGCTGCACGAGCCGCTCAAGCTGCTTGAGCTGCACGAGCCACACGAGCCGTGTGAGCCGCACAAACCGCACGCTGGAGCCGCACGATAGCTCGATGAAAGGTCAGGAATGAGTTGTGCAAGGAAGAGAGAAAGAAAGAGACACTCGACAGTGACAAGCCACAGCGGCGACGGCCGACTGTTCCGGCGAGTCGGTGGCAGCGAGTGGCTGCTCTGTCGACTAGGGTTAAGCCCTAGGCTCTGATACCATGTGAGGGAAAACTAATTTTGTATTATTAAATAAAGTTATATATATATATATATAAACCTTAAAAGTGGTAAAGACTTGTTTAGCCTTCGTACTTCTAACATGTGAATTTGTAATAACATTCAACTATTAGATATGAAAATTCTATAGAATCTTGCACCTTTAATAGTCCTGATCACATGTAAGCTTTTCGTCTTTCTATATAATGCCATTGACATATCATTTTACGATTCTATTATAGCAATGTCAAATTTTTTGACAACTCTAAAAAAAAAATGACAATACATATGTATCCGTATTGTGAATTATATATTTTTCATCCCAAAAATTACCGATAGAGGTTCCTTCTAGTGGATTTTTCTTATTACTTGTCTCTATACGTTTCACAACATGAGTTCATGTACGACAATCCAACTATTTCGATTGGCTCGGTTCATATAACTCAAGTACGACCAAACATTCCTCTCGCGCGCAAAGTTTCTTTTTTTCTTTTTTTCTTTCCTTTTTTTGGTAAAAGATTCTTGCGTAAAGGTTGTCGTGCTTAACTTTAGGATCCTCCCTAGGGTGCGTTTGGTTCAGCATCTAATCTTGGTAGGCTTTTATAAAGCACCTAGCATTTTCCTAGAGCATCCTTTGGGTTCCACTCAAGGTGCGTTTGGGAAGACTTTTGGGGAAAGTCCTTGAGAAAATACAAAGGCCTTTGAGTCAAAGGTGTTTTTCAAAATGCCAGTAGCTTTGAGCCTTTGACGCACCTAACCCTCCACAAAAGTTGTGGCCATTGAGCAATCGTTTTCAGAATCCGAAGTGCCTTATGAGACTCGGCACATAAAAATAAAGCAAATGGACACCCATTTCTTTCATAATGCACTGGATGCTATTCCTCAAACACCAAACTACAATCAGACCACCACATACTCTAGTCTAGAAGGAAATAACCAGAATAATTTAGAATAATTTGGAGGGAAAATGGTAAATAAAAAAGAAAAATTATATTTTTAAAAATAAAAATAAAAAATATATTTTTAAAATAAAAAAATAAAAATTATTATTTTTTAAATAAAAAATAAAAAATATTTTTTAAAAATAAAAATTAATTAAAAATTTTATTTTCTAGAAAATAATTTTTAAAAAATTATAAAAATATCCATTAAATTTGTATTACATAAAAGTGTTTTAACAATATCTTTTTTAAAAAAAATCATAAAAATAAGTTTTCTTAGGTTTAGTTGAAGATTTTTCACGTTGCAGTTTTTCAGTTGCTTATTAATATGTTCACTTCATACAAGAGAAGCATGTGCATGGTCTAATTATTTATAAATATTTCAATTTATAAATTTTTTAAACATTTTTTTATTTTATTTACTATTTTTAAATTTTTAAATTTTCTTTTTTTATTTAATTTGAAATTTTAATCCAATTAGCATATAGCTTAAAGTGGGCGTGTGATTTTCTTAGAATATCAATGGGTTTTAGCAATACATGTTAGATCGGATATGGGTCGGGTATGGATAATTGGATTTACACTATATGAATATGGGTCAAAACGAGTTAAATATGTCAAATATGGATCGACCCATTTTTGACTTGACTCAAACTCGACCCGACCCACCCATTTGACGAGTCTATTCGTTGGTAGATTTTTGAAAGAGTTGATAGTTGTTAAAAAAAGAAAAAGAAAAGGTACTGTGCCTCCAATTTCAATGGTCCTTTGGCATTTTGCATTGGCTATAAGGCTCGTTCTCACGTGAGTTAGTGAGTTTTTGTACGGTGATGGTGTTGGGGATGTCAAATCTAGGTGCACACCATCAAAAAATAAAGTTGTCAGTATAGATGGAAATCCCAGCATGTGCTTATTACTAATGGTGCTGTGTGATTTGGAGATCGATTGCCGATCTTTTTGCTTGCATGTAGTTTCAAAATATGTTCTTGAATGATGAGCCTGTGATTGTCTTTGCCAATCATGCTGTAATGATAGGTTTTAATTTCTGGTTTTTGGTTTTGGAGCTCAGGCTTGGCTCGTCCTTGTGACGTTTGAAATTTCCTATCACGCATCATTTTCATAATGAATGAAAATTTTGTTTTGATAAAAAAATAAAATTTATTGGTCATCTTGTCATTCTTCCTTGGCCCTACAACTAAATAAAATTGGTACATTAATTGACAAATGAGGACTAATAAGTTTAAGAGCAAGAGCTGCCAATCCAAATAAAATGATAATGATAGATTGGACATGGAAATGGATGGGCCAGACGAATGTGCGTCAACAGTGGAGATCAAAAGGATTGTACTGAAAATGTTATCTGATTGTATTTCTATTCATTCATCGCAAAAAGGGAAAATTCTAAATAAGGTTATGAAGTGTCATCGTTTTCTTAAATAAGGATCTGAAGTGGTCAAATCGTCTCATATAAGGACCTTTGGTCGTTTGGTGACTATTCTAGTAATCGAAGAACGGGTAATTTGATAAAAAAAAATTGTAACTACATGTTTTTTAATTTTTTGATTATTTGATTATTTTTTTTTTTTTTTTTTTCCTTTTTTTCCTCTTCCCTCCCTCGGCCATGGCCGTTGATGGCTAGTGGAGGTCACCCACCTCAGGTGAGGATCGCCCTCACCGATGTCGGGCAAAGGTTTCCTTGCTTAAGCTGGGTGGGCAAGGGTGACCCTCACCAGATTAGGCGAAGGCAGCCCTCACCAATTCAGGCTAGGGTGACCATTGACTAACATTGGCGACCTCTGCCATGGCTGGTGGAGGAAGAGAAAAAAGAAAAAAAGAAAAAAAGGAAAGAAAAAGAAAAAAATAGAAATTTTTTTAAAAAAAAATAAAAGATTGAAATACCCTATAGTTTGGGAGGTTAGACCATTTTAAAAAATTGATATGACTAATTCATGTCCCTATCTGAAATAAAGTCTATTTCGAGCCCTTATTTGAAAAAAAAAAGAGGGTACCTTAAGCCCTCATTTGGAATTTTCCCTTGAAAAAACCATGTTGGCAACTATTGACCCTGTGGAAATAACCTTTGACCTGTATCAACCCTTTGATACTAGGTCATTAATTGGAGAGGCGAAGGTATTATGGAAATATAAAGTGAGGAGGAAGAAGAAGCTTACCTGAATTGCTTACTTAGATTTTAAAAGGAAAATTGTTCAAAAAATCATAAACCTATTATACGGTGATTAATTTAATCCTAAACTTTCCAATTATGTCAATGTAATCCTAAGTCTTTTGATAATTTGCTAAGTCAGTCCTAACCAATTTAATCCTAAATCTTTTGACATATTGTTAACTTAGTCTTAAACTTTTTAACAATTAGTCAATTTAGATATTCTGATCAATTTTGGCTGAAAATCATTGACGTTGTGATTTAGTCATTGTCGGTTGTTCTGTGTGGCACGGGCAGTAGGGGTGAGCGTGGTTCCCGAGTATAACCAGGAACCGAAGGGTTTCGGTTCGATTCCTAGTTCTAAAGGGACCGGTTCCGGTTCCCGGTTCCCTTTTTTGGGAATCGGTGGTTTCGGTTTCAATGGGATAGGAACCGGAACCGGAATATGTTAGGGCTGAAAAAAAAAGCCCCAAATCAGAAATGTCCCAAACAAGAAGACTAATTCTCTCTTCTCTGAGTCTCTTCCGTTCTTTGCCTTTGCTTGACGCCACCACTGCCGTTCGCCCTCGACGCCACCGCTGACCTCTGCTCACCGCTCGCCCTTGACGCCACCGCCGACCTTTGTTCGGCGAGCCATCGCTGACCTTTGCTTGATGCCACTGCCGCTCGCCCTCGATGCCACCGCCAACCTCTGCTCGGCGAGCCACCGCTGACCTCTGTTCGACGCCATCGCCGCTCGCCCTCGACACCACCGCTGACCTTTGCTCGGCAAGCCATCGCTGACCTTTGCTTTTGTGATGATTTAGTCTGTAAATCTCTAATATTCTTCTCATTTCTTGCAGCTAAGTAACTACTCCTCCTTTGAGGGCGTATTATATTGCAAGCCCCACTTTGATCAACTGTTTAAGATGACTGGCAGCTTGGATAAAAGTTTTGAAGGTGAATCTAATCTAGTGATTGTGACATCACCTAAGTCATCATCGCTTTGATGAACTACATCTGTACCCCTCTCTTTCTCGTCCAATCTATACTGCCTTCCTTCATCCCTAACCTTAGTACTAACTTGAATACCATCTCTTCCTTCTCCTATTTGGGTGCTCTTTCTGTTATCATCTTTGTTTTTAGTATCACTGTTGTATTTAATGTATACTTTCGCCACTTTTCCATGAAGATAATGGTACAAGATATCCCTAAAACCATTATCATCTTCTAAACTTTTTAAATCATCTCTCAAACCCTTCCTAGGAGCACAATACAACAACTTATGTACTTTACATGGCAAATAGGTTATTATATCCCTAACAAGTCTAATATAAGATGCATTCTTTATATCGACATAGATAGTGCCCTCATTTTTCTCATACTCCCACTCATTCTCCCCAATCATAAAATCCCTACCATAGTAAATAATGACAGCAACATAATTCTTATTATAAGCCATTTTTGCAATGAAGGAATAAAACAATTAACTTTTGGGACTACATACACAAAGGAAAACATAAAGAAGAGATGCACATGTCAGACTATTTATTGGAAAGATGCTCCCCATGACACTTAGAGGTCCCTACACTAACAAGATGCCCCTCACACAATAGCCACTTTGCTTATCTTGTTTTCCCTTAAAATATTGATCGACAAACAAAGGTCACCATGACAAGCACAGGTCTCCATGATACCCATTTCAACACTTCAATTTAAAAAAAAGTGACCAAAGGTCCTCACAATAATCACTTCGAGCCCTAAAATCACTATTGCACATCACATTTCACATCTGACCCCTAAAAATTGCCTTCGCCCATCATAATACTGTATCCAAATCCTAAATTACACATCACAGTAGTATAGAAGCCTTAATTTTCCTCACATCGAGCTCTAAATTGCTAATCCGAACCCCCATTAGGGTTCTAGCACCACATTTGAGCTCTAAATTGCATATTAGAGTACCATCCAACTCTTACATTTCCCAATTGACTCCTACATTTCCTTGTTAAGCCCCAAATCTACCATTAGAGCCCTAATAGACAAGTCCGAGCCCTAATTTTACCATAGGGAAGGGGGAGAAGAGGAAAAACCTGGGTGAGTGACGATGGCAAGCGATGACCTCTTAGTGAGCATGAATGGCGACTGTGAACAGCGACGAAAAGAAGGACATCAGTGTTAACATAAATGTGAACGGAGAGAAGAATGGCAATGGTTAGATTTGGTTAAATAAAAAAATAAGCTAAATGACATCCTTTAGCACTAAGAAACAATGACGTCATTTAGGTTCCTAAGCCAACGTGAATAGGGCGACATCGTTTTGTTGTTCACATGTACTTTATTTATTTATTTATAATTATTTGCCACCTTAGTAAAGCATATCGTTGGAAAACGCCATGTATGTAATTTGGCCGGATTTTTTCGCCATTTCGATTTTGACATTTAAGTGTTACTTTTCTAACTTTTGACACTTAAGTGTCATCCTGTGCCAAGGTTTGACACTCTAGGTTTTTGGGACTTACTTGTCGGGTTTATTCCTTTAAAATAATAAGTATTCTATTTTCATCCCTAAAGAAATAGGAATGCTCAAATCTCTGAATTATCTCTACCTAATAAGCAACCTCATCATTAGTCCAATTCCCTCTTCCATTGGAAATAAGAGCAGCCTGAGGAATGTACAACATTTCCATAATGAACTTGTCGAGGCCATTCCAAAGGCAATAGGAATATTGACATTTCTCAGTGAACTTGATTTATCACGAAATTATCTCAATGGTTCATCCTTAGAACTCTAGGAAATTTGAGTGATTTAGAATATCTTTACTTGGATTAGAACAACTAACTTTCCGGTCCTAAACCTTCGGAAGTTGGAGGAATGAGATCTCTCATATATTTCCAAATGATCAATGATTTGATGAGTCCTATCCCATCATCCATAGGGAAATTGAGCAATCTATATGCACTTACCCTTGAGAGCAATAAACTTTCTAGTCCTATCCCATCCACCATAGGTAACTTAAGCAATTTGGCCGCTCTTGGCCTTGACAGCAATAAACTTTTTGGTCCTATAACTTATTGAATAAGAAAGTTGGTAAATTTGGCTATGTTACTCCTTAGGAAGAACAATATCTCTAGCTCTATTCCTTCTAGTATAGGAAAGTTAAGCATGCTCATCCAATTGAACTTGTATCAAAATGACTTGTTAGGCTCTATTTCAAAAGAGAATGGAAGACTAAGACCCCATCAACTGCTTCTACATGAGAATAATTTTGGGGGCTTCCTTCCCACCAAGAGGAATAATCTCACATCTCTCAGAAACCTACAGCTATCTAATAACAACTTTATTGGCCAATTGCCACAAAAATATGCAGTGGCCAAGTTCTCGTATATTTTGGTGCATTGAACAATCACTTCGTTAGACTCGTCTTAAGAAGCTTGATAAATTGTTCAAGTTTATATAGAGTTAGACTCCAAAACAAATCGCTCAAAGGAAATATAACTGATGCTCTTGTGTGTGCCCCTACTTGTGTTACCTTGGGTTGAGCAATAATGAACTTTACAGTGAGCTACCACCGACATTGAGTCAATGTAGAAATTTGACTAGCTTGAAAATCTCCAAAACTCGAATTTTAGGCATTATACCCCTTGAGATCGGCAAGATGGGCCAATTACAAATACTTGACCTCTCTTCAAATAGTCTTGTTGGGAAAATTCCAAAAAGACTTGGGAAAACTCAAGTCTCTTCTAGAGTTTTCACTTGATGATATTCATCTTATAGGCTACATACCTCTAGAACTTGGAACGTCCGATATATCAATAATTAACATTGCTGGAAATAACCTCAATAGCTCAATTTCTAGACTACTTTGGGAGTCTTTGAAGCTTTAGTTTTTGAATTTCAGCAAAATTAATATTGATGGAAGTATTCCCATCGAGATCAGCAATCTTCAATCTTTTCAACTTCTCAATTTGAGCCATAATTTGCTTACAGGAGAAATACCTAGACAACTTGGGCTATTACCATAACGACCTCAATTTCGGGTCATGAGAATAGGGTTTCCTGATGAACTAAATCCAAGAGCCATCATTAGGATAGTTCACTCACTTGCTTAAGTGTCCCTAGAAGTTTGGGAACATCATTACTCTTAGATAAGTCACACGCCTAAAAGAAAGAAGGGAGGGAGAACAACTTGAAGAACAAGTTGTCTTGTAGATAAGCTTCCCCATTAAGTCCTTTGGAAGTTAGTCAATAAATGCAAGAGATGACTCGTGAACTTATGTGTCCTTAAGGATTGAGAACCATCATTGCCCAAAAGTAAGCCTTGGGAGTGAATCAATTATTACAAGATGAGTCACACACCCAAGGGGAACTCCTTGAAGATTAAGTTGTCTTGAAGACCAAGGTTAGACTTAATTATCTTTGGAAGCTAGTCATTCTATGAACCACAGTGAATCACAAGCTTATGTGTCCTTCTAGGCTTAAGTTATAATGGCACTAATATAAGACTTGGAAGATAAGTTTTAGGGATAAGTGTTGTGGAAGTCCTAAAATTTATCACGAAAATGCAATTAAGTCTTAAAACTTACAAAAAGTGTAATCAAGTTCTAAAACTTATTAAATTGTTTCAATCGAGTCCTAAAGTTAACACTGTTAGCATTTTCCGTTAAAAATGCTGACGTGGCATTTTAAATAATTTTTTTTTATTTTCCATGTGGATTTTTTAATTATTTTTTATTCAATTTTTAAAAAAAATTTTAAAAAAAAAAAGAAAAGTTAAAATTTATTTTTAAAAATTGTTTAAAAAAAAAATAACATCAACAGCTCCTCCCCGTTGCCGCCGCCACTGCCGCCCATCGACGGAGGGGTTGGGGACCATCGCCGGCCCCGGGCGGGGGTGGCCGGCCCTTGCCCAACCAAGGTGAGGCCTCGTCGGCCCCAAGCGAGGGCGACGACCGTCGCCCAACTTGGGCGAGGCCTTGTCGGCCCTTGCTCAAGGTTGACAAGGCCTCGCCTGGGCGGGTGACGGTTGTCGGCGAGGCCTCACCTTGGCCAAGCGAGGGCTGGCCACCCCGTCCGGGCCGGCAACCGTAGCTGGCCCCTTTGGCGATGGGCGATAGCGGTGACGAGGGAGGAGCCGTTGATTTTATTTTTTTAAACAATTTTTAAAAATAAATTTTAACTTTTCTTTTTAGTTTTAAATCTATTTTTTTAAAAATTGAATAAAAATAATTAAAAAATCCACGTGGAAAATAAAAATTATTTAAAATGCCACGTTAGCATTTTTAACGGAAAATGCTAACGGTGTTAACTTTAGGACTCGATTGAAACAATTTGACAAGTTTTAGGACTTGATTGCACTTTTTGCAAGTTTTATGACTCAATTGCATTTTCGTAACAAATTTTAGGACTTCCGCAACACTTATCCCTAAGTTTTATCCAAGATCAAAGAGAGGAGTTACATGCCTATTTGAAGGGCAAAGAGATCAAATACCAAGTTGTCTTGAAGATCAAGATTGGGCTTAAATATTTTTGGAAGCTACTTATTTAATGCCATTTAATGCACTTTGATGAATCATAAGCTTATATGTTTCTCTAGCCTTAGGCCATCATGATTCTAATTTGAGACTTGGGAGTTAAGTTTCACCAAACTTAGATAACTTAGTGACATATTGTCTCATTTTCATGTTTAACTTATTCTTTAGAAGGGGACAAAAGAGAACACTCTAAAAGACCTGGCTTACCTTGGAGAGCAAGTTAGGGATAAGAACAAATCCAAACCTTATAATGGCATAAATCTAACCATTAAATGGGGGAGGGTGAGTCATGCACTTACATGTCACCTAATGGACATAGCCGTCATTAGAGTTATATTAAGACTTTGAGGAAGATTTTAGAGAGGCTAAACTTGGAGAACAAGTTTTGTTTAGGCATGTGATGAATATCTTAACCTAATGATTACACTAAATCTAAGCATTAAATGAAAGGGGTGAGATGTATGCTTGAGTGTCCTATGATAGAATAGGCCATTAGTACACCTAAACTAAGCCTTGGAGAGTGGGTTAGCCATTTCATCATTACGAATGTCATCCTAAGAGTCTAGTCTTGCCACCTTTTCCTCCATAGCCTTGCCACATTCTCAACCTAGGTTTGCCACCTAAAGAAATCCTATTGATCTAATTAGAAGGGTAAGGATAAGAGGCTTGCCTATAAATAGAGATACCCCTCCTCATTTCCTCACCATGCACACAGTTCCTCTCCATCTTTCTTACACCTTCACCCTCACCACTGACCCTCACTCTCACTCGGCAGCCCACTCTCTCCGCCCATGCTCTCTCGCGGTCATGCCACTTTTTGCCTGAATTTTGCCGCATTGCTTGCCCGCGTGTCACCATCCTTGAACTGTAGTAAGCATAATTCATAACCCTTGGCTAGAGCGATATGCTACATTGTTGAGTTTAGTCGTATGCTTATCTGTTGTTTACATGTTGTGGGTCCATTTGTATGGTTTGCTCATACGTTAGTTGATTCATGCTTGAGACACAAAAAAGTCTCAATTGGTCTTGAACCGGTGCTAAGATGTGACAGACTAAGTCTTGCTTGGCCATGGATCGATATTGAGACGTATCGATTCAAGCTTCGTTTGGTGAAGGGTCAACATCTAGACGGGTTGGTTCAAGCCATACATCCTAAGTCATGCCTGGTATATTACGTAGTTGCGGTATTGTAATATATGACTCACATTTGTATGAGCATGCCCTTGGGTCTTGTATGTGTAAGTTAAGATGGAAGATAATAAATCGGTTTGTGCAACACATCATATGTGATCACTAAATGAAAGAAGAAGACTATCGTCCAATAGCACTGGTGGTGATGCCTCATTCGAAAGAACATGATACCCCAGTTGAGCCAGAATGCTTGAGTTGAGCTCGGATGCCTTTGGTGAACTAGTACCAAGATGCCTCGATTGAGCCGAGATGCCATGGTTGAACCAGGATGTCTAGATTGAAATTAGATGCCCTGGTTAAGCCAAGATATATATTAATGAATCTTTTATGCATGTCGGTATGTTTATTACTATGTGACTTATAATGTTCATAGATAAATCGAAGGTAAGTATGCAGGAAAGTTATGTCGAAGGGACACAAATGCATAGTCGAGATGAAGCAGTAATATTGCTATCAATCTACGATTGATATTGTAATATGAGTACTATACATGCTAGATTCGATGATGACATGTCATCCTAGTAGAAGATTAATGGTTTTTATTTACCGAGTTGGACTCACTCCTTGTTTTTCAGACTTGTAGGCATGGAAGCCACAACCAATTTTGGAAGCTGTAGTCATGCTAGAGGAGATAGGAATTCCCTTGACCTACACGGATATATAAAGATGATGTGAAAAGGAGAGGCCTGTAGAAAGGGTTTGTAAAACATACTGATGTAACACAAGAAGTAGTGTGTTTGTAAAGTGTTTTTTCCTAGCTAATTGTTGTCGTGTACAAGTGCTTGATATATGTATGCTTCTGCATGCTCGTAAAAAAAAAAAAAAGATAAAAGAAACGGGATGGTGATGCGCTTGGGATGTTGCAACAATAACTCCACGACCTAGAGTCGGGTCGTTACAATTACATAGATTGAAAATACTAAAATCTCTCAAACAATCAGCTCTTGAGTTTAATTGTGTTGACCTTTGATGACATGATAAGCTTGACATCCATAGACATATCGTATAATGAGTTAGACTATCCTTTTTCAAACATTCTAGCCTTTTGTAATGTTACAATTGAAGTTGTGAGGGGGAACAAATGTTTTTTTTTTTTTGGTCGAAAGGGGGAACAAATGTTTGTGTGGAGTTATTGCTAGTCTTAACCCTTGTCTAGGAAAAATGCTAAAAGGCAAGAACAAAAGCAAAAAGTTGCTGCTAATTTTGATTCCTACTTCTTCTTTCTTTCACGACATTTTGATTCCTACTTTAGGTTACCTACTTTCTTAGTTTTTTGCTGTGGGAATTTTAGGTATTATATGTTGAAGAGTATTGGAGGCTACTTCGATTTGATGGAATCAATGAAAACCTATGGGTAATATTAAGCTTTGACGGAAGAATAGTGTATGAAAGCATTATAGAAGCCACAGAGAAGTTTGATGCCAAATATTGCATTGGTGTGGGAGGAAATGGGAGTGTTTACATGATCCAGTTGCAAACAGGTGAGACTGTTGTGGTAAAGAAATTTAACTAAGTAGTGGAAGTCCAAATTGCTAGGTGAAAAGCATTTGAAAGGGAGATTCATTATCTAATGGAATCTTGGCCTCGAAATATTGTCAAGCTATATGGCCTTTGCTCAAGTTCTTGATATTCATTTTTAGTGTACAAGTTCTTGCAATCTGGCAACTTGAAGGATGTATTGAATGATGAAAAGAGTATAATAGCATTTCACTAGAATAAGAGAGTGAATGTTGTTAAATATATGGCTTATGCTTCGTCTTACATGCACCATGAATGCTCTCCTATGATAATTTGGCAAGACGTATCAAGCAAGAACATTTTAGTGGATGAAAAATATGAAGCTCATATCTTTAATTTTGGCAAGGCTAAGGTTCTACAACCTTGTTCGGACTTCCTTTGCAGGCACCTTTGGATATGCAGCTCTAGGTTAGTCGGTTTCTTCAATAACAAATAATCAATTGAATAGTATTAATAAGATTTTGGCCAACAAAAGATAGCATCAATAAGAAATAGAAAAAAAATTGTCGGTTCCTCTCTATAGAGCTCACATACACGATGAAGATGAAGAAGTGTGATGTTTAAGCTTTGGAGGGGTGACGTTGGAAATAATCATAGGGAGACATCTGGACGATCTCATATCATCACTGGCATCCTCATCTTCATCATCATCAAGCAAATCAACAACTTCACGTTGGCTACTAAAACAAGTCTTAGATTAAAGAATTCCATTTCCAAAAGGTGATGTACTAGGGAAAGTGGGCCTTCATTGTGAAGATGACATTTTCGTGCTTAAGTGCAAAACCAGAGCATCATCCAAGTATGCAACAAGTGTCTCAAGGGATATTGGCACATAGTTCGATCATGATAGACGCATCGGAGGACATAAAATTGGAAGTGCTATTTGATCCCGGGTGCTTCCCTTATCGATATTATGGTCTTTCTGTTGCAGCTTGCGTAGCAAGTTATCTCTTCTTTTTTTTTTTTTTCTCTTACAAACATTAGATGTACTATTTCACTTAACTTCTCTCTTTAATATAAAATACACATAAGTATGCCATCTTCAATAAAATTTCCGTCTCCTGCAGATTTGCTAAACTTACGAACAATTCTTGATCTTTCAAAGTGAACGGGGTTATACACGTATAAAAGACATGATGTATTATATTTATGTAAAACCACTTTGTTTGTAAACTTATTTTATATCTTTTATTTAGTCAATTAACGATATAACATGTCGAGAATCATTTATACGTTTCAAAATACGATCCTATCTTTTTATCTTTGTGAAAACAAATGTAATATATTGTTATTTCTCATTAGATAACATTAATTAGTAATAAAGTTCGACTATTAGATATGACATTTGTATGAAATCTTATTCTTGTATTAGTCCCATTATAGCATGTAAGTAATTCTCGTTTATAGATAACACAATCGAGGTAAAATCATGATAGCATCGTTTTACGACTTTATCATGACAACCCCAAATCCTTTCGACATACTTATGAGAGAAAAACGATGATATATACATATCGGTACCCTGAATTATATAATTTCTGTCTGGCATGTTATTGACAGAGGTTCCATCTAGCAGAATTTCGTAACTGTAACTCGAGTACGACATAACGTTCTGTGCTCGCGCAAAGGTTCTTGTGCTTAATTTCATGATCCTCCCTTATCTTGGTAGAGGCTTTTGCAAAGCACCACGTATTTTCCCCAGACCATCCTTTGGGTTCCACTTAATAGCTTTCGGACATACCTAACCAATTTATCTTGTGTAAAACGAGTCCTCAGAGGCACAGTTAGTATTTCACCTACTATTCGTTCGTCAAAAAGAGCTCTGAGCAATTTATCCATTCCACTTATCCTCCTCACATCAAATCAGCAGGCTACTATAATTGGATCGCTTAAGTTAAGCTGACCCTCCGGTAGCGTCATCTATCTTCACGAATTTTGATAATTTCTGATTTTCAACTGACCACATAATTGATTTCGATATCAATTCTCTGTCTATCAAAATGCTCTGTCAACCTCAGGAGGGGCCAGACCCCTGTCATCTTGCCAAAAGGATCCATAAGGAAAATGAATTCCTTTTATAACTAGGCTCCATAAGATTCTTAGTTATGTGCTAATTTCCATGCTTGTTTGCGAGCATAACTTTATTGAAGGATATCAAGTCCTTGAAGCCCATTCCTCCTTTTTTCTGATTTTAAACATCTTTCATCTTTTCCAATGACGGCTGGATCTCGATTCACTATTTTTTCACTAGGTATCTAGTAACCTTCTTTTCCTTCCACCCCTCTTGTTTCATATTTACTCTTGCTAATATCCATGCATATATTTTTTTTCTTGGAAGCACCCTAACGATTTTGATTGGCTCAGTTCATGTAACTTGAGTACCACAAATCATTCTGTTCTCACGCGAAGGTTCTTAAGCATAATTTCATTATGCTTAATTTCACGCAAAGCTCCTGTAAAGCACCATGCATTTTCCCAGAGCATCCTTTGAGTTCCACTCAATAGCTTTTGGACTCACCTAACCACACCCCCCACCACAAAACAGACGCCGAAGTATTTTCAGATTTGGATTTCAAAATTGGCAACTTAAAGACAAGGACCGAAGAAATTGACCTCAAAAGCTTTTGCTTTTTTCTTCTTTTCCCTTTTATTCTTATAGTATTTTCTTATGAAAAAAATAATAATTTCCTCATCTCAACGTCTTATTGGGGCGGTACGATTTTCAACAAAACCGTGGAAAAATCACGTAATTATTAAAATACTAAAGTGGAGCAATCGCTTTCAGAATCCGAAGTGCTCCACATGTCACAGCACATGAGCAAAGCAATAGAAATAAAGCCATTTGGACACATCCCATTATCTTTATGATCACCACGATAGTCCACTTTCTTTAGTCACTAAAATTACAACAACCCCACGCTTACTCTATAAGTCTAGAAGATTAAAATTATAATAGTTTAGATCGCTAACGTGCCGATCGCAACGGTACCCGACAAAAGACGCGTTTCTGTCGTACAATCTAGGCCTCGGACTCTGTAACCGTAGACATTACTCCACCGTGTTTATGGATAAAATATTTGGCGCTGGAGAAGTAGGACGAAAATGAAAGTGATCATCCGATGCACGCTGGAAAAAAAATTATAAGTGAAATCGGTCGGATATTTGAAAACCCTTTGGATCTCGTATTATTTGTTGGATTGTGCTAGCTAGGAAGATACTGTTTTTCAAATTTGTATTACTAATTTAATTTGGTGATAATATTATCTAGGAGACCGGTCTTGACTTTGCATAACGACTATTTTTGTAAAGTATTGGGTTGATGCCTGACAGGGTGTTTCCCTCTTTTTAGGGCTTTGGGTTCCAACTGCTTCCATGTGCTTTTGAATTAAATTTCGAGCCAAGATGATGTTGTACAGTCACATTATTGGCAACATAAAATCAATGTGGTTGTTAAGAACAGAGCGTACTTGGACAGGTTAATAAAAATAACTCAGAAGATATTGGAGCGCACGGGGGTTAAAATAATTTATAAAAAAACTGATGATGAATAACGAGTGGAGTGTTGAAATATCATAAATCACTTGACGATCGAATTCGTATATTTTCTCTATATGTATGGTTTCCCTCCATTTATTTATTTTTGTTATTGGACTTTTGATATGTCTATAGTGGCGCCAATATTGGTGCCAATGACAACTATGAAAGCACGCAATTTAATCGTTATAGTTTGATCTTTTCCATTCCATGAAGGGATGGAATCAAGCTATGTAAAATCAGACATCAACCTGCATGCAACGTGCACAACGTGATCGGCAACAAGGCTTCTCGAGGATGATAATGGACGAGGAGTTGAGCACTGATCAAAGCGACTCTCAAACAACCTAAGAACTACAACGTATCATCCTCCGTCCACCAACCCATACGCACCGAGCGTTCGACGAAATGCACAAACGGACGCCGGGAACGTTTTCACACTCTCACCACTAGTAGCATTACACTCCACGACGTCGGAAACCCGTTCTGACTTTCATCGCGCCAGCGTCGCCCACAAGATACGGACAGTCAAGGCAGGGCCATCCCGGCGGACAAATGCAAGGCGTCATGGCTGGAAAACTGGGTTCCAGACAGACAGATGTTCCCTCTGCTTCATTCGAACGCCGCCGCTGTCTCAAGCCTTTTCGCGCACGCAACGCCACCCCTCCCAGCAATTCGCGCCTCCCGCGTGGGTGGAATTAGGTTCGGAGGACCGCCGCCCACCGTCCATTCCACAGCCCGTGCGCCCAGCTAATACGCGGCTCCAACTCCGTCGCGGTGGGCTGAAAAACAAAACTCCAAACCCTCCTCGAATTTCCCATCGAGTTGTCGCCCAATAATTAACCCATCTGCCACCACGTGATCAAAGCCCGCAACGTCTTCCCCGAAATTTCCCACGCTCGGTCCCTCTACTTACGTGTTATTCTGCCCCTGCCTCCTTTAATGTTCATGCGCAACTTCTAATGAGGTGCGATCCGACGTCATTCGAGGACCATCCATAAGGTGATTTGACTTGATCTCAACCCATGCTGAAGTCACACTATGAATCCGACTTTCGCTATATTTGACTTACTGCATATTTGGCTGTTGCGACCGAGACTAGATTAGCCGGGTATTTCAGGAGATCCGAAAACGCTTGACCTTGTAAAACTTTGATGTGCCGGGTGTCCTAAATTGAAATGAAATTTCCAAACCGCGAGGGTATCGAAGAAAAAGAAGATAATGGAGGGACCGGAATGAAAATACACAGAAAAGGGCAAAGGGTCAGGTGGACTTCCCCCTCAGCTTCCGGTCTCTCTCTAGAACCGACTCGCCAAAATCCGTACTCTCTCTCTCTCTCTCTCTCTCTATATATTTTTGAACTCCAGTTCAGTTGCTGTCTACCCTACTTCGCCCCGATCATCTCTCGCTCACTCTCTCTCTACTTTCTCTCTCTACCCGCGCAGCTGCGACACGACTACTGTGAGCGATGGCGAGCTCGAGCTTCGCATGCCTCTTGCTCTTCGCCCTCTTGGCCGCCTCCGCCCTCGCTCAGTCCCCGGTGCCTTCCCCGTCGAAGTCCCCCGCCGCCGCCCCGACCAAGTCCCCGCCGTCGGCCGCCCCGGCCCCGTCCCCGGTGGCCACCCCGCCGGCCCCCACGCCGGCCCCCACGCCCTCCACGCCGGCCCCGGCCCCCGCGCCCTCGACCCCGAAGGCCCCGTCTCCGTCCCCGTCCTCCGGCGCGTCCCCGCCGTCTCCTCCGGTCTCGGGGCCCGGACCGGCTAGCACCGGGCCTGCCCCTGCTGCCGCCACGCCGACCACGCCGGCCACGCCTGGCAACAACGGCCCGGCCTCTCTGGACAGAGTCGCGATCGCCGGATCCATGGCCGCCGCGGTGGTGGCCGGCGCGCTGTTGATGTAGATGTAGATTTGGGGAGATCGGCTTCGATTTGGAGATAAGTAGGTGTTTTAGGCTCGACTTTAGTTCTTTTGATTTTGTAGCCTCTTCTTTTTAGTAATTTGTTCCTCATTTATTGCCTGTTTTTGCTTTACTTTGTGGTGGTGGAGGCCGACGATTTCATCAGCAGTAGACTTGGGGGGATTTGATTGGTTTTTACTGTTTCTATGATTGTTATTATGATCACCTCGGATTGATTATTTTTTGGCTTGTTTCCCTCGGTCACATGATGATGGTGCTAGATGATGATGATGTTTACTTATGCAAATCTTGTATCTGGCGGTGATATCCGTGATGGATGAGTTCGGTCGTCAATGATTGATGCGTTTCTACGGTAAAATCTTTATCTTTCCTTCTCCCCTGTCGGGGAAGCTCTGCGATCGATTAGGGAGCGAGCGAGTTCAATGCTGGAAAGCTTCCTGATTAAGGAGGAGCGGAGCGTAGTTGGTGAAGGACTTGAGAAGTGAGAGTGCGGAAAATCGGTGCGCGATCGAGGGGCGTTTTCGTCTTTTCGTTGGATGTTGGGGACAGCTGTTGGGAGTCTCCTTTTGGAGGGGCGGTGGAGGGGGAAGGGGACGTGCTGCGACGCCGTTTCGGGGGAATTATTCAGGGGGATTCTGCTTCTTTTTGTTGGGAGCCAGCTAATTTTTCAATTATTTATAGGTTTTGCTTTCGGGGTCTTTTTGTTAAAGTGATGGTGGGGAAAAGGGGCGGGGGTCACGTGATTACCAACTGTAAGGAAGTAAGGAAGTGAGGAGGGGGAGCACATGGGTGTCTGCCACGCCGCCCATGTGATCGTGACGTACGGGAGACAGAGAGACACATTAACATTTTTTTATTTATCGGTCGAAAAAGAGAGATTAAGGTTGAAAGGAGGAATCTGTTGACGTGGCCGAGACTCCCGTCTTTAGTTCAGGTCTTTTGCTATTTGGTGATTATTTAATATCGGACTTAGGGCCGTTTAGTTCAACTCTAAACTTTGGAGAAATGGGTTTATATTTTTCTAAATATCTTTGAACGAATGGGCATTTTGTAAAGGCACGAGTGTTTAGATATTATTTTTTGTGTATATTTTGCAAAGCAACTTTAAGGTGAAAAGAAAAAAAAAAAAAAAGGAGGAGAAACAGCTGCGTGCGGAGAGGAAAATCGTGGGAGGGGGAGGGGGAGGCGGCTGGTGGTGGCGATGTGGGGCGGCTCGCCTCAGGTCACTGACCTTAGGCGATGCCCGACCCGGGTGGTGTCGCTGGGGTCGCTCGACCCAGGTGATGCTTGAGGTCGCCCGACCTCAAGTCACCTCGCCTGGGTTGCTCGACCTCGGGCGGCGGCGCTTGGGTCGCGCAACCTAAGTGATGCTCGAGGTCGCCCAACCTCGAGTCACCTCGCCTGAGGTCGCACAACCTTAGGCGAGGCTTCCCGGTGGCTAGATCTAACCCCTCGGCGGCCAGATCTAGCCGCTCACGGCTGGGCTTCATGATGGAGCACTAAGTCCAAATTCAAGGAAGAAGACGATGAATAGTATTTTTTGAGAGCAAAAGAGGAAAACATAATTATCAATGAGAGCAATATTGAAAAGAAAAACAGCTCATTAAATCCTATATTAGTATTTCAAAAATGTTGAAAGCCTAAAGCAATGCCTAATATTTTTCCTAAGAGGTTTTGGGGGTTCAAAGTCTCTTGAGAATGCTAAATCAAACGGGGCCTTAATAGATTTTTGCATTTGGAGTACAAGCTCACCTAATTTCGAATCGAGCTCAAGTCGTTCGGCTATCATGTGGAGACGAGCTTGAGCTGATCGAGCTTTTTATCATTTTGGGAGAATACTTGACCATGATAAAAGTAAGTAGACATAGTTACCTCTCCACTTCCAATAGTATTCTTATGTCTATATGAGATTTAGCTCAGATACATTAGTAGTGCGGAAGTCCAAGTCGAGTCGAGTTTGAGAGTATAGATAATCTTATTTAGTTGAGCTTGAGAAGAAAACTGAGTTTTAACAATGTATCTAATAATTTTGGCTTGAGTGCGCCCCCTATTTAAGTAGGAATTATTGCGTAACAGTTAGGGTAGTTTTATAATTCATCATAAGCTTATCGGGCTGTTAAACAAATTTTACATTATCCTATACGTTAAATCTGATCGAGGACGAGGTTGGGGCATGGCAGGTTGTGCGTTGAGCCTAAAAGTCCTCATTCAAACTTTGCTCGTAATTAAAAGTGCATGCTTTCTTTGTAAAATAAGGAAGATTCCGCTCGATTGTGCTTTAAGCATTGTGGGCTCGGGTAGGCGGGGTGAGCCGCCCTCCCACGGTCAAGTCTTTAGAGGGTCCCAAATCCGGTTTTGCACCCTGCCAAAGCTCGAATTGTTAAGGACGGAATGGATTGATCATTTGATTTAAATTCGCACGCCTTTTATTTTAATTCGAGCTTGAATGATTATGTACTTGCTCCCTCTTGAAATAATTTTCGAGAGTCCAGATATGTTTGTTGTGGTCCCCATGTTATTGATTGCGCCATTGAAAAAGTGCAGCAGCACTCGTTCTCAAGGGGAAAATGATGGTTGAGGAAATTTCCTAGTCATTGCAAACCATCATATCATAATGGAGTGAAGGGCATATTCTTTTTTTTTTCTTACATTTTCTTTTTTGAGTGAATTGAGGAATCTGATTCCAGATTCCTCATAAGTGTGATCCACGTGGTCCGGTGGTCATCTCTAGAGAGGGCTGAAAAAGTGGCAGTGGGCCAGCAAATCGCTTTGTGACTCGACAGAAGAGAAGGGGATTCGTCGACGGCCGAAGGCTTCTAAAATAACACCTCCAAAAGGGATAATTCACTACTGACACATTTATTTCTGGAATCCTTGAATTGGCTCACAGACGAAGTTACGCCATTTTTATCGATTCGATTAATCAACTTTCCAAAATGTTATTTAGAATTTACTTGCTCGAACATACTACGCAGAGATAAAAAAGCAGCTGGGACCCCATGATTAGCATAGCTGATTGGGAGATGTCGGGAAATTTTTAGTTCAAAAAACTAATTGTCGCCTAAATAAATTCGGTCAACTGTGTGAAAGCTACTTTAAATCAGGGTCATTTATAAGAGTCAGATGCATGGACCTAAACCATTCATGAGACTTGTAGGGTATGTTTGTACCTAGAGATAATCAAATACATAAAAACTTTGATAATTGAAGCAAGAAGAATGTTTCACATGACACAACAGAAACGATCAACAAAGAGGGATCAATCAATTCACAAGACGTGCGAACGTGCAACTCACCTACAAGTGCCATTACTCTTGTTAGGATTACTATCGAAATTAATGTCCAATTCAATTAACAATGAACAGATAATCAATAAATAGTACAATAGCCTTGAGCCAAATACCTAATCGAATAACTCCTAAAAAGATGTAGAAGTATTTCTACTGAATCATAGGGAAAGTATCTAAAACCTAATCAAGTAATTATTGAAAAAAGTAATTGGAATCACTTTAAATATTCAAATAAAGCTAATAAAATTACAAACTTGGATAATTCTCGGGTCCCACGTCAGAAACGAAATGAAATTGCAAATTTGGATGAAATGCTAAAAAAGAAATTAACTACCCCACAAACTCTACTTTCCACCAAATTTCTAAGTTTCTTGCTGCCATTACTTCCAAATTCAATTTTAATTTGAAATCAGTTTCTTGTTTGCCACCCCGAAAACGGCTTAGCCGGTCTGGTGGCTGGAAAGAGTACCGTTGATCGCATGGCATTTGGTGTCCTGTGTGCCCCTGGCGGCTCTTGAAAATTTAAAGGACTGAGAGCCGTCTGCATCCGTTCATACTTATAACCATATCGAGTCTTCAAGGTGAATAGTCTGTGATCGATAGACCAAATGATGGTTCTGTAACCTCGGGGAAAACTCTATAGATTGGCATCCGCTAACATCTAAATCCCAAATTATGTATGGTTCAGCCTCGAATTCTCCGACGAATTTCAGTCTTTACCTTGAAAATCACAATCTAAATTCATTGCAGTCACGTCCGACCATCTGTAAACAGATGTGAACCTGGCAAGACCACCTTGTTCGTCTTCAATATCATTCGCTTGCCTAGGCTTGGCCCATCGTATGCTACGTGAAGGCCTTAATCCCATGTTCCAAGGTCCAAGGGCCCAATGCTACTGAAGTGTCCTCAAGGAAACAGTATTGCAATTGCATCGTGCCTTGTGAGACATTTCAAATTAAGTGCTAGGAGCTTGCCTAAATTGGCATTGTCACGTCAATTTATAGACGAAATGTTTATAAATAAAGAATCGAGTTACATCAAAATTAAGAGATATGGCTTTTCTTAAGTTAGGGAAGGTAAACTGGCTAACTTTAATGCTGCCGAAATAAGTGACTGAACACCACAATAAATAGGATATCAGTATAAACAATAATTTATATTGACGTGATTTGGTTTGTTAGACCTATATTCATTAAGAGAGCAGCACGGGATTTTACTATAAATTGAGCGATACGATTAGATTACAAAACCCACTCAAATCTCTCAAATACTCTTCTTTTTTTTTTTTTTGGTAACCGATGACTCCACCACGGACCCTCCATGCTCGAACGGCTCTTGAGGGCCGGGCCCTTATACCTCGGAGGAGACTAACCCAGCAACCCACCGCCAGAACCCCCACTTAAATCACTAGAAACTGCGGGTTTCGAACTCTCGACTTCTGTGATGAGGAAGGGACTCTCAATCAACGCAGTTACCCACGGATGTGTTCTCTCAAATACTCTTGATGTTTCCTAACTCCAAATAACTATAGGAAATTAGTCATTATAATTTCTAGGAAAATAAAAAGTCAATTTTACAAAGAAATATGCAAAATCTTAGCACAAGAATTAATTGGCTTCAACACACTTTGAATCTCCAAAGAAATTCTCCAACTGGGTGCAATTTACGTGTCGCTGCTACACGTGCACACAAGGCATATCAAACCCACGAATTCAGCACATAAAACCGAACTTGCACGTGAAGAATCCAAAATGGACATAATAATCTCGTACCTTCGCGTGCGAGGCCTCCAGACACTTGATTTCATCTCATGTTTCATCCAATTGGTGCAAACTGGAGACACGTTCTAATATAATAAATCTCAAATTTAGCTTGAGTTTGATCCAAGTGACGACCACTTCTCTAGAAGCTAAACTTGTTGCTACTATTCTCGCAAAACCTTTCATGGACTCCTCAATCATTAGAGACATCTTCCAAGTTCATATCACGCTAAAACTTTGTGATAGATGTGAACCTCAACAGAATGATAATTCCAGGTGTACCTTTAGCTACTGGACAAAGCTTTTTGGACAGAGTCCTCTACTATAAATAAAGCAAAACTAGTTTTAATATCAATATTGGTCGAACTTAGTAATTACAACAATCATTGGCTTTGCAAAGTAGGCCTCATTACGAGCCCCACATGTGTTGATTATGGTGCTTATCACCTATTGCCTCTAGAATTTGTCATCGCAACTCCATCTTGATCTGTATACTATCCAAATCAGTATTAACATTGCCACAATTGCTCCTACCGAGAAACAGTGGAGACTCATCAAATGTAATTGTTTTGATGATGTTAGAAGAATTTAATTTTGAATGTCACGAGCTGTCGTCTTGCTTCCCTTGTGCATACTCAAAAAACATGCACTTTCTTGCTTCAGTGTTGTCACCATGCACTTGTTTTGGAGCCAGCTCCGACTTTTGTACTACTGAAATTGCCTATGTACCCAGGACAACTTCACATGTAATGTGTAATTCGAGACTATAGAAAAGATTTGTAACGCTGGTCAAGTGTTGTTTGTAGTTCGATTTTAGGGTGTATTTTTCTGTTGTGATTTGGCTTGGTGGGCGATTATGATTGGACTAAAGGTCTGGCGGAATTCGCAAAATGATTCAAAATTAAGCTTTTAATGAGACACATGTCGTTTCTGATACCAACCGAATAATTTACAATACTCCCACGCCTTATGTTCGCATCTCGTACGACCAACTACTTAACGATGAATTGCAATTACAGTAAAGTAAAGTCAACAAAAAATCAAATCGAAATTCAAAGCAATAGAACCACAAATACTATAATGAGATGACAAAGTGCACTGCCCCTATCCTGGCAAATCACGAAAGAAAAGCCAACTCATACAAACAGACCAGACTAGCCATCACCAATGCCACGACCGGCGACACAATATTTTCGGAGCTGGACTTTGGCGTGACGGAAGTGGTCGTGGTGGTGGGAGTGGAGGGGGTCGTGGTGGTGGTCGAAGGCGGCGATGGGGTGGTGGTGGTGGCAGGGGAGCCCCCGGAGGTCGGAGGCGTGGCGGTTGGTGACGACCCGGCTTTCACGCTGACGGCGAGCTTCATGCCGCTGCTGCAGTGGCCGGCTGCCCCGCAGATGAAGTAGTGGGTTGCGGCGGTCTTGAGGGGAATGGTGGTGGCACCGCTGCTGTCGGTGCTGATGACGTTCGCGGCGGTGCACGCGTCGTAGTCGCTCTTGCTCACCTCGTCCACGGTGTGGCCTCCTCCGTAGTTGAACACTGTCGCGTGAATTTGAGTCTAGAGAATTAGCAACAAGAAAGCAAAAAATCACCATGTCCTAGGAATCCTAGAGCACTAACCGAGGCTGTCGCCGACCAAGAAGGTCTTGCCGCTCGTCCAAGTGGTGTAGTCCGTCCCCATCGCCCAACCCGTCGTGTCACCCACCGTGTAAACCGTCGCCAAACTTGGTAACACCAGCTGCAGCAGTACAGTCGCACCAAGCATCAAAAGACCAGCTCCTGCCATCTTATGTTTATGTCTTCTGAGAGAGAGAGAGAGAGAGTAATTGTTGAGTTTCGATGGAATGCCGTCCGGGTTTTTGATCTTATATAAAACGAGATGGTACGAAGGAATTGGGGCCGGAGTTGGTAATGTTTGGTCTACTTAATCACATCATGATGGCGCAGTTTTCGAAAGGAACTCAATAATTTCTCACCTAATGCCCCTAGGCCCAAAAAACAGATAGGTCTCATCTCTTTCTTTAGCCTCTTTTGTCCGTTTGTATGATGATGTCCGGTCCATTTCGATCGGCTAAAAGATTTACCGATAACCATCATAGTCCAGAGAATGATCACAAAGCTTTAAAGTTAATCATGTCACTAATTTTCTTGACGCATAAGAACCAACCCATTCGTCATTGCCATGAGAGCAATTTGACGCTAGTAAAGCTCACCAATTAAAACCTAGTCGTCATGTTGTACGAGTACTTAAATTCTACTCAAAGCCTCAAAGAAACATTAAAGGTAAATGAATTGGTGAGCTTTTCTTTGTTTGAATTACCACTATTATTTTTGGGAATGTTGGATTAGTGAGCTGTTGAGCCCTTGGGAACGGGACTCCTCCCATAAGAGGGATGCGATGTCATTGGCACCATTACTGATTAAGGTTAATGAAATCGATGCAAATTATGTCCCAGATATATCAATGCCCATTAAAAGAGAACTACCAATCTCAAAAGTAGACACGAATTCCTCATTTTTGGACTCAAACACCTTTGATAAGTCCTAATAACTACAGTACTCTTTAACATATCCCTCATATTAGAATGTCGGGGAAACGGCCTTCCTTAACAATAAATCAAGTGGATTAACCGAGATTTTTTGGCTTATATCTATGATTAGTGAGCTACGGTAATGACATGCTTGCAGTACTCGCACGGTTTCAACGTTCAGGAAGTTGCTTAAATTGTCATCAATTGCTTGGGGAATTACGCGCTACGCTCCAATAAGTTGGAAACTGAAAATCAAAACCAAAGTAGGTAAGTGGCGACAAGCGGATCAATCCTTCTGGAGAGGCATGATAAGTGGGAGACGCAAAGGATCTCATTGCTTCAGTTTGAAGCATAGAATTACACGATCTTGACATCAGAGTTCAGACAAATGGGGGAAGACATTACTACCACATGTCAACAGCGGGATCATGTAGCATGATTTGATCCCCCTTTTCCACCAAACCACGATCGCAACCATCCACCTAAAAGGAGATAAAAAGGGGTCGTCACGGACATCGATTTTTACCTGCAATGGGGCGGTGCAGGGATCGAACCGAGAAGCGGAATTACGGGACAAAACGGGTAACGCCCACATGGCCAAGCTCTGAGAAAGTGAGAACATACTGATGAATAATGATGTTCACTTTCGATCGGATCGGACGAGAGATGGAGGAGAAGGGGGGTTGGTGATGACTTGGGGTTTGGTGGAGCGCATAATTGTGTGAAGGGTCCGGTTGATTTGGCCAACTGCTCGCTCACTCTTTCACGTGGGAATCTGTCTCAAAGACGTGTATACATACACCACCCATTTGTTTTCTAGAAAGGGTCTATATGAGGAATGATGAGTGATGACCCTTCTACATTTTGATTTTTTTAAAGGGAGAGAGAGAGAAACTTTGCTGCTTGTACCTTTTCATGAATGTCTTTTCGTTGGGGGGGATTCTTATTTTATACGGAACTTGGGTACGAAGGACCAAGGAGAGTTTAATCTAGAAGGACGTGAAGGAAGAAGGGGGTAACAACACGCAATCGCAATTCGCATTCAAAGAGACGAAAGCTGGGTAGTTCCTTCACCAGTCATGAGACGAATTGTTGTTATTAATGTTCTTTGCGGTGGCTAAACATAGGGACGGCATATCGTGCATGGATGCGCTCGACATGTCTGACCATGAACCATGGACCTGCGCCTATTATATTGTCCTGAGCAATAACTGACCAACCTTGAATTGGTCGTTGGCCCTCCACAGAGCCTGAGCCTCATGAATCAATTCTTTTTTCATCTGACCAGACGAAACTATCATTGTTCGTTAACATGCAAGTCTATCACCATCGACCAGATCACAAGTTGTTGGCCCCTTCATTTGTTTATGCTAGCTCTGTATGAAAGCATGCGTTTCTCTGAGCAAGAAGAGAACAATTCACGTCAGTTACTATTTGAATTTTGAAGGGTTTGCTTCAGAAGGGCAAAAGTAATTTGCAAATTATGAACACCAGTGCGAGTTATTCAACTCTCCCATACCAGAACGAATTTGAACGTGAGAAATATGAAAAAGACTACCCATTTCATGAGAGGATAAATTTTGTGCACCCGACTTATGTGAACCCCATAGAAACGAGCATTTGAATATGACTGGCCTCTCGCGGTGCCCATGATATGACGAGTCTTACTCAAATGCAAGCACGTATTGGATCCTTTTACGGCATGCATCTAACCAAGAGCTGGTTAAAGGCATTAGATTAAGTTCAGGAAAAGAGAAAAGAAGCATTTAAAATTTAGCAGTATATCAACATAATCCTGGCTTAGTCAGAACAAACTGTGGAAAAGCACATGACAAACCATAAAGCTGAACCCTTCATCTTGGGGTAACCCATCGGTTAGATCTTTCCCATCGACATTAACTATACACAGACTGTACCAGATTCAACTGGTAATGCGTTCAAGAATAATATTCCTGAATTCTGCAATATTTTCTTGATGCCATGGTATACTGTAAAAAGCTGAAGGCTGAAAATCACTCGTTGACCAGTATATCAACCCAAGAGACAGCTAAGCTAAGCATTCCGACAAGATTAAGCAGGGGGGTTCAAATGATACAACAACTCTCTCTATTTGCGTATAATGATATGAGAGCCAATCAAAATCAATGTCCCCTGTTCATAGCTCTTCAAGTTCCTCAGACTAGATGAGCACTCCAACAGCAGGGAGGAATATGCTACTAAATGCCATGGAACTATCAGAGAGAACAAAACGTGAAGCCACCGTAGGTTAAATTAGGGTTGCAAATAAGTCTGAGCTTCTCATGAGTTCGTTGAGCTCAACTCACAGACTATTCAAGTCAGCTCGATTCTTTTCAAATTCGAGTTGAATTTGAGTAGCTTGAGCACTTATTGAGCTCAAAGTTAAATATACTAGACAGAGTCACCAAAAGAACAAAATATGTTAGACTCCAAGTAGCTTGAGAGCATAGCTGGCAGAAAATTTTTCCCATATTCTAATTGTAATTGAACATTTTTAAATACCAAAATGAGAAAGAAAATCTTATTCAGCTCAAACTCGAACAAAAATTCACCTTTGAGAGTTTGAGCTCGCTCAAGCTCAAATTTAAATCGAATTGAGATCAAATTTGCGCAGTAAAGCTTGTTGCTCTACTAGACATCTGATAATGAATCAGGTCGACCTTTAGTGTGCTTAAGTTCATAAAACTTTTCATCAATTCATGGTCTAGCTTTAGAAATGGAAGAAAAGCTGAATCGAGCTCAATATAAGTACCAAGCCCTCGCACAATTCAAAAGGAGTTGAGCTGGAGTAGTAAACTGTCCTATTGGAATGAACTCGATAGATTCTCCAAGATCACCTTACCCTGAAGCGTGTTTGTATGAAATAAGGTAGCAACATAAGTGCCATATAATTGGATGGAAAGTCCAAATTAGTCACAGAAACTTAAAATACTTGGGATGACCATATAGGACTCATAAAAAAGGGAAAAGGGGAAGAAAGAAGACCTTACAAGCAGAGCATGATTCATTACATCCACGCACCCTAATGCAGCATGGAGGTGGGGAAGCCAAAAAATGGGGAAATCAAACATAGACTCAAAAAGAAATTAATTAGAGTTTGATATAGATTTTCTCAATTGTCACCCATGCCAAATAACTTATTCTAGTGAAACATAGTCTTCCAAGGAGCAAACTGCCGGTTAAGCAATGATTAATTCCTGTGGAAAATCAAGATGAAGATCAATGCATTGATCAGTTCAGTTGGATCAATTCGCTAAGATAGGCTAACGGACAGAAATTAAGCTATCGAATCCAATAATACAAAACCAAGGTAGGAGAGGCAAAAGAGAAGTTCACCTCTATGGAAGCATAAGTTTTTTGTTTAAGATCATCTAAGAAAGAGCATGGATTGAAAAGAAAACACAGGCTACTATATCACATGTTATGTGAGACCAAGTTCTGCTAATAGCAAAAAGTAATCAGATGGTTATCTCATTAGCATTCCCATCCAACATTATACAAACTCACAGACACTAGCAAACAACTTCCAATTCATAGTTCCAAATGGAAAGGAAGGAAGCATAACTATAGAAGAATAAGGAAATTAATTAAAGCTAATTTGATCAATAATGAAAAACATTCATTCGCAAATTTGAAAATACAAAATAATAGCATTGAGCAACATATGAGAAGCATAATTAGCTACAAATTAAATTATGCTCTTCAAGACATTGGTCAAAATTTTCAGATAGACTTACACTTCTTGCCCAGAACCTCATATAGGAACTATGAATAAAAATTACTTCTGTTCTAACCATGATAAACATAGAGAAAAAAATGAACTGCTAGATGCAAGGAACAGCCGGACAGCCCATTGCTACTTTGGAACCACAAAGAAGCAACCCAAATATGCAGAGAAGATACCACAAGGAAAAGCAAGAGAGAACGCAAGACTGTACAATTGAAGGAAGCAAGAGGTACAATCACCCATGAGGAGAAAAGTAACCAAAGCTCCTTGATCAGGATATTCATGACCCAAATGTAACTTCCCTGTTCACTTCTAACATTCCCTTTCATACAAAGCTCATAAATGGGGAAAGAATCAATCACTGAATACTTACTCCATATCTAGTACATAAACCATGCAGATCCTAAACAGAGGTAATAAGCTCTGGGCGTGGTTCAAGCAAAGAAATCTGTACAGACAATGACTAATTGACCAGAAAAAGCACACTCTCCATACACATTCATCTTTTACTGAGGTGTTAGTTGTATGAAATGCAAAGTTACATATGTATATACATGCTCTCCCTCAATGGTGATACAGATGAAGGATTACACTATCCGCTATAACTGCTTCATTCAGCTTGGGCAATAGTTTCCAATGTTATGACAAAAGCGCACATTACAAAGTTACAGATACCACTGAAAAAAAGACAGCTTGATAAATGAAAACTGAGTGCCTGTGTTTAAGAGATCTCACTGACTATAACCAAAAACAGGAAGTGTCTCTGTGTTTCCAATTTTGATTCTACTCAGCTTCATCCACCTGCTCAGCATCAGGTATCAACTCTTCTGATGCATCATTGGACTGCAAGCTTTCTTTATTTTGTAGCTTCAGAAATTGCTTACTTCGTGCCACTCTTAACGGTCTCCCCATGAAATCCTGAAGCAATTCGGCCAAAATACATGTTACAATACAATGCTTACACTCCAAGTACAGATCAGCAGCTGATGAATTAAGTGTGTATCAACAAACTGCTCACCTTCCCCTCAAAGGTTGTCAAGGCTGCCTCAGCCTCTTTCTTGGATTTGAAGGAAACAAATCCATATCCAGAAGACCGTCTTGGATTATCATGAAATATGACTTCCGCAGAGGCAACCTTACCACTCCCAGCGTCGAAAAACTCCCTCAGGTCTTTCGCTCTAGCCTCATACGACAGGTTAGCTACGAACAAGTTGAATGTTGCAATTGGTCTGGGTTGCGCAGGAGGGGGCGATTTCTTCTTTCGCAGTTTCGCATAGTTGACTTTCAACACTCTACCCTCGAATTCCTGCAAAATATTCATAAAAGAACTAAAATTTTAGCCCAGGATAAAACATTTCCATGATGATACACTTGAAACACATCTCGCACCACCTGATTTCATCTTATGAGGGTTCAAGCGTGTAACTCAATGGCAATAAGGAACTGAAAAGCCAGATATACAAAAATGAATCACATTGACACTGCATATAGGCTTGACTTCCACTCGGTCAGCAGTCAAGTAACTTCAGATTACTGTTACACTACCATAAAACATCAGGCAACAAAACCATTACTAAAGAAGGAAAATTCAACACCCAATCACTACAACAGGTACATGAACAAGAGAGAGAGAAACATGCTTACGGACGATTCGAGACTGTTGAGGGCATTGAGAGCCTCCTCAGCTGAACCCATCTCCACAAAAGCTAGACCCCTGTTCCTCATCTTGTTATGCATCGAAAGCTGAAACGGAAATAACGAAATGCACACAACCCATCATCACCCGACGAATTCCTTATTCCAAGAAAAAGCGAAATCCATCCACGCAACCAGACAAGCAACGAGAAGCAACGGAGCACAAACCTCGACTTCCACGACCGTCCCGTGCTTCTCGAACAACGACCGAACGTCCTCGGCAGTACAAGACCAGGGGACGTTCTGGGCAATCAATCTGGTCCTCGAGAACTCCGCTTCATCCTCTTCTTTTTCTACTCGGGCGCCACCGTCGTCATCTGCGGACGACTGCGTTTCGACGGACAGAGTCGAAGTCGCCGAAGAAGCGCAAGAGAGACGGAAAAGGGGCGACGGCCGTCTCGACTTGGACTTGAGAGAGCGGCAGAGAGGAGAGGAGGCTGGGGATTTCGGCAGGGGAAGAGACAGGAAGGCTGGAGAGCGTGATGGGTGGGCGGGAGCGGAAGAGAAGGCGTCGCCGGAGAACGGCGAGGTCGAGGGAAAGCATTGAGGGTGGCGAAGCAGAGAAGCCATGGGTGGTGTTGAAGTTGGTCGCGACTCGCGAACTGCCCAGGAAACGGAAACATCGCTTCGGATAAGGGGAGAGGGAATTATCTCGATTGAAGAAGACGATGGTTTAAGCCCCTAAGACGCCGTCGTTTGCCCTGAACTTAGGTTTTATTTGAGACCCTGTTTGTTTTGTGGGAAATGTTTTACAGAAAATTATTTTAAAGGAAAATTACAATATATTTCGGTATTTAACCGAACTTTGAAAAAGAACTAAAAGATATTTTTCATTTTATGAAAATGAAAATCTAATTTGGTTTTTCTAAATAAACATATATTATTTGAGTTAGCCGAAGAACTAAATATATACATTAAAATCTCAAGTCCAGCCTTAATGGACCACCACTTGGGCATGGGAACTTGGGTCCCAAGCAAGAGCATGGGCACGATCATGGCCTTGAACATTGGTGCCCTTGCTTGAGTTCTTTGCTTGGCCTCAATGGACATGAGCCCAAGTGCTAGGGACCTGGGTGCTGGCATTGGAGTGTTGGGCTCAGCCTTAATAGACTAGGGCACAAACAACGTGATCTTAGGGCCCACCGTAATGGACTTGGGCTTAAGCACTAAGCACCTAGTTTTGTGTGTTGACAAGTAAGCATGGACATTGGGGTTCCAAGTTCAACCTCGATGAACTCAGGCATAACCACTAGGTTCCATAGCCTTAGCCTTGATGGACCTAGGTTTGAGCAGGAGAGATCAGGGCATAAGCGTTAAGATCTCGAGCTCAACCTCTGTGGACCTAAGCTCAACCTCAATAGTCAGAGAATTTAATGCAAGGGATTTGAGTAGGGTCTCAAGCTTGACCTTTGTGGACCCAATTCGAGGTGTCGGGGAGTTGAACAAGGGTATTGGGGACCTAGGCTTGACCTTTGTGGACCCGAGCTCGAGTTTTAGGGAATTGTGCATGGGCGCCGAGAGCCACATGGGTGTCGATGTCCCAAGCTTAGCCTTTATAGACCTAGGCCTAGCCTCTTTGGACCCAAGCCAAGGTGCCGTGAAGTCGAGCAAGGGTACCAAGGCCTTAGGCCTGACCTATGTGGATTGGACTTGAGCATGGCGAGCTGTGCACGGGCGTCGAGACCCCCTACACAAGCGTCAATGTCCTAAGCTCAATCTTAATGGAGCTAGGCCCAGTCTTTTTAGACCTAGGCTTGACCGGGATAAACCTCAATGGATCGACCCTAGCCTCTAGACCTGGGTTGGTTACCAAGAGATTAGGACCGAGCATTAGGGTTTTTGTAGCTAATTATATAATTTCTTATTCAAGTGCCGATATCAAGTCATGTTTTAGATAATGAATTTTGATTTTTTTAAAGAGGAAGTCAATTTCCTAAATTTAAATATATATTTTTTATTGACTAGAAAAATATTTTCCATTATCCTATTTTCTCAATGATCTAAATGCTGAAAAATAAGGAAAATATTTTCTCGAAAAATGTTTTCTACAAAACAAATAGACCCTACATTTGTATTTGGACAAAAGTTCATCAAGGTCCCATAATGTTTTCGATTTATAAACCGCATATTTATCTATTCAAGTAAGCTGTGAAGCATTTGATGCTACTACCTCGTACCACTTAGACTTGCGCGCACAACTCTAATCTCTTTATTTCTTTGTAGAAGTATCGTTTGTCGGTGTTTTAGGATATAGATCTCCATCGCCACTTCAGCCATCACTACTGAAGTGGCTAGTAATGTCAACTAGATGGAGATGAATAGGTGATTTAAAACAAACTTAACAAATAAATGTGTAATTAAAAGAGTCAAGTAAATGAAAGTGTGACTATGAGAAAAAAAAAGTGTTGATATGATTAGAGTTTAGATAATATTCAGCAATGCAAAAACTACAATCAAATAATAAGTGAATATGAGCAAAAAGATAGAAGAATGTGCACACAGAAATGTATAGCGGTTTGGCTTAAAGTAAGCTTACATTCACTCTTTCAGGCTAACAATCTACTAATTAAATTTCACTAGTAAATTAAAGAAAAATTATAGTAATGAGTGTTGCTATTCACAACCCGAAGTTGGTATTGCTCATGCAAAAGTTGATTCACGATCTCGTACTAACAGTTGTTGATACTCCTTAAATGATAGTAAGCTCTTTGAAGACAATGAAAAGATTGTGAAGCTCTTTGGAACTTTGGAGTTGTTTTCTCTTAATCTCTCTCTCTCTCTCTCTCTCTCTCTCTCTCTCTTCAACACTTAGTCTTCTTTTAGACTTCTCGATATCCAAAACTTCTTGTTGGACAATCTACACGAGAATCAATTTTCAAACTTGGCCGTTGGACAATTGATGAGAAGATTAGGGTAGCCGTTGAGATAGAACAATCAAAGATTCCATTGATTTGGTCACTCATACAATTAAATCTTGATTTCCACAAGTGGAGTTATTCAACTAAGGAAAGAATTTCATCTCATGATGATTTCTAATTAGTTAAAATTCCTTGCGTGGTTATATATATTGCAAGAATAATCATAATAAAGAAAGTTCATCAATGTCTTCTAATAATGGAATTCATACCAGGTCACAAAAAATATCCAGGGATAAAATAATGGTCTTGAAATCCGCAACAGGATTGTCATTGTAGGTAGAATAAGTATTCTGCTGATATTTAGTCATTATATAACTATGATTTTGATAATATCCACGCCGTTGCTTTGCTTATATCCAGCGTTTGCTTTGCTGATATTCAGATGCAATCCTTGATAATATTCATGTAATAGGTCAGTTGATATTCATTGAGCAGCTCTATTGACATTCAAATATAATCTTTGGTAATATTTACCTAATGGGTCAGCCAATATTCACTAAGTAGCCTTGTTGATATTCAAGCAGTACATTTGTTGACATTCACGCAGTTTGTTGCTTCTTGGATATGATTATCCATTATTGTCAATGATAGTGATGTAGATATAAAAACTTGCAACTTCCAAGTTCAGGTAAACTTCTCATTCCTCTAGACTTGTTCATGTAGGACTTTTAGTCATAAAGAATCTTTTCAGCGTGATCATCACCTCAAACATAAACACTAGTATTTATCAAGATTACTATAAATTATTGATAAGTTTGTCAACTTCAAAATATATTACGAAATTTTCTCAATAATTACGATGGGTTTTGACTTGACCAGCCCGAGGATATGAATCGGAAAGGAGGGTTGGCTGTTGCTCGATTGAATGTCTATCGGTCCCGATTATGACAAACATTTCCTGGACGCCCTAATTCTAAGCCACTGGGCCGACCGTGCATTTAATCTACCATTAATAATGTGCACTTTCAGTTTTATATTCTATTAATTAATTTAAAATATCAAAATTAGCCCCTAGCGCGATTTCGCCAGAGACTTATTATACTCGCGCTTCTGCATTACATAACTAGACATAAAGTTTCATTAGGAGAAGAGTTTCTAAGATGGCATAGAGAATGACCCTTTCCGATTCCAACTTCCCTCATGTTGATACCCATATCTTGGTGGTAACGAGGCAAAGGGATGTTTGCTTGATCTTTTTTTTTTTTTTTTTTTTTTGGGGGGGGAAGAGATCACATCATATGCTAGGAATCGCTAAGCCCATACATGCCCATTTCACGCTTTTAAAAAGTTAGATTAAGAAGATTATGGTGTTAATCTCCAAAAAAAAGTGGTGTGAAGTGTGATTTTGCCCCCATCTTGAATTTCCTAGATTCCTACCAAAAGAAATGCGCGCTTGTTATTTGTAGTCACTAGGACTCGGATATTTCAAAACTTCTATTGACTAGTTAACTTTAAAACAGCTCTAATCTTCTATTTGATCATCTTTCTTGACAGTATCAGAAAAATGTCGTTGCAAAATAAAGGAATGATTACTAGTCAAGAAATGAACAAAGAGTCAAGAAATTTGAGATGCCAAATCACCAATCCTGGGAGATTTAGACAGTCTCGTACGAACCCTATTTCTCTATTGTTTTTTTCTTCTTCTTTCTTGTTGATTAGATGCTTTCCTACTTGTGTGATGTTGAGGTTTTGGTAAACTATTGGCAGCTGTTTAGTGTGTGTGGGGTAGAAAGCGAAGAGGAAGAGGAGTGGGTAAAAAAGATGGCTTTGGTGGAAGATCAGTTTCACTTCGAAAGGTATTTACCACCTTAAGCATGATGCCGGCCATCCTAAACCTGCCTTTCACGATATTTAAATTATCATTGTCGTTGTATCTCGATCGGGACGTGGGAACCGACACGGATGGCTCCTCCAACACCTACACGCAGTAATATGGATTAAGAAAATCGAAAAGATGGAAGATGGAAGAGGAGAGCTCGCTCTCGTCAATGAAAGGTGCCTAACTGAGTTAAAGGGAATGAATACAAGCTGATCTGCTCTCTATCCAAATTTTTGTATCATGCAATTCTGCATACAATAGCTCAGATTTTAGTTGGTGCAATGCCCTCGAGGGTTCGTCCATCGCCTTTATGAGGCGATGCGTCGTCATTCATCAAAGTTATTGTCGCTCTCTTTCGATTCAGTTTAGTTTCTTCTCGTGAGCAAGACAAGTCGATAAAACCTCTCGAGACACGCAAGTCACTTCGACATCTGCGCATCAAGCGAGGTCGAGAATCGCGTGGTTTTTGAGAAGTTGAACCCGGAATTTTGTCTGAGGGGCGATGCACAGCTCTCACCTTCACTCATACTTCGCTCAACATGAAAAGAAACCTATTTGCCTCTTCACTCCACCCATTACTTTCCGCAGGCCTCCTCTCTCTCTCTCTCTCTCTTTCATTCAATTGTTTTCTAGGCTGAGTAACATCTTCACTTAACCTTGAAAGAGACTTTCTTCCTTTGATTTTCATGCTTTCTTGTCTTCCAATTCAAACAAAGAGAAAACAATTCCGTCCCCACTTTCACACCCCTCCACAATATTCGCACCCTCCTTCTCCTTCTTGATTGTTTTTGGGTCTTTCTTCCATGGCGATAAGAAACAGGAAGCTCTTTCCAGCTCTCTCCAATACCAATGAGACAATCAACTGTCCCGACTTCTGCGACCCGGCATGCCCCTACAACTGCCCCGACTTCTTCTTCTTCCCGCCGCCCCCGTCGTCGACGCCGCCTCCACCACAGCCTCTGCCAATCTCATCCTCTGATCATCCCAGCCAAGACAGCCGCATCCCTCCATCTTTGATCATCGTCGTTGCATTGCTCTCGGGGTTTTTCCTTCTCATCGGCCTCATCATAGCAAGGTCCAATTCCTGGTGGCCGTCCAGGAGAAATCCACCGACTCCTGCAGCCCCGGCTGATGGCGATGACGATGAAGATTTCCTCGACGAGAACCGCATCGACCACCCCATATGGTTCATCGCCACCGTGGGCCTGCAGCAGTCGATCATAAACTCGATAACGGTTTGCAAGTACAGGAAGGGCGAGGGGTTGATAGAAGGTAGTGATTGCTCTGTGTGCTTGAACGAGTTCCAAGAAGGTGAAACTTTAAGGCTGTTGCCCAAGTGCAGCCATGCTTTCCATCTACACTGCATTGATACCTGGTTGAGGTCTCACACGAATTGTCCACTCTGCCGCGCCATCATCATCTCTGCCACAGCAAATCTCAATCCCCCCGGGCCAACTTTGGAGATGATGGGACTCAACGAAGACGCCCGGGTAGAGAATTCTACAGAGGGTGTGGAGTTGGGAGGCAGCCACGACAGATACGGTGCTCCTGAAACCAGAACAGAAACAGAGGATGAAGATGAAGTAGCAGCTGCTGATGGTCAAGTGATCTTGAAGGTCGACGCAGAAGTCAACAGAGACCCTGCTAGTGATCAAGCAGCAGCTGATTCCATCGATTCTTTAGGAACTCTGTCACCCTTGTTTGTCCTGAGGAAGTCTCGCAGCGAGAAAGATCAAACAGTTGATCCGCAGGGGACGGTTGATCAACCTCAGAAGGTGTTTGATGGAAGAATGGGCGGTTCTTCAATTGAGCAGTTCCTGAGCAATCCAAGTTCGGCGACCATGACGAGATCGCATTCGTGCAGCGAAGGGTTCCTCCTATCAAGAGACAGTCGGAGCTGCTGTGATTCAGCTCAACCTTCCTAACACACTCGGAAGAAATTTTTCCGTTTCTGATCAAACGGGCATAAGATCAAGGTGTTTTCAAGTACGGATTTCTGCTTGGGAAGCAGGCCCAAATGGCTCGTGCAGCGGAAATCCGGAAACGGAGTTGCAAAAGAGGAAAGCTGTCGACTGCAATGATCATAGAGTCATCTTGAAGGTAACATCAAGTGCACAATAAGTACGATCAAGCAGAACTTTGTTTCTCTCTTGATTCCTAGAGTACATGTAGCTTGTATCTTGTTCCATTTGTGAAAAGTATCGAAGTGATTGCTTGACTAGTAACTCCTAATGGAAGTGATTAATGGCGATTCTGTGAAAGATCATCGCCGTGTGAAACTGCTGGTTTTTGAGATGAAAGGGCCTTGAAGCCAAGAGTGGAACTTGTCCCCGGAGAAAGAATTGTACATGGAGTCGAGGGATGTGACTGTAAGAATTGTGCAGGAACTTGCGTTCTTCAATAAATCCCGATGTGTGTTTCATAGATTTTTTACAGCGTCACTGGCTTAACAGAATAAAGCGAATCTATGCAATACTTTGTGAGGACGTGCCAATTTGTGACTTGAGTATATGTCTACATCGGGGAAAATTATCAAAAAAGTCCTAAATGTCTTGTAATTGTGCCAATTCAGTCTTAATTTTTTTTACCAATTGAGTTCTAAATCTTTTATAATTATTTTCGATCAATCCACCTGGCCAACGTTGACGTGGCAGCCGGCTAGCACCGACGACATTTTTTAATAATATTTTATTTTTTGAAATATTTTAATAAATTTTTTAATCTTTTTTCCCTTTTATCTCTTTTTTTTTTTTCTTCTCCCTCTCCCTCCTTCTTCCTCTCCTCCTCTCTCCTTCTTCCTTTGGCTCCAGCGACCGGCCAGCCGCCTTAGCTTGCTAGATCCGGCGAGGGCGACCTCACCGTCACCGAGTCCGGCAAGGCGAGCCTTGCTAGATCCGATGAGGGCTCGCCTTGCCAATCGACAGGCTCGCACCAAGCAATGGTGGGGTGAAACCCCGCTAGATCTAGCGAGGGGATCTAGTGGGCTCGCCTCGCCTCGCCGTGCCCAGTGACGGCGGGGTGAGCCCCCGTCGGATCCGGTGAGGGCTCCCCTCACGGTCATTGGGTGAGACGAGCCCTCACCGGATCCGGTGAGGGGGCTCGCCGTCGCGTCCGGCAAGGTCCTTCTCTCTCGACGGCGTGAGGCAAGCCCTCGCCCAGATTCGGCGAGGGCTTGCCCCGCCGTCGGTGGGCATGAGCTTGCTGACTGGCGAAGCAAGCCTGCCAGATCGCCTCAATCTGGAGACCGGCTAGCCTAGCTGATTGCCGGAGCCAAAGGAAGGAGGAGGGAGGAGGGAGGAAGAAGGAAGAGGGAGAAGGGAAAGAGAGAGAGAGAGAGAGAGAGAGAGAGAGAGAGAGAGAGAGAGAGAGAGAGAGAGAGAGAGAGAGAGAGAGAGAGAGAGAGAGAGAGAGAGAGAGAAAAAGAAAATAATAAAAATAATAAAATATTTCAAAAAAAATACTAAAAAATGTCGCTGGTGTCAATCGGCTGCCACGTTAGCGTCGACTAGCTAATTTTGGGCGAATGGACTAATCGGAAATAATTATAAAAGGTTTATGACTTAATTGATCAAAAAAATAAGTTTAGGACTAAACTGGCATAATTGCAATAGGTTTAGAACTTTTTTAGTAATTTTCCCTCTACATCATGAATTGCGATGATGGAATCATGTACTTATACTACTCGGCTTAGGCCGAATATTTAGTAACATGTGTAAAGATCCTTAGGGTAGCGCCCATACGAAGTAGCTACACTTGATTATTTTCCTACATCACGAATTGTAATGATGGAATTGTAGATATGCGGGAGAACTGAGTAGTTTCGTTTGAACTGGATATTTAGAGTGCGTTTGGTTGGACTTTTGGGGAAAGCCATTAGGAAAATGCAAATGACTTTAGGTTGAAGAGGCTTTTCAGAATGCAAATTGTGTTTGTTAAATTGTAATTTGAAAGTCAATTGTAAAGTATTTTTGGGGAAAATAGTGTTTGGACATATGATATTTACAAAGGACTTTTGTGATAAAAAATTTCTCAAAGGAAAAATAAAAAAAATTAGCCGATAAGGGCAGCGGTTGCTGGTGATCGAAATCTGTTGCTGGCGACCGACATCTTCCTCAGCGAGCCCTGGAGACAATTGGGGAGGGCTGCCCGAGGTCGAGCGACCCCCGAAGACCACTGGCAAAGGCCGCCCGAGGTCAAGCGACCTCCAGCGACCCCGCTGCACGACCTCGCCGCCGTCGGATCTAGGGCGGCGAGGTTGTGGGAGGTCACGCGACCCAGATCCTGGGGCGGCGAGGTCGCGTGACCCAGGTCGGGGGTGGCGAGGTCGCACAACTCGTGCGACCCAAGTCGGGGGCGGTGAGGTCCTCCCATGACCCCGCCACCCCAGATCTAGGTCGCCGGGGTGACCTCGCCGCCCCAGATCCGGGGGTGGTGGGGTCGCGTGACTCACGCGACCCAGATGGCGTGGCAGTTGCACCACCCCCCGGCGACGGTTGTCTAGGCCATTGCGACCATGCCTGCCCTTCGCTAGCAACAGCTCACGGAGAAGAAGAAGAAGAAGACGAATAGTGAGGATAATTTGGGAAGAACTTTTTTTATTTACCCCCTAAGCTCAGCATTCTCGGAATGCTGAAAGCCCAAGGTAGCCCCCAACTTACCTTGGGTTTTCAGCCTTGTGAAGGCTGGCATTTTTCAAATGGGTTTGAAAATTTTTTACCAAACACCCCTACATTGGCCCAAGGATCTTTGGGGGTTCAAAGTGGCTTCTCAAAGCCGCTCCCAAACGCACCCTTAGTAGTGTACACGGCTGCGTGTGTGGATCCTTATGGTATAGCCCAAACGAAGTAGTTGTGCTGGTTGCCTCTCCCCCACCTTTTATCACAATAATAAACAAAAGTCAAGGCATCAATCATTGTGAATTTCTCTATATTAGACGCATGTTAGTCCACGCACGCGAAGAAGAAGAACATCATCTATTAATTAAGAAGGCAATTCATGATGTGCTTAATGTCCACTATTAATGAGTATGTTGTAGCTGTGATGATTTTTGAACTTGGTTCTATATGATTGAAATTTCTTTGTTTTAAAAAAAGTAGGAAAAAAGAAACATATTTAAGGTCATCTTAGTTTCAAATTTACTAGTATTAGTGTCATCTTATATATAAATTGAATAAATAAGAAATGCCACGTGGACACATAGGTTACGTGGTCCAATTTTTAAGGTAGAACCAGGAACATACTTGGCCCCACCCAATTCCTCGGATAATTGAATCGACAACTAAACTGACGAATTTTGATAAGTTAGTTCAATAGATTGTTCTCAGTTCAACCTTGCAATGTGGATTTAATACTCCCCCCTCACACGTAAGTCGACCCTTACATGTCGCGTGTGGGTCAGGTTCCTGGTGGACCGTTGCCCATGCCTAGCCCACCCCTAAGTGGCCACCCAACGTGTGCTGAGATGATGGGCAAAGGGGGATAGAGTCCCAATTTCGATGAAATTAGGGTATTGACCCAGAACATTTTGGGCCCACCAAAAGATAGTCAGCTAATCTATCTTTTCGAAGACTTTCGGCTCTCCTCTATTGTTTCTAGCCCAAGACGTGCGTGTTTCCAATTTTAATTTCCAAATATAGGTTGTATTGAATTTTCAATAACAAACACGGATATAATATCTATAAGAAACTACATAAATACGTATCTTTTGCATGTACAAATAATAGCAAAATAAGTACATCCGGCGAGGCGGATTGGCAGGGAGGGGCAAAATCTATTCTGGCCCTGCCAGTTCTGCCGCTTTTGGCCCACTCCACGTTCAGGGTTCGGCACCGCGGAGTGGCGAAGCGCCGTGTCCCATACCCAAGCTATATAAGATGGAAATAAAGGGCTATATTTTCCTCCGATCTGGATTTTGGAGGTATTAAGCTAAGCATTTCCAATCAAGTGGACCACCGATGTCACGTTCTTTTCACTGCGCAAACTCCTACTGCATTATATCGTAGTTATAAGTTGGGCGCTCAGTGAACAACACCTTTGCAAATCGCATTACATTTGTCCAAACCAATCTTACTAGAAATTTGCTGGACTTGGTTAACATTTGTCAGGCGCCTATAAGGGGTCAACCCGATCCGACTCGATGAAACGCCTAGCTTATTGAGCAAGATGATTTTTATCTGATTTTGAGTTTGGATTAGTGATGGAATTTAAGGAGATACAAAGCTCTATCTCATCTCAATTTGCTTCCTAACATCCCCAACAATCTTATCTCTGACTTGATATCTTAGTTGTTGAGAATGCCATGGAAGATAAATATTTGTATCAAGATTGTGCACAAGTGAGCGCCTGAGAAAAAGCCATTCTAGAGTGTCATTTTAACTGCTTTTATGCAAAAACATGAGATCTTAGGTTGTGATATGTGGGTGTAGTTCCTTTCTATGATTATATTCCGACCATGGGTTCGAAACAATGTAAAAGGGGATTGTCAATTAACCATGGTCGTGAACCTGTGAGTTTCAAATTAGATCAACTTATGAAAGTTATTTGAGGTTGAGGTAGAGACACGATGAACTCATAAGTACTCATGAATGTGAACGTTATATTTGCACTTCCATAAAATAACTATGTTATATACAAATTGTTATACCCCAGTAAAATCCACTAATTCTTCTTCTTCTTCTTTTTAATTTCTATGTAATTCCAAGTTTGAAAAAGCTGAGATATCTATGAAGCAGTGTGTCCAAACCAACAATCATTTCCAAAGTATCAATTCCTAATGTCGTTGTAGTGACACAGAAATAGCTTGAGCAACATCACGTGATGAGTACAATCAAATATTAATAAATGACCAAAAAGAAACCAACCGAACACTTTTTTTTTTCCTCAATTAACATCTAATGCAAAAAAACAAATTTATTTTAGGTCCCCAACTCAAAACAAATCCTATTGGCTGAGCAATGTTCCAATCAAGAAAGTTGAAAAGCCTTTGATGCACGCCAAAGCATTTTTTTTCTTTGTTTGTATTAAGGTGGCAGCAAACGGTTGCACTTCCAGAAAGGGGAAAAAGGAGAAATGCTTTTAGGTTTTTGCCTTTTTCTGAAAAGCGGCCACCATGCGGTAAAAGATAAAAGAGCTTTTTCGAGAGTCATCTTAGTAAGGTTTCTCGTATCCAGGAAGATGAAAAGGAGAGTGAAAAGGCCATCCCGCTTAATATATATGAATATCTGATGTAAACGACAACTCTCTGGACCACCATGGGTAGCAGGTTCGATGGCTTTTCTTTTCTGGAATCATCTTATTCGCTTTCTCGAACCAAGGAAGATGAAAAGAAATTGAAAGAGCGATCCCGCTCAATATATTAATGTTACTGATTAAACAAAAATATATGTGCTCTTCTTCTCCTTTTTTCTCATGTGGAACTTGTGGATTTGATTTCATAATTAAAATATACTTTTGAGTACATTAATGCATTCTTGTATGAAGCATTATTGTCGAGAACTGTATGTAAATTGTGTTAAAAAAATCTCATATCAAGACATTGGTGTAGCGTGGGTTAGTTAACGTATTCTAATCGGCATATAACTCATTAGCATAATTTTTTAGGTAAAAGCATGTTCAATCAGATATAATGAATAACTTAGTCTTGGGATCCTTTGGTCAAAATCTATTGCGCAACAAAGTTTTTGGATAGTTTTCATAATTCACTCACATAAGAAGGAGATTATTAAGATGCACGTATGAGGTGTGCTAGAAAAATCCCACATTCGGATATTTTATGTGGTGTGAAGCAACTAATTTATCTTAGTTGACTCATTAATCTTAGCCTTAATCTTTTGAATGAATGTGGGTTCAACTAAATATCTTATCGAACTTGGACTTGAACTCCCTCTTAACGATTTCCCCAAGTAAAGGTATAGGAGTGTATTAATGTTTGGTGAATATATCATGAAAGAAAGAAAAGTCTTTCATTATCAAATTTGTGTGGTTTGGAAAAATTAATATATCTTAGTTGGCTTAAACTCATTGGATTAAACTTTTCAACTAAGGTTTGTCTAACTTGATATGTTGACGGACTCAAATTAAGGTCTCTCCCCAAGTGAAGGTATCAGGTTTTTGTTGCGTGTTCCTAACAAGTATATCGTAAATCTAGTTTTTGCATTGAAATTGTTTGCACCTTTGTGAAGAAACAGCTCGAGATGAAGATTTTGTATTCGAGAAAGAAAAAATTTCTTAAAGGGAAGTAACCATGGAGAAAATAGTAATGACCATTCTAGGAAATTGAGATTTTGTAAGACCAAAAAAGTTTTGGGCCAATATGTTCGGTAATGATTTTTTAAGGTATTAACCCTTGAACAAATGACATGCATCTACAATGTTAGACGGCACTTATTACGACTAATTGTGAAATTGGATGGAAAGCTAGATTTGGGCCAATGATATCACTTTGGGAATTTTCACGGCATGAAAAAAAGTTTTGGGTATGTGTCTAAGCGTAAAATTCCCATATCTTTTTTTTTTTTTTAAATGCAATGAGCCACAACAATTTAGGATTTTTTTTTATGGCATTAATCAGCCTTATTTCTTACAACTCTCAAATTTGAAATTCAACAATCAAATGACTAATCCTTGATGTTTCTAGTTGTCATTACCTGTCGATACATGTTTCAAATTCAATTGGCAATGGCCAACTGTCAATACCTACTCAAAGCGTCTGTTCACTGCATATGGCACCGAGATTTCTTGAACATATCTTCTCATTCCATTCTTATTCATTACTTTTCAGGAAGTTTGAGAGGAGTTGGATGTATCCTTAAGGTGAATAGATGGTTTAAGTCCAAGTCAAGGTGATGATTCAGGTCCAAGATCTGAATACCTCCATGTCAAGGCGATTGTATTAGGTCTAAAGCTCTCTTGATCTTATAATGCTTTGATTTTTGTCAAAAAGATATGGAATTTTTCATGTTTCTCTGTGGTACGTACCTTCTTTTTTCGGTCAATGAGTACCTTAGACAACATAATTGAGACCATAATTGAGACAACTTTTAATGTGGTACGTCCTTCAGAAAAAAAGGACCATAATTTCACATATACTTTCAACTGATAACAAGAGTTTCAACCCCGCTCATGTTGTTCAAAACGAGCTATAATTCGTTTATTTATATGTTTCATGTAAGTGGCCCCTCTAATTAATTATCTATAGTATATAAGAATGAATCCCAGCTAACATAATTGAGACCATAGTTCCGCAGAACATCCTAAAAGAAAATGAAAAATATGAGAGAGAGAGAGAGAGAGAGAGAGAGAGAGAGAGAGGTAATTACAGAACGTTTGAATATATTAAAAGGTGGAATTAAGCTAGATAAAAGAAGGCAAAAGGAAAAGAAAAGAAAAAGGCGCTTGTGACCACAGTTACAGAATAGAAGGGGGGTGGTTTGGTTAATTAGGGTTCCAAATCAAGTTTAGGTGAAAGCGCCAGCTCCTTCCTCGATTCTACGTAGCAATTCATGGACAGCGGCCGCGATTTCATCCACCGTGTTCAAGTGGCATCCTTCCTCCACCTGTCTCAGTTTACCATGACATAGAAAAAAGGAAACACGTTAGCTGATTGGAAATAAATTAATTAATTAAATTGCATCCTTAAAAGGGAAAGAAAGAAAAGATCACAAGAAGATCACGAGATGAAATTTTCAACTAGGAAATTATGAATGTACATTCTTGGTGGACCTAACCAGTTGGCTCGTTATACAATTAAAACACCTGAATCTACGACTGCACTCAAAGCAACGACAAGGAGCAATTGATAGTTGACATTTTTAATTTTTCTTTAAAGATCGAAAAGTGATTTTTATTATATTTAACGGTAAGTATATCTTAGAGTCTACTAAAGAACACTGAGATTTTATAAAAAGTTGTTTTGAACACTTTCATTATGTTTAAGAGTTAAAGTTCTCTTCCCGGTGCTTAGATTATTGCTTAGAGGACTTTAAGCCCAACCCAAACGGTCCCTCATATTCGAGCCAAAAAATTAATCATGCTGCAGCAGAAAACCAGCAGGAAAGAACAAAAGAAAGTAACAGAGAACCCGTGAAATTTTATATTTTCTGAATCTCAACTTATCTCGCAGTGCACCACAAATTCTGTATTTGTCATTCATATTACGATATCCAACCCTAGACTACATGCATATGAGACACGTTATGATCGCGTACTAAAGTGACGTAGAATTACACTTTACAGTCCTAAATACGAGTAAATTCAATTTGCGACGATATCATCGGACCAAAACGTCTCGGAATATATTATGATTATAGCTGAGACAGAGAGCATATTGCATGAGCAGTAAACGACATGCCTACCTAATAATCAACACGTGGGCGTATCATTTCATGGCAAAGGAAACGGAGAAAAAACAAGGGAGAAAGACAAGTGGGCGTATGGTGAAGAAACGTGAGAATGTACTATACCTTGACGCTGACCGAGTAGAGGACCGAGTCGTCGACGGTGGTGATGTTGAGGTGGAGCACGGTGAGCCGGAGGCCCTGCAGCCCGGCCACCAGCTGGAGCAGCTGCCTCGGCCTCTTCTTGGAGAAGATCTTCATGTTGGCGTGGCTCTCCACCATCGTTACCTCGATGTCCGCCACCACCCACTGGGGGTGAGGGCCGCCGCTGCGGTCCTCCAGAGCCGTGGCTGGCTCGGTCGGCCCGCCGCATGGAGCCGAGGCCAGCCGAGTCGAGTACTGCGGGAAGCTGAAGAACTCAGCGAAAGGCGAGGCGACGTCATTGTTGCTGTTGTCATTGTTGTTGTTGGCGGCGGCGGCGAGGTCTTGCAGTGGTTTCGGTTTCGACTTGTGGGTCTGCATGGACTGAAGGAGCTGCTCTAGCTCCTTCACGAAATTGATGGCCCCTCCTATGATCGACGCTTGATCACCCTGAGAAAATAAAAATAACAAAACACATAAATGAAGATGTCGAGTTATATACTAATATATATTCAGAATGCGTCTAGATTTGTGAATTCTCGAGCTCGGATATTGAGGGAATTCGTCCCCGGATCTCAAAACGAACGAATGAATAAAAAACAAACGAGGCGCAGTCCTTGCAGATTTCCAAATCGGATGCGGAATTAGCGAATTTCGCCTGCCATTTTTCAAGAAAAGAGGAAATGGGGAGAAAGCCGAAAACAACGAGGCAATCGCGAAAAAGGCGGTCACGAGAAAGAAAGGAGGGGGGGAAAGGTTGGATAGCGGGCGGCGTTCAAGATGATTTGACCTCACCCTGTCGGAAAAGTTTGTCGTCATCAACTACGTTAAAAAAAAAGGGGAAATGGGAGATCTTGACTCGCTCCGACGTCCTCGTTTATCGAAGGAGAAAAGAAGAGAGGCGAGTGTTAGCTATGGACTGACCCGCTGGCTGTAAGAAGGGGGCATGAGGGAGCGGAGGACGGCGAGGTACTCGTTCATCTGCTTGCGGCGGTTGCGCTCCACCGCAATGTGGGTCATCCTCTGGTTCTCTATCTCCTCCTTGTTCTTGCTGCTCCTGCTCCTCCTCCTCTTCCTCCTCCCGCCGCCTCCTCCTCCCCCCCCTCCGCCGGCCGCCGCCGCAGACGGGGACGGCTGGCCGCTGCCGGCCTCGGCGGCGGCGGTGGCGGCGGCGGCGCAAGTGGTCTCCGGCGACGAGGAGTTGGGGTCCAGGGCCGGCCACTGGCCGCTGCTGATGCTGACGCCGTGCATGGCCGAGGTGTTGGCCGAGGAAGAGGAGTAGTAGTCCCAGCAGCATGCGTTGTTGGCGGTGGGGTCGTCGTTGAAAGCGTCCAGGAAGGTCTTCTCGTCGGCCAATTCCGGGAGCCCGCCGGCCAGGGCGTAGTACTGATCCCGACTGTAGCCAAAAGGGTCTTGTGGGTACACCACTGCTTCGAGCGCCATTTTCTCTCTTTTTTATGAACTACTCTCTCTCTCTCTCTCTTCTTGCAGAGCGAACAGAGAAGAGAGAGAGGGTGGGGGGTGGTTTTGGAGAAGAAGGAGAAGAAGCCAAGGCGCAAGGTTGCTCTGAAAGAACAAACAAAGACGCCTTTTTTCCGGTGGTGAGCTTCGAGATGGAGGAAAAGGCAGTGCGCGGAGAGGGGGTTTTAAATTGGGATTCATCAAAGGAGGGGAAGGGGAAAGGAGGAGGGAAGGAGGAGACTGCTACAGGATGCTGCACGTGAGATTGGAAGTGGAGACCGGTCATTGCCCACTCCTCTTAGAGAGAGATAAGAGAGATTCTCTTATGCACGAGCATCCTGGTAAATGATTTACAAGTTCCTCTTACGTTGTTTAGACAAAGAAATTTCCCAAATGCTTAGGTATCTTTTATGTATAACCCCACTTCTTATCTCTCTCATTTCACATGCGAAACACTTGAAATGAACATAAACAGAAAGATTGAAACATATAGGAACATAAAAAAATAATTGGGTGTGACTTAAATTGGATAGCTGAGACATGTTACGGTTCGAACTCATGACCTTTATTTCGTTGTTATGTTAGCTAGACAAATCATTTTCCCTTAATACTCGCTCTTCGTAGGTAATTTGGACCTTACACCCGAATATATGTGCAGGGAGGTGGGATGCGCTCGTGTTCACAAAAAAATCGATAAATAAAATAAATGAAAAGCAACTAGGGTGAAATTACGCAATAATGGCTAGATCGAAGTGTCGATTTGTTTGAATACTAGATCAAAATTAAACGTTTTCCTCTAAAAGCTTAACTTATTGAGAAACAGGAAAAAAAGAAAAGAAAAAAGAAACAGGCAAACGTAGCATAGACATGTGTATAACAAAGGTGGAAGTGAATACCTATACGCATGTCCGATTAGTTTCTCCTACTCGGACAGAGGCCACGTATGGATGGTACAATTAACAAAGAGTGAGGGACCAAGAACAGCCTCGAAATCGATTGGGGCCCAAGACGTTTGGTTGCTTAGGACCCTACTCCTCTACCAATGTTTGGTTGCGTAGAGATCAAATGCATATCCCGCAACTTGAGCAGACCCCCATAATTTAATCGATTATTTAACTTGCTCGATCGTGCAATTAGTGACAAATCATGTCCACACGCAAGTCATCTCCGACTATTTTTGTTTTCTTTGTAGAAAAAATTTAGTAGTTGGCACCGCAAAATGGAAGTGAAGTTCAATAGAACCAAAAATAAAAAAATAAAAAAACCAACATAAAGCCAGCTCAAGACGAAGTCAAAGGCCATTTGAAGCCAGCCGAAAACATTGAAATATAGGGTTTCCCCTCTAATTTGTGCATTGCGTGCTTAAGAGCTGGATCTGCGCTTTCTTTCTCTCATTTCGACTCGATCCGACCTCTCGTAGCTATGCCCGATCTAAGTTGAGTCGGACCGAACGTCGTCGTTTCCTCTCTCGGATTCAAGGCCAATCATGGTCATTAAAGACCGGAGGGCAATAATGATGTGGAGGGAAGACCGACCTTCGCGAGGAGAACGAAACTTCGTGACCTGGAGAGAAGAGGAGGAATAAACTAAATTTCTTCCTCCATATTGGAAATGGAGAGAGGGTCGCCTAACCCTTGCCGGATGCGACATACGGTTTCATTTGGTAATAATGCGGTCGGACACTTGGACGTGGAAAAAGAGAGAGATGACGAAAAGCTGATGATGCCCCCGCCCCCAGAGATTCTGTCTACGAGATCTATAATAATAATAATAATAATAATAATACTAATAATAGAGAGAGAGAGAGAGAGAGAGACAGAGACATAGAGAGAGACAGAGAGGGAAATTATAAAAATTGGAAAAAAATTTCGAAGAAATCAACGAAGAAATGAACGCAAAAAAAGGAACCGAACAGAGACTTACTTCAGTTCAGACGTCGGACATGCACAGAGGAATCCATGTGACCACACAAACTGCCACTCTGTAATCATCTCCGATGTAAACTTCCCCTCTTCCCAAGACTTTTCACTATTTTCGTTTTTCACCTATTTTTTTTTTTTAAACGATTTCTCCTATTCTCGAATTTCGATCTTTCACCCAATTTCATTCATGCCCATTTCAATATTCTGAGGCCCCTCACGGTATGAAATTCGTACATCCCCCCGCTTGAAATAGGAAGACATTCCTTCTAGGGTTTCTTGCCGTGCCCCTTCGTTTCTCGGGCTCTACCTTGGAGGGAATATTACACCGCGAATTTACGATTCACGGCAGGGTATTATAATAATGATAAGCTTTGATGTTGTGTCATTCCGGTCGTAGCGGGGCTCCCCATGTTGTGATTCTTTTTCGCGCGTTTATTATACTACGTAATTGTGATTAAAGAAGTCGGCCGAAATCCAAAGGCCCAACTGGCATTCCATCAGTCGCATCGCCCCAGGAAATCATTAGATTATGCAATTCGATGGCCGATTAAGTCTTCAAGGACGATAGCCACCCAACTTGCCCCCCTAGCTTCATTTGTTTACACCCGTTCGATCGAGTTAGCTCGCTCCGTGGGATTTTTGTTTGAATTATGTGTACATAACTCGGATTATAGTATGGTCAACGTCCACCAAACCATAGGCAAATTTTATTTTATTTATTTATATTCACTGGCTTTAGCCGTAGTCACTGTAGGTAGTATCGCGTTACGATAGCACATCCTCTAGTTTGGCACTTCCTCTCCGGAGCTTATTATCGCGTGGAATTTGATAGTATGTTCAGTCTTTTTTTAATCGATTGTACGTTACTAAAGTATGATTATCAGAAATGTTCCTTTTCCTACTGTCCAATTGCCTTAGTTTGGAAGTGCTCGTTGATGTGACGCAAAAAGCAATTATCGGCTCGATCATTTCCCTACCAAGTCGCTAATAATTCACTTGTGAATTGACGTACACCAGTGTGGACGTAATCAAGTGTCGCTAGTATTTTTGTTTTTATTATATTATTTGGTATGATAGTAATTTGAGTAATCGAGTGCTCGCTTCTCCATTTAGTATTAGGTCAGGCAGAATTTCTAGTGCTTTAAGTTCTTCCTCACACTCGATCGGTTTTTTCGGTTCTCTGAAAAAGCATGACATGAAGTTTACATAATAATCACCGGTAGATGCGTGTCCATAAGGGTATATTGTCACATGACAAGATCGGATTCCCACATGCACATCACCTGTTCAATGATGATAGTGTAGATTTTCTTTCTTATGCTAACGCGTGTCCTGATAAAACTACTTGTTCAAAAACTTCACTGCCCAACATGTATTATACAAAAAAAAAAAAGCATGCTTTATTATAAATGCTTCCATTTCAAATTAATGATTACACAAAAAAAAAATAGCATGAGAAAGACAAAATATCGAAAACCATAAAATTTAGATAATCCTTGCCTTAATAAGTACACTGAAGTTACTCGTTAACATAATTTATTGGATTTCATCATTCTATTAGTTTGAGGTATGATATAAATTAACTTGCATGACAACGTATGTTAAGAAATGAAAATATAAATGCTATAGTTCTCTAATGATTAGAAGTTTGGAATAACCCCATGTACAAGTCTTTCATGGGAAATTTGTTCAAAAAGTTCTCAACCTAATACGTTTTTACCCATTCAATTCTAAACTTTTTAATTATATTGATTGAATTATAAGTGTTTTCATGTTTTGCCAGTTTAGTTCATTTGGCCAATCGATCTGGGCAAGGGCCCAATGCCCCTGCTCGTGGGTGGAGAGAATCGCCACCTAGAGTTGTGAAAAAAAAAAAAACAAAGAAAAGAAAAGGAAGAAAACATAAAATAAATATTTAATAAAAAATATTATTAAAATTGTCTACATCAGTGCTAGTCATGCCGCATAGAATAGCTAGCGTCCACACCAACTATTTCCAACTAAAATTAAGTAGATTGATTCAATTTACAAAATATGAAAAGATTTAGAACTCAATTGACGTAATTAAAATATATAAAATTAAATTGGTAAAAGTGCAATAGTTTAAGATTTGTTGGACGATTTTCCCTATCTTTCATTAATGTTGTTAGAAATATTTTTAGCAGATTCTCTATATCATTCTTGATTCTCTATATCTCTGAGAACTGTGCATATCTTTAATGGATTCTAGTTGATCGTAATTAGTAATGTAATAAATTGTTACCTTTCTTTTTTGTCGTCAGTAAATATATTGTTACCTTAGTAATCTTGTGAAAACTGTAAATGCCTTATTTACTCTTCATTGTGGAAAACACATAAATTATATAGTTCTCTTCCATATATTTCTATATGATGTAATCACAGCAATAAATGTTTAGTATACCTTTTGGGAGAATGACGGGCCACGTTTCAAGCGTTCAGATACGCGTCAGGTGTGGATACAAATTGGAATACAACATCAAATGTTTGGAGAGAAACTGAGTCAAATTTTGGTATATTTCGTTGGCGCATAAATGACGTCACCGTTTTTGAGAAGAATCAGTTCAAAAGCTATATATGTATAATATATATCTCATTCTGAAGGCATTGCAGTTTTGTTGTGCAATCTAACGAGGGATATCAGAAGTCTCATTAATATAAGGGCCACTTCCTTTCGCCCTTTCAATTTTCTGGGCATCTTGATCCTGATGACATTCTGACAACTCGCTTTATGCAAGGTTGAGACGGCTCAAGATTTCTGCAATCTCGTACTATCCGACCTGTGTATGGGGCTAGCTAGTCGATGCACTTTGCTCCTTAATGAATTATGTCTAATATACTTTCTGTTTAAGGAAATGATCTCTTAAGACTGTAAATGAGTTCTTGAACCAGCGGATTATATCTAAGTAGGAGTATTGCATAGCATGGCTTCCGGATATAATTTTGCAAACTAGTTTTTCCTTTTAGTCGCTAACATTTTCATTTCAATTTGGGTCATTGGCCATTTGGAATTTGGACCGTTAGAGACATATCAAGAGAGATACTAGTAGGAATATGCAGAATAGAGAATTGTGTAATATCTATTTTATGTATTCCATAATGAACATTGCATGACTATATAAGGTAGCAAGATATTGAAATATCGATTATTAATAATCAAGGATGAGCACAATCAAAGTTTATATGTGTTGGAAAAATATGGCTTTGAATTGGGTAGAACAATGAAGACGGATATTTAGAGTACTTAAATCGGACTTTGAGGCGTGATGTCACTTTCTTTAAGGATTTATTTGCCCTACAACGTTGCTAATGGTCACCCGCAAAAATCCTCTAGGATACAACAAAGTCTCGAATAAGAATACTAGATAGCAATTCTAGTATTTCTCCAGGGTCTCTCTAGGAAACAATTGAAAGAATGGCCATAGTTTTTTTTTTTTCAAACAGAAAGCTCGAAAAGATGAAAGATGATCACACTTTTTTCTTCTGAAAAACGACAAGTATATATATAAAACATATGCAACTCTTCGTGAAAAATTTCCAAAAAATATGAACAAACACGTCATTTAGAAAATTGTCCGGATAAACAAATGCGACCCTTCGGAAGAAGTCGAAAACCGAACAATTGCAACCCTTTGACAAAAGTTGCAAACCGAATAAGTAATTTTTCCAAATGTTGTCTTGAAAAAACATAAACAAAATTCGGAATAATAATTTTCTTTAAATAAATAAAATTTCGAATTTTCATTTTTTATATTTATTTCCGAAAATTCTCAAAAATAAAAGGCAACCTTTGAATTGATTAAAAATTATAACAAAAAAACATAAATAAATAAATAAATAACAAAGGATTAGTGCTAATTAAACCACTCGCGCACCCGCACGTGGGTATGGTGGGGTCTAGCCCCACCCAATCATTCCTTGAAGTACACTAGAAAACCCTACAATTATAAATTGGCCCACTTCCTCCCACTTTTCCTATGTAGAATAAGGAAAACGCACTTAACTTGTTTTGACAAACAAACCTCCAACAAAATGTGTATGAGAGCTCGTGCATGCACAGTCTTGAGAGATATGAAGAATCAAAGAGATATGGGGAATCTCCTAAATGTTACTAACATCCACTTATTAGACTTATTAAAATAGGTCATATACCCAAATCTTAACCCATAAATAATGGGTGAGCTGTTATATTAGTTAGATATATCTAATAAATGGGTTTAGAATGATAAAACCTAACACAATATGGGTCATAAATAGGTTTACAACTTACTTAAACTTAACTCACCTCTATGGCTCATCTCTTCATTTTCTCTCGTGCTCACTCACTCCCCACTCTTTTCTTAGTTTGCATATGAGTTTTCCTAGCTAAATATGAAAGTATTTTACCGATATGGGTCAAGTTGAGTATAGATTACTAGATTTGCATTACATCGAAATGAGTTTATTTGGGTCAACCCATTTTTGACTCGATCCGACCTACTGGGTTGAACAGGGGAAAAGTACCAAAAAAAGTTATGAACCTGTTGCATCGGTATCAATTTAGTCATAAGCTTTTCAATTGAACTAATTTAGTGAATCCGGCCAATTTTGGTTGGCCAACGCTGATGTGGACATCAGCCGGTGACTGAACATTGACGTGGTAGTTTCTTATTTTTTCGAATTTTCTATTAATTTTTTTTCTTTTCTTTTTCTTTTCTCTCTCTTCTTCCTCCTTCGACTGTCCCGCGTCAACACTGGTTGGCCAAAATTGGCTAGATGGATTGAATTAGTATCAATGTGAAAAGGATTACGACTGAATTAATTTAATTGAAAATTTTAAAATTGAATTAGTACTAATGAAATATGTTTAGAACTTTTTTCGTACTTTTCCTGTTTGACAAGTCTTCCCTCTAGGTAAAAAAAGCCAATTGGAATGAAAATGTTTAGAATAATTATCCTGCGGACACTTTTTTGCTTTGTACGTTTAGCCCATGCGGACACTAATCTCCCATCCCCTTTTCTTGTCAACATGATTACTTAGACGAACGAAATCCAGAACCAGTCACTTTTATAGATACACACCAAAGACTTTAAATCCGCGGCTTAAAGATAAGCAGGATATCTAATCAAACTTGTCGTGTTGCTATCCAGGCAAACTACGAAGGAAGCCCACGGCGTATGAATGAGATCTGAACTGAATTAATTAAGCCCCGTTTGTTCACCAACGTGGGAACACCAGCTAGTGCCCTAATCTCTCTCGCGCGTCCCCGCCGTCGTTCGTCTCATGTGGAATCCAGTTTGCACCTAAAGAGGGTCCATGCTCGACCCAACTCATCGACCCAGAAGAGGCCAAAACCAGGTCCATGATTAAGATATTAATTAATTAAGGCTAAATCAAGATCAATCGGACTCTCTTTCTTCATAAGCATGTGCATGCTTAGAGCGCAAAGTACGGTACCAGAAAACCCTAACACCTACCCATCATGGTGGCCCCCAAGAGCAGGTTGGTCCGTAAATTAATGGCAAATTGGAAGGGGTTGAGATTAGGAACTCCAAAGCCTAGACCATCCGAATATAATCACAGGTTCTTGGATTAGGGGTTGTTCCATGTGTGCTAAAACGCGGTATTTTGAAACTTTTTAAAGTATGCGAATAATCATATCACGGGGCGATCTCGCTTTCTCAACCTTATTTTAGGATAATAAGCAGAACATCGTGCCCCGGTGGAAACCCTATTGTCAAAAAGTAAAGTTGTGATGAGTTGAACTCAGGATGAGGAATAGGAACGAGTTTAAGTACCATTTGAGATGGCACAAGCATGGTGGAGCTCGACCAAAAAGTACGTCTGAAATGAGAAGAATGAATCCATGAGAGAGCTCGAACTTACTAGTAATCCTTGAAGCCTTAAGTGAGGATCAATAACATTTATTAACACCAAATCTTGGGTTTGTTCCCTTTTAGCTTAAAATTATGGTTGAATGTCTGCCTGAAATAAAGAAAAGGAAACGCAGGATTTTGTTGACCTCGTTCAGGAAACGAGGGATTGTTGGACCTCTAGTTCTGGGGGAGCCATCCTCTTGTGAAGTCCTTTTGTATTTTACTTGCAGTTGAGATTCGCTGGTCGGTTGCCAATTCCAATGGGGTCTCTGTTCAATTTTGGCACAATCTTTCCAGTCGGGCCCTTCGACTAATTCGAGCGTTCGGGCACATTTTAAAGTTAAAAAGAGTTCACCTTCCCTGCATGGAAAGTCTTGATCGTCATGATGGAGGAGTCCAATTGGGTCGTGCCGATGACAGTGCCGACATAAAGCATGCTGAATTGGAAAATTATTGATTCCCTAAAGTGAGGATTGTCTTATTCCCGGGCGTAAATTAGGTTAAGGGAAGGACTTTAGATTTGGAGCGATTTTAGGTTATGGAAAGGACTACCCATCTAGATGTTCGACGTGAAAGACGATCTGAACTCTGTTTTTGAGCTAGATGTGATCTATACGCGACTACACGCTAAGGGAATTATCATAGTCAAAGGATCCTTGCATATGTATATGGACATGATCATGGAGAAATTTTTAGATGCTCTCAGAGCATAAAATAATTGCATCCAATGAAATTCGCCTCAATTATTGCGGACTCCCGTGTTTCCGTCCGAAACGGTAATCCTTCGCGCACGATGACTGACTTAACGAGAGGACCAGGACACGGTACACCATCAGAAGCACCTCTATATCCTCTCGATGCGGCATGCAAGACAAACATACCATGCGCTGATCATCGAACCCCTCATGCATCCGCTAAAAGTTTAGGCTCTCGATACAAGGTGATCTCGGGAAAAGCCATTGTACTGCTGCACAAACAGTCTCGAATCGTGACAGGTCATTGTCCTGCGCAAACAGTCTCGAACGTAAGGTGGAAAGGGCAGGACCAGTGACGCTATTAGGGTTTTCTGTTAAGAGCCCCTCGGAAGTAGATGGACTTTTAATGGGATGAAAGCGGTAAAGCTAAACCTCGACGAGACCGGTCTCTTCTGCAGCCCCATATCTGCATAGGGTTGAGGGATACCTTCGAGTCTTCACGTAACAAGCGAGGCCATACAACGTACTAAAAGCTGAAGTTCCTTTGCTTATGCGTGAGAGAAAGAGAGCAATGGTACGTAATAACAGAGAAACGATGACGTGGGACTCTGAGAACTTGCGAAGAAGAACGAATGAACGAAGCATGCACGGCGATTCTTCGAAACGACTTTCCTTGTCTAAGGGAGTAAAGTGAATTAGCAGCTTCCACGCCATGGAAAGGTGTTTCGTCTTTGGATGCAAGGAGGGTCCGTGTGGTGATCTCATCGGGGGAGGTGAGGTCATTTACTTGAGGTAAATAGATCGAAAGTCTATAGTTTTAGTACTTCTTTTTTATTTTCTAAAAGCAAAATCAGATTCTCTGTATGATAAAGTGTAGTTCTTAGCCATAACTTCTCTATCCTGTGGTATAAGCACATTCATCGAGAGTAAATTTCTGTTCGTACAAATTATTTGTTCATAGTAAATCTTTTTTTTTTTTTGGTAATAATTAAAATACTGAAGAACAGTTGATAATAAACTTTAAAAAAAAAAAAAAAAAAAAGGATGTTGGCCAAGCAATGGCACAGCCACTACCCTCCAACGTCAATGGCTCCCACGGGGACCCTCGCTCGAGCAATGTCCACAATCACTGAACCTCGCCCGCCCATAGGAAAGGGCGGTGCAACCCTCTCTAGTTGCAGGCAAGGTCACAGTCGAACCTTGCCATAAACCAAGCGAGCGTCATGTGGTCCTTATTTATTGCTGTCACATTCTTTTTAGGTTTTTAATATTCAATTTTAAACCTTCTCTTCTTTCTGATTTTTTTTTAAACAACATTTTCTTTTTAAAATTTATTTATCTTGTTTTTAGCTCTTTTTTAATTTATTAATTACCCATTATCCAGTTCAATTGATTAATTTTTGTTTCTATTACTCTCCTGAAAAGGAGATATTACTAGACACTAGACACAATATATTCTACCATGAATGAGTGTTTTTACCGCAAATGAAATATTTTACCACAAATTAGAATAGTTTTGTAGATATGTTTACTAGGTATGAGTGGCTTTTACTAAAAATAATGGGCAACTTGATCAGCAAGTTAAAAAATGAACGGTCCAAATTGACTGTAACATTTTTAACGGCGAGGAATGTAACCTTTTGATCAGGTCACTTGACCATAGAAGCCCCCATAAAAGAAATCCCACCACCTTTTTTCAATGTTCATCGTCCTTGTTAAATTGCGCCTCATATAGTGCATTGCCGACTCATCCTAACTTAGAACATACAACCAATATCACATGTAATAAATGCAGTGAAACCAATTTTACAGTCCAAGAATGTAGTGTGAGCGCCGTTAATTTTGTGCTTAAGGAGAGTGTATTTTCTAGAGCTTCTCCACATTTTCTGCAATTTTATAGGAAACCGTATCAAAAATATCAAGTGGACTCTTTTTTCATCCTCATCAAGCATAGTGTCCGATAGTTCATTTGCCCTGCTCTCGAATCTATCATACATGCACAAGTTTCAAGTTTTTGAAATCCGAAAGCTATCCCATAAGCTCTTTTAGGGAGAAAGACCTCTTCTTCCACAAACTACTCCTATCGGTGTGCCTTGATAAATCACATCCACTAATAACATTCACATTTCTATAAATCAATGGTTGAGATTTATTGAGTCATCAATGAGAGCACTATGCAGGATAGAAAATCCATGTCAATCTTGAAAATAAAGATCATATGGGGTAGGCCCGAGCCGTGCTTGAACATCAAGTAAATTTTTGCCCAAGCTCACCCACCATAGATACTCTACATTCAACTCTTTAACCTAGGCCAGGTTGGTCATTTATCGCTAAATGCCCTTATCCAATCTCATCAAAAAAATTGTCTTCTAGAGTTTGTGACTTGGGAGAGGCATGACTATTCATTGGCCACTAAACCCATGATCAGATCTATTATGTCTTCGAGAACCACTATAGAATTGAAACGTGTTGGTTCCACAAGTTTTGGGGATCTTATATTACCTGATACTTTTTAATTTTTTTTTCGTTAAACCAAAAGCCACTTTTCAAAATTCAGCATTCAACTTAAAAACACAAATGGAGTACATAAGAAAAATACTGGTTTATGGCTCACAGTAACATAATTCTAAGACACAATAACATGAAAAGTTAAGTACAAATAAAAATCTGTTTCTTCCCATCATTTCACAAATTAAAATGTGAAATATCACAAAGAAAAGGAAAGAATGATTAAAGCTTAGAACCCTTAGAACCCATCTTGTATTCACCGGTTCTAAAATTTTGAAACCCGACATCTATCTTTCGACTCCTAATAGCTAAGTTGAAACTTGCCAAACTATGCCTATTTTCTAGGTTACACATGTTTTTGTAAGATTTTGTAAGACCACTGTCAATTGTTCTAAATATTTAAGCTATTAGATGAAGGTGTGATTTATTATTTAAATGTTCTAACACTTCTCTTCACGCTTAGCCTAGTCTTTTAGCATGGAAATTCAATTGGAGAGGCCAATGGGGCCTGACCTCTAGTTCTGATACCAAGTTAAGAAGAATGTGGAAGAGAGAAATAGAGATTTTTTTTAAATATATATTTTGATATATTCATAATGAAGATTATCAACCTATTTTTGGGCTTTATGAATGACTAAATAAGATAACATATCAATCAAATACGCAAATCATAGAGGATATTCACATAATCTTGAGAGATACAAAAGCCACCATAATTTTCTTAAATAACTCTAACATCCCCTCAAACTCAAGTTGTATTGAAGATGTCTTCTTGAGTTTGAACGCAAGTCTGAACAATGTCCAACTAATGAGGCATGGCGGATGAGGCGGTGTTCGGCAGCTATTAATGATGAAACTTCCAAATTTAGTTGGTGTGAGAGCAGTGAGTCTGGTGATGGTGTAGCTTCTCAAAACGATATGCAAAATGTCGAGAATCGGAGGTATTGAAGCTGAGTAGCATGCATCCTTTGCAGTCGACTTTGCTATCGAGATAGTAACTTTAACATGATTGATATGGTTGGCGTGGTTACAGCAAGCGGATAAGCCAGGCATTGGAAAAGTTACTATGCGAAGATGTGTTTTCATGGTGTCGAAAAATACCTCCGTGGAAAAGAAAAGCTCGAATTCGCGGTGCATCAAAGACGTCCTAAAACAACCATCGTGGCGCTTACTCAGATGGGAATGATGCACTTGGGTGAATATTGCCGAGTAGCAAGGATGGATTTATTTGCTTGGGATGCATGGGTGCACCGTTGAGAATCATAAAGCAAAAAAAAGTAGGTTTGCAAAAAAGACTCTAGTACCAAGTTAAGAAGAATAAGGAAGAGAGAAATAGAGAATTTTCTATATATTTTGATACCATGTAAGATTTTGTGAGACTATTATCAACTATTCTAAAAGTTTACACTATTAGATGAATGCATGATTTAATGTTTAATTACTTTAATAGTTCTTTTGCAATTTTTTTTTTTTATGATTTAAAAGTTATGATTTTGTCCATTATAAAATGTGATGCATCTATAACGCTTCCTGATATCAGTAATATCATAAGCCTCCACTGAGTTTGCTTTACGTGGAGTTTGAGATGTTTTCAAGACAAGTTAATAGGAACTTTTAAAAAAGGAAATTACATATTTTGTTTTTTGGTAAGAAGGAAATTACATATTTATCCTGGCTCCGTGAAAATTTTGCAATTTCTTTAAATTCCAAAGTTTAAGCAAATGCTAATAGGAACTTTTAACCCCCCCCCCAAAAAAATCCTTCCAATTTAAGGGCTATATTTTACAACAATCATTCTTCTAATTGTGAAAAATCGGGAATCATAAGTTATGATGTCCAAACTTGAGCAAGAATGCTCTCATGTAGATGGAATGATTGAACTTTACTATTAACTTTATCTCTATTTTGGTAACATTTACGCACTATCGGCAAATTAGGAGAGACTCTTTAGAAAGTATTATAATATATCAATAACGTAAAAGTCGAGAACCAGTGATGTAAGGGAAAAAAATCTGAGAAATATTGTCCTTATTCAAAAGATTATTAGGTTAGCGAGAATTTTATTTTAAAAATAAATAAATATCGTATTTTATTTATTTTGTGGAAATACATCATCTTTTAAAATGTAAAAAAATAAATTTTCTAACACGATACATGTTAATGATTGAAAAAAAATGGACCTCAATTTTGTTAACAACATGCAATATCACACGTTTGCTGAATAAATTATTTATTTGGAGACAATATTTGGCCCACAAAAACGGCCTGACTTTTGGAGAACGATGGAACCAACAAATCTATGCTTTTATAAGCACACGAAGGTATCAAAATTTCGTAGTGCATCTTAACAAGTAATATCAGAGCCTGTCATTAACTAGTAGCCCATTTTTAATATGTATAAATACTTCGTGAATTTCTTAAGAAATAAATTTCTTGAACAACGTGTTTTCTAAGAATCCTTCATGGTTTGGCCGGGTGGAAGAGACTAAGGGTGAAGGTGGGAGTTGCGGTGTGGTCACATGGCCCGAAGGGGAGCTTTCGAGAAGTCATTTTATTAGAAGAGGTAAGGAGAGATGACAGGCATTGTGGTTGTGTTAGTTTTGACACAATAAGATGGAGATTCAAGTTGATACATGTCCTGCACAAGAATGCCCGATAAAGGGAGCACACCCACATTAGATGCACAGTAAAGGGAGCATACCCACATTAGGAGCTCATACGTGTAAGGATATTGTCGATCATCATGCGTGAGTTGCATTAGAGGAATCAGCCCGAATTGGAGATTTCTCATGGCGTGGAGCAAGTGTCACATGCTTATTGCCCTGTTCTTAGTAGCTTTAAACGTGTGAGCGAAGGACGTCCAATAAAACATTTCATCCACCGATCTTTTGGCCTCTTTCATGCGAAGATGAAGGCGCATCTAGTAGGGATTCGGCGAAACATCAGTTAATAATGCAATGCGTGGTTCATTTCGGACCGGCAAGAAAAAGGGGGATTACGATACCACGCCAAATGCGAAACATCTTTTAGTGCGATGCACTGCATACGGTGAGAATCAGCATCCGAGAGAGAGAGAGAGAGAGAGAGAGAGAAAGAAAGGGAGGAGGGAACACAGGCTCGAACGGACATGGCGGGCTTTCGTCGGAATCGAACGGAACAAGCAACAGGTTGGAAGGCCTCGTTCATCAGGTGCTGTGCGCCTTTGTACTTTTGCGCCCGGGTGACGACGCCCGGTCGCCAAAACCAGGTTTTCCTGCCCGGAAAAAAAGAAAAAACCAGGGGCTTCGGCTCGAGCAAGTTTTCCTGTTCCTTTTCCCCTTCTACGGTTTTAAGTTGATGCGTGAATAAAATAATTCTTGGCTTAATGCGCACCTGAAGAAAGGAGGGGAGAAAAACTCCACCGTCGAAACAAATGATGTCACGTCCTTATTAGGACAAGTGGCCACGAAATTCTGCCGAATAGGACCAAAATCATGTTCCCATGAATTGAATTTCTGATTTGAACGGCTTTAGGGCTTGATCTACCTAATAACTATTGCGGTAGATGTGGGGGAAAATTGAAGAACTAAGAAGTTAGGTTTGCTTCATTACAAGCCTCGTTGTCCCCGTGAACTGTGTACTTCTTCTTTGATATTCAATATAGGAAATACATTTTTTGGTTTGATGAAATTGAATTAATAAAGTTGGGGAAAAGATTTACGTTGTTCATTAGGTAGTACCATCGTATAATTTCATGATTGAAAGTTATTACTAAATATAGAAAATCTAGGGTATTACCTTGCGTTCGGAAAATGATCCCTAATTATAAATTGGAGCCCGCTTAACTCAAGCCCCGTATGGGTTAATATGAAAATTAATGATGGAATGTCTTTATGATACTTATTAAGTAATTAAATAAAATGGTTTTATGCTGTTTTTCTCACTTGAATGTATTGAAAATCGAAACATTGTTCATCATCACTCTAAACAAGTGTTTTCGAGACATTCATTAACAAGATTTCTTTATATATTAGGGATTATTTTTATTGGGGAGCATTGGAATGTTAAACCTATAAATGGAGGAATAACTATGGCATGAGGACAACTAATTCAAAGATTATATAACATGATAGTGGTCTCTCTTTCTTTTTCTTTCTCTTTCTTATTTAGCAAGTTGTGGAATAATCTTTTATTATACACGACAGGTGATGCATATGACTAGGGGTGTTAAAATGGGTCCGTGATCCATTTTTTGATTCATATTTTTTTTTTTTATAAGAGGGTCATATGACATAACATTTTGAAATTACATGGAATGTTTATATTCCCACAAAGACATTAACAAACACCTAATTAATTAAGAATCCAATAATGGAGACAAATGGTGAAGCATCAAGGCATTAAAAACCGGTCCAAAACTTATCATAGAAAAAGAGCTGCACACAAAAATAATTTCTCTTGAATTTGCCCACCGTAATGATTCTGCATCCATGAACGGTTTCGGTCCTGTTCGGTACCTAAACTTTGATGAGTCTCACTTTAACTCACCGAGAATTCCATAACACTTATCCTTTGAGCATTGGCCGACCTCACATACGCGCCTGTCACACGTGTCCCCTCGGCCCAAAGATCATCGGCGGTTCGCGGTTGGGACGGGAACGACGGCACATCGCAAAGCCCGTGTACCCAATCAAGACCGTCGAGAGTAATGTCATGATATGATGGTACTAAAGTTTGTAAATGAACAGTGCGATGGGCCTCGTCAGCCCAAAAGCGATCTGCTCTCGGGTCCGGTCCGGTCCGGTCCGGTCCAGTCCATGCTCAAAAAGGGAGCAAGCGGCGGAAGCAAAATCTCAGGGTTTCGGGCCCGGCCCATCAGGTGGATAGTGGGCCCCACTGTCACGTCCGGTCCCACAATCCCCACGGTCGATGATTGATACCGACAAGAAAAGCCAACGTTAAAGAAGCTTTGGGTCCGAAAAGAGGGCCCGAGAGCAACTAGCCGTTGGCTGGTGAGATGGAGTGGCCGCCCCCACCGAGGGCCACCGCAAAAGTTAGGAATCCGATAAATTAAAAGTTGTGGTCCTCCTCCTCCTCCTCCTCCTCCACTTTTTCCGTTCGTTAACTTTCACGAATTGCGAGAATGGCCGCCGTTGATTGCGGGGCTCTGAAAAAGTACGAGATATTTTCCGGCGATTGATTAACGAGATGGAGCATTTTTATTTTTTTTCCTTCCCGAGGAGGAGAGGAAGGTGCTGCTATGTTTTTGACCCGAGACATGTAACCAAATCATGAAAAGCTTATGCACAAAACAAATTCCTCCCGAAAAACTCTATAAAGCTTTAAATTTTGATTTAATGTGCAATAGAAACTCTGAACTTTAGGTTTGTACAATTTGGTCCTTGAAATTTGGTTCAATTTGAAATATTATTCCTACACTTTAATTTGTTGAATGCGATCATTGTGCTCAGCTTTATTAAGATAGGATACCTCATAAAGCCAACGACATAGTTCTTAGATTTTATGAAAGTGTTGTAAAGTTTCACGGACTACAAGAACGACATTGCATATAGAACCAAAGTTTAAGGACGATTTTAGTCATTTTTCCAATTTCTTTTTGTCAAAAATACTTTATGGTAAATTGAGTGAGTGCTATTATTGAATTTTTAGTAGGCCCACTGTCAATAGTGATTGTTTCATTTTTCTAATAATGATGCTCATCATTTTGTTATTTAGCCAACTCAACGGTAGTTATAGAAATGTTATAGTGTAAAATCTCTTTCTGCTTGTATATACTATATCGGGAGTACAACAATTGACATACTCTGTTCTTTCGTTGAACCTATAATTTACTTATATTAGCCACTGTACTGCCGGTGGGAGAAATGTATTTGTTGATGGTTGTAAACAAAATTGGAGGGGGCTATTTTCACCCCTATGAGACTAAATCCACTCCATTTTCATTAGATATATAATAACCTTCAATTGTTGTCATATCTACCTTGTTTGATAGTTTCCTTAGTTAAGCTAATTTCCTGTTTATGGATTTCTTGGAATTCAAATTTATTGTTGCTAAGAAAATAAAGATTAACCTCTTTTTCGTCACTGCTCTTAGTGCAACTTGTCCATCGTTCGTCCTACCTCAAATACTCACTTTATAGCGAATTTGTTATGTTATTAGTTTCTGAAAAATTTATCAAGTCTCTTTATTCACAATTCCAATTTGTTGGTGAAATTTTCTTGTACAAAACATATGGGAAATCATATTAGTATCTAAAAATGCATTAAAATAGTAAATAAAAAAATGATGCACATTGAACCACTTTGTTATTATTTTTGTAGAACTATCTGTATAATATTATCTTTATCAATAACAATGAATGAAATTTTATATTTCATTTTAAATTTTATCCATAATTTATGCAAAGCTTTGATTTAATTAACTTTCTTATCTTAAAGTTTCTCATTGGAGAATGCACTTGCTGCTTTATTTTGGCAAATCTAAAAGATGGAATTTCTTTTTAATCAAGTCATTACATTAATTCAAAGAGAGTAGACAAGAAAGATTTTGGTGGGGACATGCACAACAAATTTTTGTTAAGAAGCTGTTTATGTTCAATTTTTTTTAGGATTTTACTGGATAATTAATTCATAAGTTTGTTCAAGAACTAGGTTTCTTCGAAAATTTTCTCCTAAAAATATTAAAAGAAAACATAGTGCTTTTAATACCCTTATTAACACCGACTTAAAAATTAGCGAAAGCAAGCACATACAATATTTTTAATTATGGAAACTACATCCTATAGAACTAGAAAAAACTGAAAAAAGAAGTAAAGTGAACAAATTTAGGCTCTATATTTTAAAATTCAATCGGATGATTAAGGGGAAATTTCGTCTTTTTGATGAGCATGAGGTGGATCGAGTCATAAGGGGCAAAAATAGTCCCACCCAAAAGAATTATTGAAACATCTACAAAATAAAATCAGGAATTAGTTTGAATATATCCGTCCAATTGCGATTTGGTGAATTTCCGTTGAACCAATTAAGGAAAAAACGGAACAACAAGATCTTACTCAACAAGGAAATCAATAAACATCGGGGGACAGAAAATCGATAAGACAGGGTTGAACTTACCAAAGAAGCAATTTCGTATTTTTAAATGCACGTTCCCTAAAATTAGCAAAAAAAGCTTCGTCTCCGTTGTTTCTTTCTATTTTCATAAGTCCTACCATAAAATGAATAGTAAATTCTAGAAAAAGACATCTCCAAAAAAAAAAAAAAAGAGAGAAAAAACCGTATATGAAAAATCCCCGTATTTCCGGCCTCCCTCCGGCGGCCAAACGAGAAATGGCAAAAATTGGTCGGGTTGACCCGTTGACCGTAGAGTACGCACCGTACACGTGTGTCGCTCTGTTCTGCGTGCGGTTCCGTCCTGAATATTTTCCCTTTTTCTTTTGCCGTATTTCTTTTCTTTTCTTTTCTTTTCTTTTTTTTGACGACCAAAAAATAAAATAAAAGCATTCGCTCTCCTCTCTTCAACGTCTCTTTCCCTCTCTCTTCTCCATCAATGGCGCAGAAGCGAAAGCTCCGAGTCCTCATGAGCATCCTCCGGGACAAGGTCGCCATCATCAAGGCCACCCTCTCCCTCCGCCGCACCGCCGCCTCCTCCGTCCGCCTCTCCGTCCTCCGCGCCACCGCCGCCTCCGCCTCCGACGCAGCCCCCCCGCCGGAGGACCGCCTCGCCTCCGTCCTCCTGCTCGGCCGCGGGTCCCTCCTCACCGCGCGCACCTGCGTCGCGGCCCTCGTGGACCGCCTCCACGGCGCCGCCGACGCCGCCGTCGCCCTCAGGTGCCTCGTCGCGCTCCACCGCGTCCTCACGCAGGGCACCATCGTCCTCCGCGACCAGCCGTCCTTCTTCCCCGGCGACGGCGGCCGCAATTACCTGAACCTCTCCAAGTTCCGGGACGACTCGGGCCCGGAGGCCTGGGAATTGTCGTCGTGGGCTCGATGGTACGCGGCGTTCTTGGAGCAGACCCTGATCGCCTCGCGGCGGGTCGGCTTCTACCTGTGCGGCTCGACCAGGGACCGGGGCGAGAAGGTCTCGGCGTCGTCGAACTCGGAGCTGTTGATTGAACTCGACGTGTTGTCGAGCGTTCTCGAGCGGGTCGTCGAGGCACCCAAGAACTCGGAGCAGCTGCGGGCGAACGATCTCGTGCACGAGGTGGTCAGGCTGGTGCGCGAGGACTACGGCGCGACCCGGTCCGAGATCTCGCTCCGGCTCGCGGGGCTCGGGGAGAGGGTGGACGGCATGAGCTCCGCCGAGTTGGCCCAGCTCGCGGGCGTGCTGACCCGGCTGGACGGTTGCGAGGACAGGCTGATTTCGCTGTTCGGGAACAGGAAGAACAACGACGGGCTGTGGGATTCCGTCGCGGAGCTGAAGACCAAGGCGGCGGCGGAGGAGGAGAGGAGAGAAGGGTGGAGGTTGGTGAAGAAGGAGACCAAGGTCGACGCGGCGGAGTTGGCTCGGCTCGTCGGACGATTCACCGAGTCGAGAAAGCTCTACGCGGCGGCGGGGAGCCGGGCCGGATTTAGGGGGCTGGACTTGGTTCCTGTAACGGTCCCGACCGTAGGGTGATGACGTGTATGCCATGGAGGACAAGTGGATGCTGAGCTGGAGATTTGCCCATTTGGACATTTGGTAATTCTTTTATTTGCATAAAAAGACCGAAAGTATTGTATAGCAGAAATACCCAGGGAGCTAATTTTTGTAGTTAATACAATTTTACAGGTAATTTCTCGAGATCAAACTTAGATTTGTTTTTCCAACAGCAACTGTAATTTTGCCGTTTCTTTATGCTTCTTTTGGATTGGGTCCTTCATAGTTCCCATGTGGAATCATTGTGTACCTTATTCATTAGCTTAATTTGCAATATGATGTATTGTGAAATTTCGTTTCCTAGACTTTACTAATAGAGGAATTTGTCTCCCGACCCATTTTCAAGCTTTCGGCCCAATCTTGACCAACCTAATGGTTGTAGGCGCTACTGAACTGCTGATTCACCCTTATCAACATGGGGACTTTGACCACTTTGAGCCTATTTGTTTGTGTTCTTTTTTTGTTCTCCTAACACATTGATTTCGTTTCTCTTGTTTGGAGAAAAAAAATGTAAACGCGTTTGTTTATACTTTTGTTTCCAGGAACAAATTTGAAACAAAAATAAGAAAAAAAAAAACTTGTTTCTTGTTCCCGGAAATACTTTCGAGAAACAATTTTTTTCTCTACTAATTTTTCCTTCTCTTTCTTTTCTTCTTTTTTTTTCTTTGGCCGGCCGCCGGCCTCGGCCATGGTTGGCGATCGGTTGTCAAGGGCCGACGACCTCACTAGAGTGTCGCCAGCCCCCGGCGAGGCTTGACCTCGTCGAATCTGGGCGAGCTCGGCCTTGCCGGGCCACCGCCAGGCGGCTTGAGCTCAGCCTCATCGAGGGCTGACGAGTCTCGCCGTGGCTGGGCAAGGCCACCTGTGACACCCCGATTTTCCAATTCTATTTTCGATAAATTGAGACGGGCATTTTGTTGGCACGCATATAGTTCATTTCCTTGAGTCGGCCACTCATGTGAAAACTAGTCTATCAGATAAAGCCGTTAAGGACACGCATGACAAAATTTCTATTTCAGAAATTGATTTCTTAATTTCTACTCCCCGGACAAGTTTCGAGCGAAAAAAAACCCGTTTGATAACAATTCAAAATTTCTATTTTAACGGGTAAACTGTTTGATAACATAATAAAATTTCTATTTACAGGAATAGAAATTGATTAGATAACAACATAGGAAATCCTCAAATACAAAATAATAGTCGAAATAATACTAAAACAACATAGGAAATCCTCAAATACAAAATAATAGTCGAAATAATACTAAAACAACATAGGAAATCCTCAAATGTAAAATAATAGTCGAAATAATACTAATATATTACAAAAGTTGATAATACAATTTCATGGAATTTCCTATTACATGTGCTTACGTTTCCTATTACGTAATATTTTCTTTCGAAAAATAAAAAAAACGTGGCAAAAAAAAATCAATTGAAATTCAATTAATGTCATTATGTTTTTGCCAAAATTGATTTCACATTAATCAAATAAGTCTAATGATAGCCATGATTATAATAGTCTAATCTCCTAAAAAATATCCTAACTTCAAGTATAATTCCAATTTCTTTCCAAATTTTGTTAAAAAAATCCTCACCATGTTAAAAAATTGTCACTAGTTTTTTTCAAAAATATCAACACTAGGATTATTTAAAAATTTATTATCAAAATCTGTATTTTCATCAACACTCTTACAAGAACAACAGATTCCTTATTAGATCTCTTTTTACCGGCGTTTTGATAAGTGATGACACTGTACAAAAGAAAAATCGGATGAAACCCTAATGATTTGACCCCTTTTTACTGCCTCAATATGAAGTTTATGATTAAAAAATAGTTAGCCAGATAGAGCCGTCGTCTGGCGTACTACGGAAGAGTAGGTGAAGAAAGACTCGTTAGATATGAATATGGTAAGTTGACTATTACCACGCGTGAAATCTTTTGCGTGCAACAAATGAAGCCTTGTTTATTCAATTCCCACTATCTGGCCCAATGGTTAAGATTTTCAATCAATATTGATTGAAATGATTATATTAAAAAATTATTAAAATATTTTGGACTAAATTAACCAAATTGAAAAGTTGAGAAAAAAAAATTTCTATTTCTATTTCAGAAATTGAAAAGTTAAAAATTTCAGTTTCTGATTTCTTTGATTTCTCTATTTTTGGAATAGAAATCTGTTTCAGAAATAGAGAAATCAAATTGCGTTACCAAATGGATTTCTGTTCCAAACCTGTTTCGGGGAACAGAGAAATAAAGAAATCGAGAAACAGAAATTTTATCATGCGCGCCCTAAGAGATTCTAATGCATAAGACTCGAGAATTTGATCAGGAAGCGACCTTTCAACCGAGCTAATATGCAAGGGTCATTGCGGCACAAATAAAAATTGATTAAAGACCGAAGATAGGTCAACTCAATAGAGACATGTGATCAGGTGTGGGTGATTCCACCAGATTGTATAATTCTTGTCGATCGACACTGGACCAACTTTTCTGTCGATTGGGTACCCTATGTCCGTATTAGAAATCTTGAGATTACCTCGACAACTGAAAGTCGCCAATGTGTCAAAGATGTACATTATAGCTTGAATTGATCAACCACAGGTCAAATGTATGAAAGTTTCTAAAAGCTGCCCAGTAGATCAGGACGCGCTAGTATCATGCCAAAGTGAAATTAACCGTGAAATTGAGATCGAATTCAGAAATTGGAAGTCTTGGTGTGTCATAAATCATTTTAGAATCATTGACTCATCTTCGGAAGATTTTTCATGTAATCAGAATTTTTCAGCAATTAAATAAGAGAATGGCTAATTTAGCTCGAGAAATTAGTAGGCCCGCCTTTGGTCGCGCTTTTGGAACTTAAGTTGGTTCTATCGACAAGTGAATATATGAATTGAAGTGTGGTGACATTGGATTAATTTTATGGACTTCAATTGGACTCAATTGGAAGATAATTGAATGGAATTGAAGAAATTAGTGTACAAGATTTCATGTCTCAGCGGAAAAAGAAATTGGACCTATTGAAGATAGTTGTGGAGGATTTGAAATTAGTGGAAGATGACAATATCTTAGGTCATGGTGGTTGGGCCAAAGTTAAGAAGAGCTTGACAAGTGTAAGGTGTAGATTTAATCTCAAAAAGGGCCCATCACTTCAACCAATCACACTTCATCTTCAAGCTTAGGAAGAGAGAGAGAGAGGAGGGAAGAAAAGCTGCGTGTGGAACCAAGCCAGCCCCGACGCCGCCCCCTTTGCCCGCTCGGTCGCCTGTTTGCCGCTGCACGTTGCCGTCGCCAGCGCCGCTCGTTCACGCACGCACGCGCGCGCGCTCGTCGGCCAGCCGTCGCGCATTGCTTCGCCTTGCTCGCGCGGCCCCGAGCTTCCAGCACCTTCGTCCAGTTTCCGTCGCTATCGCCAGGGTCGCTGGAAGTCTCGCCTGAGCTGCCGTCTCGCCTGCACAAGCTGCTGCCGTTCATTTTCGTCGGTCTTCCTCCACTCGACTAGCCGCCGTCGGCCTCAACCAGCAGCAAGCAAAAATGGGTATGGCAGCCCGATTTTGGCCCGTTTTGGCCGGCTTCCCGACCCTGAATGCTCGGCCCGCCTTGAGAAAAGTTGATTCCTTCGACGTCCTCATCATTTTGGTCCGATCGGTTCGTTAATCGGGTGAGTTTATTCTCTAATCCTTGCTTAATAAGTTAATAATACTTAATGGGTGTTTAGATTAGTCTAATTAGGTTTATGTGGTTAAATTAGTTTATTTTTAATGTAAATTAGATTAGTTGTATGATTAGTTTAATGGATGTTTAATTAGGGCTAATTGTATGTTTAAATTAGTGTAATCTTGTTTAAGCCATAATTAATTATTTCGAATTTTTAAATATTATTTTATTAAATTATATTATTATAATATAATATTTAATTATTTAATTTTCGGAATTAAATTTAATTATTTAATAATTTCGAAAATTTTGCCGGGATGGCCGGTTATTAGAATTTCACGCTGATCGCAGCAGTGCAGTCAGTTTGTGCTAATTGTATGTTTAATTGAGAAATTGTATAAATTAATGATTATGATTAATTATTCCAAAACTGTGTTGAAGTTGTGGTATTTAACTTGAAAATACCCGATGTTGGCTTTTAGCATCGTAATTGATTTGTATGACTAGTTTGAATCGTTGGATGTTATTGGATTGTATATCCAGTTCTATGTGTTATTATTGAATGATCAGTTTTGGTGAGCAATTTGATTGATCAGTTTAGATGATCATTTATTAGCTTGTGTGAGCATTTGTATGTCAGCTTGTGAGAGCCATGATCGTTTATCAGCTTGTGAGAGCAACGATCCATTTATTAGCTTGTGAGAGCAATGTGCGTTTATCAGCTTGTGAGAGCAACGATCCATCTATCAGCTTGTGCGAGCTATCATCTATTTATCAGCTTGTGTGAGCTACCATCTATATCAATTTGTGAGAGTATTGCATCCATTTCAGCTTGTGTGAGCCATGATTGTATTGATGGATGAATAGATGGTATGGTTTAATAGATGGTATGAATTAATAGATGTGTGGATTGTATGATATCAATTGGATTGATCGAATTAATAGACCGATGGGTGTGTTGGTAGTTTCAGCTTGTGCGAGCATTATTTGAATATGAATTGTACTGATATGCAGGAAGGGACTGAGTCGAGGTAAGTCCTTTGTCTGATTTGTGTGGCTAGAGCGCCCTGAGGCGTATTTTCTTCCTAATCGGGTCTTAGAGGGTAGGATTCGCTGAGACATTGTCTTACCCCATTGTGGGATAATATTTTTAGGTCCTTAGATGGCGGTCGTGGAGGACTCGAAGCCATGGACATTTGTGGAGGTGGAGACCGAAGAATTGGCGAATGTGTCTGACTAGTTGGTCATAGGACAGTTCCCTTTTTGTTGAGTTGGTCTATTTTGTAGTCAATCCAGTGTTGTATATAAACCTATGTGTTTATAAGAAAGCTTGTTTGGTTGTGATTGATTGCCTACTTTTCTATCCCAAGTTAATGTTGTCAGGGGATTTGTTTCGCTTCCGCATACGTAATAAAATGAATGGGTTGGCGACGTGTCTTGGGAAGTCGCATTTCTATCAACTAAAGTGGGATGTGCGCGCGCTCGGAGGATCGGGGCGTGACACCACCGGCCCTCGTCGGCCAGTCACCGGCCATGGCTGAGGCCAGCGACCGGCCAAAAGGAAGAAAAAAGGAAAAAGGAAAAAGAAAAAATAAAATAAAGGAAAAATAAAATAAAAATATTAAAAAATTAAAAGAAACAAAAAAGTTATACAAGTTTATCAAATGTGTTTCTGTTTCTTTTTTATTCCAGGAACATAAATTTTTTACAGTTACCAAACGCGTTCTTCTGTTCAAAAATTGTTCCCCGGAACAGAAATAGTTTTTTCTATTTTTGTTCCTTGTAATAATTTTTAAACAGAAACGTTACCAAACGAACTCTTACTTACTCGCACTTTAGCTTTCCTTTGCCTGCATTATTGTTACCAACCCTAAAATAAGGAAAATTGTCATAATTGTGAACTCGATTTATCGATATTTAAGCATATTTGCCTAATCAGAAAATAATTACTATGAAAGTTCTAAATGTTTAGTCGTGGCATAATTGAGCCCTTATGATATTAATTTCGGTCAACTAAATCGTATGCCCAAAATGTTTGGGACTCAGGCCCGAATTCGACTTTTAGGCCTAAATTGCACAATGTGTAAACGTTGATAAAGGAATTTCAACGTACTTATTTGCTATTATAATAAGGATGCGCACCGCATCGTTATTATGGCAAGTATTATCGTTTGAGCAACGGTCTTGCCAATCACTCCACTCCAAATATCCTGTTACCAAATCCAAACTAAATAATCATTTACAAAAATCAAGAGCTTATATCACCCATTATGCATGAAAATTTGGAATAGCAGTGGCATGATGCTCATACGTAGCTCATTATTTGAACTTCAATCATCTTAACTTTCAATCGTTATTTTGACCAGTAGCTTTAGTGACTCAAGCTAAATTGTCGCGACCTCTTTTTTTGGCGCCCACGATTAGGTACGGACGTTGGCGGAGGCTAATGGTTTGGCTAAATTTATTAGGCTCGGACTCTCTCAAGTCCACTAATTCACGATTTTAATAGTTTAAGTTTTTAACCTGTAAGTTAATTTTTAAAACGGAGTCGCCACTAATTAATTTAAGGTGGGTTGATTAGAAACCCATGCGAAATATTGGGAGAAATACTCGTTCCTGCGCATCCAGAGAAATTAGGATCGGGAACTTGATTACACTAGTTAATCACTAATGCCCTTTCGGTACCTAATCTTGTTTAAACCCTACGGCTTTTTGGATATTTGAGGGATTTTCCATGCATTTTTGGGGAGGAAAAACATTTTTTTTGGGTCTTTTTCTATTTTTTTGGACATAAAAGGGACTTTTTGGTATTTTTTTTAGAAAATACATGTCTTTTTGGCTTTTTTTATGAATTTTTGGCATTTTTTGGAAAATATGAAATATTTTTGATTTTTTTGAAAATAAAATATTTTTTAATATTTTTTAATATTTTTTAATATTTTTTGGAAAATAAAGTATTTTTTATTTTTCTTGATTTTTTTGGAAAATAAAATATGTTTTACTATTTTTTAATATTTTTCGAAAATAAATCATTTTTTGATTTTTTTGTTTTTTTAAAATAAATTATTTTTAGAAAAGCCGACCCGGGTCGGGTCCGCGGGTTGGGTCCGACTCCGGGTCGTTGACTTGAAATGCAGACGGGTTTATTAAAACAGCCCGATGGCCTGTCGTTTTGGAACGATCCGGCCCGACCTGACGACCCAGCGAAACCCTACTTGGATCCGACCCCACGACCCGGTTTCAGCCGCCCCCCAAAATCGCGGAAACCCTACCCGACTCCCCGGCCCGGTCGACTCGACAACCCGGGGCCGCGACCCGAAAAATCAGGAACCCTAGGGTTCTCGATTCACGGCGCCGAGGGGGGAACGAAGCGTCGCCTGGGCAATGGCGACGACGACTGCGATGGTGGCGGCGGTGACAATGGTGACAGTGGCGACGGTGATGACGACGACCCTTATTACCTATGGCGAGGTGGCGGTCGGCGAGCGACAGAGACGGCGACGACGGTAGAGGGTGCGTGACACCCATTTCCCTTCGATTTCTCTCTCTCCCTCTCTAACCTCTCCTCCGGCTGGCCTTGGATCTCCGGTCGCTCGCCCTCAAACCTCCCCCGAAGTCTCTCAGAGGGAGGTCAGTTTGAGCTCGCGACCCGATTTCCGCCTTGCTCTCTCTTTGAGCTCCTCGAAATCTCTCGGGAACCCCTCTGAGCTTGCTGGCCTCCTCTCTCTCCTCTGTGTGTGCTTTCCGATGAAGGCAGAGGGCCTATTTATAGGCAAGAGGGAGACCGGTTGACGGAGCTTCGACCGCCGATCCTTGCATGCCAAACGGCCTCTGCCGACCGAACTGGCGTCCCATCCGCCACCTGTTTGCCAGCTGCCCCCCCACGTGCGTCGCCGTCCGTCTGCTCATCCAGCGTCGCGCCTTCTGCGCGTGTGCTGCAGAGGCAGATGGAGGAAGAAGATGACCAAAGAGGGCTGGGCTGGAGGAGGAGGAAAATGGGTTGTAGGAGCCCATGCGGAGGGGAAGAGAAAAATGGGCTGCTTTTTTTGTTTTATTTTTGTTTTTGTTTTTGTTTTGTTTTGTTTTTTTTTTATTATCCGAAAAAGGCAAAATAGTAATAAAAACCTAATTAATTAAAAAACGAAATTTATGCGTCAACATAAATTAAGGGTTTTTTTGTTTTGCGAAATTCTTATTTTTCGATACTTGGTTCACTTAAGGAAATGAGCTAATAGATAATAATTTTTTAGTTAACAGAAAATGCTTTCCTATCAAAACTTAAATTCACGAAAATGATTTCCTCTTGAAAGAACTGGAAAACATATCATTTTCCAAAACATGACTAGTTAGTAGCATTTGAACTTGAAACTCTATCATAACGTTCAAGACTGGGTCTCCCATAATTGGGCCTAAGACCCCAATGCTTGGGCCTAGGCCCCAAAAGCATGCCCAGGTCCATCAAGGTTGGCCTCAAATGGTCAAACCCCTAGTGCCTGCACCCAATGCTTCACCACTTGAGCTCGAGTCCATAAAGGCTATGCTTGGGTCCCTAATACATGAGCTTTAGTTCCATCCTCAATAGGAGTGTAAAAAACTGAACCTAAAACCTAATTGAATTGAAAAATTCGATTTTTTTTTTTTTTTTGGTTCTTATTCGGTTCAATTTTCATTAAAAATCAAAAATTTTTTAACCGTTTCGGTTTTTCATCGGTTCAGTTAATTAAACCAAACCAATAAAATCTAAATTTTTTTCCTTCTTTATTTATTATTATTATTATTATTTTTAAAAAAATCATTTAAAATTTTTTTTTTTTTTTTTCTTCTTCTTCTTCATTGGCTGGTAATGAAGAAGAAGGAGAAGAAGAAGAAGAAAAAAAAAAAGAAAAAGAAAAAGAAAGAAAAGGAAAAAAAGAAAAGAAAAATAAAAATAAAATTAAAAATTGATTTTTTTTAAAAAAAAAAAAAATAAAAAAGATTATAGAAAGGGATGTATGTAGGGAAAAAAAATGCAAAAATAAAAATAGAAAAACCAAACCGAACCGAACCGGTATTTCGGTTTGGTTCAAATTTGGTTCGGATTGGATTCGATTCGGTTTAATAAATTTCCTTATTGGTTTGGTTTTTTAAAAATCGAACCGTACCGAACCATTTACACCCCTAATCCTCAGGCCCAAGTCCACAAAGGCCGTGCGCAGGTCCTCATTGCTTGGGCTCGGGTTCTTGATTAATGAAATGTTCATTCTTACAAAATTATTTAAAAATCGAATTTTTAATTATTTTTATTTTTATATATTCTTTTCTTTTTCTTTTTGCTTTTTACTTGGTCGGTTAGGGGCCACGGCGATGGCCTTGTCAAAACGACGATGGCCTTGTCAAAACAACAAGCTTCGAGCTCGCCACATGCCATTATAAAGGAGGTCGTTTATCGTCTATAATACAAGCATTGGGTGATCTCTCTCTCTCTCTCTCTCTCATTTCGACCATCTCTCTCCATTACCTTATCTACGTCTTTACTTCTTGTGATATAGGTATCTAATCTTAGACTTCACTAATTCAAAATACACATCCTATGTCTAAGGCTCCGTCTATAAGATGGCAGATATAGTCCATAAAGATTGATCAGAATAAGAGATGCTGTGTATACGATCTGAATACACCATCCGTCGTGTTTGAATCAAGCGTTTGACCAATTAGAAATCTATAGCATTTTTTTTTTTTTTTTGTAATTTACATGAAGATAGGTGGCATGCACGACGAACGATAGCGACTCGACTTCATCGACTTGACTATGGGGGGAAAAGAACCCTTTGTCTTGATTGCTCCTGCCTCAAATTGGAGCTGCACAGAGAGATTTATCTGAATAGCTACAGCCAAGTTTTGGAGTAGATTTAAATGCATCCGAAAACTCAACTGCGCATACAAATTAGAGGCTGATCCGACATTGAAAAAAGAGTCCTAGCCATCGGCCGAAGCAAGCGGCTCAGGATCTGGAGTAGACCACTTTGCCACCCGTGCCTTAGCTTTCTCAGCCTGCATTGCATTGAGTAAGTCGATTAGGTTCATAGAGACACACCGCCAAAGCCAATAACCTATACTAAGTGGAAAATTTAGCTATGTACCGGATCATCCTTCTAGTTCTTATTCATTTGAATTTTTAATGATCGATATGACACACGTATCCAGAGAAGCTCAAAAACTAGGGAAGAAAGAACTAATTTCGAGCAGCTGGTTACTAAAGACCGGCTCTCTTTGGCTGCATAGGTACGGCGGGCGATGACGGGCAACCGGCGATTGGCCATCCCTATTGATCATTAGGGACAGGCTTTTGGGCTTCTAGGGATGGATATGCCTCCTGCTATCATTTTTTTTTTTTTTGGGGTGACAGTTGATAGGAAAGAAGCATTATAGAGTTCGAATATGCCAAATAGGAAAGTCTTGAGGACAATCTGCTATGCGGAATCAGAGTGATACGCTGCGCACACCGAGCTGATTTAGGAATTTAGACTTTGTCATTTATACCTCTGGGCTTTATGTGCTTAGTCTTACCAATGATTCAAAGAAAATATTTCTATGAAAATTATTATTAAAGAAAATTCTTTAGCGGTTTAAGGAAAATGATTTGCTTTTCATTTGAAGAGGAAGTCATTTTTCCCCATCTAAATTTGTTGTTTTTAGTTTATGGAAAACATTTTTCATCATCTAAACACCCAGAAGTAGAAATATAATTTTCCCAAAATGGTTTTTCTTCAAACAAACTGATACTTTATGATGCATTATCTGGGGTTAGAGTCATGTACCTCCTTCGCCCAATTACAGTTGACTGTTATTAGGGCAAGTATCAATGTTTGAATCGCAGTCCCACCGAATACCATGCCACCCCATAGGCCCTACCATGTTTCCAAACCTTGATTACTACAATTGAGAATCAAGTTATCATCTAATGGAAAGCAAATGATCGGAGGCTTTGGATACGTACCAGAACACCAAAGTGAAATACCCATCCCATGAGCAATCCAACAGGAAGCCCGACGAGGTAATAGCATCCCAAATTTATGTATGCAACATACACTTGCCATCCCGATCCGACGGCAACTCCTGATAAAACCGGTTGAACACTGTTGAGGAGGATCGTAACCCCTAAAAGATAAGATATCCTTTCCACTTCTTTGAGAACAGGGGCGGATGATGTGAAAATGTAGGCAAACTTGTCGCGCAAGATCATTACGAGCGCACAGAAGAAGAGGCCCATCATAGTCGATTGAACCACCGACACGACAGTTGCGAACTTCGCAGCCTCGGGGTTTCCAGCCCCGAGTTCATTCGCCACCCTCACTCTGCAAAAATCGTAGTGCGATGAAAACACATTGCTAGCCGAAGTGTAAGGTGAGATAGTTATGAATTCAAATTGTGCAAAAGCGATGCATGAGAGAGAGAGAGAGAGAGAGAGAGAGAGAGAACCCCATGGCTGCAAGGAAGGCGAAAGGGATCATCATCTCCCATCCGTCGATGCTCATGCTACAACGAGAATGAAGTAGACAGAACATCAAAAGTCTCAACACAAGAAAGAAACATTCGCAGTCTAATAAGCAGGCAGTGCTCATAAATATCGCCTACGTTCGAGGGAAAATTGCACGTACCAGATCGACAAGGCGTCCACCGCAACTGTAGCATTCCGCAGGTAACCAGTCAGAAGTATCATTATCTTGTAGTACCAAAACTCTAGGCTGATCGCGTGCCAAAAAAGAGGAAACCACATCATTGAAAATAAAAAGCAATCGTCGACCTCCGTTTGTCTACATAGAAGCATTTCAAATTGTTCTAGGTAACTTTCCTTCTACGACATCCGCATAGGTTATTTGTTCTTGGGAGTTCATAAACATTCTGCTCTGTTAGATTTAGATTCTACGAGAAGGCGCATATTTAATACTAGACGTTTACTTGCTTAATGCACGGATTGTCATGCAAAGTATAATTAAGATGAATAGTGAAAAATGTAAGCATAAATTCAACTTAACTTTAGCATATCATTAATCATAAAAGGTATGCATAGTATCGGATTATGAAAGTTCAAAGCAACTAATATATCTAAAATAACTTTGAAAAATAATATCACTTAATTTTTTTTCCTAAATTATATATTCTATGGCTCAAATGCATATACGATGATAGAAGCTTTGTCTACTAACTAAGGCAGAAGAACAGCCCAAGTGCCATAACTTGGCACGGGAGGACACTCAAGTGCCATAACTTCAAAATGGTACATTTGAGTGCCAGTTTTGAATTTAAATGGAACACTTAAGTGCCACTCGGTGAAAATCCGGCCAAATAGCTTACGTGGCAACTTTCCGGCGAGTTTGGTCCAAAACGACGTCGTTTTGCACGCCGACGTGGCGGAGAAAATGCAAAACAACGCCGTTTCGTGTCGACGTGTTAATAATAATATAAAAATTAATTAAATTAGATTTAAACTTAATTTTATTTAAAATATTCAAAAAATTAAAAAAATTAAGAAAAATTTAAAAATTTTAAAAAATTAAGAAAAATTTAAAAAATTTAAAAAATTAAGAAAAAATTTAAAAATTTAAAAAATTTAAAAAAATTTAAAAAAAAAAAAAAAAAAAGGGGAGGGGGAGGTCGAACGGGCGGCCGAGGGTCGGGCCCTCGCCGGCCCTTCTCGGCGACGGCGAGGGGAGGCGGCGGCGGCGAGGGCTCAGCCCTCGGCCCGCCTCGTTTGACCTCCCCTCCCCTTTTTTTTTTTTTTTTTAATTTTTAATTTTTCTTAAATTTTTAAAATTTTTAAAATTTTTCTTAATTTTTAAAATTTTTAAAATTTTTCTTAATTTTATAAATTTTATAAATTTTATAAATTTTATAAATTTTATAAATTTTATAAATTTTATAAATTTTTCTTAATTTTTAAAATTTTTAAAATTTTTAAAATTTTTTAATTTTTTGAATATTTTAAATAAAATTAAGTTTAAATCTAATTTAATTAATTTTTATATTATTATTTACACGTCGACACGAAACGGCGTCGTTTTTGCATTTTCTCCGCCACATTAGCGTGCAAAACGACGCCGTTTTGGACCAAATTCGCCGGAAAATTGCCACATCGCCCATTTGGCGGATTTTCACGGAGTGGCACTTAAGTGTTCCATTTTACTCCGATATTGACACTTAAGTGTACCATTTCAAAGTTATGGCACTTAAGTGTCCCTTCGTGCCAAGTTATGGCACTCCAGGTGTCCCAACCTCACTAACTAATTTAGGGAACACTATTACGTTATTATGTCAAAATCATTGAATACAGATAAGTCACAATTGCTAATAAATAATAATAATGAAGAGAAAGAGGATGGAGAAGGGGCAATAAATAAGTGGATTTATGGGTTGGTGGAGCTTTCGTGTTTCCAACTAACCAAAATTAGTAAAAAATTAGAACTAAGGTCAAAGGTCTCGATCTATTTGCAATTGCTTGCATATTATGTACGAGTCAATATGCGCACAAAGTTGCATGCGTGCAAGAAATTGCCATTCTAAAAAAAGGAGTTTGTTACATAAAATATTTATCTTTATATAATGAAGAAAATTTATTGATAAAATACAGAATACAAATAAATTGTACGTACGAAAGGATAAAATATTTTGAGAATTAAATCTTTTTCAATAAGTTATTAATTACAGGATGGAAAAACTGCAAATTCTAATATTGAAAGCTCTGAGAGACAAAATAAAATTATGAATTCACACATTCGTCCATGGACGCAATATTTATAAAATAAGTAGTAGACGGTATTTAGGGAAAAAAAAATATTGAGCTTTCTGAAAAGTAAGAGTCCCTTTTGTTTTATATGACAGTAAAGATAGATAGGATGTTTGTCAAATATTACTTAATTTAGGGGAGAATTGTCTAAAAAGTCATAAACTTATTGCACATTTAATAATTTAGTCATAAGCTTTTTTTAACATTTTGTCAATTGAGTCCATTCAACCAATTTTGGCCGGAAATTGTTAACGTAGATGTTGGCCGTTTTACATGGAATGATCATGTTTAGAACTTTGGCCAAAATTAGCTCAATGGATTCAATTGTCAAAATATGAAAATGTTCAGGACATAATTAGCAAAATTAAAAAGTTTAGGATTGAATTGACAAAAATATAATAGGTTTAGAACTTTTTAGACAAATTTCCCCTCAAGTTAGCGATGTAGAACGTAATTAATAGATACTTAAAAGAATTGCGTGGGGGCACAAATAGTTGTTTTTAAGAATTCATGTCATAAACTACTATGATAATATGCTTACCTAAAATTTGGTCACTGCTAGAGGTGTCAAGTGGGTTGAATCTATTTATAATAAGTTGGGTCATATATGGGTTAGTTAAGTTTTAATAAACGGGTTGTTAATGAATTTGAGTTGTATGTAAGTGTAATGATATATGGGTTGTAAATGGATTTGTCTTTAACCCATTTAAATTATAATGGTCATTAGCTGAGTCAATTCATTAATGAGATATCATCATCTTGAGCAATTTTTATAATTTTTTTTTTTAAATTTTCATTTTTTAAATAAGTTTAAATTAAATTAAATTATTTTCTTTTTCTTTCTTTCTTTCTTTTTCTTTTCCCCCTATGAAGTCTGGTGGCTAACCCTTGCTGATTGCGGGCAAGGGTCGTGAAGCCCTCGCCTAGTTGCGAATCGCATTGGTGAGCCTCAAGCTCATTGGCCTCGACACTAGCGAGACTCCAGCCTCCCCAATTTGGCAAGCCTTGAGCTTATCGGATTTGGCGAGGTGGAGACTTGCCTAAGGCTAGCATGGCTTGAGCTTGCCTATTGTCGACCACAGCCGTCGTGGTTGGCGATTGGGAGAAGGAGGAAAAAGAAAAAGAAATGGAAATAATTAAAAATTATATTTTTTAAAAATAAAAATAAAAATACTTTAAAAGGAGTTCACGGAAAATCAAATCATATATTATATATTAAGTGAAAAATATTTTCTAATTTATTTTTAAGTTTCAATCAAGCACAAAAAATATTGTCATTTTCAAAAATACCATATTTTTCGTAAAATGAAGCCTCATTTTTTTTTTAAATTATAAAATTTATCCATTAAGTTTGTAATTGTATGGAAATGTTTTAACAATATAATATTTAAAAAAAATAGAGAAGTGTTTTACAATATGGATCGAGTCGGGTATGAGTTGGGTATGGGTTGGTATAGGTTAATAAATTTACATTGCTAATAAATGGGTGATAAGCAGGTTAATGGGTCAATTTGGATTGAATTATTTATGACCCCACCTGAACTCGACATGATTTACTTGTTTGACAAGTCTAGTCACTACGATGAAAATGAAAGATTGAATTGCGACAGCCTTTAACTAAGGCATAGGAATCTCTCATGATTTTCAAAATGGAAGATACGTACCAGATCATGACTCCTGAAGCGAGAGATAATTTGAAGAACTCCCACAGCCCCGAGAACGCCTCCACGGACCAACCGGTCCATGTTGTCGGACAACCCCCACAAGTCGAGTACAAGTACATCCCTAAGAAAATGAACCACCAAGAGAGATCCAGCACGACGCACAGGCCCACCACGCCGAAGCCGAAGACGTACACGCACAGCCAGCTCCCGACCATGTTCACGGCAAGGCCTGCCAGCGAGATCCAGGCCGTGACTGCGGCCTTCAGCTGGCTCTGCAAGAACTTTTCCAGCGGGAGCGCAAGGGCGAAGCTGAAGTGAAGAGGGATGAACCACAGGGCCAATGAGCCCGACATCTCGGCGACATCGTCGGCTTGGCCTAGGAGCTTTAGGAGCGGCGTCGTGAAAATGTAGATTGGCAGCAGCAAGAAGCAAAACAGGAAGAGCACGATCCACGATCTCTGCACGTAGATGCCGAGCATGTGGTATCTCTTTGCACCGAAGGCTTGGCCACAGAGCGTCTCTAGCGCGCTCGCCATGCCTATCTAATTAATTTTCGCCATGCCCAAAGAGGAAGTGCGTTAACAAGTTTAGTCCTTTGAAGTAGAATTAACAAGAGAAATACGTTTTTTTACCAGCAAATGTTGCCACTGAGACGAAACTAGTCTCGTCAAGCAAGACAAGCATGTAAATTATAGAGTCCAATGAATTACCAGGAGGCCGAGGTTGAAGCCCAATATGACGGTGTTAGCAATGGACATGGCGGCGAGCTCGACTTCCCCGAGGTGGCCGGAGAAGGCTTGGGTAACGACATTCATGGAGTACGTTGCCACCCGAGTGAAGATAGCGGGGCCTGCTATCTGCCATAGCTTCTTCGTCTCAATGCACACTCTGGTCGATAGCTTCTCCTCCTCCTCCTTTTTATCCCGATGATCAATGCAATTCTGACGTCCATCTGCCGATTGCGCCACATCACCGTTGGCGGCGACACTCGCCATATGAGAGAGAGAGAGAGAGAGAGAGAGAGAGAGAGAGAGAGAGAGAGTGGAGAAGGATTGTATATCAAGAACTGAAGTTCTGTGAAACGTGTGTTGACGCTTAAATTTCGAGTTTCTTTATTTATATATATATTTTGCCTTTTTTTTTTCGGATAAATAGAAAAAAAAAAACAAAACAAAAAAAGAAAAAAACAAAAAAGAAGCAGCCCATTTCCCTTTTCAGCCCGGCCCCACCGGTCATCTCCTTCCTCGCGCCTGCAGCACACGCGCAGAGGACGCGATGCCGGAGAGGCAAACGGACGGCGACCCACGTGGGAGGGGCAGCTAGCGTCAGATGGGACGCCGGTTCGGCCGACGGAGGCCGCTTGGCGCACGGGGACCGGCGGTCGAAGCTCCGTCGACCGGCTGCCCCCTCGCCTATAAATAGGCCCCCGTTTCCGTCGTCGAGGGGAGGCGCCAGAAGATTGCAAGCTTGGAAACCTCTTCCTGAGAGACTTCGGAGGAGGTTGAAGAGCGAGCGAGCGAGCTCCGAGATCTTCCCACTGAGAGACTTCGGGGGAGGAATCGAAGAGCGAGCGAGAGAGAAATCGGGTCGCGAGCTCGGTCGACCTCCCACTGAGAGACTTCGGGGGAGGCCGCCGGCGAGCGAGTCCGAGGAGGTCAGATCTGGCCGGTGGAGGCTCGGATCTGACCGGAGTGAGAGAGAAGCGAGGTCGAAGGAGGCGAAGGAGTTCTAGATCCGCGAAGAGGGGCGGAAGAAGAGGTCCCACCCCGACGCCGCTGCTATGCCAAATCCCGCCGTGCCGCCCGTCTCGTTGTCGACTCCGCCAACCGAGCCCTGGACGCCGCAAACGGGTAGCGAGATGCCTTCCAATGCGTTGTCCTCGTCGATCCGTCATTGATGCCCCGTCGAAAACCCTAGCCGCCGTTCGCCACGTCGCCGCCTTGAGCCACCGTGAGATCCAGTCTGGGTCGCTCTCTATCCGCCGTTCCCCTCGGCATCACCATCCGTCGCCACCGTCGCACCGCGTCCTCCCCCGCTGCTGTCCTCTCGTTCGTGTCGCCGCCGCCGCCGCCGTGACGCTTCAATCCCCTTCCTCGGCGCCGCGGATCATCGAACCCCAGGCTTCCGAAAATTCGGGTTTCGCGAAGAGGGACTCGGGTCATTAGATCGGGTAGGGTTTCCGCGAATTTGGGGCGACCGGAGGTCGGGTCGTCGGGTCGGGCGTGAGACTCGGCGCCCTAGGGTTATGCAGGGCCGGCTTCTCCGCGGGCCGGGCATCCCCTTTTTTTAAATAGGCCCAATTCCGTGTGTGTGGGCTGAGTTTTTAAGAAAATGGGCAAAAATCCGAGTCGGGCCCGCAACGTTTTGGGTCGTCGACCGGGTCGGACCCAACCCGCGGATTCGACCGGGTCAGTTTTTATATTATTTTAATATAAAATAATATTTTAAATAAATAAATAAATAATAAATATTTTATTTCAAAAAAATCAAGAAAAATCAAAAATACTTTATTTTCTAAAAAACATTAAAAAAACATAAAAAATATTAAAAAATATTTTATTTTCCAAAAAAAATAAAAAAATTCAAAAAATTCAAAAAAACCAAAAAGGCTTGTATTTTTCCAAAAATACCAAAAAAACCAAAAAATCCCTTATATGCAAAAAAAAAATTAGAAAAAGACTCAAAAATGTTTTTCCCAAATTGCATGGAAAATCCCTCAAACATCCAAAAACCTCGGGGTTTAAACAAGATTAGGTACCGAAAGGGCATTAGTGATTAACTAGTGTAATCAAGTCCCCGATCCTAATTTCTCTAGTTGCGCAGAGTGAGTATTTCTCCCGATACTTCACTTGGGTTTCTAATCAACCCACCCCAAACCGATTAGTGGCGACTCCGTTTTAAAATTAATTTGCAGGTTAAAAACTTGAACCATTAAGTCGTGAATTGGTGGACTTGGGAGAGTCCGGGCTTAATTAATTTCAGCCGAGCCATTAGCCTCCTTAGGCGCCCGTACCCGATTGCGGGCGTCGAAAAAAAGAGGTCGCGACAGCTTGGCGACTCCGCTGGGGAGATTTGAGGACTTAGGCCATTTTATTTTGTTTAAGCACTTTACTAACTTGTTTTTTTTCTTATGTAGGTCAATAGCCTTAATGTTTATTTTAATTTTGGTTAAAATAGACTGTTATAAACTATTGTGCATGATTTACTGTTTTAGCACTACACATGGCACACACAACCCGGCCGCCGGACATGGGCCGCCATAGGATTTCTAGGATGGTGTTAAGAAAGATACGACCTCGAACGCGAGACTGCGATGTAGAGGTTGCCTTTCTTTTCCCCGAATTTCTTAGCCGAGGTTAGGAGGGTATGCTGCTAACGCGAGACTGCGACGGGCGGATATCCTTTTAATCTCACCAATCCTTCTCGTTAGAAATCGAGCCGCACGTCCCATGCGCATGTCTTTGTGCTTGCCTTTTTTTTCTTTAAAAGCAAAGTGATTTCTTTTTCTTGTTACTCAGTCTTTTTATTTGGCCCATGGCAATTTAGCATAAGCTTTTCAAGTCCCAGTTTATATGTGATGGGGAAAAACGATATCCAGTTCATTCCTACTCCCAAGGCGGAGCTCTTCAGATGGTGGGGTCAATTAGATCAGTTTGCCCAAGAGCGTGTGAAGGCCAAAGTCGGTCATCTCCTATCGTTGATCCGAATCACTGTTCGTCCTGAAGTCATACAAGCTATGGCGCATTTCTGGTGTCCAAAAACGACTACTTTCATATTTGGTAGGTTTGAGCTAACCCCAACTCTAGAAGAATACAATATCATCACTGGAATGCCTCTCGAGAGTAAGCTTGTCAGACCATCAACAGGCATCATCCCATTGCGTGGATTAGCGCGACTTTTAAGAACTGAAGTTCATGTTATGAGGCAAATTCTTGAAAACAACCATAATACCCGCCCACTAGAATTTATGAATGCTTGTTTTCAAAATCAGCCTATGACCCAAAAAAGTGAAATTTTCCTCCGGCCTTTTTCGGATTCATCATTTTCCCCCATCAAAGAAATGTCATAAGTCCTAAGATGGCATGGATAGTTGATCGGTCTTGAGGGGGCAAAATTACGTCAACATGATTTTAACTGAAACATTCCTATCCTTTAATCGTTTTAAAAATAACACGGAGAAAATCATGCGGGTCTCTCCTGAAATTTTACAAGTTTGGTTCTTTTCCCACCTAAGTGAATTTCGAGACTTCATGCGATCGTCTGAAACAAATACTTTCGAGAATCCATTACAAAAATTTATGGTTTTAGGACCATACATTCCCAATCAAAGCTGTTTAAATTGGATAAACTTCCTAAGAGACCCAGCTCCTGAGGCATTCCAATGGTGTGCTGGTTGGTTCCATGAAAAGAGAGCTCGCTTTGCTTACAAACGTTGCCGCCCAATCCCGTTGCTTGGCCTCACTGGCGCCATTCCCTACTACCCATATCGGGTGGCACGACAATATGGAACCCTTCAGGAGATCCCACCGCCTTTCAAGAGGATGATCCCTCCAGTTCTTTTCAACACAAACCGTGACTACGCATTTGAAATTTCTATCGCCGAGGAAACCACGGGACAAATGCCATCGCAAAAGGATCGTGGTACCCGAAGGGCTTGAGGGAGAAGAAAGAGCCCACCACGCCCCGTGGACTACATTCACAATCATCACATCCCGACAAGGTGGAAGCCATCGGTCCCTCGCTCAATCAGAGAAAGCAGCCCGCACGAGCAAGCAGAGCTTACGCAAAGGGATTTGGGAATAGACTAAATACATATCTCGGAGCCACCCAAGAAAGCAAGCAACCTTTGCGGGAACAAGGCTCCCCGTCGCATATAAGCTAGCAAATCGTTGTCTTCCTTAGTGTTTATTTTGTGAAAGCTTTGTCCCCTTGTTTAGGGACTTTTCTTTAATATCTAGTACTTTGTTATGTCATTTCAAGTTCTAGATGCTAGAAGTCTGTAAAATCCTCTTTCGATAAATAAAAATAGATAGATCGTTGCCATGGGTCAATCTTTATACGCTATGCGCTCATTCATTGTTTTCACAAAAACAGGTAATCATGAATCGCCAACTATCGCCACTCGCGAATGGCCTCATGTGATAGGGGCCGATCGAATGATGTACAAAATCGCCTCGCCAACATTGAAGATGGCGTAGGACGGATGTCCATTGTCCTTCGACAACTCTCGAGGCAAATGAAATCCACTCAAACCGAGCCCAACTCCATAGTGCTTTAAGCACCTTTGTCATGACACTGCGAATTTGCCGGGAAATAGCCGAGTATCATGGACAGCTTGAAAAGATCATGAAAAAGTTAAACCAGCTGCAGGGGCAGAATCCCATGGACTTGTCCAATTACGTCGGCATTGAAATCCCTGAAGAGCTCAAAGCACCTGAATGCGAAAGGTATGCTGATACCTCTCGCCCAAAGACCTACTTGCAGGCCTACCTGGCCCGAAAGATGATTCAATCATACCAGTCAAGCTTGCGGCCCCGCCTTGCGATGGTACATTGTCGGGAAGATTAGTCCCCTTAAAACCTTGAGGGAATTAATCCATGCTTTCCACCGGGAATATAATATTGACATCAGCCCTAACATCGCCTTGCCCTATGAAGAATCGATGATCGCAGAGCACGAGGAGCCGTTAGTCGCTGAGATAGGAGAAGAAGATGTCAATGAAACCTTGCATGATAAATGGGCGACTGAGCAACATCAAATTACTGAAAAGTTTCCCACTAGGAAATGCAAGGAACCTGTGTACGAGATCAAAGACACGGAGCCTGTTCAAGACCAGGGCATGACAAGACAGCTCCCCAAGCTTACTCCAAGAGCTAGGGTCCAAAGAATACCAACCCCTATCAACCTCGGAAAGTGAATCGACGGTGAGGCTCTAATGTCTCTCACTTTCCTTGATGAACCGAGCTGGCAAAACGAAGAGCCTTACTCAAAAGGTCTAGACCGAAGCCAAGAGAAGAAAGCCTAAGCAAATCAATTCAAAGCATCTCGCCGACGAGCCACCGCACCAAAGCTCCGAGCATTTCCAAGAATACAGCTTTGAAGGCTACCATCCCCTAGAGTACAACCCCGAAGACTTCCCATCTTTAGAATACAGCCCCAAGGATTTCCAACGTTACTTCGACAATGGCGACGATTCATCGTATAACCGTTTCCTATTCTCACCAGGGGATGAAGGCCCGCCAGAAGAGGAAACATACGTCTTTATCCGCTACGATCCTAATGAAGTACTAAGCTCATCCTCTAACCGAGAGGATAGCTTCAATACTTCATCCTCATTCGGAAATTTTGACCCAGAGGAAAGCAATGGGGTAATCTCGGTAGAGTCCAACTTCCCTGAAACAGGAAAATTCACCACTACGATGAATATACGGTGGGAAAACCGGTGGCTTAACCAAGACATATCAAGCTCGTCTTGCCCCCATAGGATCATGACCCCCATAGAAATGTGGATACCCAATTTCCGCAAGTACAACGGCACGACTTGCCCCGTGGCTCACTTGCAGTATCTCCATGCTGAAATGAGTCAGTATTATGGCCAGATGTTATTTACAACTCCGGCGTTCCAAGAAACTCTTACGGGATCTGCACTACAATGGTTCTGCACAGCAAATATTCACCTCATAAAGGATTGGAGCAAGCGACTTCCACATTCTTGCATCGGTACCAAAACCAGATTGGAATTGAAGCGCCTTGCGAGAGTTTGGCTTACTTGAAGAAGACCAATGGAGGATATCCGAGCATACGCAGGGAGGTGGAGGGCTTTCATGATGCAAACCCACCCTCAACGGGCCGAGGAGAAGTTAATGAAACAATTCATAGAAGCTTTGTCCCGCAAGCATCGTCGTTGTTGGCTGCATGGGTTACACTTCCGTAGCTTCAACGAGGTAGTCATCGCAGGTGAATACTTCAAGTCTACTAAAGGCGAGGAATTCAAAGACGCTTAGCTTCAAGACCAGCACTATCAAAGCGCTCCTTTACATAGGAGTTTTAATGAGTTTTACTTGTAATTTCATGTTTCTTATCTTGTTTAATGTGCTACTTTGTTGTACTTTCCATTCCAAGTACTCTAATGTACAGTTCTAATATTCTGTTTTGAAAGCATGAGACGGTACTCCAAACCTGCCCAGTGATGTTATCCAACCATGAAAAGAAAATATCATCCAAGGAGAATACTGAGGGCTGGGCTTCCTCATGCTTTTTCTCCCCCAAAGACCTATTTTGAAAATAAAAAATATTTCATCACCCAAAAGCTTTTGTCAAAACAAGATGATAAATTTAAGCACGTTTGTCTTTCTAACCCTCCCACTTTATGTTTCAGAACATCATCCCCTTTGATTTAGTGTGACTAGCATATCATGTGAACAGACCAAACTCGAGAAAGCGGGGACTAACAAAAAAGATCATCCCACTTCAAAGAAGGTAAGCTTTATTTTCTGAATATAATTTTGGAAATGATGTCCTCTCTCTTCTATTTACAGGAAACAAAAGATAGGACCTAATAGGTACGGGCATACGGTTGAAATCAAGCCGTCTCCGGGAGCTCGTACACTCCACCTTGCTCTTGCCCAACTCCTTCTCAAGTCGTAGCAACATCTTTTCCCCACAACATGCCTGAGCAACTAGATGCCGCGGTTTCATCAATGGGACTTCCAGCTTCAACAAGCCCAGAAGCACAAGGAAGGGATCTCTTCTCTTTCTTTGAATTGGCTACTGTCAACAGGGAGGAAATCTAGACAGTTGAGACAGTCTCTAGCCCCCTTATTTCAAATGATGACTAAGGGCTTAGAAACCTCACTTCGTGCTTCAGACGCATGCTCTCCCAATAAGTAATTGCCATAAGAGAATTGGGAGTTTTGATTGTCCATCTCAGATTCCGTAGAAGCTTGAAGTACATGACTTTGCTCAATGCTGCTATAGTCTAAGACAGAAGAAAAATTCCACAGAAGGAAGGCGTTGAATATGAATCAATGACCAGCAATCATGCATGCATGGTCACAAATGAGGAAGGCCAATTGAAGGAAATGTCAAACTATGCCAAGATAAAGAGGCCATCATCGACATTCAAATATCTTTAGGAGCTAGCACATACAAGCTTTGGAGAAGAGTAATTTGGTATCGTTTCCAATACTCCCCACTCTTTGAATTCGCTTTTGACGTATTTTCCCTATTGACAGGAAACATTGGGAATAAAAAACCAAACTTGATGGTCAATATTGGCCAAGTGAGGTCCATGAGAATGACCCGTATCGAATTCACCTGACTTCGTGTAAAGAAGGACGTGTCATCCAGGAGCCAATTAAGAGAATAATTTACTTAACAAAGCAAGGGACACAGGACTTCATGTCCCACTCGCACTCCAGGTTCATCCAATCATCTGCAAACCAATGAAGGGTAATGTTGTATCGCTCCCAGTTGTCCAACTCCTGAGAGAGTTCGTGACTAACACGTTCCCTTTTGTCTATTGTAGGATCACCTGGCCGTAAAAAATGCGGATAACAAATCAAGGAAAGACATGTCAAACTCTGATAAGCTCTCCTAAGCGAAATGGCATCCTGAGTAATCACCAAAGCAAATGGCAAAAAATCTTCAGGCCTCAACTCGCCAGACTAATTGAGCTATTTGTACATCTTCTCTTCTGCAGGGGCAAAAGCAAAGATGCCCGATCGATTCCCAACCCCGACCGATCATTCATGTGTCATATTCCTAATCAATAGGGACAACCATCGACGTCCATTTGCGAATAACCCTTTTGATGTTCAAAATCTAACATATTTGGAAACACCATTATGTTAGCCCCTAAAGTTGTCAATAGGATATTTTTTTGAGTCAAAACCATTCACTTGTTTTGAAAAGTTCAAACTCCATCATATTCGAAATGTTGCATGTCGTTTCCAGATGAATTCTGCATGATGATTTTGCCTGTCTAAGTCACTGATTCCACTGAGGATTATTAGAATAGACAGCTAAGTGAAGAATACAAGATCAATTGAGCATGCTGGATGAGGCACGTCAGAATGATGATAGGCAAGCTATATCCTACACACAGTCCCCCCATCTATACACTTGTGAGATGAGTGCGAGAAGATTCCATGGGCTGCGGGGTAAAAAGTTCTCTCGCGAATGGTACGATAACCAAAACAGTGAGAGGCATTTCATTGCTCACCCCATTGAGCCCCATACACCGATGAAATTTCTGTCCTATCCCCGTCAAGAACAACCCCACACTGGAGCAAGTCAAAAGCAAGTCAGCATCACAAGGTGAGAAAGGGGATAGAAATTTTCTTGCTTGCACTTGCATCAATCTTCGAGTGTCTTTATTGCATATGAACACTCGCGTTAATTTAAGTGACCTAGAGTCATGAAGAGCAATTCTTTCTTTACGCACTTGTATTCATTGTACAACCCAAGTTAGTCTATAGTTTTACCCTCACATCGAGACAAAGCAAAAGTTATTGTCATAGCCTGAGCACCGGTTGAAGATGAAGACTCAAGAGTCTAATAACAGTGCTTCGATTAAACTTGTCAAGATCAGCTCTCAAGCAACAAGAATAAAAAACATGGGCATAAAAAAGCAGTGTACCTGGTAAAAGCAAGGTCAATGCCCATAAATGAAGAACTGGAATAAAAATAGGGGCATGAAAAAAGCAGTGTGCCTGGTAAAAGCAAGGCCAATGCCCCCCAGTCAAAAATGCAGCCAAGAAAATGTTGCTGTTGTGGTCCATAGAACCTCCATTTGACAATGAGAAGAAAGACTGGTGACAAATGCCAAGGCAATCACCAGCTCTCACCCTTTTACACATGAATCAAGCCTACATTACATCCCATTGTAAAAGTCTCTTCGGACTAGGGGCACTTCAATTAACGTAGGATTTCATATGTCTATAAGCATCGCTCGAAGAAGTACGAGCAAGACTATTCTATCTCTTTTCGCAGGACTCTTGACTTGCAAACCTGGAGATGATCGTGTGGCACTTCGTTCATGAGCCTTGACCTCGACGGTCCCATTTGATGAGCTATTGACCAAGTCTTCATCACAATTTCAACAAAGACCTCTCACATTGGTAAAGTCGTACCACTTGCGAGAATACTCGGACCCGCCGACATGATGACGGTGAGAAGTGTGGTCCTTATAAATCCTGTATCAAATGGTCGGGATAGCCTTTTCCATGAGAGAGAGTGGAAAGTCCTTTCGGGACCGAAAGTCCCTCATCTGTCATGCTCAAGACATCTACATTTGGAATGAAGGTTGTCTTTCAAATTTTCCCAGTGGAATTCGGATGATGCCAAACCGACAAAGTTCTCATGCATGAATCACATTTAAACTCATGAATTTACTGCATATACAATCATGTATGCATATTGTGCAAATAGCAGACATACTCTCAGAGATCAGAGATATTGCCAGGTAAGCATATCCCTGTCCCCATTTGTCTTAAAGTACCTATCACTGTCCAGGTACTCTCTTCTTGACACTCGACCTATTCGAGTCGTCCCTTGAGTTTGGGTGCTTGCAATTGTCTCAGTATCCCATTGTCTTTGAGTACCCACCACTTGCCGGGTACTCCCTCTTAACGACACTCGACCTGTCCGAGTTGTCCTCAGAGTATTGATACTTGCGACTGTCTAGGTATCCCTTTATTTTTAGGTACCTCCCACTGTCTAGGTACTCTCTTCTTGACACTCGACCTATTCGAGTTGTCCCTTGAGTTTCGATGCTTACTGCTGTCTTAGCATCCCATTGTCTTTGAGTATCGGCCACCGTCCGGATACTCCTTTTTCCTGACACTCGACCTATTCGAGTTGTCCCCAGAGTATTGATACTTGTGACTGACCAAGTATCTCTTGGAATACCTACTGCTGTCTAGGTATCCCCATATCGTCAAGTACCCACCGTTATCCAGGTACTTCCTTTTCATGACACTCAGCTTGCCCAAGTTGTCCCCAAATAATAGCAGCTATTCAAGCATTCCACTGCTTTGTGTGCCCGCGCCTACCAGTATGCTTTCTTACACTTGGACCAACCGAGTGGTCTCGGGTTGTATCATTAAATACTTGTGTTCATCCAAGTATTCCAAAGTACTTTGTACACTGTGGCTATCCGGTGTTCCACCCCTTTTAAATGCCTGCGGCCATCCGGGTAAGCCTCGTGCTACATTCAAGTTTATGTTACCGGAGGTGAGAAACCTTCATGAATATCTCAGTACGTCCTCGATATTCTCATTACCAGAAGGTGGGAGACCTTCACGAATATGAGAGGTACGTCCTCGATATTCCCCAATCACCAGAAGGTGGGAGACCTTCACGAATATGCGGGGCACGCCCTCAATATTCCCAATTACCAGAAGGTGGGAGACCTTCATGTATATGCGAGGCACGTCCTCAATATTCCCTTTTACCAGGAGGTGAGAAACCTTCACGAATACCTAAGGTACGTCCTCAATATTCTCATTACCAGAAGGTGGGAGACCTTCACGAATATGCGAGGTACGTCCTTGATATTCCAATTACCAGGAGGTGAGAGACCTTCATGAATATGTAAGGCACGTCCTCGATATTCCCACATACCAGGAGATGAGAGACCTTCACGAATATCTTAGGTACCCCTTTGATACCTATGAACGTCCAGGTATCCTCCAAGAGATTGAACTTGTGATCATCCAAGTACCCTTTCGACGCTTGCAAAGGCCCAAATATCCTTCAAGTTAGTACTTGTGAATATCCAGGTACTCTTTGATATGCCTGTGAATGTCCATGTATCCTTCACAAATCGATGCCCTGAGAAAGGTCGGCACATCCTCCCGAGAAAGGTCGGGTTCCTACTGGTGTCTTCGACAGAAGTCAAATACCCCACATAATCGATGCCCTGAGAAAGGTCGGCGCATCCTCTCGAGAAAGGTCGAGTTCCTACCAGTGTCTTTGACAGAAGTCAGACACCCCACAAGTCGATGCCCTGAGAAAGGTCGGCGCATCTCCCGAGAAAGGTCGGGTTCCTACTGGTGTCTTCGACAGAAGTCAAATACCCCACAGAATCGATGCCCTGAGAAAGGTCGGCACATCCTCTCGAGAAAGGTCGAGTTCCTACCAGTGTCTTTGATAGAAGTCAGACACCCCACAAGTCGATGCCCTGAGAAAGGTCGGCGCATCTCCCGAGAAAGGTCGGGTACCAACTGGTGTCTTCTATAGAAGTCAAACACCCAACAAATCGATGCCCTGATAAAGATCGGCGCATCTCCCGGGAAAGGTCGGGTACCAACCGATGTCCTTGATTGAGGTCAGGCACCCCCAGCAAACAGATGCCCTGAGAAAGGTCGGTGCATCTCCCGTCAAGGCGACCGAAGAAAGGTTCGGGTCCTAAACAAATCATTGATTGTTTCAACAGGCGACCGAAGAATGGTTCGGGTCCTGGAAAAGCAATTTCCCGTCACGGCAACCGAAGAATGGTTCGGATTCGAGACAAACCACTGATTGCTCCAACAGGCGACCGAAGAAAGGTTCGGGCCCTAGAGGAGCAATTTCCGGTCATGGTGACCGAAGAATGGTTCGGGTCTGAGACAAACCACTGATTGCTCCAACAGGCGACCGAAGAATGGTTCAGGCCCTAGAGGAGCAATTTCCCGTCAAGGCGACCGAAGAAAGGTTCGGGTCCTAGACAAATCATTAATTGTTTTAACAGGTGACCGAAGAAAGGTTCGGGTCCTAGGCAAATCATCGATTGTTTTAACAGGCGACCGAAGAATGGTTCGAGCCTTGGAAAAGCAACCTCCTCATATCACCAGGTAAGATGACGCCTTGATACTTGCCAAACTCGGGGTTCACACCCTATCTCACTCACTCCCGGTAAGTAACCACAGGTATCTTCTTATCTGTCTTAGTATATGTAAAGTTATATTACCCTTTTTTTCTGCATAGAATAATAGGTCCCAAATATAATCTGCTACGCATGCACGGGTAAAATTTAGGCATCGGTTTGTCTTTGAATGCAACCTCTACGAACTCACCTTCAAAGAGGGGCAGCTGTTGACGCTTAAATTTCGAGTTTCTTTATTTATATATATATTTTGCCTTTTTTTTTTCGGATAAATAGAAACAAAAAAAAAAAACAAAAAAAGAAAAAAACAAAAAAGAAGCAGCCCATTTCCCTTTTCAGCCCGGCCCCACCGGTCATCTCCTTCCTCGCGCCCCGTAGCACACACGCAGAGGACGCGATGCCGGAGAGGCAAACGGACGGCGACCCACGTGGGAGGGGCAGCTAGCGTCAGATGGGACGCCGGTTCGGCCGACGGAGGCCGCTTGGCGCACGGGGACCGGCGGTCGAAGCTCCGTCGACCGGCTGCCCCCTCGCCTATAAATAGGCCCCGTTTCCGTCGTCGAGGGAGGCGCCGAAGATCGCAAGCTTGGAAACCTCTTCCCGAGAGACTTCGGAGGAGGTTGAAGAGCGAGCGAGAGAGAGACGAGCGAGCGAGCTCCGAGATCTTCCCACTGAGAGACTTCGGGGGAGGAATCGAAGAGCAAGCGAGAGAGAAATCGGGTCGCGAGCTCGGTCGACCTCCCACTGAGAGACTTTGGGGGAGGCCGCCGGCGAGCGAGTCCGAGGAGGTCAGATCTGGCCGGTGGAGGCTCGGATCTGACCGGAGTGAGAGAGAAGCGAGGTCGGAGGAGGCGAAGGAGTTCTAGATCCGCGAAGAGGGGCGGAAGAAGAGGTCCCACCCCCGACGCCGCTGCTGTGCCGAATCCCGCCGTGCCGCCGTCTCGTTGTCGACTCCGCCAACCGAGCCCAGACGCCGCAAACAGGTAGCAGATGCCTTCCAATGCGTTGTCCTCGTCGATCCGTCATTGATGCCCTGTCGAAAACCCTAGCCGCCGTTCGTCGCGTCGCGCCTTGAGCCACCGTGAGATCCAGTCCCAGTTGCTCTCTATCCGCCGTTCCCCTCGGCATCACCATCCGTCGCCACCGTCGCACCGCATCCTCCTGCCGCTGCTGTCCTCTGTTCGTGTCGCCGCCGTCGCCGCCGTGACGCTTCAATCCCCTTCCTCGGCGCCGCGGATTAACCCTGAGCTTCCGAAAATTCGGGTTTCGCGAAGAGGGACTCGGGTCATCAGATCGGGTAGGGTTTCCGTGAATTTGGGGCGACCGGAGGTCGGGTCGTCGGGTCGGGCGTGAGACCCGGCGCCCTAGGGTTACGCAGGGCCGGCTTCTCCGCGGGCCAGGCATCCCCTTTTTTTAAATAGGCCCAATTCCGTGTGTGTGGGCTGAGTTTTTAAGAAAATGGGCAAAAATCCGAGTCGGGCCCGCAACGTTTTGGGTCGTCGACCCGGGTCGGACCCAACCCGCGGATCCGGCCGGGTCAGTTTTTATATTATTTTAATATAAAATAATATTTTAAATAAATAAATAAATAATAAATATTTTATTTCAAAAAAATCAAGAAAAATCAAAAATACTTTATTTTCTAAAAACATTAAAAAACATAAAAAATATTAAAAAATATTTTATTTTCCAAAAAAATAAAAAAATTCAAAAAATTCAAAAAAACCAAAAAGGCTTGTATTTTTTTCCAAAAATACCAAAAAAACCAAAAAATCCCTTTTATGCAAAAAAAAAAAAATTTAGAAAAAGACTCAAAAATGTTTTTCCCAAATTGCATGGAAAATCCCTCAAACATCCAAAAACCTCAGGGTTTAAACAAGATTAGGTACCGAAATGGCATTAGTGATTAACTAGTGTAATCAAGTCCCCGATCCTAATTTCTTTGGTTGCGCAGAGCGAGTATTTCTCCCGATACTTCACTTGGATTTCTAATCAACCCACCCCAAACCGATTAGTGGCGACTCCGTTTTAAAATTAATTTGCAGGTTAAAAACTTGAACCATTAAGTCGTGAATTGGTGGACTTGGGAGAGTCCGGGCTTAATTAATTTCAGCCGAGCCATTAGCCTCCTTAAGCGCCCGTACCCGATTGCGGGCGTCGAAAAAAAGAGGTCGCGACAACGTGCAAGGCTTGAGATCTGGAGGATCGGACTCGAGAGTGAGCAGGCTATTATTAACTAGAGTCAAGCATTGTATAAGATATCTACATAACCTAATAATGCATCAGAGTTTAGATCTATCACTTGATTCAGAACCTAATCATGCATCAGAGTTTAATCTATCACTTGATTCAGAAAGAGATAATGTTTCTTGATTAGAGCCAGATACGGTCAAATCTAATTTCGTAGGAGACTTGTACGCTCCCCCTGCTGACTTTTTTTTTTTTATTATAATTTTATATGCTAGTTTAATTCAAACGGAGGAAGTATAATTGAGTAAAGTCCCTCGTGTTTCCCGCTGAGCTCTTCCCTTTTCCTGCCAGCCTTTTTGTAATCTCTATGATTGCGTTCGTATATGAGGGAAATCGATTTATTACGATAACGTTTTCTAGATGTTTGTTTATTAAATTGTTCACACGATATATTATTGGTTTTGAATTGATCAATACCTTCACTTTTCAAAGAATCGTTCACACGATATATTATTGGTTTTGAACTGGTCAGTATCTCCACTTTTCAAAGAATCGTTTACACGATATATTATTGGTTTTAAACTGGTCAGTACCTCCACTTTTCAAAGAATTGTTCACACGATATATTATTGGTTTTGAACTGGTCAGTACCTCCACTTTTCAAAGAATTGTTCACACGATATATTATTGGTTTTGAACTGGTCAGTACCTCCACTTTTCAAAGAAGTTGGAGAGAGCTATGGTAGAGAATGGAGTGTCCCGAAAACCCAGACCGAATTGACTCATTGGTACCCTTAGTAGAGATCATGCTTGTCCAAGAAATTGGAATAATTGTCCAAAAAATTCTAAGCCTATCGAATTGTAGCCAATTCAATTTTAAACCTTTTAACTATGTTAATTTAATCTTAAATCTTTTGATGATTTACCAATTTAGTCATCACATTCAATTATGTCAATTTAGTATTAAATCTTTTGAAGATTTGCCAATTTAATCCCAAAATTCGCATGGGCTGCGGCAATTCACATAGTTTCAAGCTTTCGGCCCATCTTGAAAAACCATAGGTCAGTTTTGGGATCAACCTTTGGTTGTAATTGGCCGGTCTGGCGAGGTGCCGTAGTTTCCTCGTTTGTGTCCGCCCTTTGCCCGTCATGCCCTTGTCTTCAAGTCCCCCACGAATGTTGCCGTCGCGATTGCTGTTCGCAAGTGATTCTTGAAGCAGAAGCCAATTGACCTTTCCAATCCCATAGCTTGGATTCGCCACTGAAGGACAGACTTTGCTCTACAGCGAAGTGACAGCCGTGACATATATGTGTGGATCTTGATACGTGAGTTCATCCGACAGTATTCCTATATCAAATTTGTGCTCCACATTAAAAAAAGAGTGTTCTGTTGATTTTTTATGGTCTACTAACATCTATGCCAAGTAAACATCTGTGATGAGATAGCATCTAAGAATCAAATTAACATTCTTCAAATCTTGGAGGTTGTTTATTGTGGATAAAACAGGAATAGGGTGAATTTTTTTTTGCCCTTACAACCAAGTCTCTCCCAATTGCTTGATCTAGGTTTTACATTTTATAATATGGACATCCTATCTTAGACTTTGCTATTCAAAAGATCCATCCTATGCTAGGGCTCTGTCCTTAAGATGGCAGACGTAGTCTATAAAATCGAGCGGAATAAGAGATGCTATGAGTATGATCTGAAAATACTTCATCCCATCGCATTCGAACCAAGTGCTTGACCAATTAATCTTTAGTACTAGTTGCATTTTGCTAGTAATTTACATAAGGAGGGAGGGGATCATGTGTCTTGATTGCTCCTACTTCAAAGTTGGACCTACACAGAGAGACTGTGTATGTAAAATAAAGGCTAATCCAATACTGAAGATGGGAGTTCTAGCCAGCGGCTGAAGCAAGCGACTCAGGATTTGGAGTAGTCCACTTTGCTACACGTGCCTTAGCTTTCTCAGCCTGCATCGATCAAGTCAATTAGATTCACAGAGATGCACATACCAGGTGAAAAATCAGCAATGTGCCGAATCAATCCTTCTTCTAGTGCTTATTTATTTATATTTACTATGGTTGTCAAGATGGAAATTACAAAACCCTCACGCGCGACCAGTTATTAAGGAACGGCCAGCATTAACGGTCTGCATGTATTACTTAGTGACCGGCTCGCTACCGGTCCCCAAAGATGTTGTCAGAGGAAACCTTCACCGAACAACTGCCGGTTCCCTTTGGCAGCAACCGTAAATGTGTCAACGGGGCGATGGCCACTTAGCCGTCCCCAGTGATCTTTAGGAACAATCTTTTGGACTTCTAGATACGGGTTTGCCCGTTGTCTGATAGCCATGTTTTTCGTTTATGCGGAACCGGAGTTACTCGGTGGGTACACTTGGCCGATCTGGGACTTTAGACTTTGTCACTAATAGGCTCTAGGGTTTTATGTACTTAGTCTTGTTAACCACATTTTTTTGCTGGTGCTCTATTTGGCGTTAAAGTCACGTACCTCCTTCGCCCAATCGCAGTTGATTGTTATTACGGCAAGTATCAATGTTTGGACTGCGGTCCCACCAAGTACCATGCCACCCCATATGCCCTTCCATATATCCAAATCAAGATTAACTTACATTGAGAGAAACAAGTTATCATCGAATGGAAAGCAGATGATTGGAGGCTAAGGATACGTACCATGACACCAAAGTGAAACACCAATCCCATGAGCAATCCAAGAGGAAGCCCAACGACGTAATAGCATCCCAAATTTATGTATGCAACATATGCTTGCCATCCCGATCCGACGGCAACTCCTGAGAATAAAAAATACATAAAGGGTCTCATTAACGAATGTCTAGGAGCACTTACTAGCTAGAAAGAAGGGCACTAAAACTTTTGTGAACGGAATCGATACATGAACTCACCAGACAAAATTGGTTGAACGCTGTTGAGGAGAATCGTGACGCCTAGAAGATGAGATAGCTCGTCCACTTCTTCGAGTACATCGGTGGATGATGTGTAAATGTAGGCAAATTTGTTGTGCAAGATCATTATGAGGGCACAGAAGAAGAGGCCGATCGTAGTAGACTGAACCACCGACACAGCGGTCGCAAATTTGGCGGCCTCGGCATTTCCAGCTCCAAGTTCATTCGCCACTCTCACTCTGTAAAAATCGCAATGAGATGATGCGCACATTTTCCAGAAGTAGTGACGAACTGAAAACAATCAAAAAGTATTATGAGAGAGAGAGAGAGAGAGAGAGAGAAAGAGAGAGAGAGAGAGAGAGAGAGAGAGAGAGAGAGAGAGAACCCGATGGCAGCAAGGAAGGCTAAAGGGATCATCATCTCCCATCCGTTGATGCTCATGCTACAACGACAATGACATGGATAGTTCATCAGAAGCCTCAGACAAGAAGAAACATTTGCAAGGAGGAGATTGCAGTGCAAGGAGGCGATTGCAGATAAATCTCTTCACGTTTGAGGAATATCGCACATACCAGATCGATAAGGCATCCACCGCGACCGTAGTGTTTTGCAGATATCCGGTCATCAGTATCAATATCCTATAGTACCAGCTCTCTAGGCTGATCGCGTGCCAAGATACAAGGAACCAATTTATTGAAAATAAAATCAATCAATCACCAAAAAAAAAAAAAAAAAAAAAAATCACCAATGTTTGCACTATATAGAGAAACATTCAAAGTGCAATCAAAGAGATATTTCTGAAATTTTTTCATTTAACTTCCCTTCAATGAATTCCTCATAGGTAATGATTTTTAAGAGTTCAGAGACATTCTACTTTCTTAAATTTAGATTTTACTAGAGGCGCATATTTAACACTAGATGTTTACCCTCTCATTGTGCGGATTGTCATACCAAGTATAATTAATATGGAGCATGGAAAAGTATAAGCACAATTACAACACTAATTTAACATATCATTAATTGTAAAGGTACGCATAGAATTCAATAATGAAAATTCAAAGCAACTAATTAGTATTAAAGAAATCATGCAAATAATATGACGGGTTATTTTTCATAAATTATATACTCTCTTTCAAATGCATACAGAACAAAAAAAGTTTCGTCTACGAACTACTATAGAAAAAACTGTAATGTCATTATGTCTAAATAAACAAATCGTTCTCATTAAGTTACATTTATTAATTAACAGTAAAACTAATCAAGAGAAAGGATGGGCGATAAATAAGTGGCTTTATGGGGGAGAAGAGCCTTCATGTTTCTAACTAAGCAACGAAGGACACCGAAGCTCTAAGATTTTATCCATCTATTTGCAATAGCTTGCATATAATCTGCCAGCCAATATACACAGCGTGTGTTCAATAAATTGGCATTTGAAAAATTAAATCTGTCAGGAAATAATTAAAGCATTAAAAAAATGAAAAAAAATTATCGATAAAGTACGCTATACAAAGAAATTGTACTTATGGAAAGATGAGACTTTTCAAGATTTAAAATCCTTCTAAGAAAGTTGTTGGAGAATGGAAAATTTCCAAATTCTAATATAAGAAAACGTGCGAAATTGAATGAAATTATGAATTTGCACATCCGTCTATTGACACAATATTTGTACTATAAAATAATTAAGGATATTGAGGGAAGTGAAAATGATTGAGGGGACTTGGTGGATAGATTAAACAAGAAATCGCGTGGGATACAGACGATTGTCTTGTATAATCAAATTGAAAAATTTCAATGATGATACCGCTTACCTCAAAGATGGTGGCTACGACGGAAATGAAGAGACTGAACTGCGAAAGCCTTTACCTACTAAGGTATCGGAGACTCTCATGACTTTTTGAAAGGAAGATACGTACCAGATCATGACTCCAGAAGCAATAGATAGTTTGAAGAACTCCCACAGCCCCGAGAACGCCTCCACCGACCAACCGGTCCATGTCAAAGGACAATTCCCGCTAGCCGAGTACCAATACAACCCCAGAACCATGAGCCACCACGAGAGATCTAGCGCGACGCACAGGCCCACCATGCCGAAGCCGAAGACGTACATGCACAGCCAGCTCGCGATGACGTTCATGACAAAGCCCGCCAATGACACCCAGGCCGTGACTGAGTTCTTGAGCTGGCTCAGCAGGAACTTGTTCAGCGGGAACATGAACGCAAAGCTGAAGTGGAGAGGGATGAACCACAGGGCCAACACACCCGACATCTCCGCGACGTCGTCGGCTTGGCCTAGGAGCTTTAGGAGCGGTGTCGTGAAAATGTAGATGGGCAGCAACAGGATGCAACACAGGAAAAGCACGATCCACGACCTCTGCATGTAGATGCCGAGCATGTGGTATCTCTTCGCGCCGAAGGCTTGACCGCAGAGCGTCTCGAGTGCGCTCGCCATGCCTAGCTAATCGATATTGCCACGCCCAAAAAAGGAAGTCCGTTAGATTTGCGACATACAAGTTGAGATATAGTATTTTCGCATTTTCGTCACTTGCCCACATCAATTGTAGGAGGATTCAATTCATTTATAAATCCGACCGATACTAATAGTTGTAAGGAAGTCACGTTTTCCCCAGCCACGAGGACAGCAGATCAACCATTAGCCACGAGGCACCGGCGTTCGACCTCCAAAGTCCGATTGTTGGAGAATTGGGTTTAGCCACTAAGGACTTGAGTTCAACCGGCGACCATCTCGGATTGGCTTCCGGTGACTCGACTTCGATAGTTGGCGAAGGTCATCCATACTTGAGTTTGGTCATGAGAACGCCCCCAGTACAATTGCCCATGATGCAAGTATTGACCGAGCTTCAGTGACGAATTCTTGTATGTATTCAAAACATGTGAGCATACTCTATTTTGGCCATTACATGTAGACTCACATGAAATTCACGTGATCTAATGATTATGATGAAGTGGCTCATATATAATGAATGCATACGATACTTGCTCAAGTTTGATAATAGGCCACCTTGCATCCAATAGGTCGACTAACTTTGGTTCTCGGCCACCTAAGGTCGACCGCCAGTGGCTCGATTCCTATTATTAGGAAGCCCAACCCCAATTTTCAGTTGCGGAAGAGGTTCAAGTCCCACAAGACTACTCGATCTTTTGAAATTCCTAGTCACTATTTGAAGTTTAAGTGAAAGCTTTTCATACACAAACATATTTTGATTGGCTAATTTATCTATATCGTGATAGATGTAACAAAAAAGTAAAATATTTTCTCACGATGAAAAAATAAACCTGAAAATGTTCATTGCGAATCATTCACTTTTCATGGAGTTGCTGTTTTACAATAAATAAGAAAATTAACATTTTACTTTACGTACAGATTCTATGTCAAAGCATGTTGTGTGGCCATCATACAAAGGCACTTTTTGGATGTTTAGTTTCCGAAACAAATTAAAACATCAGCCACAGATGCCAAATTAGAATATTAACCCACTAGGCTCTAAATTCCGCACATTGATAAATGGACATTGGATGCCGCAGGCTCCCCCCAACAAAAAGAAACGAAAAAGTTATACCTGGAAAAATAGGTTCAGCCTCTCTTTCCAGTCTTGACTTCTCTGAAAGTTGAATTACACGCCTTTCTTTTTCTTTTCTTTTCTTTTCTGGCCCTTTGTCAAACGAGCGCACGATGACTTCCGTGATCTACTTAGATCTCTGTGTTCTATCATCTTCATTTTACTCATAAAAAAGAAGCCACGCCGAAGGGTGAAGCTATTGAGAGAATTGCACGGTTACGCGGCTGGTCGAGGAGAATCACGATCTTGTATTGAACAGCATGAATGAGTTAAAGTGGCTTATTACCTACTTCTACCGTCCGTCGTTACAAGTTAGTTCTTTCAGAACCAGGTGCTAAGTTCTATGAGCTTTTGATCCATCCTATGTGTTCGAGTGATTTTTCGCCGATGAGCTTATTTACACATTTGTCCTCTTTCATATCTACATATAATTTTTTTAGTTTATATGGACCAACAAGGCAGATTACCTTACATTTCTAGTGGAGTTTTCTCACGTGTATAAACGGTTGAATCTTTTCATTGTAAGAAAGATCGAGTGAGAGGTGTTTTTGTACCCACCAAAACAGTATCAACAATTCAAAAACTATTCTCATCAAGCAAGACAAGCACCGAAATAAAAGAGTCCTATGGAATTACCAGGAGGCCAAAGTTGAAGCCCAGAATGACGGTGTTGGCGATGGACATGGCGGCAAGCTCAACTTCCCCGAGGTGGCCGGAGAAGAGTTGGGTGATGACATTCATGGAGTATATCGCCACCCGAGTGAAGAGGGCGGGCCCCGCCACCTGCCATATCTTCTTCGTCTCGACCCAAGCTCTAGTCGCGAGCTTCGTCTTCTCCTTCACCTTCTCATCCCACTGATCTACTCCGTTTTGTCGGCCCTTCGCCGGGTGCGCCAACAGGGACTGGTTAACATCACCGTTGCTGGAGACACTCGCCATGAGAGAGAGAGAGAGAGAGAGAGAGAGAGAGAGAGTTAATGCGGGGAAGAATACGATGAGATATTACCGGTGTGGTGGAGGAGGAGGATTTGATATTATATGAATTGAAGTTCTGTGAAAGGTGCAAAGGCATGAGATGTGGGGATCAGATTCAAGGGCGATTACACTTAAGAGTCAATTTCATCCATAAGTACTTCCATTTTCGATATACATTAAAAAAAAAATATTCGCTTGGAACGTGATTCTTAAGATAGTGTCAAATAAAATGGATAAAATATTGTCGTCCTAACAGACATTTCCGCCTCGCTCACAAGCAATGTCGGAATGTATCCGCTTTCTTTGATTCTTGTCCATTTCAAATCCAAATCATTATCCATTTCAAATCCAAACCTCCTCTCTCTCTCTCTCTCTCTCTCTCTGTGACTTTCAATTACGTTCATTTTCCGCTAATTCTGCGGCGATTCCAAACAGGGGTTTTATTAATGGAGCTCGAGGAACATATATGTTTCAATGGAATTTAGTCAATAATGAAGTGCGGTGACATAAAAATCTTTATCGGAATTTAATCAAGATAAAGTACGATGGCAAAAAGAGATGAGGACAGAATTTATTCGATGGCGAAGATTTGAAAGCTAGAATTAGGATACAAGTTGAAATTTAATTGATGAAAAAATGTCTGGAAATTATAGTTAAGGTACATGAATTGCAAGATAAATGAAAAATTAATCGAAAGATAATAGGTTTTTTGTTGTTTGTGCGAGGGGCCTACAATACATAAAACACTAGTTTTTATAATATTTACAACATAACTGCTCATAGACAGTTCTTCAGTGGTTTAAATCACATTTTTGTGTCTCCATGGCTTTCGGTTCCATATCTTCACATAGACATGCCATTTTATTTCTAGGTAGTCAGTGTGTTTGGTTTAGCATTCCCAATGGGCTTTTGGCCTCCAAAACTTCTTGGAAAAATGCTGGACCATTTGATAATCATTTTGAAGTAGCGTTCAAGTGAAAATCAACATTGAAAAGACTAAAAACTTAATGCTAGAAGGAATTAGCTTTGAGCTAACTCATTTTTTTCCTTTAAAAACTACCCTCACCCAATCTTCAAATTTCTGATTTTTCCATTGTTATTATTTTTTTAATGGTAAAAACATCAATACATATAAATGCTAAAAATAAAAAATCAAACATATATAATTATTATTTTTTTTAAAAAAAAGACTAACCCTTTGTTGGTTCGGCGAAGGGCTACGACTGGTAGCAAGCCAGATTTGGTGCTAGTAGCCGTTAATTGAGATCGCTCGAGGTTGGGCAGCCTTCGGCAAGGGTTGCATGACCTAGGTGATTGCTGCTTGGGTCTTGTGGGAGGGTCGCTCGACCTCGGGCAACCTCGACCGATGGCCATCGATGCTAGATCGGCTTGCCGCCGATCGTAGCTCTTTTTGCCGGACCGGCGAAGGGTTTGTTCTTATTTTTTATTTATTTATATATTCAATTTTTTTTTAGCATTTATATATATATACACATACACACACTTGATTTTTTTAGCATTATTGTCAAATTTTATATTTAAAAAGTTGCATATATATATATATATATTTTTTTTCAATTTTAAACAAATAAAAATTAAAAAACCAATATTACTCATCCAAAGAGCTTTTCAAATGTGTTTTTTACCAAACAATATTTATCTTAAAGTTGATTTTCAAAGCACAGTTTACCAAACGGTTTTTACATTTACCTAAAGTTCTTTAGGCTAAACTGTTTTGCATTTTCCTAATGGCTTTCAAAATGCTGAAACACCTAAAGGCTGCACATGACAACGCTTCTTGGTTGGGGAAGAGCTTTTTTTTTTTTTTTTTTTTCCAGAAATAGTTCTTTTCTATTTCTATTCCGAGGAACAATTTCTGAGTAAAAGAACCCATTTGGTAACTACATAAAATTTCTACTATTGGAATAGAAAAGAATAGAAATGCGTTTAGTAACGCAACAATTTCTTTTTTGTATTTATTCGTTTTTTATTTTTGCTCACGGATCGCCGCTTGCCGCCGCCTGCCGCCGCACGACCGCCGGCCGGCGACCGTTATTGCCTACTGCCGCCGCATAGCCCATCGGCTGCCAACGACTGCTGGAGGTGGCCGGGCGGTGGTGGTGGCGGCGACAGCGGTGGCTCTGGGCGGTTGGAGGTGGCTGCGACAAGAGAGAGGAATAAAAGAAAAATAAAAAAGAAAATTGGCTTATTTCTAAAAATTGTTCCCGGGAACAAGAATAAACTTTTTTTTTCTTCTCATTTCTGCTCCAAATCTATTTCCGGGCTAACTTTCTATTCCGGGGAATAGAAAAACAACTTGGCATTACCAAATGGATTTATGTTCTTTTTTTGTTCCAGGGAACAAAAGAACAGAAATTCTAAGGAACAGAAATGTTGTCATTCAGTGCCTAAACTTCATACTTGATTTTACCTTCAAACGATCATAATCATCTTACCTTCAAATGATCACAGTTATAGGGTGGATTGCCACTGCACTCGAGCTTCATGCTCATTAATATGGTTACATTCCTTGAACCTCATTTTGCTTAATCGATATCTTCTAATCCATGTTTTCACTTCATCTAATACTTATCCAAATTCGTTGCGATTATCGTCAACCAATCATTATTGCATATTGAGGAATATAGTCATGGTCATCAATATGTATGGCTTCGGCAAGAATTTCCATAATCGGTAAGTCGTTGATATTCATACCATACCTAATCTCAAATTATCTACTCACTCGAATCAATATTACATTGATTATAAAGACTTGGTTATTTTTTGTTCTAAACACTAACATTCTCTAGTCATACACCATCAAGTCTCAATTCTACTATAAACTTATTTTTTGCCCCATAAAAAACTTCAAACTTTAAATTCAATCCTAGTCTACTCTAAACTTTTTTCTTGTCTCATAAAAAAACTATCAACTTTACTTGAGTCCTAGATTAACGTTTTTTTTTTTGTTGACCGAGGAATCTCCGAAGATCACCCTTCGGGGATCACACGACCCGACGGTGCCACCCTCTAGTACTCGGTGGCACCGTCGGACCTCGCCGCAAGCTGCTATTTAGACGTAAACCTCAGGGGAGGCTAGCCTAGGACTCCAACACCAGGACCCCCCACTTCAGACATTTTAGCAACAAGAGGGTTTGAATCTTTGACCTTTGTGATGAGGGAGAGAATTCACAACAACTGCGCTGCCCATGGTTGGGTAACCTAGATTAACGTTCGTTAACTCTTTGGTCTAAAATTTCTCTTGATAATCGAGAAATGAAAAACTCCTTAGTGCAAGGTGTACGAGCATCCCAAGAGCGAGAGATTGAATAATGAGTGCAAAATTGAAGTTCTTCGAGTGAAATGGAAGGAAGACTCTCTTAAGAGTAAGACCAATTGAAAAAGATCAATCCTAATTGCTCTAATTTTACCCAAATTTCAAATCCGAGACGACGCTGTTTGGGCTAACGTGATAATATTTCTCCAAAAGGCATCTTCTTGGGTCTTAGATTTGGGTGAAAACTAGATGTGGAAATGCCACATCACTAAGGGCAATGTTGGACAGAGTGTTAACGGGGGTCGATATAGAACTCAAGTAAAATTTGGTTGTCTTTTACGAAATAAAAAAAAAATTAAATTAGAATTGAAGCTGGTCTTAAAATTGGTGAAATTTTGTACGGACAAAAGATATGAGATGAAAAAAACTTTAGGATAGAGTTAGTAGAAGCTAAAATTGAGGATTGTTTGAGATATTAGGCTATGTCGTTTAGTACAAGAGTCATTCGTTCCCCTGCTGATTTCAAAGCAAGTTTAATTCAAGTGGAAGAAAGTTAATTGACTAAAATCAAGTCCCTCGTGTTTCATTTTGAGCTCTTCCCTGTTTTGGTCATCCTTGTTGATATATATATCTATGATTTTGTCGATATCATAGGGATCAATTAACTAGACAACGTTTTGAAAGTGCTAGTATGAACACCTAGAGGGGGGTGAATAGGTGTAAAAACAAATTCTGCAAAATGCAGTGAAAACCTTTACTTTTAACCTAAGTTTAAATAACAGTAGACTTTTGAAACTGAGTCTGAAGAGCAGCAAACTTTGAGCGAGATCGGATTTTAGCTGTTAAATAGAACTACGAATGAAATAAATGAGTATAGGAAAGAGAATAAGAACACAAGGTTTATAGTGGTTCGGCTTAATCCAAGCCTACGTCCACTCTCCCACACTAACAGCCTTCTTGCTAGATTCCACTATGCAATCAATAAGAGATTACAACTTTGAGTGCAAACACTTAGTAGTAGATCATACTATCTCACTAACTTACTCTTTTGGTATTTCTCTCACGATCACAAACGTTTAAGCTCACCAAAGACAAGTGTATGATCGAAGGTCGCTCAGACTTTGGAATTATAAATTCTACGCTCCGTCTCTTACTTGCTCATCGGTCCTTCATCTCCTTAAATACTCCTCCACTTCCAAATTAGCCGTTAGATAGTATCTTGAGGATCGTCTTCCAATCTACCCGTTGGACAGCTTTGTATCTAGAAGATTTGGTAGCCGTTGAGTAACAAAAGTAGAATCCCAAATTGATTCTGATCGCCCATACAAACAAAATCTTGGTTTTCATAAGTAGAGCTTCTTCGTATAGAAAGTTCTTGTTTTCAGGATTTAATTGTCAATCAATTAGATTGAGTCAATCAAATCAACCTTGATGTAGAATCCATACCAGATCACTAGCCGTTATATGATTTGGGCTTGAGTTACGTTTTGTCGAATCTGAATGTAAAGTCTGAGTGCAATAGACTTTACAATTTGGGTCTGAACAAATTCTGCTTCTGAACAGATTTAGCTTTAAGGTCTGAACATAATCTGAATAAGTTTAGCTTTAGTATAGAGTCTGTCTTCTGATTCTTTATTCACGTTCAGTCTGGAATTTGTCAGAGTTGACAGATTTCTGATGTAGAACAGACTTTGACACTAAAGTCTGGCAGTCTTCAGACTTTGACATATAAGTCTGGAAATCTTCAGAATATACTTTGGACATGTGTTACGTTCAGTCTTCTGGCCGTCTTCAGACTTTGACAATATCGTTTATATGTTCTATCATCTGCATTGTCTATTACTTAACCATTAACATGTTAGTAGCCTTTGATTTATTTTGTCATCTTCAAAACATCATAAGGGATTTCCCTAACAATCTCCCCCTTTTTGATGATGACAAAACAATCTCTGAATATGTAGATTTGTAAAGATACTTTTAAAAATATTAATTTAAATCAAAGGATATAATAAGATAGCAAATAGATTGAGCATAACAATATATAGAAAAAAAATCACAGCTCAATATTATGCAATAAATAATATCAACCAATCAACACAAATGCATATTCATATATTCTCCCCCTTTTTGTCATAATCAAAAAGCGATAATAATGAAAAAGTATCACGTAGAGAATATAAAATGATAACAAATATCTTACATGAAACACAATTTCCAAAAAATCAACTTTTACAAAGTTAATCGAATATTAAAGATATGCAATATAGCTCACTTCGATCATATATATCAGCAAATATTCAATAAAAAATCACGGATGCATCATAAAATTCACGTACCATTTTTGTCATAATAAAATGATAATATCAATAAAAGATTTATTAATAACAAAAGGTAATAAAAGATGCACTAACCGAATTCGTAGAACTTAAATTCTAACACATTTACCTTTTCTTTCCTTCCATAATAAGATCACGATCATGATTGATTCAAAAAGATTTTTCTATAAATGATCAAAACTCCCCCTCAATTTGTTGCCTTTTTGAGGCGATCACGATTCTTTTTCTCTTCTTTTGGATTCGCTTTCTCCCCCTGTCATCATGACAATATTTGCGAATAGAAACAATTGTTGCTTGTGCACGTTGAACATAATATTTTTCCATTATTCCCTTTGTAGCAACAACATCCGCAACGATCACTTGCATTTTGAAATTCGAGGCAAAAATTTATTTTCTTCAATCGAGCTCTTCTCGAATTCAACCTACATAAACTTAACGAACTTTTTGCACAAATAAGCTGTAATAATATCCACATAATATATAATGCCCTTTCTTTGAATAAATAAATTGAATAGTATAAGTAAAATTAAAATTCAGAACTACTCAACCTTTCGTATAAGGGATTTCCTCAATAATTTGCAAAAACTTTGCACAAAGAATAGAATTTTTGAACCTTCAGAAGATAATATAGAATCTTCATAATTTTCAGATCGAGCTTTTCAAAATCCATATGGAAGATTCTATTGTCACCTGCAAATTCTTTGATAACAATCCTTGCAAAAATAACACGTAATATCTTCCTTTGATTTGCGGATGAAACTTGCTACATATAATATATCTTTTATGAATATAGCAAGAATATGCAATAATATCTTTCAAGATCAAAGGGATTTCATTGAGCATAAATCTCAGATATATATTATTGATGCATTTCGTAAAAAGAAATATGATATTTCTATCACGTGCCAAATCAAGTAAAAACTTGCAATGCCTTATATTTATGACAAAAGATATTTGTAATATAATAAAAAATCATCCAAAATTATGATAAATGCACGTAGAAATTTATAAGGCGGGCTTACCCATGGTATATGTTTGAAATATACCATTAAAAATCATTACCAATCTTCGTAGGAGATATTTTTCTAATTGCACCAAAATCTGCATAGATTTGCAATCATTCTTGCCTTATTGAATTTCTTGCAATCAACTCATTTCCTTCTTGGTATCCATCAATTCGGATCCTTCCTTGACGTTAGAGCAAAATATAAAATCTCATAGATAATCAAATATTCTTTTTAAACTCATCATAACATGTTATTTAAGGAAAGAATATTACGCACAATAATATCTTGAAAAAGAAATTCTCACTTAGTCAAAGCACGATAAAATTAGAGAGAATAAAATCCTTGAGTATTTAAGAATATCCTGCATAATAAATTAATATTACGTAAAACAGATTTTTACTTGGCAAAATATGATAAAATCTGAGAGTATAAAATCAAACCAAATAAACTCAATTGTCTATTAGCAAGATTTGAAAAATAATCACACGTATTAAATTAAATCTTAACTCACGAATCACAAAAACAAATCATACGATTCTTTCTTCAATAAAACAAAATATGATCATTATAAAATCCGAATCAACCAAGGATATATCGAGAATCAAGTATAATGAGAATTATTGCCCAAATCAAATTAAAAAATCCTTACCAAATTCTCTTTCTTATTCTCCTTTATTTCCTGCAAAAAATAACTCATCTTTTATTTGGTACCCAGATTTTCTTGGGTCCATGAGAGTTAGTAGAGTATGTTGTTTTTATCCAATCTTTCTTAATAGGTCTCCAGAGTTTAGGATATTCTTTCTCAAAGTATTTTGAATCTCCACAATTTGAACACTTGAAGGCATTTCCACCAACAGGTTTTACAAATACTTTTTGAAAATGATTTTTGTAAAATGCCTTTGGAAGTCTTTGTCTAAGTCTCTTCTTGACTTTAGGAAAATCAATTAGAGAATCACTTTCCTTATTGAAACCAAGTCCCGACTTATTATAGTAAGGTACTTGTATAGAAAGGATATGCTCTAATGTTTTTGAACTATTTGAAAATCTTGTCGAAATATTTGAAAATTCTTTCTTTAAAGAATCATTTTCTTTGGCAAGTAAATCTCGACTTTCTTTTGTTTGTAGAAAATCTTTTTGTAAAATTTCAAAATTTTATTTTTGAGAAAGATCCTGTTGCCTAAGCCAAGAATTCTCATTTTTAAGTTTGGAGATCCTTTTAAGAGAAGATTTGAGATTTAAGCAGAGCTCATTTATATACTTAAGAACTTTGATAGGAATTTTTGAATGGCTTACCTCAATTTCCTCATCGGATTCTGAGTCTGTGTCTTAGTCAGATTTTGATTCCGAATTTGAGTCTGAGTCTGAATGTATCATCAAGCATATATTTCCTTGCTCGTCATCTTCTTTCATTGTTCTTTTCTGGCCATTCTGCTTGTGTTGTCTTCTTCCATTGAATTTTCTTCCTTTTTCTACTCAGTTTTTTGAATTTCTTGACCATAGAAGCAAGTTCTTCGCCGTCCATGTCATTTTCTGAGTCTGTATCATCAGAATCATCGTTAGATATTAAAGCGATGGACTTCTTACCTTCGGGATCTTCATCGTTGATTTGTTCCACTTCGTAGGATTGAAGAGTGCCGATCAATTCATCAACAAAGAGTGGCATAATCCTCTGAGTCTCCCGAATTGAGGTCTTGATATGATTCCAATCTTTTGAGAGACCTCGCAAGAGTTTGTTGACCTTTATTGGGGAAGAAATTGGCTGACCTTGATATGCTAAACCATTTACAATTTCTATAAAACGGTTGAACATATCTCCAATCGACTCTCCTTACTTCATCTTGAAGGATTCATATTTGCCGAGCAGGAAGTTTACTTTTGTCTCTTTTACACGATCGGTCCCTTCATATGTAACATGAAGTCTATCTCAAACTTCTTTTGCTGTTTCACATGAAGAAATTCTATTATATTCAGCAGGAGACAATGCGCAATATAAAGAATAAATGGCTTTTGCATCAAGCGCTTCTCTTTTGGGCATATTCGTTCGAGACATAGGAGCGGGGAGTTTGCTTTCTTTGTCTTTGCCATTCTTATTTGATGTAGACGCAGTAGTGGGATTGATTCATTTTTCCACAACATCCCATTGTAAGGGATCTCTAGATTTTAGGAATGCTTTCATTTTGTTCTTCCACACGTTGTATTATTTTCCATCAAAATATGGTGGCCTGATGTTGCTTTGCCCTTCCATAAGTCCTGGTGCCAAGATACTAGTCATAGAAGATCTTTAGCTCAAAAGTAAAAACACTTTTATAAACCGAGCACTTGGCCCTGATACCAATTGAAAGTGCTAGTATGAACACCTAGAGGGGAGGTGAATAGGTGTAAAAACAGATTATGCAAAATGTAGGGAAAACCTTTACTTTTAACCTGAGTCTGAATAACAACAGACTTTTGAAACTGAGTCTGAAGAGTAGCAAATTTTGAGCGAGATCGGATTTTAGCTGTTAAATAGAACTACGAACGAAATAAATGAGTTCAGGGAAGAGAATAAGAATACAAGGTTTATAGTGGTTTAGCTTAATCCAAGTCTACGTCCACTCTCCCATGCTAACAGCCTTCTTGCTGGATTCTACTATACAATCAACAAGAGATTACAACTTTGAGTGCAAACACTTAGTAGTAGATCACACTATCTCACTAACTCACTCTTTTGGTATTTCTCTCACGATCACAAACGTTTAAGCTCACCAAAGACAAGTGTATGATCGAAGGTCGCTCAAACTTTGGAATTATAAATTCTACGCTCCGTCTCTTACTTGCTCATCGGTCCTTCATCTCCTTAAATACTCCTCCACTTCCAAACTAGCCGTTAGACAGTATCTTGAGGATCGTCTTCCAATCTACCCGTTGGACAGCTTTATATCTAGAAGATTTGGTAGCCGTTGAGTGACAAAAGTAGAATCCCAAATTGATTCTGATCGCCCATACAAACAAAATCTTGGTTTTCATAAGTAGAGCTTCTTCGTATAGAAAGTTCTTATCTTCAAGATCCAATTGTCAATCAATTAGATTGAGTCAATCAAATCAACCTTGATGTAGAATCCATACCAGATCACTAGCCGTTATATGATTGTGGCTTGAGTTACATTCTGTCGAATCTGAATGTAAAGTCTGAGTGCAATAGACTTTACAATTTGGGTCTGAACAAATTCTGCTTCTGAACATATTTAGCTTTAAGGTCTGAACACAGTCTAAATAAGTTTAGTTTCAGCATAGAGTCTGTCTTCTGGTTCTTCATTCATGTTCAGTCTGGAATTTGTTAGAGTTGGCAGACTTCTGATGTAGAATAGACTTTGACACTAAAGTCTGGCAGTCTTCAGACTTTGGCACATAAGTTTAGAAATCTTCAGAATATACTTTGGACATGTGTTACGTTCAGTCTTCTGGCCATCTTCAGACTTTGACAATATCATTTATATGTTCTATCATTTGCATTATCTATTACTTAACCATTAAACATGTTAGTAGCCTTTGATTTATTTTGTCATCTTCAAAACATCATAAGGGATTTCCCTAACACTTTTTTCATTCGTTTGTTTGTTGGATTGTCCACATCATTTATTTAATGGTTTTGAACTGGTCATTACGGTTTCAATTTTTGAGGAAGATAGAGTGAGCTATGGTGCCACCGCCTTCGCCACCCCGCCTCTATGGCCGCCGCCCTCTGTGGCTACTGTCATGGTCCGTCCCCACCGCCACAAATGGACTGAGCTTCAACGAATCTTTCTTGTTGATTAAGACGTTGTGGAACTGCCGGCAATATCGCCGGACTTGTCCTTTTTAGATAAGCGAGAGAGTTTGTCTATGTGCTTTGCGGTTTATATGTGTTTGCGAGTTTTTCGCGAGATCATTAGAGGTTTCCACTACATCACAGCTACTGCAAGAACACTTGAGCAAAACCCTCCCTAGGAATGTCAGAATGTATCTGATTACCAAAGGCATAGTGAAGAATATGCACAATGAGCCTAGGCTTACTGGATCGACCATTAATCAGCCGAAAAATTATCAACGCCCGTCGATTAATTTATCTTATGGACAATGACGATAGCCATAGATCTATATAATATCTTTTGGACTAAGTTCTCAGGGATATAATCATTGACATATATTGATTTTTTATAGGGGAGCACTAGGATGCATTAATCGTGACCCCACCGACTGAGAACTAGGCTCAAAATCTTCATTGAAATTAAGGCAAAAAAAAAAAAAAAAAAAAAAACATGACAAGATCATTTCCCTTTTTTTTTTTTTTTTTTTTATAAAATTTTTTGCGTACGAACATTGACTATTTTGTTCGCAATTATAATAAAATAACTTGAATTTTTTTTTTTTGAAATTTCTTTTACATTTTACATTTTTCTATTTCTCACCTTGGAGCGCACATCATACCTACTATTCCCTCTAGTTTTTGGTTTCGAGTCTTATTTTATTAATTCCCATAGTATTGACTATCCATAGGATTATCAAGGTGATAAGACGGTATATGAAATGCTATTGATTTTAAGAGGAGCACAGCGAGGACGACGACATTGGTTGTACAAACAATCAGGTCCCCCAACTTTTAATGTCTACTTTAACAATTGTTCTGTCATCTATGCAGTCAAAATGTCTGGAAGTTTGTCTGGCACGATAAATGAAAGACCCATAAATAACAGAGAATCAACGCACGAAATGAATTAGTTCATTGGGGACAAAACTTTGTTAAACAAAGTTTGCTGGATCCAAGTCAAGGATGTAAGTAGACATGACCCTCAACGGGGCAAGAAAGATGCAGATTGAGTTTGATATCGTGTTAGATAGTTCAATAAAGAAACTTTGAGTTATTAAGTGAAGAAAATTATTTGTATGTAAAAGCAAGTACAAAGTACATAAATAAAATGAGGTGAGATATACTTCAGTATAATTTTAATGACTCGTTTCTGGTGTTTGCTGGATGGCTGGGGTATTCTCTCATCAACTAATGATATACTTATTCATGGATTGATGAACACCTTGGTTAACTCAGGTTCACAACCAAATTTAGTAAATCACACGTGACTCAACGACTAATAGATGCTGTGCAAATGATATAAGGACGATGATTTAGCTAAAGTATTACATCGACCTAGTACATTTATTAAAACTGAATTGAATTGTCAGAACTATCAAAATTAATGGGAGATCCATCATTTCTAATGATTCTGATCCAACTTAGTACACATTAGATTTTGACTAGAATCATATATTATTATATGCACCATGTGCAACGTGCAAGTATTTAAGATGGATTTTGATCATTTGATCTAGGGTAGCCGATTTGATTTTCACGTGAATCCATCCGATTCTTTTTATTTATATGCTCGGATATCAAAAATGTTAGGTCAATTTCCGAGGACGCAAGCATATTGGCCCATTTATATGCTCGGATATCAAAAATGTTGGATCAATTTCCGAGGACACAAGCATATTGGCCCATTCATGCATAACGAGTATGGGCCCATTCATAGCAAGAGGGCCGGGGCCTTCCGGTCTTCGGCGACATAACAACTCAAGCACGATGCTCTTGTGTACCCACCAAAAAATTTTGACCACTTTTAAAATGGAAGTGCGTTTAAAATCCTAAAACTTATCATGAGAGTATAATTGAATTTAAAACTTTCAGATTTTTCAAATTGGTGCAATAAAATTATTTCATTAACTTCGTCCAACTTGACTTATTGAAAATACTGACATGGCTTTTTTTTTTAGAGTTAATGCCACAAAAAACTTTAAATTATGTCGTTTGTAATACAAATATCCCAAACTTTGTTTTGTGTCACTTAAAACCCTAAAGTTGTCAATTGTTGTTGACATTAATTGCACGGAAAATTTAGGGGTCGAACCCTATCCTTAAAGAAACTATTAGATACATGAATATAGATATTGGAAGCATTTGCATTAATAGTAAGAAGCTCAATGGTTTGCATTCTAATTAAACTGGTGCAAGGAGATTTTGAACTTAGGCTCCTTTCGTTTCTTTTGTGGAAAATGTGGTATTTCTTAAAAATGTTTTTAGGAAGCCATTTTTTAGGAAAATAATAATATTTTTCGATATTCACCTGAAATTTGAAAATGAATTGGAAAATATTTTATGTTGTTTGATAAGGAAAATATTTTCCTTCATGCATTCTTTTTCAAAAAATTATTTTATAATTTTATTTTTAAAATCGATTTTTATTTTTATTATTATTTTTCTTCTTCTTTCTTGGCCGATTGCCAACCGTAGCAATAGCCACATGGGAACTCCAGCCTTGCTATAGGCCAATGAGACTCCAACTCACCAGATACCGATGAGGTCAATCTCGCCTTAGGCTGGCGAACTCTAGCCACGCCTAAGGTCACCGGAGCCTTGCTGACCTCTCGTGACCTTAGGCGAAGCTAGCCTTGCCCAGCTCACTGCTCTAGCGAGGCCTGAGCTCGCTTGATGGCCTCAAGTGAGCTCGTGTGAGGCATGACTCGAGCTTGTCTATGGTTGGTCGTTGGCTATCTTAGTGGCCAGATTTTAGCCGAAGAAAAAGGAAAAGAAAATAAAAATTTTAAAAGAAAAATTATAAATAATTAAATATTTGATATTTTTTAAAAAGGAAAAATAAAGGAAAAGGTGTTTAGTTAAAAAAAAGTGCTAACTTTAGATTTGAAGGAAAGAGGGTGGAAGTGTTTTCAAGAGATTTTTTTTTGGTCGATGGAAAATGCTTTCTTTAACAAATTCATTTTCCATGAAACAACTCAAAGAATCCGAAAAACATTTTCCTAAAATTGTTTTCTATGAAACGAAAGGAGTCTTAATTGGATTGATTGATGGAAAATTGATTTGTAGATTTATTAAAATAAAACTTGGAGAATAATTAAGCCCTTGTTTCCCCCTATTTTTAAGTGGGAAGATATCTTTTTGATAGGAAATAAATATGGGCAAGAAACCTTATAAGATTCTTACTAATAGAGGCTTTAGGGTGTTACACAGAAAAGAGACTACAGAAAAGGAGATGGCGAGGAGGCAATGCACATTAGAGAGAGATTGATTTTTGCTGAAACACCTCCCCGTTGTTTTTCTAGCACTAAGCAACTTCAAGTTGCAACAAGATGAGTGAAGCCGCTCCTCATCTTTGGTTCGCGTTGTGAAGTTTTTGCAGGTTTACGGTGACAGTCCAAATATACCAGCACGTTGCTTTGCCTGACGTTGCTCTGCCTCACCATCGATGGCGATCACCGCCCTGCAGTTCCATCAGGACGCAATTGCGCCGCTGCTCTGTTTCTCTTGGCGTCCCACCGACTTGGAGTTGCCCCTGCAGTCCTGGTCTGCCCCGCGGCGTGCAGTGAAGTGACTCTCTTACTGCTGCCCTCTTGAACCTTTTCGGTGCAGGTTATGACTCTGGACTTGCTACATCCCCAAAATCAAGTAATCCGATCAAATTCAAAATTCTATGAACTCTAAATCGCCAGCTACAAGAAAACTGCAGCCAGAACTCGTGGGAAACAAGCAAATCCTATAAGATTCGAAATTCTCGAGTCTTTCAAAGGCTTACTACATCAACTGTTGTACTTTAGCTGATACGTCCATGATGGGGTATGATTGGATCGCACCGGTTCGCCTTGATACGGTACGATGGAAGGACACCATTTGTAGGGGTGTCATGGGGTCATATAAAAGACCCCTGAAGACAACCGTTGAAGGGGTTGGACGAACGTACGTTCAGAATATTTTCTTCCTTTTCTCTCCCCTTTCCATCAAGGCGTTCCATTTCACTTTACAAGAACAGTTTGCATTTACGCTGTGGAAATCGAGTGTTTTCCTTGTGATTACATTCAGACCAACGTGAGATAGTATTGTTCGTGTTACATTTGCAATTCAACGTTCGTTCCGGGGCTATTTGCTGTTTGCACATCGGAATAAGCTAAGTCGTCTTCCGCCGACTTGAATTCCATTTTTGGTATCAGAGCCCGGTCGTGATTTTTGCCCTGTTTTTCAATGAATTTTCTCGCTTACCATTTGATATCGAAATCAAGAGATTGTATTCTACACCGTTTTGATAAGTTATTGGCCGGAATTAATATCTAAAAACTTGAAATCGAACTAAAGCGAAGAACGGGTTCGGGTTGGGGTACATCCGTGCGGTTTTGGCCATTTTTCGAAATATTTATTCGGCCAAAATCAATTTTTAAATATACAGGGTGAAAGCACTCGTCGAGATGAGACCGTTGGAGGGTCAAATGCTGCCGGAGGACGCCAGACGCGCCTATACGCGCTGCCAGAAGCTGCTGCGCGTGAGCCTCACGTGCTTAACGTGCTGGGGATGCCAGCGCGTGCGCAACACTCGCCGGTCGGCAAACCGACGCGTGCGCGTAGCGATGCAATGCATGATGATGTCACAGATGACGTCATCCAACGGTCGGTAACCGCTGGGATGACGTCATCGATGACGTTAGCGCCAGTAGTAGTTGGCCGGCCGGCCGGCAACCCGACCCGACCCGACCCGTTGACCGGTCAACGGTCGGACCGGTCAACGGTTGGACCGGTCAATGATTGGACCGGTCGGACTGGCCAGGAGCCGTTTGGCTCGCTGGCACGTGCGCTGCACGCGCCATGCACTTGGGCGATGCGTGGGGGTGCGTGCGACATCTGATTGGAGCGCGGTCAACGGCATTTGGTTCATATGAGTGTTCTCTACACTATGGTATAATTATTTTATACTTTTAAATTTTATAAATGTATGAACATGCGTAAGAAACCCTAAGTACACGTATTTTTTGGGGTTTAATGCAGTTTATTCATTTGTAGTTTGTATTTTCTTGTGGTTTAGGAAATGCAGTAGCTAGCTTGTGTGCAAATGATGTCATATATGCTGTGTAGAGCTTGGTTCGATGATATCATGTATATAGTTTAATATACTTGCAATTTTCTAGTTGCTAGAAATTTCAAACAATGGTAGGAAATCCATTACATGTTGAATTGTGATTTTAATTAATAGTTGAAGCATGATTATTGTTTGTATGTTAGTTCATATCATGCTATGTTGTTGTGTTAATGGAGAAATGTAGAAATTACATAAGGTCATGTAATTATTTTTCCTAATGGGAGTTCGTAGGTTGGTAGAATTCGAGGGAGTTCTCACCTAGAACTTAAAATTTGCGCAAATTAAACTAATTAATGATAATAGAACAATTGTACATAGAAGTTGATTGGGAATATAGTGAACTTTTGCTTTTGTGTCTTTTGTTGAATTATCATTAATTTAGTTTGTCTTTGCTGCAAATTAAAATATGTGTGTTACTCTGTAAAGTGTGCTAGTATTGATTCTGCGTTTATTATGTCAATGTGTTATAGCAATTGATTATGGCTTTGGCATCCAAGACTATTGTGACTGACCTCAATAAGGGTGAGAAGCTGAACGGTAACAATTATGATATTTGGCACCGAAATGTTCAGTACATCCTTGAGGAGCAAGAGGTTTTGGAAACCCTCAACCATACCATGGATGAACCTGAGCATGGAACTTCAGCTCAACACAAGAGAGATCTAGAAACTTATCAAGTTTGGAAAAAGAAAAATAGCATTGCTCGCATCACGTTGCTGAACTGTATGCAAGATGATCTCATGTGTGAGTTTGAAAGTTATGAAAGAGCTCAAGCTATGTGGGTTGCCTTGAAAGATAAGTTTGGTAGTACATCTGCCACTAAGCTAAGGAGACTCACCATCAAGCTTGACACATTCCGAAAGCGCCCAAATGTAACAATGAGGCAACATCTTTGGGAGATGTCAAACATGATTCGTGAGCTGAAGTCGGCAGGTCACTCCCTTACTGATGAACATCAAGTTCAGGCTGTTATAAGGTCTATTCCTGACAATTGGGAGCATATGAAGATCAATATGACGCATAATGAGAATATTGTCACTTTTGATGATATTACGCGTCATTTGGAATTAGAGAATGAGCACCTAGAGGCTGCGAGATCCTCTACCCATGTTTATGTTGCTGAATTGAGTTCGTGCAAGGCTTCGGGCTTTAAGCGCAAAAGGAATTCTCAATTCAACAATAAAGGGAAGAAGACTGATCAGGCACCTAAGAGGGCTGAGACCTTCCAACACAATAAGCGTGGTGGGAAGAAGGACAAGGCCAAGATGGAGTGCTACAATTGTGGCAAGATAGGTCACTTTACTCATGAATGCACTGAGCTGAAAAAGGTACCCTATTACTCAATTACTTTGAGTAATGCTTTTGTTTCTAGTACTGTAATGCTTGCTGAATCTCATCCAATGTGGACTGTAGACTCAAGAGCAACAGACCACGTAGCTAGAGACCGATAAGCATTTGTGGAGTATCATCGGATACAGCCTGGAAGAAGATGGATATATATTGGGAATAACTCAAGAGTTGAAGTGAAGGGTATCGGCACATGTAAATTAATCTTACGTGGTGGTCGAAACCTATTCCTACATGATGTCCTTTATGCTCAAGATATTCGACGAAACTTGGTCTCTGTAGTTGTTCTTCTTAGCTTAGGTTATGTATTGAATTTCCATGGTGATTGTGTTGACATTTTGTATGGAACAGTTTATTATGGTTCAGGTCATGTATTGAATGGTTTTATGGTGTTAGACATTGACTATAATCAATACAATGTTAATGTCGATGGTTGTTTTTCTTTAATTGCATCTTCTGGTAATATTGAGATTGATGTAAGTATTTGGCATGCTAGATTATGTCACATTGGATTGCAAAGAATGCAAAGATTAGCTAGAGAAGGCCTTTTAGGGTTACTCACTAATGTTAGTTTATCCTTATGTGAACATTGTCTAGCGGGAAAAGCAACTAGAAAACCATTCGGTATAGGGATTAGAGCCGAATTTCCATTGAAACTCATTCATTCTGACATTTGTGGTCCTTTGAATGTGAGGGTGAGGCATGGAGCCTTATATTTCATCACTTTCATAGATGACTTCACGCGTTTCGGTTATGTCTTTTTGATCTCCCATAAGTCAGAAGCATTAGACTGCTTTAGACGATATATAACGATGGTAGAGAATCAGTTGAATAAAACAATAAAGGCATTGAGAATCGATCGCGGACGTGAGTATCTATCGGAGCAATTCAAGGCTCTTTGTGATGAAAAGAGAATTGTACGACAATTAACTATTCCTGGTACTCCACAACAAAATGGGATAGTTGAGAGAAGGAATAGAACCCTAATGGAAATGGTTAGGTCTATGATGGCGTAAGCAAATTTACCTATCTCCTATTAGGGAGATGCGTTATTGACTGCTGTCTATGTACTTAACCGAGTGCCCTCAAAATCGGTCACTTCCACCCCTTATGAATTATGGACTGGTAGAAAACCAGACTTAAGTAGTCTACGTCCATGGGGATGTGCAGCTTATGTTCATGATTCTTCCCATAAATATGGCAAATTAGGTCATAGAGGGAAGAAATGTATCTTTATAAGATATTCTGAACACTCCAAAGGGTACGTGTTCATAGGTGAACAAGCTGATAAAAGTGTGACCGAAATGGAGTCACGAGATGTCACGTTCTTGGAGAACGATTTTCCTGGTAGAGGTGAGATTGATAAGGACTTCCAATTATATGAGATGGAAGATCCTGATAACACACCCACTGATGTTGTAGAGGGAAATGAAAATTTACCTCAACATGCAATACCTAGTGGGAGTGTTGCATTGCCTAATGAATTGAATTCAAGAGAATTCAATTGCGTAAAAGTAATCGTAAAAGTTTTCCTCGTCGTCGTTTTGAGATTGAAGGGGAAGCATTTATAATTGCTCATAATGACGATGCTGAGCCTAAGACTGTTCAAGAGGCTCTCTCATCCTTTGATAAGGAAGAATGGAGAAAAGCTTTGGAAGATGAGATGGAGTCTATGAGGACAAATCATGTCTGAGACTTAGTTGATCTACCATCCAATTGTAAAGCCATTGGGAACAAATTGGTCTTCAAGATTAAGCGAAGAGCGGATGGATCCATTGAAAAGTATAAGGCTCGTCTTGTGGCAAAATGTTATACTTAACAAGAGGGTATAGATTATGAGGAAACATTTTCACCAGTTGTAAGATTTGCCTCAATACGCCTTATTCTAGCCATCGTTGCACATCTGAACCTTGAATTACATCAGATGGATGTAAAGACGGCATTTCTCGATGGAGAACTAGATGGGGAAATCTATATGAAACAACCAATAGGTTTCATAGCTAAAGGTCAAGAGCATAAAGTTTGCAAACTTCATCGCTCAATATATGGTCTTAAGCAATCGTCTAGACAGTGGTATCTTTGTTTTCATCGAGCCATAACCACTTTTGGTTTCACGATGATAGAGGAAGATCACTGTGTATATGTCAAGCGGTCCGAAGATAAATTTGTGATTTTATCACTTTATGTGGACGATATTCTATTGGCTGGAAATGACAAGGTTTTGGTTATCACTAGAAAAGAATGGTTGTCCTCTAATTTTGAAATGAAGGACATGGGAGAAGCTGCTTATATATTAAGAGTTAAGATCGAAAGAGATCGATCAAGGAAACTCCTTACTTTATCACAAGAGTCTTATATAATGAAGATTCTTGAGCATTTCAATATGCAGTATTGTAATCCCATTGATACCCCTGTCATGCAAGGCGAAGGCCTAAGTATTGAGATGTGTCCTAAGACTCCAGAAGAAATCAAAGTGATGGAAACTGTTCCTTACTCTAGTGCGATTGGAAGTTTGATGTATGCTATGATGTGTACGAGACCCGATGTATGTTATGCCGTGGGATTGGTGAGCCGATATCAATCAAATCCAGGTCAAGCACACTGGAAAGCAGTGAAGAGGATCCTGAGATACTTGAAGGGCACTATGGACTATCGACTTTGTTACCAAGGGAATGATTTACGTCTATTGGGCTATTTAGATGCCGATTGGGGTGGAGACTTGGATGAGCGTAAATCGACTTCTGGATATGCGTTCTTGCTCAATAGAGGTGCAATTTCTTGGAATAGTAAGAAACAAACATGCACGGCCTTGTCTACGATGGAGGCGGAATTTATTGCATGTTCTGCTGCAATGCAAGAAGCAGTATGGCTAAAACGATTCTTTTGAAAATTTAGCCACTGTCACTGAGGTTCCTAGACCGGTGATAGTTTATTGCGATAGTCAAGTAGCCATTGCCTATGTAAAGGATCCCAAGTATCATGGAAGGACGAAGCACATTGACATAAAGAACAATTTCATCAGAGATATTGTAGCGCAGAAAGAAGTGATCCTACAATACGTTTCAACCAATAAAGTGGTTGCTGATCCATTTACGAAGACTATTCCTAGAGACATATTCTTGACCCATAGGATGTCACTAGGATTGCATAGAATGTGATGTGTGTTATTGTAGAGGATTATTGGTTTATATATTTGTGAACATATGTATTGTACTTGTTTGTTTATTAGTAACTTGATATTTTTATCAATAAGTATGAATACAATATGAGACTGGCACTACACACATATATTATTGGAAAGTATGTCAGCAGGCAATGATTGGCTCACTCACACGAGCAATCATCTCAAGTGCTATAGTTAGCACGTTGAGATGAGACGTTATGTATAAATAAACGCTGAGGAGCAAGTTTAGTACATAAAATGATATGTCGTCTTGATTGGAGTCAAGATGAGGTCTGTGATTTATTTATAATAAAACCGGATATGATAGTCCCATAATCATGTATGCCTGTAAGATGCCGGATGCGAGTATTTAATTGAGCGCTATAGAAAGCAAGTTGATATAGCACTCGAGCTAAACATGAGTACGTGAGAAGCACGTGACTATGTTTAGGCTAAGATCCGTATAGTGGATATGGTTAATAAATGACATACGCTCTTATAGAAAGAGAAATCCACTATAGCATATAATTCATACTACATGTGCATTGTACGACAGATAAGGGAAGGTGAGTAAAATTATCCCTATTTACTCATCGTGTGAGTCCTTGAGGTAATTTATAATTTACCTCATTTTGTGTCTTATGTTACTTCTGACTATGTTCTCAAAGTGAAAGATCAATGTTGCTACTTTAGTATATTATCGGCGGTCATGAATGGATATGGCCTTATGGGACGTGTCTAGGAAAGCAGTTGTTTTGAAATGGAGAGAGACATGAGTGCGAAGGATGACTATTGTTGTTTTACATCTATTACATGTATTTACTGGTCGACCAATTATATCGCCCTTATGTGGTTGCAGATATAATTGTAAATATATGGTGTTTTGAGAATACTCAAGTATAGCCTTTAAGTGACAGGTATACTTGGACTGATGTAACAAAATATGTCTGGGGCAATGTGAGACATCGATTGTTTATTTCTTTTCGGGGTTGTAGCTATTATGTCATCCCTAATAGGTGCATAATTTGAGCTCCCAAGTGCAGGTGTACTCACTGGTCGCACGGCTTACTTGCCAGTATGAATTGTTCTGTAAAGTTGATGAATGTTGAATGCCGCGCTATCAAGTCCATCATGTCCGAGTGGGAGATGTTGTACTTTAGCTGGTACGTCCATGATGGGGTGTGATTGGATCGCACCGGTTCGCCTTGATACGGCACGATGGAAGGACACCATTTGTGGGGTGTCATGGGGTCATATAAAAGACCCCTAAAGACAACTGTTGAAGGGGTTGGACGAACGTACGTTCAGAATCTTTTCTTCCTTTTCTCTCCCCTTTCCATCAAGGCGTTCCATTTCACTTTACAAGAATAGTTTGCATTTACGCCATGAAAATCGAGTGTTTTCCTTGTGATTACATTCAAACCAACGTGAGATAGTATTGTTCGTGTTACATCTGCAATTCAACGTTCGTTCCGGGGCTATTTGTTGTTTGCGCATCGAAATAAGGTAAGTCGTCTTCCGCTGACTTGAATTCCATCATCAACAAACAATCATCTCTCTCGTGTGTATTCCATTTACGGTCCTTTTGGTAGCTCGAAGATCGATTGCAGATGCAGCTAAAGAGAGTCGTCAGAGGGTTGCCTAAAGAGGAGGAAATAGTTTGGGATACTACTGGTTTAATACCTCCTCATCCTTCCTATTGCACCAAACCTACATAAGAGAAGTATTTATAGTAAAGTCAGTTAGACAGATTTAGCCAATTATGTTTAAGAATTATATTAAGAAAAGGATGAGTAATTGTAGTATAAACAACTTTGCACTATGATCAAATGTGGGCAACTGATCAATAGATTAATTATGTTGAATATGATTAATCATATGAACTATTGCAATACTCACCTATATAATATATTTATGTAATACCGATTGATTTGGACAGTGCTGATTCATCGTCGTTGAGAGTAGGGATCATGCGTTGCCAGATCATTTGAACATAGCTCGAGTCTATTGTGTTTGCGTTTTTGTTTGTAAATAAAACTAGTATTGCATTTAAGTACGTAGAAGAGAAAAGAGAATTGGAATACAATGATGAACAACCATTCAATTTATCACCTAAATTTGACTTATATAGCAGTTCTTCAATAAATTGATAATGCTCAATGCATTTTGGGGATCACATCAGATAAAACTGCAGATCACTAACGACTAGGAAGTTGCGATCTTAAACTTGTAGAGAACAACCAAGCCTTCTAAAAGTCCAATATTCTAGAGTCTCTCGAAAGCATAAAAAATCAACAAATAATCATCTTCTCTCGGTTATGTTTATGGTCCTTCCTCCGGCTTGACGATCAACTATAGATGCAACCAAAGAGGATTGTTAGAAGGTTGCATGAAGAGGAGCAAATAGCCATGGATGCTACTGGTTTGATACATCCTCCTCCTTGCTGTTACACCGAACCTACAAAAGCAGAGACATTTATAGTAAAGTTAGCTGAAAATTTTGGCCAAGCGCATTCAAGAATTATTGAAAAAAAGGGTAATTAACAACAAGCAACTTTTGACCAAAAAAAATTACCAAGCAACTTCGCATCTATGATCATCTGCATTAAGTTGGCAACTGCTTATAATAGATTGGTTGTGTTACATATGAATAATCAGATGAACTATACAGAACTTGCCTGAGTTTTTGTAACCCCAGTTGAGTTAATGGCTAGTGCAAATAATGTGTTTCAGCTGGTCGCTGATTCATCGTCATCAAGGGTTGGAGTCGACCATTTGGCAACCCGAACTTTAGCTTTCTCCGCCTACATTAAGGTATCACGGAAATATATTAGATGGAATGCTTAATACTTTTATTTGTTTGGTCAGAAGAAAATTGAAATAATCTTGAAGTTTACCTCTTTCTCCCAATCACATCGAACTGTTATTATGGCCAATATCACAGTTTGAACAGCAGTGCCACCAAAAATCATTCCACCCCAGATACCCTACAATTATTATTCAAAGTTACCCTCAATATTTATCAAACCATCTGCTTATTGAACTTAAGTAACTAAGCATATGAGAAAACATGAAGTGATAAGCTACATGAAGGATCCAAAATTTTACCATAACACCTAAGTGGAAAACCCATCCCATGAGAAATCCAAGAGGTAGACCAACGACATAGTAGCATCCCAAATTGATGTATGCAACATATGCTTGCCATCCCGATCCAACAGCAACTCCTGCAGAATTGATGGAACTCAGGCGTATGATCTATATTCTAACTGACCCTAAATCTCATGTAGCTAGTTTGAGTTGTAGCAAGAGGAGCTCAAAATAGAGCGAAGTTGTATTATGTTTACTTTGAGTGAATTCTAGATGATATCAAACAATTTGTTTGCGATGAAGTATTGCACTTTGTTTTTTAAAGCTCTAGTTTAAGGTTGTATTGAATGCTAGTAGCAATTCACCAGTTGATCAATTGAGTCAATCTTGTGCACATCAACATCTCACTTAGTCAAACTTGACCGTACGAGGGCACAAGAGAGCTCAACCGAACTCAAGCAAACCTCCATTCGTTATAATGCTGCTTTATTTGATCCTTATTCTACAACTTTGGTTGAACATGTTATTTGCAAAGACAATGTCGGATTGATCACACTCGTACAAAACAAACCACCTCATCTTGTGTGAAAGTATACTTGTGATCAACCGCACATCAATACCATGAAAATTTCTTTTTAACCATTAAATCATGTGACCTTCCACGGAAGGATATATGGAAAGGAAGAGTTACTTGCAGAAAACCTATACATTAATGGATGGATATGGAGATCTACCTGATAGAATGGGCTGAACACTATTGAGAAGTATGGTGACACCTAGGAGATAAGAAAGCGTGTCCACTTCTTCAAGAACATCAGCGGAAGAAGTGAAAATGTAAGCGAATTTGTCATGCAAAACCATGATGAGAGCACAGAAGAAGAAGCCGATTATTGTGGATTGCACCACGGATACAGCAGTTGCAAATTTTGCAGCCTTGCCATTCCCAGCTCCAAGCTCATTTGCCACCCTCACCCTGAAATTTAAGTGAACTAGATATTAAAGACTGAATGAATGAAAAATAAACAGATTTCTCGATTTTGGAAGCTTATATTCTGTAAACGGCCAAAGGGAGTTTTTTTGAAGATTGAGTACAGAACTAATTCAAGAAATAAATCTGTTTAAGAACTGACGCTTAATTGACTTTATTTAAACCATTCACAAGGGTCCAAGCTTTGGAAGAGAAGAAAATACATTTAAATTCTGATTTAGAAACTAACATGAAGTTTAGCTTTCTATCAGTTATCTCCGTTAAATCATCATCCTGTTCCTCAGCTTTCGACGTTATATCAGAAGTTATTCTGTGGTCATGATTCAACTGTTGGGACTCGCACCCAGGAATAGCAAAGATTTAAAGCAAAATCCATACGGTACAGATACACTTTGCGCTTGGATTTTCTTTACTTTGATTTTAACAGTTTGGACTTCTACTAGGGACTTTGCTTGAATTGCTCCAAAAAAGTTTCAATGTGGCATCCATCGTTGGGTTTTACAGCATTGATTTATATCACAATGGTTGGACTCAACATGTATGAAATCATTAGAAATTCATACTAAAACAATCTCGTCTTTATCATAAAGAACCAAGTGCTGTTGATGAACCGGTTTCATATAAATGCAAAACACACAAGCAGAGGACACTCCCCTTCAATCAGCTACTTATAGTACGATCGATTGATACAATTGCCAATAACGAATCTACGTTTAAATAAATGCTATACTTGGTTTTGCTCTTGGCTATGTGTGTGTGTGTGGGAGAGAGAGAGAGAGAGAGAGAGAGAGAGAGAGTACCCGGTTGCAGCAAAGAAGGCAAGAGGGATCATCATCTCCCAACCGTTGATGGTCATGCTGCCATAGACATATAACCATAAACTTATAAATGACATACGGGGCGACACTTCAGTGTATAATCCTTCTAACGATTAAATTACCAAAATGGAGATAAATCCTTTAATACCAGACGGACAAGGCATCCACAGCAACCGTGGCATTTTGCAGATATCCAGTCATCAGTATCAGTATCCTGTAGTACCAGTTCTCCAAACTGTTCAAAAAGCGCCAAGAAAATGTGATGATCAAAGTTCTAATGGCCACGAAATAATCTAGACAAGGGAAGAGCTATAAGTGATGGTCTAAGTTTTCAAGATCAACAAGTTTCAAGTTGCATGTCAATAATTTCATTACAATTACGACAGAGTCTCCAGAGTCTCCAGAGTAAAATTTGCTTAGAAGAACTTGTAAAGTAGAACACAAGGCAAGAAAGCTAAATATATCGCTACCCATGCAGAGTGTAACTTGGAGATGGAGAATAAGAATACGGATTTTTACCAAAGCATAACTCCAGAAGCAGCGGACAGTTTGACGAACTCCCATAACCCCGTGAAAGCCTCCATGGAGAAGCCGGTCCACGTCAGCGGGCAATTGCCACAAGCGGTGTATGCGAACAACGCGAGCACCAAGAACCACCAAGAGAGATCCAAGCCGACGGACAGCCCCACCACGCCAAAGTCAAACACGTAGACGCAGAGCCAGCTCGTGAGCACGTTGATCGCTAGGCCGGCCAGCGAGACCCACGCCAAGACCTGGGTCTTAAGCTGGCTCTGCAAGAACCTCGTCAAGGGGAATTGGAAGGCGAAGCTGAAGTGCAGCGGGATGAGCCACAGAGCCACCGTGCCCGACATCTCCGCCACGTCGTCCGGCTGCCCCAGGAACCTCAGGAGCGGCGTGGCAAACACGTAGAACGGGAGCAGCAAGAAGCAACACAGGAAGAGCACGATCCACGACCTTTGCATGTAGATGCCAAGCATGTGGTATCTCTTCGCGCCAAAGGCTTGGCCACATAACGTCTCCAGCGCACTTGCCATGCCTAACTAATAACCACAATCCAAACTCAAAAATCGATATTAAACTCTCAATTTCTCTTTCTTTTGTCATGTCAAACTGAATGTGTAGCTCGCTAAAATTACTATGAGCACCTGATTAATCTGTAAAGTGACGTGTAAAAATAATATCTTTTTTTTTTTTTATAATAAGTAATACCGTACATAAGCAAATGTTACTGCTTCTGTAATTTACATAATCAGTAAAAAGGATTCGAGGTTTGAGATTGCCTTGACCCCTTTCACGGTTAAATTTCTTTCCATGAGGGTCAAAATTGATTTTGATCCCTTACCGTTGATAGATATATCGCCCAAACCGCTCTTGGAAGCGAATTAGAAGCTAGAACATCTGGAACACATATTGCACCTTACACACCATTTCATATATATGTACATATAGATAGACGATGGTGACTGGTTACAATCTTTCATGTCTTATATGAGAGTGCAAAAACCAGAGAGAACGGACAAATACATGCCTAGTTTGAAGAAACCTCCACGTGCCCAATTAGTGTTGGACGACATTGAAGACCGTAATGAGAGAGAAGAGACATAAAAGGAAAACCGTGTTGACAGAGAGTCTATACAAATCATGTTGTCAAAAATTAGAAGTCGACCGTGAGAGGCCACGAAGTGAGTCCTCACAATGAATTTTCATTGGCAAATAAGGAACATATTCTATGGTTAAGATGGCACAACTTGTTATCTAATATGGTATCCAATAAAGACGCATCGATTCATTATAGTTATAATTTAACTTAATCTTATTGCGGTGACTTCAAATGATTCTGAAATTCCAGGATCCTGCAATGTATGGTAACCGGTGAAAAACACTCGCATTTCTGTAATGTTATTTCTATCCCATATTTTCGTTTAATGGAACAAGACGGTATGCGGCAATATAATGACTTTACATTGTCTAACTTCTGTTGGGTCCTCATTGCCTTATTTAATGACTTTTACTTTAGGAGTTCTATCTAAAACATATTGAATCAAAGAATTAGTGGGTGAACATTTCTTTCCTTTTCTGTACTTACCAAGAGGCCAAAATTGAAGCCAACGATGACGGTGTTGGCGATGGACATGGCTGCGAGTTCGACCTCCCCGAGGTGCCCCGCGAACGCCTGCGTGACAACGTTCATGGTGTACGCGGCCACGCGGCTAAAGATGGCAGGGCCGACTATGTGCCACAGCTTCTTCGTCTCAGCGCACACCCTCACGCTCAAGCTCTTCTCCTCCTCGTTTTCATGATCCCCGCCATTGTGGTCGCCATCCACCGCAGATTCTCGCAGCAGAGGCCATTGGGCGTCGCTGCCGTCGCGGTCAACGATGGCCATGAAAGGAACGGCTCTTTCTTTGCCTCTAGAGAGGGTAGGGTATGATGATGAGAGCAAAAGGAATTAAAACTTATTAGAAGGCAATGAAATGCTCAGAGAGACATAAAAGGGTGAGATTATAGTGATGCGGAGAGATGATGCGCCTCTGATTGGACGGCGATGAAATGATTAGTGAGACGAAAAGGGTGGGTTCATAGCCGTAAGGGGAGATGACGCGCCTCCGGATATGCCAATTTGGACGAGAACCGAAGGAGTTTTGATTTGATTTTCTTTTCCTTTTCCGGGAAAAGATTGACAAATGACGTAAAGTGGGAACATGTAAGATTTTCAGATCAAGAATCGAGGGCTGGTCGCTGAATTTTGATTATGAATTTTTGACCTATTCCGAGACTCTCTCTCTCGGTTTGGTGGTGTGAAATTGTTCTAATGGTGTAAATGCCGAGGCTACTTCAACAAGCAGACGTATGAAACTTCCAACCAAGGTGGTTGCTGATGGCTGGCGCATTCTTCTATACCTGATAATAGTAGTAATAATAATAATAATATATGATGAACATGAGTAAAGTGTTCCCAACCAATTTCAGTGAACCAGGCGGGGATTTATCGAGTCAGATACATTCCATGTTTGCATGAGATAGAGATGATGACGCATGCAATGAGATCATTCTTCCGGTTCCTTTCAAAGGGAATAAATCGATTCAGATGTCGTTTATGCCAAATTAATCAAATGTTAACAAGAAAAGATGGTAGGGCTTGCTCCGCAGGTCTCATTACATAGGAAATCCTTTGACGAAGTCGAATTTTGATTTCTCTGACGATCGCATTATATATTTTACTGTTTTTCATCGAAAAGTAAGAAAATCGACCAGCATTAATGGTGTAATGATATTTGCCCAATTAAGACGTTCAACGGCATTTCGATGATTATAGATATACATATATTGACTGACATAGATATGGAATTTTGTGAAAGCAAGATAATAGAGAAACTCATCCAAGTTTTTCTTTAAGATTTGATTTGTTTCACGAAAAATGAATGTTTTAGAAAATATTTTGTTAAGAGTTATTAATTGTATTGCTTACAGGAATGAATGTATGAAAAATATTTTCATTATTCACAAAAATATATAGATTGTAGATAATGAAAAAATATTTTATTAACTATTTATTTTGAAAAGAAAAATAATCATTTGTTTGGAAAATATTCAAATGATTTATTATATCGATAAATGGAGTCTGAATGAATCTTCGACTTCCGTTTTCGATTAGCTTTCACTCTCAATACATGACCAGAAAATACTAAAATAATTAGAGACATGCAGTGGCATGAGGATCGCGGGAAGGACGGAAGGAAGGAAATTGATGGGACGTGTGGAATGGTTGGTTGGACAACTAGTCGCCGAAACCAAAAGGGCATGTATGAATTTGGTGGTGATTTCCTATATATTCGAAAAACAAGTGCAATTGGGACGTACAACTCTAAATCCACATCATTTTATATAATTAGGAACTTCAATTTGGGTTGATAGACCTCAAATTAATCGAATGCAATTAATGTCATGAATTAGGTGCAATCCATGTTGAAATCTAAATGGGCAGGCTAGTCAAACGTACCTCATGGTATAGGAAATGCACCAAGCGCCTTGCACTGACAGATCTATTACTCAACAACTAAGTTTACAATCAAGTAGACAGAAGTTTCTCTCCTTGTCCAGGTTAATCTCTCTGGAATCATTTATCTTACCTTCTCGACGTTAGGATAAATTGGAGTTCTAGTCCTAGCCAACGAATCCTTCATGAGTGCTTACGTTTGAGTATCTCACTTGCTACGGTATATCCGGTTCAAATCCACTTCTAATACCACAAGCTGAGTAATTGAATCTGTTGCTGCAGCAACAACGCCGAAAATGTTAGCGGAATAAATGACATATGATTCACAATGACCACCCCCTTGACCGACATTGAATTCTCTATGCAAGCCGGTTCAAACTCGACATGCCACCGAAGAAGCAAGGCCATTTCTGCCTCGTCCTTTAATCAATTAGGCCAATCGTTTTTGGTGATGGGAAAAGATTTTGGTTGGTACGGCGCGTCTAGTTCCCACCCTCAGAGCATGTGAACTAAACACTTGGTTTCACAAGGAGACTATCTGGTGGGGGATCATTTTCATGGAAACTCGGTTTCCTGTTCACATCCAATAACGCATAAGACAAAGCATTCAAGGCGATGCCTGCCTCTAACATGAGGGGAAAAAGCTCAAAAACGTTTTCCAGCTGAGTCGTCTTGTCCTGGCAATATATCTAGATCAGCATGATATGCTAGCGTGCTTGGAATGAAGGTCGTCGGCTTTGGTGGCGTTAAGGATTCGCACGATCTTTACCTAAATATTGTTCTTTATGCATACACGTGACTGTTCCGCAAACGACAGATTGCCGACCACGAAGTACACATGTCTTGCCGTTTCATTTGTCAATTTAACTGGAACATTAGATCGTGGGCGCAGTTATAGATAGTGTGAGATCGCCTAATCTTCTTATATTGCTCAACCGACAGTACACATATATTTATACAACATAATGCTTAATAAAAAAAGGTAAACTGAAGATCTACCAAAGATCTCTAACTAATTATAAAAGATATACTAAATATTATGCTAACCAAAAACAAAAACAAAAACTAAGTCCTAACTAATTTTCTTATATAATATTTGAAAAACTGAATATAAAATATTTAGCAAATCTTTAGTAATACTGTCCCTCATGTTGGAGCATGGAGGTCACGAATGCCTAACTAAAGAGAAATGCAAATCAATTTTGATCCAATGCCTTGATAAAAATGTTTGCTAGTTGAAGTCTAGTGGGTACATGTTCGGTTCTAATAGCACCTGACTATACATGTTTGTGAACAAAGTGGAAGTCAATCTTGATGTGGTTTGTTTCTTCATGGAATACTGTGTTTGCCACAATGTGTAAGGTAACTTGTGTTAAATTAATGTCTTGAGTTTGAATTCGGATAACGATTTGTTAAACCAAATTTGTTGGGAGAAAGATTTTCCCGGATAGATTTAAATCTAGTCCGTGGAAGACATCTTCAAAAGAGGTGAAATATTGCACGTTAGAAGATGAAAAATTTGAACTTCTTAAAGCTGCACAAAAGAGGAAATAAATAAAAAGAAAAGTAAGGTTTTTTTATCTTTTACCTACAGAAGACAATTCACATCTGGAGGATGTACACGGTGGGGCCTATAGTCAAATTGTTGACTCTTGGCATAATATAAAAGGCAAAATGAGGGTTTATTTCTTGACAAGTGCCACATGGGAAGATAAAGAAGAAAAGAGAAGCCACACATCTAGTTGAAGCCGCATGCTGCACAAGCCTTGAGTGAGATTAGGAAGCCGCCGTGCGCAGAAAAGGACAAAGGTGGTAAGTTTCTTCTTGGACGTACGTGGAGGACTTGAGTGCTTGAAACTTTTGTTCCGTGAGTTTACATTATTTATTTATAAATACATTGAGTTTGAGATTAAGTCTAGGTGTGGGAAAAACTTAAGTGTATGAACGATTGTAAACTCTGATTTTTGATGATAGTGGATTATTTGTTATTGGCTCTTCTCATGAACGTGGGTACTGATACTCGCACCGAACCACGTAAATCTCTAGTGTTGTTATTTTTCTTTGTTTATTTCTCGTTATTTCGCATTGACGAAAATTGCAAGATTCTATTGTTTCCGCATATTATATTCTAACAATATGCATTGGAGTTTAGGATCGGATTTCTTAATTGTGATTTGGAGTTTTTACCTTTCTGATTATTATCTAGAAATTCTATTATTGCAATTATATCTGAGAGAAAAGCTGAAATTGAGAAATTTAACAGGAGGAACAACTTTGGGTTATGGAGCATCAAGATGTGAGCGTTATTGACAAGCCAATGTTTGGTCAAGGCATTGGATGGTGAATATGAGTTGTCGATTATAATGAAAGCCTTTGAGAGAGTAGAGTTAATGGAAAGAGTAAAGAGCACAATCTTGTTGAATTTATTGGATGAGCTTTTAATAGAGGTGGCTAAAGAGAATGATGACATAGTATTATGGGCAAAATTTCAGACACTCTATGAAAATAAAGATTTAAACAATCGCTTGTACATGCTAAAGAGAATATTTCAATTTAGATATAGTAAAGATATGTTTATCAGAACCCACCTGGATGAATTTAATAAACTTGTCACGCCCCAATTCTCGGGCACACGCCCATCCCTCATCATGGTCGATTTAATAGCGATGTCTCAGGACGCATCGCTGACCTTTTCTTTTTAATACGCATGCGGAAGCATATAAAATAATCCTTAGATAATAAAACAATGGGATAGAAAAGTAGGGCTATATTTTTCACAACTGAAAAACCACAAACACACTTTTATACAAAGCAAACTTCATAGTATATATATACAATACTATTCACAAAGGTCTGATCTAATACATATTAGTTCACATATAGGGTTTGCAAATAGGATGGGGTTTCAGTCCTCATCCGGGTTATACTCTAGATCTTCCTCTAGTTCGTCCTCCTCTTCAGAATCTTCTTCATCTGGCTCCTCATCAAGGTCTTCCAACAGTTGATCCTCCTCCAGTTCCTCTTCCCATGGCTCATCCTGTTCTACGATCTCCCTTTCCTCTTCACTCTAATTATCGCCTTCAGCTGAATACACAGGAGTATCAGCATCACCCGCGAGCTAAGGGTCTTTGGCATCGTCCACCGCTTCATCCTTGGGATCTGCTATCCCCTTTTCAAATGTTGCCTCTAAGACAAACAGAGGCATATCACTCTCTGGTACGGGACCCTCTCTTCGCCCATCATGGTAGTGACGATACCACGACCTATACTCGTGGGGCCTCAAGGCGTCTTTACCCACGTCAACCCAGACACTGGACTTTACCAAGACATACTCTAGTCCTTCAGGGTGGGGGTATATCGGGAAGTGGTATCCTATCTCAATGATCTCTTCAGGAATACCAAAATGCATGGGAGGACGATGAGGTGGAAGTGCTGCCATCTAAGGACCTGAAATGTTGTTCCGTAACGGGGTGAGACTACGTCTCAGCAAGTTCTACCCCTTAAGACCCGATTAGGAAGCCAATACACTCTAGAGGCTACCTAAGCACAACATGAGTCAAAGGACTTACCTTGGCCTCAGTTCCTTCCTACAAGTTAGTATATATCAAATATGCAGGAACCATATCAATTCACAGCATCAGATCAAATCATTGATTAATTGACCTAGTCGATTACATGTCAAGTAGACCATTCCCTGGTCATTTTAATCCATACTATGAAATCTCCAAGATTATATGTATCTAGTCAATGAGCTACGTGCATTCTCAAAGGCGACGTACTAGGTTACCGAGCCACGTGCATTCTCTGAGATGAAATACTTACTCATTGAGCCACGTGCATTCTCAAATGTGATATACTCGATCACCGAGCCACGTGCATTATCCGAGGTGAAGTATCTAATCACCGAGTCATGTGCATTCTCCAAAGCGATATACTCAATCACCGAGCCACATGCATTCTCCAAGGTGATGTACCAATTCAACAATTTACGTGCATTCTCCAAGGTAATTTACTTATTCACCGAGCCCTGTAATACAACATTATTTTTTACCACTTTATAAATAGCTCATTAAAATATTATTGGTGCTATAGACCCATGCTCGATCAATTTCCAATTAATTTCTGAAATTGAATAATTTAGGAATAAAATCCTAAAAACATAATTAATTCAATTAAGCATAAATTAACGCTCAAATAAAGAAACAGACTGCACTACAATGATCAGCATAAAATTTTAGTCATCAACTATCCCAACCTAATTTCTGGAAAATAAATAAATAAATAAATAATTACGAAAATTATTAAATAAATGCAATAAATCCAATTTAGGCCCGTAATGCCAAATTGGACACCAAAATAGACCTAGAAAATTTCCGAGATTCGTTCAATAAATAATAACATGGGTACACTTGTTAATATCACTAACAATTTGCCTAACATGCATTAATAAGGCTCTAAACTAATTGCTCTACTATAATCTATCAACCTAATTGCACTTAATTAAATCGAATCAACCCTTAAGCATCATTAACGTACTAAGTAGAGATTAGTGAGCAAAACTCACTTGTTTAATGAACGGGTCAGATCAAACCGACAGGAACGCGACGGAGATCGACTTTCTTCAGAGCGGGCCTAGGTTTCGGGGCTCGAAATCACTTTAAAACGGGTCCGACACCTTGTTAGAAACCCACAAAATTTATGTTTTGTTCTTGCTGAAATAGAAATCCACAAGTTTGGTTTAAGGCGGGGATTGATCAAGGAAGAGTGCAAGGGCCAAACCGGGCCTTGGTGGAGGCTTACCGGCAGCGGAACGACAAAGCATGGGCTTCAGCTGAGCTCCACAAGCTGCTGGACAGTGGTTGGGATGGCGTGAGGTGCGAATGAGGGGTCGGGGTCAAGCGGTGAGGCGGTGAGCACATGCGGCGGTCTCGGCAATCGCGGTGGCGTGCGGCATGAAGGGGCGGTTGTCCGGCACGGTTGCTCGCTTCTTGCTGGCTATTGGGAGCGAAAATGGTGAGGGGAATGGAGAAGAGGTTGGCCGGTTGAGGACTAGAGGGAGAGAGGAAAGATCTAGGGGACCAAGGGCTCCATCATTTGCTTATTTTCCATTCAATTGTCCCCTTTGACCATCCAACACCACACACACCTCCTTGGCTACAAATAAGCCAACCATGCACCCCTCACAACCTTTGAAGTGGTCCAAAAGGCTAGGCAATGGGGGGCATACTAATTTGCAAGCAAATGGCTTCAATTGGACTTAGTTTCTGTTCAATTCAATCCAATTTGACTTCAACAAATTCTGTTATCGAGTCCTTGATCCAATCGATGTTTTTCCTCGCCAATAGATCCATCTTGCATTCCAATTTTGTGATAAAAAAACGGTCATTGACTTTTCTTTTCTTTTTTCTGAACAAAAACGGTCATATGCCGACTTTTTCCCAAAAAGTCTCGGGTTTCAGAAAAATCTTTTGAGACTGAGTCGACGTTCCTAGAATTTATTGTAATATGATGAAATTTTCAATTTCTGAAATCAGACTAAATTTCGCGGTTAATTTCAATCTAGCGCGTTTTTAGCGTGACCTAGGCTACCGGGCAGTTTTCAGAAATTTTTAGTGTAAATAACCTGTGGTCGATTTTCTTCAAGCCACAATGAACCCACTCGACTCATTGACGACTCTCGATTGTCGTGAAAATCTTGAGGATTCAAATTCGGACACAAGATACCAAAATGATAGAGAAATCAATCTAGTGCCGGTCGACGAGAATTTTCCAATTTAGTGGTGTCACTCATGATTAGCCACACATCTTAGTCGAACAGACCTATCTCTGATCTCAATTCGATTTTTAACTATGCCGTAATGGCCTCTAAAGATGAACACAGTCGAGAAACTGATTCCTGGTCGAATTCTCAAGTCTAGTCTTAAAATTCCTTAATGGCTTCCCCAGGTAGGCTAGTTATCTCGAGAGTAATCAGCTCTGAGAATAGCCCTATAGGCGCGTCAATGAAATGCCTGATTTATTCAATAGTAAACAGAAGTGAAAATCCGGGATGTCACAAAGCTCATAATGGATTTGAAGAATGTTGGTAAGATACTTGATGATGAGGAATATGGCATGATATTGTTAGTTTCTTTACCAGAATCATAGGAGCACTTTACTAATTCACTGTTGCAAGGGCATACCACAATTACCTCGCAAGAGGTAAAATCCACTCTGTTATCTAAGGAGTGGTACAGAAAGTTGCGAGATGATGGTATGGCTCAAAGGGTAGTGCAAGCCCTAACAATTCGAGGTAGAGAACAACATTATGGGCCTAATGGTAGCAGAGGTAAAAGCATATCAAAATCACTCCATAGAAAATTCAAGGGACACATGAAGTATTTTAAGTGTCACAAGGAGGGGCACATCAGGAGAAATTGTCCAAAGCAGGGGAATAAAGGTGATAGGTAGAATGCCATAAGCAGTGTGGCGAACGTTGCCAAGAGGAGCACTAGTGATGTAGAAATTATTTTCTGTGCGACTACTAATTCATCAAAAGATGAATGGGTGCTAGATTTGGGCTGTTCTTATCATATGGCGATTCATAAGAACTAGTTTACTATTTACTAGACTGCAAATGGTGATAGTGTTCTTTTGGGGAATAATGTAGCTTGCAAGGCTGTGGGGATAAGAACAATTTGGATATAGATGCACGATAAAGGTGATGTGCACATTGACAGACGTGAGGCATTTACCGAAACTCAAGAAGAATCTTATTTATCTAGGGACACTCGATGACATTGGGTGTAGGTACATTGCTGAAGATAGAGTATTGAAGATCTCTTGAGGTGCCATGATAATGATGAAGGAGAAGAAAATGTATACTCTCTATCATTAGTTGGGAAAGACTGGGATCAGAATTGCTGCAGTTTCATCAGGTGAGTCAAACTTTGACTTGACTCAATTATGGCATATGCATTTAGGACAAATGAGTGAGGCAAGTATGACGATATTAAGTGAAATGGGGTTATTGAAAGGTGAGAAGACAGGGAAGCTGGACTTATGTGAGCATTGTATATTTGGGAAGTAGCGTTAAATCAACTTTACCATAGTTATTCATTCGACCAAGTAACCAGTTAAATACATTCATTCAAACGTCCAAGACTTGTCTTCAATTCTTTCGAAAGGAGGTGCTCGATATATGCTGACATTTATTGATGATTATTCAAGGAATGTATGAGTATACTTTTTGAAGCACAAATATGATGTGTTCGATCATTTCAAGAAATTTAAGGAATTGATTGAGAAACAGTCAGATAAACAGATCAAGAGCTTGAGAATCGATAATGACATGGAGTTTTGTGGTAATGATTTTACTGAGTTGTGTGAGAAAGAAGGGATTGTGAGATACCGCACAGTACCTGGGACACTATAGTAGAATGGCGTGGTAGAATAAAAGAACATAACTTTGTTTGAGCTAGCTCGATGCATGCTTTCAGATGCAGGATTTGACAAGGAATTTTGGGCCGAAGTAGTGAACATAGCATGTTACCTAGTTAATCGATCTCCATCATCTGCTATCGAGTGGAAAACTCTTGAGGAAGTATGGTTGGGGAAACCTATTGATTATTCCGGATTATGTATATTCGGATGTCTTGCATATGTTCATGCGAGTGATGGTAAGCTTGAGACGAGGGTGAAGAAGTGCATATTTTTGGGTTATGTACATGAGGTGAAAGGTTACCAGTTGTGATGCACTGATCTCAGATCATCCGATTTTCTAATAAGCAGAGACGTAATCTTCGATGAAATTACAATGCTTCAATAAAGGAGTTCTGAGACACAATTAGCAGAGCAGACATATTATGGTGTCATTAGTGAGGTAGAGCTTCAAGTGGAATCTTCGGAGATCTCGAAGGTAAAAGAAGTTGAGATTGTAGATGAGGCCGCAGTTCTTGAAGTCGGTGATAGTGAACAATTAGCAAAGCCACAACACACTATAGCCGTAGATAAACAAAAAAGACAAGTTAAATCACCGGTATGTTATTGTTGTACATATATTATTTATGCATTAACTATAGGTGATGAGGTGGAGACAGACGAGTATTTGTTTTACTCTGAGGCAATGGCTAGTTCAGAGTCGTCATAGTGGCTAGGGGTTATAAGTGAAGAGATGATATCACTCCATTGGAATCAGACATGGGAGCTAGTCAAAGTACCCAAGAGTTTAAAGATTGTTGGAAGTAAATGGGTCTTTAAACGGAAGGAAGGCATTCTCGGTATCAAGACAGTGGGGCATAATGCGAGACTTGTGGCAAAGGGATATACATAGTGTGAGGGCATTGATTACGATGATGTGTTCTCTCTTGTGGTAAATCATACTTCTATTTATGTTTTACTTACCTTAGTTGCTTCGCAGGATCTCGAGTTAGAGTAGCTAGTTGTGAAAACTGCATCTTTTCATGGTGAGTTGGAGGAGCGGATTTACATGAGGTAGCTAAAGGGATTTGCTATTTTGGATAATGAAGATCATGTTTGCTTGTTAAAGAAATCTTTGTATGGGTTGAAATAGTCTCCTAGGCAGTGGTATAAGTATTTTGATGCTTTTATGACTAGTCAAGATTACTCTAAAAGTTAGATGGATAGCTATGTTTACTTTAGGAGATTAAAGAATAGTTATTTAATTTATCTACTCTTATATGTTGATGATATGCTAATAGTAGCTAAAAATATGTCTGATATTAATGTGCTGAAGAGATAATTAAAATGCTGAATTTGAGATGAAAGATTTAGGTACTGCAAAGAAAATATTAGGTATGGAGATTTTACATGACAAGGTTGTAGGACTTTTACGTTTATCTCAGAAGAAATATATTGAGATGATTGTGGCACGTTTTAATATGCAGTCGGCGAAATCTGTAAGTATACCTTTAATGAAATACTTAAAACTTTCAGATAAATTATCACCGTAAACTGATAAGGAGGATGGACATATGTCCCGTGTTCCTTATTCTAATGCAGTGAGTAATATTATGTATGCTATAATGTACACTAAGTTTGATATTTCACAAACTGTGAACATAGTTAGTTGTTATATGAAGCATCTTGGTAAAACTCATTGGGAAGCTGTGAAGTGGATCCTCATAAATTTGAATGGGACACTAGACATGGGTATAGTATACTGGAGGGACAACAATGGCAATAAGATCACTAATCTTGTGGATTCAGACAATGTCGATGACTTGGATGATTGCAGATCTTTAGCAGAGTATGTGTTTACATTAGCAAGTGGTGCAATTAGTTGGAAAACATCCTTACATGATCACATTGCTTTGTTTTTGATTGAGACAAAATACATGGCACTAACCTTTGTAGCAAAGGAGGCAATATGGTTATGAAGTTTCCTCTCGGACTTTGAGTTAGATTAGAAAAGTGTTGATATACACTGTGATAACAAATGTGCGATATATTTGGTGTATAATCTAGTTTAACAAGCAAATGAAGCATATCAATATCATGTACCACTTCATTCGAAATGTCTTAGCTAAGGGTGATGTTATTGTGAAAAAGATCGCTACAACAAATAACCCGTCAGATATGATGACTAATTGTCCCTTTGATGAAGCTTGAGCTTCATTGACGTCTATGGAGAGTGAGTGCCTATTGGGGCATTGGGAGTGTAGCATGGATGATGAGTACTATAATTTGGCTTCAAATATCGAGCTAAGGTGGATGAATTGTTAAATTAATGTTTCGAGTTTGAATTTAGATAACGATTTATTAAACCAAATTTGTTGGGATTTTCCCATATAGATTTAAATCTTATGTGTGGAACATATCTTCAAAAGAGGTGAAAAATTGCACGTTAGAAGACAAAATATTTAGACTCCTCACAAAAGAGGAAATAAATAAAAAGAAAAGGCGAGGTTTTCTATCTTTTATTTGTAGAAGACGATTCACCTTTGGAGGATGTACACGGTGGGGCCTAGAGTCAAATTGTTGACTCTTGGCATAATATAAAAGGCAAAATGGGGGTTTCTTTCTCGACAAGCACCGCACGGAAAATAAAGAAGAAAAGAGAAGCCACACATTCAATTGAAGATGCAAACTGCACAAGCCTTGAGCGAGATCAAGAAGTCACCATGCGCACAAAAGGACGAAGGTGCTAAGTTTCTTTTTGGATGTACATGGAGGGCTTGAGCGCTTGAAAGTTTTGTACTCTGAGTTTACATTATTTATTTGTAAACACTTTAGGTTCGGGATTAAATCTAGGTGTGGGAAACACTCGAGCGTATGAGCGATTATAAACTTTGATTCTCCTATTATAGTTGATTATTTACTGCTGGCTCTCCCCGTAGACGTAGATACCGGTACTCGGATCGAATCACGTAAATCTCTGGTGTCTTTATTATTATCTATTTATTTATTTATTTATTTCTCTGGTGATTTCGTGTTGACGTAAATTGCAAGATTTTGTCATTTTCGCGTATTATATTCTAATAACTTGGTTGTTGCAATAAAGACCCATTGACTTGTTGTGCAATATCCTGAGAAAGGCAAGTAAAGTGCACAACCAAATTAGTTCACTAGTGTCAGTTGCCATGGTGCGATATTTAACTTCAGCAGTAGACTGAGAAACTATGGTCTACTTCTTTGTTCTCCAAGACATTGGACAATTAATGAGCATAACAAAGAAATCAAAAACTAATTGTTGAGTATTAGGCAACTTGCCCACTTGGAATCACAAAAGGTAGTCAAGGGAAGTGAAGTTGAGACTAATAATAAAATCCATTATCCTGAGTTATTTTTGAGATTTCAACTTGTTAGGATCTGGTGAAGATTTATATTATGTTTTTCTAATATTTAGTGTATCTCTTATTATTAGTTAGGATTTATCTTTTGTTTTCAGTTTGCATAATATTTAGTATATTTTTTATTAATTAATTAAAGATATTTGGTAAATCTTCTCTTTCCCTTTTCTGGACAATTGATCATTGGCGCTCCTCCTACGTGATCATAAAATAAACCTCATTGAGGGAACATGAGTGGCTCCAAGTCGAGAAGTTGAGAACAAATATTCCCATAGGTTTTAGCTTTAAGATCCATAGAAAAATTGGTGGATCTTCTCCACCTCCTTTTTCGCGTAAAACATGGTTGCAGCATAAGTACATCATGGGATGTCATCATAATCATCGAGTTCATCCCATAAGACCTTCAATTTGGTGTAGTATTTCACCAGTAGGAGTCCTCCCTGCTTTAGGAGTCCAATCTCAGTTTCTCGTGGATGCAAGGTCCATTACCTTGAATCTCTCCTTCAACTTGTTCCGCATTATATTTGCTTCTTCTGCATAAGCCGCACTTCCTTAAAAACTCTTGCCAAGGGAATTGAAAAATCCATTAAACTATCATGGAATTACAAATGTCCTAGACATTAAATTCACGTGCTGTTGGATTCGGCTTCTCTAGTGATCCATCAATAAACCTGAGCTTATTTTCACTTGCAATGCATGTCTCTTCGCCTTCAACCATGTTGCATAGGTATCCTAGGTTAGCATGCATGAAACTAGTACACTTCCAAGATTGTTAGAGGTGTTGAGATAATATGGTGAGGAAAGGTCAATCACCTTCTTTGTAGACACTTCCACAACCATATCGCAAATGATGTGGGTAGAATCATTTGCAATACCATGTGTGTGACATCCTGAATTTCAGATTCTATTTTCAATTGAATAAGTTGGGTTTTTTATCGCCACGCCTATAGTTCTATTTTCTGAGCTGATCACTTACAAGATAACTAGATTATCAGGTGAAGTCGTTAATGGATTTTAATATAATAGACTTAAGAATTTGACTAGAAAACAACTGCACGACCATGCTAATTTGCAAGGGTCATTACGACATCGTCAAAATCGATTGGAGACCGGAGATAGGTCGATTCAACAGAAATATGTGATTAGTGTGTGAGTGATTCCACCTAATTGCAAAATTCTTGTCGAATGGTACTATACCGATTTTTTTGTCTTTTATGTATCCTGTGTTCATATTTAAAACCTCAAGATTTTCATGATAACCGAGAGTCGCCAATGAGTCGAAGATGAACATTGTGGCTAAAAAATAATCGATCGCGGGTCAATTGCACTAAAAAATTCTGAAAGTTACCTAGTAGGCTAGGTCACGCTAAAATCGCGTCAAATTGAAATTAACCGCGAATTTGAACCCAATTTGAGTTCTTATGATTTATTTTAGGAATGCCGACTTATCTTCCACAAACCGAGATTTTTGGCAAAATTTCAAAGTAGGGCTGTTTTTTACTGGGAAAATCAGAGGACCATTTTTAGTCGCGTTTTTGGGATTCAAGTTGGTTTAATGGGTGAGGAAAAATATGAATTGGAGTGTGGGCATCTTGGTCGGATTTATGATTGTCAAATTGAGTTCAATTGAATGAGAATTGGAGGGGAATTGAATCCAATTTGAAGGAAAATGTTCCGAATTCGTAGCCCCCCATGGTGTGCAACATTTGGACCCTTGGGAAGCTTGCCAAGGAAGCTTTGGTAGTTGCAAATGGCTGAGGATGACAGCCCATGTGGTGGGGCATGTTGGTTGAGCTTAAGGGAACAAAGAAAGCTATCTAGAAGGTTGGTGGCCCCCCTTCCCTTATAGCTAGCTTCTTCCCCTTTAGCAGATCACCTTTCTCTATTGGTGACCATTTTGAGAGCTCCAATTTGCAGAGAGAAACCAGAAAAAGCCTCCTTGCCCGGTGACTAGCCAAACCACCTCCCTTGCTGCCCGTTCGCTCGTCGCTGCTGTCCAGCGCCGTCTGCGAGCCCATGCAGTCATCCCCTGCACCTGTGCCTCCTGCACCTACGCCTCCTGCTTACCGTTTTGACACCGTAGAACCCTCCGTCTAACCCTTTGAAGCATCGCCATCGCTATTCAAGCCGCTGGAGCCGCCGCCGTCGCCCGCTGCAGCCTAGTCTGCTCGTCCCGTGCCGTTTCTAGCCAGCTCAGCCGTTTAGCCCAGCCTTTCAGTTCTTGGATAGAACCGAAGGCCAGCAAGGGCTTGGAAGCTTCGTGTGTCACACTCCGATCCTCTGAGCACGTGCCCATCCCTCCATGGTTGATTAAATAGCGACGTCCTAGGACGCATCGCCGACCCATTCATTTTAATGTACATGCGGACCCATTCATTTTAATGTACATGCGGAAGTAAATAATAATCCCCAGACAACAACAATATGAGATAGAAAAGTAGGGTTCTAATTTTTCAATACTCAACCACACTTATATATACACACACAGCAACCCATGTCATATATAATACAAGTCAATAGATAGATGCATGGTCTACAAAAATAGAGGGGTTTACGACAACTACTAATCTTCCTCCTGCTCCACATCCTCACTAACATTGGAGCCTTCCTTTGAGTACAACAGAGTTCCTAGGTCTTCAAGATCCGGGTCCATCGAGTCTACCATCGAACATTCTAGAGGTCTAATGTACCTTTCCCAAAAGCAACCTCCAACACATACACAAAAACCTCTGATTCCGATATGAGACCCTCTCTCTGTCCATGACACTCACGACGATACCGTAACCTGTATCAATGAGGTACTTTATGAGGTAGGGCCTCATCAACCCAGATCATAGTCTTCATGAGCTCATAGACCAGACTCCTAGGGTGTCCATGAATCGGAATGCAGACTACTTGCTCTGTAATCTTCTTCGGTTGACCAAAACGATCAGGAGGAGCGGCCATCTATGGATCTGAAATTGTTATCCCACAACGGGGTGAGATGACGTTTCAGCGAGTTCAACCCCTTAAGACCTGATTAGGAAGAAAATACGCTCCAAGGGCTGCCTAAGCACAAACATGAGTTCGAGGACTTACCTTTGCCTCCACTTCTTCCTACAAGTCAATATAATTCAAATTCATGGAATTATAGCAACAAATCAATTCAAATCATTAACTCAGATCGAATCATCGATCAATCGACTTAGTCGATTCCATGTCATTAGGACCATCACATGGTCATTTCATTTACTCATTCTAACTATTAATTATGGCCTAACGAGCACGACCTACTAAATGTTCAGCGGTGAATTACGGCCTAACGGGCACAACCTGCTTCGACGGTTGATTACGGCCTAATGGACACGGCCTGCTTCGGCGGTTGATTACGGCCTAATGGACACAGCCATACTTTAGCGGTTTTCTTAACCCAACCCATATCATCATGCACCACTAGTCGACTTATTACGACTATAAGCCATCATACGATTATTTACCCACGGCAAATGACATTATGCCTCACACTTTAATTCCCCAATTTAAATCATATCTTGGCATATTTTCCTCGTTTTAAGGATATTCGATAAAAATAATCGTGTGTAGGTACATGGTCAGCCTCAACAAAAAATATAATATCTTTACTTTATAAAATCCCACTATTTTCAATAGTCCACAAACACATTTTTAGCACTGTAAACCGACGCCTGATATTTTCCAATTAATTACTGAAAATAATAAATTTTGGGATAAATACCAAAAATTGCAATCACACTCAATTTGCACAAATTGGCATTCAATTAAATAAACAGATCACACCATTGTAATCAACATAAAATTCCGGTCACCGGCTATCTCGGTCTAATTTCCAAAAAATAAATAAATAAATAAATAATTAAGGAAATTATTTATTAAATGCCAATAAATAGGACTTATGCTCGTAAAGCCTAATTGAAAGCTAAGACGTGCCCGGAAAATTTTTGAACCACTCTAGATAAATATTATAGCTTGTCTAAGCTCTAATTACACTACTTTAACCACCTAACACGCAATAACAATTAATTAAATTGCTAATCTATTCTAACTATCCATCTAATCCATACTTAGTCTAAACTAAATAACCCTTAAGCGTAATTAACTTACTAAGTAATGATTAGTGAGTTAAACTCACTTGTTTAATGATCTACTTGGATCAAAATGACGGGGACGTGGAGGAGCTCAACAAACTCTAAAACGGGATCGCCAAACGGGGTTGGGAAAGCCTTGAAAACGGGCCAAATAGCGACTTGGAGACTCACTGACTTCTACTTCTGTTTGGTGTTGGTCGAGGCTGAGAGAGGTGTTGGCTTAGGCCGAAATGGGCAGCGAGGCTGGTCGCGGGTCCAGGTGAATGGTGGCGGCACTTCACGGCGGTGGAAGAGGCCTGGACGGTGGCCTGAGCTGGCCTACTAAGCTCCTGGATGCACGAGCGGGGCAAGATGGCGCGGCTGGGACGGCGGCAACGCGCGATGAGCCAGCGAGCATGCGGGGGCGTGACGGTGGCTCCGGCTTCAACGGGCGACTATGAGGGCGAGGGGAGGTTGCAGCTTGGCATTTCTGGGCTTGAAGGTCTCTTTCTCACTCGGAATGGGGCTGGTCGATGGTGAGGAGGAAGAAGGAAGGGGGAGGGAGATCGGTTTGGCTAATGAGGGGGCCATCATGTCTCTTTCCTCATCTCTGTCCCCTCCACCTTGGCCCACCATGCAGCTGGCCTCCTCTGCCCATTTTCCAGACCCATTTACTTATTCTAGAAGCCTTGAAATGGTCCAAAGGTCATGGGTTATGGGGGCACACGAATTTTGATTGAATTTCATTCAATTAGGATTAAATTCTTTCTTGAATCGGCGTGGTTCGGCTTCTAAAAATTCAATCATCAAACCCTCGATCCTCTTGGTATTTTTCTTCACCAATATATCTCACTTGCATCCATATTTCGCGATAAAAAAATGGTCCTCTGCATTTTTCGGTTGAAAATGGCCCTATGTCGACTTTTTCCACCAAAACCCCGGTTTACAGAAAATTTTTTGGAGACTAAGTTGACGTTCTTAAAATGACTCGTGACATGGCAGAACTTTCAATTTCTCAAATCGGATTCATTTTCGCGGTTAATTTTAATTTGGCGCGATTTTAGCGTGACTTAGGCTACATGGTAGCTTTCAGAAATTTTTAGTGCAAATGACCCGTGGTCAATTTTCTTAAAGCCACAATGAACCTCTTCAACATATTGACGACTCTCGGTTGTGGTGAAAATCTCAAGGATTCATATATAAACACAGGGTACCAAAACGATAGAAAAATCAAACTAGTGCCGCTCAACGAGAATTTTGCAATTTAATGGAATCACCCACGTTTAACCACACATTTCAATCGGACCGATCTATTTCTGATTTTTAATCGATCTTACTGTGTCGAAATGATCTCTGTAAATGAGCATGGTCGAGTAATCGATTCCTAGTCGAATCCTCAAATCTATTGCATTAAAATTTCTTAATGACTTCCTTAGACAGTCTAGTTATCTCATGAGTGACTGGCTTTGAGAATAGCACTATAGGCGTGTCGATGAAAACCCCGATTAATTTAATTGAAAGCAGAAGTGAAAAATTCATGATGTCACATCGTGGCCCGTTTCCAAGCTCTTCTGGGCCTTGGTTGGTGTCGCCACTTCAGAGTTTGTTGCCTGTCTCCATGTCGCCGTCGCTATGAACTCATCGGAACGCTAATCTGGTGAGTTTACATGCTAAACCTTGCTTAAGAGGTTAATTATGCTTAAGGGGTGTTTAGTTTAAGTTAATTAGGAATTATGTGGTTAGTTAGATTATATTAGTGATTTAATTATTCAATTATGCATGTTATGTGGCATCCGTATTTTGCCGACCTCGGAAAAATAACAATACGTCGCGAATTGACGAAATTATTATCGAACTTCGTCATCGGCACCGATTTGGGATCCCGCCGTATCATCGATAAGTGTGAACCCCAAGCCGTCTCACCAATTTACTAAGTCGAAGACCTCGATTTTATACGCGACGTCACCACCACCCTTCCTTTAGACGGCCACACGAACAGCCATGCAGCCTTGTCGAACGCCCTTGCCCATGCAACAAATGGAGACTTGAAAACTATTGATTTGCATGGCCATATTCACGTCCATTTGGCCGGTCAAACGATGGAAATGATGGTTGACCCATACAACAAATAAGGACATGTTTGTGCATGGGGTAGGGAAATCGATGGCCAAAGTTCGATGGAAGCCACGTCCCTCTTTTGCTAGTCAACGGAAGAGAGAAAAATTGACTGAGAGAGAGAGCCCACGACAGCTCATCGTGCGCTTACAAAGGGAGGCCGTATGAAGGCCACGAAGTCTCCACCAGTCATCGCCTCCTTCTCTCCTTTGGCTAGCACAATGAAGATGTGAGCAAAGACAGCCACGTCCCTTCCACCCGTCATTTTCTCCTTCTGCAGCCGAAGCTTTCCTTTTGTTGACTGGTTTTTGTCAACCAAACCAGTGATGGAAAGAATTAACCGAGAGAGAGAGAGAGAGAGAGAGAGAGAGAGAGAATGAGCGGGCAAGCGAGCGAAAGAGAGAGAGTGAACGAGCGAGTGTGCGAGAGGGAGCAGCGTGGGAAAAGGGGAGGGACCGCCCCTCCGCCGTGTGCTTGGACACCGTTCCCGTTGCGCCGAAGCTGCTATTTCACTCGAGCCGCAGCTGCCGCACCACCGCACCAAACCCCTTGCCGTTAGCACCGTAGGACTTTAGGCAAGTTGAAGTCTACTAATCTATGTTGTGTAGTGCTGTTGCTATCTTAGAAAGTGCATTGATAGGCTGGATTGTTGGATTTTGATGCTGAATGATGATTTATTGAGTGACCGAGACCGTTTTGAGGCTAAAGAGTCGAGGAAATGCTCAGATTTTCATATCCGGTTTCAATTTCTTTGGACTTCATCCAAAAAAGATTTTATGACTATGAAATCTTGAAGAATTCGGCCATTGATTTGATTTGAAAAAAAAGAAACAAACTTTCTGATCCATATTTGAAGTTTTACTTACCACGGCACCGGCCTTAATTGTTTTAAGAAAATGTACGGTGCTTTCATATTTGAAATTCTTTATCAATTCTTTTAAAACCATTAGAGATCGAGTTGACATTTCGGATTTGCTATACAAGTTTTAAACTCATTTATCATTTTGAACAAAACCTGGCCGTAGTCCAATTTGGAAAACCTCCCGACTCGTACTGAAATTTTTATTTACCGAGGCACCATTCATCAATGATTCAAAAATGAAAAGAAAATATTTTTGGTGCCTTCGAAATTACAAATCTTTGCACAAACCAATCTTTGAAAATCTTGAAGTCGGGAGTGTAGCTTCGAATTACCAATGTGCTGAATTCAATCTATTTATGTTTGATAACTCTTTTGGAATTTGGCCGTGAGGCACAAGTGCAACCCGAGATTTTACACATGGATTCTTGAAATGCTTTGAAGGTAAAACGTGGAAATGGATTTATGAACTGATATTATGTTGCTGAAGTTTTGTGAATGGATTTCTTTGACATAGAAATGGCATATGATTTCAAAGCTTGCTGTTGTTGCATTGAAAGTGTTTTGGTATTGAAATAATTTAAGATGTTAATGTTGCCGTTGGACCCTCGGGTCAACGATGCCCTGGGAGTTGGGAGGCCTAAAGGCTCGAATGAGTCGATGTCCTTTGGATGCTTGGGGTCTGTAGTGCCCCAGAGGTTTTCCCCGAGAGCATCGGGATGTCTGGTAGTATGTTGATACGTAAATCCGAAGGGTAGAGGTAACCATTTTCATGGCGAGCCATGGAGATTATTCGTGATGCCAGGTGGGGTGCGAGATGCCTAAGAGGTGTAACGAAACACGCTCTGGATGCCTAGTGGTCTAGTGGCTGAATGCCGGAGGCTTTCATGACGCCAAGTTGGGTGCGAAATCCTAGAAGAACGCAAACATTGATCCTCTGGGGGATGAAACCTTTTGAATGTTAAAACTAATGGTTCTACTAAGTGTGTGTGTGGTCTGGTTATGTGACTAAATTGTATAGCATGAAATGGGACATGTCATAACAGTTTGGCCCTATAATCGGGACTTGTGTGACTGAAATTATACATTCTGGTTTTGAAACTGCATTGCCATCGCATTTCAAAAGTTTTATCGATTTGATGCATACTCATTCTTTGATTACCTGTTTTATCTATCTTGTATGGACTTGGATTGTGATGGCTTGCATAGTATAGCTTGGTAGATCTTTAGCTGCTGGGTGGTTGTACTCACTTCTTTTGGGGACTAACACTTCAAATTAAGAACAATGTCTCTGCTGCTTGCACCTCCCGGTACATTCTATGGGATCCCGACCAACTTGCAATGGGAGCAGTTGGAATATCAGAACCCTGATGTGCAGGGACTGATCTTCATACGGGTGAGAGCAATCATGACGTTCGACACCGGTCTTCCCTCTGGACTTGTACTCCAGTAGTATGTTGTCTTATTCGCCCGTCGGAATGGGCAAACTCTAGGGTCGTTGCCACTGCCACCAGAAGATGACAACGGGGGACCCAGTGGTGTGGAGTGACCATGATGGGGAGGACAGCAGAGGAAGAATTTTTGAACGCTGACACTGATCAATGGACTTTATGTATATGACTGTTGGAAAAGATGTCGGTTATCTTTTGAAGTATAGCTGGGTATAGAAAACTACGGCTTTTTGGTGTACCGATTGAAAATGTCCATCTAGTTTAAGTAAATAAAAGTGTTTGGCTTTAACTTATAAAATATTTAGTTGGTGTGCATCGTTTTTGAATATAGGGAAAGGAGTTGTTGGATAAGCTTCCGCCATACTTTTGCGCAGGGACCAATCAAGTGTATGAAAGAACCCCATATGACTTCTCGGAAGTCTATTGATAAAGAAAAGGGATATCCAGGTAGAGGAAACAATGTGGTGACCCTAATAGATTGGGGGCCGTCGAGGGGTGCCACATGTTAGGCGGTAAGATTAAATTAATTAAGGACTAGATAGAATGTACTATTTATCTAGATTGGTTCGGTAATTTTTCGGGCCCGTTTTAGTATTTAATTAGGCATTTCCGGCCTAAGTTAGTATTTTTGGTATTTAAATTGAATTATTGAATTATTTATTATTTTCTGGAAATTAGATCGGGATAGCCGGTGACTGGAATTTTGTGTTGATTGCAATGTTGTGTTTAGTTTATGCAATTGGATGTTAATTTATGCAAATTGAGTGCTAATTAGAAATTTGGTCAATTATTCCAAAATTTGTCAATTTCGATATTTATTCAGAAAATCCCATGTGTCGGGTTTTAACATCGAAAATGGTTTTATATACTATATAAAACAGTGGGATTTTAAAAAGAAGGTCATGAATTTTTTGGGTTCGATCTGACCGTGTACCCACACGACTATTTTCACCGGGTGTTTTTAATACGAAGAAAATAGGCTATGATCACTATTTTAATTGAGGTATTTGAGTGCAATGCACGGTGTCCTAGGTCGAGATTGAATGGCCATGTGTTGGTTAAGAGAACCTGTCCCAAGCGTTTACGCCGGACGTTACCCTATATAAGATTTAGGTCACAGTAGATTCTGGACCTATACTCCCTCGGGAAAGCCGTCTTTGAGAGACATAGCCGTGCTCAATGGGGTGAGATGATCCCTAGCTACGCCAGTAGACCGCCGAAATTGGGAGTAGGCCGTACCCTAGAGGGGCATAATTAGCAATTTGAACGTATGATTGATTGAGTTAGATGCACCTGATTATGAGATAAAACTGTGTGGCATGGTATGGGATGTGTCATAACGGTTTGGCTTTATAATCAGGACCCTTGTGATTGATTGAGTTGATGAGGCGTTTCAATTGTTGTGTGTTGTGATTATATGCATTATGTATATGAATTGTGCTGACGTGCATGAGGGAATTGAGGCGAGGTAAGTTCTCTGTATTGTGTGGCTAGGCCACCCTTTGGTGTATTTCCTTCCTAATCGGGGTTTAGGGGGTGAACTTGCTGAGACAATGTCTCACCTCGTCGTGGGCTTAACTTTTCAGGTCCCTAGAGGTGGTTGTGGAGGATCGAAGCCCGGAGTCTGTGGAGGTGGAGTCCAAAGAATCGGCTTATGTGTCTAACTAGTTTGTCATAGGACAGCTTCTTTTTGAGAACTGATTTTTTGTAGACTTTTGACTAGACTCGTTTTGTACCTAAACCCAGTTGTTTTATAAGAGTGTGGCTTTCGTGAAATATTGCCTTGTTTTTCTATCCAATGCTATTTGCTGTCAGGGGTTTATTGTTTCGCTTTCGCATGTGCTTAAACGAATTGGGTCGGCGATACGTCCTGGGAACGTCACATTTGTATCGACCACAAAGAGATGTGCGTGCACTCGAGGATCGGGGCGTGACAATGTGAGAGTGCATAATTTTCTCATATTGCTCAATGTACAATACAAATATTCGTACAACATAATACTTACCAAATATCTCTAACTAGTTATATATTATATACTAAATGTTATGCTAACTAGAAACAAATAGTAAATCTTAACTATTAATAGGAGATACATTACATATTTAAAAAAAGAATATAAATCTTTAGTAAATCTTTTGTAATAGAGAGTTCCTACACTAGCAATCCTTCTTCACTTTCTTCCATAAGCAAAATGGAAAATAGTCATTTGAGGGGGGACTTGCCAGAAGAAATTAATCAATTAATGTTAGCGATTCGCATTTCCATATCATAATTGTCATCAGTGAGGTTGGGTGCACCTTAATCAAAGGCCAAGCGGAAGGTAGTCATTTAGTAGTTTAGGACTATCATGTCATTGTGATCCAATGCCATTGAGAATGCGGCATGTGTCAAGTAGGTCTTATGTGTTGGACTTATTCTATATAGGTTGTGAAAGGGGCTAGTGGTTGATTTATAAGTATGAGGAAAAGTCTTATCCTTTAAGTTAACTTTTGGAATAAGAGAGGTCCATTACAAGTATTAGAGTATAAGTTACCAACAAGTCTAAACCTAACAATCACACGAGAGAGATATAGGTTGTTCCTTCTTTGACCCAGGGCTCGATATGTAAGGGAGAGACTGTTGGACTTATCCCACATTAGTTGTGGGATGGGTTGATAGTCAGTTTATAAGTATGAGAGAAAGTCTCATTTTTTTAGCTAGGTTTTGGGGTGAGAAAGACCCAAGACCACTCAATATCATGTTGAATTGAAAAGATTAACCTAGGCAATACTAAAGTTCACATTTTCTTATAGCTCTATAGAATAGAGATTTGTGAATTGTCATGACATTTTACAAAGTGAACCACAAAGAAAAAGCTAATGGATTACTAAGTGAATACTTGGTGCATACTCTCCTAAATACATATCAATCACAACTTTGGGTTTTTATTTAATCATTTAAATACGCATTTAATTTATTTATGAGTCGTCACTTATCTATTTTGGGTCGATGATAAACTCAATTAACATGTGAGAGAGAATTTTACTTCTAGGAACGAGAGATTTCACATACACGGGATGTTGCTTATGCTAAATTAATCTAATATCATTTCCATACCCTTTTATCTTTATTTAAAAAATAATTTGCAAGCAATTTTAGTTGATTTTTATTTAATCCACTGACATGCAATGTGTGATTATGTTGGCACGCAAACAAAAATTTAACACTCAATAAATCAAAAGCAATAAATAAATTGCTAGGAATAGTGTAGAAACCCCAATGCATTAAGCAAAATATGACTTATTATGATTATGATCCAAGTGTTATGCTATATTAATAATAAAAAAACTAAAAATGTATACAAGATTTAAGACATGATTTCTAAATGCAACGTCAATTAATTTTATATGGTTTTTTCTATTTTATTAAACAATATGCAATATATGAAATGCAATTCTAATCTAAGTTTTGTCTAGACGAATATTAATTTAAACTAATAACATGTGATATAAATTATTTAAATGCAACTATATGTAAACTAATCCCAATGACAGGCAGGGCAATCGTGAACTAATTTAATTTGATATGTTATTTGAACCGAAGCGTATATTCACTAAACGACATGGACATTAGTGCAATTTAAGCCTAAGCCTCAAGGAAGAGAGTTGACGATGATGGCAACAGGGGGGGTTTGGGTCAATGTGTGGGCTAGGGTTTGAGTCTTGGCCCTAATTTTGGGCCATTCGTCAATTTGGGGCAAGAACAAAGCCCAGTGATGTTTTTTTGATAAAGAGAAATGATTGTGTGACGGTTTTTATGTATTATCAGAATAATAGTCTATTTTAGATCACAAAAAATTAAATCACAAATACCTATATAAGGGGAGATATTAATAATAAAGTTAGTTAAACAGATTCAGCCAATCACATTAAAGAAATATATGTGGGGGAAAAAGGACAATTAATAATAAATAACATTGCCAAATGATCAATCAGATTGAGTTGGCTACTGATTAATAAATTAGTTATGTTAATTATGAATAATCAAAGATACTATTTCCATACTCACCTATATTTACGTGACACCGATAGCTTCAAAAATTGAGTTTTATCTAGCAGCCGCTTCATCATCTTCAAGGGTTGGAGTAGACCATTTCGCAACCCGCACTTTAGCTTTCTCCGCCTACGGTTAGTTGTTATCATAGGAATACATATGAGATTTTCCTATGCGACATGGTAGAAAGAACTAGAACACAAGTTACCATGAAAGAAAGACAACCAAGTATATAATGCTTATATATATGTTTAGTTGAATAGAAGAAAATGAAATATACTTGAAGATTACCTCTTTCTCCCAATCACATCGAACTGTTATTATAGCCAATATCAAGGTTTGAACAGCAGTGCCTCCAAAAATCATTCCACCCCAAATACCCTGTGTTTATTCAGAGCTTCCCTTAATGATCAATTAAACCATTGGGTTAATGAACTAAAATGACAAAGCGTGGGGGAATGAATAATGGCATTAAGGAAGAAATAAAAGTAATTAGCTAAATGAAAGATCCAAAGTTTACCATAACACCTAAGTTAAAAACCCAACCCAAGAGAAATCCAAGAGGTAGTCCAATAACGTAGTAGCATCCCAGATTGATATATGCAACATACGCTTGCCATCCGGATCCAACAGCAACTCCTGTGGCATTGATGAAACTTGTGTGAATGGTGTAAAGGGATGACAAATTACTAGTCAGATAAGAGAACTGCCTCTAAGTGTTTCAACTGGCCCTAATTTTCATGTTGCTATGCTGAGTTACAGTGAGAGAAATTCAAATAGAGTCGCAGTTGTATTATGCTTACATTGAGTAAACTCTAGATGAAATCAAACAATTTGTTTTCTGAAATATCGTGCTCTGTTTTTAACGCTCTTGTTTAAGTTTATGTTGGATGCTAATAACAAATCACCAAACGATTGATTGAGTTAATGTTAAGCATATCAGATATCTCACTTGGTCGAACTTGACCGTACGTCAATACAGCACTCGTACCAAACGAACCATCTCATTTTCTTTGAATGGACACTTGAGATTAATCGGACATAAATACTGCGAAAATTTCTTTTTTACCATTACTTCATGTGACCTTCCACATATGGATCTATGGAGAAGAAGACTTACAAGTAGATCCATCAAATGAGTAGGTTGAGTCAAATTTGGGTCAATCGAAAATGATTTGACCCAAATAAACTCATTTAACCCATTTTGACACATTTCAATGTAATGCAAATCCAGTAACCCATACTTAACTTAACCCATATTACTAAAACACTTCTATATTAAACTCAACCTAGGATAATTTATACCTAAACTAAGGTGAGATTGCAGAGTGAGAAAGGGCGGGATTGAGTGAGGGTGAGAGAAAATGATGACAGTCATAGATGTGGGGTGAGTCTAAGCAAGTCGTAAACCCATTTAACATATATATTATGTTGGGCATTATGATTCTAAATCCATTTATGACCAATTTAATGAATATAATTAACCCACATAACAACTTACCCAATCGTATACGTGTTAAGAAATGGGTCTGTTACCCATTTTGATAGATCCACTGATAAGCTAAAAAACGTGTATATTAATAGATGGTTTTGAAGATTTACCTGATAGAACGGGCTGAACACTGTTGAATAGTATGGTGATGGCAAGAAGATAAGAAAGCTTGTCCACTTCTTCAAGAACATCAACAGAAGAAGTGAAAATATACGCAAATTTGTCGTGCAAAACCATGATGAGAGCACAAAAGAAGCAACCAATCATTATTGATTGCACAACGGACACCACGGTTGCAAATTTTGCGGCCCTGCCGTTCCCAGCTCCAAGCTCATTCGCCACCCTCACTCTGAATATTAAGTGAACTTGAGATTAAAGATTGAAGGGACGATAAATAAAATGATTTCTTAATTTGGAAGCTTACTCTACAGATAGACGAAAGAGAGTTTTGCCGCTCTTGGACAAGGAAAATTGAGGTTGTGTAATAGTATAGATACTTCTTTTTCACAAGCTGAGTACACAATAAGTTCGAGAAATAAATCTTACTATGAACTAATGCTTAGTTGATAATATTTAAACCATTAACAAGAATCAGAAGCTTTTGAAGGTACGGCAATATTTTCAGAAGCTGATGCAAAAAGCTAAGATAAGGTATTTCCGTAGTGTTCTACGTTATATGGGCACACTTTGTGCTTGGTTTGTCTATATTTTGATTATAACAGTTCGGACTTGTACTTGGGACTTTGCTGCCATTGCTCCAAAAAAAAAAGGATAAAGCGGCATACATAAAACTTGCTCTTATCTATTAATAATTTACATCATTGTCCATCTAAATTGTTGCAGAAAATAAACAATCGAATGGTAAAATTAATAGTATAAGGAAATAAATCGAATACCCGATTCACATGGTTCTATCAGTGTGACCTACATCTATTAGGAAAACAAGACAGAATTCCACTATATATCAATCAATACAATAAAAAGTATAATCACACTTGAGTTGCTCAAACAATTTTAGTGTTTTGCAGCTTCTGATTACACTCAATAACCTCAGACAGTGTTTAGTCCAACAAATTCTCATGAAATAATATTTTAATCTTACAAAAATTCACAAATTTTACTCACAAGATTTGATTGGTTTCAACACTAAAAGCTCTCAAAGGTGTAATTCATGAAAAGGTTGCCTTTGGATCCTCATCACAAAAAGTCACACTTTACACACACACACACACACACACACACACACACACACACACACACACACACACAAAAGAATTGGATCCACAATAGAAACATATGCATACTAATAAACCACTCAACTAGGAAACCAACTTCAACTAGGAAATTTATTCAAATTAGGAAAGTTCCATTTTTTTGGATGAGACATACTTTCAACAATCTCCACCTTTATTTAAAGTTTGAGTCAAGTCACAATCACTTCGCTGAAAATACAAACTTCACCGCTACTCTTACATAGCCCCTCAAGGGTTCAATAGCCATGAACATTTTCCTAGTCCAAGCCTTGGTCTTGCTCAAAATCATGAACCTCTATGGAATACTAATTCGATCTATACCTTTAACCACTCCACAAGGGTTTTCTAGTACAACCTCCTTAATCATAAATAAAGCAAATTTATTGCACAGACAGACACTTAAGTGCCAAAAGTTCCAAAAGGCACACTTTAGTATAACTTTTTTTTGAAAATTGGGACACTTTAATGCCAACTCCAGCTAGAATAGTCGGAAATCCAACGTGACTTATTTTAAGAATAAATGTGTTCTACGTGGCTCGCCGGAGTTGTCTCCTCAACAATCAATGTGCAAAATGATGTCGTTTTACCTCAAAATTTGATTTTTAATATAAATATTTATTAAATTAAATTAAAAACAAAATTAAAAAAACAAAAGGAGAATGGGCAGTGTTTATCGAGCACCTCTATGGCCTTCACCACCACCACTGCTCTACCATTGCCAAAAAGGACCAAAAAGGATGGGGCGATAGTCGGTCGACGATGGTGGGGTGGCAGCAGTGGTGAGGGCCATAGAGGTGCTCGCTAAATGCTATTAGCTCCCTTTTTAAAAAAAGAAAAGAAAATTAATTTAATTAATATTAATATTAAAAATCAATTGTTGGGGACAAAATGATGTTGTTTTGGGATAAGTTAGCCACGTTAGCACCACATGAAAAAAATTTTTTTTAAATAATTGCCACCTTAGCAAAAACAAAAAAAAAAGTCGTTGAAAAATGCCACATCAGCATTTTGATCAGAATTTCTCACAGTTGGCACTTAAGTGTCCATATTTTCTTTGATTTTGGCATGTAAGTGTATCTTTTAAAAGTTTTAGCACTTAAATGTCTATCTGTATCAAGTTTTGGCAATTAGAATGTTTGGCAATTAGAATGTTTGGCATTCCATATCTTCCTACTCCATATGAACACTGTCAATAACACTGCTATCCAAAAGTTCTAGAGACTCATCAAATTTAATTTCTTTGTTCATAATAGGTGAATATAATTTCAAGCACCACAACTGATAACTCCATTCACGTCATGTATAGTCTTGGAATATGCACTTTCTTGCCATTCCATTGAGATTGCCATCACTTGCTTGAACATAATATAGGCAACCAAATATCCTAATAATAGAATAATCAGCAACATTACCTAACCACATTTCTTCAAAAGCGTGACGTTCAACTATAGTCAATAAAGATCTATTTATTAGGTAATTTGTTGTATTAGGTGCATCCACTAGGAATTCCTAGCTATACCAAAACTAGAGAGCAATTTATGGGCCGTCTCTAGTAATGTTTTGCTTATCAACATTACAATATGTTATGATCCACTAGCACTAGTGCAATGTCTCATTATGTCTTCCTTCACGTTGAATCCGTTTAATAGTTATGAGTAGAATTCCATTCTATTGTCAGTCTACACATACTTAATCATTACATTGGTCTCCTTTTTTATTAAAGCTCTCAATTGTTCGATTCTAACAACATCACTAAACTTGTGTCTAAGCACAAACAACTAAGTCTTTCTTGAGTAATCATCCACAACATTAGCATAAATCCATTACTCTACCTTGAAAGAAATTGCGACAATTTGCAAACATATAAGAGAATCAACTCTATGATTTTCATGGTTTCTTTGGCAATCGAACTAAACTACACTTTTTGCTATTTGCTCATGTGATAGTACCTGCATACATTAAAATCATCATCCACATAACCACACAATAGATTCCTTTCACTTAGAACTTTTAAGCTTTTCTCATCAATGTGCCCTTAATGCATATGTTACAATTCAAACTCTCAAACAAATGTATCTAATGTCTTTACGGCGAATTCTGTCACTGTCTCACCTTAAAGCTCGTACAAGCCATTATGCTCGGTTTCTTTCACTATCACCAAGGCACCTCAAACAAGCTTCAAAATTCTATCTTTTAAAGTATACCAACATCTAGTTGAATTCAAGGCACTCAAAGAAATTAGGTTCTTCTTCTTCTTTGGAACATGCCTCACTTTAGTCAAGGTCCTCATCATATTATCATGCATTTTGATTCCAACATCACCAATGCCTACATTATCGCACATAGTGCTCCCCAATCACACTTTACTACTTCTGTGCACTAATGAATAATAAACAATTGGAATCCATAATTCATTCATCAAATGACGAATCATAGGTGACAGATAAGACATAATCAACACTATCTAGATTATAGTCAACTACATATGCAGCATCATCAACAGACTTAACTCTAATTTCTTTACTCATCTCATTCTTCAGTTTAAGGCAATTCCTTCTAAGATGCCCCATTTAGCCACAATTTTAGGAGATAGCATTAATAGTTCTAAACTGATTATATTTGTTCAGTTTGTGCTATTTCTGTTAACACGAGTACTAGTTCTTCCACTAGCTTCACCTACTAAAGCAGTAGGTACAAGTTCACCAAATTCTCTTCTACAAAAGTCCTCGTTCAAAATTAAATTGTGAACCTCATCATGAGTCAAATTTGTTGATCTAGAGAATTTGCCAACAATAATAACATTAGTATTCTGACTGTCATGCAATGAAGACAATAGAATCAAAGCATGTACCCCATCATGTCAAACTCAATTGAATTCAATTGACTAATGATAACATTGAGTTAATTTATATGATCATCAATTGACACACCTTCACCCATTTTGAAGTTAGACATATGTTGCATCAAGTAAACTTTATTAATCGCAGTGGGCTTCTCGTACATGTTCAATAGGGATTTCGTCAAATCCATAGTGTGGTCTTCTATTTCATGATGTTAAACACAAATCAGCTTACTTTATTAAGTTAGGCTTCTCCCCAGAGAGAAGCAAGTGCGGATTCCTCTAGTACAAATGATTCTCCATTTGCACTTCTAGAAATTAAAATTCTTCCCATCAAATTTGTCGATTTTTTACTTTTACTTCTTCTGTCGCCATTGAATCGTTTCATTTTGGTCAAGCCTAGTCTTGATACCATTTGTTGGGAGCGTGTAGTAAAAATCCAACACCTTCATCTAGGGATATCACCAAAAGGTAGCCGAAGTCTGAGCTCATTAATATATTCAGTTGAATTCATTTTTACTTAAAAAATTAATTCAATAAGTTATGAGCCAACTAATATATATTGACCATTTCAACCACACCACTTATTTGATGTGGGACTTCTCTAACATTACTCATTAGTGCATCTTAACAATCTCGTCCTCATGTATAAGCTTAGTTTTATGTTTGCTCCTCCTTAATTCAAGCATTTTTCTACACCAACATATCTTAACTTGAATCTCCATCATCAGCCACCTTCCTCCCTAGTCTCTTTCTCTAAACTAAACCATGAAGATTGCCATTGAAACTGCATTGCTAGACCATAAAGCCTGCCGCCCAAAAACCGTGTTGGTAACTAGATTCTTTTCTTGAGATATTCACCAAATTTCGCAATAAATTTGGGGTGGAGCATCAATCAACCATAGGCTTGAAACCATTTATTATGGAAACAAACAATTGAACAGTAATAAACATGATAAGGAAATAAATTGGACATCAAATTTATATGGCTCGGTTAGTGTGACCTACTATTATGAGAAGAGCATCAAAGAATTTCATTATAGATCAAATGATACAATGAAAGTTGCAATCACACTCGAATTACTCAAACCCTCTCAGTGTTTTCCAATCTCAATTACACCCAATAACCTCACACAATGTTAACTCCGTAATTTATTACGAAATAATCTTTCAATCCCATGAAGGAATTCACAAATCTTACTCACAAGATTTAATTGGCTTCATTACTAAAAACTCTTAGAATGTAATTAATGAAGAAGTCGCCTCTTGGACACTCTTCACAATAAGTCACACTTCTTATCTAAAATAGGAAACTTACTCATATTAGAAAATTAACTCCAATTATGGAAATTATTCAGATGAGGAAAGTTTCATTTTTTAGCCCAAATCTGAGACATATTTTCAATAATGATTATACTCGAAATATATAAAATCATTTGAATAGATTTATTTATAGAAAAAATATCGTCTATATAACCAAGTGTTGTTGATGAACCAATTTCGTATAAATATAACTCACTTGTAGATGATACCCTCCCCTTCGGTCAACTATTAATAATGTGATTGATTAATATGATTCCCGATGACGAACCTAGGTTCAAGTATTTATTTTACTTGCTTTTGTTCTTGGCTGTGTGTGTGTGTGAGAGAGAGAGAGAGAGAGAGAGAGAGAGAGAGAGAGAGTACCCGGCTGCGGCAAAGAAGGAAAGAGGGATCATCATCTCCCAAGCGTTGATGCTCATGCTGCCGTATACGTACAATTATAAACTTATTAGTTGCGTCGCAGGAGACACTTGGTGAATAATTTTTCTGATGATAAATCATTAAAATGGAGATAAACTATTACCATATTGACAAGGCATCTACAGCAACCGTGGCGTTTTCTAGATATCCAGGCATTAGTATCAATATCCTGTAATACCAATTCTCCAAACTGCTCGAAAAGTACCAAGAAAATATGATCATAAAATTCTAATGGCCAAGAAAAAATCTAGACACAAGGGGCAGAGTTATAGATGATGGTCTAACTTTTCAAGATTACTAGTTTCAATTTGCATGCGAAAATTCTCGGTGCAGTTACCAGAGTCACTAAATGGAGGAGGTTCCCTGCTTAGGTTTGCCGTGAAAATTTACCAGCTAGATCGATGTAGAAAACAGATTCAAGCATGCGCAGTGTAACCTGTTTACGGCGACTGAGAATAAGGTTTTTTTTTTACCAAAGCATAACTCCAGAAGCAGCGGACAATTTGACAAACTCCCACAACCCCGAGAAAGCCTCCATGGAGAAGCCAGTCCACGTCAGCGAGCATCTGCCGCACGCGGTGTACGCGAACAACGCCAGCACCAAGAACCACCAAGAGATATCGAAGCTGACGGACAGCCCCACCACACCGAAGTCGAACACGTAGACAGAAAGCCAGCTCGTGAGGACGTTGATCGCTAGGCTGGCCAGCGAGACCCATGCCAAGACCTGGTTCTTGAGCTGGCTCTGCAAGAACCTCCACAAGGGGAATTGAAAGGCAAAGCTGAAGTGCAACGGGATGAGCCACAGTGCGACCTTGCCCGTCATCTCCGCCACGTCGTCCTGTTGCCCAAGGATCTTCAGGAGCGGCGCGGCAAAAATGTAGAAGGGGAGCAGCAAGAAGCAGCAAAGAAAGAGCACGATCCAGGACCTTTGCATGTAGATGCCAAGCATGCGGTATCTCTTGGCGCCGAAGGCTTGGCCACATAATGTCTCTAGCGCGCTTGCCATACCTAACTATTAACCACAATTTAAACACAAAATTTGACATGAAACTCTCATTTCTCTTTCTCTATCACGTCAAATTGAGTGATTAGCTAGCTCAAATCATTTTGAGCACCTGATTTGTCCGTAAAGTGACATGTAAAAGTAAGTTTTCTATATGTATAAGAAGTAATTAGATACATCCAGAAACAAACGAAAATGCTCCCATAATTGACATAATCAATACAAAGGGTTGGAGGCTTGAGATTACCTCCACCCCTTTCATCTTTAAATTTCTTTCAATGAGTTCCACTATGTTCTAGCTATAATTAGCTTCAAAGAAAAACGAGTTTGGATAATATATTCTCGCATACACACTCTACCGAGTCACATGCCACGTTGAGTGGTTACCATATTTCAAGTCTTGTATTGGCGTGAAGTCGTCCCTAGAGCGCGAATAACATGCATCGCTTTCTCAATCACTGCTATTCTTCTTGAGATAGATTAAAAGATTTGGTCTATTCTAGTGATTTTTGTGTTTAGGCATATTGGAAGCCAGCTAAGAGGATGCGCATTATCCTTTGCTTGGTAAACCCACTCAGAGAAATGGAAAAAGAAGAAAACGAGTTGCTATACAAATCATATCATCGAAAACTAAAGTTGGACCGTGGGAGGCCCAAGTGAATTACCCAAAATGAATTTGATTGGCAAATGCTGGACATTTTCTACGACTAAGGTGATTCACGTTGTCATTTATTATTTATACAGATTCATTCAGTCACTCTCCGGCCGACTTGCATCCAGGATTCATCACGTTGTACAAAAACATGTTACAACCAAAACATTTAATGTGGAATCCAATCAAGCACACATCGATTTATTGAAATATAATTTTACTTGATCTGCTTCAATGACTTTAAGTAGTTCTCAGACTGCAAGATTCAGCAACGCACGATAACCGGGGAAGAAGACTCGACAGTCACCGAGATAAGAAAGTTGAAACCTCCATGGCGGCCGACCGATACTCGCGTTTCTGTGATATTCCGTATTTTCTTTTAATGCAACGTAATGGTATTTTATTTTTTTGGCGTCAACATAATTAAGTCTGTCAAAACTTTAAACTCTGCAAGTTCTTTTTGGTCCCCATTGTCATGTCGAATAACTTATATATTAGGAGTACTATCTAATGAATATCGAATCAGATAATTAGTGGGTGAAGATTTTTTTTTCCAGTGCTTACCAGGAGGCCGTAATTGAAGCCGATGATGACGTTGATGCCGATGGACATGGCGGCAAGCTCCACCTCCCCGAGGTGCCCTGCGAACGCCTGCGTGACGATCATCATGGTGTATTGGGCCACGCGGCCGAAGATGGCAGGGCCGATGATGTGCCACAGCTTCCTTGTCTCCGCCCACACTCTCATGCTCAAGCTTGTCTTCTCTTCGTCCTCGTGATCCCCGCTGTCGCGGTCGCCATCCGCCACTGGTTCTTGCAGTAGAGGCTGGTTGGCGTCACCGTTGCGGTTGACGCTCGCCATGAAAGGAACAGCAGTTTCTTTGCCTCTAGAGGGGGGAGGTTGTGATAATGACAGCAAAGAGAAATACAGAAGATCAGAAGGCAGCGAAATGGTCAGGAATGGAAAAGGTCCCTCGGGCTACGCATCGAGAGGAGACAAGTTGAGGGTTTAAAAAATAGTAATTCTCTTTTCTTTTCCGGGAAAAGTTTTGTCAAATGAGGTTCGGTGGGAATAAGAAGAATGTCAATAATCGAGGGCTTGTCGCTGAATTTCGATTTTGATCGATTCTGACTTTCGTTTTGGAGGTGCCAAAATTGTTCTCATTCTTTCTATGCGCAGGCAGGCATTTGAAACTTCTAACCCTGGTGGTTGCTGTAGTAGGACCTACTGTAAAGGCCTCAGCACATAGTAATGCTTTCGGCGGATTTAAATTTAGATTGCTTCTGTCCGTTACATTAGATCACCTACTGTTTCTTATCAAAAAGGAAGAACATTGACCGGCACCAATAATGTAGTTCGATGATGCTTTGCACATTTAGGACGGCAACGCGCTTCAAGGTCTGCTTTCATTGATAGATACTAAGGAAATAAATTGATAATGCGCGTGGAATGGTAGGTTGGAGAACTAGTTACTAAAGCGAAAAGTGCGGGAATGAAATTGGTGGTGATTTGCTATCAATTTTAAAGCGGAAAAAGAAAAGAGAATGGGACAATCGAGACGCACAACTTCTGAAGCACAATTAATAGAACCAACTATCACGCAGTCCAGATGAGCCACTTGCACTATTATTATATGATTCGGAAGTCCAGATGAGCCACTTGCACTATTATTATATGATTCGGAACTTCACTTTAGGTTAACATATCTCGAGTATACAAAAATGCAATTAGTGTTATGAAATAGGTACAATCCGAGTCGAAACCTAAATGGGCAGGCCACCTGTTTTTACTTTCTTTTTTGGTTCAAAAACTGGACAACTTCTGAAGACAATTAATAGAACCAACTACCACACAGTCCTGATGAGCCACCTGCACCATTATTATATGATTGGGAACTTCACTTTAGGTTAACATATCTCGAGTATACAAAAATGCAATTAGTGTTATGAATTAGGTACAATCCGAGTCGAAACCTAAATGGGCAGGCCACCTGTTTGTACTTTCTTTTTTGGTTCAAAAACTGTATGTACTTCATGATATAGGACATGCACCATGTGCCTCACATCAAAAGTTCCGTTCCTTAACAATTAAGTTTATAATCAAGTGACAGATTTCTGTCATCTTCAATGTTAATCTCTTCCTCGGGAATCATTTTGCCTTTCTTGATGTTAGGAGAATTTGGGCTTCTAATACTAGCTAACAAATCCTTTATGGGAGTTCAAAGATGACTTCCATACTTGTTACGGAATACCTTATTCAGGCCTATTGCCTCCCAAAGCTTAGAAACTGAGTCTATCACCGCAATAAAAAAAAAAAAAATTGAAACGTCGGAGGAATAGACGACATACGATTCACAAGGACTAACCCACAAGCGGGATCTAATTCACTTAGCAAGGAGCTTCAAACTCGCACTACCACTAAAGAAGCAAAGCGGTTTCCGTCACATGCTCTAATCAATCAGTCCAACCAGTTTTGGTTTGGGGAAAAGATTTTTGCTTAGTGCGTCATATTTAGTTTCCACCTTTTAGAGTACGTGAATAAAAAACTCCGTTTCGCTAGGCTGACTATCTGGTGAGGGTCATACTCGTGGACACTTCGTTTTCTTTTTACATCAACCCATGGAATCTTTGTCCATCCATAACGCATAAGACAAGTGCTTGAGGTTACTCTTGCCTCTAAAAAAGGCAAGCGAAAGCTGTAAAGGGGTTTCTGGTGGGGTCCTCATTACTTGTCTAGCCAATGAGAACAGCCTGATCTACCAGCGGGCTTGAAACAAGGGGCCCTGGCATTAGTGGCGCTGAGGACTTTCACGATCTAACCTAAGGTATCGTTTATGTGACAGCCAAGCAGCAATGCGTGGGGAGGAGGATTGGCGGTGCATCCGCGCCTCAATCCCCGTACATGCGTAGGGAGGGCACACATTTTTTGTCTCACATGACCTAGTGAGGGAGTTCTGAGTTGGCTTATAAGGTTTGGATCCCTCTAACTGTACATATACGTTCTTTTTAGGTAGTATGGGCTGTCTCGAGAAGAACAAAACCATGAGGACTACGTTTTCTTGAGATAGTATGGACTGTCCCGAGAATAATAAAATCGTGAGGACTAAGTGTCTTATATAGTGGAGACCCAGGGCGCTTAAGTTTATGCCTTTAAGTGATTGGTCCCCAAATGATTGATTGATGACCTCATAGTGTCCATGTGTTGCCATTTCATTTGTTGATTTAGCTAGAACTATCGATGAGGAGTGCAGTCAGAGAGAGTTTGTTGCAGACTAAAATAGAGCATTTCCCAAAGATTGTAGAAAAGAGAGCGTGTTGATGTCCCACTTGCATTTTCAGAAAGAAAGAAACATGTACTTACTTTGTCATGTATGCATCAGGATCAAATGAGGAAATATACCCACTAGGTCGAAGCAACCTAAATGAATGGAGAATGAAGGGAGCATTGCAAAGGGGAAGGCAAGAACTGTCGGATGAAAAACTAAATAGATTTAGCCATTCGCCATGGAGTTGTTCAACACTTCATATCTATAAAGAATTCAGAATTAGAAAGAGGGGTGCCTAGAGTAGTATTACATTATAAACCCCTTAATAAAAAAAGATTATCTAGGAAACAAAATAATGCTAATATATTGCTAGTAGGTATCCAGTAACCAATAAAATCATTTCGCTCGATCATTTCACTTTCAATTTCTTGTGCACACCCCAACATATGCATATTTGATAGCAGTTGATTAATTTAAAGTCTTCATAAGAGAGTTATACTAAATTGAGTAATAATAAGAGCAAATTTACTTCTTCTTTTTTTGTCAATAATAAGAAAATAAAATGAACATGGGTAACTAACTTAAATAATGTTAGCAACTCAAACTTCATTGATAATCTAATCGCAGAAAAGGATTGGTAAGTAATACAAATATAATGATAAATCTAGTGAAATAGAAAAAAAAAAAAACCCCCAAATAAATGCCATTAAATTACTTAAGCAAGAGATAAAAATCCAAAACTAATTTTGTAAATTAGTAAGGATAAGGTTGGTAAGTCACACAGAAAGTATATATATATATGTATTTGGAATAAAATGATTAGACTACCATTGATTGTATCACCTAATTTGACTTATAGCAAGGACATACATGAAGATCCATGCATTAATGAACATAATGCTAGTTCTTAAATGAGTTAAAGTTATTAATAATGTCTTCTTTGAATTTTATCCTACCCACTAAATCATGAACAATCACATCTCTCTCTCTCTCTCTAGTCTCTCTTATTAAATCATGAACAATCATATCTCTCAATCATCTCTCTCAATCATCTCTCTCTCTCTCTCTCTCTCTCTCTCTCTCTCTCTCTCTCTCTCTCGTGTCTCTCGAAAGCTTATTAAATCATGAACAATCATATCTCTCAATCATCTCTCTCTCTCTCTCTCTCTCTCTCTCTCTCTCTCACTCTATATATATTATAATTATCGTCCTTTTCTAGCCTCAAAAATCAATTGTAGATGTTGCTTGAAGAAGAGCTAAGGGCCTGTTTGGTAACATGTTAAACAGTGCATAATTCAATTCTTTTGTTCTCCGAAATAAACAAAAAAATAATAGAAATCCGTTTGGTAACGTTTTTGTTCTTATAAACAAATTTGTTCACGGGAATAGATTTAAAATAAAATCAAGAAGTAAAAAGAAAGTTACTTCTTTGTTTTAGGGAAGAATTCTAGAGCCAACCATTTTCTTTTCTTTTTTTCTTTTTTCTTTTCTTTTTTTCCTCTTATTCTACTTCCTCTAGCCAGTCGCCAGCCTTGGGAAAAACAAAAGAGAAAATGTGATAAATTATTTAAGAATTTAAAAATTATATATTACAAAAGAAAAAATTGAGAGTTATACCAAATACATTTCTATTTTAGGAATACAAATTTTGTATATTTATCAAACATCTTCAGATTTGGATGTTCAAAAACTCGTCCAAAGAGCAGAATAAAAATATATATATCATTTTTGAACAAAAAATAATCTTGAGAGTAGAATGATTACTAAACACACTTTGATTGTTCAATACCTTTGCAACCTTGATCTTGCACCCAACCCACATAAGGTGGGGAGATATTTATAAGAAGGTCAGTCTAACAGATTTAGCTAGTCACATTTAAGAGTTGCATCAAGAAAGGATAATTAATAATAAATAGCTTTAGGAAAAAGTGTTAAAAAAATCTTGAACATTTTGCATTGATACCAATTCATTCATAAACCTTTTAACTTAGTACCAATTTAGTTATTCCGACTAATTTTGACTGGATATTGCTAACGTAGATGCCAATCCAAGCTAGAGGGGACAATTTTGATAATATTTAATATTTTTTGAGTTTATTTATTTATTTCTTTTTTTTCTTTTCTTTTTCTTTTTTTCCTTCTCTTGCTTCTTCCTTTGGCCAGTTATCAGACCTCGGCAATTGATAGAGGTGAGGGTGGCCTCACACTGGGCTAGCGAGGGTCGAACCTCACCGACCATGAGTGATGTTGCACCTGCAAGGGCTCAAGCCCTCGCTAATGGCTAGGCAAGGCTCGACCTCACTAGCCCTCACATTTCGCCATCGACAACTGGCTAGAGGAATGAGGAGGAAAAGGAAAAAAGAAAAAGAAAATAGAATAATAAATAAAAATTAGAGAAAAATATTAAAATATTATTAAAAGTTTTCCATGTCAGCGATGCCATACCACGTCAACTAACCAACGTCCATGTTAGCAATATTTAACTAAAATTTGCCGAAATGACTAAATTAATATTAAGTCAAAATGTTTATTATTAAATTTGCATCAATAAAAGGTTTTGGACTAATTTGTTACCGACGCAAAAGGTTTATGACTTTTCTAACACTTTTTCCAATAGCTTATGATCAATTGTATCAAGTTGGCGACTAATGAATAGATAAATTATGTTAAATATAGAAAATCAAATGAACTATTACAAAGCTCACCCATATTTGTGTAAACATCAATTGATTTGGATACCTTTCAAATAAGGAGTTTTAGCTAGCCGCTGGTTCATCATCGTCAAGGGTTAGAGTTGACCATTTCGCAACCCGCCCTTTTACTTTCTCCACCTACATTAAGTCATTATCATAGAATTACATATGGGATGTTATTAGGTACATTGTATGTGACATGATATATAGAACTAAAACACAAATTACCATGTAATAAGATACCAAATATGGAATGCTTACATCTAAGAAGTCAAACACCTAGAGTGAAAAAATTTGATATGGGGAGGTATTTAAATATCGAAAGTTACGAAAGTGATACTTAAGTGCCACTTTTTTTATAAAAAAAAAAGGGGACATTTGAATGTTAAGTTTGGCGAAGGTAGTCAGAAATCCTACGTGACAATTTTTTAATAATATAACTCGCCTATGTGGTACGCCAGAGAGTTGAGTCAGTGACGAAGAACCAAAACGACGTCATTTTGTTTTATTTTGAATTTTAATATAAATATTAATTAAAATAAAATATTTATACATAAAAATAAAACAAATAAAAAAGAGAAAAAGGAGGAGGAGGCAAAAGGCGAGGGTTAAGCCCTTGGCCCGACGACCTCAGCCGATCGGCAACAAGGGCCTATGAGCCCTCCCCCAAATCTAAGGTGAGGGTCACGACCCTTTGCTAGCTAGGGCAACCCCCTAGTAGGCGGTGGCTCCTGGCCCAATGGGCCGAGGGCCAGCAACCCTCGCTGGATGTGGGGGAGGGCTGTGACCCTTACCCCAGATCTAACAAGGTTCATAAGCTTTCGCTGCCGATCAGCTGAGATCGCGACTCTTGGTCGGGCCCGGTGACCCAGTGTCAAACCTCCATCCACCATCGCCGGCCCTTCCAATAATGACAGGGAGGCGGTAGCGAGGGCTGAGCCCTCAGCCGCCTGCAATCTTCATTTTCTTCATATTTAAAAATAATAATAATATATAAATAAATTTAGTTTTAATTTTAATTTAATTAATATTTATATTAATTATCTAGCAACGTTAGCAAAACGACATCACTTTTGCACTTGTATAGCCATGTTAGTAGGTAAAACAATGTTGTTTTGCCCTTGTCTCATTAGAAAATTGCCGCATTAGCATTTTGATCGGATTTTCTTGCCATTGGCACTTAACTGATTTATTTTACTCCAATTTTGGTATTTATGTGTCACTCTCGTGACTTTTGGTATTTAAGTGTCCTCCCGTGCCAAGTTTTGATATTCCAAGTGTTTTTTTTACCCTTATATCTATGTTCTTTGATCTGAACACAATGAAATATTCTTGAATATTATGTCTTTCTCCCAATCACATCGAATTGTTATTACGGCTGATATCACGGTTTGAACAGCAGTACCTCCAAAAATCATTCCACCCCAGATACCCTGTAAAGTTATTGGAAGTTTTCCTTAATATTAATTAAACCATTTGGTTGTTCAACTTAAGTAGCAAAGCATAGGAAAAAAGATGGGAGTTCTCGTGTTTCGATCATTAAGGAAGGTACAAAAACTAATTAGCAATATGAAAGATCCAAAAATTTACCATGACACCTAAGTGGAAAGCCATCCCATGAAGAATCCAAGAGGTAGACCAACAACATAGTAACATCCCAAATTGATAAATGCAACATATGCTAGCCATCCCGATCCAACAGCAACCCCTGTCGCATTGATGAAACTAGCGTGCATGTTGTACAGTGAAAACAAATTACTGCTCATAGAGGAAAACTTCCTCTTAAGTATATCAACTTACCCTAATTCTCATGTAGTTAGTTCACTTTGTAGTGAGAGAAATTCAAGTTGTCACGCCCCAAACCCCAAGTACGCAAACATCCGTCAGCGGTTGATTAAAAGAGCAACATCCCATGACGCATCGCCGACCCATTCTTTTTATCTTTCGATTATACGCATGCGGAAACTAATTAAATTAAACACCCAGTCAATCAATAATAGTAGGGATAGTAAAAGCATCACAACAATTTTTCACAAACTACGATTTATATACCAATGGTTAACCCAAGGAGTTCAATATGTACAAAAATACTACCAAAAGGGACTCCTACGCGACCTGCTAACAAAAAGGGTTCTAGGTCGGGGTTAACTTCCAACTGCACAACTCCAACATCCACTCTAATATCCATACCCAGGCCCAGCCAAGAAGTCGGGCACGTCGCCAGGTGAGCACGGTTCCCTGGGCCCTTCCGGCTCGGTATCTGGATTTATTACGACACCATCAGGGATGTTGATAACCATAGGGCCAGTGTCTTGCTTAACCTCATTCCCTAAGGATGGCCCATCAAAACCGTGCAGGGGACCTCCCGATCACCGTTCGGTTCCATAATAAAGCAAAGCCTTGAAGCGGTGGGGTACCGCATTCACAAGACTTTCCAGCATAAGCTCTCCATCTCCTGAAAGAACCATTCCTCTGTATTCCCCAAAACTTTCGTTATAGTAATGAGCGTGCGGAGCTTTCCCTTTGCAGTAGTCTTGTGATCTTTGTAAGGTAGCAACAATCATCTTTTCGGTCTATTTTTTTAAATTATGCCTCGAGTACATTTGCAATGACGTTTAGCATTTTTGTAGCCGTGTTTGATATGGTTTAGATAAAAGGAGTGCGTTTTTCACGCTTAGCATTTTCGTAGTCACTGAAATAAATAATATATGAAGTCTTTTACAAGATCATGGCAACTATAATATATCCAAGAACAGATGAGACATATTTCGGTATAGGAGAAACCATTTCGCTATATGCAAATGCAGAGAGAGCAAAAATAGTAGAACTAAACCCAATTGGATGGAAGTAACATTCAACTTCCATAAAAACCTTGGAAGTTAAGTTTATAGAATATTTACCCATGAACCCTTTTTTCATTTAATTATATGGAAAACATTCAATTCAGAACATTGACCAAACATCCACCTTTTAGGCAAAATAAGATGATATCATTGGATGCTTTCGAGAAACTTTTTGGCATTCAAAGTAGTGACGGGAAGCATTCATGGTTTATCCAGGCTTGATGCAGGCAACAAAACGTTTACGTTATTCGCAACTACTGAAAGGTGTGCACTTTAGAAGAAGTCAGAAAATCATATTGAAAATTTGTAGATTTTCAAAACCATGCCAATTTCACAGAACCAGAAAACTTCTTGTTCTGTTCCAGCAAATTGTACAAGTTCACGGGGATACTTAGATGGGGAATGACAGACATGTCCTCGGAAAATAGAAAATCCTCTGGTTCCTACACTTTGGAAGTGATACTTAATAAAATGGTGGACTTTTGCCCAATCTGATTAAGCATTTCAAGATTGAAGAAGAAGATCCTACATCAGCAGAATCACCTCCATCGCCTCAGATGAATTTTTTGAATTATGTCCTCAATAATTATATACGGTTTGCTTCCCACCATTGGTTTTCTAAGTCAGAATTAGAGGAGAAATTATTGGAAGACCTGCAGAAGAAGATCAACGGTGAAACCCAAGAGTCCTCCTCAGGTGAAGGAAATGCTAATCAACTACTGCGAGAACAAAATGAGCAAGAAAATCCGGAAGTAGATTATTAGAGAATCCTTAGGAAAGTTTGTTATCATGTATAATTACTCGGCACTAGCCAGCTTTGTCGAAGAAGCTAGCAGTGTGAAGGACAGCCATCACATGAAGGGTGACATGTCGGATGGAGAAGAAACAACTTTAATAAAGAGGCACAGAATGGTAACAGCACTGACAGGAGCGTCGACAGAACGAAACAAAAACAAGAAAGGTTGTCGAGGCAAAAGTGGCTTAGGGATAAGGTGGAATCAATAGTAATCAGCACACTAGCAACGAAATTCAGACAGAGAGAAGACAACAGGCACACTCAGAGTAGAGCACCGAGAAGGAATCCAAGAAGTTCCCTGCCTATAAAATCAAAAGCAACCTCAAAGAGAAGGCATGAAGTACAATCCTAAAAAATCAGGTTACTTCAAAAGACTTTCCAGCATAAGCTTTCCATCTCCTGAAAGAACCATTCCTCTGTATTCCCTAAAACTTTCGTTATAGTAATGAGCGTGCGGAGCTTTCCCTTTGCAGCAGTCTCGTGATCCTTGTACGGTATCAACAATCATCTTGTCGGTCTACTTTTTTTAATTATGCCTCAAGTACATTTGCAATGACGTTCGGCATTCTTGTAGTTGTAGCCGTGTTTAATATGCTTTAGACAAAAGAAGGGCGTTTTTCTCGTTTAGCATTTTTGTAGTCACTGCAATAAATAATAATGGGCAAAAGTGCAGCCCAAGTGTCAAAATTTGGTATGGAGAACACTTAAGTGCGGTTTTTTTTTTTTTTTGAAAAAAGGACATTAAAGTGTCAACTCTGGCGACCGGTGTCGGAAATTCGATGTGGCTTATTTTTAATAATATAAGTCGCTTACATGGTTAACCAGAAAATTGAGTTATCAAAAAAGAGTCAAAACGATGTCGTTTTTGCTTCTTATTTGAATTTTAATATAAATATTAATCAAATTAAATTTAAAACTAAATTTTAAAAAAAAAGTTGCAACACTTATTTGGCAAGGGTTATGCAAGCCCTTGCTGCCACTACCCCACTATCGCCAGGAAAGGCCGAGGTTATCGGGCCCTGGCTAGGGGTTGGTGACCTTGGTCGACCAGTGGCGATGGCCTACAAGCTTGCGTCCAAATCTAGGGCAAGGGTCGCGGTCCTCCCCCAGATCCGATGAGGGTCACCAATGCTCACCCAGCCATGCCAAGGGCCGCCGCTCGCTGGATAGCTAAGGCCCAGCAACCTTGGCCAACCCTTCCCCCATCATCAACGGCCCTTCCCAATGACGGTGGGGAGGTGACGATGAGGGCTTGTACAACCATCACTAAACAAGTGTTGCGATCTTTATTTTATTTTATTTTATTTATTTTTTTCAGATCTTAAATCTAATTTAATTAATATTTATATTAAAATTCAAATAAAAGGCAAAACGACATAGTTCTCGGCTTATCTAGCCACGTTAGCATGCAAAACAACATTGTTTTGTACTTGTCTCGTTGGAAAAATGCCACATATGTAATTTGGCCCCATTTTCTTGCCGTTGGTACTTATGTGATCGATTTATTCCAATTTTGGCACTTAAGTGTATTTTTTTGAATTTTTGGTGCTTGGGATGTTCGAGACTCAATAATGATGAATCCAATGTTTGAACCTTCATATATGGTAAATATATTCATGGGGTAATTTTATCTCTTCCCCTACCACATTACACTAAACTACTTTCACGAGATTTAGATTCATTTCCTCCGGTTGTAATTGTCTTAATACAATCGATCGAAAAATGCTCATTAGGCACTAGATTGAGAAGATTGAAGAAAGTTAGGGCAATTGTGGAAATTCTTATTCTTGTAGGGAACAAATTAGTAAAAGTGAAAAAAGAACCTAAAGGATAAAACTAGAAGAATTGACGGAATATTCCTAAATTTGAGAATGAGTGGTCACAGAGCAAGTTTCCCTCATAGATATCAGATCAGGAGTATTTAAGGTGCATTAAAAAAGAATAATGATAAATTTGTTCAAATGGGCATAATAGCTTATGATTGGGCAAACACCATAAAAAAAAAAATCCTAACTATGCCAACTGTGACGCAAATATCGTAATTTTTTTATGTCCCAAAAACCTTAAACTTGTCCACTACAACATAAATACTTCCAACTTCTTTTGTGTCATAAAAAAAAAAAAATCCAAACTTAGAGATGTATGACATATATACCCTTTATTTCGATTCAAGATTTTTTATTATACCAAAAAAAAAAATGAACATTTATGTAACATCAAATGAGTTTGTGGTTTTGCAGTGACGTAGAAGAACGTACTTTTTGTGTCCTAGTAGATATTGTTGTGGGCTTTTTATAGTATTAACCATTTATGATTTACCATAATCTAAGCCCAAAACTGAAAGCTTAAAAATCCTACAGCTTACAGACGTTTCTGGTGTTTGGTTAGACTCCAAAGACCAAAATCTATTTTCCTCTTTCTTAGGCACTGAGTAGGCATGCACATCACATAAGCTGGAGCTCGAATACTTTAGGTTGACAAGCACCAGTGCAGTACACAATTCAGGCATTACTAGTAGAATCTTCTCAAATCGTTTGCCATGTATCTTCCAGGCCAACAATGGGTTTTTCTACAGTGAGGTACTGTGTAAGATCATTCTTATTCTTATTGCGACCTGTCCGAGATTTACATTCTGCAACAAACATTAAGAGATCCCATGACAAGAGACAGAAGAAACGGATTTTTATGACTTCGCAAAGGCAGCAACCACAGCAACTTCTCCAAGATTGACGCAGTTCCTCCATGTACCGATTGATTATACAAGATTGCCTAGACCATTTAATTTGCTCGTCTCATACATGGCAACAATAGCACAGGCAGAATCAGATCAAGCTACAAAGAGAGGCTCTGGCTCAACTTTTCTCCTGATCCTGGAAATTGATCACCAAACTCTGAATCAGAAATTAGAGAAGCAAAAGCATTCTTCAGTCATTCTAAATTTGTTTATTTATTTGGAGAAAAACAAACTGAGGAATGTGTTTATTTATTGCAGCTCAAACAGTTGAACTAAATCATTTTCAAGGTTTCTAAGCTTTTGATAAAGTTTAGAATCTACCAGAAATGAAATCAGAATCAGAGGATGGAAAACCAGACAGAGAGCAATTCTTATGTCCTCACCAATTTGACTCCGCCCATTTGCAACCATCAGTATCCACTACGTGTAAGCTGTAGGCATGCCTTGACTTTGGGGACTGGTTCTCAAAGCTACAGTCACCAAGTGGAAGGAAGTCAAGAATTAGCTTCCATTTCATTTTGAACATGGGCTATTGCAACATGTTACTTTTTGAGTCAACAAGCTTCATTAAAATCTTCCAAACAATATTTACAGCCAAACCAGACAAGAATCAAGAATCGAGTTTGTGATTACTTCCAAGTTTAACAGGTTCAGCAAAATTAGAGAAATCAACTCAAATTAGTAGCCAATCATCATTTCGAAAAAAGATAAGGCATCCATACAATTGAAAACAAACCTGGAAGAAATTAGGAACCAGACACAGAAGTCAACATCGAATTCTTTAATTTGATCATCATGGTGAAATAATTATATCAGCAGGTCCCCAAAAATAAAATAAAAATAAAAAATAAAAACACTTCTAGACTAACCTCTGATGAATAAGATCGCCATGAATTAGAACTAAAGACCCAGCTTTAACCTCAATTGCTACAAAATCTTTCTTATCATAGGTTGGGGAAGGGTGATCAAAGGAAACTCCCCCTTCACCTCGAATAAACCTTCTGACAAGGCCATCTGGAAAACATGAAAGATCAGAGATAAGATCTAATTTCAGAGTGAAATATGCTTGCGAGGCAAATAATGAGTGACATAAAAGACAATGTTACTCTTGTGAGATCCAGGGATAGCCCAAAGACAGCCATTGGATATTGTTGCATCTTCTAGAGCCAACCACAGCCCTGTGCAAGTAGGTGGCTCGGTGTAAAGAAATGAGTTATCCTGGTGTGGCACTACTTCACCTCCAATACCCGGTTGCTGTGCGCAAAATTTAATGTGAGAAGAAATAGGAAGACCACTGGAAAATAAAATGCCTTTGACAGAATAGTGAATAAAGGATTCATAAGAATATGTCAATTGCTAGGTCAGATACTGTGGCTTAGCCAACATGTACAAGATAACTATCCTGACAAACAACTGCCCACATGATCATATCTCAACCAGTCCAGACAAATGATCTCATAGAAAGCAAAGATGAGAACAGCAAAAGCGAAAATGAAATTTGGCGTACATCAATTTTTAGATCATCTTAGCATAGCATCGCTTCTAGACATCTTCACTTCATACAACAAGCACCCTCAACTGGTGACCTAGGACATAACACTGAGTACAATAGTACAAACCTACACATCTTTATATACTGGATCAAGTAGCATTGATTGCACACCTATACAGGAAAAGCAGTTGTGCTTTGCCAGCCAGAGTCTAAGAGAAAATTTTTTATTTCCATACCCCAAACCATCTCTAAACCTATATTTTGGCAACCATCCACCAATCACATACATGTTAGGATGTGTCAAGTATACAATTATATAACATACTGGGAAGGATAAGCAAAAGGAAAAAAATGAAAAAAAGAACCGCCAATGATTGGGCTAGCAAATGAAATATTGAAACATACTCTCATATATCTTATAAATTGCAAAAGAGCAGATAATCAGTGAATATTCATAAAGTAGCCACGACCTTGAAAAAACAGATGGTAGAACAACATAGGAATTTCCAATAACCACTGGCCTCATGCAGATCCTTCTCTAGTCACCTATATCTTTGTTCTCTTCATAAAGGGGCCCAGAAAGAATATTCAAAATGATATTATCTACAGCAGGTTTTTTGTTGGACACATTGCTTGTAATTAAATTCAGTGACTGTAAACAAGATATAGAAAAATAGTGGGTAACAACAGGATCAGAGGGTCAAATTGTGATTCTATGATTGGTGTCACCAGCAGGTCAAAATTTGGTACAAATATAAGCCTTGTCAGATCAGTATCTCTTCATAAACTTTGCAAGTAATTTCAATCTCAATTATATATAAGCTCAACTCCCAAAGATAACGGTGGATTTGAGGATAGTAGATTTAAGAGATATTGAAGTAGAAGGATTTGATAAATTTATTGACAATTGAAATCACAAATAACAAAAAGATTTTGATTACAAAAAACAAATTAAGTGATGCATGACATTGAATATTAACACTACAAACTGGAAACTACAAATTGAAATATGTCGAATGTTACCAACTTGGGATCACGTAGAATCTTTCCAGCCCTAATTGTAGGAAATTGTAGAGGAAAATAGTGTTTACAACTGGGGATTTATTCTTCCAAAACTGGTAGTTTGTGAAGAAGAGCTCACCCTTCAGGGTTGAGGGATTTTCACATCACGATTGAGAATGACTCTGATTATTGTAAATTTTAAAGGAACATAACAATACTCTAATTAATCTGATGGTCACCTTGAACTGTCTGAAATAAAAATATGTGCCTGTGCAACACCCAAATTGGTCTAGTTAAATATCTGGAGAAAGCCTGGGCATATAACTAGTGGTTATTAAAGGACAAGGAGAAAATGGCCTGGTGATTTGACAAACGCAAGTAATGTCTATGCACAAGGTTGAGGAGGTATCATCAAATGGAAATGATTCGGCATAGATCCATCTTCTAGTCACAGATACAAATTAAAAGGAAGATGGCCAACATTCTGCTCTTGCAGCAGATATTCGCAAATGAAGAATGGAAGCTGTGCCGTCTAAATGCAGTAAACCACCAACCATCCAGCTGAACCCATGATAAGAGACTAGGCCATTGGCCAATGAAACTAGACTAAGATCAATAACTTGCCGTGGAAATGAATGCACCATATTATATACTCAGCTACCCACTGATCTGAAATATAATTGGCTAAGATAAGTACCTTGAATATGTACATTGACTGAATGATGATAGGCCTTCTGTAACCTAAGGATAACAGCATGCCACAGAATTTTTCTGAGCTAGAGAAGGCCTTAAAGTCCGGGTCAAGTTCGTGTAGCGCTGAAAGAAGGCACCATTGGAACCAATCTCAATAAAAATAAAAAAAATAAAAAAACAAAATTTTGCACTTGAAACCGTTCATTTGCAAAAGACAGCACCAGAAGCATATCATGCAGCAGCGATAGCATACCGTGACCAACTTTATTGATGGACAATTGCTTGGGTTGCTTCAAGTTCCCATCATCACCAAATGCTTTCTCTGTCAAAATTCACCAGGATTAGTAAAAGCGATACTCCGGCAATGATGTTGTTACGTGCGCTAATGACAGGATATCACAATCCTATCCCATTAAAGTCCTATCCACGAACTCTCCAGAGGCAACAAGCACGGAGAGGGGCCACAATAATCAAAAACTAGTCTTGGTGACATTAAGAGATACCATGTACAGCAAAACCCAAAAAACAAAAGTTCAAGACAATGGTAATTAACAAATCAATCAATTAATATCATCATTTCTCGACCAAGATAAAAAATTCACATCATCTACACAGAAAAATGGAAGAAAGACTCGCACCCTCGAAGAAAAACGAGACATTCTCGGCGCTTTCGTAGAAATAATCGTCGGTGTGTTGCTGCTGCAAAGCCAGAGATAAGAGATCCAACACCCCGAGCGAGGGAAAAAAAAAGGGTACTTAATACGAAGCAAAAAGTTGGAAACTTTGGATGCGGAACCTGGTTCTTGGTAGAAAAGATGGAGGCGGTGGAGCAGTCGAACTCGTCGAGCAACTGTTCCATCCTCCTCATCATGGCATCGATCTCTTCGGGGCGAGCGAACGATTCGATCACCAAGTAACCTGCGGGAGAACAGAGCCGTCGCTTCTCAGCAAACTACATCGTTCGATTCGCGAAAAACAAGAAGAAATTTGTCCTCGAAGGGTGGTGGGCAACCTTGAGAGCTGAAGAACTCGAGCTGGTCCGGGCTGAGAGACCCTTTGGCGCCCATGGTGGTCGGAGGAGACGGAGAGCTGAAAGCGTTGCGGTTGAATCGGAGAGATGGATATGGCCGAACGGCGAGGGGACGTGGCGGAACTTGGAGGAGACGGTGTCGTCGTTATATAGAGAGGTCAACGTACTTTTCTCTCACCTTTTACTTTTTCATTGCGATTACGTTTCCCTGTTTCACGTTTCAGTATGTCGAGATTTTCTTTTCTAATCACGTGGTGTGTGTTGACTTTTTAAAAGGAAATTTTGTGCCCCCTTAGACTCTTTTTTCGCGAGAATGAGAATAAATATTATTTTAAAAATATATATTTTATAAATAATTCATTTTTCTCTAATTAAATAGAGTCTAAATTGTGATGAAGACATGATTATTGTGCTAAAGTTATACAAATCGAGTTTCGAAAATTATACCTATTTGCTTAGAAAACGAAGTTTCCAAAGTGGCACGGAGAGAATTTTGTGTATGGAAAGTCGATTGAATTTCGCACATTTCGTGATGGAAGAGACCACAGTTGTGGCGGAAATGGCACTCCTCTGGTGACGAGACCAACTCGCCAAGTGCCGAGAACCGGAAGGAACATCAACGCCAAAGGATGGACGGGGCAGGCTTAGGCTGCGTTTGTTTTCACTTCTTTTTTTTGTTTAAAAACAGTTTTTTTGTTTTTTTTTAAAAAAAAGAATGTAAACGTGTTTGTTTACGTTTTTTTTCAAATTTATTTTTTGTTAAACACGTCTGAACAAAAACAAGAAACAAAAAAAAAAAAATTGTTTCTTATTTTAACAAAATTTAGGAACAGTTTTTCTCTCTTTTTCATTTTCTTCTCTCTTTTTTTCTTCTTCTTTTTCTTTCTTTTTTTCTTTGGCCGGTTGCCGGCCTCGGCCATGGCCAACGATTGGCCGTCGAGGACCGGAGGGGCCGTCGAGGGCCGGCGACCTCGCCGGAGCATTGTCGACCCCCGACGAGGCCGAGCGTCACCGGCCCCGGTGAGGCTCGGCCTCGCCGTGGCCGGGCGAGGCCGCCGACCCTCATCGGCCGATCGGCGGGTCATGGTTGAGGCGGGCGACCAGCCAAAAGAAAAAAAAAAAAAAAAAAAAAAAAAGGAAAAAGGAAAAATAAATAAGAAAATAAGAAAAATAATAAAGAAAATAGAAAAAATAAAATAAAAATATTAAAAAATTAAAAGAAATAAAAAAAATTATATAAATTTACCAAACGTGTTTCTATTCTTTTTATATTTCCGGGAAGCAGATTTATCAAACGTGTTTTTTTGTTCAAAAATTGTTCTCGAAAAGAAATATTTTTTTCTATTTTTGTTAAAACAATTTTTAAACGAAATGTTACCAATCGCACCCTAAGTTTTTTTCATTTTATTCTTTTCAGCTGGTAAGCGTATCTCGTACTTGACTTTTCCTTTTTAAGATTTCATTGAGTAGTTCTTCCAAAGGTACTTGTTAAGAATCTAAATATGAAAAAGATTGTAATTTTCGATTTTTTCTATATTTCTCATGTCTTGTATGATCAATACTCTAAAAATCAAAATATCTCTTATTAATGCACTCGTCAGCAAACCTCTTCCACATTAATTCTCTACTTCAAGCGATCCATCCTTCTTTTTTAGAGCAATAAAAATATAAATCTTCAACTCGATGGCAACTATTCTTACATGTTTTGGAAACATGTGAGCCCCTCCATTTTGACAAATCGCGTGAGAACTGTACAATTCAGCTGCCGAAATCTTTGTGGGCTCACATTTATTAATTAAGAGCACATATATACATATATAGGTATTGCGTCTTTTCATGGTATAGTTGCGACTTAAAGAGGCATCGTTTGAAAGAATTAGTAAAGGCTCATGAAATTATGCAGTTCTTGTATGAATGAACATATTCTCCTAACAAAAATGACACAATTTACTAACGATTTTGTAAGCACGGTAATTTAACAATACGAAGTGCAACATATAGAAGAAAAAGGCTTAAACGGCTTTACAAACATTGTATGTCGTGGTCATGACCTCTAGGCAAGGATCAATTATGAAATGCCAAAAAAAGATAAGGAACACCTCACACGTTTGTAAATGCTTAATTAATATATGACATACTTTAAATCTCAAATTTCATTTCTGTACAACAATTATGGAAATAATTTAGGAATTGCTCCTATTTGCCACAGATAATGTCTATTTCTATTTGCATAAATTACATTTGGATGAACCACCAAACTATATAAAGAGGCTCGTTGACAGTGGATAAAGTGCTCCTTCGCACATGCTCCCGAAACATGTGGGCCGCTCAACCTTCAATGACGTGAATATTATACGCAAGGCCAAATATGCTTTTAGCGAATGAAATTGTACATCGGGATTTTGGAGTGGTATTCAACAAGCCATGGATGGAAACTAAGCTACACCAGTACCGCCATCCACCCACAATCAAATGGACAACCTTAGCAAGTTATACAAACATCATGGGATATGCGAATAGCTTGTTTACTGATTTTCAAGAGAGTTGGGATGTACCCACCTCTGTATAGCTTGCCTATAATAATAGCTTTAAGACCCAACATTCGTTTGACTCTCTTTGGTTCTGCATGAATTACATCCATCCCTGAAAATCAATCGGAATGATACTCCATGGTTGTCCTCCTGAGATTTACAATGCCATGTACCGCCATACAAGCCTCATCAATCATGCGATTGCATACAGCACATCAGATATCTCCAATCAAACCCGCCTCATTCCTCACACGAGTCTTAGCTTTCCGAGCCTGCAAATGACATAGATATTAGAAAACACGCTTGGGAACTGTGATAAACGGATGGGCATCTGTGCAAGTTCAAGCACAGATGGGCTAGTGGGCATGGTTTTGGTTCTCTATCTCAATACGCCAGAGAAAAAGGCATGTGTTGAAGGCTAAGTTCCGTGGTTTGGTGGGGTTAGCTGTGGTGCAAAAGCTAGCCGTGACATCTTACTCAGCCAAGCAAAGAAAGGAGTTCGAAAAAACAAGAAAGATCCTAGGCATACTAAACTCATTTAAACCATTAGTGTACTACTTTTATCAAGTGTCAAGTGTGATCCACTTGTTTTAAGGTTCAAATGCAATCCGCCGCACAAGTTAGTAGACCAATTTTGCAGACCACTCTTTTATTTATTTATTTTGTAAACCAGAGGCACAAACACAGAGGCTCAGGCTACCTAAAGACCCATGGAATACCAATTAAGTTCAAGCCTTTGGCTTGTGCAAGTTATCCTAATGCAAAACCATTTGCACACAATTGGTGGGATTTGAATAGATAATGAGTTCCTGAGCCGCAAATTCCCTAACACACCAACCAAGTACCCCAATCTTATGGGCTTAGAATACTCAGCATTTCTCCATAAGGAAGGAAAAAGAAGTGGAAACAAATTGAACTCTTCACTGTGACAAGCAAATCTGCGATGATTACATCTCTCATCACAACTTCATCAATTTTGCACTAGTCACCTCCAGCGAGAACAAGAAGGGCACTATCTTTCTTTCTTTCTCCATGTGCCTCACTCTTCCAAAACTTTTTTTTGTTTTTTGGCCAAAATCACCCTTCGTTGTGTTGATTTTGTTGATTATGTGCAAGGAAGGGGAGCTTAAATGGGTATTGATTATTGATCTTAGGAGTTTCTTCTTTTCTGCGTTTGAGACATGTTGTGAAAGATGACGGGAAGAAAGTGAGCTGGTTTCTCCATGAAAACTTTCCATATAGCATTGAAAATTGTGAAAAATGAAAAAAGAAATTGTTTTCATTTCTCCAACTTAAATCTGAAAGTGAGTTCCACCACGTTTTCGTTGAAAACATTTTCAAGAGTACACCAAACACATTTTGATGGGAAATTTCATTCTCAAATTAGAACTAGAACAGAAAATGTGAACTTTTTAAGGAAAAAAACAGGCCCTTAGTCTCTTACCTCCTCCTCCCATTCACATTTTACAGTGATAAGTGCTAATATCAATGTCTGGACCACAGTTCCACTAATCATCCCAGCCCATGTCCCCTGTGCAATAAAAGATATTGAGCTGAATCAGGAGTTTGGACTGGAAATTGAGAAAATTGAAACCTCATGGGAGCAATGCCTCATACTGTGTGGCCCCCATGCACTTTGGAAAAATCGTAGGGAAGAATACCAAATAAGCTTGAGTTCAATCTTAAATACAGAGCCTCCTAACTATTTGGACACAAATTTGACAACGTGGCATGAAATGGAGCATATTCATGTGAAAAAACAACTGACCTCACTTGTAGGAGGAAGAATTCATTTTAATGGTTTATGTTAGGAGTTTAATTTGAAACAGGCATAAATTCCGAGATCGTACCGTGATACCGAAACTCAAAAACCAACCAAAGAGAACTCCAAGGGGAACCCCAATTAAGTAATAGCTACCGATGTTAACCACAGCTGCTAATGCTTGCCAACCAGATCCAACAGCTGCACCTGAAAATCACTGGGCCATGTAAGTATCTTGTGGTCACAAAATCTTAAGTCTCTACATAACCCGCTGAATTACCTGACAGTACTGGTTGAATCGAATTGAACAGAATGGTGAATGCCAATAATACTGCTAGCTCATTGACCATGTTTATAATAGCAACGCTTGAGGAAAAGATCATTGCAAGCTTCTTGTTGAAGGCAATAACAATAGCGCAGAAGAGTATCCCCACCACCAGTGAGCTGAACAATGACACCAGTAGAGCAAATTTGGCACCTTTCGCATTGCCTGCACCTAGCTCATTTGCTACCCGGACTCTGAGTTGAGAAGTTAAATACATCTAAGGAGAACAGACTAATAGACTAAAGTGAGTTATATTTGCTTGCAGATATGATGTCTTTCATTTGAATGTGAAAATGGTCACAACTTGCACCAGAAAGCTATCTTGGATGTAATCAACTTTGAGAGAGTAGAGGAAAGAGGCTTTTGTCCTATTGATGTAAAAAGTATCATGCCTAAATCCTAGAGATAAAAGGTCTTCTCAACAAGCACTCTCAGATGACGTTATTGGGTAATCAAACAGAGGAATTTTTCAGATTTCAAGGCACTGATTTTCCATGTGATACCAGTAGCCAGTCCCTTCAAAATTGACTAGTTCCACATTAAGTATGCTAAAAGAAAATGCTCAAAGAGAACTCTATGTGAAATTATTTACATAGTAATGATTTTATAAAAATGCACACCTAGATGAAAATTGAAGTTGACAATTTTCACTCTTTTTTTTCTTGCTTTTCTTTGACAATTTCTAAATAATATTCTAAATCAGTCTATTTCTGCAGACAATTTCAGAATCTACGAAAGTCATATACACCCTGATTGCAATTTTGTGGTTCCACGGCAGGGAAGCTGTCTCAGCAGAAGGGTATCCACAATAATAACATGATCATCCAGAGGACTTTCCAGCTTATTTTTGGAAGATTTTATTGCAGAAAAAAACACAATCAAGTCACTAGGAATTTAGCAAAACAAAAAAAGTCACTAGAAAGAGCATTCTAGATGATGGTACCATGCAATTTCTAAAGAATTACTGAAATAAGTATGTATGAGTCAATCCCATCTTGCAAACATAAGAAATATAGACTATAGATGCATAATAATTGTAAACTCAACGTGTGCTCATTGCAGAAAAAGTTTCTGCTTAACTTTTTGCTGAAAATTCATCATGGACAATAGTTTTTATTCATCATTCTCATAACTTATTTTTCTTACCTAGAGCAGTATGAAAAAGCAATGCATATTTTATGTTTAAAGTCTTTCATGTAACCCAACTCACATGAAAGATACGGAAAAGATATCGCTATGAGAAAAAGGTTCAAAACAGTCCGCACACAGGTTTGGCATGATGAGAAGGTTATATTTTTCTCACGGTTGAGCAAGAATACAAGAGGTACCAAAAGAAGGAAAAGCACATGGCTCCCTTCTTCAACCTTTTTTGACATGCAAATTTTTCTTTTCACAAAGTCCCTTCCATGGATAAAATCAACTAACGGATAAACCATAATGACATTCAAAATTTGAGGGACTGTAGTTCATGTCACTCGCTTTCAGGTATATCAGTCCGGAGCATCTATTGAGCAAAATGGTTGTATGCGTATTTAACTTCAAGTTGCCACATGTATATGTACTAAGAAACATTTTTTTTCTAGCTAAAAGGGAGTTAATTTCCTCTGGCAGCACAAAATTATAGACGTGAATTGTATATAATAAAATTCGCTGATGCTGTGCCATTTGAAAATGTCTATGGACTGAAAGTCCTTTTCTTAAATATATACATACATACATACATATATATATATATATAATATATATAATATAAATAAATTGGGAGCATGAGAGACTAGTAGTCCTACCCAGTTGCAGCCAAAAATCCCAGCGCAATCATTGATTCCCAGCCAAACATAGTAATGCTGTCAATCAACGTAAAGCATGAGAACAGTACTGCAATATCAGAGAAATTGCAAACCACTCATATTAACAGTCTATTATCATAAGTTAACCAACCAAATGGACAGGGCATCAACTGCAACCTCTGAGTTGTTTAAATACCCTGACACTATGATTAGTACTCTGTAATAGAAATTCTCCAACCTGAAAACAAAAACCACAAACTATAAATAGAGACTCTATCAAATGTTGGTGGCTTACATTTTGTGCTGTGCTACTAGAGTTTCACCATGTTCTGATGCTTATTAAGCTGCGACTTTTTAAATTTTCACGATTCTGACTTCCGCATATAATAACTAGAAGTTAAAAAGTTATACGCATAGCCGATTACTCTATGCTTAGAAAGAGAGTCTAGTATATTCCACATTTTATGTTTAACAAAGCTGTAATGAATATCACAGAGAGAGAGAGAGAGAGAGAGTACAAGAGCATGACTCCTGAAGCAATGGAGAGCTTTAAAAACTCCCCCAGCCCAACAATGGCCTGAGTTGAAAATCCAGTCCATGTAAGAGGACAACCACCATAAGCAGTGTAACCAAACATACCAAGGACTGTAACCCACCAGGAGAAGTCGATAGTTAAAGCTGTTCCAACAAGCCCAACTCTCAATTTGTAAACAAACAGCCAACTAACAAGCGTATGGAGTGCAAGAGATCCCCCAGAGACCCATACAATAACTGCAGTCTTAAGTTGGCTCTGCAAGAACCTCTGTAACGTGAATTGGAATGGGAAGCACAAGTGGAATGGAATTAACCAAATAGCCACCACACCCGTCTGCTCAGCCACTGTGCTGGACTGGCCAATGAGCTTCAGAATTGGAGTAGCGAAAATAAAAAGAGGTAGCAATAAAATTGAGCATGCGAATAGAACTATCCAGGAACGCTGCAGGTATATGCCTAGCATCCGGTACTGTTTGGCTCCATAGGCTTGACCGCATAGCGTCTCCAGAGCACTAGCCATGCCCAGCTAGACAAGCAGCCCAAAAGTTTGAATTAGGGACAATCTGAACATCCCTCTCTATGAATCAAACATAAGTACTGCTATTGAAGACACTTCTCCTTTACAATTCCACTGATTACTCATCATTTGTAACAGCAGTAATTTGAATTTTGATTGCTATTCCAAATTATTGACATTTATCAATCCAATTTGATTGCTAACATCAAGGAACTAAGATTCTAATGTGAAATCGAAACCTCCCTCCATCTTATGATGATTATCATAACCAAAGCCAAATCATCAGTCTCATCACTGCTGCTGCCACCATGACGACTGCCATACAGATCCCATTTCTGTCACCACCACATCACCGACTCTAGCACCATTAGAGTCACCTCCACCATCACCTTTATATCATCGCCATTTCCAACCCTCATCTGCCCACCCCCGCCACCCCAAATATTTCAGCCGCCACTTCCAACAACCAGTATCACCACTATCAAAACAATTTCTAATATAGCCCCCACTTTAACAAGCTAACTAGTCCCATATCACAAAATAATTGATGAAATCATGCAACTTCATAAACTCCCGAACTTTAGAAAGAGATAAAGAATGCAATTTCAATTTGATTCAAAGCCCATTCATCCAGACCCGACTCTAATAACTACAACAAAAATGCAGATGCACAGAGCCATGCACACAAGTTTTCAACTTCTACAAACCCAACTCTTTATTTCCATCCGTCATCGCTCATTCCGCAACCGAAGAAAAATGGGTGAGAAGAAAAGCGAGAGCGCACGAACCAAGAACCCGAAGCTGATGGAAATGATGACGGTGGTGGCGATGGAGATGGCCGCGAGATCGACGTCCCCGAGATGGCCAGCGAAGGCTTGGGTGACGACGGTTATGGAGTACAGGGCCACCCGACTGAAGATGGAAGGCCCGGCGACCCGCCATAGCTCCTTCGACTCCGACAGCGTTCGGCTGAGCAGACCCACCTGAACTGGGTCGTCCTCCTTGTCTTCCCGGCGTTCATCTTCGTCATGGGATGGAGATGCTAACAATGGGTTCTGCTCTCCTCTTTCGGTCGTGCCCATGTGCACCGCAGCTCCAGCAATGGCGGACTGTAGTGGAGTGGAGTGCGAGTGCTGATCGGCCACAAGAATCGCGGAATAAAGGTTGCTTTTTTATGTCCGTGGCCAAAGAATAAAAAAAGAAAGCTATCAGAAGGCATGAATCACGCGAGAAGCTCGATCGAACCAAAGTGAAGTTTGAATAAACACTTGCGAAAAAATGTATAATTTTAAAAAAAAAATATTTTCTTGAAAGTAATGTTTTATGTTACTCCATTTATTATTTTTATCATTTTTAAGAAAATATTTTTCAATTAACTATATGGAACCTCACGGTAATAAGATTGGCTTATGGTCGGACCTCCCGTGCCCGTGTCATCAAGTAGAATTGACAGCGCTAAAAAGAGAATCCCGACATGACTTTTGAAATATATAATTGCTTGATAGGGAAACTCAATTTTCGGCTCAACAGTTAAACTTTGAAGGACTCGGCCCATGAGCCGCCCCTTCCACATGGGCTTAGTTGGCTTTTGCGATTGGGCTTCTTCAAGCCCACTGGGCCAATGTAATGTGCCCGGTGTTTGGGCCCATTGGCCATTTTGTGTCCTTTTCGTTTGTGGCCCTGGGCTGTGAGTCCGTGGTTTATAGCTTTAGATACCTAGGCCTCACTCTTGTGGGTCTCATCTACCTAACTACTGTTGAAGAAGATATTACTTTGGATAAGGACCAGCTCCCGACAGGTGTTTCGAGAATGGCAACGGGGGAGAAATGAATTGTACTATACACCAAAAAAGAAGAGAGGGTTCCTGAGTTACATAGTGAAATTAGAATTAACTCATAGGAGACACCTTCTGTTGTAACGAAAATGTTTGGTATTGAAACTCTAGCATTAAGCATGCTTAGATGAGAGCACTATTAGGATAGTCAATCGTTTTGAAAAGTACCTACTTGTACACAAAAGGATAAAATGGTGAGGTTCAGCGTGGGACGATCGAAACGGATAATATTTTAAATGAGTTAATTCAAATATGTCTAACTTTACGTATGTAAAATTTTCAATTTTTTTTTTTTGAAATATGTATATAAAAATTGTTTCTTCAGTGGTATGGCAGCACCTATCCCCCCCACCTTCGTCAGCATAGGTCATTGGTCTCATAAGGGCGGCACCTCTCACCCTTAACAATGGGGATTTCCGGCCACGGATAACAATTAGTTTATGTCCTTTCAACTCCATCGTTTCAACTAATGTTATATTTTTTTTCTCTACCCCTCGTCCAATAAAGTTCACTCCAATCTTGTCTTTGGTACATGCAAACTTAATCAAACATAAAAAAGAACAATGTTCATGTTTATAATCTATCAATCAAAAGAGGAAAATTGTCCAAAAAGTCTGAAATCTAAGGTGCTTTTTATCAATTTAGTCCTAAATCTGTCAATTTTGCTAATTAAATTCTAAATGTTTTCACGTTTTGTTAATTTTGGTCAAAAAATCGTTGACGTGAACACCACTCGTCCTCCACCAAGCATTGATGAGGCATAGTCGTGACTAGGAGAGGGAAAAAGAAAGAACAAAAAGAAAAGATTAAAATATATTAAAATATTCTTAAAAATTATCAACATCATCACCAGCTGTGTCATGTACGATGATCGGTATCCAGGTCAGTGATTTCCAACCAAAATTGGCTAGATAAACTCAATTGAACTGTGAAAATATTTAATACTCAATTGACAAAACTGAAAAAATTATGACTAAATTAATAAAAGTGCAATAAATTTAAAGCTTTTTGGATAATTTTTCCAATCAAAAGAGCAATCAGAATTTTTTTTTCCCGAAAATACCACCTTTAGGGAATACCTCCGCAGCTCAAAGCTGACACCTTTTCTTTTCTAAATCTGTTTCTACAAATAATAATTGATCTTCTGTTACCTGAACAAAAAGGCTCGACTACAGCTTAACAAGCCCAAAGTTGTCGTAACGTCAGCTTGGAATCGACATTTGCTCTGCTCTGAATTTGGAGCTTTCGGTGTTGTCCCTAGGAGGCATGTTCGTACGAGTTTGTCACGTTGTAGTTGGACATAGTCGGATGAAATTATTGATTCACCGAAAGACAACGCCCACTTTAATTATCCATTTGTGTCGACATCCCAAAATTTATATGCCCTTTTTAAATAAAGCACATCACAGTATGGAAAACATAAGATTAGGTTAATTGAATTGAACCATCCATTGTACATGGAATATTATATTATGTTTCGAGCTGTGATTTGCAATTTCTGTTCTTAATCTATGTTTATGGTGGATATTGCCAAACCATCAGCTGCGCTACAAGGCCTAGGAATTTTCGCCATTTTTACACAAATTGAAATGGCTAACCAAGGACCAATTTTAACTAGATGGAGCTAAATTGTAGCAAATAAACGAGTTGAAGATGCAAGTCGCAAGTTGCATAAAACTTCGCCAAAGCTTCCGCGTACAAAGCACTTCCAGCACAGACCGTGATCCCCATTTTGAAGAAGCAGTCGGATTCAGCGAAGCATGAACCGCAACGCCACATCCCGCCATTTCCTCATTCTTGTTTCAGGCCTTGTCACTAAATTTATTGGTACGGAGGAGAAGAGAAAGCAGCGACGACGGCGGTCATTGGCTTGGCTTTATAGGAGGTGGTGGGTGGGCTCGCATTGCGACCCCTGCGAACTATACATATAGTATTTTCGGTTTGTATGCTCATGTCATTGCGGTCTCATAGAGCTCTAATAATCAGAATCCTTCATAACTAACTTCGAATTCGTGACATGAGCTAGCCAAATTCAATGGATAATCAACATAGCAATAGCGAAATGAATATAGTTCTCCTCTTTAATCCCCCGCATGGTAATAGCATCGTGACAAAGAAGCGTTGCTACACAAGGTCAAAGGGAGATTACAATGGAGAAACACCTTATAATACCCAAGTTTTATTAAAGCATCACCGACAAGATTTGCTTTACGCAACGCCAAAAACCGTTGCATGATCTTTATGGGGTCGTTGCTTAAAGCTTCAGGCATACCGTTCTGGAAGCCTAGAACCCAAATTTAACATAATATAACTAATTACTAGATTACGTAAAATGTCTTAGTGCCAAAATCTGTGACTTTTACCATATTCAGTAAAAACAGAATAACTCCGGCCTCAAATCTTAACAACTGAAATATTTGAACTTTAGTTGAGTAAATCTATCATATTTTCTTCTTTTCTTATGTTATTGGTAATAAAAGATACTTGTTCCCACTTTAAAAGAAAAATTATAGAAGTAACATTTTAGAAAAATATGTTAAATTATAGTAAAAGTAGCAGAAAATTAAACTACCATTTTTTTAATGGTCTCCAAAATTAAATTCTTTAACTTTTTGTATCATCATAAGTTTTTGTCTTCCCAATCGCTATACTATCCACCACCGTCGTCCACCATTTCGTCAGTTTCCGAAGACTTTCTGTGTCTCCCCTGCCATGCGTGTCCATGCCTTCCCATCAACAACCTTGAGCGTTGACCAATGGTACAGATTCACCTCTACTCCATTTACAATCACGAATATGCGTTGTCCAATCACACGCCATTTTGCAGAGAGAGAGGGGGGGAGATGGTTTCATTGATATAACTATTATACAAATGCTAATTCAGTTTTAAGTTTTTTAATTTTATTAATGTAATCCTGAATTTTTACGTAAATTTCGATGTGGTCATTCGGGTCACTTGTCATCAGAAATCGCTTTTGTCCACATCGGCATACCACATGGGATGACCGGGAATGGCTAGATGCCACATCAGCAATTTTTTGCGGTAATTGTTTGGAAAGATTATATTGAAAAAATTTAAGACTAAATTGATAAAATTGAAAAGTTTAGAATTAATTGGTATTTGTAATATAGGTTTAGGACTATTGGGTAATTATTTCAAAGGTGGAACGATTTTTAGTTGTAGTGTTTAGTTGTTTAAAAAAGTTGTAGGGCATATGAAAAGTCAACAATTTGGTGAAAAAAAGTGAGGTCAAATTAACAAATTAGAAAATTCTTACATAAAAGAAAACTCAAAACCCCGTAAGGTTGACGTATTTGATTGTTCTAGCAAGAGACTTCTAACTTAGAAATTGAAGTCCATCAATTCAAATACACTAACTATATACAAATTACTCTGACTCAAGACTCCTTGCACAAGTTATACTAACACTATAAACATTGCTTTTTTCCGTTAATTGGTTAGTGTGCAAATATTCGGGATTTAACTATCTCAATGTTCCATGAAACATCAATCTTTTCATGTGAAAGCTAGATTACGATCTTCTCATCTACCACTACTAACGGGTGGTATGCCATGGTTTTTCATTCTGTCAGTATACCCAATGTTCATTGTCTCATTATCATAGGCATAAACAATAGAGTCAGTCATCTTAGAGTAAATAAACCGTCTCTTTCGGATTCAAATCGATACTAACCCACGGATGGTTTATCACTACCCTGATTCCATCCAATTCTATTGCTACTTCCTTCATGGTTAGCCTTTCCTTGCCTTTTAATCTCAAGCACCTCTTTGCAAGATTGACAACTTTCCTCACTTGCTCATTGCTTCTTCGACAACTTGAAATAGTTCGTCTTCTTTCAACACTAAAAGAAAGCACATGGCCAAGCTCTTCTCTTCTTCAGATTGATCAAAGAAAAGTGCCTTCTTACTTGTCAATAGCTCGACTAACGCAATCTTGAAGCTATAAACATAATTTTTTACCGTCAATAGACTAGTGTGTAGGTATTTGAGATCTAAGTATCCCAATGTTCTTTTAACCATAATAGAAAATTTGGCTTGATCCAGTGAGACTGATTATAAAGCTCTAAAGTTGGAGACTTTCACAGTGTAATTAGCATCTAAGAAGTTGTTCATTGACTCGACATAGTGAGGGGTTATAAGAATGGAAGTTATGGAGTGCAAATACAATCAGATCCAAGAAGTTGTTCGTTGACTTGACCTCTCGAGGAATTATAAGAATGGAAGCTACGTAGTGCAAATACGATAGGACTCTTGTAGTTTCCAAGATGATTTTCGATCGGGTCTCTCAAGACATCTTTGAGGACTTATTCGGACTGTGGATGTAATTGTGGAGAGTCTCAATGTTCACGAACTTATATATTAATAGAGGCACTTTTATTTCTAAATAACATGCCAATAGCTTGGCTACATTTTAATGATTAATCTGGGAAAGTACCTTGACTTCATTAATCAATTACTTGATTTGGCTCTTACGCAAGAGCTTGGGCTTCTTAATTGCAACTACCATATTATTTGATAATATCCCTTTGTAAACGGTGTCATATTCTCCTCGGCCAACTATTCTACTTTGTTCATAATACACGGTGATTCTATCATGTTCATGTAATTGTTGGTGCAAAAGTAAGTCACCATTTTTGCTCAAAATATTATTCTTTGAGCTTGATGAGTTTCATTGTCTTAATTACCATATATAGAAAGCCTTCATTGAATAATAACACTATTATTCCCACACCACCGCCTATGTGAACCATAAGTTTTGTTAAACAAACAAAACTGACCAAATTATTGATATAGTCCAAGCCATCAACTCCAATTTTGCTACATCCGTTTCTCTTACAGTCATCTTGACAAATTTAATGATGCATACTAGCGTGTCTGTGCTAGAATAGTTTTCCAATTGTTCATAAATCCGACCCAAAAAGTTTAAATTGATAGATGGAAGTAGACCACATGAATATAAAAAGCATTTAAGACTATTGTCAAGCACCGTAGAATCATACTCCAACACTCCCTCTCATGTGCAATTTTTGTGCAAGTTCTCACTTCCACACCCCCTCTCATGTGCAAGTCAGGTGTAAGTCAAATTACAATATTCTCATTTGCCACTACTAGAATGTTATATGACATGGTTTTTCATGCTATTAGTATGCCCAGTTTTTGTTGTCTCTATACTATCTACATAAACAATGAAATTGTTGTCTCTCCTAGCTGATAAATCGTCTCTTTAGGATTCAAATAGATACTAACTCATGGATGGTTGTCCATCACCATAATTTTGTCCAATTCAATTTCCACTTCCTTCATGGTTGGCCCCACATTGCCTTTGAATTTCAAGCATCTCTTTGCATGACTGACAACTTTCATCCCATGTTCATTTTCTTCATTTAAATGAGCTCCACAACAATTTGAAATGGTCGGTCTTCTTTCAATGACGAAATAAAGTACATGGTCAAGCTCCTTTCTTCTTCAGGTCAATCAAAAGAGAGTGGCTTCTTCCCTATCAACAACTCGACTAGCACAATCCTAAAGCTATAAACATTGCTTTTTTTCATCAGTTGGCTAGTGTGCAGGTATTGAGGGAATAACAATCACAATATTTCCTAAACTGTAGTAAACAATTTGGCTTGATCAAACTGGAATAATTGTGAAGCTCCGAAGTTAGAGACTTTTGCAGTGTAATTAGCATGCAAGAGAATGCTTGTTGACTTGACATCTCGATATATCATGAGAATGAAAGCTCTGGTGTGCAAATATGGTAGGACTTCTACAGTTTTTGAAGTGATTCTCAACCGAGTCTCTTAGGATATCTTGGAGGACTTAAGTGGGTTGTGGATGTGATCAAAAAAAGTCCCATTGTTCACGAATTCATATTGTATAGAAGACACTTGTGTTTTCAACTTGACCACATTTCAATAATTAATGTGAGAAAATACTATGACTTCATTAATAAATTGCTCGATTTGGTTGTCATCCACAAGTTTGCATTTCTTAATCCCAATTACCATGTTATTTGGCGTCACTTTGTAAATAGTGTCATATCATCCTGAGTCAACTATGCTACTCTCATTATAATGCACAATGGCATTCTCTAGCTCTTTAGTGTTAAAGATTTTCGTGGCATATGTCATGTTCATTTAATTGTTACTGTATAAACAAGCCATCATTTTGCTTGCAGTATTGTTTTTTGAGTTTAATGAGTTTCCTTTTCTTGAGACTCAAATACAAAAAGCATGTACTGAATAATAACACCATTATACATGAAACACAAGCTTGTTAAATAAATGAGACTGGCTAATGTGTAGCTATCCATGATCTAAGTAAACCAATGTTCTCTGAACCATAGTAGACAATTCATTTGATCAAGCGGGACTAATTGTGAAGCTCCGAAGTCGGAGGCTTTCGCAATGTAATTATTATCCAAGATGATATTTGTTAACTTGATTTCTTGATGAATTATGGGAATGGAAGCTACATAGTGCAAATACAACATAATTTTTATAGTTTTCGAGGAGATTTTCAACCAAATTTCCCAATATATCTTGGAGGATTTGTTTGAACTATGGATATGACCATAGAGAGTTCCATTGTTCATGAACTCATACACTTATATAGGCACTTTTGTTTTCAAACAACACTCCTATAGCATAATCACATTTCAACGATTAATTTGGAAAACACTATGATTTCATTAATATACTGCTTGATTTGACTCTCATCCATAAACTTGCACTTCTTAATTGCAACATGCCGTGTTATTTGGCAATATTGCTCGGTAAATAGTGTCATATCCTCTTTGATCAACTATTTTGCTCTTGTCATAGTGCACAATGGCCTTTTTTTTTTTTTTTTTTTTTTTTTTTTTTTTTATCTCTTTAAGGCTAAAGATTTTCGCAACATTTGTGGCTCTATCATATTCATGTAATTATTGCTGTATAAGCAAGTCACTATTTTACTTGAAGTATTGTTCTTTGGCTTTAATAAGTTTCATTTTCTTGAGTCTCAAATACAAAAAGCCTGCATTGAGTAACAACACCATTATACCCATACCAACACCTACATGAAACACAAGCTTTGTTAAACAAATGAGACTAGCGAATATGTAGATATTCTAGGTCTAAGTATCCCAATATTCTCTAAACCATAATAGATAATTCAGCTTAATCAAGCGGGACTAATCGTGAAACTCCAAAGTCAAAGACTTTCACAGTGTAATTAGCATTCAAGAGGATATTCATTGACTTGATATCTCGATGGATTATGAGAATGGAAGCTTTGGAGCACAAACACAATAGAATTTCTATACTTTTTGAGGAGATACTCAATCGGGTTTCGCAAGACATCTTAGAGGACTTATTCGGATTGTGGATATGATCATAAAGAGTCACATTATTCACGAACTCATACACAAATAGGACACTTCGGTTTCCAAACAACACCCCAATAGCTTGACCACATTTCAATGATTAATCTTGGAAAGTACTATGACTTCATCAATATATAACTCGATTTAGCTCCTATCCATAAGTTTGCACTTCTTAATTATAACATACCATGTTTTTTTGTCAATATCTTTTGGTAAATAGTATCCTATCGTTATCAGCCAACTATTCTCCTTTTGTCATAATGCATAGTAACCTTATATAGCTCTTTAGTACTAAAGATTTTTGTGATGTTTGTGGTTTTGTTACATTCTACAATTATTATTGTAAAAGAAAACCATCATTTTGCTTAAAGTACTGTTTTTTGAGCTTGATAAGTTTTCTTTTCTTGAGTTTCAAGTATAGAAAGCCTGCATTGAATAACAACATCATTATGCCCATATTAATACCTACATCAAACACAAGTTTTGTTAATTGAATGAGACTAGCTAATGTGTAGTTATTCTGGTCTAAGTATCCTAATGTTTTTTGGACCATAGTAGATAATTTAGCTTGATGAAGCGGAACTAATCATGAAGGTTTGATGCTGGAGAATTTCGTAGTGCATTTAGCATCCAAGAAGGTGTTCATTGACTTGATGTCTCCATAGATTATGGGAATGGAAGCTATAGAGTACAAATATGATAGGATTTTTGCAATTTTCAATGTGATCCTTGACTAGGTTTCGCAACACATCTTGGAGGACTTGTTTGGACTGTGGATGTGATCATAGTGAATTCGATTGTTTATGAACTCATACACTAACAGAGGCACTTCTATTTCCAAACAACACCCCAATAGGTTGACCATATTTTGATGATTAATTAGGAAAAGTGTTATGGCTTTATCAATATACTACTCAATTTGGCTTTCATCCACAAACTTGCAATTCTTAATTGTAACATACCGTGTTATTTAGCAATATTCCTAGATAAACGATCTCTTATCCTTCTTGATTAACTCTTCTACTCTCGTAATAATGCATAATAATTTTTCTAGCTCTTTATTATTAAATATTTTTGCAGCATTTGTGGTTTTGTCACGTTCATGTAATTGTTGCTACAAATGCAAGTCATCATTTTGTTTGAAGTATTGCTCTTTAATTTAATGAAAGTCTTTTATATGGAAAGCCTGCACTAAGTAACAATACTATTATTACACCAACACCTACATGAAACATAAATTTTGTTAAACAAATGAGATTGGCTAGTGTGCAGGTATTCAGGGTCTAAGTATCCCAATGTTCCTTTAATCATAGTAGCCAATTCGACTTGATCAGGCAGGACTAATCGTGAAGTTCCAAAGTCGGAGACTTTTGCAATGTAATTAGCATCCAAGAGGATGTTTGTTGACTTAATGAATGTTATGGAGCACGAATATGATAGGACTTCTGCAATTTTCAAGGGGATTCTCTATCGGATTTTGTAAGACATCTTGGAGGACTTGTTCGGATTGTGGATGTGATTGTAGAAAGTCTCATTGTTCACAAACTCATACACTAACAAATGCACTTTTATTTCCAAACAACACCTCAATAACTTGATCAAATTTGGATGATTAATCTGGGAGAGTACTATGGATTCATTAATATATTGCTTGATTTGGCTATTGTCCACAAGCTTGCACTTCTTAATTGAATTTGATAATAACTTTTGTTAAACGATATTGTATTTCCCTCGGCCAATTAGTCTACTCTCGTCATAATACACAATAGCCTTCTCTAGCTTTAGCGCTAATGATTTTTGCGGCATTTGTGGTTTTGTCACATTCTTGTTATTATTGTTGCATAAGCAATCCATCATTTTGCTTGAAGTATTATTCATTGAATTTGACGAGTTTTATTTTCTTTCGTTTCAAATATAAGCATGCATTGTATAATAACACTATTATGCCCACACCAACACATGCATGAAATATAAGTTTTGTAAAACAAACGAGACTAACTAGTGTATAGGTATTCAAAATCTAAGTATCCCAATGTTTTCTGAACCATGGTAGACAATTTGGCTTGATTAAGCAGGACAAATAGTGAAGCTCCAAAGCTAGAGACTTTTGCAGTGTAATTAGCATACAAAAGAATGTTCATTGACTTGATATCTCGATATCTCGATGGATTACAAGAATGGAAGTTACAGATCGTAAATTTGATAGATTTATGTAGTTTTTGAGCCAATTCTTAACTAAGTTTTCTATAACATCTTGGATGACTTGTTTGGACTATGGGTGTGATCATATAGAGTCCCATTGTTCATGAATTCATACACTAATAGAGGCATTTCTGTTTTCAAATAATACCCCAAGAGCTTAACCATATTCCAATAGTTAATTTGGGAAAGCACTATGACTTCATTAATAAATTGCTCGATTTGGCTCTTGCCTGCAAGCTTGCAGTTCTTAAGTGCAATATACTGTGTTATTTAGTAATATCCCTTAGTAAACAGTATTGTATTCACCTCAACCAACTACTCTACTCTCGTCATAATGCATAATGATCTTCTCTAACTCTTTAGTGCTAAAGATATTTCGCAACATTTGTGGTTCTGTCACATTCATGTAATTATTGCTACATAAGCAATCCATCATTTTGCTTGAAGTATTGTTTTTTGAGCTTGATGATTTTCCTTTTCTTGAATCTCAAACTCAAAAAACTTGCACTGAATAACAACACCATATGCCCATGCCTACACCAACACCTACATGAAGCACAAGTTTTGTTAAACAAATGAGACCGATTGGTGTGTAGGTGTTGAGAACTTAAGTATCCTAATATTCCCTAAGCCATATTAAACAATTCGGCTCGATCAATGGGGACTAATTGTGAAGCTCCAATGTCAAAGATTTTCGCAATGTAATTAGCATTTAAGAGGATGTTTATTGACTTGATATCTTGATAGATTATGGGAATTGAAGTTACGGAGGGCAAATACAATAGGACTTTTGCAATTTTCGAGGTGATTCTCAATTGTGTTTCCTAAGACATCTTGGAGGATTTGTTTGGACTGTGAATGTGATCATACAAAATTCCATTATTCACGAATTCATGCACTAACAAAAGCGCTTCTCTTTCCAACCAACACCCCAATTTCGATGATTAATTTGGAAAAGCACTATGAATTCATTAATATATTGCACGATTTGACTCTAATCCACAAGATTGCACTTCTTAATTGCAACATACCGTGTTATTTGGCAATATTCCCTGGTGAATGGTGTCGTATCCTCCTCGACTAACTATTCTACTCTCGTTGTAATGCACGGTGGCATTCTCTAACTCTTTAGCACTAAAGATTTTCACAACATTTGTGGTTCTGTCACATTCATGTAATTGTTGCTATATAAGCAAGTTATCATTTTGCTTGAAGTATTGTTCTTTAAGCTTGATGAATTTCCTTTTCTCATGTCTTAAATACAGAAAGCTTGCACTAAATAACAACACCATTATGCACACACCAACACCTACATGAAACACAAATTTTGTTAAACAAATGACACTGGCTAGTATGTAGGTATTGAGGGTCTAAGTATTCCAATGTTCCCTGAACCATAGTAGATAATTTAGCTTGATTATGCGGGACTAATCGTGAAGCTTTGAAGCCGAATATTTTAGCAAAATAATTAGCTTCCAAGAAGATGTTTGTTGACTTGATATCTCGATGGATTGTGGGAATGGAAATTACAGAGTGTACATATGATATGATTTGTGCAGTTTTCAAGGCAATCCTTAACTAGGTTTTCCAAGACATCTTGGAGGTGTTGTTCGGACTGTGGATGTAATCGTACAGAGTCTCGTTATTCACGAACTTATACACTAAATAACACTCTAATAGCTTAACTACATTTCAATGATTAATTTGGGAAAGTAATATAACTTCATTAATAAGCTGCTCAATTTGACTTTCATCTACAAGCTTGCACTTCTTAATTGCAACATACCATATTATTTGGCAATATCCCTTGGTAAACAATCTTGTATCTTCCTTGGCCAACTATTCTGCTTTCATCATAATGCATGATGGCCTTCTCTAACTCTTTACAACTAAAGATTTTCACGGCATTCATGGTTTTGGGTTCTATCATGTAGCATTGTGGTTCTGGGTTTTGTCATGTTCATGTAATTATTACCACATAAGCTAGCCACCATTTTTTTTTTTTTTTAAGTATTGTTCTTTGAGCTTGATGAGTTTTACTTTCTTGAGTCTCAATTACAAAAAGCCTGCACTAAATGACAAACACTATTATGCCCACACAAATACCTGTTTGAAAGACAAGTTTTGTTAAACATAGACTGATGAAATCATTGACATGTTCCAAGCTGTCAACTCCAATTTTGCTATATCTATATTTTCTTATATCTATTATGCATACTGGCTTGTCCATGCTAGAATGGTTTTCCAATTAATATTAAGTCCAACCCAAAAAGGTTAAGCTGATAGGTGAAAGTAAACTTCAAAAATATAAATAGCATTTAAGACTTGTTATCAAGTGATGTTGAACAATACTTCAACACCCCCTCTCACGTGCAAGTCACATGCAAGTTCATACTTCAACACCCTCTCTCATGTGCAAGTCACTGTTAGCTAGATTATGATCTTCTCATGAGCCACTACTAAGAGGTTGTATGACATGGTTTTTCATGCTATTAGTATACCTAGTATTTGTTATCTCAATACTATTTGCATAAACAACGAAATCGGTCATCTCTACAAGGAAATGAACCGTCTCTTCTAGATTTAAATCGATATTAACACATAAATGGTTAGCCATTGCCCTAATTTTATCCAATTCAACTGCCACTTCCTTCATAATTGCCCTCTCCTCACCTTTAATCTCAAGCATATTCTTGCCTGATTGGTAACTCTCCTCATTTGCTTATTGTCTTCATTTTGCAATGAGCTTCTTAACAAGCTAAAATTGTCATCTTTCAATGTCAAAAGAAAGTACATGGCCAAGCTCTTCTCTTCTTCAAGTCGATTGAAGGAGAGCGCCTTCTTCTTTGTCAACAGCTCAACTTGCACAATCCCAAAACTATAAACATTGTATTTTTTCCCCATCAACTGGCTAGTATGCAAGTATTCAAGATCTAAGTATTTTAATGTTTCCTGAACCATGGTAGATACAATTCAACTTGATTAGGTCGGACAATCGTGAAGCTCCAAAGTTGGAGATTTACAGTATGATTTGTATGATGTTTCATAGATCTTTGGTAACCATATGATGGCGATGACGACAATGATGATAAATGGTAAAAAAAAAAAAGGCCACTGAGATTATCTTGATGGTTGTCTTAATCTTGATTCTCATGACAGAATTTCTCGATATAGTTTAAAGGTACACTTCCCAATTAGAGTACATGAATATATTAGGAAATTTTAATTTGGAAGTATATGGCGCTGATTAGCAAGTTCTACGTTCTTCTATACAACTAGGAAATCCAGGACATCGGGTTGGCAGTCCAAGTTCGAAGCAAGAACACCATTAATGGCCAGGTAACTTCACTTCTTGAGATAGTCATCCACACGCTACGCAACGAGTTAACAAAGACTGTGCACGTCGGGTCAAAGATTGCATGGCTCCAATCCATGCAACGTCAAACGATACATCAGAAGTCCAGGTTAAACATTTCTATCGGGTTCCACACCAACGACCCGAATCAACCGATGACTAATGCACATGACAGTAGGGTTTGAATGCGTAAGGGCCTCCGAGCTGTCTTAAAGGGCAAGCGACTATAACCTTATTTAAAGGAAGAAAACACACATAAAAACGAAAACAGATAAGCTTGCCTTAATTTAGTGGAAACTGTACAAGTGTGCATAAACTTCCAATATATTTCCCTCGCAACTTAGTCTTATAGTATGAAGTCAATATGCAATTTGATATGATACTTCCCAAATTAATGTTCAACATATATGTCCAGAGTTCACTATCTGTTAAATGAAAGGTGGTTATAAATAATTCCCAATTGGACATGGAGACAGAGGGTTTAGGTGCAGCTGGAGTTTATTAAAAAAATCTGAGATATAAAGAACAAAATAATCCTGCGTCCTTGGATATGAACGTGATTGTTTATCTAGCAGCCAGCCAATCTCAGCTGGCCTCTTTTGATTGGTACATAGAGAGGGGAATGTGCAGAAACTGAGCTAACAAAAACTCTGGACAAGATAGGACCATGTTAAGTAGTCTCTGGCCCGTATTACGTTTCAGAACGCCCTTTAAATAATCCTAACTATAATTATGTGTAACCACTATCTATTTCAAATGTAATAGACTATAAGGCATGGCTCAATTTGTAAAATGGTCTATACGCTTTCTCATTATACTTTATAACTGGCTTCAGCACGAATTTGGTGATCATTTTCACGATAAATCCGGTCCGAAGTCACAATGATAAGATCAAGTTAACTCAAGGGGTTCCATGAAGTCACTTCACCATTTATATCAACTCGCTTTTGAGTTTCGAGGCTTTCCGTTTGATCGATAATAGAAGAAAACTTATTGATTATCATGATTGCTTCTAAAGTACTAGCAGATTTATATAATATTGCCCGATATGAGTAAGCAATTCATGATCCCTCATACAAAAGTGATCGTGTTTTAAAATTTAGTTTGATTGCGAACATCTCACTTAATTAACATGTGGCCCTGGGGAGTGGTTGATAAAGCAGCAGCAATCATGATGGTGTATAAGAGCAGATCCAAAGTTATCTCCCCATTTTTCCTTGGTCAAGAATTAGAAGGAAATACACATGCTAATGAACTTATAAGTGATAATATACATATGCTAAAATCTCCAATAAGTAGATGCGGCGTTGTCGTCTTTGTCAGGATACAACGGTGAGTATACTTTTTTTTTTTCTTGTAACAAAGGACATATATCATTTCCAAGAACTCTTTATTATCTTTAGCAAATAACTCTTTGCTTTTAAATATAGGATTCGATGAAACCTTAATCATCTTCTCATATGGTCATCCATTTCATATCTATTATATTTGTTCCAGGTTCTAATTAGACGCGAGGATTGTCCTAAATTACAGTGACAAGAGGAACTTAAACTCATGGTTTATGATTTTGAAATCTTGGTCTAACTTCGAACTTTCTTTATATCAATAAAGAACGATGGCACATATATTCTTCCAAATCAAGCATGTGTGCTCAAAAAGTCAGAAAGACACTTGCTCAACCGTTAGTGATAATGCCCTTAAGAAGTAAATGCACATTTATCTATCTATATTATAAGGTAGCTAGCTGATTTAATTGACAGGGTAGACGCGGAGATATAAGTAATAAGCTGACCACCCAAGATATCAAAATCAAACATAGAAAGTCAAAGGACAAGAGAAAAAACATATTATTGACATGTGCTAAATTTATTTTCTTACAATTATGCGGTAGTTTAGAGTTGATCTGGTCTGACCTCGTGTGGAATATATGTAAAGAGAATCCCGCGTTACAAGTGTAATACTGAGGCTCGTAATTGAGAGGCCAGCTTCTAAAATCAGTGGAAACTGGCGATTAATTTTCGTTTTGCCGGTAGCATTTAGTTAGAGAACTTGGCTTATTTTCTTGATGCCCCAACGGAGTTAAGTTTCTCGTGTCGCGACTGACAACTAAGGATGTCCTTTTATTTTCTAATTTTGTATTTTTTGTGTCAGAACTGAGGATGTTCTTGGAATCTCATCTAATGAAGCAAATGAGTAGGAGGACACACCTAAAAATCAAACTAGAGGAGAAGTCTGGTAAGCAATTGGAGAATTGTTTTCTCATTTTAGTCATGTGCTCATTACTTTGAGTTCGGGGGAACAAAAGATATCAAGCGAAGAATAATCGTACAGAGCTAATAATGCATGTTTGAACACCTTTATTATCGAGGACTTTATTGCGATTATTATAATCTTGTGTCCAATTTTAAATTAGTGGACAACTCAACATGCGCGGTATTAAGCAACCTTCTTGTTTGAAGAGTAGCTTAGGACTTTGTAGAGTTTCAACCCTCCAACCAGTACAAATAGAGCCCCTCAAGTCCCATAACATCCCCACACCAATCCTCTTACACTTGCTAGTTGGGGCTAATTAGTACAAGGGCGTTTCATACCGCATTCCCAGCAAACAATATGAGCTACCCATACTACTCTCCGCCGCCGCCGCCGCCTCCGTCGACTCCGGTGTGTAACACCACTGCTCCTCCTCCACCGCCACGGCCGCCAAGCCACCATCACAAACCACCACGAGGCCACCACCATCACCACCACAAGCAACCGCCTCCACCCACCTATCACCACCACCATCCGTATGCGCCACCACCGCAATCACCGACAGGTGCTCCACTTTCGCCGCCAACCTATGTGACTCCACCACCAAAGGGCGAGGCTCCACCACCGTCTCCAAGTGGCGGGGCTCCACCACCTAAGGGGGTTTACCCACCAAGTCCAGGCAAGGGTACTCCAAGTTCCCCACCAAAGGCATCACCTCCTAAAGCTCATCCACCAAGTCCCAGCAAGGGCACTCCAGGTTCACCACCAAAGGCTTCACCTCCCAAGTGGGCCCAACCTCCAAGCCCCAACAAGGGCACTCCAAGGTCACCACCAAAGGGTGGCACTCCACCTCCGTCTCCAAGTGGCGGTGCACCTCCACCAAAGGGGGTTTACCCACCAAGTCCTAGCAAGGGCACTCCAAGCTCACCACCAAAGGCATCACCTCCCAAAGCTTATCCACCAAGCCCTAGCAAGGGCACTCCAAGTTCACCACCAACAGCCTCACCTCCCAAGGGAGCCCAACCTCCAAGCCCTAGCAAGGGTACTCCAAGCTCACCACCGAAGGCATCACCTCCTAAAGCTTATCCACCGAGCCCTAGCAAGGGCACTCCAAGTTCACCACCGAAGGCATCACCTCCTAAAGCTTATCCACCGAGCCCTAGCAAGGGCACTCCAAGTTCACCACCGAAGGCATCACCTCCTAAAGCTTATCCACCAAGCCCTAACAAGGGCACTCCAAGTTCACCACCAAAGGCATCACCTCCTTATTCTAAGCACCCACCACCAACGCCAACCCCTAAACTACCTCCATCATACCCTGCTCCACCCCCTAGATATGGCCCATCACCACCAATTTACGGTGTACCGCCTCCATCGCTCCCACCTTCGTCGAATATCAATGCACCCCCCGGTGGCAGCGGCCACCACACGACTGTCATCGCCGTATGTGTATCATTAGGTGGTCTCTTCATGCTGGCATTCCTCGCAGTCGGTCTCTTTTGCGTGGCCAAGAGGCGAAAGAAGCCAGTCATGGTCCCAGGACCTCCTCCTTGTGTAGAAGTGGAGGAGCATGAAGTGGTCTACGAGACAATAGCCACAGGGCCGCACGGCGAGCAAACCATGACCGTCGACATCGAAGATGACGTGATAATTCACAGTGGTGCCATCGGTGGAGCTGCTGCTGGTGCTTGTCACGGCGGTACCAGCAGCCCTCCATGCGAACAAATTCATCCTCCGGGACATCCCCGTCCCTGCTGAGCTTATGTTACCTTCTTGGTTTGAGCAACTCTATTTGATTTCCTCGTCTCAAATTCTCTATACATTGTTATTGGGTTGTCGTGATAAGAGTGTAATAACCTCAAATGTAATTGGGCGGGTTTGTAATGTGTGCATTCATCTTTGTATTGAAAGAACGAAATAATTGTTTATCTGATACTCATTGCTATAACAAATAATATGTTCGAGTTTCTATATGAATAGTTAGCTCGATGACAGCCCGTAAAAAATTGGTGGGGTATTAGATCAAAGCAAAAGTGAGTGATGAGGTTATGTAATTCAAGACTCGTACTACGATAGCCGCAGTGGTCCTTGGAGGAACGATGTCATCATATAATGGAGTGGTTAAGAGAGTGGGAATTTTAATTGGTTGGATGCCGACATTTGCATGCATCTGCTACGGAGAGAGATCCCACTGTCACATCGAACATTAGGACCATGTACCCAAAATACAACAAAAAAGGAAGAGGAAGAAAAGAAATCAAAAAGACGCCTTTAACAAAAGTCTCAAAGTGGTGATGTATTCTCGTATTGTTAGATGAAGTCCGCACCAGCAGGTACGTTGAGCGACAATCGTAGGACAAACGTCACATGAATTGATGACGCGAAAGAGACGAAACTTATCACTCGTTGTCCTGTTTTGAAAGAAATTAGGACAAGAGGTTGAAAAGTCGTACCGCAAATAGAAGATTTTGTGGAATGGGGACAGGCTTCCGAGAACGAGAGATATCACCTTTATCAAGCTCATATTGCTGCATTTTACTGCCTTTGGGCATACTTAGATGAAAATCGTGAGATTAGCTAAAACATTTGCCCCACAATTCCTCTAACTATATAGGTCATTTAACAACCAATATCTCGCTAATCACGGAGGGGAAGAGAGAGAGGGGGAGAGGGAGAAGTATTTGAAACTTTATTAAGATTATATAATTTCTGTACATTACTCAGAGGGTACAAAAAGGTGTATGTACCTCAAAGAATTGGTGAGCTGCGGGGGCGAAAGAATGGCTTTGATGAACTTGTAATTGAGCGACGGCGATCACCTCCAAGAAAAATACCATGCCTTCTATCAATATAACTCGACCCAAGATTATAATCTGGGGGAATCCTCCAACACAACCAGTCAATCAGAGGTATCATCCGATCCAGTCTGACTGCAAATTTGAGGCACGTGCTCAAGCCAATACTTTCTTCAGAAGCATGAGGATCAACAGGAACAGAGACATTTCGAGCACAAACTTAGGACTTGCCACGCGTCCGAGAAATTGTGCCCACCTGTAAGTTCAACCAGTACATAGCTGCTGATAAAGCCTGTTATCCATTTCAGGATCCCCATCATAATCAGAGAGGTAGCAACCATTAACCATTCAAAAGTTTGAATCAAATGAAGATTCCCTCTTTCTGGCAGAGAAATGTAAAACATATACATGTCCAATCCAAATGCACCAAAGTCCAAACCACTTGAGGTCAGTCAATTTAACAATAGCACCTTCCAGACACATGAACATTAGACGATAGATTCAGAAAAACCAAAACAGTCATGCATGTCAGGAGAAGTATTGCAGCTTCTATACCATGTAGACCAATGTCATCTTAACATTAATTATGTAGGTCTTACTGAGGCACCACATGATCAACGGTTTGAATGGACTTCATCTATGTGGTCTAGTTATACAATTAGACACTTACGCTTTGTTTAGGAGAAAGGAAGGTGAAGTAAATGAAAGGTGGATATGAAAACTTGGAAGAATTTGTAATTTCTATGAGAAGGTTTTTAGAGGCAAAATTTAAAATTTTCACCACCCACCCTATATTTTCCTCCCCTCTCTGTCTACTACACAGCATCAGGTGAAAGGAAGACCTCGTAGAATTATTTACCATGTTTCTATATTGTCCAAGTATAAGACGCCTCTTTTGATTAGTTCAAGTGGAAAAAACCTTAAAGTAACTATCAGATGCATTCTAGATAGTTCTTGCTAACCTGCACACTCCCACCAATTTCAGAAACAGAATGCAAATCATCTCATGTGATTCGCATTCTTGGTAGTTGCATCAACCAATTAACTCAGAGGTGTCCCAAATGCAAGTGCAGGGTAAGTCATGATGTAGCTCTCACTCAAGCACTGCAATCACCCCCAATGTAATGGTTAGATGGCATTACACTTGGCGGTGGCACAAAAGTCATATTCGACATCCATTTAGGCAACAACACAACTACCACTCCTCAGATGATGATCCATTGAGAAGTAATACCCAAACACCAAACCAAAAGCAAAGAATTTTAACATGAAACTAAAGGCATAATGATCGATTCTGTTTAAGAAAACACATAATTTTGTTTCAGGTGCTTGATCCACCCATTATTGATTAGAACATATAAATGTCATTTAAACATAATATGATATGACAATTACATAAATCAGAAAATAAAAAGAAACATCGAGGATGAGTGCATACGTGTACACTAGACGGCGCCATAAAAAGAATAAGAGAGAGGACATACCCATTTCCTTCTAGAAAAGTATCGTTTTCACTATCAATCTCCTCTTTAGCAAATTCTTCTAAAATTGCTCGTTGTCGCTCATTTATCTCGCTGAAAAGTAATCAGTCATAGAAAGTAAATACGTAGCATCAACTTTTGATGGCCAAACAACCAAGTCCTAAGGTCTTAATCAACGATAAAAAATCAATACTGGATGTAAGAATTCCTGATTAAAACTTCCGTTACTTTGGTTTATAATATTGTTCCTTTCTGGGATTAATCAATCAACGTACAGAAAGAATGGAAGTCCTACAATGAAAGTGATACTTGTTGACATGTCCCAAGATAGTCCCTGACTTTAAAGGGAATATGTTGAAGTCTAGTGACAAAAGATTTAGATATCTGCATTTTTCAGAGCTTAAATAGCAAATAAAGTTAATGCACTAACATTACTTGTGCACTGTGGCTCCATGAGAATTAGTAACTCCATTTCCAAATCATCCAGAAAGGCAACTCGAACGAATACTAGTCACAGATGCATATTGACCCGACCAATCATGCAGAAGAAAAACCAGGAAGAGGAGGAAGAGGAGCAAAAGGATATCATTGAAACTCATTTAAACTCTGAGTACTACGAAAACAGACATCAATATAACTAATAGCATACCTGGGGAATTTAACCCGAAATCGCACAAATTGATCTCCATGACTGACAAGAAAACCATGTTTTGGTAGTCCTGTAGCAACGTAGTGTCAAAATATACTTTTTGTAGGAAAAAAGCATCACAGTTAATGCAAAATAATTTATTATTTCTATAGACCTTTTCCTCTGAGAACCACAAGCTGTCCAGGCTGTACCCCCTCTGGTATCTGAGAAGGTAAATTTGCAAATAGATACATTATTAGTGTAAGCAAGGAAGAAAAGTCCATCCAATCAAAATGAAAGCCGGAGAAAGGATTCAATTTCAGTGGCATATATTATTGACTCGCAAAACATCACTATTTTCAAAAGGTAAATGCCCTCTTTTTATCCATTTGCTTTGAAAGATATTTGAGAATCTAGGAGTCCATCCCACCCATTCCCCTCCTCCCCCAACGCAACCCCCCCAAAAAAAGAGGCAAGAGCACAATAGTTAGAATATCTTAATGGATAGTTCTAGAACTGTCAGTGTCACCTTGTAAACCACAATCCAGGAACGTTTTCCAATTTTAGATATTTTCATGCTGTTGATCCAACCATGTACTCATGTAATTAAAAGGTGCAAACAGAAATCTAATGGTGATAACATATTAAAGAACCTATTTTGTAGTATTTGCACATTTTTATGCATTTATTTATCTATTTATTTATATTTATTCAAAACATATTCCGATGGTGTTTACTATCTCGAGAAGGTAGTCAATGTTGGCCATAAGTTATGGTTTGAAACAAAACCAACTAAAAAGAATTAGTGCATTCTTATATAAGATAGTGAACTGTCTTCCTTCAAAAATAGATGTGAACCAACTCAATCTAACCCAAAAAACTGCTTTCAAGATGAGTGGCATACTGCTTCTTCTTGTTGACCACTGATCTACATTATTTTTATTTGCCATTGCACAAGAAAAGGACCCCCAAAATTGAATTAGTGGTAGATGTTACACTGAACCACACAATAAAACCAGGAGTTAAAGCAGTAAAACACCTGTAATAGTGATTTGCCACATTAGCGTCCAAATATTAGTTTTACTGATCCTCTTACTCATTTTAACCCTTCTAGTCCACTCAGAAGGTCAAAGGTCATCCAACATTAATGTCCCTTTATTGTTAATTATTAATGACACTGTCCAATTAAATCTGCAAGCACAAATATGTCCCCATTTGGCATGGACAGTTCTTACATTAACTTGTACTTTCCCCGATAAAGTTGGGACCTCAACTTTACCACCAAGAATTGCCTGTCACAGAAATAAACCCCAAAAGGTCAAGGAACCGGGTTACAGATATGTATCTGAATAACATGGAACTGATGCTGCCATTGAAAATACGCAGTAAAGATGACATTAAAAGTAAAGTCATGACAGAGCAATGCACAAGCAAGGAAAAGTTCAGCATTAATCACATCATTATAAGTACATTGAACATGCCACAACAATCAGGTACCAATTTCAGCATGCACTGGTTAGAGTAAAAGCTAATATCTTAAAGTTTACTAGATTTTACAACCATCATGATTGATGAGAGCAATTACAAACCAAAACACAAGAAGGATTTCAGATATGGCATGAGCTAAAAGCTAGGTAGGGGAACTTTCTTACAAGTGTAATAAGAAAGGCAAAAGCATAACATGCTCAATAGTTTCGTTCTCACTTGCGTGAAGCTAATTTCTGAGACCACATACACATCTGCACCGTCTCTGGTGAAGGTACAATCTTCAGCCACCTGCATGAGCACAGTTACAAGACTTCAAAATGTAATGCAAGACTACAAAATGTTTTATGATTACATCCAAATTTTTTTTTATGGTAATAACAGTTTTCGGGACAATGTCCTAATGGATCAATCATGTGAGAGATTTCAAAAAGAGAGAAGATGTAAAGCAATATAGATTTCACCAGAAAGCTCCAACAACAGCAGGATAAAGCTTCCACCATGAAGTAAGATCAAAGTTGTCAATGAGATCATTATTACCAAACAACCAGAAAAGAAGAGGAAATCATGCCTTTAGTTTGATGAATAAGTTTCCAGGTCGACTCCTCCTTGCTCCAGCATTACCAGCCTCTGGCACGCGAATTGTATCTTCCGAATCCACACCTACACCATTTAGGAACGGAAACATCAGCTTATCCACTGAAGACAACATCAGACACAGTGCTGTTCTTTGATAAAGGTAATTCATGTAGATGACATAAAGATCTATGTCATATGTCCCTACTGCATTGATTTACCCCATAAGCCATTTGAATTCACCCGATACTATATGTGGTCACAGATACGTTTCTTTTGAGAACATTATTTATAAATGAATATGTTCTTGCAAAAACAAGCCATTTGCACTCCCCAAAGAGAAAAGATAGCAACTATATTATAGAATAGAAAGAACATATTATAGTATATGAAGTTGGTTATGTTGCAAGATTTCACTCATGCACAGTGGATGAAGTTACAAGTCAGCTGTTTACAACTTGCAAAGAACCACAATATTTTTTCTAGAATGTGGAACTGCCAACTTATCTGAAAAACTTAAGATATTAGAAAAGCTTTTCGATAATGGCACTTTCTAACAGTCAAATGATCTTCCACTTCCTCTGACAGTATGTCCAGAGTCAGCTGAGGGAGGCTAACAAGAGGTCTGGAGATATTCGAACACTAGACCTTCTGCTCTACAAGTCGGAATAAAGAGTTGTTACAGCATTCTAGTTAACAATGTATGAAAATGAAGATATAAAAAAAAATGGTAAGTATTGAAAAGGATAAAGCTAATACTGCTCTCATTTTGGGAAAACGAATCATGAAGCTTGAGATAAAGCAAACTCTTGTGATTAAAAGTTTTGCAGGTTCACTAGTACTTAATAAGACAGATGAGGACCATGATGCTACTGAAGCCACATGATGGGAACAAAAAATTCCTAAATGCTTAAGCTGTCTTTTGCCCTGACAAGACATCTTGTGTGGCGCATGGTTCAAATTTCAGACACACATCCCTTTGCCTTTTACTAGAGTTTGTTTTCGTGCAGCCATCAAATGGAGCAGTAAAAGCCTTGCAGTGTCAGCAAGAAATTATTTCCTTACTCAGAAAAAATCCTCATTCAGATCATCAAGAATTAACCATGAGAACTGAAAAATATTTTAGGAAGAACATAGGAGTAATAGAACTTCAATAATCATCTCCATGAACATCACAATCATCAGAGAAAAATTAAGTTCAGTGGATAAATATAGGTTTAACAACCCAGCCTGAACTAATGTACATGTGTTTTACACTCAAACCAGAATAATAAAAAAGTGAAGCCTACAGTAGCACTTTTTTGACAAAAACAACATTAATCGCAGAAGCCATATAAATTTAACAATAAAAACTGAAGCCATAAAGCTGTAAAATGAGCATGCACAACCATGTTACTCTCCCGGATCTCACCCAGTCAGCCTTATTCATCATTTTACATTGTCACAGAAATGATGAATCCACAAAATACCCATGGAACTCTATCAGAGATCAATAACTCTGACCTACCGGCAGGAATCGTAACTTTAACTTCCTTAGTGCCTTCAACAACCCCTGATCCTCTGCATGAAATGCATTGCTCCTACACAAAGTTACCGAGTATTAGCAGCTTAACCAAGAAAACAAAATCACAGACGGTACTGAGAAGTAATGGAAAACCTTGACAACTCTCCCCGAGCCGTGACAGGTAGTGCATGTTGCTGTAAATGGGGGAATAGTGACCTAATAGCAAGGAAGACCAAAGTACATGTCATGTATACTAAGTGATGGTCCATCAAACTTCCAATCAATGACACAATTATCCTCAGAAGCAACCAGTCCAGAAGAACTCAACCACTAATCAGCGTTGTTACAGAGCTCATGAAAGCTCTTACCCTCCCAACTCCTCTGCAAGTTGGACAGACTCTCGCCTTGACACCAGGTGGATAGCCACCTCCATCTGCATTACCACATAGACATGACCTTCATGACTTTGTGACAGGAAATGTACTATTACAATAACTCATAAAAAATCAAAGGATATCATAAACAAGATCAAACATCAGTAGCTGGGATTTTTATATGGTTACGTACAGCCAATAACAAGAAAACAACAGTTAAGTTAGTTCTCATTTGAAGCATATTTGCCTCACACTTTACAGGCAATCATGAATCTTGTTTTCCATTTTTGATAAACTATCTGTGCTTTTCATCCTACTTTTAAGTTCTACGAGGACATGCCAAAACCTCCAAAAAGTGTAAAAACTAATCATATGTTGGTTGACATACCTTTAGCAAGCAAATGGGATTAGAGCAGAGTACCAGTGCGCATAAAGTGATAGCAATTTTAGCTTCTAAAGCTTATAAACAATTTGATCACCAAGAGACATTGCAGAAAATAGAGGTAGAAGGATATACGGTAACCAGCATGATCAAGATACTATACGAACCACAAGAATCACAAGGAACATATGCTTCAAAGGACAGATCTTTTGTGCACCCTTCCGCAGCTTCAATGAAAGAAAGTATCAGTTCCACCTATAAGGTTCCAACAAATGTGGGCATTAATGGGTCAGAAATCCAAGCAATATTATCTCAGGCAACAACCAAGATCAAGAATAGATATCCGAGTAATATTATCTCATAAACAAACAAGACCAAGGGTATAACTGTGAACCTGAATATCAGATGCAAATCGATCTGTCTCGTCCTCAAAAATCTGAAACGACATCAAATGTTTTTTAGCTAGATATTGTGGAACAGAATATTGGAAGAAAGTGACTTGCAGGACACTTGGGATTACCTCAGAAAATATCTTGTGGAAGGAACTAGAGAAATGCCTCCCGTAATCATGTGCGGACCCCTCAGCATCTCCTTCACCATATTCAACATTTACTGAACTTCTAGAGCGTTTCTTCAATAAAGTAATTTAAAAGGCTCAGTAATGTAAAAATGCTCTAACAAATGCAGCTATGCTTTGCTATGTAATTCAGTTGAAAGTAGAGAGAGTTAGAGATTATACCCTGTCATACTCTGCTCTTTTTTCAGAACTTTGCAAAGTCTGAAATTATTTGAAAAGGCAGGTGACAAAAATTGTCACCTCCAGTGTATCAGACATCCAAACACCATGTAACAATCTTTAAAAAATAGTTTTCCTCCACTGGCATCTAATCAGTTAGACAAACCTCATAAGCATCTCTTATCTCTTGAAATTTCCTCTTTGCAGAAGGATTATTCTTATTTGCATCCGGATGGTACTTCTTTGCAAGCTGCATTGCACGCAACCCAAAAAACTGAATCAGATACGGGAGTTGAATAACAACTAAAATAGGTGCCATGGCATAAAGAATTTATCTGACAAGGTCAGTCAGTTATAACAATCAAGTTGACTGAGATACTACGAACTCTAATGTTAGAAATATCCACTTGATTCTCAATCATGAAGAGAAGGATTGGATACTCACTTGCTTTCTGGATGAAAGATGTATAATAAACAAGAATATGTGATCTACATATTAACATCAGCCTCGTCTCCACAAAGTAATGCTAAGATGTCAGTGTTCAATTCACACAGTATTTTTTAGCACTTTTTAAATCGTTCTTCAGGACAACTCATTTTTTATTTTCTTGATAAACACTATTAAGATACATATTGCAGCAGAATCCTGAAATTCACAGCTCTCAAAATTCATTTCCAGAAAAATCGCCCGAAAGAGTGTGGTATTAAAGAACTTCTTAAAACTTCACAAAAGTGCTTGTATCACCAACTACACTCGTAACTATTTCCTATCACTGGCAAAACCGACAAGCCAAAAGCAATTTCTAGGAGGGGAAAAAATTCTTAAGCTCGACTAATCAAATTATAGCATTAGCACGAGTTTCGACCTATGTCCTACCTCTATATATGCAATGCTTTGCCGTAACCCAGTGGAATAAGTTTCAAATCCAAGGCATCCTATGTGCAAAGATACGGTTGAAGAACTAGCTCCACACATCACAAGAAGAGGTAGCACATGAAAGCCATCTCTTTTTCTCATCTCATGAACATAGTAGTCATCATTCATTCAAAGGCATTTATAGTACAAACCAGCGTACCAAAGAACATGCATTCTCGATGCAATGGTGTGAATTGGTTAAACACCAACGTGATTCCCACCCTCAACAACATTCAGTTCACAAGTTTTACCCACCGCATGAAAAGCCTTCTTAATCTCATCTCGGCTGGCATTCTCCGGAACACCAAGAATATCATAGCAGCTTCTTTCAGGGTAGCGACAAGAACCTGAAATTGCACAAACAGACACAACACCCAAATTTCATGAATCACTTCAATCAAATGAATTAGCCGTTTCATATCTACCCAACCAAAAAAAAAAAAAAAAAAAAAAACAAATTAAAGAAAGTAAGCAGGACTGCTCCAGAGGTAGCAAATGAACAAAAAAATCGCACCCGTCGCATGAAGATGCCGATAACTCCATGGTGAACTCAAGGTCTCACGGTCGATAGGATTTCCAGTAAAAGGACTGCAACTGTACGAAGCTGATCGGATGAAAAGCTTTCAGCTACTGACAAGCTTCCACTCATGAGCTAAGCAATCACTACATTGCCAAGGCGGAAGAAAACAACAAAAGAAAGAAAGGAAGCTTGCCTCGGGCGAGCAAGAACGCCGCCCTCCGCCGCGAATCGGAAACCAAGCTATTCGCAATCGAATTCGTCTGACCCGCGAGCGAAGACAACAACAATCGCCGCCGGCACTGCGCAACAACGGAAATCAGAAAATCACGGAGCAACAGGCGGCGAGAACGACGGCGACGCCCTAAAAATGCTCGATCGAACTCGCTCACCGATCGTAACCAGCCGAATCCGCCCATGCGAAATGGGAATCCTCGGAAAGGCGCGAGATGTGGCCCCCCCGGAATCGCGGCGATCGAATATTGAGGTGCGATCGGACGATGTAGCCGAGCAGGAAGATGGAAGATTCTGGAGACGGGGGGGTCGAAAAGGGGGCGTGGTGGCGTGGTGGCGTGAGCATCAAGGCAGAGAGAGGAACGCCATTGGTGCTTGAGCTTGAGCCTGTGGGTGGGGGGTAAGGTTTTAGCTAGGGTTTATGCAACGGTTTGTTTTGATTAAAACGGTCTCAGCATGCGTTTGCCGTTCGGTGGGATTTGTCAGAATTTTTCGTCTTCTTTTTAAATTTTCTATTTTTTATTTTTCACTTTAGCTCTCTCTCTCTTTTTTTGTTAGTGCCGCTGCCTTTCAACATGTTAATAGCCTTGACTTAACCGCAAACGAATGGTCTCCAAATCTCGGCCCGAACAAGCAGCGTCGTCTCTGGATATTTTATTCTTTCGGACGGTGGATCTTGAGTTACTCCTAAATATTCAATTACCCGAACATGTAGCGTCATCTTTAAATATTTATTTTTTTTAGATGATGGATTTTGACCTATTCTTAAATATTCAATGTGGTTCATAAACTTATAATCCCTTAATTTTTCGATAAAGTCAAATCAGCTGTTAAGTTTGCTATTCATGAATTTTCATAATTACACCATTAATCAAATTCTAGAATTTTTTTTTCATTTGAATCATTTTCCTAAGTCAACCAGAAAAATATGCTAATTCTTTTTTATCTTTTTGGTTTTTATAAATATCACAATAGAGATAGTTCAATTTAATTTAAAAGTAGAGAGATAAGATTGAACAAATCGAAAATTTAGAGACTACACTGAACATTTATTAATAGTTCAAGTATTATGTTAAATGAATTAAACGTCCAAAAATAATATTGTAAATTGGACTAAAGTTTGGGAACTGTAACTATCAATTATCCCAATCCTAATTAAGTGTCATTATTGATATTTTGATAGTCATTATCAATATCGTATCCTCTTACTTAGTTCTGCAATTCATGTTTATTTTGGCTTGGAGCGCAATTCATGTTTATTTTGTTTTGGAGCTAATCAATGCTTTAAGAATTATGGACCTATTTAATAATTCATTTTTTAACGATGGTCCCATGAGAGCTTCTTTCACAAATATTATAATGAACATTTTGTGATATGAAATGGCTGTTGAAAAAGTTATCATTACTGTTAAAGATACAATTCAATATTTAAAGTTAGGAAAGAAAGTTATTATTATTGTACAAATATTTTTACCTTTCTATAACACTCTTAAATGTAAGCATTTATGTTTCTAAAATTGCTAAAACGTGCATTGATGTATAAATTATTTAAGCCCATCATCGGGTATCAATTCTTTTTGTTGATCCCAGATGAGCAGTTTAAAAAATTGAGTTAGTTGAAAATCGTAGAACAAACAAGAAATAAGTTTTTAAAACTTGCCATGAAAATATAATTGAATTCAAAATATTTACATTTATGCAATCAAGTACCTCAGCCAGCTTCATCCAATTTTAATGTTCTTTTATGGCACCCAGCATTGACGTGGCCGCTCGCTAGGCCCACATAATAAACAAAATCCTGAAATTTAAAAATAAAATAGTAGAATAAGCCCGACAAACTAAAAAGAGAGAGAGAGAGAGAGAGAGAGAGAAAGGCTAAAATGTTCGAAAAATTGGAAAAAGAGTGAACGGAATTAGAGATAATGAAGGAGTGGTCTATTATTTAAATATTTTAACATACACAATATTCTAAATTTCATAAATAAAAAAGATTGAATGCATAACTAGCAATATTATTGGGTTATGATTAAATACATTATTAGAGATAATCTTATGCAATAAGTTTTTAGTATATTTTGAATTTTTTACTAAAGTATCAATAAGAACGTTATCCATGATCGAAAAATAATAATATAACATATTTTGCAAATAAATGAATGTCATACAATGATAAAAGGTGAATATAAGCAAATCAATAGAAAAGGTTGCCTATGATTTCCAAGAAGTTATAAAAGAAAAATATGTGGTGAGGTATTTCTCCTCCAAGAAAGATGAAATAAATAACAAAGATTGTTGTTAATTTTCAATACAATTATTGGTTGGGCAACAAATTTCCAATAAATGGATATGTGCTTCGACCCATTGAAGGGAAAATATAGTACTTTTGTAGAGCGACAGAGACAATTTTCAATAAAAAAAAAAAGCTCTTTTAGTACTGATCCCAAAAGTTAGACAACCAAAATTAATATGCAACTTTAGACCAATTAATTTGTGTAATGTTATTTACAAAATTCTCACCAAAGTGATCCTAACTAGACTAAAGGAAATGCTTCCACAACTCGTCTCGCCTAGTTAAATCAGTTTTGTTCTCGATAGACATATTCAGGACAATGTTATCATCACACAAGAAGGAATTCACTCGATGAGCAAACTTCAAGGGAAAAAGGGGTATATGTTGTTAGGGAAATCCCTTATAATGTTTTGAAGATGACAAAATAAATCAAAGGCTACTAACGTATTTATTGGTTAAGTAATAGACCATGCAAATGATAGAACATGTAAAGGATATTGTCAAAGTCTGAAGACGGCCAGAAGACTGAATGTAACACATGTCAAAAGTATATTTTGAAGACTGCCAAACTTTAGTGTCAAAGTCTGTTCTACATCAGAAGTCTGCTCACTTTGACAAATTCTAGACTAAACGTGAATGAAGAACCGGAAGACAGACTCTATGCTGAAGCTGAACCAGAAGATGGACTCTATGTTGAAGCTGAACTTATTCAGACTGTGTCTAGACCTTAAAGTTGAATCTGTTCAGAAGCAGAATATGTTCAGACTCATATTGTAAAGTCTATCACACTCAAACTCGGATTGTAAAGTTTATTGCTCTCAGACTTTACATCCGGAACGAGGCAGATCGTAACACAAGCCCCAATCATATAACGGCTAGTGATCTGGTTTGGATTCCACATCAAGATTGATTTGATTGACTCAATCTAATCAATTGACGATTGAATCTTAAAGACAAGAACTTTCTATACGAAGAAGCTTTACTTATGGAAACCAAGGTTCTGTTTGTATGGGCGATCGGAATCAATTTGGGATTTTACTTTTGTCACTCAACAGCTACCAAATCTTCTAGATACAGAGCTGTCTAATGGGTAGATTGGAAGACGATCCTCAAGATACTGTCCAACGGCTAGTTTGGAAGTGGAGGAGTATTTAAGGAGATGAAAGACCGATGAGCAAGTAAGAGACGAAGCGTAGAATTAATAATTCCAAAGTTTGAGCGACCTTCAATCTACACTTGTCTCTTGTGAGCTTAAATGTTTGTGATCGTGAGAGAAATACCAAAAGAGTGACTTAGTGAGATAGTGTGATCTACTAAGTGTTTACACTCAAAGTTGTAATCTCTTATTGATTGCATAGTGGAATCCAGCCAAGAAGGCTGTTAGCGTAGGAGAGTGGATATAGGTTTAGTTTAAGCCGAACCACTATAAACCTTGTGTTCTTATTCTCTTCTCTGAATCTCTTTATTTTGTTCGTAATTCTATTTAACTGCTAAAGTCTGATCTCACTCAAAATCTGCTGCTTTTCAGACTCAATTTCAAAAGTCTGTTGTTATTCGGACTCAGGTTAAAAGTAAAGGTTTTCACTGCATTTTGCAGAATCTATTTTTACACCTATTCACCCCCCTTTAGGTGTTCATACTAGTACTTTCATATGTGATCCTTGAAATTGACCTTGAGAAGGTGTATGATCGACTCAAGTGGTCATTCACTGAGGAGACTCTTCGCATGTCAATTTTCCTAGATTCTATGGTATGTTTAATTATGCATCGCATCACATCATCATCCCTGAGAAGGCATATGATTCCATAAGAGGCAATTCACTCAATGAGCAAACTTCAAGGGAAAAAGGGTATATGATCCTTAAAATTGACCTTGAGAAGGCGTATGATCGACTCAAGTGGTCCTTTATTGAGAAGACTCTTCACATGTTAGCTGTCTAAATTCTTTGGTTTGTTTAATTATGCATTGCATCACATTATCATCCTTGTAAGTTTTGTGGAATGGCAATACTACAAAGAAATTCTTCCCAAGTAGGGGAATACGTCAAGGAGACGCTCTTTCACCATACATTTTTGTGTTATGCAAAAAAAGCTTGTCTCACCTTTTTAGTAATACAGTAAATTAATAACGGTGGAAACCTTTTTGCTTTCAAGGGAGTGGACCACGAATTTCTCATCTAATGTTTGTGGATGATCTCTTGTTAATGGCAGAGGCTTCAAGAGATCAAACGATTGTCACCATGCAATGTTTAGGTGATTTTTGCAATAGATTAGGATGGATTATGAGCAAGGCTAAAACTAAAATTTTCTGTTCGAAAGATGTTTCTTTGGGGCTGAAACGTAATTTGAGTAAGATTTTTGGTTTCGGTGTATGCGTGAAGCTAGGCAAATATCTGGGAGTGCCTTTGATTCATGGAAGAACTTCTTCAAGGCATTTTAAAATTGTATTAGAGATGACGAATAAAAGGCTTAGTGGATGGAAATCTAAAAGCTCGTCAGCGGCAGGTCAAATTACTTTATCCCAGTCTGTAGTTATACCTATCCCAATCTATCACACGCAGTGCACAGAAGTTCCAACTTAAGTCTATTGAGAGATTGAAAAGAATTGTCGTGCTTTCATATGGGGAGGCACAAGTGATAAACACCGAATTCACCTCCTAAATTGGGAGTCCATCTGCAAGCCTAAAAATTATGGTGGTCTTGGTTTTAGATCTATTGAACTGACTAATACGGGTTTTATGATGAAGCTAGCATGGCGTCTCAAGACTCAACCTAATAGTCTCTAGGTGCAAGTCCTGATTGCTAAATACTGTTCACAGAAAATGGATTTTCATGCTAAACTTGGCGACTCGATCTTTTGGAAGGCGATTGTGAATGTATGGCTGTAGGAGCTTTATGGAGTTTGTGAAATGGCAAACATATTAGGTTTTGGACAGATAGATGGGAACCAAGTATGGAGCCGCTCCATAATATTGTTAGTACCCAACTATCTTCTTTTGAGATGGACAAAAAAGTTTGCCATTATGTGCTGAATGGAAAGTGGAACTTTCATATATTTTTGGAAATTGTACTAGAAGATAATCTTTTGCATTAGAGTTGTCAAATCTCCTTTAGCCTCTGATGCGAACGATACTCTTTTGTGGGAGGATACTAGAAGCGGGTATTTCTCTGTTAAGTCAGTATGCAAGGTAATCAATAGGGCGAATAATCAAGAATATGATAGTATATGGTCCACAATTGGGAAATGCAAGGGACCTCAATGTATTAGAACTTTCCTTTGGTTAGCTGCTCATAAGGGACTGTTGACTAATAAATTAAATTGTCTCATAACTTGAGAGGAAATTTATATTGCTTGAGGTGTGAGTCTCATGTGGAAAAAACTTTACATGTTTTAAGGGGTTGTCTACCTATCTCTAGGATATGGTTTAAGTTTGTCCCACAATAATATTTGAGAGAATTATTCTCAATGAATTTGTCATAATGTTTGCATTAAAATCTCTCTAGTAAGGGGCAATCGAATTTTCATCTTGTTTGGAGCATAATTTTTGTAGAAGTCAAGAGCATTACCAATGGAATTTCCTTTTGCTTGCGCGGTACTAGATAAGAGTGGATTAAAGCTACCCGATAGACTTATTTGATGTAAAAGTCAAGAGCATTACCAATGGACTTTCCTTATGCTTGCGCGGTACTAGATAAGAGTGGACCGCTTTAATCGATCCCACTTTCTAATGAAGTAATCCACAATGACTTGAATAGATTCTCCCCTCGATGTCTTACATAGTGTGCCAAGCTCGTCTGCACCTTTGATCACGTGTGCTTCCCGACGGATATGATTAAAGAGTAAGGAGAGACGATACAATAGTGATGAGTCGCGGATACTAGACAAGGGTATATTGAAAAGACCTCAACTTGAAAACTATCTCATTGGAAGAGGCAATAGCGAAACTACTCACTCCGGAGTTCATAGGCCAGGGAGGGCCATTTGACAACCACATGTTATGAAGTAGCCACTTGTCATGGCATGCAGCCACCTGTAATAATTGGACCACCACCTGTTGACCAAATTCTAACAAAGTTCGACCATTTTCTGATAGCATTGAACCTGTGTTTCATGCTATAGGTAGGTACGGGGGGAACTTGTCCTGTTTTTCCTTGTCGTGTTTCACCGAGTGGAAGAAAATTCTCCAAAATCACCATCACTTTCTTGACAATGGCTTACGCATTTAATATAATGATTTCTACCAAATACCAAAGAGGAAATATAGCTCAAAACAACATCAGCATTTTTGGAAAGAAAAAGAAAATCGAAGATAGGTCTTTCTTGTGCATTTCTTGAATTCCATGCTTTTTTTGGCCGACGAGTTTGTCATTTCTAGTAAAGGTTGATTGTATTTTGGCAATATTATGTTTTTGAGTAGCTGACTTCCATCGGTCCTAGCTCTGAAGAAGATTAACAAGTCTTTGCAAATAAAGGGCCACGCGGATTAGATATACGATGTCCATTACTCATGTTAGCGGAAAATGCAACGGGCGGTAATGGCCTTGACAAAAATGAAAGATTAGGAGGTAATTACATAACGCTTCAAAGTTTAGAGATAAACGCATACTATCCACAAAATTCAGAGGGAAAGAATTTGGAAAGTTTCTCTCCTTCACTAGGACTATATAGTGATATCCCTCTCTCACTCTCTCCTAAAACTGTGCAACCAAGTATGTAAACTCAAACTTTAAATTATCAAAGAGTAATAATTCGACTTGGATTTTATGACATTTGTACGTTAGTTGTATGAAGAATTTACATGCTCTCGAGAAGGTTGCCAAATTTAGTCCTTTACACGTACAACTTGGTCTCTATCAAGTGTCACTTTAGATGATCAATAATTCGATGATGCCTTTTGCCTTTATTCGTCAGATCCATTTAACTTCGCAAAAGCACAGATCAAAAGATGCTTAAAAAGGGGGATTGCTAGCATCGATCGTGTTAGAAGTAAAAATTAAATGTGAAAAAGGGGATCGATTATAGACAAACCTCCAGCCATTGTTTGTATTTACGTTTGTCGAAAAATCTCAAAAATTCAGCGAAATATCAAGTACACTCTACTAACCCAATTCCCTAGTGTACTGATGGTGTATTCCAAAATTGAGAGGGTTTGCATTAGATCTTGTGATTATCTGTTAGATGAACGATCATTCCTTTTATATACTATCTCCCATCAAGACAGTTACCAAATGGGCGGTTGTTATCAAAATGTACGAAACGTGGAAAAATTACATGTGGAATAATCGCCACTTTAAAGAGAAAATGTGGATTCGAAAATGTAGGATCACACAACATAAATAACATTCTCCCACTTGATCCCATCATTTTCATCATACGGATTATCCAACCAAATCCACGAAAACTTTATGCTTAAAGAAAAGAAACAAAACACATGGATCATAGCGACATGTCCTCTAAGAGTGAGTAATTTCTTCCATGTATCACAGTACATTTTATTTCTTTAATGTCAGCCTATATGTAACAACACATCTTAATGAATAAATCCTATGTTTATTCCAAAACCAAGGATAAATGTTATTCTCATTAATAAACAACAAATTATGTACAAAAAAAATTTAGAATCAACATTATAACAAAATAAGAGTTTCATACAACAAAACAATCATCCATATGACGATAAATCACATGATGGGACCTATTCCTATACTAGTTACATGATCCTTATATTTCATCGGTGGCATGCATTTAGTTAAAGGATCAGTTATCATCAATTTAGTGCTAACGTGTTTTATGATCACTTTATTCTCCTTAACATGTTCACTTATGGCTAAATACTTGATGTCGATATGCTTAATTCGATTGCCACTTTTGCCATTTTTAGCCATAAAAACCGCAGCTGAATTGTCACAATATATTCTTAATGGCCTAGAAATAAAATCAACAATTCTAAGCTCAGTAATGAAACTCTTCAACCATACACCATGCAAGGTAGCCTCAAAACGAACTCAGCTTCCATAGTGAAAGTAGCAGTCAAAGTCTGCTTCACACTTTTCCATGATACGGCTCCACCAGCTAATATAAAAATGTATCCAAATGTTGATTTTCGTGAATCAACGCAACTCGCGAAGTCCACATCCAAATAACCGAGTACTTCCAGGTTGTCAGTCCGTCTATACATAAGCATCTACCCTTTGGTACCTTGAAGGTATCTCATCACTTTCTTTGCAGCTCTCTAGTGGTCCATATCTGGATTACTCTGATATCTTCCCAACATTCCCATAGCAAAAGCGATGTCAAGTCGAGTGCAAACCTGAGCATACATCAAGCTTTTGACAGCAAAAGTATATGGAATGTTATTCATTTGTTCCATTTCTAAATTGTTCTTCGGGCATTTGTTCAAATTGAACCCGTCACCCTTCATAATGATTGCTATACTTGATGAATAATCTTTCATCCGAAATCTCTCTAAAACCTTATTGATATAGATTTCTTAAGATAGTCCTAAAATTCTTCGAGGTCTATCTCTATGGATCTTAATACCAATGACATAAGATGCCTCACCCATATCCTTCATCTCAAAACTCTTAGAGAGAAATTGTTTCACTTTATGTAGCAACCTCTTATCATTGATTGCAAATAGAATATCATCCACATATAACACAAGGAAACAAATATTGCTCCCACTAACCTTATGATATATATTGATCCATGACATTCTCTACAAAACCGAATGAAGAGATAACATCATGAAACCTTAAGTACCATTGGCGGGATGCTTATTTCGGAACTATTATATGTCCAAGGTCCAATATTGAAATAATTTCAGAGGTTTCAAGCCATATATATATTTATTAAGCTTGCATACCAAATACTCACTTTTACTAGAGGAAAATCTTTCAGGTTGTTTTATGTAAACCTTCTCCTCTAGTTCTCCATTGAGGAACGTTGTTTTCACATTCATCTGATGTAATTCCATATCAAAATGGGCAACCAATGCCAAAATAATACGAAGAGAATCTTTTTTAGATATAGGAGAAAAAGTCTACATATAATCGATTACTTCCTTTCAAGTGAATTCTTTGGTAACAAGTTTAGTTTTATATCTTTCAATGTTACCCAATGACTCATTCTTAGTTTTGAAGACCCATTTACAACTAATGGCATTCGCACCATAAGGCAACTCAACCAAATCCCAAACTTCGTTAGATGTCATAGAACTCATCTCTCCCTTCATGGCATTGTACCACAAATTGGATTTATCACTATCCATGGCTTATGAAAACGTTTCAAGATCATTCTCAGCTCCAATATTATAGTCAGATTTTTGTAAATACACAATATAATCAATAGGAATTGCCGATTTCCTCATTCTAGCAGATTTTCTCAATGTTGCATCAACATTCTCTTGAGGAGCGTGTTGCTCAACCGATTGCTCAATAGTTTTTGGTAATTGCTAAACAATTGGATCTACTAGATCAATATCAGCAAGTTGTAGAATTTCAATGATTGGTTGTTCAATAGCTGACTGAGCTAAGGGGGCATTATGAGTAACAACCAACCTAGTACTTGAGGTGGAAGATTGAGTGTCTAAATAATCTTTCTTAGAAACAATATCCTTCGATCGATCGCTCCCACTAATCAAGTCATTTTCAAGAAATTTAGCGTTTCTTGATTTCATGATCTTAGTGGTGTGAGATGGACAATAAAACCCGTATCCCTTGGACTTTTATGCATATCCAATAAAATACCCACTTATAGTCCTTGGGTCCAACTTATTTTCTAGTGGATTGTAAACTCTCACTTCAGACGGATATCCCCAAACACATATATGTTGCAAACTTGATTTCTGACCTTTAAATGACTCAAAAGGTGTCTTTAGGACAACCTTGGTCGGAACTCGGTTTAATATGTACTCTACCATCTTCAGTGCTTCAGTCCACAAAAACTTAGGAAGTTGGAGTCGCTAAGCATAATCCGCACCATGTCCAATAAGGCTCAGTTTCTTCTTTCCGCTACATCATTTTGGTCCGGAGAACCAGGCACAGTATATTGAGCAACTATCCCATGCTCTTGAAAAAATTTTGCAAATAGACCAGGTGCTTGTCCATTTTCGGTGTATCCACCATAGAAGATACACCGTAGAATTCTCCACCTCTATCTGTTCCCACGATCTTAATTTGTTTGCCGCATTATTTTTCTACTTCCACCTTAAATACCTTAAAGGCATCTAACGCTTCATGCTTATTATGAATCAAGTAGAGATACATGTAACATAGGTAATCATCTATAAAAGAGATGAAGTATTTCTAACCACACGAGTCTATATTCGGACTACAAATATCCGTATGTATGATTTCTAATATTTTTGTACTCCTCTTGGCACCTTTCTTTGTCTTGTTGATCTGTTTTCCTTTTATGCAGTCCACACAAGTATCACAATCAGTCAAATCTAAAGTATTGAGTACTCCATCATTTACCAATCGCATAATTCAATCTACGAAGATATGTCACAATCTCCGATGCCACAACATGGAGGAATCTTCTTTCACAACACATCGTTTTATACCGGTGTTATCATGAACATGCATCGCATTATAATAAACATTGCCTTGTAAATTAATTGGAAAAAGACCATCAAATAAAGTACCACTCCCAACAATTTCAGATTTAAATGATAAACAAAAGTTGAATCTGAAAAGTTAAAAGAATAACCCAAAGGTACAAGTCTTGAAACTAAAATTAAGTTTCTAGAGAAACAAGGAACATAAAAGGTCATTTCCAAATTCAAAATAAAGCCACTATTGAGAACTAGTCTATACATCTCAATAGCTTTATTCACTTCCCATTGACTTCATGTGGTTTTGAAAACCTTGCAAGAAATTCGAAATGTGGATTGTAGATCCAGAATCAATCCACCAAGTATTGTGACTCACATTAACCATATTAAATTCATAACAAGCACAAAAGATTGGATTATCTTTTTTCTCGAACCAAGCCTTAAATTTGTCACATTCATTCCTTATATGCCCCTTCTTTTTACAGAAGAAACATTTGGATTTTTTCTTAATGTCAACTCGATGAGGTATCTTACCTTTTTCCATTATGCTTGCCATGGCCCTTATTCTTTCCTTGTGTTGCCAAATGAGCACTTTCTCTCATTTCCATAATCAGTCTTTCTTCCTCTTGAACACATATGGTCATGAGTTTATTAATTGACCACTTATTCTTATATGTGTTGTAAGAGATCTTAAAAGGTGCATACTGTTGTGGGAGGGTATTCAAAATATAATACACAAGAAAAAAAAATCAGATATCTAATTCTCAAGGTTCTTAAGTTGAGACGTAATGTCCCTCATTTGCATGATGTGCTCACACACACCTCTAACACTAGTGAGAAAACTTCATAATTAGGGTCATGCATACACTTTCTTTGAAATGTCAAACTGCACATCAATGGCCTCTAACAAAGCCTTAGCATTGCTATGCTGAGCAACCGAACCACAAATACTATAAGATATTTTAGACCTAATAAACATCGCACTAATACAGTTGGACCGCTTCCATTGATTATAAAGGGCTATCTAAGCTGCCGTACTCAAATTAGTAGGAGCAAGTGGTTCGTCTTTCCTTATAGCATAGTCAATGTCCATCCACCCCAATTGAAGAAAAACTAACTCATTCCAAACTTTATAGTTCTCACCATTCAGTATAGAAACATCACACTTAAATTCAGAGAAATTTACAAGGTGCAAAACTGTATATCAAACAATCATGCTTATGTCACAAAATTTAAGGCAAAATATACATAAATCATGTTTTACCAATGTAAACATATCACGAATATGAATCACATAACATAAAAACTGCTTGTGGGTTAAGTTTTTAATTTAAATATATTCATAATTAAATATATCATATTATATATAATTTCTTAATCCCTATGGGTAAATTAAGAAAAATAATATGATATTTCATCCTAATTAATCATATTAACATAATGAAAATTCATGTGGGATAAAATTCATCATATTAATATAATTAATTATGATCAATGTCCATTTCTAAATATGATCCGGATGCTCTTAATATAAATTTTAATTAATTAAAGATGATGTGGTTATTCTCTAATTAATTAAATATATGGATCATTAGATATTTAATTTCATGCATAAAATATTCATAAAAATGCATGAAAGGACAAAATAGTAAATAAATGCACCAAGGGGTAGAACAATAAAATAATCCGACCAAGGATAGAACCGTAATAATGTGAAAAGAGAGGGGCAAAAGGGTAAAAAGGTGCCGTGGGCACGTTAGGCACATGCTCGGCACACGCCTACATCCGCGCAGGAGAGTGTCGAGCACGCGCCTGCATCCGTGCGGGAGCATGTCGAGCACTTGCCTGCAACAGCGGCTGGCACGTGGCCCACATGTGCCCGCAATTGCCCTGGCACGTGCGTCACACGCGCCTATAGTTGCAAGCGCCCCTGCGAGTTGCAAGCATGTGGCGCCCATGTGCCAGCCCTTGCGCACTTGTGGGACCACGCGCCTTCTTCCTTCTCGGGCACAAAACCTTTTCTTTCACCATTTTTCGCCGTTCCACCATGATTTCTCTGCCCGTTTCTTATTCCGGCAGCCCATCAAAGATAGAAATAAGTAATGGGTTTTGGAGAACATGCTGGCGCGACCATATAGATCCAAGTTTTGGCGAAAATGGCCAACAAATTGGCCTTGAATCAAACAAAATTTCCTTTAATGCAAACCCTTAACCACTATGACTTTCTCCGTTCGATTAGCCTCCAGCGAACACTGATATGTCGAAATAACTCATGGCTATTCTTCCTCATGGTGGTGCGACCGTACCGGTCCGAAGTCAAGCGGTGGGTCATCGGAATTTGCACAGAATCGGCGAGTTTCTTTGTTGGCCTCAAAATTCCAAATTACCGTTCATCTTCAAAAGGCCCGAAAAATACACCAAAAAATTGACAAAAATAAGGCAGAGGCACTAAACATGCTTCGATACCAAATGTTAGAAGTAAAAATCAAATGCGGAAAACATGATCGATTATAGACAAATATCCAACTATTGTTTTTTTTTTTTTTTTTTTTTTTATAACTGAGGACTCTGCCTTGACCCGCCGCACCTGATGGCGCCGTCGGGCCTAACTCCTATACCTCGAGGGAGACTAGCACGGACCCCAACACCATGACCCCCCCACTTACAACGCTTTAGCAACTGCGAGTTTTAAACCCTCGATATCGATGAATGAGAGACTCTAATCCAGCACAACTGCCCACGGTTGGGTCCTCTAGCTATTGTTTGTATTCACGTTCGTCAGAAAATCTCGAAAATTTAGCAAAATATTGGGCACACTCTACTAACCCAATTCCCTTGCGTATTGATGGTGTATTCCAAAATTGAGAGGGTTTGCGTTAGATCTTGTGATTACCCATTAGAAATGAACGATCGTTCCTTTTATATACCGTCTCCCATCAAGACGGTTACAAAATGAGCGGTTCTCACCAAAAGGTATGAAACGTGGAAAAATTACATGTGGAATAACTGCCATTTTAAAAAGAAAATGTGGGTCCGAAAATGTGGGATCACACAATATAAATAACACGATCCACAAATTCCTGATCACATGTCCAAACGACGAGGTCATGGAACAGCGATTGAGATTGATATTTCCTTCAACCGGAAAAGTAAGAAATGTAGAAAAGGTCCAAAAAGAAAATGGTTTGCAAGAGTTGGATCTAACACGTTATATTCTATGCTACGTAAAGACACGTGAAGAAAGGCAACATGGGCCCAAAAGAAGAGATTGAACATGGCCTGTGCCTTCCAGGTGAGATAGGGCCTTTCAATAATTCAATTGGCGTGTTGACTCTGACCTTTGCCTTCAAATCATTTCTCTAATAGTTAAATTCTGAAACATTAAAGATCATATCATTCAAACAAGGGGAAATATGGATTTTGGATTTTATAGTTGATGATTTTACCAAACTTTTTTTTTTGGGGGTGACAATGTTAATTGAAAATATACTAATACCAAAAAATTGAGAGAACTACACCAAAAATGCATTAACTTATGTACGATGCTCACTTTAATGTCTCAACTTTTCACTGGTTCACTAAGTGTCAAAATTGAAGAAAAACGATTACTTAAGTGTCTTCGGCAAAAAATTCCGGTTAAAAAAATTACGTGGCTGTTATAACAAAAAATGTTATATGATGTGACAGCTTTTAGCATTGAAGTGGTTACTTTTTCATTAAGATTGGTACTAAAATGATTACTTTTTAATAACAATTGGCACTGAAATGATAATTTTTTTACAATAACTGGCATTGAAATGAGCACTTCTTAACTTACTACTAACGTTGTTTAGGGGTTTTTTGGCACTGGAGTAATTACTTTTTTATTAATATTAGCACTAAAGTGATCACTTTTAACAATAATTGACACTGAAGTGATCGTTTTTTTTAACACCGGTACTAAAGTGATCACTTTTTTAACTTGCTGCATGACGTCGTTCAGAGATTTTGCGCACACTTTACTAGGATTGAGAAATTATTAAAAGATTGCTACATCATATTTCCGGTGACTTGAGTTGGTACTTAAGTGATTTTTTTTTTTAAAGTGACAATAAAGTGAGTCAACGAAAAGTTGTGGTACTAAAGTAAACGCCGTAAGTTAAGGTACTTCTGGTGTAATTCTCTCCCAAATAATCACTAGATGTGTCACCTTGCACTGACAATGGATGTTTGTATGCAACTTTTTAAAACACCAGTGCCTTACTAAGTTTTTTTTTTTTTTTTTTAAATCTTACGTACATGTTGTTCCACAGAATTGCGGCGGAAAATATAACGGAGGGTCAATAGCCTTAACAAAACGAAAGTTTATGAGGTAATTGCGTGACAGCTGAAAGTTTAGGAACCGACATATACTATCCTCCAAATTGTGAAGAGTTTGTGTAATTTCGCCTTCCCCGAGAAGAAGTGATTATTGACTTGGTTGTTGGATGGTCCAGTTTTTACTGTAAATGCGTGAGTTGTACTTTGTCCATTTCAACGCATATGCCTAGAAAGAACCAAAGGATGGCTCTCCCCAAATAACCTAAACAACCTGCCATGGCCTCATCTCAAAAACAACCCTCGTTGTTGTTCCTCACTTATGTCCTTCTCATGCTCATGCAAGAAATGCCTTGTCTTGCTTCATCTGGAGCTAGTAGCCAAATCAGAGATGAGGGACTGGAGGCACTCCTAAAAGCCAGGGTAGATAACTTTCATACTATTCAGCTGCATATGCAGGATACCAAATGCGGCTTAAAATGCTTTACACAGTTTCATGAAGAACTACAAAAAAAAAAAACAGTCGGCACCACGTAGCTTAAATCAGAAGTCCCACAGAATATCATCAGGAAACTCAATCTCACACCACCATGATTTGGCAGTACAATCGCGCGGACAATGCAATTGTTGGGCAGATTAGTCTAACACCCATGGCAGTCAATCACTTGGTTCTGCAATTATACGATACTGATGCATTCCTAGTTAGCTTTTGTATATCTCGTGTATATATATATATAATGGGGTGGATCGAAGAGAGATTCTGACAAGGGGAGTTTATAATGGTACAAAACACAAGGTGTCTAAATGATTTGCCCATTCTTTTCATATCATTTTTATAGTTTTCCTGGCTGCCGATTGCACAACATGATTGCTATATACAACGTATAAGAACTTAGTGTATCAGAAAGTGGGATAGATTAAAGCAATTTGGTCAAAGAGAATTTCCTGTCTATTTAGAGTTTCCGGGGAAAAAAAGCACTGATTGAATTTCCTATTAATAAGTAAGTCACATATTTTATAACTTGTGTGTGCGTGCGCGTGCATTTATTTTCCTGCTTTATTTCCCTTTCAAAGTTCCAGCACTCTCCCAGAGATAAACCATCTTGACTAGCTCCAAAGCTCTTTAGCGTGCCGTGTTTCACGAATGAAAAGAATATTCTCTGATAAATTACGGCATGCCACTTCTTCACAGAGGTATACCTGCTCGACTTTTCCTCCATCGACGTCAAGTTACAAATGACCAACAAGTCATGGAAAATTCGCAAAAGAAGTCATGATGTGACTTGTCTGGACTGCTAAGTACATTTTCCTTAGTTGTCGACTCTTAATTCGATAAGTACAATTACGTGATGAGAACGAGAGGGAAGTAAGACTGAGTTATTTTGAGGTCGACTTGATTATCCTCCACGCCAAAACCGATAAGTGTTTGCTTCTTCCCTAATTTCACGCTTTACCTTTCTTTAGTGGACGCGGGTAGGCTACCATTGTTTCGATTACATTTTCTAGTATGTTCGAAGAACTTGAGTTTATTAGATATTGCCTAAATGTACACAACACCAACCGGAGATTGGTCAAAGAGAATTTTCTCTTCATTAGATTGCGGAAAGAAGGGCCGTAAATTTAAGTTCCGTGTAAATAAGTAAGTTGAATAGATAGTATTTTGTCCTTCTCATTTTTTTCCTACTTCCTTTCTTTCTTTCCCTTCAAAGTTCATGCACTGCCCCAATACCAGACATTTCCTCCATTGACGTCAAGTTGCGAACGACCAACAAGTCTATGCAAGTTCGCAAAACAAGTCGTGATGTGACTACTCTGGACTATTAAGCGTATTCTCCTTCGCCGTGGATCGTGGGTTTGCTAAGTCCAATTACGTAAACGAGGGGGAAGGAACACTGAGATATTTTGAGGGGAGATTAGATTAACCTCCACGCGAAAACCAACAAGAAAACCTCTAGTTTCTTCTTCCTAATTTCACGCTTCACCTTTCAATTCCCACGTTAAAGTCCAACTGTCCAAACGCAAATTCTGCAACCTTGAGAAAACGGAAATTTGAAATTTTCTCTCAATCACTAGCCAGGCACGTAAGACTTAGTGCGTTTGGTAACGTTTTTGTTTAAAAATTGTTCCAGGGAATAGAACTAAAAAAAAAAAACTATTTCTGTTCCGGGGAACAATTTGTGAACAGAAGAATGCGTTTGGTAAATTTGTTCCTGAAATAGAAAAAGAACAAAAATACGTTTGGCAAACTTGTATAATTTTTTGTTTTTTGTTTTTTAATTTTTTAATATTTTTAATATTTTTTCCTTTTTATTTTTTATTTTTCTTCCTTTTGGCCAATCGCCGGCCGTGGCCTCGCCCGGCCACCGGCGAGGCTCGGCGTTCTTTGGGCCATCGCCCGTCGCGACGCCGCCGACTGGCGATGGCTCGGCGACGCCGAGCCTCGTTGGTGGTCGGGCGAGCTCGACTCGCCGGGCCACCGCTAGGTTGGCGTCGCTTGGCAATGGCTAGGTGAGCTCAGCCTCGCCAGATCTGAGTGAGCTCGAGCTCACCTAGCCAAGGCAAAGCCGAGCCTCGCTAGGGGCCGACGACGCTCTAGCAAAGTCGCCGGTCCTCGACGGCTGGTCGCCAGCCATGGCCGAGGCCGGAGACCAGCCAAAGAAAAAAGAAGAAGAAAAGAAAGAGAAGAAAAAAAATAGGAGAGAGAAAAATTATTTCTCAAAAGTATTCTAGGAACAAGAAACAAGAAAAACTTGTTTTTTTTTTTTGTACCAAATTTGTTCGGGAACAAAAAATTAGATTTGGAACAAAAACACAAATAAACGCGTTTTTGTTCTTTTTTTATTCACTAGAACAAAAAACCAGAAATTGTATTCATGACTAGAAAAAAGGAACACAAACAAACAGGGCCTTAGCCCAATCCACGTGGGGGTATTTCGAAGACCAAACCAGGCGGTGACCATTTATAGATGCGAATGTTATCTTTTAAGTCAATTCGACACGGGGCATTGCTGACTTGATGATCCCAATTTTCTTCTTTAAGTACTTGTCGGTTGTACTCATGCTCATGCAAGAAACAAAGAAAAGCCTATCCCAAATAACCTAAACAACCCGGCATGGCTAAATCTCAGAAACAACCCCGCATGTTGTTCCTCGCTTGTGCCCTCCTCATGCTCACGCAAGAAATGCCTTGTCTTGCTTCGTCTCGAAGCTCTTCTTTGGTGGCCCTTGCCGATGCTAGTAACCAAACGGTAAATGAGGAAGTGGAGGCACTCCTAACATGGAAGGCTACGCTAGACAGCGAAGGTCGCTACGCACTGTCTTCCTGGAATGGTAGCAACCCTTGTTCGTGGCATGGAATCGATTGCGATCCTCTCGGCAGCATCACAAGCTTGAACCTTTCGAATTCTGCCATACGTGGTACGCTTCGTCATCTCAATTTCTCCCGGTTACCCAACTTAGTCGCTCTAAAGCTTGCCAACAACTCGTTCTCCGGAAACATCCCTCCAAGCATGGCTAATCTTGCCAAGCTTGCTCATCTGGACTTGTCTCGAAATAACCTCTCGGGAAACATTCCAACTCTACTCGGATCATTGCGATCTTTACAAGTTCTCGAGTTTTCACGTAATAAGCTTTCTGGTCCTATCCCTCAAGAAATTGGAAACCTTACATCTCTCTTGACGCTCACTCTCTCCGAGAATAACTTCAGTGGCTCTATACCTGATTCAATAGGAAAGTTGGGAAATTTGGCCATCTTACTCCTCGATGAGAATAATATCTCTGGCTCTATTCCTTCCAGTATAGGAAACTTAAGCAAGCTCACTCAGCTAAGTCTACGTGTGAATAATCTGGTGGGCTTTCTTCCCACTGGGGTAAATAATCTCACATTCCTCGCACTCCTACGGTTATCTGATAACGACTTTGTTGGCCAATTGCCACAACAGATATGCGGTAGCCAAACCCTTGTAAATTTTAGTGCTTCTAACAACCACTTCACTGGAGCTATCCCAAGAACCTTGAAAAATTGTTCAAGTTTATGTAGACTTAGGCTCCAAAGCAACTTGCTCAAGGGAAACCTAACCGATGCTCTAGGTGTGTACCCTAACTTGGATTATCTTGAGTTGAGCAACAATGAATTTTACGGTGTGCTCCCACCAACATTGGTTGAATGTAGAAATTTAAAGAGCTTGATAATCTCCAACAATAAAATCTCCGGAACCATACCGCCTCAACTCGGAAACATGAATCAATTGCACAAACTTGTCCTCTCTTCGAATGATATTGTTGGGGAAATTCCTAAAGACCTAGGAAAATTGAAGTTGCTACTAGAGCTTTCATTGGGCTGCAACCATCTTGAAGGCCACATCCCTCAAGAACTTGGAGGGTTGCCTAGTCTACAGAAACTTGAAATTGCAAGAAATAACTTGAGTGGCTCAATTCGTACAGAACTTGGGGAGTGCTCCAACCTTCAGTTCTTGAATTTAAGCGGGAACAATCTTGAAAACGGCATTCCTGTGGAGATCGGCGATCTTCGGTCTCTTCAAATTCTCGATTTAAGTCAAAATTTGCTTACGGGAGTAATACCTAGACAACTTCAACAACTGTATAGATTGGAAATACTCAATCTCTCACACAATCAGCTTTCAGGTTTAATTGAATCGACCTTTAGTGATATGGTAAGTTTGACATCCATCGACATATCATATAATGAGTTAGAGGGTCCTTTACCAAACATTCTTGCCTTTCGTAATGCTACAATTGAAGTTGTGAGAGGAAACAAAGGCTTGTGTGGAGTTATTGCTAGTCTCAACCCTTGTACAGCAACAACGTTCAAAGGCGAGAACAAAAACAAAAAGTTGCTGCTAATTTTGATTCCTACTTTAGGTTGCCTATTTTCGTTGCTTCTTGTTGTGGGAATTTTAAATATAGTATGCCGAAGATTAAGGAAAATAGAGACTAGTTGGAACAATGGACGCAATGGAAACTTGTGGGCAATATTAAGCTTCGATGGAAATGCAATCTATAAGAGCATTATTGAAGCCACGGAGGAGTTTGATGCCAAATATTGCATCGGCATGGGAGGACATGGGAGTGTTTACAAGGCCCAGTTGCAAACAGGTGAGACTTTTGCAGTAAAGAAATTTAAGGAAGTAGAGGAAGTCAAAATCGCTAGTCAAAAAGCATTTGAAAGGGAGATTCATGCTCTGATTGAAGCTCGGCATCGGAATATTATCAAGCTCTATGGCTTTTGCTCGAGCTCTCGACATTCATTTTTGGTGTACGAGTTCTTGGAATCAGGCAACTTGAAGGATGTATTGAACGACGAAAAGAGAATAACAACATTTGATTGGAACAAGAGAGTGAATGTCATTAAAGGTGTAGCTTATGCTCTGTCTTACATGCACCATGAATGCTCTCCTCCTATAGTTCATCGAGACGTGTCGAGCAAGAACATTTTAATGGATGAAGAATATGAAGCTCACGTCTCTGATTTTGGCACAGCTAAGGTTCTACATCCCTACTCATCCAATTGGACTTCCTTTGATGGCACTTTTGGATATGCAGCTCCAGGTAAGTTGGTTTCTTCAATAAAAACATTCAATTAAATTGCCTTACTAAGATTTTGGCCCAAAAAAGATCGAATTAATAAGAAATAGAAAAAAAAATGTCGTTTTCCCTCTACAGAGCTCGCATACACAATGGAGGTGAAGGAGAAATGTGATGTTTATAGTTTTGGAGTGGTGACGTTGGAAGTAATCATGGGTAGACATCCAGGCGATCTCATATCGTCTCTCGCTTCCTCAGCTTCTTCATCATCAAGCAATTCAACAAGTTCATGTTGGCTCCTGAAACAAGCTCTAGATCAAAGAATTCCATACCCAGATGGTGACACACTAGGTCAAGTGGCTTTCATTGTAATGATGGCATTTACCTGCTTGAGTGCAAAACCGGAGCATCGTCCAAGCATGCAACGAGTGTCTCAAGAGATATCAGCATGTAGGTCGATCATGATAGGCCCGTGGGAAGACATAAAATTGAAAGAGCTAGTTGATCCCCGATGCTTCCCTTATTGATAGTTTGGTCTTTCTATAGCAGCTTGTGTAAGTAGTTCTCTCTCTTATTTCTCTTCCAAAGATGATATGCACTGTATCACTTATTTTCCCAATGATTAATTAACTACCTGAAAACAACTGCATATTTGCATTTTGTAATTTTAAACCAGATAAAATGGATCGTTGCAGCTTCACCCGACCCTTAAGATTGGCTTAAGAGATGCCAAGGTCATGATATGGCATGTCAAATTATTATAGTATTCCGAATCATTTGGCATGTGATTAACTAGAGTTCAATGCCTATGATGTTTCTTCAATGGATTCGGGGATCTGCAAGCTTTCATTAGTAATGTATGCTCATGCCAGATTCAAAGCGATCATTACAAGGATGTTTCGATCATTAGACTCGAGTTCACGCGACCCTTTGCACAACTTCGAAGAGCCGATATTTCCAAATCAGTGCTTCCCATGAGGTACTTGACGGGACGAAGCATAAAAACGCAGAACCTAACATAGCCGTAAGAGTGTTAAAAATGACATCTGGCCTGTACGCTAGACAAAGCTCAAATCAGCAATCAGAAGTTCCATGATTTCAGCAAGGCTAAAAAAAAGGATGTCCTGTACAATTCCGTCTAGAGTGATCTCTAGAGAATACATCTAACAAAGTGTTGACCGCCAACTCCTCGTTGTCCAGAGATTTTGTATTAGATGTAAACCAAGAAGATACAAATCAATGCAAATACGATGACGTGGATGACATTGTTGGAGCCACAGTGGACGATGCTCTTGTCTCCGGGCATTGTTCTTCCTCCTGCTCAATCTTTGATCGGAGTCGATTGCTGACATCAAATAACTTGAGCAAGGAAACGAAAAGCCTTTTTTAATATCTCTAAACCAGTAACAATCAATCAAGTATGACACTGCATTCTGACATGATAATTTATAAGAACGGCTACAGGCTACACAACTGACAATGAAGCTTCATCGATAACACCAATCAGTGAGAACAGATGACAATGGCATAATAGCTAGGCGACTGCTGGTACCTCAAGCGGAAGCTCGAATCAAGATTCATGACGCTATTCTCCAAAATCCTTTTCATACTTCTTTAGTTGTTCATTATTTAACAGGTTGCGTTGTCAAGCCCAGGGTGAGGGGTTCTCAGGCAATAGCATGTATTATAGGGTGCATATAGTTTACTCCATTCCATTGTCCAGTTAACAAGTTTCTCGATGCAGAAGCATTGAACGGATATATGACAACAGCGGCTGAAGGGAAAGAGCAGATCTTAATGACAAAATTATGACCTTCAACGTCAGAAAACTATTGACAATGAAGACAATGAGCTTCAGCAGCCACCTCACTAGACATGGAATTCACCGTCAACTGAAATCGTATCAGAAAATTTCACTTGTTGAAAAGTGAGAAGATGACCTGGTTTTCAATTTTTTTAATTTATTGGATAGGTTATAGTTAGCCTAACCATCCTTTTGAGGTCGGTCTTCAAGGTTATCTTATCCAGGACTTGCGATGGCCTCAAATGCAGGGGAGGATGACTTTTATACTAATCAGCTGCATATGCAGGTTACCAAATGCAACTCAAAATGGTTTACACATCGCAAGAAGAAAAAACAATAGGCAACAAGCAGCTTAAAATTAGAAGTCCCACAGTTTTTCCATAGGAAACTCAATCCCACACCACCGTGTTTTGGTAGTAGAATGATGTGGACACTCCACTGGTTGCGACAGATTAGTCTAACGCTGGTGATAGTCACTCACTTCTGCCAAATAGACATATTGATGCATTCCTAGTTAACTTCTGTATATTTGAATTCTTTTATGGAAAAAAATGCACGGTAAACACGATTGTACTTTCTTAATAGGGTGTATCAAAGAGATTCTGAGATGGGGAGTAGATCATCTGTCAAAACACAAGGTGTCTGAATGACATGCCCATCTTTCATATCAATCTCTTAACTTTCCCAATTCTTATTTGTTTAATGCCAACATAACCTTTTCTGGGCTGCCAATTACACAGTATAGTTGCTCTGTACTCCCAGGAGGTTACACCATTATAATTAACAGTATCCTCCACCTGTTTCCTTTCCTGACTATATAAGAACTGAAGTACACAGAAGAGACAACATTATTCTGCAATTTGTCCTGCTAATTAAGATTTCTCAAAAAAATAAAAATAGCCCAACAGAAAGTTTTCAAGCAAGGAACGGTAAGTGCAAAAGAATATGAACTTTATTAAGTAATTTCTGTACACAATATACCCTTAAAAAAAATAAGGGAGTTCAGGGGGCAAAAGAATGGCTTTGATGAACTCGTAATTGAGCAACTGTGATCACCTCCCAAGAAAAAAGATGATCTCCTCTATTAAAGTAACTCAACCTAAGAGCATAATCCGGGGGAATCCTCCAACACAACTAGTTTCAATCTGAGCTATCATCTGAGCCAATCTGACTGCAAATTCCATATATGAGCAGGAGCATGAGGATCCAGAGGACCGGAGGCATCTTGAGCATAAACACAAGAAATTGTGCCCAGCTGTATTTTCAACCAGCACATAGCTGCTGATAAAGACTGTTATCCATTTCAGGATCTCCATCATAATCAGGAGTAGCAACAATTAACTATTTAAAAAGTTGTATTAAATGAACATTCCCTTTTTCTGATAGAAAATTATAAACACGAAGAATGGACGGCATACATGTGCAATCCAAATGCACAAGTCCAAACCACATGAGGTGTCAATGTAACAATATTACCTTCTAGAAACACAAACGCTAAATAACAGACTGCGAAAAACCGAAACAGGTCTGCCTATGTCAGGAAAGTCATTAGACAGTCTATACCATGTACCAACATCATCTCAACCATTCATGATGTAGGTCTCACTATTGGAACCACCAGATCAACGATTTAGATGGATTTGGTCTACGCAGTGTAGATATATGATGACGTCAGACACTCCGGCTTTGTTTGGGAGAGAAGATGGGGAAGAAAATGAAGGTGGGTATATCAAATCCTGGAAGAATTTGAATCTTCTGTGAGAAGGTTTTGTAGGCAAAATTTATGATGTTCACCACCCACCCTATATTTTCTCCCCTCTCTATACCACAGAAAGCATCAGGTAGACCTGTTAGAATATTAAGATATTTTTTGATATTGTCCAAGTGTAAGAAACCTTTTTAGATTGGTCTAAGTGGAAAACACGTTAAAGTAACCATCAGATGCATTCTAGATAGTTCCCGCTACACCCTGCCATCAATTTCAGAAACAGCATGATATTCTTGGTGGTTACTTCACCCTATTAATCCAGAGGTGTCCCAAATGCAAGAGAATCAGAGCCAAGTGCTGCCATCACCCCCGACTGCAATGGTCAGATGGCACTGCACCTGGCAGTGGCACAAAAATCATATTTCTATGTCCATTTAGGAAAACAACATAACCACGACTCCTCAGAGAATAATCTGCTGAGAAGCAAAGTAAAACCCAAACAAAAGGAAAGAATCAAACATGAACTAAAAGAATAATGATCAATTCTGATCATGACAACATATAATTTGGTTTCAAAGGTGATTGATCCACCCACTAATGACAAGAACCCATAAATATCATTAAGCATAAACTGTTGATATAACCATCACAAGAATCAGATAATAAAAATAAACATAAAGGACAAATGGATACATGCAAACTAGATGCCATCACAAAAAGAAGAAGAGGACATACCAATTTCCTTCTTTATCAAATTCTTCTAAAACTGCACGTTGTATTTCATTTCTCTTGCTGAAAAGTAACCAGTTATAGAAAGTAAATACATCGCATCAAATTTTGACAGCCAAACAACCAACGCCTAAGGTCTCGATAACGATCAAAAAACAATACTGGAAGTAAGTATTCCTGATCAATTCTCTCATTATCTTGGCTAATAAAATTGTCTCTGTCCAAGCTAACAAATGGCTAACGGAGATGAAGAGGCCTAACTGTTCCTTTTCTGGAAACAATCAAATATTGCATAACAAGAAAGGAACTCCTACTGAGAATGTGATACTTGTTGACATTTACCAAGATGGACCCCGACTTCAAAGGGAAGCTTGCTGTAGTCCAGTGACAAAGGATTTAGATTCATTCATTTTTTAGAATTGAAGTTAATGTAATACCATTACATGTGCAATGTGCCTCCATGAGAAGTAGTAACTCCATCTACAAATCATCCATAAATGCAACTCAAATGGACACTAGCCACAAATGCATATTGACCAGACCAATTATGCATAAGCAAGAACCAGGAAGAAGAGGAGGAGGAGGAGGAAACTCAATCAAACTCTGATGATTTTGAAAACAGACAAAAAACTAATAAATAACACAGCTGGGGAATTTAATCCAAAATCGCACATAGAGATCTTCAGGATCGACATGAATCTGGAATCCTGCAGCAATGATGTGTCTAAGAATAATTTTTGGCAGCAAAAAAGCTCCACACTTAATGCAAAATAGTTTATTATTTCTTGAAACCGTTTTGTCTTAGAACCACAAGCTGTCCAGGCTGCACCCCTTTGGTATCTGAGAAGGTATGTGCAAACAGACGTATGATTATTGTAAGCAAGGAAGAGAAGTCCATCCAATCACAGTGAAAGCAGGAGACAGAATTCATTTTCAGTGCCATACATTATTGACTGAAAAAATGTCACTATTTTCTATATGTGCAATGAAAAGGTGCGAACAGAAATCTAATGGCGATAGCATACTAAAGAATCTTTTTTGTAGTATTTGTACATTCTTTAGACATTTTCATTCTAACATTTTCCAATGCTTCTATAGTTACAGACAATAACTTCCATTCACAACAGTACTTTACTTAATGGAAAGGTAGTCAATATTGCACATGATATATAGTCTTGAAATAAAACCAACTAAAAAGAATTCCTACATTCTCATATAAGATAGTGAACTGTTTTCCTTCATAATTAGATGTGTAGCAACTCAATCTACCCCAAAGAACACCTTACAAGACAAGTGACAGACCCTCTTGTTCTTGGTGACTACTGATCTATATTTTATTGATTTTCCATAGCACGAGACAAGGACCCCAAAATGAATAACAAGAGGGGTAGATTCTTACACTGAATTACACAATGAAACCAGGGGTTAAAACAGTAAAACGCTTGGAACACTGATTTGCTACATTATTGCTGCTTTCAGATACAGGTTTTACTAATACTAATACTAATCTCAACCCTTCTACTCCACTCAAAAGGTCAAAGGCTGTCCGAAATTCATGTCCTTAATTGTGAATTATTAATTGAACACTCTCCAGTTAAACCTGCAAGGACAAATATGTCACCATGAGGCATGGACAGTTCTTACATTAACGTGTATTTTCCCTGATAAAGTTGGGACCTCAACTTTACCGCCAAGAATTGCCTGTAACAGAAGTAAACCCCAAAGGTCAAGGAACCAGGTTACAGATATTTATTGGAATAACAGGGAACTGATGCCAGCAAAAAAAAAAAAAAAACACACAGTAATGATGACATGAATAGAAAAGTCATGACAGATAGTGATGCACAAGTAAATAATAGTTCAGTACTATAATCATAAAGTTGAAAGAAAGTTGAACATGCTGTTGGGAAAAAAGCAATCAGGAAGAATGAAATCAGAGGCGTGAAAAGACACTGTCTTGAAGGAATTAATTGCCCCTCATGGTTGCCAATGGTTACTGGCAAAAATCCTCCAAGATACAACAAAATCTTGAATGAGAATACCATATAGCAATCCTAATATTTCTCTTATCTTTTGTAATTTCCTCTTTGCGGAATGATCATTATTATTTGCATCAGGATGGTACTTCTTTGCAAGCTGCATGGCATACAAGCCAAAAACCAAATCAAATATAGGATGCACGTAACAACTAAAGAGGTGCCATGGCACAAACAATTTATTGAAGAAGTTCAGTCAATTATATTAATCAAAGTGGCTGTGGCACTTGGATATTAGGAATATCCACTGTACTATGTAAACATAAAGGGAAGGAGTTGACTGAGAAGCAGCAGGAGACTGTTGATGTACTTCTCTTATTTTCTTTCTGGTTGAAACATGTATGATCAACAAGAATATGTGATCTACTTATTAACATCAGCCTGACCTCCACCGGGAAAAAAGTAACAAAGAACCGCTTACTGCTCTTTATATGTTAAGATGTTGGTGTTCAGTTCAGGCACGTTAACAAAGAACTGCTTATTATCATACCATTGTTACATTGACTTTTGGAAGTAAGAATAATAGTTGAACCTTTGTAGGAGATCTCAAATCATTCATCCAGACAACTCATTTGTTCTTTCCATGAACTCTTTCAAAATTTATAGTACATAATTCTTGCAGAATACTGAAATTCAGAGCTCTTAAAATTCATTTTCCGGGAAATTGCCTGAAAGAGTTTTAGCATTAAAGAACTTCTTCATACTTCACGAAAGTACTCCATGTCACAAGCTGTAATTGTAACTATTTATAGTCACTGGCAAGCCCAAAATCAATTTCTCAACAAAAAAATATTCTTAAGCTCGACTAATCAAATTATAGCATTAGCAGACCTGTGTTCTAACATTATATTTGCAATGATTGGCCATAACTCAGTGGAATAAATTTCAATTCTAAGGCATCTTATGTGCATAGAAGCAGATGAAGAACTAGCTCCACACATAACAAAGAAATGTAATACCTTGGAAACCCATCTCTTTTTGTCATTGTGTGAGCGCATCATTTGTTAAAATGGCGTGCATCATAACTTAAACTAGTGTACCAAAGAACAAGCATTCTCAATGCAAGGGTATGTGTTAGAATATTTAAATAACAAATCAAACTTTCATTTAAAAGCTTAAGTTTTTAGAACAGTTATCAGTGGACTCACAAATTCTCACATGATACTAGAACTAGGAGATCCTAAGGTCAAATTTTCGAGGCCCCTATTTGCCTCCTCAATCGAATATTTCCATGCTTTAAGCTAAGGCCAAAGTCCAACCTACCCACAATCTCATAATATGAATTGGTTAAAAACCACTGTGATTCCCATTAGTTTCCCTCGACTACATTTAGTACAAAAGATCTACCCACCACATGAAAAGCCTTCTTAATCTCATCGCGTCTGGCATCCTCCGAAACACCAAGAACATCGTAGTAGCTCCTTTTGGGGTAGCGATGAGAACCTGAAATTATACGAACAGACCAACACCTGAATTTCATGAATCACTTCAATCAAATGAATTAGCCGCTTAAACCAAAACGAAAGAGAGAAAAAAAAAAAACAAACAACAAGGGAAGTAAGAAAGACTGCTCCAAAGGTAGCAAATGACAGAAGCACACCTGTTGCATGAAGAAGCCGATACCTCCATGGCGACCTCAAGGTCTCACAATCAACAGGATTCTTCCCAGTTAGAAAAAAAAAAAAAAAAAAAAAAAAAAAACCTGCTACTGTACGAAGCTGATCGATGAAAAGCTTCAGCTACTTCCGTTCATGAGCTAAGCAATAACTACATCATCGCAGGGGAAGAAAAAGAGAGAAAGAAAGAAAAGCTTACTCCGGGGAAGCAAAACCGCCCTCTGCGAATCCGAAACCAAACCATTCGCAATCGAATTCGTCCGGCCAGTAACCGAAGACAGCAAGCGCCGCCGCCGGCACTGTACAACAACCGGAATTAGCGAACACAACCCAACCAAAAAAGAAGAACGACTGGACCCTCCTGAAATGCTCGATCGAATCCGCTCACCCATCGTAACTAGCTGAATCTGCCCGTAAGAAACGAAATCTTTTGGCAATAAGAGATTGGGGAAAAGGCGTAAAATTCAACCCCCCGTAACAGGGGCGATCGAAGACTGAAAGGAATACGATCGAAAGAGAGAGTAGGGAGCGCGATTCGGAGGTTTGGCTTGAACGTCAAGGCAAACAACAGAAGGTTTATCTCGGGTTTATCACGCAACGGTCGATTTAATACCGTCTCAGTTCGCCACAATTTTTCTAGTTCTTCTTTGTTTCCTTCAGAGTGTACTTATTTGAATAGAAGAATTTTCAGATTTGGTTTCCTAAGTTTAAAATTAGGAAAATGAATTTCCTTATCTGAAGAGAGAAAAATATTTTCCTAAAAAACGGTTTTTTAAAAAATATTTCTCTTTATCACGAAATTTTTCCGAAACCAAATATATATATATATATTTCCTTTTTTCACCTGGTCTCTCTTTTATTAGTGCCTTCAGGTCCATCCATGAACTAATAATACTCAATGGGCAACAGGTTCTTTTTTTTTTTATTTATTGAAGAAATGCAAACTTTTTTTTTGGGTCCTGGTAGGCTCTGATACCGATCTTCATCCGAGAGGTGTACTGTTCTATCCTCTACCCAAAATACAAGGTTTCTACACAGCATTCTAGGAAAAATCCAGCTACACGATGGTATGCAATGGCGAAGTAAAGAAAGGACGCATGTTGACCTCCTCTTAAATGAATCCATCTAGCTGGTGGAATTGGGACCTTTTGTTAGTCTCCTGTTCACACGACCCTTTGCACAACTCTGAAGAGCCGGTGTTTTAGAATCAATGCTTACCGAGAGGTACTTGATGTGATGAGACGAAAACAGAGAGAAAAAACGACCTGACTTAGCCGCAAGAGTGTCAAAAATGTCATCTGGCCAGCATAGCAGACACGGCTCAAACGAAGCAATCAGAAATTCCATGGTTTCAACAGGAAAAAAAGAGACGTCCTATGTATGCCTGTACAATTCCATCTAGAGTGATCTTTATTGAAATCTAGGGAATATGTCTAACGTAGCATCGAAGCAAAGCGCCAACTCCTCATCATCCAGAGATTTTGTTCCAGCAATAGACCAGAAAGAAACAAATCAATGCAAACATGATGATGTGGATGACATTGTTTGAGCCATATTGCACAATGCTCTTGTTCAGTCTCCTGACATTGTTCTTCACACCTGCTCGAGCTTTGGTCAGAGTCAATTGCTGTAAAGACATCAAATTGACTTCAGAAAACAACGGGCCATTTTACTGTCTCAAAACCAGTAAATGTTAATAATCTATGACTGCATTCTGACAATATAACATATAAGAGCTGCTACAGGCTACAGCTGACAATGAAGCTCCATGTAACGACATTAATCATTTAGAACAGATGGCAATGGCATGATAGCTAGGCAACTGCTGGTACCTCAAGCAGAAAGTGAATCAAGATTCATGATGCAACCTCGAAAAGCCATTTTTCTTATTTCTTCAGTTGTTCATTCTTTTGAGGGGTTGGGTTGTCAAGCCAAAGGTAACGGGGATTTTAGGCATTAGCATGTATTACATGGCACGTATAGTTTACTCACCTGAATTGTCCTGATGACAAGTTTCTAGAAGCAGAATCGGTGAACAGATATATGACATCAGCAGAGGGAGGGGAAGAGAGCAGATGCTAATAACAAAATTATGACCTTCAACCACAGAAAACTATCGACAGTGAAGACAATGACCTTCAGCAGCTACCTTGCTGTACATGGAATTCACCGTCAAGCATCAGGACATTTCACTTGTTGAATAGTGAGAAGGTGAACTGGATTTTATTTTTTAGTTTATTGGATCGGTAAGGGTTACTCTAACCATCCTTTTGAGGTTGGTCTTCAAGGTTATCTTATCCAATACATGCAATGCCCTCAAACGTCGGGGAGGATAACTTTTATATTATTCGGCTGCATACGCTGGTCACCAAATGCGGCTCATAATGTTTTACACAGTTGCATGAAGAATAAACATATAGGCAACAAGCAGCTTAAATTAGAAATCCCACAGATTTTCATCAGGAAACTTAATCTCACACCATCGTGTTTTGGCAGTCACTCCATTTGTTTGTGACGGATTAGTTGAACGCTAATGGCAATCACCCGGTTCTGCCAAATACACATATTGATACATTCCTAGTTAGCTTCTATATATTTGAACTTTTATAATAACAAACCAAGCGTGGTAAACATGATTTTACTTTCTTAATTGGGTGGATCTAAGAGTTTCGGACAAGGGGAGTCAATAGTCTTTCAAAACACAAGGCATCTGAATGATTTGCCCACTCATTTCATATCAATCTCATAGTTTTCCCAAATCCTGTTTGTTATTAATGCCATTTCCGGGCTGTTGGTAGCCTGAATGCACAGCATGGTTGCTGTATACTATAGCGCGATTACACGATTATGATTAAAAGTATCCGCCACCTGTTTCGTTTCCCCACTATATAAGAACTTAAGCACAATGAAGAGACAGCATCATTCAGCAATTTACCCTACTAATTATGATTTCTCAAAAAAGAACAAAAAGAAAAATAGCCGAACCTAAAGGTTTCAGGGAAGGAACAGTAAAAGATGGCTGTCCGTCCAAAGTAAAATATAACCCAGCTGACTGAGCTTATCATTCTGAAACTTCCCCTCTTTTTCGATCTCCTGGGCTGACTGCACAAAAGTAATGGCAGCTTTAATAGTAACTCTGAACATTCTTAAAATCTGCAATCTGAGTTTTTAAGAAAAAGTGACTTGATTGATCTCTCACAAGGGGATGACAAAACAGTCAAAAACAACGAAAGCGCAGATTCTATTCCCTGGTAACCTCCGGAGCTCGAATCTAAGCAATCTTTTCCCCAGTTTTTACCAACCGAATAGAGTGCGTAGAACTTGCTCATATGCTTAACCTATATGCTTGATTACCCAAAGAATATCGAGATCGCACCATGTTTTTCCAACAGAACCGCTAGCGCCATAGCCAAAAATCACGAATTCGATCATAGTAACACGGATACTGCAAATCGCAATGCATCCGGCCAGCTAGCAGTCGAATAATTGGTGGACTTGCCTGCGGAGATCACTGACGACCTCATGATCCAATCCACCGCCTACCGGATCGATCTACAACATGATTTCATCGGGCCGAGCCGCCGCTGCCGCTGCTCTCGGCATGAGCCCCTGGCTATCGAGACTGCAAAAACCAGACCAGAATCAGAATCCAATCCTGAATCAACAAAGAGGCTGCTCGAACATGTTCACAGAGACTGCAAGCACCGGAGCAGAACCGAGAGAGCATCACCCACTGGGATGGGAAGGGAACGGCTCCACCGTGGAGCAGGTGGCCTTCGCCGGAACTTCCCGCCATTAGAGCCTGAAAGCTTGAAGCTGACTCCGGGCGAGGATAAGGAAAAAAGAAAAAAAGAAAAAAAACGAGGATGGAACGAGCGGCCGCTGATGTTTCCGGATTCACGCGGATGTCGGTGAGGCTCACAGAGGGGACTGGGGATTCCGGTGAAGATCTTTTGTTGCGGACGCTGGAGCCTCTCTTTCTGTTATTCGAACGTTTCATCTTCGCGCGGCAAAGTGATGAGCGGAGGACGGATGAGGCGGGGGAGAAATGGGGCGTTTTTCCTGCGGACGTGGCGGATTGTGATAGGCTCTATGATTTCGGCCTCTTTCTTTTTATTTTGTCAGCTAACGATCGTTCAAAATTTCGAACCATAAATATATACCCGATAAAAAAAAAAAGGAAAGATAAATTAGACAAGAGTTTCTTTCAATTGGACTCTTCAATCTTCATTAACCCGTCTTATTTTTTAAAGTTTCTTTAAATGAATTAGATAGCGTACATTTTGAACGAAATATAAAATTATTAAATTTAGTTTCTTGAAAGTATATGTGAATAGCGAAAAATTTGAGGCAGCTTGAAAACTATGCATAAATAATTTAGTGCTACTACTTGGCGATCCCTCTCCGCAAGTGTGGTTGTTCAATCAAATTAGGGTATATATTCATGAGCCGATAGTTAAATTAGAACAAGGACACTAATCGATTGGTGTTTATTCACATTAAAATAAAAAATAAAATTGATATTTGTTTGAATCGAAGTTTTGTTAAAAAGATGACTCCTTAAATCCAACCTTTTTAGAAGTGGATTTTCTCATCTAGAACACACAACAAAACCATGACTTAATTGTGTGATCTATCCATCTTCATACTTAAGCCAAAACACACTTCTGTTAGACTTTATGTTTCTCGGTTAGCCATTATAAACTTTTCTTTCTTATTATAAAGCAAAAGGGGGAAAATGATATAGTTGAACAAAGAAAAATGATAGAAAGGTAGAACAAAGAAATCACTACCTATTTTATGTTAAGAAAGTGCACTTGGTAAAGTTACCCAACCGTCCTTATTGTATTCAACCTCATCCTTGCACTTCATATAAGAAACCGAGAATCTTTCTGTTCGTAAAATTTTAAATGCAAGTGAATGTGTCGAACAAGTAATATAATGAGAAGAAAAAGTATCAATCCACATAGATTGATGATTAATAAACTAATTAATTACTAAAAATAGATTAATTCTAAAATTTACCTAATAGATCAAAATAAAATTGAGAATAAATTAAAACTAAAAATCTCAAAAGTAAAATTTGGAGACTAAATGCAGTAAATTAATATGTTAGAGCATTCGATTTCATTATAAACACTAAATATGAATTTCAGATCGTTACACGCATAAGAACAATATGAATACTATTCTATCTCTAGGTATAGCAAACCTACTCAGTTTATTAATCAACTATATCTCTATGTGAATTTAAATAAACATAAGTCCATTAAAATTTATAAATATTCCCGACTTACAATGAGTTTTTTGGATTACCTTATTACTGAAAGCTACACAAATTATGTGGTATATATCTATCCACATTTAATTCATGGTTATATATTATAAGGATTAATTGCATATTATCACTTTTCAATCTTAAACATATATATCAAATCGTTCAAGTGGTGACCAGTCACTTTTAAGCACAATAATATATAACTCACATGAATGAAATCACTTGCATGCATAAAAATCATAAAATTCACATCATCATGATCAAGCTATATCGTAGCCCTAACAAAAGAAAATTAGAACATAGTAAATGAATAAATGAAAAATAAAATAAATTAAACTAAACATCTTAAATTAAAGAACAAGAATTCTGTCATCACTTTTGTCTTCTTTTCCAAATGCTTTAAAAACTCTCAAAACAATGAAAAATGATCTAAAAATAAAAACCTAGTTATCCCCTCATACTCTCAATTTTCTCCTATTTATAGGATACATCCAAGACCCTTATCCCCAAACAATTACTTATTTTTTGCATAAAATTAGGGAGTGAATTAGAGAATCTATAATTTGATATCCATCTTCCAATGCTTTGTAATTTGAGTTCCTAATTTTTGCCATTCTTTTTCTTATCTTCTCCATATCTCATTATACTACATAAATAAGGAAAATTCAAATAATTAGAAGGAAATTCAAATATTTCTCTCATGGATATTACATTATTTGTTGCCTAAAATAAGTAAAATAACTCTATTTTTATAGAGTTATCAAACTCCGGAACTTAATATTTTGCTAGTCCTCAAGCAAAAGCAAGATAATATATACTCAAGCTAAAACTCTCCTCCTTGACATATTTCCATAATTGCTCGAATTCACAATTCAAATGAAAACACAAATTTCATCCAAACATTGAAATTGGTTCATCAGTTAAGACCAATTTTAACAATATGATCCAAGTGTATGTGTGTGAGTCCTCATCTTTTCGAATTATATGTAATCTAGATAAGTTCACATTGGTATGCAACCTCTCAAAAATTCTCTATAATAATGACCAAATTTTATAGGTTTGCTTTTCATTCCTCTCTCCACTAATGTAAACTAATTATCCAACTAAAAGTCAATATGACTTTTCTCATTTTGTAATGTAAGGCTGGGCTAAACATAAGATGATGGTAATTTTAAACTCGAATCACCCATCAACATGTTGATTTCTAGGACCTAATTAGAGCCAATGTCCCTGTATCCAATTTCACCCTTCAAGATAATCTTTCTGCCACCACATATTATCATTCCTTTTTTTTTTTTTCCTTTTTTTATTCATTGCTTTATAATGGAGTTTCTCCCAAAGTTCCTCCTAATATAACATGAAAAATTCCAACCCATTGAGTATCCAAAATGCTCACTCAATTGAAAGTTAGATAGGGAATCATAAAAGCAATATATATTTATTGTGAAGAGATAATTGTTTTCTAATTCTCAAAATAAAATAGGGTTACAAATATATATATGCTCATATGTGCATAGCCCTACTCATAACTAAGTTACTATTTTACCATTATTACTCACAATATTTCTCAACACTCCCCCTCAAGTTGGGATATAGATATCAAATAATCCCAACTTGTTACATAAGACGCTCACTCTATTCCCTCGTAGAGATTTCGTAAAAATGTCTGCGAGTTGATCCTCCGACTTTGTGTGTTAAAGAACAACCTCATCTTTCTGAACTTTTTATCGCACAAAATGACAATCAACCTCAATGTGCTTAGTTCTCTCGTGGAAAACTTGATTAGATGCAATATGAATAGAGGATTGATTATCACAATACAACACTGATGGATTTGACGGTGACATTCCAATCTATGATAGTAACATTCTCAACCATAATAATTCACTTGTCACATGTGCCATAGCACGATATTTAGCTTCAGCGCTTGATTGGGAAACTACATGCTGTTTCTTGCTTTTCCATGCAACTAAATTACCCCCAAGAAACACACAATAGCCTGAAGTAGATCTCCTATCCACAGGATATCTAGCCCAATCAGCATCAGAAAAGCCTGTAGTGTTTAGATGGCCATAATTCTTGAATTGTAGTCCTTTACCTGGCGCTCCCTTCAAATATTTGACTATTCGAAGTATAGCATCCCAATGAGTGGTACGAGGAGAACTTGTGAATTGACTTACTACATTAACCGCAGAGGATATATTAGGTCTTGTGATAGTAAGATAGTTTAACTTACCAACTAATCTTCGATACTTTGTTGGATCATGTAGTAATTCTCCATGTTCTGCATCAAGTTTCATATTATGATCCATAGGGGTATCAAGGGTGCGTTTGGTAACATTTCTGTTTAAAAATTGTTCATAGGAACAGAAATAGAAAAAAGTATTTCTGTTTTGGGAACAATTTTTGAACAGAAAAACACGTTTGGTAAACTGTTTCAGAAATATAAAAAGAATAGAAACAAGTTTGGTAAATTTGTATAATTTTTTTATTTCTTTTAATTTTTTAATATTTTTATTTTATTTTTTCTATTTTTCTTATTATTATTTTTTTCTTTTTTCTTTTTCCTTTTTTCTTTTTTCTTCTTTTGGCCGGTCGATGGCCTCGACCATGGCCGGCGACCGGCCGACAAGCCCCGGCCGCCTCGCCCGGCCACGGCGAGGCTCGCCGGCCCCGGCGACACCGAGCCTCGCCGCCGGCCGGGCGAGCTCGGCCTCGCCCGATCCGGGCGAGCTCGAGCTCGCCCGGCCCGAGGCGAGGCCGACCTCGCGCCGGGCCGAGCGAGCTCGAGCTTGCCCAAATCCGGCGAGGCCGAGCTCGCCCGGCGGCGGCGAGGCTCGGCGTTGCCGGGCCACCGCCGGCGACGCCGAGCCTCACCGGCCGCCGGGCGAGCTCGGCCTCGCCGGATCCGGGGTGAGCTCGCCCGGCCGAGGCGAGGCCGAGCCTCGCCCCACGACGGTGAGGCTCGGCCTCGCCGGGGCCGGCGAGCCTCGCCGTGGCGGGCGAGGCCGCCGGCCCTCGTCGACCGGTCGCCGGCCATGGCCGAGGCCGCCGGCCCTCGTCGGCCGGTCACCGGCCATGGCCGAGGCCGGGCCGCGACCATGGCCAAAAGAAAAAGAAAGAAAAAAAAAGAAAGAAAAAAAGAAGAAGAAAAAAGAGAGGAGAGAGAGAAGTTGTTCCAAAAAGTTGTTCCGAAACAAGAAACAATTTTTTTTGTTTCTTGTTTTCGTTCCAAATGTGTTTCGGGAACAAAAAACACTTTTGGAACAAAAACGCAACCAAACGCGTTTGTTCCTTTTTGTTCCCAGGGAACAAAAAAAACAGAAAAAGTGTTTAAAAACAAAAAAAAGAAACGAAAACAAACGGGCCCCAACTGGCTTTACTCCAAGAAATCCGACCTCGCCAAGGATGTCCAGTGCATACTTTCGTTGCGATAAAATGATACCAGCATGTGAATAGGATACTTCAATACCAAGAAAATATTGAAGACGTCCCAAATCTTTAGTACTGAATTCTTTATGCAGAAATTGCTTAAATTTTTGAATACCTCCTAAATGACTGCCAGTAATGATGATATCATCCACATATACAACTAGAAGGTTACAACTAGTCGATGACATAGAGCTGAAAATTGAATGATCTACTTGACACCGCTTTAATCCAAATTTGATAACCGTATCACTAAATCTACCAAACCAAGCACGAGGAGATTGTTTAAGTCCATACAAAGCTTTGTGTAAACGACATACCACATTCTCCCCCTGAGCAATAAACCTAGGTGGTTGCTCCATGTAGACCTTCTCAGTCAGATTACCATGTGAAAAGGCATTTTTCACATCCAATTGATGAAAGATCCAGCCAAATTGTATAGTCAATGAAATAAATACACGGACGGAGGGAATTTTGGCCACGGGAGAGAAGGTGTCATTATAGTCGACACCATAAGTTTGAGTATACCCCTTTGCAACTAACCGTGCCTTCAATTGATCAAGAGTACCATCCGGGTGAACTTTAATGGTGAAAACCCAACGACAACCAACATGTTGCTTATCGGTAGGTAAGGAAGTAAGCTGCTAAGTTTTGTTCAAAATTAGTGCCTGCATTTTATCTTCCATGGCACGACGCCAACCCGAATGAGCAAGAGCTTTAGCAACATTGCGAGGCACAGAGATAGAAGACAACGACGAGACAAAGGTAGAGAATGTAGGAGATAAATGATCATATGCCAAAAAATTTGAAATAGGATGACGCGTACTAACACAATTAGAAAGACCAGAATAACAATCAATAGGACGACCAACACAAGAATGTGTACCTTTTCAAGAAGCAATGGGTGGATCAGGAACAAAGGCTGGCACTGCAACTGATGGGGGAATAGATGAATCAAGTGCTGATGAAGACTGTGCTGTCATAGTTGGAACTGTACTTCGTCGATAATAGGTGCAATCAGCAAACTGAAATTTTCTGGAGGTAGCTAGAGAGATGGAAGGCAATGGAAGCATTGGTAGGACACAATCATCACTATCACCATGTGTTTGTGGAACATTTGAGAAGAAAAATATGACTGATCTTCAAAGAACGTCACATCTGTAGACACGAACATACGACGACGAGTAGGATTGTAACATTTGTATCCCTTCTGAGTTCGAGAGTATCCCACAAAGACACATTTTTCAGCACAAGGATCCAATTTATCAAGACCTGGAGTAAGACTATGTACAAAACAAACACACCCAAAGACCCGGAGAGATAAGGAAAAGAGAGGACGATTTGGATGTAAAATTGAGAATGGTGTTTTCCCTTGAAGAACAGAAGTTCGAATCCTATTAATTAAATAACACGCCGTAAGAACAGCATGGCCCCAAAAATGTTTAGGTAGATGCATATGAAACATGAGGCAACAAGCAACATCAAGAAGATGACGATTTTTACGTTCAGCTACGCCATTTTGTTGTGGAGTGTATGAGCAGGATGTCTGATGAATAATACCATGAGATTCTAGAAAGGGCTGGAAACCAGAAGTTGTAGCAAGGTATTCTCTATCATTATCTGACCGTAAATGTTTGACAGAGATATTACATTGATTCAACACTTCGAAATAGAACAATTGAAAGCAATGAAAAATCTCTGTACGATCTTTTATTAAGAATAACCAAGTCATTTGAGAAAAATCATCCATGAATGTAACAAAATATCTGAATCCAGAGACATTAGACACATGACATGGACCCCATACATCTGAGTGAACCAACTCAAATGGACTAGACACACGACTTTGGATGTGGGAAGGAAAAGAAGCTCTATGATGTTTACCAAACTGACAAGCTTCATATTGAAAGGAACTCACAGACTTAGACTTAGGAAATAGATGTCGAAGTAGGTTTGGTGGTGGATGACCAACACGACAATGCATCCGATAAACATTAGTGGATGTTTGTTTCACAGCTGCGGCAGCTAACACCTTCTTATCAAGATAGTACAGGCCATTTGATTTATGTCCCCTACCAATCATCTGTCTAGTCCTCAGATCCTAAAAAACACAACGAGAAGAGGAAAAGGTCACAGAACAATTTAGTTCTTTGGTCGACGAGCTAACAGAAATCAAATTATAAGGAGATTTTGATAGGTGAAGGACAGATGACAAAGAAAGAGAGGGACTCAAATGAGCAACTCCCATACCAATAACCTGAGACTGTGAACCATTTGCTAATGTAACTAAATAAAATGAGGACTGACCTTAGGGTCCATGCTATTCCACAATAGGGTCCGAATCATCGCATCTCCTGCAATCCAATCGGCAGCTTTACTCTTGTCAGACGGTATTATAAATGTGAGATAGTGCAGTTGTCTGGTGGCAGTAAGATAGACCTCGACCGCTTTAGACTAGGATGGATAAGTAGTTCCATCTAACTTGACAGATGTTAATTGAAAATGACCAAAAGGAGATCCATAAGTTGATCCATTGGTCGCCATTAGTGAATAAAGAATGATTGAGCCCAAAAAATGAACTTCACAGTTGCCAATACTTAATTCCAATAATTCAATCAAATACACAATAATTCCAAACAAAAAGGTTTCAATTGAATCACCATATGAATCACCAAAGCACCAGTATACTTATTTTCAATATCTCCATTGATTCAATGCAACATCACTTTCGAGTGCGAAACAACAACTTTATCCTATGTAATAACCACTTCTAAAATTTTGTGCAGTACAAATAATAAAGTAGGTTACCATCCACCACAAGAAAATATCCCATCATTCGCTGTTTCTAGAAGCCTTTCCAGCACCCCACAGCTAGCACCAAAGTCAGCAACTCGTGTCAATCCAGTAAGAGCACCACTGACCTCATTACGATGCTAGACACCAAAAATCAGCAACTCTTGTCAATCCCAACAGCCACACCAAAGTCATCAGACAAGCATCCCAACGCAAGAGCAAATAAAAAAAGTTCACGAGCAAATTGGAACACAATCCAGTAAGAGCAGTCACGTCGACTTATTCCGCGAGGCGAACTGCGTGCAAGACTACTTCGGTCCCGGGAAATTCTGCGACCATCACTGTTGAGGGCTTTAGTGCCCTCGTCACAATCTACTTTTCCCCGTAATAAGGCAAATTCTAGTCCAAATCGGTGCAATACACGCACAGAAAAAGAGGAAGGATGCGGGGTTTAGAAAGCAAGCAAGAGAGGCTGAAATTTCAGAAAGACTGGAAAGAAACTGCCCTAGTAAGAACATAGCAAAACGAAAATAATGAGGGCAGCACATCAACAACAAGAAGATGACTTGGGGATCTCCTCAGCTGCTTCCGCATGATCGGAAACATTGGCATGCTTCAATTTCTCCAGATCGGATATTTGTCTATCCAGTAAGGCGTGAAGCCCTTTCATTTGGTGGGAGACGGATTCTTGAGCGACCTTGTAGTCGTTGTGGAGGATGTAGAGGCCGATGAACGATGAGAAAGTGGAGAAGAGGATACGATCAACCGAGGAGAAGAAAAAGAAGGCGAGCTAAGAACTCATCAAGGACTTGCATGACGGCAGTGGGGTCGGCATTGTGAGTCGCTGCACATAGGATTCGAACGATGACAACTGGGGTTGCCAATCGATGTCGTGGGTTGCTGGCTAGAGACGTGGCCTTTTCTGATGATGGATTAGTGTCGTCAGCCGGAGGCACAGCCTTTTCCGGTGACAGAACAGTGGTCTCCGATAATCTGGCTGCTAGGGTTTTTTTTTTTTTTTTTTAAGTGTGGCTCTGATACCATGTGGAGAGATAATTGTTTTCTAATTCTCAAAATAAAATAGGGTTACAAATATATATATGCTCGCTCTACTCATAACTAAGTTACTATTTTACCCTTATTACTCACAATATTTCTCAACATTTATGATACACCCCATTTTATTTCATGCTCAACCCTTTCTACCAAATTGCTATTAGGCTCAAATAAACTTTTATCCAAAAAAATCAACATGTTCATGGGGACGTGGGACAATGATATAATTTGATAAAAGTTAGGCTAAACATATATGGGTATCAATGAAAAATGGGATAATAATTAGGGCTCAATAGGGTGACTAGGAATAAATAACTAGGTTGGCTTGAAAGGCTCAATCGATCCAAAAATCGTCTAAATAATCTTCTCAATTATATGTAGCTTAGGATTTCGCCTCAAGAGAAAATAAAACAAATTCTAAGATTTGGGTGAGATCTAAGAAAATCACATAATGCACATAAATGTTCTCTGTATTTACACATAATTCAAAAATTAAGGACTTTTAGTGCTCAGTAAGTGAATCAACATAATCAGAATCAATATTAACTCATGCATCAGTTTCAAGTTTGAATAAAATCTAAGTTTTCCTAAGAATCGCAAAAATTCACCACAAGGAAGGAATGCAATCATAAAAAAAAAAAAAAATCAGATTTAGCAAAAAATTTTGTCCCCCCAAACTTGCATGAAGCAGTGTCCTCAATACAAAAAAGAGAAATAAGAACAACAAAACTCCCTTGGTTATATGATGTATTCTTGGATGACCTTGATGATTAAACTCCTGAAAGATAATCCCATAAAAAAATATTAATGGGATAAAGCAGAGAAAAATTAATCTTTTTTTATGCGAAAAGCAAACTTAAAAAATAAATGAAGAAACATAATTAAAATGCTTGGGTTGCCTCCCAAGAAGCACTTATTTCATAGTTTTCAGCCAAACTATCTCAGATGTCGCTATTTTAGAGGATGAAGTTCAGTGGTGGTTTTCTCCTTGTGGTAACCACCTTCAAAGTAGTGCTTCAAACATTGACCATTCACCTTAAATGCGTCCTCAGTGTCATGCGCAACTTCAACCGTTCCATATGAGAATACATGTGTGACGGTCAAAGGACCAGACCATCGAGACCATAACTTTCTTAGAAGAAGTTTAAGACGAAAATTATAAAATAAAACTTTTTAACCAATTTTGAATTCTCTTCAGAATAAGTGCTTGTCATGCCATCTTTTTGTACGCTCCTTGGACAACTTAGAATTTTCATAGGCTTCATTAGGAAATTCCTCCAATTCATTCAGTTGCAACAATATTTCTTCACTTGCAGACTGTATGTCAAAATTCAAAAATTTTAATGCCTAATATGCTTTATGCTCTATTTCCATTGGTAAGTGACAAGCTTTCCCAAACACTAACATAAATGAAGACATCCCAATTGGGGTTTTGAACACTATCCTATAAGCCCATAGTGTATCAACAAGTTTCATTGACTAATCCTTCCTAGAGGCATTCATTATTTTTTCTAAAATTCTATTGATTTTACTATTTGAAACCTTTTTTTGGCCACTAGTTTGAGAATGATAGGGAGTTGCAACCTTATGTATGACTCCGTACTTACTCAAAAGTGCTGCAAACTATTTGTTGCAAAATTGTGTCCCCCTATCACTTATGATTGACTTAGGAGTGCTGAATTAGGTAAAAATATTTTTCTTCAGTAATTTGCCCACAATCTCAGCATTATTTGTTGATAATGCTACAACTTCTACCAACTTAGACACATACTTCACAGCCACTAAAATGTATAGATTCCCACAAGAAGGTGTAAAGGATCCCATGAAATCAATACCCCAAACATCAAATAATTCACATGCAATAATGTTGTTTAAAGGCATCTCATTTTTTCCTTGAAATATTTTCAGTTCTCTAACACTTATCACATGAAGCTACATAAGAGTATGCATCTTTTAAAAGTGTAGACCAATAAAATCCAGATTGTAAAATCTTAGCTATAGTTTTGGTGGCACCAAAATGGCCATTTGCCTCTCCGTCGTGACAATGATATAGAATGCTTGCCTTCTCTTCGTCTGGAACACATCTCCTTATGACCTAGTTTGCACATACTTTAAACAAGATAGATTCTTCCCAAAAATAAATTTTAACATTAAAAAATAATTTTTTCTTCTATTGATATGATAGTTCAGGAGGAAGAACATTACTTACCAAACAATTCACAAAATCAACATGCTAGGGAATTTTTGTGGATTTGATAGAAAAAATTTTCTCATCAAGGAACTCTTTTAAAATTGCTCTTACCTCTTCCTTTGAATTCAGAATTCTTAACAAGTGATCCGCAATTAGATTTTCAGTTCTCTTCTTATCTTTGATTTCCAAATCAAATTCTTGTAGCAATAGAATCCACCTGATCAAATGGGGTTTTGATTCTTTTTTTTTTTTTGTTAAAGGTAAGAATATATTAAAGCTCTGGACAAATATACAGAAAACGGCGCCAAAAACTTACACTCTAACTGCAACTACAGGAAGAGTGAAAGGGGGCCATATAAAGGCCACAGGGGCAACAACAAGAAAAAAGAAAAACAGCCACGGCTCAAACACGCCACAGAACAAGGCTTAACAAACCTCGACCAGCAACTGAAAAAGGCACAGCCGACACCACTCCGGATGTGAGGCCGGACCAAAAATCGAGGGTTCAAAGCCCTAACTTCTCTGAAGCCTCTTGTTTCTTGGAGTAATCAGAACATTGGTAAACGTAAGAGCTTTGTCCTTCACAACCTTTATAAGGTGATTTTTCAAAGCTGAGACCACTAAGGTTTCCCCCCGAAAGATAATGCTATTTCTCTTCTTCCAAATAAGGTGGCACAAGGCTCCGAAGGAGAAGCACGCAATGCTGTGATAGAAGTCCTTACCGAATAAAAACTTCAACGCCCAAGAGAGATTGTCCATCCAAGGTTTGTTCCGCTAGGGAAGGTTATACCTGGCTGCCCAAAAGTAAGTGAGTGTCGCCGAGGTATCACATTCAAAAAATAAATGGTCAATTCAATCCAGTAAGGCATTACAGAAAGCACAGACCGTATAATCAATTCTACCTTGAGATAGGAGAAGCGTCTGAGTAGGTAGCCGATTTTTGGCGATCAACCACAGATTAAATTGAAAGCTAGGGGCTAATGCGTTATCCCAAATGAGAGAGGCCCAAGGCACGCGATCTTTTTTTATCTCTGATGGTGTTCCAAGCAAAAGCAACTGAGAACATACCAGTAGTATCATTGCGCCAAGAGAAACGGTCAAGAGTTGAGGATGGATTTGGGATGGGGATGCCCCAACTTTCCAGGAAAACTTTAAGCTTGCGACCCACAGGGGAGAAAAGATCCGCCACAACAGCATCACTAGGAAGATCGATGCACTCCATAAGAGAAGTCGGTACAAAATAGTCTAAAGGGCCACATGATAGCCAATGGTCATGCCATAAGGACATCGTGAAGCCATTCCCAATCTCCCAGAAGAAAGACAATCTGAAAAAGCTCCTCAGTTGTAAGATTTTTTTTCCATGCCCAGGAACACAAAGTAGGTTGGGAAGAACTCCAAAAATTCTCATTCTTTAAGAAATTAGAATGAATCCAATGGCACCATAAAGATTCTTTGTTAGTAAAAAGGATCCAGATGTATTTGAGAATGGAAGCTCTGTTGCAGTCTTTTAATTTCCGAATACCTAAACCACCTTCTTTTTTCGGGAGACAAATGTCATCCCAAGAAACTTTGGCACCGCCCCAACCAAGGGAAGTGCCCTTCCACAGGAACTGTTTAAATATTTGTTCGATTCTATCAAGAACTGAGAAAGGCAAAGTAAAAACATTGGCCCAAAAAGCATGAATAGAAAGCAAAACTGACCTTATCAACTGAAGTCTTCCTATAAAGGACAGAAAACGGTGAGCCCAAGATTGGACCCTAGCGGTGATACGGTCAATCGGCATAATACAATCAGCTTTCACGAGTCTAGAAGTGATGATAGGAACACCCAAATAACGAATTGGAAGTTTCCCTTCCTGAAAACCAAAAGCTAGGCAAATATTTTCACGAACCGTGGAAGGACCACCCGAGAGGAACACCTCACTCTGGTTTTTGTTCGGAATCAACCCACTCCAGGATGAGAAGATATCCAGACTTCTTTTTAGTAAAGTCGCCGAGACCCAGTCAGCTTGACAAAAAAGAAACACGTCATCGGCGAAGAAGAGGTGGGAGAGCTTCACAGACTTACACCTCCAAAAATACTTAAACTCCTTAATCGAAGTCCTAGCACTCAGAATTCCTGAGAACACATCCATAATAAGAGTGAATAGATAGGGAGACATGGGGTCCCCTTGGCAGAGGCCACGGCCACTTGAGAAGAAACCGTGCAGCTCCCCATTAATCGAGACAGAAAATTTCGGTGTTCGAACACATACCATAATCAGGCGGACGATCCAGTTAGGAAACCTGAAAGCCAAAAGGGTGAGCTCTAGAAAATCCAATCGACGGTATCGTAAGCCTTTTGAAAATCCACTTTGATGGCGCATTTTGGTAAATAAGGTTCTCTATGAAAGCCAGCAAACAACTCCTGCGCCAAGAGAATATTATCTCTAATTCTTCGACCTTTCACAAAGGCATTCTAGGATGGGTCGATCAAGTTGTTCAGGACAGTTGCCAAACGATTAGCTAAGATTTTAGTGATAACCTTATAAATAGTGTTGTAGCACACATTTGGGACTTTGGGAATCAAAGTAAGGATAGTATTGTTTACCTCCCTTAGAAGGCAACCCGATTCGAAGAAGTCTCTAACCGCTTCTAAGACCAAAGGCCCTACAATTTCCCAATTTGTCTTAAAAAATTCAACTGTGAATCCATCTGGACCCGGTGCTTTACCTCTTGCAAGAGAGAAGAGGGTGCTCTTTATCTTTGAGTCGGATACAGGGCTGGCAATGGAACAACCCTGCACATCTAAGAGGGGCTGGCGAACAAACATCTGTAGCTCTTAAAGAGTGGGCTTCGATGTCGCTTGTGGTGAAAGTAGATCTTAGAAGAAGGAAACAAAGACTCGCGGCAACAAAACGGGGACTGTAGTCAAGGAGCCCGATCGATCCTTAACTGAAAGGATTCAGTTGTTAAGTTGTTTGCTATTAACGGAATGGTGGAAGAACTTAGTGTTCCGATCCCCATCCTTTAACCATCTCACATGAGACTTCTGTCTATAAAAAGATTCTTCATGCTCACGCATGTCAACAAAGATATGACATTGTAATTTTTCAAGTTCTGCAAGATAGGAATTTGAAGGATCGTTTTGAAGACCAACCTGGGTGGAGCAAAGGGCCTCTCTTGCTTCTGCTATCCTCATCGAGATATTGGAGAAGGTCTCTTTGTTAAGGGTCTTGAGGCACCCTTTCAAAATCTTCAGCTTGGAGACTAGCCGAAACATAGGTACTCCTTCCACCGGGCTATCCCAAGCCTGATGGACAATGGATACAAAGTCCAGATGCTCTGACCAAATATCAAAATATTTGAAAGGCTTCTTTCTACAGACCGGGTGAAAAACTTTGACGATCATAGGAGAATGATCGGAGATCCCCGGGTTTAGAAAAGAAGCTTCCGAGAAGAAGAAATCCATATTCCACTTGGTGTTAATCAAAACACGATCAATTTTTCTCATCTTCCTAACAGCACCCACCAATGTAGACTAGGTGAACCGGAGACCAACATATTTGAGATCCACTAGTTCAGTCTGAGCTAAACATAATCGGAACTCATCAAAATAAGGAATCCAAGTATTTGAGCTTCCAACCCTATTAGAGGGGTCTTTTATGGCATTAAAATCTCCCGCTACAAGCCAGGCGGAATCCTGCAAGACTTCATTATTATGGATGAGATCATCCCAAAGGGGATTGCATTGTAGGAACGTGTGCTCACCATAAACTGCTGAGATACAACAACTTAAGCCCGAGAGGTTGAGTTTTAGGCATCCATGCACAGCTTGGGCATTAGTAGAGAAAGGAACAAAACTAACAATATTCGGGTCCCAACCGACCCATATTTTACCACGTGGAGTGAAATCATAATTTGCCGTCCATTTCCATCCTCTTATCAAGGTAGAGGAGATGGAATCAAACAGGGATTCGGGAACTTTTGTCTCAATAAGGCCAACCAAGCACAGATTGTTCGAGGAAACAAATCTTCTAATCTCAGCACGTCTAACTAGATTAAGAATACCCCTAACATTCCAAAAGCCTATATACATATTTACAAGAGCAAAAATGAGAATTACCTCTTCTTAGAGAACTTACGACCAATAGTGGTCGAATCAGTCACCACCGAGAGAGGTGGATCAGATCCCAAAAGCAATAGTTGTTCCTGGATACTTTCGGGCCTTACATGAACACTAGAGGTAATGGACAATAGATCTTCACTATCTGAAACAGCATGCACACTGGAGCTACAGATTTCATTCGAATATTCAGGAGGTTTCGAGGGAGCATGCTGACTAGCCTTTTTTGCACGCCCATCCTACACCTTAGAAGAGGGCTTCAAGAGGCCTTTAGAAATCCTAATTGGCATAATAGCCGGAGGTTTCGCTTGAGCAGACGCCTTCAAATTCAACTGTTGCCCACCTTCACTAGGCTGAGCTAAGCTGAAGGAAGCAGCCTCTTTGGCAGCAGGTTGCTTATTCTTCTTACCTTTTACCCGTTGCCAACCCATATCAACTGGAGAAGGCTTTGTCACAGCAAGAGTAGAGGCCAGAGCTAGGGCCACTTCACGGTCATCTCCAGGCTGAATACGATCCTCTACTGAGCTAGCAAGAGCATGCATAGGAGCATGAGATGAGCTAACATTAGGATCAGCATCCAACTGCAGACCAGGAGAAATTACAGCAACTGCAAGAAGTCTCGTAGCAGGTCTATCGACCACAGGGGAAGAGTCTCTCGAACCACCCAAGACTTGCCTTTGTTGGTTCTCAACACCAAAAGTAAAAGCCACAGGAATAGGGGAAGAGGTTGTACCTTGCGGAGCAGGGGCCACCAAGATCAGGGCAGCTGTTGCAGGAGGTCGAGCAATGCCAGGAGAGCACTTGTGGCCAAAAATACCACAGCTCGGGCAGGCTAAAGGCCTCCATTTGTACTCCACTTCCACTAGACACGATTCACCATTGAGGATGACTTCAACAACATCACAGGTAGGCGTATCAGCTGTAATCTCAACGCATACTCTAGCAAAGGCAAACATTTTCATCTGCTCAGTCCTCGAATCCACATATAATGATTTCCCAACTGCACTTGCCACTTTACTAATACCTTGGGCGGACCAGAAGGCTAGCAGGAGATTCTGTAGCCTCACCCATATCGGCACGGTCAGGTGCGAGTCCTTCTTAAGCTCTAAAGCTGGATTCCACTGTTGAAGAACTAGAGGCACTTGCGAAACTGTAATGGGTCCTCCTTCAAGGACTCTCCTCCGAAAATCAGCATCCGGCACATGAAAGAAATAAAAGCCTTTCCCATTCGACATTACCTCAAGAAGGCTCGGCCCCCAAGCATTCTTAAAGGCGGTCTCGGTTACCTTAAAAGGTAATCTTCTACCAATGAAATAACCAACCAAACATTCATATAGTTTAGGGTTAGCAGCCTCAATGATATCGCTAGTCAATTCAATAACCGGTCTATCATTGATATAAGCATGAGGAGTATACTCCAAATCGTAGCCCTTGGAAGCTACCTTTACAACACTAGCCCAAGTCTGAGCATTAGGGTCTTTAGAATCCCTCCTTGGCTGAGGGTGTTTGGATTTAGATCTATTACGACTCCTTCCTCTATTGTTCAAAGGAACCTGAGGAGGCTGTGCGACATGGGCTTCTTCTCTCGTCACAATAACAGATGCATCGGGACATCCCATAGCTTCCTTCGAAGCAACCTAAGCTGGATGGCCACGAGCAAGGGGGATGGGCTTTGGTTACTTGTCCCTTCCCCGGCATTATGGGCTGAAGACAGCTTAGAAGCCATCGCAATGCAGAGATCGCGAAACAGCAGCAACGGTTGCGAAAAAACCCTAATCGAAATCTTCCATCTCAGCCCAAAGAAGAGACGTACTAGGGCAAGCTTTAAGGGGGTTTAGAAGAGGGCTAAGAGGCACCTTTAACCACCAAAGGAAGGCCTCAAACCACCGGTCAGCTCTCCGAGGAGACAGTTACGAACAACTCGCATGAACAGTAATGAAATCGCCCAGCTGAACTACCTAAGATGGGGCTCAAGGGAGGACAGCGGCACGACGGGAGAGGGCGTGGCGGCGGTGTGATTGCAGGCGCCAGGCTCCCGGTTCGCTGCGAAGCGGCGGAGAGGCAGTGCTACAAGAGCAACAGAGGTGGCGTCGGCTTCACGGCTCTGGGCAAAAGCAGCGACGCAAGCTCGCGGACGGAAGAGGGTTTCGGCGGCAGGCGGGACGGCAGGTGGAGGCGCGGTGGCGCGAGGAGACCGGCGGCGCAAAGGTGGCTGGTTTTGATTATTTGTTATCAAACATATACTTAAGAGTAGAATGGTCAAAATAAGCTATAATTTTTAAGCCAATTAAATAAGAACGAAATTTATCAAAAGCAAAAACTATTGCCAAAAGTTCTTTTTCTGTTGTTGAATAGTTCAATTGTGTACCTGACAAGGTTCAAATGGCATAGTATATGATTTGAAAAACTTCATTTTTCTTTTGTCCCAAAATAGCTCTCACTGTAGAATTGCTAGCATCATACATCAACTCAAAAGGTAAATCCCAATATGGTGCTACCATAATTGGTGTCGAAAGCAACTTTTCCTTTTACATGTTAAAAGCCTGCGCACATTCATCAAAAAAAAACAAAAAGGGGCATCTTTTTGTAAAAGATTAGAAAGAGATTTAGCAATTTTTGAAAACTCTTTTATAAATTGCTTGTAGAAGCCTGCATGCCCCAAAAATCCTCTGACAAGTTTCACAAATGTTGGCAGAGGCAATTTTGCAATGACCTTCACTTTGACTTGATCGACTTCTATTTCGTTTCGAGAAATTTTATGCTCAAGCACTATTCCTTCCTACACTATAAAGTGACACTTCTTCCAATTCAAAACAAGGTTAGTCTCCTCACATCTTTATAAGACCAAAGCCAAGTTATTTAAACAAGAATCAAATGGTAAACCAAAAAATGGAAAAATCATCCATGAAAATCTTAATATATTTTTCAACCATATCAGAAAAAAATAGCCATCATGTATCTCTGAAAAGTAGCTGGCGCATTACAAAGACCAAATGGCATTCTTCATCCGATTTCACTATAACCACTAGATATGAATTTTAGATTGTTCTACGCACAAGAACAATTTGAAACATGTGATAATGGAATTTCCTAATCTATTTACTATTCTATCTCTAGGTGTAGCAAACCTACTCAATTTATTAATCAACTATATCTCTATGTGAATATAAATAAACATAAGTGCATTAAAATCTATAAATATTCTCGACTTACAATGTGGCATCCTGAAATTCGTGCTTTCTGAGGGATGAATGAATGTGAATTTCATCAATGCACTATTGGTTGATCTCACTCAAAATTGATCATTCCTGAGATACTGACCTTAAGGGGAAAGGCTAATGAGGACATAACTCGTACGACTAAAGGACTCGACTTGGGAAAACGACTTGACCATGAGACTTAGTGAGGACGATCCTGTAGATAGACAGGTCGATTCTAAGGACGACTAAAAGTCGATTCGCGGATAGAACGTAATGGAACGACAAGTGATTCCGTTTATTATTATCGAACCCGCGAACGACCCTATGTCGATCCTCAGTAATCGTGTATTTTGAAATAAGAATCTATCCTCCGTAATTTCATGTAGTCAAGGACGTCCATGCGTTGAGATGTCTTGAACGTGGTTTGGCACGAGTCGGTTTCGTGAGAATCCTTGGAGCCGCCCGTCAGTCTGAGTTGTAACCGAAATGGCATTGGGCGAAATTGACATGGCATGAGAACTGAAGTTTGGGCTTCGAATTATCGAGAACGTCCGAGACGGACTTTGGATGAAGCCACTTTAACGGTCGACAGCGCTAGTTAAGCCGAGTATTTAGGAAAGGGAAATTCATACCGAGGAAGCGAGCCCGTGAGGACGTGGGCCAAGCCAAGGTAGTGTGGGCCCTAGGCCCAAGGTGGGACAGCCACCATAGTGGGCCCAAAGCAAGAAAATGAGCCCATTGAGCCCAAACTAACTATTCATCTTTCAAGCCCGTGGTCCAACCTTAAGCCCATTTGAGCCCAATCAAATTCCAAGCCTACTCCTATTCATGACCTAGCCCATTTCTTAGGCCCATCCACCAATTCCAGCCCAAGGACGGATTGGTAATTTGTGCAAGGTAGAAATGACCAAATTGCCCCTAAAAGCTTGTGGATAAGGGTAAAAGAAGAGAGAGAAGATGATGTAATTGCATGGGGACTTGAAGCAAGCATTGAAGGGCTTGATGGGGGCCTTGACAACTCTCACTTCACTCTCTCTCTTTCCCTCATTCGGCCTCCCAAACCGTCAACCTTCCTCTCCCTCATTTTCCTCTTCCTCCAGTTTTTGCTCCAGCTAACTTTTCTCCAAAGATTTGAGTTAAAAAAGGTCTTCCCATGCGAATCAGCTCACGAGCCATCCACCATTGTCTTTAGAACCTCCAAACCATACGGAGGGGCCTGGCCTCAACGCGAGGGGCCTAGCCTCTCACTAAATGGACCCGCCGGCTGACCTGTACGCCGGCGTGAAGGAACGCCTCGCCAGACCGCTTAGAAGGCCACCCGAGAACACTATTTCGCCTTTGCTGCATTTTCTCTCCCATTTTGACCAAACCTCCACCCAGCCTAGCCACTAGTAGGTCCTCCTTGACCCCCAGGTGCCGCCGGTTGCCAACCACCCCCTCGCCGGAGCTCTGGCCAAGCCGTTCAACTTGTTTTCTTTTCCGGCAGTGCTGTTTTTCAGAGTTTCAGTGGGAGTCCGAGCTGTGGCTGCTATTATGTACTTGGGACTGCCTTGGATCATCGTGGTAAAGGTCCCGGTCCATAGCCATCGTCGTCGCCGCCACGTCGGTGTCTCCGGCCCGCTTAACAGGTGAGTTTAGCTCCTAATCCTTTGATTAGAGCCTAAACTTGCTCAGGGTTAATTTTATTATTGTTAATTATAGTTTAGATGATTTAATTAAGTTATATTAGTCCTAAGATAGGTGGTTAGATTAATGGCTAAGATTAGTTTAGCTTAATCTGACTTCATTTGCTTAATGTGACTTATGTGGTTAATTAAGCATGTTTAGTTTAATTGATTGATTTCCTTAAGTTAATTATTGTTTTAATGATTTCTGAGTTTAATTTATGGTTTATTAAATTCTGGAAATTTACTGTTTATGCGACACTATTCACAAGTATTGTTCACGCGCACTGTTCATCCAAAAGCGAAAAATGATATAATTTTATGTGTGTTTAATCCTATGAAGTGATTGGATGTGTTATTGCATAAACATCCGCATGAAATGTATGTTTTCCACAAATGGGAGAAAATGGATTGTCCAAGGGACATTGGAAGTGGACCGCTATTATGAGAAAAGAGAAAATGATTTGATAGTATTTATGCAAGCGTGTGTGCATTGGTTAAGTGCCCAAAGATAAATAGGGAGTTGTGGTGTTGTGCTTGCGTGATCATTAAGTTGAATTCGTCCCCCGCTGTGTGTCGGGTAGGCGATGCTCCTTTGTGAGATGCATGTGTGGCAATAAACATGCCTATGTGGTGGTAATTAGATCGTGCCTGTGTAGCGTAGAATGTGCCTGTGTGGCGTAGATCGTGCATGTGCGGTGGTAATCGAGCCTGTGTGGCGGTGATCAATTGGAATGCGTGAGTGTTGAGATTGTTGCGCCTTATTATAAGGTAAAATTGTGTGGCATGGTATGGGACGTGTTATAACGATTTACTTTATAATCAGGATGCGTGTGATGAATTGATGCGTGACGAGTGGCGTACTAATGTGCAAGAATGCATGAGAATCATTGCATCGTTGATTCCGGCCATGCATGAATTAAGCACATTGTTTATGGCACGCATGCATGAATCGACAACGTGCAGGGTGTGGCAATGGCCAAGTGAGATCGCTTGTGATGTGACTCATGTGTGATTGATGAACTGCATCATTTAATGGCCATGTGCTTTGTGTGTATCATGCTGAGTGATATCGTGCAGGGTATGGCATACTAGGTAAGGTTGTATGCGAATCGACTGTTAGTTGTTACTTGTTAGTGGGGTGGTTCTAAAGAGATACACCAAGTTGAGTTGATGTTCTAATCGGGGGCTTAGGGGAGGACTCGCTGAGATTTATATCTCACTAGTTATTATATAACCACTTTCGGGTTATTAAGATGGCACTTCCACCAATAAGGTTTGGTATCCCTAAGGACCGGGATACTATCGTGACACACCATTGCTTCCCGGGTCGAGCATTTTTGTACGAGAAGTATCTCACCACCATCTGGGTGGATGAGGGACTCGGGCAATGGATACCCCATAGGTTCCTAGCATGGTTCATCCGGAATGGCGACATGTTGATAGGTCTTCTGAAAGGTGTTGACGAGCCGCCCGTTAGGGGCCCCAAGGACACTGACTGGGATCCCATGGAGCTGGACCCTCTTGATGGTGTTGTGGAGGATGCTGCCCCTGCTCCGCTAGAGATTGACCCGTTCACCTTCGGCTACAACTCGATGGGATCTGAGTCCTCTAGGTTTGAGTGACTGTAGTGTTGAACTCGAGGGTTCTTTTTGGTGTTTAGTTGGGTTAGCCTAGACTAGTCTCTTTTTGGTCTAGCTTAGAGGATGGATTGGCCCTTCTGTTGGGCTTGTGAATCGGAAACGATCCTCCGTAGGTTAATCTAATATGAAAATGTAAAAATGTGTATATATGAGTAGATGTTGTGTTTTTGTTGTTCATCTTGCTATCCCTGTTTTCTTGCTTGATTGTTTGTTGATGGGGGAGATGGTTCGTTTTCTGCTTGCGAATAATGAAAGATTAAAATGAAGGGTCAGTGACGCGTCCTGGGACGTCACAAATATTTTTAGTCGACCACCGAAGGATGTGCGCGTACTCGAGGTTTGGGGTGTGACATACAAGAAGTTTTTTAGATCACCTTATCACCGAAAGCTACACAAATCACATGGTATATCTCTATTTACATTTAATTTATGGTTATATATTATAAGGATCAATTACATATTATCACTTCTCAGTCTCAAACATGCATATCAGATTGTTCAAGTGGTGACCACTTACTTAAAAGCATTAATCACAATAATATATAATTCACATGAATGAAACCACTTGCATGCATAAAAATCATGAAATTCACATTATCATAATTAGGTTACATCGTAGCCCTAACAAAAGAAAATTAGAATATAGTAGAAGAAGAAATGAAAAAATAAATTAAACCAAACATCTTAAATCAAGGAACAAGAATTCTGTCATCACTTTTGTCTTCTCTTTAAAATGCTTAAAAAACTCTCAAAACAATGAAAAATTATCTAAAAATAAAAACCTAGCTCTTCCTTCAAACTCTCAATGTTCTCCTATTTATAGCATACATCCAAGACCCTCATCCTCAGACAATTACTTATTTTTTGCATAAAATTAGGGAGTAAATTAGAGAATTTGTGATTTGATATCTAACTTCCAACACTTGTAGATAAAATTAGGAAACAAAATCAAGGATTCTTGATTTAATATCAATCTTCCAATGCTTTCTGATTTGAATTCTTGATTTTTGCCATTCTTTTTCTTATCTTCTACATATTTCATTATGCTACATAAACAAGGAAAATTCGAATAATTAAAAGGAAATTCAAATATTTTTCTCATGGATATTGCATTATTTGTTACCTAAAATAGCTAAAATAACTCTATTTTTATAGATTTATCAAACCCTTGAACTTAACATTTTACTAGTCCTCGAGCAAAAGCAAGATAATATATACTTAAACTAAAACTCTCTTCCTTGACATATTTCCATAATTGCTCGAAAGGTTAATACCCTGCAAAATTCTAAACTGGTATACCTATGACAAATTTGCCCCAAATTATTTTTTGACCATAAAAAACCCCAAACTGGTACATCAGTGACAAATCTACCCTCCGTTAGCTTCCATTAGATTTTGCCATTAACTTTGCTGACGTGGCAAGCCATGTGGAAATTCATAAGTTTAATACTACTTAAAACCACAAACTAATATATTTATGACAAATTTATTCCAAACTGGTATATTTATGACAAATTTACCCTAAACTAATTTTTTTTATCATAAAAAACCCTAACTTGGTACACGTGTGACACATTTACCCTACTTCAATTTTCCCAAATTTGACCGAGTTGTGATGTGCAAACAATTTTATTTTCCAAATTACTCTAACATTGCCTCCATATCATTAATATTTGATAATTTTTCTTTCTATTGGAATCATTATTAGAAAACTATTCAAAGACTACCAAATGTGCACTTCATTCTTGTGCCGTAGAGGATGCCCATTAACTAAAAGATGGATAGGTTGCATGTGCAAAATACAAAAGAAGTGCTATTTATAATGAGCCAGAAGCAATATACTTTTCATCAGAATAGGCACAGAGAGAGAGAGAGAGAGAGAGAGAGAGAGAGAGAGAGAGAGAGAGAGAGAGAGTCCCTTATAGCATACAAGCCATATGCAATCGACCAAATTCATCATCAAAATGCAAATAACATCATCTACACAAAATGGAGAGAGCAAAACTAAAACCATGGATCAATAAATCTTCGAAATAGCTTTACAAAATAGCTTTCACACTAGACTTGAAAAAGCTTTACAAAGCATCCTTTACCCCATACACCAACTAGCCAACTAGTTGAAAAAGGAAAATCCACACCAGACAATAGAGGTCCAAAAAACATGTTCTATATCAAATACCATTAAAAAAAAAAAAAAGGTCAATATATGCTAGACTTGAACAAGCTTTACAGATCAAGCTTTATAGGACAAGTTTTACACCCAAAATCCAACTCTCCCTACAGGTTCATTGCCTTGCTTCACTTTGAGATTGTTCAGTTTGAGGGGTTCGGAAACTTGGCTTGAAAGATCTATGTATGATTTGCACCACCTTGATGAATTTCTTATACTATGTTGCTGCCAGGCATATGAAAATTCAGGGAAAAACATAATCTTATTATGCTAATTGTTGACACATGATTTTTAGTCAACGCATCATTAAAAGGCAAAAAAAAAAAAAAAAATCGAGATTTGGGTTTCTGATCACAATGGAGTCCCATTTCTCAGCCAAAAAAATGTCGTTTTTCATTTCTTTTTCCTGCATTGTTGTTTTAAAGCAATTTCTAATTCGTTTTCAAGAAAAACCCTAAAAGTCAAATGGGTGACTGTGACTTTCGGGTTGATTTTTTGGTCAACCCTTCAACCAAAATCAACCACGGGTCAAAAATTGACTTTTATCCAAAAAAAATTCCATTTAGCTTTAATTTCATTTTTGTCAAATCAATTACTTGAAAATTCAAAGGTTTGACCCAAAAAATCAACCTTTTAGGAAAAGTCGATTAAATAGTTAGGTTTTGATCAAACCTTTGATCAGAAAAAATGAAAAAATAAAAATAAAAATGCACAAAACATTTCTTTTAATGTCAATTTGACTTTTGTGTAAAAAATTTCACAAAATTCGATTAAATGCCTTGAATTCTGAATTTTTCAATTTTAGGTTCTAAATCGATCAAAAATAAAATTACTTTTATTCTAGTCATAATTAAGTGTAGTTCATTCTTCGACATTTGGTTTATGTACTATTTTAAATTCGTTTGGGCATTCAATTTCGTGATTTACCGAGTCAAATTGCGAATTGCTGTTTTGAGCCCTAATTAGGGGACCAAAATCGATCATTCACAATTTGCGAACAGACGATTGTTTCTCACTTGTCTCTTTAGGATAAGACCAAACTCAAAATTGATTTTGAGAAATTCATATCAGAACCTATCAATTTGAAGGATTTTATCTTCTTGAGCATAAGAAAATCAAGCAATTGAGCTTCAATCATCAAAATTCGAATTGACCCATTCATGATTATGGTTTAATTTCATAATTCTATGTCCAATTTTGACATTAAGCCTAGATTCATTTTTGACATAAGCCCGAGCGCTTCAACTTAAGGTCAATTCGAACATTATAAGTGATCTTACACATGGGTGGTTTATTAGATAGGGCAATCGTGACATTAATTGAGTTCAATTTTAGTTATTTTGGAATTTTGCCCATTGCAAATTTGATCATTTTAGCCCTTTAGGCCCAATTCAAAGTACCCATGGTTTTGACCCTTTGTCTCTCACGATTATCAGTTAATTAGGGTAATAAAAAACCCCTAGATCACATTCATAAGATTTGATTAGTTTAATTGTATCTCAATTGACCAATTTCTTCTTAAATAGGGTATTATTTCTTTTTAATTTTGTCATTTAATGACCAAATTGCATAAATTTTGGACTCATAGGGGTCCCAAGTAGGCAAAATAGCCAAAACCGGACCAAACTAGTCATGAATCGGTCAAAACTCAGCCTAACCGAACCGAAGTGACCTAACCGATCTAACTGACCGTCGGCCGGGATGGCCGGTTCAGCCCCTTGCCAACCTGTTCCTGACCTCCGGTGACCAATTTTGGGAATCCTCTCAATGTCAATTTCACTTTTGCCCTTACAATTTCTCAAAATTTTACAGATTGATCCTTGAATTTCATCAAATTGTAAATTAACCCTCTAATCAGACATTTTGACGTAATTCTCGATTTTGGCTCGAGTTTTTGTGAATTAAACCCTCTAGATAGATTACTTGGCACCTCGAGATCATCATGCAACCTTTAAAATTTAATTTCAACTGTTGGATCAACATTTCTACCGTAAGATCAAACTGATGACCAAAATTGCTCGATTTTGAGAGGGTATAAATACCCATTTTCCCTCCAATTTTTGGGGGCTCATTCTACACAAAACTCTCTCTCTCAACTAGATTTCTCTCTCATTTCTTTGAATTTTGGCACCAAATCCCTCATCTCTCACTCCCTCCCTTAAACTGATTCATCGCCGATTCGCGATTAGCCGTCCAATCGGCCTCTTGCTAGCAAATTCATGGCAGTCGCCTAGTCCCCTAGTGACCTCCTCATCTTGCCTGAGCTGCTGGCGATTGGCTCCACCTTAGACGAGTCCCCGATCCTCCTATCCGACCTCTACTCTCCTACGGTTTGAGTACATCGACAGTCGAACTAGCGAGAAGACCGTTGACTTTTTCTTTTGACTGATCGTCGGTCTGCAAAGGTTTTCTGAAGTCTCGATCACATCAGCCCTCTTCACCGAGGAGTGTTTGAGGTGTAGGTGGCTAAAGACTCATCGGAAAGCCTTTGGACGGCCATCAATCCACTGATCTCCCTTTTGATTTTCAAAACCAGTCGAATCCAAGCTAGATCTATTCTAAGTTGAACCGGCCACCACTAGGGGTTCTCGAAGGCGTCACTTACTCCCAATCAAGCCTCTAGATGATGTTCGACCTAGTCTTGATCAGGATTTGCTAAATCGATCACTGATTCATCGCTGACGATCAAGATCTTCTCACCGGTGACTCGAAAACTGGTCTAGCCAAACTGGCTCTGTTTAGCCCTTTGATTCGATGACTTGGCTAGTATTGTTTGACCTTAGCAAGTCCGTGAGGTTCAATAGGTGTTCTTGAAGATTGAAGATCAATTCGGAGACTCAAAATTCAATCAATCGCAATGAAAATCGGGAAAAACCGCATCAAAAGGTAATTTCTCAGTCTAGAACCCCACGAAGGGAGGCCAAATTAGCCGGCCGAGGCTAGAGTTCAATCTTAGGAGTATATGCTATGATGAGTTATTGAATCTTGAATGTGGATGAGTGTTCTTGAATGATTGTTGTTGATTTAGCTCGAATCTGCAATTTCGTAGCTATAGGACTGATCTGACGATTTGATCAAAATGAGGTCTGAAACGACCTCATTTCAAATTGAAGCCTATTAGAATTTTGAAATACACATCGTTAGCTTTGAATTGATAGGTTGTACACCCCAATTGAGTGTTGTTTCACCCTCGACAAATATCTCCAAAGATGATTGATTCTGTAGTAGTTCAAGTGGATTTTCAGTTCCGTATCAGTTCCAAAATGTGATTTTACTATTTTTTATAGCCTTTTTGTGATGATTTCTGAACAATCTTTCCTTCACAAGTTTTGTTACAAATTGTCTTGTGCATGTTCTGTAAATTTTTTTGGGATTTTTGGATGTATTAAACTAGGTCAAATCCACTCAGATCTAAACCTACATCATTTTGTTATGTGTTTTTGGTAAAGTTATTTTTTTTTTTGGTAAAGATCATTTTGTTCCGTGTTGATCTCTGATTTTGTCATTTTTGTACTGATCTCAATGTTGATTTCTGGAAAAAATTTCCTTCATGAAAGTTGCTCGTAATAGTTGGGGAACAGGTTCTATTTTTTTTTTTTTTGAAATTTTTAGATATGATTAACTAGGTCAGAATCGCTTAGATCTGAACATAGGACAGTCTGCCCTACATTGGTCCGAACTCTGTTTTGGTAAAATTGAGTCCACAAATGAGTTTGTTTGGTCTCAAACCTTTCATAAAAGTTGAAATACATGCTGTATATGTTTAATTGATGCATGCTTTGTAAAGTCTTGATGTTGGCAAGATGTTGGCAAATGAGTCAATTGCATGAATTTAGGTTAAAATGTGCTGCAGCAATACATAGCTTAGATAAACATCTCTGTTTTGTCATGTTTGCTATAGCTCATGCGATCACATTTAGGTTTCAAACTCTTAATGAGAAATGTTCATCATTGCATGCTCTGTATGTTAATTTTTTGTAGGATTTTTGCATGTCTTGAGTGTGTTGAAATCATTCCCTTTTTTGAAGTTAATGTTGAAACGAAATCTTGTTGTATATGCATCTTACTATGTTTGTTTGAGTCATTTAGAGACCAAGTTTTACAAGCATGCCTTCTTGACAATTAAACCACATTTTACAAGGTTCGTATACATGTTTGGGTTATATCCCTTGAATGTTATATTGTTCGTTAAATTTGTGTCACAAAAGTGTTTATCAACCTAGGATTCCCAACCATACCATTAGGAATCTTGGATCATTTTATAATGTCATTTAAATTATATGACATTTTGCATGCCAACTAAGGATTAGATGATTATCCAAAATCTCCGTCGCATCCAATTCTGAGTCCCATATGATTTCTTCATGCCGTTTGTGCATTATTTGAATGACTTTGAGTTTTTCTAATGCATGCTTGTGTTTTGTTTTTTTAGTTACTAACACGCGCACTCTTAGAGATCTCGATATTTGAGCACCTAATTGAGGTACTTTGGACTCGAGCCCTTCTAGGAAGTTGTAAGGCACCTTAGGGGTTTCTAATTCTGCCGATTTCATACAGATTGCTCATCGTTTTGACTACTTTCCATTTTTTTAAAATTAAATCAGAATCTGGACAAGGGATCAAATTCGAACCCCATGTTTTAACCCATGTTTGGATAGCCTTTTGACATTTTTATTCTATTTTTTCTATTAGGATTTTGCAGTTGGCCTCTAATGAATTTTGTTTGTCAACATGTTGGCTATGTTGTGTGTAAATTTGGTGATTTTTAGACTTGTTTTGATAGGATGAATCCTTATGATAATGGCTGAGTATCCTACTGTTTTGACAATTTTCTGACATGCTGTTTCTTATTGTATGATTTTTGTAAAATTAGGAAAACTTTATTCACGAAAGTTGTTTGTTATCCTGTCATGCATGTTAGGGTATTTTTTTTTATCTCCAAATTGTCATTGGACATTGCCCAATTTTGCTGTCTTTACATGCTTGTTCTGAAATTTTCTAACATGAGCTTGATTGTAATTGTTTAGATAAACTTCTTAGGGTTAGTTTGTGCATGAGCCTAGGTTATTCCATTTCATAAAAGTTGCTTTAAATACCCCGATATTCATTATTAAATTATTTTGGACGAATCGTCTTTTCAAATCAAATTTTGAAAATGATTTGGCACATGTTATATTTCCCAAAAACAATTTGTTAAAAAGTTCTTTTCTAAAAGCTCGGTTTGACTTAAGGAAAATTGTGGTTTGGACCATATTCAAAATGCTTGTGATGCTTGTAAGTGCATTTATGCGAGCCCCAAGCTAACCTTGGCAATTGAATGTGTTCCATAGCCTAGATATTTCTTAATCCGAAATATTTTCAAAATTTTTCTTAAATCATGATTTGACAGTTGTGAACGTCATGATTTGAATTGTATTCGAAATGACTGTGATGCTTGTGAGTGCAGTTATGTGAGCCCCGGGTTAGCCTTGACAATTTAATGCCTTTCATAATCGAGACATCACTTTATCTCAAAACTTTTCATGGATAATTTCAAAAGATGTATTTGAAATATCACATGTACCCTCATACTAGATAATCAAGCCATTAGCGCATGCTCTTAGTAATAAGTGACCCGTTGACGGTTCACTTTCTTATTTGATCGATTGAGAAATAAGGTCCAACAGACTTGCATGCATGTTTAATTCCTACAATGCATGTGATTTCTAGATGTATGATATGATCGATACATTATATCAAGGGGAAACCCTGGGATTACATAGATCGTTTAGTTAGGAGACTTATAAGTATTATTGGCTATGCGAGAACACAATTGATCAATAATGACTGTAAGTCATAAAATGAATTAGGTAGGTATCTTAGAGGGACTTGCGCATGAATTTCAAAGGCCAATCTCAAGGCCCAAATCTTCATTTTGCATTGAATTTCTTTGAAATATTGATTTTAGCATGATGTCGTATTTTTAATTGTTTTGATATGTATGCTTGTTTCTTTCCATTATATGAACCTAGTTATATAGTTTTCTAGTATAAATTTAGATTAGGATCCTGAAGATGAAAATGACATGAAGACGATAAAGGTCGATGTCCATTCCGACCATAATCATGTACTATTCATTTTCCCAACATATGTCTCGGGTTCCTTTTGTTGTGTAAAGCCCGATGAGTTGCGGGTCCTCTCTTCCTCTTATCTTTTTTACTTGTGTTTCTCTTTTATATTTTCTAGGATTGCATGATAGATTTATCGTTTTCCTTGAGTGTTTACTATATGTCTCGCAATTTTCGATTCAATTGAGTGTTTCCTTTTCATTTTCTTTAGAAATAGATTAGCATGAAAACAACCAACCATGCATGATCGCTTATTTTAGGACTAACGGTCCTAAAAATGTAAGAAGAAATGCATGGACACGTTAGGTAAACATAATATACTATTTAGGTACCAAAAGGGCACTAATAGAAATATTGGCGTAACTCAAGTCTCCAGACATAGATATCCGGTTACGTAGAAATCAAGAGAACACTCCTGACCTTGATTGGGTTTCTAGCTAACCCCCCAAAAATGAGGCTAGTGACAATTCTAAATAACTGGACCATATAAATGAACTCGTCGCGTGGGGTACTGGTCTCGATAGGACTCACCATGGTTTAACATGCCTGCATGTGGAAATTTCCTAATGGATGAAGTGACGTCATACTTAGGAAAGAGTAGTAGAGGTAGGGCTATCATGGTAAAGCTACCCTTTAATATGATATTCACACCCGACCTCCTCTCTTGAGGTGTGTCGTCCGTGTGGGTATGGGTCACGACACTCCGCGGTCACGCGTGGTACAAATTTGGGAGAACTCACGACCTTGTAAAGGGAACTCACAAAAGATTCGTCCAGGGGATGAAGTGATGACATCCACGTGGTTGAGAACCGTGAAGGAACTTTTATGCTTAAGTACCCTTAAATCTAACATTTCCCCTTTCCTTTCCTCGCGAGAGGGAGCGAGGGCGACAAGATCAGGTCACGACACTAATCATAATGGATTAAAAAATGCTTAACAAAATAAAATGTTCACCCTCAAATATGAGTTTCTAATGGCTTCAGATACGTAAAATCCATATCCTTGTAGAACCTATAAGAAGACAAACCATTTTAACATTTTACTTTGGTATTATCAAAAACCATATGAATTCCACTAGTAGACTACTCACCATTCTCTTCTCAAAAAATATTTGATTGTCCCGTTATAGATCCAACTAAGGTACTTTCACTTTGTTTGTTCAATGCCCCTCCTTTAATGGTTAGTTGCTTTCGATGCTTCCTTGGCCTACCTCTTTTGCCCTGTATAATAGACATATATAAGGTATTCTAAGGGAAAATGTATCACATTTGTGTTTGAATTTCCGTATAGGTAGTTTAATCTGGATAAGTGCCGTAGGTTGGGGGCATGTTGTCTTGTTGTGTCCAATACCATAACAATTGGAGCATTTCATGGTAATTCCAAATTTTGATATTTTAGTAGGATTAGTGTTGGTGACCCTTGGCTTCCTCATTCTTTTGCTTTTCTTATTCTTTTTCTTCTCACCATTAGGTCTCTTCTTGTCTTTCCTAGGCCTCCCTAGAAGCTTTTTGAATGGAGGAGGAAATAAAGGCTCTTCACTAGTCCTTGGCCACATTTTCTTTCCATTCAAGGTAGGTAATGCAAATTGATAACAATGCTTGTACGTAGCTTTCTTGAAACAATCAACTACATATTCATTTAAGTTACACTTCATGAAGTTGATGCACAAGATAGCATGGTTGCATGGTATCCCCAATATATCCCACTATCTGCAAGTACATGTCTTCTCATTTAGATCAACCATAAAAGTGTCATCATTTACTTCAACTTCGAATCTGGAAGTTGTAGATGGCCTTGGAATGCAAAACCTAGACTTCATCTTTTCCTCCTCAATCTTCAATCTGATTCTTGGACAAATCTCATCTCTTGAACCAACCATCAATTGGCTTTTCTCATACATTCTTACCATAAGTAATTTTCTTATGCCCTCTAACATATCAACAATGGGAATATCCCTTTTTCGGCATATATATGCATTGAACGTCTCACTCAAATTGTTCTTGATAGCATTGCAATTTTGTCCACACTTGATGAATGCCTTGCAAAAGTGTTTTAGACCCTATCTCATAAAGTCTTCATATGCATGAACAGACTCTTCCTTCATTTCTTTTACTTCTATATTGAAATCGGCCTCGTATGTCAAATATGTAACTCTCCAAAAGAAATTCCTAAATGTTTCTCCCTTGTATAGTTTTTTCTAGTTGGCATAAATGTGCCAAGAACAATTCCTATGCTCTGCTCGTGGAGAGAGTTTAGAAACTGCATTGAGCAGGTCTTGCAACACGTTATTTGACATGCAAATAAGTTAGTCTACAAACAACAAATACTTTTATTAGCAAAGCTTATGTGCAATCTTACCTTCTATTGATCACTCATGAAGGTCTAGCCAAGACCTTGTCCCACATTCAAGTCTTTCACTAGTAGCTCGAGGAACCAAGTCCAAGATTCTTTAGTCTTAGCTTCAACAACAACCCATGCAATTGGAAACATTTGGTTGTTTCCATCTATACCAATAGCACAAAGCAACACCCCCCTAATTAAAGTCTTCTTAGAGCATCCATCCAATCCAATTACTTGTCTACAGCTGGCTAGAAAACCCTCTTTCAATTCTTTGAAGCACACATACAATCTTTTGAACATATTATATCGTCCAACTTCCAAGTCAAATGTGTTATTCAAACTATATGGAATCAACTCAGCCTTATAAGAATGTAGCAACTTGTATTGCTCAACAAATGGACCTCTAATGATGTCAACAGTTCCAGCAATCGCTCTATACCAAATCCTTCTATTCAATGCCAATGCCCACATCTCCATTGCATCCACCTACATTTGTGATGTTGTATACTTCAAGTTAGCTCTCAGACCTGCCATCCATTTTTTTTCGCTTCACTCTTCTTCAATCCAATGTTAAATTCGTTTGTGATTATGTAAAGTTGCATAGCTTTCTTGAATTGAACACGTGAGGGAAATCTCATTCCTACTTTAAATTGTATGTCTTTATGATTAGATTTAGGGTCATATCTAATGGTTTTCGATCTTCTTTGGTCACGGACTTCTTCATCTCTATTAAAGTTTCGAGGGCTCAAATTCTCATCTCCTTCTTTTAGATCAGTGTCTCCATCATTTTCACCTTCATCCTCATTTTTAGGAATGTTAACGACAACTATATTAGTAATAGCAGTAGGAGTATCAGCCTTTCTTCTTATTAACCTAGCAAGAAAGAAATCCTCGTTACCACCACCAAGAATGTAGTCATCATCACTTAAAGATAATGTACCAGGATCTTGCTTTGGTTCACTATCCCTATAGCTATCACTCTCACTATCATGACCACTAGTAGAAGAACCATTATCATCACCAAGAGCAACTCCTTCAATATATACTTCAATAACACCAAAACTTGATCCTAGACCCACCAATTCTAACACTTGATCATCACCAAAAATCTGCACAAGACCACTTCTCAAGGAATCCCCAGGAGTCAAGTACCACAACTTTTCAACTAAGTATCCTACACCAAGAACAGCCTTAACAATTGCATTATAGTTCACTACCATCGACTTACAACGATGAAGATATTCTACATGGTAGCCTGTGTACTTTGTGATGTCTCCAAACTCCATAACTCCACCTAGGTTAAGTGCAATTATAAATTTGTTAGACATTTGCAAGGGAACAACAAATAAACCAATTAGTTTATAAAAACCTCTCACAAATAACTAGCAAAGATGGGATGATCAAGTTTGACACAAGATGAGAAAATCGAGTTTGACAAACAAGATGCTTGGTATTTTCGAAGTTAGCAACTTTTTTACCTTCAATCAACATTGACTCATAAAACTCGATGAGAAAATAAAATGCCATTTTCTATTGTTGGTCATTACACAGATGTCCTAGGAGCCTTGACAGGAAATATGAGGCACTTACGTCTGGAAAGAGACCTAGAGCTATTTCAGGCATAGCAAAAACCTATAGCAAGGTCAACCAAACTATGTTGATAAAACTGCTGGAAATCTTGATATGATGTTAAAGGAACAAGAAACTGAACAATCACAACATGATGGCACCTGCCAACTACTTGCTTACATTAGGCACTCAGATTAACACATATCTGCAGTACCAGTTAGATACTCTAGGTTATGTAACAAATTGCATAATAAATGATAAAAGGTACTGAGAATATAATCATTTTATGTTCCACAAGCAAATATCTGCTTTACAAATTGCCAATCGACATCTACCCCACCTTATTTATTAAGCAAACAAGAATTTCAATCTTGTTAAGTGGGGTTAACTGAGCTCAAGTCACTATTTCAGATAATATATGGGTACATATAAGTGTATGCATAGTAAATTTATGAAAGTCTTCTATTAACTTCTGTGGAATCTAGCCCACCTAGATATGTATATTATCCACATAGTAAAGTCGGAGTAATATTCTAATATTCAAATGTATGTACTCTTTAGGGACTAAGCATATTTATGATATCTCATGAGACATGTAGAATCATACTCAAAGTACACCTGAAATCAATGACAAACTTAAGTGATTTTGGTTTCGGCATTTCATCGGGAATGTGATGCACAGTCAATCATACCATTCACATGCAAGTTTCATGTTAAAATGTCAACACACTTACGATTCAAGGTCGGAAAGATTACGTAACGCTAATAATGACATGAACTAACACGAATGACCAACATAGCAAGAGTAATATGTAAGCATACAAACAAATTGCGGACAAGCAGTAAACCATGTGGGGCCGAGACATATAAACATGAAGCCAAGTTTGTCACAAACCAAAAATGAGCGAAGCAACCACGATTAGAAGAATATGGCCAAAAGATCCAACAAAAATGAAAGAGAGGAGGTCCTCGGAAACATAGAGCTCGAACGCGACGTGGAATAGAGAGCTCTCGTTTTGCTACCTTGACAACATGAAACCTATGACATATAAACCCAAGACCGCGACCAAGCAAGGTGGAAGTGGCGATGGGAAGAAGGGCGTTTGTCGGGGAAGATGAATTGAACTGAATTTGTTGCTAGAGTTTTTTTTGTGTTATAATGAAGAGAGAACGTGAGGTAATTGAAGAAACAATAGTTATAGGCATGAGAAATGAGAATTTATTATTATTTATGAGGTAATTTATTATTTTTCCCTTCACTATCACAAAGTTATTATTATTTTGAAAAAAATTAAGTTATTCCACATGGCTTGCCACGTCATAAACCATGTCGGCAAAATTAAATGCAAAATCTAACGAAAGCTAACGGAAGGTAGATTTGTCATATATGTATTAGTCTGGGGTTTTTTAGGGTATTAACCCTTGCTCGAATTCACAATTCAAAGGAAACACAAAGTCTATCCAAACATTGAAATTGGTTCATCAATTAAGACCAATTTTAACAATGTGATCCAAGTGTGTGTGTGTGTGTGTGAGTACTCATCTTTTCGAATTATATGTAATCTAGATAAATTTACATTGGTATGCAACCTCTCAAAAATTCTCTATAATAATGACCAAATCTTATAGTTTTGCTTTTCATTCTCCTCTCCACTAATGTAAGCTAATTATCCAACTAAAAGTCAATAGGACTTTTCTCATTTTGTAATGTAAGGCTGGGCTAAAGGTAAGATAATGGTAATTTTAAGCTCAAATCACCCATTAACATATTGATTTCTAGGATCTAATTAGAGTCTGTCCCTGTTCCCAATTTCACTCCTTCAAGATAATCTTTCTGTCACCACATATCATCATTCCTTTTTTTTTTTCCATTTTTTATTCATTGCTTTTTGGTGGAGTATCCAAAATGCTCACTCAATTGAAAGTTGGATAGGGAACCATAAAAGCAATTTTTTTTTTTATGATACCCCCCAACAAACCATAGCAATCAAAACTTTTTTTACATGTTCCACCCTTCCTCTCAAATTGCTATTAAGGCTCAAATAAACTTCTATCCAAAAAAGTCAACATGTTCATGGTGCGTGGGACAATGATATAATTTGATAAAAGCTAGGCTAAACATATATGGGTATCAATGAAAAATTGGCTAATAATTAGGGCTCAATAAGATGACTAGAGATAAATAAATACGGTTGGCTTGAAGGGTTCAATCAATCCAAAAATCGCCTAAATCATTTTCTCAGTTAGATGTAGCTTAGGATTTCGCCTCAAGAGAAAATAAAACAAATTCTAAGATTTGGGTGAAACCTAAGAAAATCACATAATTCACATAAATGTTCTATAGATTTACACATAATTCAAAGATTAAGAACTTTTTGTGCTCAATAAATGGATCAACATAATCAAAATCAATATTAACTCATACATTAGTTGCAAGTTTGAATAAAATTTAATTTTCCCTAAGAATCGCAAAAAATTCACCACAAGGAAGGAATGTAATCATTTTTTAAAAAAAAAGTTCAGATTTAGCAAAAATTTTCATCTCCCCAAACTTGAAAGAAGCAATGTCCTCAATATAAAAAAGAGAAATAGGAACAAGAAAACTGCCCGAGCTATAGGATGTGTTCATGGATGACCTTGATGATTAGACTCCTGAAAGATGATCCCATAAAAAATATTAACTTGGATAAAACAGAGAAAAATTAATCTTTTTTTTTTTTACGAAAAGCAAACTTAAAAAATAAATAAAGAAACATAATTAAAATGCTTGGGTTGCCTCCTAAGAAGCGCTTGCTTTATAGTTTTCAGCCAAACTATCTCAAATGTCGCTATTCTAAAGGATGAAGTTCAATGGTGGTCTTTTGCTTGTTGTAATCACCTTTAAAGTAGGGCTTCAAACGTTAACCATTCACCTTGAATGTGTCCTCAATGTCATGCGTAACTTCAACTGTTTCATATGGGAATTCATGTATGACAGTGAAAGGACTAGACCATCGAGACCATAACTTTCTTGGAAGAAGTTTAAGACAAGAGTTATAAAATAAAACCATTTGACCAATTTTGAATTATCTTCTGAATAAGTGCTTGTCATGCCATCTTTTTGTACGCTCCTTGTACAACTTAGAATTTTCATAGGCTTCATTGCGAAATTCCTCCAATTCATTCAGTTGTAACAATCTTTCTTCACTTGCAAACTGCATATCAAAATTCAAAAATTTTAATGCCCAATATGCTTTAGGCTCTAATTCCACTGGTAAGTGACAAGCCTTCCCAAACACTAACTTAAATGGGGTTTTAAACGCTATCCTATAAGCTCATAGTGCATCATCAAGTTTCATTGACGAATCCTTCTTGGAGGCATTCACTATTTTTTCTAAAATTCTCTTGATTTCCCTATTTGAAACCTCTACTTGGCCATTAGTTTGAAGATGATAAGAGGTTACAACCTTATGCATAACTCTATACTTACTCAAAAGTGTTGCAAATTGTTTGTTGCAAAAATGTGTCCCCTATCACTTATGATTGCCTTAGGAGTGCCAAATTGGGTAAAAATATTTTTCTTTAAGAATTTGACCACAACCTTAGCATTATTTGTTGACAATGCTACATCTTCTAACAACTTAGATACATACTTCATAGCCACTAAAATGTATAAATTCCCATAAGAAGGTGTAAAGGATCCCATGAAATAAATACCCCAAATATCAAATAATTCACACACAATAATGTTGATCTCATTTTTCCTTAAAATATTTCTAGTTCTATAGCACCTATCACATGAAGCTACGTAGGAGTATGCATCTTTAAAAAGTGTAGGCCAATAAAATCCAAATTGTAAAATTTTAGCTATAGTTTTGGTGGCACTAAAATGGTCACTTGCCTCGCCGTCGTGACAATGATATAGAATGCTTGCCTTCTCTTCGTCTGGAACACATCTCTTTATGACATAGTCTGCACATACTTTAAACAAGATAGGTTCTTGCCAAAAATAATTTTTAACATCAGAAAAGAACTTTTTTTCTTCTGTTGATATGATAGTTCAGGACAAAGAACATTAGTTACCAAACAATTCACAAAGTTAGCATACTAGGGAATTTTTGTGGATTTGATGGAAAAAATTTTCTCATCAAGGAACCCTTTCAAAATTGGTCTTACCTCTTCCTTTGAATTTAGAATTCTTGACAAGTGATTTGCAATTAGATTTTCAGTTCCCTTCTTATTTTTGATTCCAAAATCAAATTTTTGTAGCAATAGAATCCACCTGATCAATCGAGGTTTTGATTCCTTGTTATCAAGCAAATACTTAAGAGCAAAGTGGTCAGAATAAACTATAACTTTTGAGCCAATTAAATAAGAACGAAATTTATCAAAAGCAAAAACTATTGCCAAAAGTTCATTTTCAATTGTTGAATAATTCAATTGTATACCTGACAAGGTTCGACTAGCATAGTATATGATTTGAAAAACTCCATTTTTCTTTTGTCCCAAAACAGCTCCCATTGTAGAATCACTAGCATCATACATCAACTCAGAAGGTAAATCACAATCTAGTGCTACCATAATTGGTGTTGAAATTAACTTTTCCTTTTAAGAAGCCTGCACACATCCATAAAAAAATAAAATGAGCATCTTTTTGTAAAAGATTAGAAAGAGGTTTAGCAAATTTGGAAAACTCTTTTATAAATTGCTTGTATAATTCTGCATGCCCCAAAAATCCTTTGACATATTGGTAGAGGCAATTTTGCAATGACCTCCACTTTGGCTCGATTGACTTCTATTCCATTTTGAGAAATTTTTTACTCAAGTACTATTCATTCCTACACCATAAAGTGACACTTCTCCCAATTCAAAACAAGGTTAGTCTTCTCACATCTTTATAAGACCAAAGCCAAATTATTTTAACAAGAATCAAATGATAAACCAAAAATGGAAAAATCATCCATGAAAATCTCAATATATTTTTTAACCATATCAGAAAAAATAGCCATCATGCATCTCTAAAAAGTAGATGGTGCTTTACAAAGACCAAAGGGCATTCTTCTAAAAGAAAAAGTACCATAGGGACATGTGAAAATAGTTTTCTCTTGATCTTCTGGTGCAATAGGAATCTTATTAGACCCTGAATATCCATCAAGAAAGCAATAAAACTCATGTCTTGCAAGTCTTTCCAACATTTGATCAATAAATGGTAAAGGAAATTGATCTTTTCTAGTGGCATCATTTAATTTTCTATAATCCACAGACATGCCACCCAGTAATTGTTCTAGTTGGAATCAACTCATTGTTGTCATTTTTCTAAATAGTCATAATGCCTTTCTTTGGCACAACTTGTACAGGACTTACCTAAGAACTATCAAATATAGGATAGATGATACCTACACCTACATCAAGTAGCTTAATTACCCCATCTTCACTACTTCTTGCATCTTTGGGTTCAAGCGCCTCTGAGGTTGGATAGTGGGTTTGTGTTGTTTCTCCATCAAAAGTTTCTGCATGCAAAGTGAAGGGTTAATTTATCTATTTTACATCCAATTGCACATTTCTATTCTCTCAACACTCTGAGCAATTTCTCTTCCATCAAATCTGTGACATACTGATTTTCAACCCTGTTTTCAATGAAATGAATTGGGTTTTTCATCGACACGCCTATAGTCTTTTTCTCTGAGTTGATCACTTACCAGATAACTAATCTATCGGGTGAAGCCATTAAGGAATCTAAACGTGACAAATTGAGAATTCTTGATTGCTCGACCGTGCTAATCTGCAATGGTCAATACGGCACTGTCAAAATCGATTAGAGATCGAAGATAGGTCGATTTGATAGAGGCATGTGATTAGAGTGTGGTTGATTCCACCTAATTGCAAAATTCTTATCGAACGACACTAAACCGATTTTTCTGTCGTTTCCGTACCCTGTGCCCATATTTGAAATCTCGAGATTTTCACGACAACCGAGAATCACCAATGAGTCGAAGATATACAATGTGGCTTGAAAATAATCGACCATGGGTTAATAACGCTAAAAATTCTTAAAAGCTACTCGGTAGGTTAGGTCACGCTAAAATCACGTCCGGTTGAAATTAACCACGAAATTGAACTCGATTTCAGAAATTGAATGTTCTGTCATGTCATAATTTATTTTAGGAATGTCGACTCATCCTTCGAAGAATTTTCGGCGAAAAATCAAAATTGGACAATATTGGACCAGTAAATTCGGATGGCCATTTTTTAGTGCGTTTTTGGCCATCAAGTTGGATCACTTGGCGAGGGAAATTGTAGAATTGAGTGTGGACTTCATTCTTGGTGTCTTGGCCATTGATTTGAGGCCAATTGAAGGAGAATTGAGTGGAAGTTGAAGTTGGATACTTGGAAATTCGTATGCCTAGGTGGGGTGCAACATGTTAGCACCTATAGTGGCTCGAGGAGGAAGTTTGGAAGGGAAATTGGCTGTGGATGAAGCTGAAGACTTTTGGGGAAGCTACTCAAGTGTTTTGAGATCTTTTGGAGGAGTATTGAAGGCTTTGTTCCCTCATTTCCAACTGCAGCCCCACCTTCTTCTTATTCCTCGGTATTTCCTCCTCAATTGTTGCTGAAAATAGAAGCTAAGAACCAGGGAAAACCAACGGCAGCCCGTCCGAGCCCTTACAACTGTTGATCGCCTGCCGTTCGAGCAATCATTGTTGCCCGAGCTCCGTCAACACATCGTCCCGCTCATGCGCTCATCTGCCGCTATCCCGAGCTCGTTTGGCTACCGTCCCAAGCCGTCAAGCCATCTCCTCCGCCCATTGCTCGTAGCCGTCCCCATTGCCCTCCGCATCCCGCTTGTCTCGACCAGCTGCCGTAGCTGTTCAGTTCAGCCCTTGGACAGAGCTGAAATCTCAGCTGTGGGCTGAGACTTCGTGGCCCATTTTCGGCCTTTTCCAGACCTTGTTGGGTGTCGCCATAAGCTCGAGTCTCGCTCGCCTCCGCGTCACCGTCACCATGAACTCATCGGCTCACAAATCCGATGAGTTTACTTGCTAAACCTTGCTTATGGGGTTAATTATGCTAAGTGGAGGATTAGATTAGCTTAAGATTCGTTTATGTGGTTAGTTTAGTTTAATTAGTGGTTTAGTTGATTAATTAGGCTTATTAGGTGGTTAGATTAGATTAGTTAAGGGTTAATTAGATTGCATGATTTAATTAGCTTAGTGCATTATTTTTCTAAGTCCAATTGGGTGGTTAGATTAGTGTATTTAGCTTAATTAGTCATTTATGTAATTAGTTTTGCAATTTATTTTATTATTTATTATTTTTCAGAAATTATACTGGGATAGCCGATCGCCAGAATTCCGTGCTGATTGTCGTGGTGTAATCATTTTATGCAAATGAGTGCTAATTTGTGCAATTGAGTGATGATTGTTAATTTTGAGTTATTATTTCAAAATTATGAAATTTTGGTATTTAATTAGAAAATACCGGATGTCGAGTTTTGACACCGAAATTTTTTTTAAGTATTTTATCAAATAGTTGGATTTTTAAAATGAAGGATATTATTTTTTCTGGTTCAATCTGACCGTGTACCCACACACGATTATTTTACCGCGTGTTTTTAATACGAAGAAAATAGAACAAGCACATTATCTTAATTGAGGCATTTGAGTGCAAAGCACAATGTCCTTGGCCGGGATTGGATGGTCGTGTGATGATTATGAGAACCTGTCCCCAATGTGCATCAGGTAGACATTGCCCCTATATGGGATGCCCTTGTCAACGAATGCTAGATCGTGGTAGAGACCAAACCAATGCTCCTTTGGGAATGCCGTTTAGAGGTAGACGTTGCCATGCTCAAGGGCCGAGACAATGCCCGGTTACACCGGAAGACCGCCGAACGTCGAGTAGGCCGTGCTTGTGGGGGCAGTAATCAATTGGAATGCGTGTCTGAGTGAGATATAAACGCACTTGATTCTGGGACAAAATTGTGTGGCACAGAATGAGACGTGTCATAACGATTTGGCCTTATAATTGGGACCCATGTGATTGATTGAGATGTGAGTGAGACATTCCAATTGATGTGTGCATTTACTATACGCAACTATTTATATGAATTATACTGACGTGCAGGGAGGTGCCGAGGCGAGGTGTCTTCTGTGATGTATGGTTAGATTGCCTCTAGGTGTATTACCTATGACATCCTAAATTTTACCGACCCTATAAGTGTAATAAGATTGTTAAGGGCTTGGATTATTTTAAAGCAAGCCAGAAGGCAAGCTTGATGGGCCGTGAGGAAAGTGTGGGCTTAAGTAATTAACGAGCCACAAAGATATCGAGTATGGGCTCACTTGACCAAATGATAGGATGTGGACTTGGGCTTGGCTTGAAGCGAGCCAAGAGTCGGGTTTATTAGAATGATAAATTAAGTCTAGTGGGCCGTGAATTGTCATAGGATGAGCCCGGTGGGCCAGAGACGGGAATTTAGGAACGAGCGCTTTAATTTTTGATTAAATTTATAGATTACCGTTATGAGGGATTTAGTTAGAGATTTTATTAAAAACTTATAAGCAATTGTAATGCTATTGTCGATCACTAACTTTAGTAATTTCTCGCAATAAATTCTCGTTTGTAGATTAGTGCCGAGATGTTAACACGCCATTTTGATTCATGTGAACTCATAGATTCATATAGTTACGAGGGAATTGAAATTTTGTGGATTCGGAACAAAACTAAGTAAAAGACATTAGAAACTAATAGACCAACTAACGACACGGATTAGAAGTTAATTGTTTTCGAACGCCAGATGTCGATCGTGAAGAATGAGGCGTGCATGGAAGCCACGACACCCTTTCTTCCCTTCAATTTTTTCCCCCAACCTGAAGCTGCAGAGGAAACATAATAATTAATCTTGCTAATGATTACTTCTCCTTAGGATTGAAAACAAAATTTGCACACACTCAAGCCAAACTCCCTCAAAGTTCACGTCATTCCCTCTCTCTCCAAAACAGAACCGAAAACTCTCTCTCTCTCTTCTCCTTTCTCTCGTGGCTCGAGCAGAAGCGAAGCCCAGCAACTCCGGCGACTTTTGCTTCTTCTTGTGTGAGTTTGAGAGCAGATTCTTGGAGAGCGTTGAGCCACCAGAGGAGCCAAGTAACCAGTAAGGAAATGATGAGTTCCTAAGCTAGAAATTATCCGCTGTTTTGTCGAGGGAACTTGCGGAACTTGCTGAATGGTGGAGGATTAGGTGTGATGATGCTGCTTTGTGTTGAAATAGGCTAGATGAGTACTAAATTGAAGCTGTGAGTCCTTGCATGTCCTGATAAGGCTTTGGATGGTTAAAGAATTGAGTTTGAGGGAGCTGAGTTTGGTCGAGTAGGTGGATAGGCAACTGCTGAGTGAAGATAGGCGTTACAAGTTGCCGTTGATGTGTCGAGATGCGATTACTTGTCTTGAATTGAGCTATGGATTGCTGTGTGTAGGCGAAGAGCTACTGAGGTTACTTCTAGGTGCTGTTGGAGAGGTGTTGGAGTACTAAAAGAGAAGTTATAGATGAGCTAAATAGCTTAGTTGAGCTGTGTATAGGAATAGTGGTTCGAAACATTCTGTTTGGGAAAGACAGAGATGGAAACTTATTAGTTATGCGTTGCTTGGGATTTTAAAGATGTAGTTAAAGGAAAGAACTAGTTTACTTAAGAGAATACTAACTATTTTAGGTTTCGACCTCTAGTTATAGTGAGATCCTTGCGAAAACGTGTTGGCGAGATCATTTTCCCTTAGAACAGTAAGCTGATCTGCAGAAGACAGCAAAACCTTAGGTAGTTCTACGAATTTTCTGTAATTTTCTAGGTCGATTTGGACCTTAAACCCTTCACGAAAATTGTATAACACATCTTTAGGAACAACATATCAAAATTTGAGAACAAACGGTCAAGTTTTGGGCAGTGAAATGATCTCTCTTCTGTAGGTACTCAATCTGAAAGTTGCTGCAGAATTTTAGGAATGAAGACAGCAAGTTACTGCTCCTTATACATTGAGATCTAGACTTAGATTTATTCACAAAAAATTTTAATCTATACCTTTTCTATAACATACTAAAATTTCGTAGCATTTCGATAAGATTTGATGTACTTTCTGCTCCTGTGATTGAAACTGCTCATATTAGCTCATATCCTGCCTTGATCCGAGATAGTGCAATAGATGTTGTACCCCTTATAGCTGATTTTCATGACATATAGGTAGTCTAATGGTCTTGTAATAATGGTTTGTTTGTGCATGAGCATGCCTCTTCCATCATTTGAAGTGTGGTCATTGTGTGGTCACCAAATGTGGCATGTGTGTGAAATGAGTGCAACATGAGTGAAGTGTTGTGTGAGCATGAATCCTGCTTGAAGTAATTGTGTAATCTTGAGATCTTGAGCATGCTGTGATGTGATATTATTCAAAGGTGTGATGTGTGGAATGTGTGCTTCAAATGAGTAAGAGATTTCCATCGGTACTGAGATGCCGGTGATGCCCCAGGGAGTGGGATGCCCATGCTGAGTGATCTTGGATGCCTCGGTTGAGTGAGACACCGAGATGCCTTGGAGTGAGATGCCCCTGTGTGTGATCAGGGATGCCTCGGTTGTGTGATAATGGGATGCCTCGGAGTGAGATGCCCCATGCTGAGTGATCTTGGGATGCCTCGGTTATGTGATACTGGGATGCCTCGGAGTGAGATGCCCATGATAGCAATATTGTGGAAGTCCGGATGTGGGATTCCGAAAGTGACTCGATCGGGCCGGCTTGCGTTCTAGTGGGTAAACTGATTGAGGGTGGACTTGATAAATACACTATAATGTAAATTCCACTTGGTGTGTGAGTTCGCCTGCTGCTATTGCATTTCATCTTGGTTCAGATTAAGGGCATGAGGTATACATGTGCATTTAGCATGTTTGGTATGGAATGATCATTCATGTGGCATTTTGGTATTCATTTACTTATACCTATGACAATCCTGCCTGAGTATGTTAAGCTATTTGGTTGTGTTCTCTTGCTTTCTTTGGCAACTGTGGATTGTCTAGTTTAGGGTCTTATTATTTCTTTACTAGGTATTGCTCATTCCTTTCTATTTTTCAAATCGTTAATATGGACGTACCACCGATTGCTCGTTATGGGGTGATAGCACGTATCAATGTATCTTTCCATGATGTGTATGATCTCGATATCGAGCTAACCTACATGAAATATGAGGCTACACTTTGGATGGACGATGGCAGGGTAGACTGGATTCCTATGAGGTTTGTTGCGTGGTTTGTAAACCACAAGGGGGAGCTGTTTGGCCCTCTTCAGTTCGGTGCTGGAGGACCTGGAGCCGGGGCGGGAGGTGCTTAGGTGCCCAGATCGTGATGAAGCCAGAGAAGATGTCTTTTGTTTTTTTTAATGGACGTGGGCTAGGGTGGGGGGTAGTGAAGTTAGGAACCCTCTCACCCTTTTCCATGGTTGTTTACTTACACTTTTGATGAGAACATGTATATGTGTTGTACATAGGTGAAGAACTTGTAAGTAATCTAAGTCAACGTTTGTATGCCCGAATGCTTGTTAAAAGGAAAGTTAATGAAGCTCCTCATGATCCTTATATGTGTTCTTAGCTGGATTGTCTAATACTTAGTGACGGGACTATTACAGGGAGACCTTGTGTTATAAAGCTTTAGATCTTAAAACATCCATGTTATACATGCTAACCATTTCTAGATGGATGCTATAGTCCGATAATTGAAATCAACAGGTCCTGTCAAGATGATAATCCGTATAATTTCCACTTGCGCTTAGTAAGTGACGCTACTGGGACGTCACATTACCTTCATAATCGGGGTTTAGGACGTGAACTTGTTGAGACATTATCTCACCCCGTCATGGACTTAATCTTTGCAAGTCCTTAGATGGAGGTGAGGCCGGTTCGTTTTAGATAGCCGATGGGGTTTAGCGAGCAGAGTACCGACATTCCTGTCCCCGGGAGTCCCTGGCTCCATGAGCGCATCGTGACCACTATCTAGGTCAATGAGGGCCTACCGTAGTGGGTACCTCATTGATTCAAGGCATGGTTTTGTCATGGGCCTAATGGGGTATGGGAAGGTCCCTTTTAGGGTTTTGACGTACCCGCCGTTGAGGGCGAGGGGGTAGCTAACCCACTTGATGGTGTTGTGGTGGACCCGAAGCCCCCGGAACCTGTGGAAGAGGAGCCTAGTGCCTAGATGGCTTAGCTCTCTCTCTTTTTGGTTTAGACTCTTTTGTAGATAAACCAGTTTGTTTTTAAAAGTGTGTTTGGTTTGAAATGGTTATCCTACTTTTCTATCACATGTTTCTTGTTTGAGGATCATTCATTTCACTTCCGCTTGTGCATGAATCGATTGGGTCACGACACGTCCTTGGAAAGTCGCAATTTTAGTCGACCACCGAGGGATGTGCACGCGCTCGAGGTTCGAGGTGTGACATCCCCGCCCAAAGTGGTATCAGAGCTGGTTAGTGTTTGGAATGATAAGGTGCGATGGGTTATGGGATACTTAGTAGGAAATGCTTTTTTCTTATGCTGATGCATGTGATTGATAGTTGATTGGTAGCTTGTTTTGTGTGGTCACTCAGTTTCTAATTCTGTGTGGAATTGGAAAGTAGGTTTCTGTAAAGAATCTGCAAGATGAGTGATCAGGAGCAAAGAACTCCTAGGAAGAGGGTAGTAGCCCCTATGACTCAGGGTATGTGACATCCTAGATTTTCGACTCTGCTTTCAATTCAATAAATTGGGCATTTCATCAACGTGCCTATAATGCTATTCTCAGAGCTGATCACTCGTGAGATAACTAGACTGTCTAGGGAAGCCATTAAGGATTTTCAGGAAAATAGATTTGAGGATTCAACCAGGAATCAGCTACTCGACCGCGTTCTTCTGCCGAGATCATTACGGCACAGACGTAAATTGATTAGAGATCAAAGATAGATCGGTTCGACTGAGATGAGCGGTTAAATGTGGGTGATCCCACTAAATTGCAAAATTCTCATCGGTTGGCACTAGTTTGATTTTTCTATCATTTTGGTATCCTGTGTCCGTATTTGAAACCTCGAGATTTTCACGACAACCGAGAGTTATCAATATGTCGAAAAGGTTCATTGTGGCTCGAAGAAAATCGACAACGGGTCATTTGCCCTAAAAAGTTCTGAAAGCTACCCAATAGCCTAGGTCACGCTAAAAATGCGCCAGAGTGAAATTAACCGCGAATTTGAATCCGATTTTAGAAATTGAAGGTTCTATCATGTCACAATAAATTCTAGGAACGTCAACTCAATCCTAGAAGATTTTTATGCGACCCGAGACGTTTTGGGAGAAAGTCGTCCTAGGGCCGTTTTTGTCCAAAAAAAGCCGGGGATCATTTTTGATCGTGCAATTGGGATGCAAGATGGTTCAATTGGTGATAAAAATACCAATTTGATTGTTGACTTGATAACGGGATTTATTGAGGCCAAATGGGATTGAATTAAGCAAGACCAAGTGTCCAATTGGTGAAGAAATGTTGCAAATTCGTAGCTCCCCCCTTGCTTAGCCAAATTGGACCATTTCAAGCTTCTAGAGGAGTGCATTGGTGGCTTAAGGACAGCCAAGGAAGGTGTGGATGGTGTAGGTTGGTCAAGGGAACACTTGAATGGGAAAAAATGGCTTGTGGTCCCCCTTGTTCCCCTCACCTTGTTCCTCAAGCCAAGTAGCCATCACCATTCCCCCTCCCCTCTATTTTTTGCCCACCAATAGAAGCAAGAAAGACCAGCAAGGCTGTCGGACTGCCCTTCACGTCGTTGCATGCCGCCACCGTCGCCAAAATGTCACCCCGCCGCCCAAGCGTGCTGCCCGCACACGTCCGCCTTGCCACTCCTAGCTCGCCTCATCCATCTTGTCCCTACGTTTCAGCAACCATCTCAACCCGTGTCGGAGTCATTTGGCCCGCCTCCGACCCCCATGAATGCCCGTCAAGGCCCGGTTTGGCCCTTTCCACCTTTCCCAATCAATTCCCGCCTCAACCAACCTTGTTTCCTCTCTTTTGCAGCAGCAAATAGAGAGTTTGTTAGTGGGTTTTTCAGCCCGTTTTGAGGTGGTTCCGAGCCTTGAAACCTAGGCCCGCTTTGAGAAGAATCGCCCCTCGTCACGTTCCCGTCAATTTGAACCGCCCGGCTCATGAAATAAGTGAATTTAACTCACTAAACCTCACTTAGTAGGTTAATTATGCTTAAGGATTGTTTAGGTTAGCTTAAGTATGGATTAGAGATAAGTTAGGATGGTTAGATTAGCCTTAGAATGGATTAGTGTAACTTAATTAGTGAGATTTGTACAATTGGTGATGGATTAGTCGAATCCAGTAGAGTTCCTGCAGTTTTGGTTTCTGAACCCTCGCCATTTGCTATTTTTGTAGATCAAAATGGGTTGCGAATTTGAGGTTGATGTCTCTTGAGAAATGTTTTAAACATCCTTAGCTACAATATATATTTTTCTCAAGATTTTTGGGGACTTAAAAGAATGAGATATCAGCTCCGTCATTTTCAAACAGAACTTCAGTTTTTGCTGGAATTGGTGACCTTTTAGGATTCTAGCGGTTTTTATCAACTCTTATGGTTCTAATTTCAATATGGTTTCTTCACAAAAGTTGTTTGGCATATATTCTAGTTTAACATAGTCAAAATTGATATCGAATGGACATGTTTTGGACCTCGAACCAAACTGATTTCAGAAAATAGACTTTTTGGAAACATACCTAGTTTTGGTGCTGGATTGAGCGATTTACTGGGCCGAATCTAGAAGGATCGAGGTTAAGGTGTTTTCATGAAAAATGTTCATTTATGTGTCTATTACAATATATTCAAATTTGAGAATTTTCTGAACTCGTTTGATTAGATTTCTGGATTTAAACTTGGAGATGTGCGAGTGAGTCTATTTTGCCGGTTAGAGCCGGTTATGAGTTTGTGATGGTTCTTGAGACTTTGATTGCTAAAAATTACACCCCTGATATATGATTGGGTTGTGACAAGCTCTAAAATTTATCTAGACTAGTTCGGGAATTTTTCGGGTTCATTTCGGCTTCCAATTAGGCTATAACGAGCCTAAGTTGGATTTATTGCATTTATTTAATATTTTTTGTAATTAATTAATTATTTAATTATTTTCTGGAAATTCAACCGGGATGGCCAGTGACCGGAATTTTATGCTTGAGTTCAGTGGTGCTTTCTGTTTATTTAATTAAGCACTGGATTGTGATAATTGAGTGAAATTGGTGATGATGAGGATTTATCCCAAAAATTGGATAATGTGGGTATAAATCTAAGAATTGCCGAGTGGGGCTGTAATACCACTAAATCTCACCAAATATAAGAAATTTGCTGAGTGGGGCCGTGATGCCACTAAAACAAATGGGTCGGCGATGTGTCTTGGGACGTTGCTATTATATCGACCAAGTAGGGATGGGCACGTGCTCAGAGGATCGAGACGTGACAGGGTAGGATGCTGACAAGGGTTGGTACCCAAAGTGGCCAAGGTAGAGCGCAGGCTCAGGCCAGCATAAGTAGGATAGCGTCGCCGTCGGTCGGTGCTGGGGTAGCAACCCTTAGCGATCCTAGAATCGATGGGATTGTTCAGGCGCTTGAGACTCTTGGAAATTTGATGGGGGCAGCAGGCCCATAATCAAGCCGTCACCATTACCGCTGTCACTATAGCCACCGCTACTGCTACTACTAATGCTGCTGTTGTTGTCGCCACCGCTGCACCTGCCAAGGTTCCACCTGGGAACATTATTGTTAAGAGGCCAATGCACAAGCTCGTGGAACAGTTTCTGAAGTTGATCCCACCAAGGTTCACAGGTGCAGGAGATCCTAAGGCTGTAGCCCTTTAGATCCAAGACTTAGAGAAGGCCTTTGCACTACTGAGGTGCACCGAGGAAGATAAGGTCGTCCTTGTAGTCTATCTGCTATAGGGTAACGTAAGCACTTAATGGAGGGCCACCGGAGGAATAGTGTTCCCAGAAGGCGAGGTTCCGGAGTGGAACGCCTTCATTGAAGTTTTTAACGGCAAGTACTTCTTCGACAACGATAGAGAGTAAAAGATGGAGGAATTCCAACACCTTCGTCAAGGTCTGATGATTGTAGACCAGTACGAGGCCAAGTTTGCAAAGTTGTCTCAGTACGCCCCTAGACTGATAGAGGATCCGACAGACAGAGTTAGGAGGTTCAGGAATGGCCTCCGACCGAAGCTGAAAAATTGGTAGTTCTGCTCGATCTAAAGAGTTATAATGAAATGTATGAAAAGGCCCAACTGATAAAGAGGAATCTGAACGAACAAGCCGCCGCATTTGGGTTGCGGTTTGGTTCAACAGAGATGGATATCGGTTTGGGAAGAAGCCCATGACCAAATGAAGGTATCCTATTCCGCCCAACAAGAAGGGTGGGATTGGAAAGTCAACGTCGAGTCAGAATGGCGTGTGTCGCTTTAGCGGAAAGCGACATGGATCAACCCCGTGCCATTTTAGGACGGGTGCTTGCTATGAGTGTGACCAGCAGGGTCACCTGGCCAGAAGCTGTCCCAGAAAGTCGATGGGACCACAGCAGTTGCCGCTGCTGCCACCGATGGGCCAGAACAAAGGATACACACCACCGAATGCACTACAGGGTGGTTTGAACAGACCTCCAGTGCAAGGAAGAGTGTATGCTGTCACGAGACGATAGGCTGAGGACTCGCCTGATGTGGTCACAAGTACTGTTTCACTAAACGATCACGCTGCTTATGCTTTATTTGACCCTGTCACTACTCATTCATTTATAGCTAAGTAGTTCGTTAAGTTGGTAAGATTGAGTCCTGAATTTTTGGAGTCAGTGGTTAGTATATCTATGCCATTAAAGGACAAGGTGTTAGCTATAGTAGGCTATCCTTGTTGCAAGCTAATTATTGGTGAGCGAGAAAGAAAAATAGATTTGATAGTCCTAGCCATGTATGATTTTGACGTGATAATTGGCATAGATTGGCTCACCAAGCAAAGAGCTAAGATGGACTACTATCGCAAAGCAATTCAGTTTAACCCGTTAGCAGGTGAAAGTTTTGAGTTTATTGGGAGTCGAGGAGGACCCTCGATTACCTTAATCTCGTTGCTTGAGGCAACCCGTTTGTTAGATGGGGGTTGTCAAAGTTACTTGGCGATTGTCGTGGATACAACAGTTAAGGAGCCGAGGATGGAAGATATTGCAGTGGTTTAAGAGTTTCCAGATGTGTTTCCGAAGGAATTGCCTGGTTTGCCACCAAAAAGGGAGATAGAGTTCATGATTGAGTTAGCCCCCAGGATAGAGCCAATCTCTAAGGCTCCTTATCGCATGGCATTATCAAAATTGAAAGAACTAGAGGTGCAAATGCAGGAGTTGTTGGATAAGGGATTTATAAGTCCCAGTGCATCACCTTAGAGAGCACTAGTTCTATTTGTGAAGAAGAAAGATGGTTCGTTGCGTCTATGTATTGACTATCGTCAGCTCAATCAAGTGACGATTAAGAACAAGTACTCGCTTCTGAGGATCGACGACTTTTTTGACCAGTTGCAAGGAGCGTCGATATTCTCTAAGATCGACCTGAAGACAGGGTATCATCAACTAAGGATCAGAAAGGAAGATATACCGAAGATGGCGTTTCGTGCTCGATATGGCCATTATGAGTTTACTGTAATGCCGTTCGGTTTGACGAACACCCCAGCCACTATCATGGATTTAATGAACCAAGTGTTCAAGGAGTACCTGGATCAGTTTGTGATTATTTTCATCGATGACATCCTAGTGTACTCAAGAAGTCCTAAGGAGTACGAAAGACAGTTGAGAATAGTGCTTCAGACTCCGCGGAATCATGGACTGTACGCCAAGTTCAGTAAGTGCGAGTTTTGGTTAACTCGTGTAGCTTTCCTAGGTCACGTGATTTCAGGTGAAGGAATTTTCATGGACCTGACCAAGATCAAAGCAGTTATCAATTGGCCAAGACCGACGACCATGACAAAGATCAAAACTTTTTGGGATTGGCAGGTTATTACAGAAGGTTCGTGGAAGGGTTTTCAGCAATAGCCTCGGCTCTGACTAGACTGCTGAAGAAGGAAGAGAAGTTTGTGTGGACAGACAAGTGCGAACGAAGATTCCAAGAGCTTAAGCAGAAGCTGACTACCGCACCTGTGCTAACAATTCCATCTAGTCCTAGAGGATACAAGATCTATAGTGATGCGTCGTTTAGAGGACTGGATTATGTGTTAATGCAACATGGCAGAGTCGTTACATACGCGTCCCGTCAGTTGAGATCTCATGAGCTGATTACCCGATGTATGACTTAGAACTCGTAGCGATCATTTTCGTTCTGAAGATTTGGAGACATTATTTGTGCAGAGAAAGGTTCCAGATCTTCACAGACCATCACAGTCTCAAGTATTTCTTCTCTCAGAGGGAGTTGAATATGAGACAACGTCGTTGGATAGAACTTCTTAAGGATTATGATTGTGAGATCCTGTATCATCCTGGAAAGGCTAATAACATCGCAGATGTGTTGAGTCAGAAGTCTTCAATAGGGCAGATGGTGATCAAGGAGTGGATCTTACTTGAAGGAGCTCGATATTCGGTTTTCAAATTTGAGGTAGGCCACCTTTCAAGTCTTATGGCCACCCTCAGAATTGAACCGGAAGTGCAGATCAAAATCAGAACGTTATAGTTGATAGACCTAGAGATCCAGAAGATTTTGCAAGAAGATGTAGATAAGAGAAAGGCTGACTTTCAAATTTCTGCAGACGGAACACTGAAGTTTCGTGGACGATTATGTGTACTTGACAATGCAGAGCTTGAAGAAAAGATCTTGTCTGAAGCTCAACATAGCAGTTACAGCATTCATCCAAGTAGTACGAAGATGTATCAGAATCTATGTCAACACTATTGGTGGACCAGTATGAAGGCAGATATCGCCAAGCATGTCGCCAAGTGTCTGAGGTGTCAGCTAGTGAAGGCATAGCACTGTAAGCTAAGAGAACTTTTGCAACCTTTCAAGAATCCTGAGTGGAAGTGGGAACACATCACAATAGACTTTGTGATGGGCTTACCAAAGAATTAAAGGGGTAATGATTCCATATGGGTCATGGTTGATAGATTGAGGAAGTTGGCTCACTTCATCGCCGTACGAAAGGACTATGCATTGGACAAATATGCAGAGTTGTACGTGCGTCAGATTGTTCGTCTGCATAGAGTGCTAGTCACGATTACTTCTGATCGAGACCCGAAGTGCACATCAGCCTTTTGGAAAAGTTTGCAGACTGCCTTGGGAACAAAGCTGCAGTACAGTACGGCCTATCATCCGCAGACAGATGGCCAGTCTGAGAAGACGATTCAAACCCTCGAAGACATGCTACGAGCTTACGTGTTGGATTTCAAAGGAAGCTGGGAGGAACAGCTTCACCTAGTTGAGTTTGCCTACAATAACAGTTACCGGCAGAGTATTTAGATGGCATCGTTTGAAGCATTGTATGGCAGAGCGTGCAGAACGCCAGTTTGTTGGGATGAGGTGGGAGAGCAAAAGATTGCAAGCCCAAAGTTAGTTCAACAATCAGTGGATGTAGTTGCAGTTATCAGAAAAAGACTGAAGACTGCTCAGAGTCGCCAGAAAAGCTATGCAAATAAGCGTTGAAGACCATTGGAATTCTAAGTTGGTGAGCACGTCTTTCTGAAGGTGTCACTAATGAGGGGTACTTCGCACTTCGGCAAGAAAGGGAAGCTGAGTCCGAGGTACGTAGGTCCCTTTGAGATTCAGGAGAGAATAAGGACTCTGGCGTATTGTCTAGCATTGCCGCCAAGGTCGGCGTAAATGCATGACGTCTTCCATGTGTCAATGTTGAGAAAGTATGAACCTGACCCGACTCATGTGCTGAACTTTAAAGAGTTAGATGTGGACAACAGAGTGTCGTACATGGAAAGACCGGTTCAGATTGTAGATTGGAAGGAGCAGATTCTGTGCACCAAGATAATCTCGTTAGTCAAAGTGGTCTGGCAACACCACGGAATAGAAGGAGCAACCTGGGAAAGTGAAGACTCGATGAGACGATAATACCCCCACATTTTTGTTTAAGAATTGTAATGGTTTAAATTTCAAGGAAGAAATTTTTATAAGAGGGGAAGAGTTGTGACATCTTAATTTTCAACCCTGTTTTCGATGAAAAGAATTGAGCTTTTCATCGACACGCCTATAGTCTTTTTTCTCTCAGCTGATCACTCACGAGATAACTAATCTATCAGGTGAAGCTGTTAAGGAATCTAAACACGATAGACTTGAGAATTCGACCAGAAATCGACTGCTCGACCGTGCTAATCTGCAAGGGTCAATACGGCCCCGTCAAAATCGATTAAAGACTAGACATAGGTCGATTTGACAGAGGCATGTGATTAGAGTATGGGTGATTCCATTTGATTGCAAAATTCTTGTCGAACGACACTAAACCAATTTTTTTGTCATTTATGTACATGTGCCCGTATTTGAAATCTCGAGATTTTCACGACAATCGAGAGTCGCCAATGAGTCGAACATGTACAATGTGACTCGAAAATAATCGACTATGGGTCAATAGTGCTAAAAATTCCTAAAAGCTACCCGATAGGTTAGGTCACGCTAAATTCGCGTCCGGTTGAAATTAACCACAAAATTGAACCCGATTTCAGAAATTGAAAGTTTTGTCATGTCACAATTTATTTAGAAACGTCAACTCATCCTCCGAAGAATTTTCGACGAGTCCGGATTTTCGGTGAAAAATTGAAATTGGACGATATTGAAGCGGTAAATTCGGTTGGCCATTTTTTAGTGCATTTTTGGCCGTCAAGTTGGATCACTTGGTGAGGGAAATTGTAGAATTGAGTGTGGACTTCATTCTTGGCATCTTGGCCATTGATTTGAGGCCAATTGAAGGAGAATTGCGTGGAAGTTGAAGTTGGATACTTGGAAATTCGTATGCCTAGGTGGGGTGCAACATTTCAGCACCTAGAGTGGCTTGAGGAGGAAGTTTGGAAGGGAAATTGGCTGTGGATGAAGCTGAAGACTTTTGGGGCAGCTACTCAAGTATTTTGACATCTTTTGGAGGAGCATTGAAGGCTTTGTTCCCTCATTTCTAGCTGCAGCCCAACCTTCTTCTTCTTCCTCAAATTTCCTCCTCCATTGTTGCTGAAAACAGAAGCCAAGAACTAAAGAAAACAAGTAGCAGCCCATCCAAGCCCCTACAGCCGTCGATTGCTCACCGTCTGAGCAACTACTGCCGCCCGAGCTCCGTCAGCACGTCGTCTCACTTGTGCACCAGTCCACCGCGTCCCATGCGTCCCCCGCTGTCCTAAGCTTGCTTGGCTGCCATCCTGAGTCGTCGAGCCATCATCGCCGCTTGTATCCGTCCTTGTTGCCGTCCGCCTCCCGCCTTCCTCGACCAACCGCCGTAGCCGTTCCGTTCAGCCCTTGGACAGAGCCGAAATCTCAACTGTGGGCTAAGACTTCGTGGCTGGTTTCCAGCCTTTTCCGGACCTCGTTGGGTGTCATCGTAGGCTCGAGTCTCGCTCGCCTTCGCGTCGCCGTCGCCGTGAACTCATTGTCTCGTAAAACTGGTTAGTTTAATTATTAAACCTTGCTTATGGGGTTAATTATGCTTAGTGGAGGATTAGATTAGCTTAAGATTGGTTTAGGTGGTTTGTTTAGTTTAATTAGTGGTTTAGTTGATTAATTAGGCTTATTATGTGGTTAAATTAGATTAGTTAAGGGTTAATTAGATTGCATGATTTAATTAGCTTAGTGCATTATTTTTCTAAGTCCAATTAGGTGGTTAGATTAGTGTATCTAGCTTAATTAGTCATTTATGTAGTTAATTTGCATTTATTTAATTAATTTTTTAATTTGTTTTATTATTTATTATTTTTCAGAAATTATACCAGGATAGCATATCGTCAGAATTTCGTGCTGATTGTCGTGGTGTAATCAGTTTATGCAAATGAGTGCTAATTTGTGTAATTGAGTGATGATTGTTAATTTTGAGTTATTATTTCAAAATTATGAAATTTTGGTATTTAATTAGAAAATACCAGGTGTCGAGTTTTGACACCGAAAATGTTTTTAAGTACTATATCAAATAGTGAGATTTTTAAAAGGAAGGATATCACTTTTTCTGGTTCGATCTAATCGTGTACCCATACACAATTATTTTACCGGGTGTTTTTAATACGAAGAAAATAGGCCAAGCACATTATCTTAATTGAGATATTTGAGTGCAAAGCACAATGTCCTTGGCCGAGATTGGATGGTCATATGATGGTTATGAGAACCCGTCCCCGATGTGCGTCGGGTAGACGTTGCCCCTATATGGGATGCCCTTGTCAATAGATGTCGGATTGCAGTAGAGGCCGGATCGATGCTCTTTCGGGAATACCATCTAGAGGTAGACGTTGCCGTGCTCAAGGCATGAGACGATGCTCGGTTATACCGGAAGACCGCCGAACGTTGAGTAGGTCGTGCCTATGGGGTAGTAATCAATTGGAACGCGTGCCTGAGTGAGATATAAACGCGCCTGATTATGGGACAAAATTGTGTGGCATAGACAAGACGTGTCATAACGATTTGGCCTTATAATCGGGACCCCTATGATTGATTGAGATGTGAGTGAGACGTTCCAATTGATGTGTGCATTTACTATATGTAGCTATTATATGAATTGTACTGATGTGCAGGGAGGTGCCGAGGCGAGGTGAGTCTTCTGTAATGTGTGGTTAGACTACCTCTAGGTGTATTACCTTTCAAATCGGGGTTTAGGACGTGAACTCATTGAGACATTGTCTCACCCCGTCGTGGGCTTAATCTTTGCAGGTCCTTAGATGGAGGCGAGGCCGGTTTGTTTTGGACAGCCGAGGGGGTTTAGCGAACAGAGTACCGACGTTCCTGTCCCCAAGTGTCCCTGGCTCCATGTGTGACATCCCGATTTCTCCAATTCTATTTTCAATAAATTGAGATGGGCATTTCGTTGGCACGCATATAGTTCTTTTCCTTGAGTAGGCCACTCATGTGAAAACTAGTCTATCAGGTGAAGCCGTTAAGAAATTCTAATGCATCAGACTCGAGAATTTGACTAAGAAGCGATCTTTCGACCGAGCTGATCTGCAAGGGTCATTACGGCACAATTAAAAATCGATTAGAGATCGGAGATAGGTCAACTTGACAGAGGCATGTGATCAGGTGTGGGTGATTCCACCAGATCGCACAATTCTTGTCGATCAGCACTGGACCGACTTTTCTGTCGATTGGGTACCCTGTGTCTGTATTTGAAACCTTGAGATTACCCCGACAACTGAGAGTCACCAATGTGTCAAAGATGTACATTGTGGCTTGATCAACCACAGGTCAAATGCATGAAAATTTCTAAAAGCTACCCGGTAGGTTGGGCCGCGCTAGTATCGTGCCAAAGTGAAATTAACCGTGGAATTGAGATCGAATTCAGAAATTGGAAGTCTGGGTGTGTCACAAATCATTTTAGGAATATTAACTCATCTTTGGAAGATTTTTCATGCAAGCCGAGTTTTTCAGCAAAATAATCAGAGAATGGCTAATTTGGCTCGAGAAATTAGTAGGCCCACTTTTGGTCGTGCTTTTGGGACTTAAGTTGGTTCTATGGACAAGTGAAGATGTGAATTGAAGGGTGGTGACATTGGATTAATTTTATGGGCTTCAATTTAATTTAATTGGAAGAGAATCGAGTGAAATTGAAGAAGTTGTTGTACAAAGTTTCATGCCTCGGCAGAAAACTGAAATTGGACCCATTCAAGATTGTTGTGGGAGGTTTGGAGGTAGTGGAATATGACACCATGTGATGTCATGGTGGTGCGCCATTTTTGTTGGAATAAAGAAAGAGAAAAAAAGAAATGGCCCCCACCTTCTCTCTCCTCCCTCTCTTCTTCCTCTCTCCCGTGCGACTTCTCCATCTCCATCTTCTTCTTCTTCTTCGGTGGCCAGCAGCAGGAGAGATCCGATTCAGCCAACCCAACCAGCCTTCGTCCGCCCGCTCGGCCGCTCGTCGTCGGCCGCCCCTCCGCCCGCTCGCCGTCACTCAGCCCGTGCGCACCTCCGCTTCTCTCCTCTGTCCTCTTTCTGCTGTTCAGTGCCCTTGCTGTGCGAAGATCAGAGCAAACCGAAGCAGTAGGTCCCGCTCGCCGCCGCAGCAAACAACCGGAGCTGAAGTCGTCGCCGTCGCAGCTCGCCGCCGTTCTATCGCTCGCCCGCTCGCCGGCTCATGTTGCTGCCTCGGTCGCGCCTTCGTCCGCTCGTCTGGCGTCCCAGCTGCTGCTCGACGCCGCTGCACTTCGCCGGAGTCTCCATCGCCGCCGCACGTCCTCGCCAGCCACCGCCCGAGCTGCCGCCCCTCTGCCCTGCCGTTCCTCAGCCCGATTAGGCTCGGATCTGCCCTCATTCGGCCCAAAACAACAGCTGCAGAAAATGGGTATTTCAGCTTGGTTTTGGCCCGTTTTGGCCGGCTTCCCAACCCCGGATGCTTGGCCAGCTTTGAGGAAAGTCAATCCTTGCGTCGTCCCCGTCGTTTTGGTCCGCTCGGCTCGCTAATCCGGTGAGTTTAGCTCACTAAACCTCGCTTAGAGGGTTAATTATGCTGAGGGAGGTTTAGTTTATGTTAAGTATTATTAGGTTGTTAGTTTAGGTTATTTAAGAGTAGATTAAATTAAGGTGGAGTTTTAATTTAAAGTGTGTTTAATTAAGGGTAAGTGGGTTTATTTAGAATAAGCCTTGATTTGACATAAATGAATTTACTTTTGATTTATTTAAATGTCTCGAAATTATTAAATAATTTAATAATATATATTTATTCGAAATTATTAAAATATTATTATTTAAATAAATTTCGGAATAAAATTAATTATTTAATAAATTCCGAAAATTATCTCGGGACCTTATTTGCTCGAATTTCGTGTCGATCGCTGCTGTGTATTCAGATTTTGAAATTGATGGTTGGATATTATAAATGGAGTGTGGATGGCGAAAAATATGGATATTATTATTTAATTAATTTTCGGAATAAATTTAATTATTTATTAAATTCCGAAAATTTCGTCGGAACCTTATTCTCTTAGAATTTCGTGTTGATTGCTGTTGTGCATTTAGAATTTGAATTTGATGAATGGATGTGACAAATTGAGTGTTGATTGTGATAAATAGGGATTTTATTCATAAAAACCCAAGTGTCGGGTTTTGATGCAAAAATTGGATTTTAATGATTATATTAAATAGTGGGGTTTGAAAAAGTGAGATATTGGCTTTCTAGTTCAAAATTAACGTGCCCCCACACACGTGAGTAATTTCTGGAATATTTTTAATATGAAGAAAAATAGCCGGGATCACTATTTTAAGTGAAAGTGTTGAGTGAAATGCAGAGTATCCTGGGGCCGAATATAAATTGTTGTGTGATAATTAAGAGGAGATCGTCCTGGGCTGTTGAGCCGGACTTGCCCCTATATGGGATGCCCCTTACAACGGATGCGGGTCGCAGTAGATTCTGGGCCCATGCTCCTTCGGGAACGCTGTCGATGTACTGACGAAGCCACGCTCCAAGGTGGGGAGGCGATGCCTGGCTATGTGTCAGTAGATAGCTGAACTGCGAGTAGGCTATGCCTTTGTGTGGCAGTGAATAACAATTGGAATGCATATTGAGTGTTGTTGATGTGTCGGATTATGGGACGGAATTGTGTGGCATGGAATGGGACGTGTCATAACAACTTAGTCTTATAATCAGGACCCCCGCGGTTGTTGGTTATATGAAAGTGAATGCGTTCCGGTTGTTTAAGTTCTTATTACTGCATATGATTGAATGATATGAATTGTGCTAATCTGCAGGAATCAATTAAGACGAGGTAAGTCTTTCGTGTGATGTGGCTAGGCCACCCGGGGCGTATTTTCTTTCTAATAGGGGTTTAGGGGGTTGAACTTGCTGAGACATTGTCTCATCCCGGTTTGGGGATTACAATTTCAGGTCCCTGGAGGATGGAGCGGCTAGATAGCTTTGGTTGACCTTGAAGAGTTGCAGAGGTGAAGTCATGAGGATTGGAGAACGTGTCCGACTTGTAGGTCGTAGGATAGTTCCTTTTTAAGAGCCGGTCTTTTGTAGACTTTTGGCCGTAGACCTCGTTTGTAATTCGTTGAATTATGAAAGTGTTATGTTGTGATTTTGCTTCCTGCTTTTCTATCCCGTATTTTATTGTCAGGGGTTTTATAATACGTTCCACTTGCGCAATAATAAATGAATGGGGTCGGCGACACTACCTGGGAATGTCGCATTTGCATGACCATGGTGGGATGTTGGCACGCTCGAGGTTCGGGGCGTGACACCATGAGTGCATTGTTATCTATTTATATTGTTGGAGTCGCTGGGGGAATGGAATTAGTGGCACATATGACTTGGGATTATTTGGAAAAATTTTGCTCTTGCTTGCCTCCTTTGGTTGTTTATTGATCTTGTGACATCCTAATTTTCAACTCTGTTTTTGACTAAATGAATTGAGCTTTTCATCGACGCTTCTATAGTCTTTTTCTCTGAGCTGATCACTCACGAGATAACTAATCCATCTGGTGAAGCCGTTAAGGAATATAAACGAGACTAACTTGAGAATTCGACCAGAACTCGACTGCTTGACCGTGCTAATCTGCAAGGGCCATTACAGCACAGTCAAAACCGATTAGAGATCGGAGATAGGTTGATTCGACAGAGGCATGTAATTAAAGTATGGGTGATTCCACCTGATTGTAAAATTCTTGTTGAACGACACTAAACCATTTTTTCTGTACCCTATGCCCGTAATTGAAACCACGAGATTTTCATAACAACCAAGAGTCGCCTATGAGTCGAAGATGCACAATGTGGCTCGAAAACAATCAACCACGGGTCAATTGCCTTAAAAATTCCTAAAAGCTACCTAGTAGGTTAGATCACGCTAAAATCGCGTCTAATTGAAATTAACCATGAAATTGAACCCAATTTCATAAATTGAAAGTTCTGTCATGTCACGATTCATTTTAGGAATGTTGACTCATTCTCCGAAGAATTTTTGGTGAGCTCGAATTTTCGGCGAAAAATCAAAATTGGGCAATATTGAATCGGTAAATTCAGATAGGCCAAATTGAGTGAATTTTTGGTCTTCAAGTTGGTTCATTTGGTGAGAAAAATTATGGAAAGTGACGAGGGCTTCCACCTTAACATTTGGCCATTTAATTTGAGTACAATTGGAGAAGATTGGAATTGGAATTAAAGAGGAATGTCTCAAATTCGTAGCCATGGGGGGGGGGCTGCAACATTTCAGCACCTAGAGTGGCTTCTTGGAGAAGATTGATGAAGGAAAATGGTTGTGGACAAGGTTGTAGCAAGTGGGGGCCAAGTTATGAGTGCCTGGGATATTTTGTGAAGACTTTGGAGGCCATTGTCCCTCTCAAGCCAACAGCAGCAACCATCTTCTTCTCCCTCAGCTTCTCATTCTCCTTTGTTGTTGTTTGAGAGCAAAGGACCAGCAAAGAACCAGCCAGCCTTGCCGTCGACTGCCCACGCTTCCCCGTACGCCCGTCGATCGCCGCACGCCGGTCTAGCACCCGTCCAAAAATCGCCCGAGTCGCCGGCTTACTTCCCACTCATCCGCACGTCTAAACCATCATTCACTATCCGCCAGGCCTCTGTCCAGCTAGTCAAGACGCCTCCGCTACCCGTCCAAGCCACCATCTCCCACGCCTGGTCCCGCTGCTACCATCCGCCACCCACCTGACCGTTTCCAGCCAACTCGAGCCTTCGGTCCAGCTTCGTTCTTCCATAACAGAACCGAGCCCAACAATTTTAGTGTGGGCTATGTAGGCCTTTTCTGGACCTCGTTGGGTGTTGCCATAAGCTTGAGTCTTGCTCGCCTCCACGTCGCCTTCGCCGTGAACTCATCAGCTCGCAAATCTGATGAGTTTACTTGCTAAACTCTACTTAGAGAGTTAATTATGCTTAGTGGATAATTAGATTAGCCTAAGATTGAATTAGGTGGTTAGTTTAGATTAATTAGTGGTTTAGTTGGTTAATTAGGCTTATTAGGTGGTTAGATTAGTTTAGTTAAGGGTTAATTAGATTGTAGGATTTATTTAACTTAGTACATTATTTTTCTAAATCCAATAAGGTGGTTAGATTAGTGCATTTAGCTTAATTAGCCATTTATTGATTTAATTTGCATTTATTTAATTAATTTTGAAATTTATTTAATTATTTAATATTTTTCGAAAATTATACCGGGATAGCCAGTCGTCAGAATTTCATGCTGATTGTCGTGGTGTAATTAGTTTATGCAATTGAGTGATGATTGTCAATTTTGAGTTATTATTTCAAAATTATGAAATTTTGGTAATTAATTAGAAAATACCGGGTATCGGTTTTTGATGCCAAAAATGTTTTTAGTACTATATAAAAAGTGGGATTTTTAAAAGAGAGGATATCAATTTTTATGGTTAAAGCTGACCGTATACCCACACACGATTATTTTACCAGGTGTTTTTTATATGAAGAAAATAGGCCAAGTGAGAGCTCGGGTTACTGTTCACGAGCTTTTCTCTCTACTAGTTTCTGAGTTACTGTTCATCAGTTGGTAGAGATGTTGATTCCCGAAAATCTAGCCATCGGATTCGGCTGATTTTTGGAGGGAAGATCTCTCTCACCCGCCTCCACATCTCCACGAAAGGGATCTGGAAGAGTTGCTCTCTATCAAAAGATATTCAGAACCCTAGCTCTGGTTCGTTTTCTGGTTTCTGCACTGGAGTCCGACTGGTTTTCTTCTTTCCCAGTGAGTTCTTGCGGTCGAAATGGCATGATTTTTGGAGGATAGACTCCTCTCACTATCATCTAACTCCCCACCGAAGGATTTATGCTGGGATGCCCTACATTTCGAGATCTGCTCTTTTCCAGAAGTCGCATACCTGGTCTATTCGCTAAGGCTGTTGTGGGTTACGATAGTTCTAGTTGGTGGATTGGCCCCATTTTTGGACAGGAAAGTCGTATATACCTCCTTATCCGGCCCTCCAATCGGCGTCTCCTTCCATGGCCTACATCTTCAAATTTCATCGTTTCCACCTGCTTCTGCGAACTGTTTCTGCGAACTGCTACTACAAGCTTCTGGAATGGATTTCTTCTGGTTTTTTGCTGGTTCTACTGTGTGAAATTGGTCTTCTACTAGGCCTAGGGGTGTTGCTGAGTTATTCCGGGTAAGTCCTCTCCCCTCAATGGTGTTTTCGTTTGTTGTGAGTAGGGTGTAGACAAGGTGTTTGTGAAAATGTCTACAATTGTTGTGGGGGATGGAAACGATGCTGGTGAAGGACGGCCTATGGCTGCTGCCTGAAAAGGACATCCCAACCCCTCCTCTGGCCTTGGCTCACTGTCGAAACAACATACCATCGCTGTGGCGTCCTCTTCCGGCCCTTCAGAAATGAAAAACAAGCAGCAAGCCCTGCACGAACCAGAAGCTCGCCCGCACTAGTCCAGGGGTCGGAGCAGAATGCGGTTTGCTTCTAAGTGTCCCATGCATCGTCCTGCTGGCCATCAAAATGCTCCAGCACGATCCTAGGCAAATGTGGCTAGGCTCGCGGTAAAGGGATTCGATTTATCCTACATTCCTCCAATGTTTGTAGATGGGAGGGCTGTGGTCAATTTGCCGGATGAAGCTCTCGATGCTGTTGACCTGAAGGGGCATCAATGCTTAGTAGGCTACTTGGTTGGGAGGAGAAAACTCCCATTCGGCCTTTTAGAACAATCGCTGAAGAATGCTTGGGGCTCCAAGCTAGAGGAGATCATTGCAAATGATCAGGGCTTCTTCTTTCTCAATGTTCCAGACCCGATCTTTAGGAGGAAGATTCTTGAGGATGGACCGACTACGGTGGCTAGAGTTCCCCTCATCCTTCGCCAATGGCAGCCCCTAATGGACCTCAAGAAGGAAAACCAGTCCTCCATCCCGGTTTGGATTCGCTTGAGAAACCTACCGCTTGATTGTTGGACTGTGCTGGTGATGAGTGCAATTGCGAGTATCGTGGGGAAACCGCTTTATGTGGATCAACGAACGGACCAAGCAAAGATAGTTTCATTTGCGAGAATTTGTGTGGAGATCAAGTGGAACCAGCCGAGATGTAGGATTACGGAGGTGGTTTTGAAAGGGGTCTCAAGGTCAATAAGCATTGAATATGAATGGTTGCCGGCCGAATGCTTGGATTGTGGAACATTTGGGCATGACTGCAGAGCACCTCCTCGAGTGAACAACCTCGCTAGACGCACAACCAATACGAAGCAACCCGCTGACGCAGCCTTTGGCCGTGCCTGCCCCCACTCCAAGGCAGCCTTATGGCCATGCCCAATACTCAGACTGCTCTAGCTCCGCAAGTGGTTAGTGCGACGGATCACCATCAGCCCGCCATTTCTGATTCGGCAGATGAGGGATTGGCCCCTGTTTCGCCAAAGGATCTCGTTGATCTAGCTTCGCATCAAGCCTTGAGCATTCCTCCTCAGCCTCAGGCCGTGAATGATTCTGCTCCCTTGGTTCCACTGGTGGTAGGCGGTTCAAAGCTGGTGATGAATGATTCTCAGGGTGCTTCGGAACAGCCTTGGAAGTAGGCCAAAGGTAGGAAGAAGAAGAACCAATCAACCAAGATGGGAGAATCATCCCATCCATCCGAGGTAGCTGAGGTGCTCTCCCGTCCGCTCAAAGCACCTCTTGCTGAAGCGGGGATACCTAGACCTTCTCGAAAAGTGCAAAGAGGATCAAGTGCCCCCCCCAAAGTAGTTCTATCGCCCACTGCTAAATCTCGACTGAACCATGGCCCGTCCTCAAGCATAGATCATGGGGTGGAGTTGGAGGTTGCAGCCACTTATAGTTCTTCGGATGAAGATGACATTTCTTCTCCTGGTTCGTCCTTCCCGATTCCTCGAGCTACAACGAAGGTGGAGACCATCCAGGATAGGTTGCTTGCGTTAACTCCGGATCCGGGCCCTCCGGCGGACCCTAGGGCCATGCCACGCCGGAAACCGCAAAAGCAGAGGTAGGCCTTGCCTCCCTTCCTCTTTTTGAGTAGTATGTATATATTAGCTATATATGTTATTCGGATTCTAGAATATTAGAGGTATTATGAATCCTTTGAGGAGAGCTGAGGTTCGGAACCTAGCTCATTCTAACGGCCTATGTATGGTTGGTTTGTTGGAGACTAAAGTTCCGGAGTATCTTTTTCCTTCATTATCTTTTGGCTTGTTATCGGGATGGAAATGGATTGCCAACTATGACTCTTCCCCGGGAGGCAGGATTTGGGTTGGTTGGGACCCTTTACGGGTTAATTTTGAAGTTATCTCATCCAACGATCAGGCTATTCATGGTAGGGTGAAGATTCTTATGACGGGACTTTGTTGTTGTACTTCGGTAATATATGCTGGACACTCATTTGCTGCTAGGAGGCCTTTATGGGCGGAGCTGATAAGGATGAGTTCTTGTGTCCAAGATATGCCTTGGATGGTGGCTGGGGATTTCAATGCCATTAGAGATCCGTCTGATAGAATTGGAGGGTCATCCGCCTGGCCACCTGCCTTTGATGAATTCAATCAGTGCTTGCTTCAAATGGAACTGGAGGACTTGAGATATGTTGGACTTCGGTTTACTTGGTCTACATTATCCGGGGTAAATCGCAAGGCCAGCAAAATTGACCGGGTGTTAGTGAATGCCTTATGGAGCCTACATTTCTCCTACTCGGAAGCGTCGTTCCTTTCTCATAGTATTTCTGACCATTCCCCTATGGTGGTAAAGATCACTCAACCGGTTATTCGTAAGAAACCATTCAAGTTCTTCGACTTTTGGATGGAGCATCAGTCCTTTTATGATATTGTAGCTCAGGTATGGGAAGCCCCGGTAGAAGGTGTCCCTATGTACAGGCTAGTCAGTAAATTAAAGGCTCTGAAGAGTAGGCTCAAACAGTTGAATAGAGATTCTTTCTCTGACATTTCCCAGAGGGTAGCTATATCCAGGAATGCTCTTAGGCTAGCTTAGCTTGACCTGCAGCAGGATCCAACCAATGAGCTTTTGACGAATGTAGAGAAGAATCATCGGAAGAGCTTTGTGGAGTTGAGAAGCCAAGAGGAGTCCTTCTATAGATAAAAATCCAGAATCAGATGGCTAGAGAATGGTGATAGGAATACCAAGTACTTTCACCATTCTATTACTTCAAGACAGTTGAAGAACAGGATTTTATCAGTTCTTGACAGAAATGGTAACTTGGTCACTGATCCTAGGCACATTGATGATACATTCGTATCTCACTTCCGAGAGTTTTTTGCTCCGCGCACTTTCCCGGCCAGACCGACTTTGATTGACTTGCAGCAAGCTATTCGACGTCCTCTCACTGAGGATCAGATTGATCTTCTTTCACGACACGTCTCAGATAGAGAAATCCAAGATACCTTGTGCTCCCTAACTCGGGGGAAGGCTCCTGGGCTGGATAGGTTCGGTGTAGAATTTTTCAAGAGCAACTGGGAGCTGGTAGGGCCTTCGGTTATTGAGGCAGTGAAAGATTTCTTCATCACAGGGAGGCTTTTAAGGGAAATCAATACAACCATTCTTGTGCTGATTCCTAAGGTGCCTAACGCGACGTCGGTTAATGACTATAGGCCTATTGCTTGCTGCAACACTATTTATAAATGCATTACTAAGGTCTTAGCCAATCGGGTCGCTGTAGTGCTTCATGACACTATTAGCCTTTCTTAGAATGCCTTTGTCAAGGGTCGCCACATTAGAGATAATATTATTCTGGTTCAGGAGCTATTCGCTAGCTTCCATCTAGAGCCGTACACTCCTAAATGTGCCGTCAAATTTGATTTTCAAAAGGCCTATGATACGGTAGACTGGGACTTTCTGGAATTGGTGATGATTGCCTTTTGCTTCCCAAACCATCTCATCCGACTTATCATGGTATGCGTGCGCACTCCCAGGTTCTCTATCTCATTGAATGGAGAACTACATGGTTTTTTCCCAAGTGGACAGGGCCTTCGCTAAGGAGATCCCATGTCCCCTTATCTCTTTACCTTGGTTATGGAAGTTTTCTCAGGGATCCTCAGTGCGTGTGCGGCACAACCTGGATTTCAATTCTTTTGGAGGTGCAAGGCCACAAGATTATCTCATCTTTTCTTTGCAGATGATGTATTTCTCTTTTGCCGAGCGGATTTGGCGTCAGTCTCTATTCTAAAAGATGGTTTGGATACATTCTCCACATGGAGCGAATTGAAGCCAAACAAAAACAAAAATGAGATATTCCTGGTAGGTGGCTCGGAGGAGTTGCGGAATCAGATTAAGAATGCCCTTGGTTTTATCGAAGGGAAATTGCCGGTGCGCTATCTAGGAGTTCCTATCATATCCTTGAGGCTCGGCAAGGCGGACTGCGTATCTCCAGTTGATCGCATCACAGCCAGAGTCCAATCTTGGATGCAGTGTTTCCTCTAATTTGCTGGCAGAGTTCAGCTTATAAGGTTAGTTCTCCATGCGATCCAAGCTTATTGGGCAAGTGTCTTTACTATTCCTGTTGCAGTCCTAGAGCGCATTGAACAGATACTCAGACAGTTCCTTTGGAAAGGCCCTAGCCTTGGAAAAGGGGTGCCAAAGTATCTTGGGATGATGTGTGCCTGCCCAAGAAGGAAGGAGGCCTTAGGATTCGAAAACTTCGGGATTGCAACAAGGCTGCGATGCTTAAGCACATTTGGATCTTGTTTACAGATAAGGAATCCTTATGGTGCAAGTGGATCCACTCAACCTTCCTCAAAAAGGAGAGTTTTTGGGTTGTTGGGGTGCCCGCATGTTGCTCTTGGGCTTGGAAGAGAATTCTCTACCTTAGATCTGAGTTCTGACTGTCTTTCCGATGGAGGATTGGAGATGGCCGGTCTATTTCCCTTTGGTTTGACAATTGGCATCAAAGAGGCCCTTTAAACCTTATATGCTCTGACTCAATTATTTCGGATTCTGGTCTATCTAGGTGTGCCACGGTGGCTGACCTTTTTTCATCGACGGGTATGGCGTTCAAGATGGTGATTGAATCTTGGAACCACCCCCTTCCGATTCTCTCTGGAGTTCCGGATCGCTTTCTCTAGATCGATAATCCTTCTGGCCTCTTCTCGGTATCCTCATCTTGGCATATCATCAGAAGGAGGAAGGATAGCGTTAATTAGGCATCATTTATTTGGGACAAGGAAATCACATTGAGATATCAATTTAATCTCTAGCTTATCATCAAGAACTGGCTCCCTGCCCAAGTCCTTCTCATGTCATATGGTAGAATTGGAAGGGAGGTATATGCCTTTTGTAAGCTGATGCCAAATTCCATAGACCACCTTTTCTTTGGATGCTGCATCACTTCAAGCATGGCTTTCTTTTGGGCGGCTAAATGCAATCTCCCGTGGCGGAACAAGACGTGGTCGAAAACCTTCGGTGGGCGAAGAAATTTTCTCTCGGTAAGGACTTTTATCACTCCATTGGACGTTTTTCTTTTGGAGCTATATGCCACCTTATCGGAAGTACAGAACGACATTCTCTTCGAGAGGTCATCCTATTCTTGTAGCGGCGGTCAAGAAACATCTTATTAAACTGGTGAAGGATAAAGCCTTAACCTTCAGGAATGTAGAAGATAACCCAAGAAATAGAAGACTCCAGCGGAATTGGGGGTTGGATCCATCCATTTTCTCTTCCTCCCCAGCGGTTCTGTAGCCTCCTTGCAGTAAACGTGCGGTTTCCACCTTCGACGCAGTTAGTGGTACACCTCGGATAGGATACGATGGTTTAGCTTTGGCGGCACTGCCTCCTTGGTGTCTTTCTTTTAGTTTTTCTTGTTTTATTGCTGGTTGTTTTGTGAGGTTGGCCTCCTTCGCCTGGCGTGGCTTGCGCTTTCCTTGTTAGCTTTTAGCCGTTTGTTAGGCATTTCTCGCTTTGGCCGCTTTTGCGGAGTTCTTTTGCTGCCGGCACCCTTCTACTCTTGAAGACCTTTGTCTTTTGAGTGAAAGTTTTGTGGCGCCGGTTTTTATGTAAATGTTGGTTCAAAGCTATATACATCATTAGCTTTACCAAAAAAAAAAAAAAAAAAATAGGCCAAGTTCGTTATTTTAATTGAGGCATTTGAGTGCAATGCACGATGTCCTTTGCCAAGGTTGGTTGTGTGTGTGATCACTATGAGAATCCATCACCGATGAAGGTCGGGTGGACGATGCCCCTATATGGGATGCCCTTGACAACAGATGCTGGTCGCAGTAGAGGCTAGACCGATGCTCCTTCAGGAATGTCGTCTTGTGGTAAATGTTGCCATGTTCAAGGGATGAGATGATGCCTGGTTACGCCAGAAGACCGCCAAATGTCGAGTAGGTCGTGCCCGTGGGGCCGTAATCAATTGGAACATGTGAATGATTGAAATAAACGCGCCTGATTGTGGGACAAAATTGTGTGACACAGAATGGGATGTGTCATAATGATTTGGCCTTATAATCGGGACCCCTGTGATTGATTGAGACATGAATGAGACATTCCAATTGATGTGTGCATTTACTATATGCATTTGTTATATGAACTGTACTGACGTGCAGGAATGTGCTATGGTGAGGTGAGTCCTCTATGATGTGTGGTTAGACTGCCTCTAGGTGTATTACCTTTCTAAACGGGGTTTAGGGAGTGAACTCACAGAGACATTGTCTCACCCTGTCGTGGGCTTAATCTTTGCAGGTCTTTAGATGGAGGCGAGGCCAGTTCGTTTTAGACAACCGCGGGGGTTTAGTGAGCAGAGTACCAACGTCCCTGTCCCCGGAATTCCCTAGCTCCATGAGCGCATCGTGACTACCATTTGGGTCGATGAGGGCCTACCACAGTGGGTACCTCATCGATTCAAGGCGTGGTATCGTCATGGGCTAATGGGGTACAGGATGGTCCCCTTTAGGGTTTTGACTTACCCGCCGTTGAGGGCGAGGGGGTAGCTGACCCACCTGATGGGATTATGGTGGACCTGAAGCCCCTAGAACTTGTGGATGAGGAGCCTAGTGCCTAGATGGCTTAGCTCTCTCTTTTTTGGTTTAGACTCTTTGTAGATAAACCAGTTTGTTTATAAAAGTGTGTTGGTTTGAAATTTGTTGTCCTGTTTTTCTATCCCATGTTTCTTGTCTGGGGATTGTTTATTTCGCTTCTGCTTGTGCATGAATCGATTGGGTCAGCGATACATCCTGGGGATGTCGCAATTTAGTTGACCACCGAGGGATGTACGCGTGCTCGAGGTTCGGGGTGTGACAAATCTCCTCTTCTTTCTCTCTAAAAATCTCTTGTTTAGCATATTTTTCTCCCACTTATTCACCACTTCGTGAAGAATCCCCGTTGCTTCCCTAACACCTTGTTTGTTAACTGAGCCACTTGCTTTTTTAGATTTCTGATTGAAGCCTCTTGGTTTGGAAATCTCACATACATGCTCTTGATGAAGTCCTGAGTGGTGTTAGTAAGTTTGATGACTATATCTTTTAAATTTGACTATCTCTTTTGATAGTTTGAATCTCAATGGTTTTGTCTGATTATTCCATGAAAAATTTGGATGATTGTGCCATCCCGGATTGTACAGTAAGGATTATTCTGTAACCTATTAAAATTCCCAACAAAATTAGCATTTGCATTAGGTTGTGAAAAAAGGTTACCTACCTGACATTCTATGCTAACATGTCCTCCACCGCAAAAATCACATGTTAAATTCTGAAGTTTCATGACTGAAACACTCATGTTATCTAACTTTTTGTTGAGTACTTCAAATTGTGCAGCAATTGCAGTGAAAGCATTCACTTCATGAACTTCGTTAGCTTTTAGTATTGGTAACCTCTCAGTAGGCCACTGATAACTATTGGAGCCATCTCCTATAATAGATTATAGGCTTCTTTTGGTGTTTTATTATTTAGAGCTCCCCCTACAATTGCATTAATCATAGAACGAAGATTTGCACTTAACCCATTATAAAAAATTTGTACCTGCATCCATACGGTTAGTCCGTGACATGGCATCTCCTAAGAAATTCTTTGAATCTTTCCCACACTTCATATAATGATTCATTATCCATCTACATAAAGTTAGTAATATCGTTACGCATCTTTGCGGACTTTGCAAATTGGAAAGAATTTACCAAGAAATTTCTAAGCCATATCATTTTATGTAGTGATTGATCCTACAAGAAGAGAAGAAAGCCAACTCTTAGCTTTGTCTCTAAGAAAGAATGGAAATGATCTCAATCTAATAGCATCATCTGTAACTCTATTATATTTAATAGTGTCATAGATTTCAAGAAAAGCATTGATGTGAACGTTGGGATCCTCGCTTGGTAACCCACTAAATTGCACTAATTGTTGAGGCATCTAAATGAAGGATGGTTTGATCTCAAAGTTGTTTGCTTGAATTGCAGGTCTCCTGATGCTTGATATGATGCCCTGAACTATCGGCGCAGCATAATCTCTCAAGATTCTACGTGGATTTTCATTCTCATCATTTGCCATCTTCTTAGCGTGATTTCTATGTTCTCTTAGTTGCCTTCTAAATGTACATTCGATTTTTGGATCAAACTCAAGAAGTTTCCCTTGTTGGTTATGTGTCATAAACCGATGTACACCCTAAAAAAATAATAAACAATAAAGCAAAAACTAGATTAAACTTAGAATTATCAAGTATTAATATTAATTAGTACTAAACAAACAATCCTTAGAAACGGCGCCAAAAACATGTTCGTAAAATTCTAAATGTAAGTGAATGTATCGAACAAGTAATATAATGATGAGGAAATAAACTGTCCCACAGAGATTGATGATTAATAAACAAATTAAATACTAAAAATAGATTAATTATAAAATTTATCTAACAGATCAATAAAGAATTGAAAATAAATTAAAACTAAATACCTTAAAAGCAAAATTTGGAGACTAACTGCAATAAATTAATAAGATAGAGCATTGAATTTCACCATAACTACTAGATATGAATTTCATATTGTCATGTGTACAAGAACGATATCAAACATGTGACATCCTGAATCTTCAATGTTGTTTTCAATTAAATTAAATTGGGCCTTTCATTGACATGTCTATAGTGCTATTCTTAAAGCTGATCACTCCTGAGATAACTAGACTATCTGGGGAAGTCATTAAGGGATTTTACTGGAATAGACTTAAGGATTCAACCAGGAATCAACTACTCACCGTGCTCATCTACAGAGATCATTACGGCATAGTAAAGATCGATTAGAAATCTGAAATAGGTCGGTTCGACTGAGATGTGTGGTTAAACGTGGGTGATTCCACCAAATTGAGAAATTCTCGTCGTCCGGCACTAGACTAATTTTTCTATCGTTTTGGTACCTAGTGTCCGTATTTGAATCCTCGAGATTTTCACGACAACCGAGAGTCGCCAATGTGTCGAAGAGGTTCATTGTGGCTTGAAGAAAATCGACCATGGGTCATTTGCACTAAAAATTCCTAAAAGCTACTGGATAGATTAGGACGCGCTAAAATCACACCAGATCGAAATTAACCATGAATTTAAACCCGATTTCAGAAATTGAAAGTTCTGTCACGTCACAATTCATTTTAGGAACATCGACTCATCTTCAGAAAATTTTTCTACAAACTGAGATTTTTGGTAGAAAAGCCAAGTAAGGCCGTTTTTATTGCATCTTTGCATGTTAAGTTGGTTCGATTGATGAGGAAAAATCATGGTTTAACTGTGGACACCATGGCTGGATTGTTTAGACTTCAATTGAATGGAATTGAATGGATTTGAGGAACAAATGTGCAAAACTCGTATGCCATAGGGGGAGGAACATTTGGACTACATCAATGGTGTGTTGAGGAAGCTTTGGGAGAGAGAAAGTGGCTGTGGATGGCTGAGCAAGTGGTGGGGCAGCCACTCAAGTGAATTGGCCAAGTGTTGAAGGCTAGATGAGCCATTTGGGATCCCCTCTCTTCAATAGCCTTCTTCTCCCTTGAATCTTAGCTTTCTCCATTGTTGAGGAGTCTTGAGAGCTTGAAAAATCCAGAGGAAGACCAGCTGAGCCATCCAAGACCATCGCACACCCGCCAGACCAGCCAAGCCCACCGTTTTCCCCTTGTTTTCTCTTTCTGCCGGTTTCTGCTCCAGCTGACCTTTCACCAAAGATCTGAGTTGAAAGTGGTCTTCCCAGATGAATCAGCCTTCGTGTCACCCACCATTGTCTTCAGCACATCCAAACCATTCAAAGGAGCCCAACCTCGCGCCGAACGGAGCCGCCGGCCGTCCTGTACGCCGGCGAGAAGAAACCGCTCACCGAACCGTCTGGATGCCACCCGCCTGCACTGTTTCACCTATTTTGCGACTTTCAGCCATTTTCTCCCCATTTCGACCCTACCTCCACCTATACCAACCACCAACAAGTCCCCCTTGACCCTCAGGAGCCACCGGTTGCCGACCACTCGATCGCCGGAGCTCTGATTAGCCTATTCTCACCATTGCAACCATTGATTCTCTCTCTTTGGTTCAGCAAGAACAGAAGCAGAAGACACCAAGGTTTTGGAAGCTTCAAGGCCCATTTTCAAGCTCTTCCTGACCTTGGTTGGTGTCGCCGCTTCGAGGTTTATCGCCCGCCTTGGCGTCGCCGTCACCGTGGACTCACCGGAACGCAAAACTGGTGAGTTTACTCTCTAAACCTTGCTTAGGAGGTTAATCATGCTTAAGGGGTGTTTACATTAGGCTAAGTATGCTTAGGTGGTTAGATTAGTTTATTTAATTGTGAATTAGATTAATGTATGTGATTAGTTTAGTGAGTAATTAATTAAGGCTAATTAGAGGATTAGATTAGTGTAATCTTGTTTATGCCTTAATTAATTATTTTAGAATAATTAATTATTTCGAATTTATAAATATTATTTTATTAAATTATATTAATATAATTTAATATTTATTTATTTATTTTTCGGAATAAATTTAATTATTTATTATTTCCAGAAATTTTACTGAGGTAGCCGTTGACCAGAATTTCGTGCTGACTGACATGGTGTGTTCAGATTATGCAATTGAGTGTTAGATTGTGAAATTGAGTAATGATTGTGAAAATATGGTATTTTGGCTAAGGCCGATCGTGTATCCACATGAGTATTTTTATCGAGTATGTTAAAAATAGTAAATTGAATGGATGATTGGGATGGTATACTATATCAGCCTACGGGCGATATGTCAACTTAGATTGCGAGCAGTATACCAGTATACTATATCAACCTACGGGCTTTAATATGTCAGCTTAGATTACGAGCAGTATACCTTATCAGCTTAGATTGCGAGCTATATTATTATCAGCTTAGATTGTGAGCTATATTATTATCAGCTTAGAATGAGCATTATTGATATATTATATCAACATACGAGCTCTGATATGTCAGCTTAGTTTGCAAGCAGTATATTATTTATCAGCTTAGTGCGAGCTATACTATCTATTTATCAGCTTAGAGGGAGCAGTCTTGATATGATCAGACTTATTAGATAAAATTGATTTGGCCGAACGGAGAGAGGTCGTGATGACATGTAATCGACTGAGCGATTGATCAATAGTTCGATCTGTTTTGGTGAATTGAAATGATTGGTTGAGTTTTGACATATACTAACTTGCAGGAAGAGACTGAGGCAAAGGTAAGTCCTCCGACCTATGTTTGTGCTTAGGTAGCCCTTGGGGCATATTTCCTTCCTAGTCGAGGTTTAGGGGGTGAACTTGCTGAAATATTGTCTCACCCCGTCGTAGGCTCAATTTTCAGGTCCGTAGGTGGAGGACCGAAGCCCCGAGTCTAAGGACGTGGAGTTTGAAGGATCGGCATTTGTGTCCAACGAGTAGGTCGTAGGACAGCTTCCTTTTGAGAGTCGATCTTTTGTAGACTATTGACCAGACTCATTTTGTAACTAAACCTCATTGTTTAAAAAAGTTAGCTTTTGTGAAATGTTGCCCTGCTTTCCTATCCCATGATGTTTGTTGTCTAGGGATTATTTATTCGCTTTCGCATGCGCATTAAAATGAAAGGGTCAATGACGCGTCCTGGGACGTCGCTATTTAATCAACCATTGAGGGATGGGCACATGCTTGGAGGATCGAGGCATGACATCCCCATTTAAGTGGTATCAGAGTGGGTCAGTAATTGGAGTGATAAAGTGCGATAGGATTCTTGGGATAGTAAGTAGGAATGACCTTTATTTCATGCTGGTGCATATGGTTGATAGTTAAGTGGCAAATTGTTTGGTATGGATCACTCAAATTCTAATATGGTATTAGAATTGGAAAATAGGTATCTATAAAGATCCTGTAGATGAGTGATCAGGAGCAGAGGACTCCTAGAAAGAGGACCATCGGTCTAGTGACTCGGGGTAGGACGTCGACTAGGATCAGTACCCAAGGTGGCCGAGGTAGAGTGCAAGTTGAAGCCGGCGCAAGTGGAGTAACACCACCTATCGTTGGTGTTGCGGTAGCAGCCCTTGGTGATCCCAGAATGGAAGGGATCATGCAGGTGCTCGAAACTATGAAAGACCTGATAGGGCAGTAGGCCCAGAATCAAGTCGTCGTTACTGCAGCCGCTGTTACTGCTGCCATCGCCGCTGCTACTAAGGCCGCACCCGCTGTCGCACCAGTTGCCACGCCTGTTGTTGCACCTGCAGAAGTTCCACCTGAAAACGTGGTCGCTAGGAGACCAATTCATAAGTTGGTGGAACAGTTCTTGAAGCTGAACCCGTCAAGGTTCACGGGTACTGGAGATCCAGAGGCCGCATCTCTTTGGATTCGGGATCTGGATAAAGCTTTAACACTTATGATGTGCACTGAAGAAGAGAAAGTGGTTCTAGCAATGTATTAGCTGCAAGGTAATGCGAATACCTGGTGGAGAGACGCCAGAGATGCAGTGTTTCCGGAAGGTGTGGTCCTAGTGTGGGACGCCTTCCTTAGAGCATTCAACGATCAATACTTCTCGGGAAGCACCCGAAAGCAAAAGATAGAAGAGTTCCAGCATCTCCGTCAGGGGACAATGACTGTTGACCAGTGTAGGGTCAAGTTCGCAGAGCTTTCTCAATATGCTCTGAGGCTGATTGAGAATCCAGAAGAAAAAGCTAGAAGGATCAGGAACGGCCTTCGTCTTGAGCTGAAGCAATCGCTGATACCATTGGATCTGAATGAATATCGAGAAGTTTACCGCCGAGCCCAGATGTTAGAGAGAAGTTTGAATGAGCGGGCTGCCTCATTTGGATCGAGGTTTAATTCAAGTAGAGAAGGGATTCGACAAGGAAAGAGGCCCATGCCTGGAGGAAGATTCCACGTCCCACCCAATAGGAAGGGTGGAGTTAACAAGTCTGGGCCAAGTTAGAATGGCTTGTGTCGTCTCTGTGGAAGACGACATGGAGTGAACCAGTGCCCCCGAAGGACGAGCGCCTGTTTTGAGTATGGCCAACAGGGTTGTAACATCCCGAATTTCAACCCCGTCCCGAATATATGAATGGGCATTTTGCCGGCGCGCCTATAGTCCTTTTTCTCTGAGCTGATCACTCACGAGTTAACCAATCTATTGGGTGAAGCCGTTAAGGGATATAACCGTGGTAAAATCCCTAAAAGCTACTCGATAGGTTGGATTGGACTAGAATTGCGTTTGGTTGATTTTAACCATGAAATGGAATTCGGTTTCAAAAATCGGACATTCGAGCGTGTCACAATTCATTTTTAGGACCATCTCATCGTCCGTCAAATTATAGATGAGTCCGAAATTTCGGGAAAGAAATTATCGGAGGAAAAATTGAAGACCGAAAGAAAATAGAAAGGGAAAGAGAAAAGAAAAAAATAAGAATAATATTATTATTTTATTTTATTTCTTTCTCTCTCTCTCTTCTTTTTTCTCTCTCTTTTTTCTCTCTCTCCTCTCCCCTCCCCCCTTCGTGCGAGCACCCCCAACGAACACCCCCATTGCCAAATTCAAATTGGCTTCTTCTCTCTCTTTCTTTTTCACTTTGACTAGTCAAAAAGTTTCTTCTTCTTATCTCTTTTCTTCTTCTTCTCTCTCCTCTCTCTTCTCCCCCATTCTCTTCCACGTGACCGAAAGCCCCCCTTCTTCTTGTTTCTTGCTCGTGAAAACCAAAAACGGAGGAAGAAGGATAGTAGCTCGCCGAGATAGCGGCCAGCCGCCGTCGCCACCCACGCATCGCCGTAGCTCGCCACCAGGTCGTCGTCCCGCCGTCCACACACGCCCCCGCATCCGCCGCTCGCTGCCGTCCCTCCCCCGCGCGATCCGGCCTCTGCCCAGCTCCTGTTCAGCCACCTCTGGCTGCCGTTTAAGCTCACCGGATCTCCACCGGCCTTCCCCCGCACCTTGCCACCCTTGCTGCTTTATTTGGTTGCTGTTTGGTGTTCTTTTTCAGCCATCACAGCCACCCCGTTGTGTGGGTTTCCAGCGACTTCGGGCTCGCTTTTGGGCCATTTCCGAGCCCCGGACTCAAGCCGTGCTTTGGAAGGAATCGTTCCTCGCGCCATGCCCGTAGGATTGATCCGAGTTGCGCGCGATTCCGGTGAGTTATCTCACTAATCTTTGCTTAGTGGGCTAATTATACTTAAGGGTTGTTTATTTTTACTTAATTAGGTTTAGGTGGTTAGATTAGTATGGATTAGTGTTTATTAGTCAATTGTGATGCGAATTAGACAAATTGAATGTGTATTTAGCAAGTAGACGTGGTCTACTATATATTGAAGGTAACTCCGGATTTTTCCCGACCCGTATCGGGCTTCAATTTGGCAATTCGGGCTTAAGTGGAATTTTTAGGAATTAAATATTAATTTTCGAAATTTATTATTTAATTATTTATATTCCGAAAATTCAACTGGGATGGCCAGTGACCGGGATTTTATGCTGATGATCATGGCGCAGTCCGTTTATTTAATTGAGCTTTACGTTGTGCCAAATTGGAATTATTGTGTTTATTTATTTAATTTTCGAAATTAATTAATTATTTATTTATTTTCCGGAAATTCAACCGAGATGGCCGGCGATCGAAATTTCGTGCTGATTGTCGTGGTACAGCCCGTTTATTTAATCGAGCTTTATTTTGTGCGGAAATGATTTATTTATGAAGTTGGGAATTATTCTTTAATTAAATAATCTTGGAAAATTACTTGGAAATTAACCGGGCATCAGTTAATGATACCAAAAATGTTTTAGTGGATTACAGAAAATAGAGGGATTTATAAAAAGGAAATTATTATATTTTGGCTAGGGCCGATCGTGTACCCACACATGGCATTTTATCGGAAAGGATAAAATTGGTTATTTGATTGTTTGCTTGGAATGGCATGTATATCGACTCGATGACTCTACGGAGCATCTTGAGACAGTATGGTATGATAAATTGTATGATCTACCGGCTCGATGACTCTATGGAGCATCTTGAGATAGTACGGTATGATAAATTGTATGATCTACCGGCTCGATGACTCTACGGAGCATCTGGAGACAGTACGGTATGATAAATTGTGTGTATACCGGCTCGGTGACTTTATATGTCATCTTGAGACAGGACAGTATGATCTACCGGCTCGGTGACTCTACAGATTATCTTGAGACAGTACGGTATGATATACTGGCTCGATAATCCTACAGATCATCTTGAGACAGTACGGTATGATTTGACAGCTCGATGACTCTATATGTCATCTGGAGATAAGATAACATACTATCTATATATCACCTAGGGTGAGTAGTCTTGGATGTTGATTAGACTTATAGAAAGTATGGAAGGGGTCGATCAAGAGATAATTTGGATGACATGTAATCGACTAGGGCGATTGATCAATGATTCGATCTGATCAGGTGATGTGATGTGATGTGGTGATGTATATTTGATATATATACTAACTTGCAGGAAGGAACTGAGGCCAAGGTAAGTCCTCTAACTCGTGCTGTGCTTAGGCAACCATGGGGTGTATTGGTTCCCTAATTGAGTCTTAGTGGGGTAGAACTCGTTGAGACGTAGTCTCATCCCGGTTGTGGGACAACATTTCAGGACTCTGATGAGGAGCTGAGGAGGAGGGATCTGAGAAGGAGAACTCTGAGGTGAAACCTGAGGAGAAGGATTTTTGGAAGAAGAAGATAATCCTGAGAGGGATCTTGACTATGACCCGGATGAGGATTGAGATTCCATCCACTTTTGTGAACTTTGTGTTGTGTATATAGAGTGTGACTAGAATGTTATGAATAGTCTTGTGAATAGACTTTGAGTTATGCCATGTATAAAGGTTTTATAGTGTGGATTTCAATATGAAAAATATGGCCTTGCTTTTCTATCACATTGTGTTGTTGTCTGGAGATTTATAACTGCTTCCGCATGTGCTTAATAAAAGAAAGGGTCGGCGATACTTAGTCCTGGGATATCGCATTATAAAATCGACCAAGTAGAAGGATGTGTACGTGCCCGAGGATCGGGGCGTGACAAGGGTCACTTAGCTAGAGATTGTCCTAGGCGACCAAAGGGACAACCGCAGTTACCGCCACCACCGCCATTGGGTCAGATCAGAGGTTATGCGCCGCAGAACGCACCGCAAGGTGGACTGCTCAGACCCCTAGCTCAAGGAATAGTTTATGCCATCACCCGAGGTCAAGCAGAGGATGCGCCTGATATAATTATAGGTACGGTTTCGCTGAACGACCATCCTGATTACACTTTATTCGACCCTAAAGCGACTCATTCTTTTATTACCGGGCAATTTATTAAGCTGATAGTATTAAGTCCTGAATTGCTGGAGTTAGTGGTTAGCATATCTACACCATTAAAGGATAAGGTGTTGTCTACTTTGGGTTGTCCTGGTTGCAAGTTAGCGATTGGTGAGTGAGAGGGGAAAATAGATCTGTTAGTCCTAGCTATGTATGACTTTGATTTGATAATTGGCATGGACTAACTCACCAAGCAACAAGCTAAGATGGACTGTTATTGTAAGGCGATTCAATTTAACCCGTTAGAGGGTGGAAGTTTTGAGTTTGTTGGAAGTCGAGAAAGACCCTCGATTACATTGATTTCGTCACTTGAAGCAACCCATTTATTAGACGAAGGTTGTCAAAGTTACCTGGCAATTGTCGTGGATACAACAGTTGAGGAGCTGAAGATGGAAGACATTGCAATAGTACAAGAGTTTCCAGATGTGTTCCCGAAGGAATTGCGAAGTCTACTGCCAAAGAGAGAGATAGAGTTTGTGATTGAGCTAGCCCCCGGGACAGAGCCAATCTCTAAGGCTCCTTACTAAATGGCTTATCTGAGTTTTGTTCGTGAAAAAGAAGGATGGTTTGTTGCGCCTGTGCATCGACTATCGTCAACTCAATCAGGTGACGATCAAGAACAAGTATCCGCTCCCAAGGATCGATGACTTGTTTGATCAGTTACAAAGAGTGTCGATATTTTCTAAAATCGACCTCAGGACAGGATATCATCAACTGAGGATTAGGAAGGAGGACATTCCGAAGTTAGCATTTCGTACTCCGTATGGTCATTATGAGTTTACCGTAATGCCGTTCGAGTTGACGAATGCTCCAGCTACATTTATGGATTTAATGAACAAGGTGTTCAAGGAATATCTAGATCAGTTTGTGATCGTGTTCATCGATGATATTCTGGTGTATTCGAGGAGTGAGGAAGAGCACGAGAGTCATCTGAGATTGGTACTTCAAACTCTGAGAGTTCATCAGTTGTACGCCAAGTTCAGCAAGTGCGAGTTTTGGTTGACTTGTAATGCTTTCCTACGTCACGTGATTTCAGGCGAAGAAATCTCCATGGACCCGTCAAGATCGAAGCAGTGATCAACTGGCCGAGACCGACTACAGTGATAGAGATCAGAAGTTTTCTGGGTTTGGCAGGTTATTACAAACGGTTTGTGGAAGAGTTTTCAGCTTTAGCGTTGCCATTGACTAGACTCTTGAAGAAAGAAGAGAAGTTTGTGTGGACAGACAAGTGCGAGTGTAGTTTCCAAGAGCTTAAGCAGAAGCTGACTACTGCACATGTGCAGACCATTCCATCTGGTCCTGGAGGATATGAGATCTATAATGATGTGTTGTTCAGAGGATTGGGTTGCATGCTGATGCAACATGGTAGAGTGGTTGCATACGCCTCCCGTCAGTTAAGGCCTCATGAACGGAACTACCCGACGCATGACTTGGAACTCGCAGCCATCATTTTCGCGCTAAAGATTTGGAGGCATTACTTGTGCGGAGAAAAATTCCAAATCTTCACGGACCATCAAAGTCTCAAATACCTATTCTCTCAAAAGGAGTTGAATATGAGACAGCGCCGCTGGATGGAACTTCTGAAGGATTTTGACTGTGATATCTTATATCACCCCGGGAAGGCGAATAAGGTCACCAACGCTTTGAGTCGAAAGTCTTCTATAGCGCAGATGGTGCTTAAAGAGTGGAATTTAATCGAGAAAGCTCGAGATTCAGTGTTCAAATTTGAAGTAGGCCAACGGACTCAGATGTTCAGAAGATTCTGCAAGAAGACACCGACAAGAGGAAAGCTGACTTTCATATTTCTGATGATGGAACATTGAGGTTCCGAGGATGTTTGGTTGTACCTAACGATGTGGAGCTTAGAGAGGATATCTTATCAGAAGCTCATCGTAACAATTACAGCATTCATCCTAGTAGTACCGAGATGTATCAGAATCTACGTCAACACTACTGGTGGTCTGGTATGAAGGTAGATATCACCAAGCATGTCGCCAAGTGTTTGACGTGTCAGCAGGTCAAAGCTCAGCATTGCAAGCCGGGAGGACTTCTGCAACCTCTCAAGATCCCAAAGTGAAAGTGGGAGCATATCACGATGGATTTTGTGACCGGATTACCAAGGAGTCAGAAAGGTGATGATTCTATTTGGGTAGTAGTCGACAGGTTAACAAAGTCAGCTCACTTCATTGTAGTTCGAAAGGACCTCAGTTTAGACAGGCACGCTAAGTTGTACGTGCGTCAGATAGTTCAACTGCATGGAGTGCCGGTTACGATAACTTCATATCGAGACCCGAGGTTTACAGTTACTTTTTGAAAAAGCTTACAAAATGCTTTAGGTACAAAGCTGCAGTACAGTACGACATATCATCCTCAGACGAATGGCCAGTCTGAGAGAACAATTCAAACCCTCGAGGACATCCTGCGAGCTTGTGTATTGGATTTTAAGGGAAGTTGGGAAGAACAGCTTCATCTGGTAGAATTTTCCTATAACAACAGTTATCAGTAGAGCATTCAGATGGCTCCTTTTGAAGCGTTGTATGGCAAAGCGTGCAGAACGCCAGTGTGTTGGGATGAAGTCGGGGAAAGAAAGATTACAGGCCCAGAGTTGGTTCAGTAGTCAGTGGATGCAATTGCAGTGATTAGAGGCAGACTAAAAACCGCTCAGAGTCGACAGAAGAGTTACACAGATAAGTGCCGAAGGTCTTTGGAATTCCAAGTTGGTGATCACGTTTTTCTGAAGGTGTCACCAATGAGGGGAACTTCGTGCTTTGGTAAGAAGGGAAAGCTGAGTCCGAGGTATGTAGGTTCATTTGAGATTCTTGAGAGAATTAGGACCTTAGCGTATCGTCTTGCGTTGCCGCCGAGATTGGCGCAAGTGCATGATGTCTTCCACATGTCAATGTTGAAGAAGTATGAACCTGACTCGACCCACGTGCTTAATTTCGAGGAATTGGACATGGATGACTGTGTGTTGTACGTTGAAAGCTCGGTTCAAATCGTGGATCGAAAAAAGCAAGTTCTGTGTTCAAAGTCCATCCAGTTGGTCAAAGTGGTCTGGCAACACCACGGCATTGAAAGAGCAACCTAAGAGAGTGAAGAGTTGATGAGACAATTGTACCCTCACCTTTTCGCTTAAGTATTGTAATAGTTTAAATTTCGAAGACGAAATTTTTATAAGAGGGGAAGAGTTGTGACATCCTGAATTTTCAATGTTGTTTTCAATTAAATTAAATCGAGCCTTTCATCGACACGCCTATAGTGCTATTCTCAGAGCTGATCACTCCTGAGATAACTAGACTATCTGGGAAAGTCATTAAGGAATTTTAATACAATAGACTTGAGGATTCGACGAGGAATCGGCTACTCGACCATGCTCATCTGCAGAGATCATTATGGCACAGTAAAGATCGATTGGAAATCCGAAATAGGTCGGTTCGACTAAGATGTGTGGTTAAACGTGGGTGATTCCACCAAATTGAGAAATTCTCGTCGATTGGCACTAGATTGATTTTTCTATCGTTTTGGTACCCTATGTCTGAATTTGAATCCTCGAGATTTTCACAACAACTGAGAGTCGTCAATGTGTTGAAGAGGTTCATTGTGGCTCGAAGAAAATCGACCGCGAGTCATTTGCACTAAAAATTCCTAAAAGCTATACAATAGATTAAGACGCGCTAAAATCGCGCTAGATTGAAATTAACCATGAATTTAAACCTGATTTCAGAAAGTGAAAGTTCTGTCATGTCACAATTCATTTTAGGAACGTCAACTCATATTCAGAAGATTTTTCTGCAAACAAAGATTTTTGGCATAAAAGCAAAGTAAGGCCGTTTTTTGATCGAGAAAGTCAAAGGGCCGTTTTTTTATCGCATCTTTGCCTGTTAAGTTGGTTCAATTGATGATGAAAAATCATGGTTTGGCTGGATTGTTTAGACTTCAATTAAATGGAATTGAAGAGGAATTGAATGGATTTGAATGGATTTAAGGAACAAATGTGCAAAATTCGTATGCCATGGGGGAGGAACATTTGGACTACTTTAATGGTGTGTTGAGGAAGCTTTGGGAGAGAGAAAGTGGCTGTGGATGGCTGAGCAAGTGGTGGGGCAACCACTTAAGTGAATTGGCCAAGTGTTGAAGGCTAGATGAGCCATTTGGGGTCCCTCTCTTCAGCAGCCTTCTTCTCACTTGAATCTTGGCTTTCTCCATTGTTGAGGAGTCTTGAGAGCTTGAGAAATCCACAGGAACACCAGCTGAGCCATCCAAGACCGTCGCACACCCGCTGGACTAGCCAAGCCCACCGTTTTCCCCCTGTTTTCTCCTTTTGCCGGTTTCTGCTCCAGCTGACCTTTCGCCAAAGATCTGAGTTGAAAGTGGTCTTCCCGGATGAATTAGCCTTCGTGCTACCCACCGTTGTCTTCAACACATCCAAACTGTTCAAAGGACCCCAACCTTGCGCCGAACAGAGCCGCCGGCCGTCTTGTATGCTGGCGAGAAGAAACCGCCTGCCGAACCATCTAGAAGCCACCCGCCTGCACTGTTTCACCTGTTTCGCGACTTTCAACTGTTTTCTCCCCATTTCAACCATACCTCCACCCATACCAACCACCAGCAAGTCCCCCTTGACCCCCGGGAGCCATCGATTGCCGACCACCCGCTTGTCGGAGCTCCGATCAGCCTGTTCTCGCCGTTGTAACCGTTGATTCTCTCTCTTTGGTTCAGCAAGAATAGAAGCAGAAGACAACAAGGTTTTGGAAGCTTCAAGGCCCATTTTCAAGCACTTCCCGGCCTTGGTTGGTGTTACCGCTTCAAGGTTTATCGCCCGCCTTGGCGTCACCGTCGCCGTGGACTCACCGGAACGCAAAACCGGTGAGTTTACTCTCTAAACCTTGTTTAGGAGGTTAATCATGCTTAAGGGGTGTTTAGATTAGGCTAAGTATGCTTAGGTGGTTAGATTAGTTTATTTAATTGTGAATTAGATTAATGTATGTGATTAGTTTAGTGAGTAATTAATTAGGGCTAATTAGAGGATTAGATTAGTGTAATCATGTTTATGCCTTAATTAATTATGTTAGATTAATTAATTATTTCGAAATTATAAATATTATTTTATTAAATTATATTAATATAATATAATATTTTATTATTTATTTTTCGAAATAAATTTAATTATTTATTATTTCCGGAAATTTGACCGGGATAGCCGGTGATTGGAATTTCGTGCTGACTGACATGGTGTGTTCAGATTATGCAGTTGAGTGTTAGATTGTGAAATTGAGTGATGATTATGAAAATATAGTATTTTGGCTAAGATCGACCGTGTACCCACGTGAGTATTTTTATCAGGTATGTTAAAAATGGTAAATTGAATGGATGATCGGGATGGTATACTATATCAGCCTACGAGCGATATGTCAGCTTAGATTGTGAGCAGTATACCTTATCAGCTTAGATCAACTTAGAGTGAGCATTATTGATATACTATATCAACCTATGGGCTCTGATATGTCAGCTTAGTTTGCGAGCAGTATACTATTTGTCAGCTTAGTACGAGTAATACAATATATTTATTAGCTTAGAGGGAGCAATCCTAATATGATCGGACTTATTAGATAGTATTGATTTTGCCGGCCGGAGGGAGGTCGTGATGACATGTAATTGACTGAGTCGATTGATTGATAATTCGATCTATTTTGGTGAATTGAAATGATTGGTTGAGTTTTGAGATATACTGACTTGTAGGAAGAGACTAAGACAAAGGTAAGTCCTCCGACCTATGTTTTACTTAGGCAGCCCTTGGGGCGTATTTCCTTTCTAGTCGGGGTTTAGGGGGTGAACTTGCTGAGACATCGTCTCACCCCGTCGTGGGCTCAATTTTCAGGTCCATAGGTGGAGGACCGAAGCCCCGAGTCTGAGGAAGTGGAGTTTGAAGGATCGGCGTTTGTGTCCGACGAGTAGGTCATAAGACAGCTTCCTTTTGAGAGTCAATCTTTTGTAGATTGTTGACCAAACTCGTTTTGTAACTAAACCCCGTTGTTTAAAGAAGTTAGCTTTTGTGAAATGTTGCCCTACTTTCCTATCCCATGTTGTTTGTTGTCTAGGGATTATTTATTTGCTTCTGCATGCACATTAAAATGAAAGGGTCAGCGACGCGTCCTAAGACGTCGCTATTTAATCGACCATTGAGGGATGGGCATGTGCTCGGAGGATCGGGGCGTGACAAAACATGTGATAGCGGAATTTTTTAATCTATTTATTGTCCTATATCTAATTATAGCAAACTTACACAGTTTATTAATCAACTATATCTCTATATGAATTTAAATAAACATAAATGAATTAAAATCTATGAATATTCCCGACTTACAATGAGTCTTTTCAATTAGCTCATCACCGAAAACTACACAAGTAATGCGGTATTTCCCTATCCACGTTTAATTCATGGTTATATATTATAAAGATCAATTGCATATTATCACTGCTCAATCTTAAACATGCAAATCAAATCATTCAAGTTGTGGCAAGTCATTTAAAAACATTAAGCACAATAATTTATAACTCACATGAATGAAATCACTTGCATGCATAAAAATCATGAAATTCGCATCATCATGGTTAAGCTACATCGTAGTCCTAACGAAAGAAAATTAGAACTAGAAGAAGAAACGAAAATATAAATTAAACCAAACATGTTGAATCAAAGAACAAGAATTCTATCATCACTTTTTCCTTCTCTTCAAAATGCTTGAAAAACTCTTAGAATAATGAAAAACGATTTAAAAATAAAAAACCTAGCTATCCCCTCAAACTCTCAATGTTCTCCTATTTATAGGATACACCCAAAACCCTTATCCCTAGACAAATGGTATTTTTTGCATAAAATTAGGGAATTTAGAGAATCTGTGATTTGATATATATCTTCCAACGCTTGCAGATAAAATTTAGGAGCAAAATCAATGATTCTCTGATTTAATATCCAACTTCCAATGCTTTCTAATTTGAATTCCCGATTTTTGTCATTATTTTCCTTATCTTCTCCATATTTTATTATGCTGCATAAACAAGGAAAATTTGAATAATTAGAATGAAATCCTAATATTTTCTCATATATATTGCATTATTTGTTGCCTAAAATAGATAAAATAACTCTATTTTTATAAAGTTATCACTTTCTCTAATTTTCTTTAATTTTTTGAATTCTAGATAAATGTTTGTGTCCAGTTAGTGAAAGAAGCAAAATGTCCATTTCATACTTTCTCTTAAAAAAAGAGAATTCGTTTGGTTGTGAAAAAGAAAAGTACCTCAAGTGTTTTGTTTCTCCGTGCAATCAAAGTTATGAATATTGTTACTTGCTTATAATGCTGTGTGAGAAATGAAAATGATATTCCTAGAGATAATTATAATATTTCTCTTAGTTTTTGTTTTCTTGTAATTGGGCATATATCGAGGAAACTCTTCATATAAGCCTTTTATTGTGCACATCTTAAACTAATTATAATTATTTATCATGTTACGTCATCTGATACAGACGATACTCATGTCCTCTTTATTACAGGGAGTGTATATAAATTACATAATCTCTATTCCATACATTTCTCATCCAATATTGTAACTTTCATTAGACTCTGGCAGCTGCCTATGCAAACCTTTTAGGCTAAGCAAGAGTCGCAAAAGAATTTGTAGAATCTCAACACGAGAGTGAGCTTGGCAAACTAAGTAATTTTACTAAAATACTCCCTAAAATGCACTATGAAACTTAAGAAAATTACACAACTAGCAACTAAGGTGGCAACTACACCTGCCAGTCTACTGAGGTTCATCTCCAATTGTAGTATTTTCACGATCACGACAACTTACAGCAAACTCTTAAAAAACCGCTCCACCCAACTCCAAAGAAATTAGTTACAACACCTCTCAACGCATCTACAGAGTAATATATCTCCAATCCGAGAACAGAACTGTTCCAGATAGACGGTGCAACCAACCCACGGAGGCAGGCCGGGCCGTACAATCGGAACGTACCCTAGCGCACTCATAATTCCGAGCACAAGCGTAAACCAATCGCAACTTGCTGTCCTAAACTCATCCAAATAAAGCTATAAAGACCACCTTCAAAAGGGGCTCGAGAAGCGATCCGATGCTCGCTTGAGAACAATGCCTCACTAAATTTCTCGTACAACGATACGATGATGCTCGTGCGTAGCAAGCATGTGGACAATCCTACGCACCAGAATCACTAGAACCACCACGACGATGCCATGCTTCTTCCTCACCCAATCCCATTCCCTCCCTCCCCTCCCCTCCCCCCCTCCCCTCCTCCCTCTCCCCACCACCTCCGCTACCGCCACCGCCACCTTCCCCATCTCTCCTCCGTGATCTTCTCTCTCTCTACTCTCTCTCTCTCTTTGGCTCGCCATTTTGTTGACGGCTTGAATTCATTTTACTTTCCCCTTCTTCTTTGTACATCGTCTTTGCCCAGGGGTTTTCTGGCGACGGTTGGAGCCCCGTGATTCGTTCCTTCTGCTCCAAGTCGGGCTGCGAGCGTTGTGCGATGGCAGGATGGTTGGACAATTTGAACGATCCGAGCTCTGTATCGTACCTCACGCAGAGAGAGGCTGTTGAGATTGACAAGGACCTCATGGCCCCCTCCGCTTTTGATGCAGCCTGCATTGAAGAACAACTCTCTCGACCAAGAAGATCAGCCCGCATTCAAGCTCAACGAAACCGTGAAGCCGTATCGACATCTTGAGTCCATTCTAGAAGCTTGAAAGACACCTTGGGAGCTCGCATGACGCTTTTACTAGCTTATAGTTTCCATGCTCTTTACTATTTCTCCTATTTTCAATGCTCCATTTTTATTTCTCCTAGTTTCAATGCTCTGTCTTTATTTCTCCTAGTTTCAATGCTCTATCTTTATTTCTTTGACGATATAAGACATCCAATTCCTTGTAGAAGACAGACGACTTTTGATGAATGAAAACTTTGCTTTGAAGCAAGTATCGTGAACCTTGTAGAGTTCATCCCTTTGAAAACCTAGAAGAGTTTTCACTCCGTCCTTGAAGAGTCGAAGCTTTCGAAATCTGCATCCTTGAAGAGTTGCAGTCATTGATCTAGAAGAATCGGTGCCCCCTTAACTTCCTTGGAGGCCTAGAAGAGCAACCAACGGAGTCTCTATCTTTTCCTGTTCTGTTCGTTACTTCCAACCCAGTTTCGACCACCCTACAGTGCTTATTTCAGAAAACCCAAAACAGAGAAATTGTAGATCCAGAAGTCTTTGTTCATTTGGCTTTGGAATCAGGTTGATCCGATCTGTATTGACAAAGATATGACTGTTCTCCTGAGCTCACGCAGTGCTGAAATTCCTGTTCGTCCTGTTTCCTGTGTGCAAGTCACTCTCCCGATCCTACTGCTTGAGGAAGCCTACCCTAGACTTGCATCATTTGGTATCAGAGCTTTGGAGGAGAGGAAAATGCCTCCAAGACAAGCTAGGCGTCGTGGCGGCAGAACCGTTCTCCTCAATGAATTGCACACACTTGCTGAGAATATGCAACAACAAATTGACGAATTGACGCAAGAAGTTCAGCGTTTGAGGGTTGAAGCAAATAATTCTTCACCCCGTTCCAGGACTGAAGATTCCCATGGTGACTCTTCCTCTTCGGAGAGTGTTCAATCTATTCATGGTCGGAGGCATGTTTGACATCGTTTACAACATATTCGTGAGACAGATTGGGGAAAGGAAGTCAAGAAAAATGTTCCAGAATTTACAGGTAATGAGTCTCCTAATGAAATTGTTGATTGGCTAACACTTGTGAATGAGGTGTTTGAGCATCAAAATGTTCTGGAGAATTATCGCGTTGGGATCATTGCTATACGATTCCGAGGCAAGGCAATTGCTTGGTGGAGACGTGAAAAACAAACTCGCCAAGCCATTGGCAAAGCAACAATCACTTTGTGGAGAAAGATGGAGAGCAAGATTCAAAAATATTTTCTTCCCAAAGGATATAAGAGAGAGTTCTACCAACGGTACCAAAATCTAAAACAAGGTACGCGAACGGTGGACCAATACACCAATGAATTCAATGAGTTGGTGATTCGTAACAATATCCAGGACTCGGAGGATGTGCTTGTGAACAAATACTTGAACGGTCTTCAATTTTACATTCAAGACGCCTTGGAAGTCCTCGACATTTGGGACTTAGGAGATGCACACCAATGGGCACTCAAAATGGAGCGCTCTCATTCTCGGAGACAACAATCAACTACCATGATAAGTCGGACCACTAGCACTACTAAAGTTGCTGAGGCTACAACGCAATCTGCTAGTAAGCCTTCTATTCAACCCCATGTTTCAAAGCAACCTGCTACATCCGAAATACGTTGCTATTCTTGTGGGGAGTTGGGTCATCGTGCTAGCAATTGTCAAATCAATAAGAATCGACCAGCCAGTAAAGTCTTCTTGGTGGATAATGATTCTGATGAGAATGCTGAGGATCCACTTGAAGAGGAGTTGAACAATGATGAAGAAGTCGCGGATGATGAACAAATAGTGCATGCTGACACTGGCGAACTTCTTATGGTGAGGAAAATTTTTCTTACTCCTCGAGATGACACTGGAGATAGGTGGCTACGTACCAATATTTTCCATTCTGCTTGCACAATCATGGGAAAGGTGTGTCAATTAATTATTGACTCTGGTTGTTGTGAGAATATAATTTCTGAAGTAGCGGCAAACAAGCTGAAGTTGGAATTAAAAACACACCCTATGCCTTATAAAATGTCATGGTTGAAGAAAGGCGCTGAGGTAACTGTTTCAAAACGATGCCTTGTTAATTTGTCCATTGGTTCTGTTTATAATGACAAGATATGGTGTGATGTTCTACTGATGGATGCTAGTCATATTATTCTTGGTCGACCATGGCAATTCGATCGAAAGACTATGCATGACGGTTATCGAAATACATATTCTTTTGAATTTGGAGGCAAGAAGATTATGTTGGCACCTAGCAGGGAACCTTTAAAAACTCCTGTAGTTGAGAATTCCTTCTTCCCTACGTTGCTTACAATGAAAGATATGAAGGATGCTTTGAAAGGAGTTCGTATCTTGTATATTTTTCTTAATAAAACAAGTGAGAAGAATGAAGTTGCCTCTGTCGTACCTCATCAAGTTCAACCTCTTTTGGAAGAGTTCAAAAAAAGCTACTTTTCCAAGATCATTCCCGATGCACATGAAAAGAAGCTTGCTCATTTTACTGTATGTGATGGTTTTCTTTTCAAAAGAAACCGTTTATGTGTGCCAGATTGTTCTCTTCGGCAAAGGGTGATCGATAAAGTTCACCGTGAAGGACATTTTGGGCGCGACAAAACTGAATCCTATAAAACGGACATCGATAAGCAGCGGCATGAAGTTATCTTTGAACCTGGAGATTTTGTTTGGGCTTATTTGCCACCGGAACGGCATCCCGTCGAAACTTATAACAAGCTTAGTGATCGAAAGCTTGGACCTCTTGAAGTTCTTGAGCGCATTAATCCTAATGCGTATAGATTAAATCTTCCTTCTCATATGAAGATTCACGAAGTCTTCAACGTTCGACATTTAACACCTTATGTGGGAGATTCTTCTGATGATGATGGCGAGAATTCAAGGATGAATTCTTTTAAAGATGGGGCGGATGATACAACCTGCATTGAAGAACAACTCTCTCGACCAAGAAGATCAGACCGCATTCAAGCTCGACGAAACCGTGAAGCCGTATCGACATCTTGAGTCCATTCCAGAAGCTTGAAAGACACATTGGGAGCTCGCATGACGCTTTTACTAGCTTATAGTTTCCATGCTCTTTACTATTTCTCCTATTTTCAATGCTCCGTTTTTATTTCTCCTAGTTTCAACGTTCTATCTTTATTTCTTTGACGATATAAGACATCCAATTCCTTGTAGAAGACAGACGACTTTTGATGAATGAAAACTTCGCTTTGAAGCAAGTATCGTGAACCTTGTAGAGTTCATCCCTTTGAAAACCTAGAAGAGTTTTCACTCCGTCCTTGAAGAGTCGGAGCTTTCGAAATCTACATCCTTGAAGAGTTGCAGTCATCGATCTAGAAGAATCGGTGCTCCCTCAACTTCCTTGGAGGCCTAGAAGAGCAACCAACGGAGTCTCTATCTTTTCCTGTTCTGTTCGTTACTTCCAACCCAGTTTCGACCATCCTACAGTGCTTATTTCAGAAAACCCAAAACAGAGAAATTGTAGATCCAGAAGTCTTTGTTCATTTGGCTTTGGAATCAGGTTGATCCGATCTGTATTGACAAAGATACGACTGTTCTCCTGAGCTCACACAGTGCTAAAATTCCTGTTCGTCCTGTTTCCTGTGTGCAAGTCACTCTCCCGATCCTACTGCTTGAGGAAGCCTACCCTAGGCTTGCATCAGCTTTGAAGTCATGGATATGACAAATCTAGATTTGAAGTTAGATGATGAAAATCAAGCCCTAATTATGTTATGCTCATTGCCATGCTTGTATGAAAATTTTGCGATTCTATGCTATATGGAAAGGAATCCATAACTCTTGAGGATGTGAAAGTCTTGTTGAATTCCACAGGGATGCGTGCAAAATTAAATGTGAGTAGTAGTGGTAATAAAGCTCATGGCTTAGTTGTTAAAGGAAGGTCAAATCATCATGATAGACGTAGTATTAGTAAAGGGCGTTCGAAGTCTAGATCAAGTAGAGATAAGAGTAAGGTGGAGTGCTACTATTGTCACAAATTCGGACACTACAAAAGTGAGTGTCTGGTACTCAAAGCTAAGGGGAAGAAGTTGATGGAGAGTTCGGATTCGGCTAGTCTAGTGAAAAATAACGAGTCAGCTGATGTAGACAATGTTCTTACTATTTTGTCTTTAGCTTGTCAAGTTGATGACAAGTGGATTTTGGATTCAGTGTGTTTATAAAACATGTGTCCACATAGAGATTAGTTCCATACATATGGGCAATGATGCAGTTTGCAGGATTGTGCGTATTGGTACAATGTAGAGTAAATGTCATGAAAATGTAGTAAGAACTTTGACAAAGGTTAGGCACATCCCATATTTGAAGAAAAACCTTAGCTCAATGAGCAGTTTAGATTCCATTGGGTGCATGTACACTGGTGGAGGTGGAATTTTGAAAATTTTAGAAGGCTCCTTGATTGTGATGAGAGGCAACATAAAGCAAAACCTTTACATTCTACAGGGAAGTACCGTTATGGATTCTTTAAATATACCATCCTCTTCAGATTCTAAAAATCAATGTTGTGGCATATGCAGCGACATGAGCAAAAGAGGAATGATTATCTTGAGTAAATGTGGTTTACTTTGTGGGGATCATACAATCTCACATGACTTTTGCAAATATTATGTTTTCAAAAAGTAACACGGAGTTTATTTTAGTGTTGGGGTGCACTCAACAAAGGGCACAATTGACTATATCCACTATGATTTGTGGGGATCGGCACAGGTAACATCTAAAGGTGGGAAAGCGTAAAAGTGGCTTTTTTATACATTCAAGAAATGGAAGATGTTGATAGAAAATCAATCTAGGAATAAGATAAAGTGTCTAAGAATGGATAATGGGCTTGAGTTTTACAGAGGTGATTTCAACAAGTATTGTGAAGATTCAGGAATTGTTTGACATCAAATAGTTAGGCACACATCTCAACAAAATGAGGTGGCGGAGCACATGAATCGGACACTTTTAGAGAGAGCTAGGCATATGCACTCTAATGCTGGACTTAGGAAAGATTTCTAGGCTGAAGCTATGACCATAACGTGTTACTTAGTGAATTGTTCTCCTTCAACCGAAATTGAATGTAAAACTCCTAATGAGGTATGGTTAGGTAAACCTTTTGATTATTCTAGTTTAAAAATATTTGGATATCCTCCTTATTATCATGTAAAAGAGGGTAAGCTTGAACCTAAGGCTAAGAAGTGTATTTTTGTTAGTTATGTGGATGGGGTTAAAGGATACAATTTATGGTGCTTTGACCCTCAATCATCAAAGTTTATAATTAATAGGGATGTTACTTTTGCTGAAAATTCCATGCTTGAAAAGAGAAAGGTTGTTACTGAATCTATAGGTATCCAAAAGGAGAATGTTAAAAAAAAGGTGGAGCTTCATGCAGAGCATTCACAGAGAATATTTGAAGATGTTCCTATTTAACCAAAAAGTAACAATAAGCAACAAAACTCAGATTTTATCAAAGATGGAGTAGAAGAAAGTGAGTAACCTCAAAGTTTAGCATATGCTCTTATAGTTGTTGAAGAGCTTGGTATAGAAGAACCTTCTATATTCTGTGAAGTTACTATTTGTTCTAAATCTAATAAGTGTGTTGTTGCAATGAATGAAGAGATGGAGTCTCTTAAGAAGAACCAAACTTGGGATCTTGTGAAATTGCCTAAGAGCCAAAGAGCTGTTGAGTGCAAGTGGGTCTTCAAAAGAAAAGAGGCAATTCCAGGGATTGAAGATGAAAGATTCAAGGCACGTATGGTAGCGAAAGGTTTTAGTCAGAAGGAGGGGATCGACTTTAATCAATTGTTCTCTCTAATTGTGAAACATAGTTCCATTCATGTGCCATTTGCATCAGTAGCCTTTTATGATCTAGAACTTAAGCAACTTGATGACAAGACCGCTTTTCTGCATGGCAAGCTTGAGGAGATAATCTATATGTCTCAACACGAGGGATTGATTGTTGAGGGTAAAGAATATCACGTTTGCAAGTTGAAATGTTATTTTTATGGTCTCATAACTTTATGTTGAATCATGGGCACTCGGGAAGTGCGCATGATGGTTGTGTGTACTATAAGAGATTGCATTATGGATATTTTATTCATTTGCTTATTATATGTGGATGAAATGCTTGTTGCAACAACGAATATATTAGAGATACAAAATTTGAAGAGGCAACTTAGTAGGGAATTTGAGATGAAAAATCTTGAAGCTGCCAAGAAATTCTAGGTATCCACAGGTTGGGAAGTTATACTTCTCGTGAAAGAAAGATATTTAGAAAGTGCTTGAGTGTTTAGGCAGGAAGAATGCTAAACTGTTAAATACTCCTCTGGCATCCCATTTTAGATTTTCGGCTTCTTTGTCGCGTAAAACTAAAGATGAGGAAGATGAGATGTCTCGAATTCCATATTCTAGTGCCATTGGTAGCCTCATGTATGCAATGGTTTGCACTCGTCCAAATATTTCATGGGCTATTAGTATTGTGAGTAAGTATTTGGCACATCCGGGTAAAGCCCACTAACAAACTGTGAAATGGATTCTTCGGTACATTGGGGTACCTCAAATGTGGGTTTTATTTTAAATAGAGGTTGTGATATAGGACATTCAGTTGTTGGCTTCCTTAATTCTGACTATACAGGCGATCTCGACAAACAAAGATATTTGGCAAGTTATTTTTTTATGCTCGGTGATTTCGCAGTTAGTTGGAGAGCAATTTTGTATGACACGGTTGCTTTGACTACCATTGAAGCAGAATGCATGGTAGCAGCGAAAGTAGTAAAGGAAACTCTTTGGTTGAAACGTTTGGTTATAGAACTTGGCATGAAGTAGAAGGGAGCCTCCATTATCTTTTGCAATAACCAAAGTGCGATTCAATTGACCAAAAATGCAATATATCACGACAGGACAAAACATATCAACATACAGTATCACTTTGTATGTGATGAGGTTGCTAAGGATATGATTACGATGAGGAAAATACCTTCGGTGGATAATCCAATAGATATGTTAACCAAACTAGTTCATTTGACCAAGTTCAAGCATTACTTGGACCTAACCGGCATTTCGCCATTTGAGTTGCTTTGGGGAGTTGGTGGCATTTCATCCATTGTTTCCTACACTAAGTACGCTCACGTAGGCTAAGTGGTATGCATCGTCGACTCCACCATTTTGGGACTGGCCTTGTGTGGTCACTTTTGGTGGTGAGGGAGAGTGTGACATCCTAAATTTCAGGTTCTGGTTTCGATTGAATAAGTTGGGCTTTTCATTGACGCGCCTATAGTTCTTTTCGCTGAGCTGATCACTCATAGGATAACTAGTCCATCAGGTGAAGCCGTTATGGGGTTTTAACGCAATAAACTTGAGAATTCGACTAGGAATTGACTGCTCGACCGTGCTAATCTACAAGGGTCATTACAGCACAGTCAAAATCGATCAGAGATTGGAGATAAGTCGATTCGACAGAGGTATGTGATTAAGGGTGGGTGATTCCGCCTAATTGCAAAATTCTTGTCGAACGGCACTATACCGATTTTTCTATCGTTTCTGTACCCTGTGTTCATATTTGAAACCTTGAGATTTTTACGACAACCGAGAGTCGCTAATGTGTTAAAGATATACTTTGTGGCTAAAAAATGATCGACCATAGATCAAATGCGTTAAAAGTTCCTAAAAACTATCCGGTAGGTTAGGACGTGCTAAAATCGAGCCAGATTAAAATTAACCGCGAAATTGAACCCAAATTCATAAATTGAAAGTTCTGTCATGTCACAAGTCATTTTAAGAACATCGACTCATCCTCAGAAGATTTTTCTACAAACTGAGATTTTCGGCAAAAAATCAAAGTTAAGCTGAGTATTTGGAAAAGGGATTTTTGGACCGAGGAAGTGAGCCCATGAGGACATGGGCTAGGCCAAGCTAGTGTGGGTCTCAGGCCCAAGGTGGGATAGCCACCATGGAGGCCCAAGGCAAGCAAGTGAGCCCATTGGGCCCAACCAACCCATTCTTCCAAGCCCATTACCAAGCCTTAAGCCCTTTTGAGCCCAATCAATTCCCAAGCCCATTCCTATTCATCTCCAAGCCCAATTCTTAGGCCCACCCATCATTTTCAGCTCAATGACAGATTGGTAATTTGTGCAAGGTGGAAATGACTATTTTGCCCCTAAAAGTGTGTGGATAAAGGCAAAGGAAGAGAGAGAAGATGAGGTGACTTGCATGGGGACTTGGGGCCAGCTTTTGGAGCCTTGACAATAGCCCTCACTTCACTCTCTCTCTCCTCCTTCAGCTCCATCTCGACCGAACCCTTCTCTCCCTCGTTTTTCCCTTTCTTCTTCCTTATGCTCCAACAGACCTTCTTGGGAAAACAGGAGTTGATTGTTGCCTTCCCGGACGAATCAAAGCCTGTGGCACCCACCACTATGCTTAGGACACCTAAATTGTCTGCCCTGACTTGACCGTTCACTGGTCGGAGCCGCTGGATGACCCGCCGGCCGGCCAGGAGCTAGCGGCAGTCTGACCGTCTAGCCATGTTCTGCTCCAGCTAACCTTTCTCCAAAAACTCGAGTTGTTCATTGCCTTCCAGTGAGAATCAGCCTTCGTGCCACCCACCACTATGTCTAGGAGGTCCAATCCGTACGAACGGACCCCGCCGCTCGCCAAACGGAGCCACCGGCCGACCCGCCCACCGGCCGAAAGTCGTCGCTCGCCAGACTGCCTATTAGCCCGCCTAGTCCGCCTGTTTCGCGATTTCCGCCATTTTTCTCCTACTCTGACCTTTCCTCCGCCCAGCCCAGCCACCAACAAGTTCCTCTTGACCCCCAGGTGCCGCCGATTGCCAGCCAACCCCTCGCCGGAGCTCCGGCCAAGCCGCCCAACTCTGTTTCTCCTCCAGAAGTCCAATTTTTGGGAGTTTCAGTGGGAGTCCGAGCTGTTGTTGCTGTTTTGAGCTTGGGACTGCCTTGGATCACTATGGTTGAGGTTCCCAACCGTAGCCACCCGCCTCTTCGCCATTTCCAACCAACCAGCCACTGGTTCAGCCTCTTCGACCAGCAAGCAGCAACAAAGCTTCCAGCAAGATCTGGAACTTCGTGGCCGGTTTTAGGTCACTTCCTAGCCTCGCTTGGTGTCGCCACAAGCTTGTTTGTCGCCCGCCTCTGCGTTGCCATCACCGTGGACTCACCGGCTCGCAAAACTAGTGAGTTTACTCACTAAACTCTGCTTAGGGAGTTAATTATGCTTAAGGGGTGTTTAGTTTAAGTTAATTAAGGATTATGTGGTTAGTTAGATTAGATTTGTAATTTAATTATTCAATTATGCATGTTAGGTGGTTAGAATGGCTAAATTAGCAATTAGATAGGTTGTATTATTTATCTAGATTGGTTCGGTAATTTTTTGGACCAGTTTCGGTATTTAATTAGGCTTTTCCGGCCTAAGTTTCTATTTATGGTATTTATTTAATTAATTTTGGTAATCATTTAATTATTTATTATTTTTCAAAAATTAGACAGGGATAGCCGATTATTAGAATTTCGTGCTGATTGCAATGATGTGTTCAGTTTATGTAATTTGGTGTTAATTTGTGCAAATTGAGTGCTCATTTGAATTTTGGTTATTTATTCCAAAATTTATGAATTTCAATATTTATTCAGAAAATCCCGGGTGTCGGATTTTAACACCGAAAATAGTTTTATATACTATATAAAATAGTGGGATTTTAAAAATGAATGATATCAATTTTTCGGGTTCAATCTGACTATATACTCACACACGACTATTTTCACCGGGTGTTTTTAATACGAGGAAAATGAGCCAAGTGCATTATTTTAATTGAGACATTTGAATACAATGCACAATGTCCTTGGCCATAATTGAGTTATAGTGTGTTGATTAAGAGAACCCGTCTCAAGCGTTTACACCGGACGTTACTAAATCCCTATAGGGGTTACCCACTTAATGGGTATCGGGTCGCAGTAGATTCTGGACCTATACTCCTTCGGGAAAGCCGTCTTTGAGAGACGAAGCCGTGCTCAATGGTGGTGAGACGATGCCTGGCTACGCCAGTAGGCCGTCGAACTTAGGAGTAGGTCGTACCCTTAAGGGGTGTAATTATCAATTGGAACGCATGATTGATTGAGTTAGATGCACCTAATTATGAGACAAAACTGTGTGGCATGGTATGGGATGTGTCATAACAATTTGGCCTTATAATCGGGACCCCTGTGATTGACTGAGTTGATGAGACGTTTCAATTGTGGTATGCTGTGATTATATGCATTGTGTCTATGAACTATGCTGACGTGCAGGAGGGAACTAAGGCGAGGTAAGTTCTCTGTATTGTGTGGCTAGGCCACCCTCAGGTGTATTTCCTTCCTAATTGGGGTTTAGGGGATGAACTTACTGAGACAATGTATCACCCCATCGTGGGCTTAACTTTTCAGGTCCTTAGATGGTGGTTGTGGAGGACCTGAAGCCCGAAGTCTATGGAGGTGGAGTCCGAAGAATCGGCGTATGTGTCCGACTAGTTTGTCATAGGACAACTTCTTTTTTAGAGCCGACCTTTTGTAGACTTTTGACTAGACTCATTTTGTACCTAAACCCCGTGGTTTATAAAAGCATGTTTCGTTTGTGAATCTGTTGTTCTACTTTTCTATCCTGAGATGGTTACTGTCAAGGAATTTGTTATTCGCTTCCGCATGTGCAATAAAATGAAAGGGTCGGCGACTCATTTTGGCAAGTCGCAGTTTTATTATCAACCACCGAGGATGGGCGCGCGCTCAAGGATCAGGGCGTAACAGAGAGAGTTCTTATGGTGTTTGGCATAATGTTCTTTTGGAGATTTGAAGTTAAGGTGGAGATTTATTGAGTTTTGACTTTCAAATTAAATTAAAGATAAGGGTATTTTAGACTATGCACCTTTGTTTGAGGGTTTTTTTAAGGGAGACTATAAAAGGAATGTGTTTAATAACACATCCCCAACTCTAGCCTCCATATTATTTCCCATTTTGTTTTTTCTTATCTTCTTGTTAGAACTTTAGATCTTGCGGCTCATCAAGTGATTTTTTGAGCTTTTGGATTGTACTCTTGTACTCTTTGTTTAAGATAATGAAACCCCCCTCTCTCCATGTGGTTTTCCCGTTCTGGATTTTCCATGAAAATCTTGCATCTCGTGTGATTTTGATTTTCTTTTCATCCTTTGCTACTTGTGCTTCGATTGATGCATATTTTGATGTTTTGCCACAACAAATAGGATGATGGGAATGACATTGTTTGAGCCATACTAGACTATTATGCTCTTGTGCGGTCTCCTGGCATTGTTCTTCACTCCTACTCGAGCTTTGATCAGACTCGATTGCTGTCAAGACATCAATTCACTTTAGAAACGAAACTACAGGTCATTTTAGTATCTCCAAACTTGTAACCATCAATCATCTATGACTCTGCATTCTGACAACATTACATATAAGAACTGCTGCAGGGTATAGCTGACAATGAAGCTTCATTGATGACACCAATCGGTGAGAACAGATGACAATGGCACAATAGCTAGGCGACTGTTGGTACTTCAAGCGGACACTAGAATCGAGATTCATGATGCTGTTAACTCCTTTTCTTATTTCTTTAGTTGTTCATTCTTTAATAGGGTCGCATTCTCAAGCCCAGGGTTAGGGGAATTTTAGGCATTGGCATGTATTAAATGGCACAATTAGTTTAATCACTTCAAATGTACAGTTAACAAGTTTTTCAGGGCAGGAGCAAGGAATAGATATATAACATCAGCAGCGGGAGGGAAAGAGGGCAGATCTCAATGACAAATTTAAGGCCTCCAGCATCAGAAAACTATTGACAACGGGGACAACGACTTTCACCAGCCACCTCAATAGACATGGAATTCACTAGCATCGAGAAATTTCACTTGTTGAAAAAGTGAGAAGACGAACTAGTTTTTAAATTCTTTTAGTTTATTGGACAGATAATCGTTACCCTAACCATCCTTTTGAGGTCGGTCCTCAAGGCCATCTTATCCAAGAATTGCAATGCCCTCAAAAGCCGGGGTGGATAACTTTCATACTATTCAGCTGCATATGCAGGTTACCAAATGCAGATCAAAATGTTTTACACACTTTCATGAAGAACCAAAAAAAAAAGAAAAACAGCAACTTAAATCAGAAGTCCCACAGAATATCATCAGGAAACTTAATCTCACACCACCATAATTTGGCAGTACAATCACACGGACAATGCAATTGTTGGGCAGATTAGTCTAACACCCATGGCAGTCAGTCACTTGGTCCTGCCAAATACACGATACTAATGCATTCCTAGTTAGCATCTGTATGTCTCATCTTTTTTTCTTTTTTTTTAATATAAAAATTGGGTGGATCGAAGAGATTATGACAATGGGGAGTTTATAATAGTACAAGACACAGGTTGTCTGAATGATTCACCCACTCTTTTCCTATCAATCTCATAGTTTTCTGGGCTACCGATTGCACAACATGATTGCTATATACTACATGTAAGAACTTAGCATATCAAAAGGTGGGATAGATTAAAGCAATTTGGTCAAAGAGAATTTCCTCTCTATTTGGAGTTTCAGGGGAAAAAAAGCACTTAAGTGAATTTCCGATTAATAAGTAAGTCACATATTGTATAATTTGTGTGTGTGGACGCATTTTTTTCCCTACTTTATGTTGACACTTGATTTTCAGTCGGCGCATCGAAAAAGGTAAAAAATTTGATATTTGGGTTTCTAATTATGACAAAATCCGTTTCTCAATAAAAAAAAATATCATTTTTTATTTCTTTCTATTACATTGTCGCTTTTAAGCGACTTGTAAGTCATTTTCAAGAAAAATCTGAAAAGTCAAATGATTGACTTTCGAGTTAACTTTTTGGTCAACTCTTTGACCAAAAGTTGATCCCAAGTCAAAAATTGGTTTTTCTTCTAAAAAGATATCATTTAGCTTTAATTTCACATTTGTTAAATCAACTTCTCAAAAATTTAAAGATTTGACTAAGAAATCAACATTTTTAGGGAAAAGTCAACTAAAGAGTTGACTTTTAGTCAAACATTTGACTAAAAAAATTGAAAAAATCATAAATCTCCAAAAATACTTCTTTTAGTGTCAATTTGGCTCTTGTGTAAAAAATTTCATGAAATTCAATTAAGAACCTTGTTTTTTGAATTTTTGAATTTTAAGTTCTAAATCAGCCAAAAATCAAATTACTTTTGTTTTAGCCACAATTATATGTAATTCCTTTTACAACATTTGGAATAGGGACTATTTTTAACTCACTCATTCAATCAATTTTAAGAATTGTCGTGTTGAAAGGCGAATCACTATTCCTAGCCTTAATTAGGGGTCCGAGTTGGTTTTTCATGATTCGCAAATGAACACTCCCTTATCATTCATTTTCGTGAAGTAAATCTGAATCCAAGGTTAATTTTGGAAATTTCACTTGGGAACATTGTGCTTTGAGGGATTTAACTTACCTAAGCTTAAGAAAACTAAGCTAGTGAACTCCTATCGGCAAAATTCAAATTGACTCATTCGAGACTAAGGTTTGATTTTAAGAATTGAGATCAAATTTCATCATTAGTCTTCAATTGTGTCTTAGCGTAAAAGTCATGCTACCTTTTCAAGGTCAATTTGAACGCCATGAGTCATCCTAGACATGGGTTATTGGATCATTTGGTGCCTTGCAACATTAATTGAATTAAATTTCAATTAATTGACACTTTTGAGTAAGAAATTAGCAAATTGATGCACCTTTGTCTATAATAAACCAAGTTTTAGGGGACTAAATTGCACAAAAGAAAAAAAGAGAGAGATAGGATCAATTGAGACCGATTCGGACCGACCCCAACAATCCGACCGATCACCAGTGCTAGGAGTCGATTTTGTCTCACTCCGGCAACCTCACCGTGATCGCCAACCACCATGAGGTGGTACATCCCATGGCCAATGTTCCCATGGCCTTAATTTGTGAAATTCTGAATTTTACTCTAAACTTATAAAATTCGCGAATTAACCCCTCATGTTATGAATATTGCAAAATGACCTCAATTAGTCCACAATTGATCATCACCGTTCATTAAGAATGCATCGTGGCCATTGAACTAGGCACGTGCTCAATTAGGGTGTTCATAACAAATTGAACAAATCAATTAACTAAGAAGATTAAACCTAAGCCTTTGGATTAGGGCCAAGATTTGATCTTGCCCGAGACTACATAACCAACTTTCCCTCCAAAATTGAGGGGGCTCATTTGCACGAATTTACAGAAAAAATTCTCTCTCTCTCTCTCCTGCCAAAACCGCCATACCGCCTCTCCTCTTGTCGAGTCAATTGCCATCGGCCAAGGCCCCCGTTGGCAACGTCCCTGCTCCGATCCTCATCCTCAATCTTCCCCCATCGTCGTCATTAGCTTAGGCAGCTGCTAGAGGGGCCGGAGATCTCCGTCCAAGCCCGATCAGTTTCATGTTTCGCACAAACCAGTGGCCGCCAATGCTTGCATGAGGTCCTGGTCTCCTCCAATCGATCCTAAGGTGAGTCTCCATCCTTGTTGTGCTCAAAGACTAGTTGATCCATCGCCGAATCTCTTCTAGTGATCTGTTTCCTCACAGGCGCACAAAGGCCAGTCCAATCGAACCAGTTTCGGTTCAGCATCAAATCAACAGTTTGGCCATTTCTCGAAAGCATTCCTGGCTATCTAGACCCAATCCTTGGTGGTTCATGGCGGTTCAATCACGTTTCGACGAAAATTTTGTCCGATTGCGCATTGAAATCAACAAAAAACACAAAAGGTAACTTATAAAGCTCGAATCCCATAAAGCAACGTTGGATTGTCCAACCGGGGCTAAGATTCACCTTTAGATCGACGAAATAACCGTAGATCTAAAGATTATATGTTTATTGATGATTTGCTGATGTTTAAGTGTGATTGATTGAATGTTCATGGATGATTGAATGATTTTGGCCTTAATCTGCATTTTCGTAGTTCTGCAATAGGCTCTCTATTTTGGCCGAAACGAGGTCTTAAATGACCTGATCTTAGTTTGATTCCTTCTATATTTGAAAATACACATTAGAAACTTTGAATTGATGGTCACACGCCCCAATTGAGTGGCATTTGACCCTCGAAAGACACCTCCAAAGTTACTCAATTCTAGAGTGTTTTGTGTCCTATTTATGTTCTGATTTGGTTCTGACTTCAGCTTGTTCTATTTTTGTGCAGCTTTTTATGATGATTTTTGGACAATCTTGTCCTCATGAAAGTTTTTTTTTGCCGTGTCGAGAATGTCCCATAATTTTTTCGGAATTTTTAGATGTGTTTAGCTAGGTCAAAAACGCCTAGATCTGAGCTAAGGTCAATCTGCCCTGTTTTGGTCTGAGATGAATTTAGGTAGATTTGAACAAGAAAATAACCTTGTTCAATCTTAAGTCCTTCATGATGAATGAACTACATGTCGTATGTGTTCGATTGATGCAAGATTTACAAGGTTTTCCATGACTCGTGTGATCTCAATTGGGTTTCAATTTCTTAATAGAAAACATTCATCGTCACGTGTTCTATAAGTGAAAATTTTCATTAGATTTTTACATGTCCTTAAGTGACCAAAATCATGTTCATTCTGTTGTGCTAAGGAGAGGATGAGACCTTATCATGTATGCACTTTACCGTGCCCATTTGAGTCTATTAGAGACTAAGTCTTATATTGATCTCTTCTTGTCTTTTAAAGTACACATAACAAGGTTCGTGTACATATGTGAATTGTCATGATCACGCATCATTTTCAATTAGGCTAGTTGCATTCCAAAATCATCGAGTATGCCATTTAGGTCTTAAGTCATTTGGCATTGACATTGACTTACATGATCCTTTTGCATATCGACTTAGGATTAGATATTTACCCAAATCTTTTTTGTCGCATCAAATTATTTGTCATTTGTGAATTTCGTGTCGTTCGTGTATTGCATGAATGACTTCTAGACTTAATAATGCATGCTTAGGTTTTGGTTTTTATCAATTGATGCGCGCATTTTTATAAACCATAATCTTAGAGCACCAAGTTGACCTCATTTAGACCCAAGCCATTCTAGGAACTTGTAAAGCACTCTTAGAGCTTTCAAATGCCATTAATTTCATGTCAATTGCTTGTCGTTAGGATCATTTTCCATTTTTTTCAAATTAGATTAAAATCTAGACTTGTGATCAAATTCGAACCCCTGTTTGACTAAAACAAAAAAATAATGGCTATCAGTCATAAAATGAATCAAGTAGGTGTCTATAGGGACCCATGCATGAACTGCAAAGGTCGACCCCGAGGCCTAAATTTGATTGATCTTTGAACCTTACTTCTCTTGATTGATTAATCTTGGCATTATATCATGCTTTTGATTGTTTTGACGTGTATGCTTGTTTCTTTCCATTATATGCACCTAGTATCAATTCTTAGACTAGGTTTAGATTAGAATCTCGAGGATGAAGATGACATGATGATGGCGAAAGGTCGATGTCCATTCCAACCATGCTTTTGCATCATTCATTCCCGACATGTCTCGGGTTTCCTTGGTTTGCATAAAAACCCAACGAGTTGCGGGTTCTTTTCTTTCCTATCATTTCGTTCTATTTCTGTGACATCCCAGATTTTCAACCATGTTTTCTATTGAATAAATCAGGCTTTTCATTGACGCATCTATAGAGCTGTTCTCAGAGCCGATCACTCTCAAGATAACTAGACTATCTGGGGAAGTCATTAAGGATTTTAAGGCAAATAGACTTGAGAATTCGACCAGGAATTAGCTGCTCCACCGTATTCATCTGCTGAGATCATTACGGCATAGACGTAAATTGATTAGAGATCAGAGATAGGTCGGTTCGACAAAGATGTGTGGCTAATCATGGGTGACACCACTAAATTGGAAAATTCTCATCGGCCGGCACTAGACTAAATTCTCTATCGTTTTGGTACCCTGTGTCTGTATTTGAATTCTCGAGATTTCTACGACAATCGAGAGTCGCCAATGTGTCGAGTGGGTTTATTGTGGCTCGAAGAAAATCGACCATAGGTCATTTGCACTAAAAAGTTCTGAAAACTACTCGATAGTTTAGGTCACGCTAAAAACACGCCGAATAGAAATTAACTGCTAATTCAAGTCCAATTTCAGAAATTGAAAGTTCTGTCGTATCACAATTAATTTTAGGAATGTCAACTCATCCTCCGAATAATTTTCCGAGATTCCGAGATTTTTACGGAAATTTAATTCAGAAGTTGCGGGAAATTAGTGGAAATCCATACGAGCCAAATAAAGGAAATTTGGACCTCCAAGCCGAGCCTTTGAGTGTCAGGGACTTGCAGAAATGGTATGGCCTTTTTCTTCTACATCATTGGACATCAAATTTGGGAAATTTGATAAAGAAATTGAAGCCTAAGATGTATGAAATTCGGACCTTGATGGGGGGTGCAACTTTTGGGCATCAAAATTGATTAATTGTGGGATTAAAATGTTGAGAAAGTATTATGAGACCAAGTAGATAGGCTTAAGGACTTTTGAGGCCAAAATCATGATGAGTGTGAGATATTTATTTGGACTTTTTGGGCTTCCTCTCCCTCAAGCTTCCGTCGCACGTCTTGACCGCCGCCCCTCCCTTCACACGTTGCCATCTTCGATTCTCCCTCTCCTCTGCTTATGTTCTTTTCATTTTTTTTCATCCGTCGAAGCCCCCCTCAACCGAATCTCTCTCTCTACTTATAGGTTGTTCTCTTTCACCTTTCTTTCATTTGCCGAAATTCCTTCTGCCATCTCCACTAAATCTTGTCTTCTTTAGTCAACACTCATCTCACCGAAGTTTCATTTGTTGACCGCCCTTGCTTGTTTTCTTTTAATTGAAACCAACGTTGCCTCGTCTCTTCATCTCCACGAAGACAACCCCAGCTTCCGACACAACCCACCGGGAAGCAAGCCCGCCGAATCAGCCTGCTTTCATTTCCTTTGTAGACTTCCGATTTTGTTGACTGAAGAAGCCCGAGAATTCCACCAAGCTGCCACTCGTCCAGCAGCTTCGTCCGTGTCTCGCCAGCAGCTCCTTGCTGCTTCCTTGTTCGGTCAACTTCAACAACCCACGAAGCCACCGACCGAAGCAGCTATCCAAGGTTCTTCATCGCCAGCTGCCACGTTGAAGCCCATCTCCCCCAGCGAAGCGTTTCTTCGCGTGTCTTTACGGCTCAGTCCATAAGTCCAGCGTCAATTCCCTTGTTCGTGGCCCAGCTAGCAAGAAGCCAGCCCACCTGCTTCTCTTGTTCGACCCATGAAAGGCTACAGCAATTCGGCCCAGCAACTCCAGCGAAGCCCAACAACCCGCGCCACTTGAAGCCCAGCAAATTCAGTAGTTCAGCTCATCTTGGGCCAGCAAAGTCAGCCCGCTACAAGGCCTTTGGGCCCAGTCCAAGCCCGTTGGTGTTGTCGCAAGCCCAAGTTCGGCCGCCGTCGCGCCATCGTCACGATGATCCGGTCTCCGCTTTTAATCAAGTGAGTTTTGATCACTAATGCCTTCTTAGTTTGCTAATGATGCTTAAGGATCAATTAGATTTAATTAAGTGCAATTAGGTGGTTAGATTAGAATAGATTAGTGATTATTAGATAATTGTGACGCATGTTAGGCAATTGAATTGTGCAATTAGCGAATTAACATGTGCTAATATTTATTGAACGCATCTCGGGATTTTTCCCGACCCTTATCAAGCTTCGATTAGGCATTACGAGCCTAAATTGGATTTTTAGTATTTATTTATTAATTTTCGAAATTAATTATTTAATTATTTATTTTCGGAAATTAGGCAGAGATAGCCGACGACCGGAATTTTATGCTGATTATCGTGGTGTAGTCCGTTTATTTAATTGAGCTTTATTTTGTGCTGAAATGAATTATTTGTGATTATAAGATTATTTTTCTGAATTAATTAATTTGGATAATTAATTGAAAATAACCGGGTGTCGGTTTACAACGCCAAAAATATTTTGGTGGACTTTGTGAAATGGTGGGATTTATGGAAAGGAAATTACTATATTTTGGCTAAGGCCGACTGCGTACCCACACACGAATATTTTATCGGGAATGATAAAAATGGTGATTTGATTAAATGATAATTTTCCGCATACTATAAAAGTATGGCTAGCAGTTTTTGGTGAGCATATATTATTTTCGGCATTATATGAAAGTATGGCTGGCAGCTTCTGGTGAGCTATAGTATACTATATTAATAATTGCGGTAGCTTCTGGTGAGCATATATAATATATTATATCTGGAATCGAGGCAGCTTCTGGCGAGCATAAATCTATAGTATATTATCTTAGTAATTGAGGCAGCTTCTAGTGAGCTATACTACCTATTATCGGCTTATAATAAGCAGTCATGGGTATGATTGGACTTATAAGTAATATTGATTGAAACGGCTGGGGAATGGTCATCGTTAACATGTAATCGACTTGGTCAATTGATTGATGATTCGATCTGATTGATGTGATGTGATCCTGTATATTTGATATACATACTGACTTGCAAGAAGGAACTGAGGCCAAGGTAAGTCCTCTGACCCGTGTGTGCATAGGCAGCCCGGATAACATATTGGTTTACTAATCGGGTCTTGGGGGTAGAACTTGCTGAGACGTAATCTCATCCCGGTTGTGGGACAACATTTCAGGATCCTGATGAGGAGCCTAAAGAGAAAGAACTTGAAGAGGAGTACCTGGAGGAAAACCCCGAGGACGATCTAGAGTAAGATCCTAATAAGGAGTGAGACTTCACTCCTGTCTGATGACTTTTGCTGTGGAACCTGTTTGAGTAGAAACTGACCTCTTAGTATGGCTTGTATATGTATATATATGACTAAGTAGTTATATATGTACATAAGGATGTTGGTTTTCAGGTTCAAGTTTTTAGTCCTATTTGTCTATCCCATTACTTTATTGTCTGGGAATTCTTATTATATGCTTCCGCATGCGTAATAAAAAAAAAAGAAAGGGTCAGCGATGCATCCTAGGACGTCGCTATTAAATCGACTCAGGTGAGGAATGGGTGCGTGTCCGAGGATCGGGGCGTGACAATTTCTCTTTTTATTTTTCCTAAGATTGCATGATAGATTTACTGCTTTCCTTGATTATTTACTTATTGTCTTGTACTTTAATTTAATTGATTTTTTTCTTTCATATTTCTTAGAAATAGAATAGCACAAAAATGACTAACCATGCATGCTCACTTTGTTTAGGTTAAACGATCCCGAAAAAAGTAAAAAGACGTGCATGATCACCTTACCTAAACATGACATACTGTTAGGTATCGAAAAGATGTTAATAGAAATACTAGCATAACCCAAATTTCCGAACCTATATATTTGGTTGCATAAAAATTAAAGGACAACTCCCGACCCTCGATTGGGTTTTGTAACCCTAAAAAAATGAGATTAGTGGCGACTCTCATCTTATTCTAGGTTGTCTTAAAACAACTAGATTGATTAAATGAAACCGTCATGAAGGGCATGGACCTTAAGAAAAGGTTCACAAGTCGTGATTTAACATACTCCAAATGGTGAAGCTAATGAAAATAAAGTTATGCCATCTTTGGTAGATGTACATTTCGAGAGGGTTATCATGATCATAAAAATACCATCAAACTCACCTTTACATCCGGTTTCCTTTCGACCTTACGTCAATCAAGACGTGCCATGACATCGAGGCAGGGCCATGACACTCTCCGCTATCACGCAAGGTACACGTCTGGGAGAACTCATGACTGCGATCAAGTAAACTCACAAGAGGTTCTCCCGGGAGGTGAAGTGATGACACCTCCATGGATGAAAACCGTGAGGGAGCTTCTGTAGTCAAGTACCTCTAAATCCAACCTTTTCACCCCATTCCCTTGGGGCCAGGTCAGGTCACGACATCTTATTTCTTTTTCAAAGTTCCAGCACTATCCAGAGGTAAACCATTTTGACTAGCTACAAAGCTTCTTTAGTGTGCCCTGTTTCACGAATGAAAAGAATCTTCTCTAATAAATTATGAGATGCCACTTCTGCATAGAGGAGAAAATATTATGGGCAGCTCTGATTCTAGAGTATACCCACTCGACTTTTCCTCCATCGACGTCAAGTTTCAAATGACCAACAAGTCATAGAAAATTCACAAAAGAAGTCTTGATGTGACTTGTCAGGATTGCTACGTATACTTGCCTTGGTTGTTGACTCTTAATTCGATTAGTCCAATTACGTGATGAGAACGAGAGGGAAAGGAGACTGAATTATTTTGAGGTAGACTAGATTATCCTCCACGCCAAAACCAACAAGGGTTTTCTTCTTCCCTAATTCAGTCTCCTTTCCCTCTCGTTCTCATCACGTAATTGGACTAATCGAATTAAGAGTCAACAACCAAGGAAAGTATACGTAGCAATCCTGACAAGTCACATCAAGACTTCTTTTGTGAATTTTCTATGACTTGTTGGTCATTTGAAACTTGACGTCGATGGAGGAAAAGTCGAGTGGGTATACTCTAGAATCAGAGCTGCCCATAATATTTTCTCCTCTATGCAGAAGTGGCATCTCATAATTTATTAGAGAAGATTCTTTTCATTCGTGAAACACGGCACACTAAAGAAGCTTTGTAGCTAGTCAAAATGGTTTACCTCTGGATAGTGCTGGAACTTTGAAAAAGAAATAAGGTGTCCAATTATGTGATGAGAACGAGAGGGAAAGGAGACTGAATTATTTTGAGGTAGACTAGATTATCCTCCACGCCAAAACCAACAAGGGTTTTCTTCTTCCCTAATTTCAGGCTTTACCTTTCAATTCCCACATTAAAGTGCCATTATCCACATGCAAATTCTTTCGTCACTATACCACTCCGAGAATAACGTTAGTGGCTCTATTCCGAAAGAGATTGGAAATTGGATACGGATACCACAAGTGCCAAAACTTGACACAATGGGACATTTAAGTTTCAAAAAGCACATGTGAGCGCCAAAATCAGAAGAAAAAAAAAACAAAAAAAACAAAAATGGAACACTTAAGTGACAACAGTAAGAAATTCTGGCCAAACTACTGACGTAACATTTTCCAGTGACTTCTTTTTATTGATGTGGCACTTTTTTTTAAAAAAAAATTATCCACATGGAAATTTAAAATAAAAAAAAATGTCCATATGGCACTATAAGCCCCCAAAATTAATTAGTACTATAAATATTAATTAAAAAGAGAGGCAGCCACAACTTCGACAAGGGCCTCCACCACCCTCGCCCTCGCCGCCCCACCGTCGTCAGCAAGGGCCGGCAACGATGGGGTGGCAGCAGTGGCGAGGGCCATAGAGGCCCTCATGATTTGCTACTCCTCTTTTTTATTAATTTTTTTTAATATTAATATTAAAAATCGATTTTGGTGCACAACAACGTCATTTTGCACATTATAGGCAACTCCAGCAAGCCATGTAGATCGATTTATTTTTAAAATAATATCACGTCGGATTTCTGGCTACCATCGCCGGAATTGGCACTTAAGTATCTTAATTAAAAAAAAAAAAACGATATTTAAGTGTACATTTTGAAACTGTTGGCACTTAAGGATGCGTTTGATAACGTTTATGTTCTAGGGAATAAATTTTTTTTCAGAAACACTTTTTTCTATTTCTATTCCTAGGAACAGTTTCTAAGCATTCGAACACATTTAGTAACTACATAAAATTTGTGTTCCCGAGAGAGAAATGCGTTTGGTATGACCAAATATATTTTTATGATTTAGAATTTCTTTTAATTTATTAATAATTTTATTACATTTTTCTTTTTTTCTTTCCTTTTTTTTTCTTTTTCTTCTCCTTCCTCCAGCCGGTCGTCAGCCAGGGGCCAGCAAGGTCGGCCTCAAGGGAGGCTCGCCAGCCACCAATAAGGTCACCCTGAGCATCACTATGACCGGGTGAGGCTCAGCCAACCTTGCCCTGGCTGGGCAAGGCAACCTCGCCCGACCACCAGCAATTGGAAACTAAAGAAGCTTACTCGATTGGCTCTATGTATGAATAATCTCGGGAAGGAGGGCATTCTTCCCATTGAGATAAATAATCTCACATTCCTCACAAACCTATAGCTATCAGAGAATGACTTTGTTGGCCAATTGCCACATGAAATATGCCGTAGCCAAGTTCTTGCATAATTCAGTACTTTTAACAATCACTTCACTGGACCTATCCCAAGGAGCCTAAAAAATTGTTCGATTTTGTGTAAAGTTAGGCTCTAAAACAACTTGCTCAAGGGAAACATAACCGATGCTCTTGGTGTATTCCCTTACTTGGATTACCTTGAGTTGAGCAACAATGAACTTTATAGTATGCTACCACCAACATTGTTTGAATGTAGAAATTGACGAGCTTGATAATCTCCAACAATAGGATCTCCGACACCATACAACCTCAACTTAGAAACATTAAAAAATTGCGTAGACCCGTCCTCTCTTCAAATGATATTGTTGGGGAAACTTCTAAAAACATAGGAGAATTGAAGTTGCTGCCAATGCTTTCATTGGACTGCAATCGTCTTGAAGGCCACATCCCTCAAGAACTAAGAGCGTTGTCTAGTCTATAGAAACTCAATTGCAAGAAACAACTTGAATGGCTCAATTCGTACAGAACTTGGGGAGTACTCCAATCTTCTACTCTTAAATTTAAGCAAGAATAATCTAGAAAACGGTATTCCTATGGAGATCAGCAACAACATCAAAAGGCAAAAACAAAAACAAAAAGTTGCTGCTAATTTTGATTCCTACTTTAGTTGCTTCTTGTTATGGGAATTTCAAGAATAGTATGCCAAAGATTAAGGAAAACAGAGCCTAGTTCAAATTATGGAAGCAATGAAACCCATGGATAGTATTAATGTGACATCATGAAATTTCGGTCTTAAAATTCCGTTTAAGCTAGTGCTTGTCGACATAAGAGGAATCGGGATAGGTGGATTGTCCAATGGGCTTTGCATGTGGGCTAGGTGTGTGAAGGCCTAATGGGCCTAATTTTGGACTGAGTGTGGACTAGAGAGAGGACAGTGGACCATGAATAAAGCCCAATGGGCTGGACGTGGGCAGAAGGCCCGGTTGAGGTGGAAAATGCCGAAATTTGATCAACGAATGTCCTGTACAGAACTAGATGATTTCGGATATCCAATGGTAATTCCTTGTGGTTTAATTGATGATGTTGTGGTTTAATTGGTGATGTTGTGGTATATGGAATTAATAGTGGACGTAAGATCCTTGGACTTTAGAAATTGTGACTCGAAGATATGTGCAATTCCACTAAGTTTTTGGTCATGTTATTCATGGAGGATCTTAGAATAAAGTTGCTTGATTGGTACCTAGTATTTGAGGTGTCCGAATTCTTTGGGCTAGGAGAAGGATTAGTTTTATTTTGTTTAGATTAAGTTTGTTTAAGGCATGTAAGCTAAGGAGAAAAGGACAAAGTCTAGGGATTTATTGCAATAGGTTTTGGTTTCCCATGCAAGTTTTGGTTCTTCTCCTTCCCATCAGCCGAAACTTTAGTCTCAAACCTCATGATGGCCCTAAATTCCCCAGCCAATCTCCTCATTTACATGGCTGCAGCAAGGGAAAAATTCCCAAGGAAAGCCATCATTTTCATCCCAACTTCTTCCTTTATTTTCCCTTCTCTTTTGTTCTTCTTCTTCCTTCTTCCCTTCAGTCACTTGACGCCTCTCTCTCTCATTTTCTTCTTGTTTCATTGCTGTTCTTCGAAGGACTAGCGACCAAAGGAGCAGCCAGCCTTCAAGAGAGCTCGAGAAAGCAGTTTTTGAGTCATAAACTAGGTAAGGGAATAAGCTAGGTATTAAACTTCGACATCCTCTTGACACTTGAGGGTGGATTAGTTCGATCTAATTGATTTTTGGGTTATAGGAGCTAGATCCTTGGATGACTTTAGCTTGCATATATGCTGCAATGTGTGGGAAGTCTTGCATGTAGGTTTCTCGAAGGTTTTGGTTGCTAAGCTTGCATGAGATGTGTTCATAGGAGCTGAAGTTGGATTCTTCTCAAGGTCTGTTTTACCGGACCCCCTGTGTTTGCTGTTTCCGTGGGTTGGAATGTGCTATGAATTTGAGATTACTTTCTCCTTAAAAAATATTTCAAACATCTTCATTTATGACATATATTTTACTCAAGATTTTATGGATTTAAATGAACAACTTTTCAGTTTCATTGCATGCAAGTCAGTAACTTGTTTTATGCTGGAATCCGTGACATTTTGGTGTTCAATGAATTTTTATCAACTTTTAAGTTTGATTTTCAAAAGGGTTACCTCATGAAATTTTTTCAGCACATCTTGAAGTTTAACGTAGTCAAATTTCAAAGCAAATGACTGAGTTTTGGATTTCGAACCAACCTGGTTTTGAAAACGTGATTTCTGGACATGGGAACTGTTTTGGTGACTATTTGAGAGATTTACTACTCCTATTCTAGAGAGAAATGGATTAAAATTTCTCCATGAAAAATGCTTTTTTAAGTGTTCTTTACAACATATTTAAGTTTGAGAATTTTCTGAACTCGTTTGGTTATGTTTCTGGAATTAATCCTAGAGTCGTGCGTGTGGACTCGGTTTTTGCCGGTGAGGGCCAGTTGTGGTCTTCTTGCGGTTCTTGATGTCTCGCTTGCTGGAAAATGCATTTTTTTTTCATGATTTTGGCATGCTAAAAACCTGTGCTTGATGGTTGTGCATGAGTGGTGCTCATCGTGTGTGCAAAATGAAGTGGAATAGGCTTAAAGGTGGTGTGAATGGCATTCTGTTTAGTGCATGCTATTGCATTGCGATCATGGCACATTGTTCATGCTGTGTGGTGATATATGTGTGTGCTGGTGGTGTTAAAAGTGTGCCCTAATGGAAATTTGTGATGTGGTGAAATGTGTGAATGAATCAAATTAAGAGATATTCCATCGACCAACATCCCGATGTTGCCCCCAGGGAGTGCGGATGCCCCAAGCTGTGTGGTTTGGGATGCCTTGGTTTAAGTCACAAGGCCAGCGACCCTTGGACACTGAGATGCCTCAAAAGGAGATGCCCAGGGCCAGTGTCCCCAAGAAGTCCAGCTAGCGACCCGAAAGTGACTCGAACAAATCCAACCAGCATCCCAAGTTCAATCCATTTCGAGGGTGGATATGAAATGTTCACACATTGAAATTAATTAACAAGTTGTGTGAGTACGTGTGATGGTGTAGCCGTGTGTCATAAGATGCATGAATGGAGTTCGTATGCACATTGCAGTGCAGTCTTCATGCATTTTACTCACTTTAGCTTGTTTAGTTCACATGATATGATTGGTACCATATGCTGCCCTATTTGATATAGTCCATGTTTATGATGACTCACTATGTTTGTGCTATGTTCACTAATGAGCGAAGCTAAGATCTCGTTGTCTAACGCCATGCTTTATCCTTTTATTGGGCATTGTTGCTCACCCCTTATTTTTCCTCTCATATCATTAGCTATGGATGTGACACCCTTGGCGAAGTATGTCACGCTTGTACGGGGTAGATGGCGTGAATAGGAACTTTGAGGATCGAGATTCTGGCCTTATTTTGACTCGTTATGTTTGTATTGTATGGATAGATGATGGACACCCTAATCCTTTCCCCATGCGATTTGTGCCTGTGTATCTCAACATGAATGGGAGGTGGTTTGGCCCCATCTGTTGGTGATGTTTTGGGCTTGAAGTAGGAGGTGCACGTGGTATGGAGGGATGTAGTGGATGAGGAAAACTACCAGGTAGAGGAGTTAGGCACCTTTTTGGCCTCTCCTAGGTGTTTTGTTCGGGTCATCTTAATGAGTATTTTTCCATGATGTAATTGTCAAGATGTCATTTTCCTTTTGTAATCCCTGCCTATGATGAATGAAATAGAAGCATGTTATTATGAAATTTGTTCTTAAGTGAAATTTCTTTATATGAAAAGTGTATACTCTTCTGCTTGCATAATAGAAATTAAATATTATAATTGAGGGTATGGGACGTCATAATTGATCTTTGGGACGTCATAATTGAGCTTTGACAGAAGAATGGTATGTGAGAGCATTATTGAAGCCATAGAGTCTGATGCCAAATATTGAGTCCCAGCCACCCCAGGTGCCGAAACTTGGCATAGGGGGATACTTAAGTGACAAAAGTTTGAAAAGGTACACTTAAGTACCAAAATCGGAGCAAAATGGATCAATTAAATGCCAATGGTGAGAAATTCCAACCAAAATGCCGACATGATGTTTTCCGGCGAAACAAGTACAAAACAACGCCATTTTATTTAGTCAAAGAGAATTTCCTCTTTATTTAGAGTTCAGGGAAAAAAAAGCACTAAATTCAATTTCTGATTAAATAAGTAAGTTACATATTCTGTATAATTTTTTTTTGGGTAAAAGTACACATTGAGTGCTAAAACTTAGCACGAGGGAACACTTAATTGCCAAAAGTTACGATGTTAGTGGACACTTACTACCACTTTTTATCAAAGATGGGACACTTGAGTGTCAAGTCCAGCAGAAGTGAACGAAAATCCTGTATGGCAATTTTTTAGTAATATAACTCATCTACGTGGCATACAAAGAATTGAGTCAGCGACGAAGAATCATAACGACGTCGTTTTGTCTTTTTTATTTAATCTTAATATAAATATTAATTAAACTAAAATATTTATATTTAAATAATAATGATAATAATTTAATATTTAAAAAAGGGAGGAGGAGGAAGAGGAGGTAGAAGGCGAGGGCTTAGCTCTCGCTATCGCCTCCCTATTGCCGGGAAGGGACTGACAACCACGGCTGACCCTCCACCCACCAACACTGGCCCTTCCCGGTGACGGCGGGGAGGCGGTGGCGAGGGCTCACCCTGGCCGCTTGCAATCTCCATCTTCCTCCTTAAAAAAAAAAAAAAATGGCTTTCAATTTAATTTAATTAATTTTTATATTAATTATCTACCCACGTTAATAGTAAAATAACGTCATTTTTCCACTTGTCTAACCAAATCAGCGTGCAAAATAACGTCGTTTTGCACTTGTCTCATCAAAAAATCATCACATCAGCATTTTGTCCAAATTTTCTCACCGTTGGTACTTAAGTAATTCATTTTGCTCCGATTTTAACACTTTAAGTATCACTTTCCCAACTTTTGACACTTAAGTATCTCTTCATGTAAGTTTTGGCACTCTAGGTGTCAGGCACTCTTTTTTCTTTTTGCTTTTTTTTTACATGTGTGCATCTTTTTTCCTACTTTATTTCCCTTTCAAAGTTGAAGCACTATCCCTAAGGTAAACCATCTTGACTAGCTCCAAAGCTTCTTTATTGTGCCATGTTTCACGAGTGAAAAGAATCTTCTCTAATAAATTACAATATCCCACTTCTTCACAGAGGTATACCTGTTCTATTAATTTGATAGGTCCAATTACGTGATGAAAACGAGAGGGAAGGGTGACTAAATTATTTTGAGGTAGACCAGATTATCCTCCACGCAAAAACCGAAAAGAAAGATCCACTTTCTTCCCTAATTTTAGGCTTTACCTTTGAATTCCCACATTAAAGTCCCATTGTCCACATGCAAATTCTGCAACCATGATAACATATAAACTGAAATTTTCTCTCAACCACTAACCAGGCACGTGAGGCTTGGCCTGATCCACATGGGTGTATTTCAAATAACCATATCAGGTGGTGATCATTTATAGGTGTGAACATTATCTCCCGAGTCAATCCGACATGGGGCATTGGGATGTTTAAAGTTTTCGAGAGGAATGGAAGACTTTCGTAACGAGGAGTGCACGTCATCAAGATTATTGACATGGTTGTTGAGTTGATGGCCCAGATTTTCTTCTATAAGTACGTCTCGGCTGTGCTTCTCATGCTTATGCAAGAAACAAAGAAAAGACGACCCCAAATAACCTAAACAACGTGTCATGGCCTCATCTAAAAAACAAGCCTCCATGTTGTTCCTCGCTTGTGTCCTCCTCATGCTCACGCAAGAAATGCCTTGTCTTGCTTCATCTCAAAGCCCTTCTCTAGTGACCTTTGCTGGTCCTAGTAATCAAACCACTAATGAGGAACTGGAGGCACTCCTAACATGGAAATCTGAGCTAGACAGCCAGAGTCGCTGTACTTTGTCTTCGTGGAATGGAACCAACCCTTGTTCATGGCATGGAATCGATTGTGATCCTCCCGGGAGCATCGTGAGCCTGAACCTCTTGGATTTTGCCATACATGGTACGCTTCGTCATCTCAATTTCTCCCTATTGCCCCACTTAGTCACTCTGAAGCTTGCCAACAACTCACTTTTTGGAAACATCCCCCCAAGCATGGCTCTTCTTGCCAAGCTTACTCATCTAGACTTGTCTCAAAATAACTTTTCGGGAAACATTCCGACTCAATTAGGGTCCTTGCGATCTCTCCAAGTTCTCGAGCTATCGCATAATAATTTCAATGGTCCAATTCCCAGTGAGATAGGTAGCTTGAGCAACTTGACCGGCCTATTTCTTTCTGCAAATAATCTTTCTGGTTTCATCCCTAGAGAAATAGGAAGGCTCAAGTCTCTCAATTACCTCAAGTTAATGAACAATCGCATCACCGGTCCTGTTCCTTCTTCCATAGGAAACATGAGCAGCTTGATAGAGATGCGGCTTTGCAATAATCAACTTGTTGGGGCCATTCCAAAGGAAATAGGAATGTTGGGATCTCTCATTGAATTTGATTTATCTTCCAATTATCTCAATGGTTACATCCCTAAAACTCTGGGAAATTTGAGTAATTTAGTAGTTTTTTACTTATATCAAAACCAACTTTCCGGACCCATACCTTTGGAAGTTGGAGGAATGAGATCCCTCATATGGTTTCGATTGCCATTAAATGATTTAACAGGTCCTATCCCGTCATCCATAGGTAAATTGAGCAATTTGAATTATGTTTCCCTACGCATGAATAAGTTGTCGGGTCCTATCCCGTCATCCATAGGTAACTTGAGCAATTTGAATGTTCTTCGCCTTTTCAAAAATAAGCTTTCTGGGCCCACCCCATCCTCCATGGGCAACTTGTGCAATCTAAAAACTCTTCGGCTTAACTTCAATGAGTTGTCGGGCCCTATCCCGTCCTCCATAGGCAACTTGAGCAATCTAAAAACTCTTCGGCTTAACATCAATGAGTTGTCGGGCCCTATCCCGTCATCCATAGGTAACTTGAGCAATCTGAATCTTCTTGACCTTTACGAAAATGAACTTTCTGGTCCCATCCCATCCTCCATAGGCAACTTGAGCAATCTGCAATATCTTTCGCTTGACACCAATGAGTTGTCGGGCCCTATCCCGTCATCCATAGGTAACTTGAGCAATCTGAATCTTCTTGACCTTTACGAAAATGAACTTTCTGGTCCCATCCCATCCTCCATAGGCAACTTGAGCAATCTGCAATATCTTTCGCTTGACACCAATGAGTTGTCGGGCCCTATCCAGTTATCCATAGGTAAATTGAGCAATCTGATTGAGCTTTTCCTTTCCGACAACGATTTGTCGGGCTTTCTTCCCACTGAGATGAATAATTTCACATCCCTCTCTGGCCTTTATCTATCTTGTAACAACTTTGTTGGTCAATTGCCACAAGAGATCTGCAGTAGTCAAGCTCTTGTGAATTTTACTATAGATAATAATCACTTCATTGGACCCATCCCAAGAAGCCTAGGAAATTGTTCAAGTTTGTATAGAGTTGAGCTTCAAAACAACTCACTCAAGGGAAGTATAACCGACGCTCTTGATGTGTACCCATACTTGGCTTACCTTGAGTTGAGCAACAATGAACTTTACGGTGAGTTACCACCGATATTGGGAGAGTATAGAAATTTGATGAGCTTGACAATCTCCAACAATAGAATCTCTGGCACCATACCACCTCAAGTTGGAAACATGAATCAATTGCACAGACTAGACCTCTCTTCAAATCATATAGTTGGGAAAATTCCTAAAGACCTAGGAAAATTGAAGTTGCTGCTAGAGCTTTCATTAGACTGCAACATTCTTGAAGGCCACATCCCTCAAGAACTTGGAGCCTTGTCCAATCTGCAGAAACTCAACATTGCAAGAAACAACTTGAGTGGCTCCATTCCTATTGGACTTTGGGAGTGCTCCAACCTTTTGTTCTTAAATTTAAGCGGGAATAATCTTGATAAGAGTATTGCTATGGAGATCGGCAATCTCTAGTCTATTCAAGTTCTCGATCTGAGTCAAAATTTGTTGACGAGAGAAATACCTAGACAATTTGCACAATTGCACAGATTGGAAATACTCAATCTCTCACACAATCAGCTTTCGGGTTCAATCGATTTGACCCTTGGTGATATGGTAAGCTTGACATCCATCGACATATCATATAATGAGTTAGAAGGTCCTTTACCAAATGTTCCAGCCTTTCGTAATGCTACAATTGAAGTTGTGAGAGGGAACAAAGGCTTGTGTGGAGTCATTGCTACTCTCAAACCATGTAGTACAACAACGTCAAAAGGCAAGAAAAAAAACAAAAAGTTGCTGCTAATTTTGATTCCTACTTTTGGTTGCCTACTTTCATTGCTTCTTGTTGTGGGAATCTCAAGTATAATATGCCAAAGATTAAGGAAAACAGAGCCTAGTTCGAACAATGGAAGCAATGAAAACTTGTGGGCAGTATTGAGCTTTGACGGGAAAATGGTCTATGAAAGCATTATTGAAGCCACGGAGGAGTTTGATGCCAAATATTGCATCGGTGTGGGAGGACATGGGAGTGTTTACAAGGCCCAGTTGCAAACAGGTGAGACTGTTGCAGTCAAGAAATTTAAGGAAGCAGTGGAAGTCGAAATCGCTAGTCAAAAAGCATATGAAAGGGAGATTCATGCTCTAATTAGAGCTCGGCATCGGAATATTATCAAGCTCTATGGCTTTTGCTCAAGTTCTCGACATTCGTTTTTGGTTTACGAGTTCTTGGAATTAGGGAGCTTGAAGGATATATTGAACGGTGAAGAGAGGATAACAACATTTGACTGGAAAAAGAGACTAAATGTTATTAAAGGTGTGGCTTATGCTTTGTCCTACATGCACCATGAATGCTCTCCTCCTATAGTTCATCGAGACTTGTCAAGCAAGAACATTTTAATGGATGAAGAATACGAAGCTCGCGTCTCTGATTTTGGCACGGTTCTACGACCTTACTCATCTAATTGGACTTCCTTTGCAGGCACCTTTGGATATGTAGCTCCAGGTAAGTTGGTTTCTTTAATAAAAACAATTAATTAAATAACGTTACTAAGATTTTGGCCAAAATAAAATATAGCATTAATAAGAATTAGAAAAAAAAAATGTTGTTTTCCCTCTGCAGAGCTCGCATACACAATGGAGGTGAAGGAGAAATGTGATGTTTATAGCTTCGGAGTGGTGATATTAGAAGTAATCATGGGTAGACATCCAGGCAATCTCATATCATCTCTTGCATCCTCAGCTTCTTCATCATCAAGCAATTCAACAGCTTCATGTTGGCACCTAAAACAAGCTCTAGATCAAAGAATTCCATACCCACACGGTGACACGCTAGGTGAAGTGGCTTTCATTGTAAAGATGGCACTTACATGCTTGAGTGCAAAACCGGAGCATCGTCCAAGCATGCAACAAGTGTCACAAGAGATATCAGCACATAGGTCGATCGTGATAGGCGCGTCGGGAGACATAAAATTGGAAGAGCTAGTTGATCCCGGATGCTTCCCTTATTAACATTTTGGCCTTTTTGTAGCAGCTTGCGTAACTAGCTCTCTTTTATTTCTCTTACAAGGATGATATGCACTGTATCACTTATTTTCCCACTGATTTTTTAACTACTTGAAAACAGCTGCATATTTGCATTTTGTAATTTTAACCTAGATAAAATGGATCGTTACGGTTGTGTCTGACCCTTAAGATCGGCTTAAGAAGTGACAAGGTTATGATATGGCATGTAAAACTATTATAGTATTCTGAATCAACTCAGCATGTGATTAACTAAAGTTCAATACCCATGATGTTTCTTCAAGGGATTCGTGGATCTGGAAACTTTCGGTAGTAATTTATTCTCATGCTAGATCCAAAGCGATCATTACAAGGAGGTATCGTTAGACTCGTGTTCATGCGACCCTTCGCAAAACTTTGAAGAAACAACATCTTGAAGTCAGTGCTTCCTGAGAGGCACTTGATGTGACGAGGCATAAAAATGCATGACCTAAGGTAGTCGTATGAGTCTTAAAAATGACATCTGGCCTGTACAGCAGACAGAGCTCAAACCAGCAATCAGAAGTTCCATGGTTTCAACCAAAGAAAAAAAAGGGATGTCCTGTGCCTGCACAATTCCATCTAGAGTGATCCCTACTGAAACCTAGGGAGTACGTCTAACAAAGTGTTGAAGCAAACTGCCGACTCCTTGTTGTCCAGAGATTTTGTATTAGATGTAGGCCAAGAAGATACAAATTAATACGAATGCGATGACACGGATGACATTGTTTGAGCCACACTGGACGATGCTCTTGTTCAGTCTCATGACATTGTTCTTCGCCCCTGCTCGAGCTTTGATCATAGTCAGCTGCCGTAAGACATCAACTAACTTGAGCAAGGAAACGAAGGGCCTTTTTCAATATCTCTAAACCGGTAACTATCAATCATCTATGACCCTGCAATCTGACAATATAACCTATAAGAACGGCTACACGCTAAAGCTAACGATGAAGCTTCATTGATAACACCAATCATTGAGAACAGATAATAATGGCATAATAGCTTGGCGACTGCTGGTACCTCAAGCGGAAACTTGAATCAGGATTCATGATGCTATTCTCACAAACCCTTGTCTTACTTCTTTAGTTGTTCATTCTTTAACGGTGCTGCGTTGTCAAGCCCAAGGTGAGGGGAATTTTAGGCATTAGCATGTATTATATGGCACATATAATTTACTCACTTCAATTATCCAGTTAACAAGTTTCTCGAAGCAGAACCAGTGGATAGATATATGTCATCAGCAAAGAGAGGGAAAGAGAGCAGAGACAAATGATAAACTTATGACCTTCAGCATCAGAAAACTATTGTCAATGAAGACAATGACCGTCACCAACCACGTCACTGGATATGGAATTCACCGTCAATTGAAATTGCGTCGGGAAATTTCACTTATTGAAAAAGTGAGAAGACAGGTTTTTACTTTTTTAATTTATTGGATAGATAAGCGTTACACTAACCACCCTTTTGAGGTCGGTCTTCACGGTTGTCCTATCCAAGACTTGAAATGCCCTTAAATGTCGAGGAGGATAACTTTTATACTATTCAGCTGCATATGCAGGTTACCAAATGCAGCTCAAAATGTTTTCCACATTCGCATGAAGAATACACAATTAGGCAACAAGCAGCTTAAACTAGAAGTCCCACAGTTTTTCCATAAGGAAACTCAATCTCAAACCATCGTGTTTTAGCAATAGAATCACGCGGACGCTCCATTTGTTGTGAGAGATTAGTTTAATACCAATGGTGATCGCTCAGTTATGCCAAATACACATATTGATGCACTCCCATTTGGCTTCTGTATATTTAAATTTTAAATAAAAAGAAAATTCATAGTAAACATGATTATACTTTCTTAAAAGGGTGGATCAAAGAGAATATGAAAGATTTGCCCTTCTTTTCATATCAATCTCTGAATAATACAGACATAACCTTGTCTGACCCGCTGTTGCTGGGAAATGTGATTACAGGGCAATTACACAATCATGATTAAAAGTATCCTCCGCCTGTTTCATTTCTGCACTATAGAAGAACTTAAGCGTGCAGAAGAGACGACGTTATTCAGCAATTTATCCTACTAAAATATGATTTCTCAGAAAAACTAATAATAGCCCGACAGAAAGATTTCGAACAAGAAACGTTAAACGATGGCCATAGATTCAAAGTAAACTGTATGCCAGCTGATGGAGGATATCATTCTGGAACTGCGCCTCTTTGTCTATTTCCTGGGCTACCTGCACAAAAGTAATGGTAGCTCCCGAAATAACTATATACTAGAGGAAAAGTGATTGTTATTGATCTCTCCCAAGGAAACAATCAGAACAGACAGACAAGAAAAAGCGCAGAAAAGTCTCATCTAAGGGAAAGCCAAAGCCAGGTAACATGGGGAACGTGACAAGAAGTGTTAACAAAGACTTACGAATTTGAAAGACAATTTCTACTCCCCGGTAACCTCTGGTGCTCGATCTAAGTAATATTTTCCGTATTTTATACAGGAAAACATATATATCTCTACTATATTAGACAATGTTTCGTATATTAAAAATTGTTAATACTATGAAAAATCTCAAACTTGTACACTTATGACAAATTTACCTCAAACTACAAATTAGTACATCAATGATAAATTTGCCCAAAACTAATTTTATGGCAACTAAAAACCCCAAACTAATACATTTGTGACAAATTTACCCTCTGTTAATTTCAATTAAATTGGATTAATGTCATGAAAAATCACAAACCGATCTTACCAAATTGGTACTGTCACACCCCAATCCTCGAACACGCACCCATCCCTCACTTAAGTCGATTTAATAGCGATGTCCCAGAACGCATCGCCGACCTTTTCTTTTTCTTTTTTTTGTTACGCATGTGGAAGCATACAATAAGAATCCCCAGACAATAAAGTAATAGGATAGACAAGTAGGAATAAAAATTTGAACCTGATAACCAACACCCTTATGTCCATATATAACTACTCAGTCATATATATACATATACAAGCCATACTAAGAGGTCAGTTTCTACTCAAACGGGTTCCACAGCAAAAGTCATCAGACTGGAGTGTAGTCTCACTCCTTATCAGGATCCTACTCTGAATCATCCTCGGGGTTCTCCTCCAGGTAATCCTTGTCAAGTTCTTTCTCCATAGGCTCCTTATCAGGGTCATGAAATGTTGTCCCACAACCGGGATGAGACTACGTCTCAGCAAGTTCTACCCCCTAAGACCCGATTAGTATACCAATACGCTATCCGGACTGCCTATGCACACACAGGTCAGAGGACTTAACTTGGCCTCAGTTCCTTCCTGTAAGTCAGTATAAATATCAAATATACAGGATCACATGACATCACATCAATCAGATCGAATCATCGATCAATCGACCTAGTCGATTACATATCAACGATGACCAATCCCGGGCCATTTCAATCAATACTACCTATAAGTCTGATCATACCCAGGACTGCTTATTATAAGCCAATAATAGGTAGTATAGATCACCAGAAGCTGCCTTAATTACTGAGATAATACATTATAGATTTATGCTCGCCAGAAGCTGCCTCAATTCCAGATATAGTATATTATATATGCTCACCAGAAGCTACCACAATTATACTCATATAGTATACTATTTATGCTCGTCAGAAACTGCCGCAATTATCAATATAGTATACTATAGCTCACCAAAAGTTGCCAACCATACTTTCATAATATACCGAAAATAATATACTCACCAGAAGCTGCCAGCCATACTTTCATAGTATGCCGAAAATTATCATTTAATCAAATCACCATTTTTATCATTCCCGATAAAATATTCGTGTATGGGTACAAGGTCGGCCTTAGCCAAAATATAGTAATTTCCTTTCCATAAATGCCACCATTTCACATATCCACCAAAATATTTTTGGCGTTGTAAACCGACACCAGGTTATTTTCAATTAATTATCCAAATTAATTAATTCAGAAAAATAATCTTATAATTACAAATAATTCATTTCAGCACAAAATAAAGCTCAATTAAATAAACGGACTGCACCACGACAATAGCATAAAATTCCAGTAGTGGACTATCCTTGCCTAATTTCCGGAAAATAAATAATTAAATAATTAATTTCGAAAATTAATAAATAAATACTAAAAATCCAATTTAGGCCCGTAATGCCTAATTGAAGCCCGATAAGGGTCAGGAAAAATCTCGAGATGCATTCAATAAATATTAGCACATGTCAATTCGCTAATTGCACAATTCAATTGCCTAAAATGCATCACAATTATCTAATGATCACTAATATATTCTAATCTAACCACCTAATTGCACTTAATTAAATCTAATCAACCCTTAAACATCATTAGCAAACTAAGAAGGCATTAGTGAGCAAAACTCACTTGTGCAAAGCGAAAACTGGAACACCGTGATGACGGCGCGACGGCGGCCGAACTTGGGCTCACGACGACACCAACGGGCCTGGACCGGGCCTAAACTTGGCCCAACAAATCTCAGCCCAATCTAAGATTTTTTTTTTTTTTTGCGTTGGATTGAGCTCGCTGCAGACGCTGGGCTTGGGTCTCAAAATCGCGGGCTTGAGCTTCAAGAATTCGCTGGGCTTTGTTGAATTGGGCTGGAGTCGCGGGCCTCAATTAAATTAATTGTTGGGCTGCTTCTTGAACTGATCCACGAAGATGTTGGGCCCGCGAGATTGAAGAAGCTGCTGGTTCGTGGGCTGACTCGGGGGCTTGGTGGAGATGGGCCGTAAACTCCACTAGCCCCGCGAACTCGAGGGAACGAAGGACTGAATGCTGCTTCGTTTGCTGGCTTCGTTTTCTGGCTTCGTTTTCTGGCTTCGTGCAGCTGAAGATGAAGACACGAAGGATGGAGGTCTCGATGAGTGGGGCTGCAGCGTCGACTTGGAGAGGAGGCGGACGAAGGCAGCTACTTCGGTGGCTTCAAGCTTCGCTGGCAGGGGAATTCACGGATGTAGGGTCAACGAAGGGAGTTGTTTCGGTGGTGTTGACCCAGACGTGGCAGCAAGAGGAGCTGAAGCCACGGACATGGAGCTCGGCAAAGAGAAATCGGTGGATTGGACGCGTGGAGAGGAGGGCGCGGGCTTCGGTCAACTAAGGCTTCTGTGGGAGAGAAGAGTTGACTTCGGTGGGGTTCTTTGGTGGAGAGAAGCTCGGTGGGGATGGGCTGTCTCGGTGGATGAAGATGGAGTCTTCGCTGGGTTGCTTCGAAGGAGTTCCGGGGAAATGAAAAGCAAGGTGGAGACGTGCGCAGGAGGAGTCGGTGGATGGGCGTGCGGTGTTCCTGGCGTTGCTGGCTGCTCCTGCTTCCGCTGGCTTCTTGGTTGCTGCAGGTGTGCGGAATGGAGCGAAGAGGACAAGTCTTGGACGGCAGCTGAGTGAGAGGGAAGAGAGAGATGGATAGAGATGAGGTTGAGGAGCCCACAAGCCTTCATTTTCCTCATGATTATCCCCTTGAACCCTTCCTAGCCAAGTCTTCTTCCTTGGCTCACCTTAGGCCAACAATGCACTCTCCATAACATCTCAATTGGTCCAAAAAAATGCTAGGGGAAGGGGGCTACGAATTTTAAAATCATGGCTTCAAATTGGACACTCATCCCATCTCAATTTCATCTTAAATGGCCTTCATAAAATCAATTGACCTCTCAAGGCCTCAATTGATAATTTTCCTCATCCAAGAATCCATCATGCTTCTCAATTTTGCAACCAAAAACCATCTTCGGCATTTTCTGCACAAAAACAACCCGGCAATGACCTTTTCCCAAAAAGTGTTGGGTTACAGAAAAATTTTCTGAGACTGAGTCGACACTCCTAGAATTTATCGTGACATAACAGAAACTTCAATTTCTGAAATCGGACTTGAATTGACGGTTAATTTCCACTTGGTGCGTTTTTAGCGTGACCTAGGCTACCGGGTAGCTACCGGGTAACTTTCAGATATTTTTAGTGCAAATGACCCGTGGTCGATTTTCTTCGAGCCACAATAAACCCACTCGACTTATTGGCGACTCTCGGTTGTCATGAAAATCTCGAGAATCCAAATATGGACACAGGGTACCAAAACAATAAGAAAATCAGTCTAGTGCTGGATGACGAGACTTTTCCAATTTAATGGTGTCACCCACGATTAGCCACACATCTCTGTCAAACCAGCCTATCTCTAATTTCAAATCGATTTTATACTGTGTCGTAATGGTATCTAAAGATGGACACGGTTAAGAAACCGATTCTTAGTCAAATTCTCAAGTCTTTTACCTTTGTGAAAGCTAGTACGAGCACTTAGAGGGGGTGAATAGGTGCGAAAACAAATTTTGCAAAGTAAAGACAATAATTTTTCTTTTGAACCGACTCTATTTAGCAATAGATTATGAAAAGGAAATTAGACTCTAATAAACAAATATTGTTACGATCAAAGTAAAGAGCTTAGGGAAGAGAATAAGAACACAAGGTTTATAGTGGTTCGGCTTAGTCCAAGCCTACGTCTACTCTTCCGCACTGACAGCCCACCGGCTGGATTTCACTAATAATCAAAGAGTTGTTACAGTATAACTCTTCCTTGATTCCACAGTGTAAAGACTCTACTACACTTCATCAAGGTCACACAAAAGTATAAACTCTCTTTAGAGTACAAGTTTTCGCTCAATAATTGGATTGACAAAGAACAAGGAGCTTCAAACTTTGGAATTCTTCTATCACTCACACACTCGAACAACTGGAACGTCTTCCTTATATACTCCTTCATGCCATTACACCCGTTGGCACTTACCAAAGGAGTTCTTCCAATCTACCAGTTGGACATAATCAAATAGGGAGATTTCGAGTTATTTAAGGAATATGACGATAGCCCACCAATCATGCTCGCCCATACAATCAGGATCTAGGTTTCCATAAGTAGAACCTTCCAAGTATACTTCGCCAATCAACAGATCCAAAATCCCTGAATCAACCTTAATTTGAATAAAGGATTCCAACATACTATTTCCAGCCAAGTGATCTTCTTCAGTCGATAGAATAAAATCCTTAACGAAATAATCATATCTGGATAAGTCTTCTTCGATGGTCTAGATACTGTCAATGAGGATAGACTCGCATCTTGAGTCCGCGGTCCGGCGGTCTTCGGACTTTGATGACAGAGTCCGCAAGTCTTCGACTAGGCGATGGAAATGTTTTGTCGCTTCAAAACACACAAGGAAGTTTTCTCCAACAATCTCCCCATTTTTTATGGTGACAAAACTTTCCTGCATATTTGGATAATTTTGACCTGCAAAACAGAACTCAAGCACACATGGATATCTCACAAAGATAATTGACTTAGTAAAGACAGCATTGAATTTGCATCCACAGGAAAAAAGTTAGTCCTGTAAATAAACAACTATCTTTGTTATGAAATACCAATAGTACTTAAAATAACTAAACAATCAAACAATCCAAATCCAGTCACAACCAAACAACCAAACAAAAGTCAAAGTCAAACAAAAAGTCAAGTTTCAAATCTGCATAAACATCTCCCCATTTTTGTCAACAGCAAAAAGTGGAGACCGGAAAAAGATAGATTCGGAAAAGATTATGAGTTAAGGCTGCTTGGGTAAGCGAACAAGCTCATATTCCCTTATTGAGTGCACTGTCTGTTCAAGCTTGTCAAAACTCGCCCGGCGCCTGAAATTCTTCACCCTGCACATAAGACTGAACTTGATTCCTTAGCGAATCCAGCTGTTCATGAAGAGACACTGAAATAGCCTTAACAGCGTTCTTGAGATCCAGCATCTCAAAACTCATAGCATATTGCTAACTCCGCACATCCAAAAGAATTTCCAACAGTCTTGAAAAGTCTGCTGTTTGAGCAGTTGTATCGCTTGGACCGGCAAAGTGAAACTCAGGGAAATTGAGAAAAGATGGAGTCTCAATAAGAGGTCTATCTTCTAGATAATGAGAGGCATGCACTTCTTCTAGGTCTGCTGTAGATCGACTTACATCACTAGCAAGTAAGGGTGAAGAAGTACATTTTTGACCATCAACTCCCCCTGTTTTGATGCCCTTAGGAGAAGTAGGTAAAGCTTCCTCAACCTCAGAATGATGCACTCGAGTAGACTCTTCTTCTCTTATCTCGGAATGACTGGACAGAGAGATAGCCAAGGTTGGCTCGATAGAGTCTTGAGTACCCTGATCTCCTTCATTCTCTGCTTCTTCTGCTTCTTCCCTTTCTTCTTCAGCTTCTTCCATTTCTTTCTCTGCTTCCTCTTCCTCTTCCTCTTCTTCTTCTTCCTCCTCCTCTTCTTCTTCTTCTCTTCTTTCTTCTTCTTCACTTATTTCCTCTATTTCCCTCTGTTCTTCTTCATTCTCCGATTCTTCTCTTTCTCTTTCCTCTTCTGACTCTTCTCTTCTCTCAGGAAGGCTGACAAAGGTCTTCAGATTTTCCAAGGCAGAAATAGTAGGCTCATCCTCATTTTCTTCATCTTCTAGAATGAGAGCTCTTTTCTTCTTTACAAGAACAATCATGGGCTCCTTGCCTTTCCTTTTAGCCACAGCAGAGTCTTGCTTTGCCTTAAGAGGAGATTTCTCCTTCATTCGTTCCAGCACTTTATTCAGCTCTTTTAAGCGCATCTTTGACACCATTTTGAACCCAATTACCATCAGAGTGATGGCTTTCAGACTCAATGGTACAAAGATATGAATTTTGAAGTGCCTAAAGAGTCGAGTGATAAGAGTATAATAAGGGAGCTGTCCCTTATCCTTAGTCACAGTTCGAAACATGTGGAACAGAATGGTGTGAGGCAAAGAAAATCTAAAACTAGTATTGATTGCACACATCAATTTTACTTTTGAACAAGAAACATCAGTCTTGGATGTCGATTTAGGGCGAATGCAATTTATCACAATTTTGTGCAAGAGAATATTCGAAGCACTCATCCTTAAATAAGAAATTTTTCCTTCAACATCCCTGTCTCTTACCAAAGACATAATAGCATGAGCAATGGACACACTAATCGGTTGAAAACTCGTTCTTTCCACCCCAATTATGTCGGCCAAAATGTCTGTGTTCACCAAAAATTCCCTGTCCTTCACAGTGAAGATAAAACTGTGTGCATCCAAAAGGATAGATTCAAATAAAAGTAAGCAGTCAGCTCTGGAAATCCAGCAGTAGAATCAGAACAGAACTTTTCCAATTGCAATAGTGCAAACTTTTCTCTTAGATTGATTTTTATCGAATCCAGGAAATCAAAATCAACAATCCTGGGATCCATCACCCCTCTCTTCAAAAGACTTGCATAAACTTTTTATGATCCTTGGATCTAAAAAGATTCGAACCATCAGTATCTAGAGACTGTGGTTGATTCGCAGTGCTATAGTGTGGGTCACTTGGAATATTCTGAAATGCTTTCTCAGCCGATCATTTTTCCACAACTCCTAGCCTCTCCAAATCTCTCAAAAACAAGGTTTCATTCTTGAATCCCCTATCTTTTAAGAACTCATCAATTAATGATAATGGCATACCTCCTTTCTTCAAATTTGAGTAGAGTTTGAAGGCATTCTTTGGAGTTAGAGTTCTTACAGGATTAACTCCTCCTATTACTTCATCGGCTGCTTGATTCGAGGAAGGTTGGCGTTGCTGACTTAGAAGCAAAGGAGATTCCTCTTCTTCGGTTAAGTCAAAGTGGGTAGGACCCTCAGGCATGCGGCGTGGTCCCCTGCTTGCAATCCTTGATGACTTTCTTGAAGACATTGCCACTTCAATGGAGAGAATCACTAACTTGTTCGAAAAGATGAAAACTTTCGAACGAATCGAGAATAAAAGTGAAAGAGAATAGGAATATTGTATTATAGGGTTTCGGAGTAAAAATGAGGAAGACGACACAGTGGTATATAAAGTAAGTGAAGCGGGGTAAACGAAGCGTCGTAAAAGGAAAATAAAAGGATGACTTTTTGAATAATAACTTCCCTTTTATGAATTTAACTGAATTCCTTTTAAAATCGATAACTGCCTTTTTGAAATAAAGGGTATTTTAAGAAAGATAAATCAATCAACTAATCAGATAAAAGATAATTGTACCTTTTCAAATTTGAAAAATTAGAATAACTTACAGATGAGGCTTGAGGTCTTCTGAATCTTAGCATTGAAAGAATTTTAACTTTGAGTCTTCAGAGTGTCCAGACTTTACTGAGCAAGAGATATGATATTAAGTCTGGTACGAATAGACTCAAATTGATTTTTCTCCAGAGGTATTGTAAATATATCCACGAGTTGATTCTTAGAGTCAATGAACTAGATCTTCACTTCTCCATTCTAAACGTGATTTATAATAAAATGATGTCGAATCTCAATGTGCTTTGCTCTTGAGTGGAGAATAGGATTCTTGGAAAGATTTATTGCGTTGGTGTTGTCACATTTGATCTCAGTGCATGAATCTTCAATTCCAAAGTCTCTTAGTTGTTGTTTTATCCACAGAATTTGTGAACAACAACTTCCAAGAGCCACATATTCTGCTTCTGCTATAGATAGAGCTACGGTACCTTGCTTCCTCGAAAACCAAGATACTGTCTTGTTCCCGAGCAATTGACACATGCCTGAGGTGCTCTTTCTATCAACTCTATATCCTGCTAGGTCTGCGTCTGAATATCCAAGAAGAGTAAAGTATCCTTCTTTAGGATACCAGAGACCTAAATTTGAAGTAGATGCAACATATTTGATGATGCATTTTGCAGCACTTAAATGAGATTCTTTGGGATCTTATTGAAATCTGGCACAAATGCAAACACTAAACAAAATATCAAGTCTAGAAGCAGTGAGATAAAGAAGTGAACCGATAATACTCCTGTAAAGTTTCTGGTCAACTTTCTTTCCTCCTTCATCTTTATCCAGTTTCAAAGAGCTAGACATTGGAACTTCAACCTTTTGCAATTTTCTAAACCGAACTTTTTAACAAGTTCTTTAGCATATTTCTCTTGGTGAATGAAAATTCCTTCCTTCAATTGTTTCACTTGTAGTCCGAGAAAGAAAGATAGTTCACCCTTCATGCTCATTTCAAATTCGTCCTACATAGTCTTAGAAAATTTCTTACAAAGACTTTCGTTAGAAGAGCCAAAAATTATATCATCAACATAAATTTGAACAAGCAAAAAATTATTACCTTCTCTTCTAATAAACAAGGTTGTATCTACTTTACCTTTGGCAAAACCGTTTTGAATTAGGAAATTACTTAACCTGTCGTACCAAGCTCGAGGTGCTTGCTTTAAACCGTACAGTGCCTTTTTTAGTCTAAATACAGAGTCTGGTTTCCTTGGATCTTCAAAACCGAGAGATTGTTCCACATAGACTTCCTCTTGGATAAATCCATTCAGGAATGCACTTTTGATGTCCATTTGGAATAACCTGAAATTCTTATAACAAGAAAAAGCAAGTGGTAATCTAATTGCTTCTAACCTTTCTACTGGTGCGTAGGTCTCATCATACTCTATCCTTTCTTCTTGCGTATATCCTTTGGCCACGAGTCTTGCTTTGTTTCTTACGACTTTTCTTTTTTTTGTTCATCTTGTTCCTGAAAACCCATTTAGCTCCAATAATGGATTTACCTTTTGGTTTAGTATTTAATTCCTAAACATCATTGATACTGAATTGCCTGAGTTCTTCTTGCATGGCTTCAATCCAGCTTTCATCAGTTAAAACTTCTTCTATGCTCTTGGGTTCTATTTCAGATATAAGAGCCACAGCACTAGATTCTTCACGCCTTTTGGATCTTGTACGAATTCCCTCATTAATGTCACCAATAATGAGTTCTTTAGGATGACTAGACTTGTGCTTTCAGTTGCTGGTTGATTTGTTAGACTGTTGATCATTTTCTTCATTTGATTCTTCAACGATCATTTGTTGCTGGTTTTCTGAAGTCTGAGCTGCTACTGTAGATTTAGACTTTGTAGAGTCTGGAGCAAGTTCAGGTTCTTCAAGTTGAGTCTGAATCGATTTATTTTGCATAAAGTCTTGAAATTTGACATTCATCGATTCCTCCACAGATTGAGTCTTTTTGTTGTATACTTTGTAAGCTTTGCTTGTGGTTGAATATCTAAGGAAAATACCTTCATCTGATTTTTCTTCAAACTTACCAATTCGATCATTTACATTTTTCAATATAAAACATTTGCATCCAAACACATGAAAATACGAAACAATTGGCTTCTTTCCTTTGAATAACTCATAGGGAGTTTTCTCCAGAATAGGCCTTAAGAAGACTCTATTAATAATATAGCATGCTGTAGAAACTACTTCAGCCCAAAAACGAGAAGAAATGTTACTTTCAATTAGAAGAGTTCTAGCTTCCACAATTCCATTCTGCTCTGGAGTATAAGGAGAGGAGAATACATGCTGAAAACCAGATTCATCACAGAATTTAGCAAAATCTTGATTTTAAAACTCACCTCCATGGTCTGTCCGTATACTAAAAATAACATACCCTTTCTCATTTTGAACTTTCTTAGCAAATTTTATAAAATAAAAAAAGGTTTCAGACTTACTTGCCAGGAAATATACCCAAGTGAATCGTGAATAATCATCCACAATTACTAGGCAGTATTTCTTACCTCCAATGCTCTGAGTTCTGGTTGGTCCAAAGAGATCCATGTGTAATAGCTGCAGTACACGATTAGTGGACACTTGATTTATTGGTTTGAATAAATTTCTTACATGTTTTCCCAATATGCATGGTGTACATAGGTCAGACTTTTGGTATTTCAAATTGGGTAGTCCTTGAACAAGCTTCTTTGTAGAGATCTTGGCTATTTGCTTCATGTTGATGTGCCCAAGCTTTTTGTGCCATAGATTTGCTTCCTCTTGAATTGAGATTAGACATTGGGATTTATCTGGTTTAATATCCAAGAGATAGATATTCCCATGTCTTCGCCCCGTAAAAGTTTGAGAGGAGTCTTTACTGGTTCCTGAACATATTCCTTCTTAAAAGTTGATTTTAAAACCGGTGTCGCATAGCTGGCTAATACTCAGCAAGTTGTAGTTGAGTCATTTTACTAAGGAAACGTTACTAATAGTGAGACTTCCAATCTTTACAGTTCCGTATCCCACAATTCTTCCTTTGCTATTTCCTCCAAAAGAAACTTTTCCACCATTAACTTGCTTAAGCTTTATAAAGCAATTTGAGTCTCCCGTCATATGTCTTGAGCATCCACTATCCAAGTACCATTTCACTTTTTTCTTGATAGTGACCTGCATTTAAAAAGAAAACTCAAGCTTTCTTTGATACCCATATTTTCTTGGGTCCAGTGGAGTTAGTGTGAAATACAGTCTTTGCCCAAACCTTCTTCACAGGTTTCCAAGCCATAGGACATTCTTTTTCAAAGTGATCTGAGCTGTTACACTTAGAACATTTAAGAGCACTGCGGCCTACAGGTTTTACAAAAACTTTTTGGAAATGATTTTTGTAAAAATCTTTTGTAGGTCTTTGTTTAATTCTTTCCTTTACCTTAGGAAAATCAATTAGAGAAATGGTTTCAGCAGTCATTCTCAAACCTGATTTGTTGAAGTAAGGTCTTTGTGCATAAAGAATTTTTTCCAGTTTCTCAGATCCTATAGAAAACCTTTTAGAAATGCTTGAGATATCATTTTTTAAGAATGGATTTTCTTTTGAAAGATTATCTGCATTTTCTTTTAAAGTAGTAACACTTTTGTCTAAACTTTCGACATTTTCTTTCCAAACAATTTCCTGTTGCTTTAGTGCAGAATTTTCCCTTTTAAGTTCGGAAATCCTTTTGAGAGAGGTTTTGAGACTAAGACACAATTCATCAATATATTTAGAAACTTTAGTAGGAACTTTTAAATTACTTACCTCGATTTCACTATCTGAGTCTGAGTCTTTCTCAGAGTCTGAATCTGAGTCTAATTATGCTATGAGATAAATATTGGCATAATCATCATCACTTTCCTTACATTCAGTGTCACTCCAGGTTTCTACTTTAAGTGATTTTCGATATTTCTCAGTTTTTCCTTTATTTTTCTTCAGTAGGGGACAGTTGGGTCTGATGTGTCCATTTTTCTTGCATTCAAAGCAGATTACATCCTTGTTGGATTCATCATCCTCAACTGATTTATTTTGTAGCTTTTGAGAACTTTGTTTCTTTGAATTGAATCTTCTCCCATTTCTGTTCAGTTTTCTGAACCTTCTTATCATGAGAGCAAGCTCTTCATCGTTCATATCGTCTTCAGAATCTGTGACATCAAAATCATCATTAGATTTTAAAGCAATGGATTTCTTACCTTTAGGATCTTCATCTTCATTGATTTTTGCTTTCTTACCTTTAAGATCTTCATCTTCATTGATTTGCTCCACTTCATAAGACTGAAGAGTGCCAACCAATTCGTCAACAAATAGTGGCATGATTCTTTGTGTCTCCCTTATTGAGGTCTTTATGTGATTCCAATCTTTGGATAGTCCACGTAGTAACTTGTTAACCTTCATGGGTCCAGAGATTGGTTGACCTTGATACTCAAGACCATTCATGATTTTTGTAAAACGACTAAACATGTCAGTGATAGATTCTCCTGGTTTCATCTTGAATGCTTCATATTGACCGAGCAGAATGTTGATTCTGGTTTCTTTCACTCGATCAGTTCCTTCATAGGTGATGTGTAATCTATCCCAGACTTCTTTAACTGTTTCACAAGAAGATATTCTGTTATATTCAGTAGGAGATAATGCACAATATAAGGAATAAATTGCTTTTGCATCAAGAGCTTGTCTCTTGGTTATCTCTTCTTGAGTCATTTCACTAGACTCAACAGCTTCTTTTCCTCTTTCTGAGACTGTTGTAACTTTAGGAATGATTCCTTTGTCTACCATGTCCCATTCCAGAGGATCCTTTGATCTTAGGAAAGCCTTCATCTTGTTTTTCCATATGTTGTATTCATTTCCATCAAAATAAGGCGGTCTAGTATTGCTTTGCCCTTCAACCAAACCTGGAGCCAACATACTAGTCCTGAATCTTTAACTCTGAAGTAAGAACACTTCAACTTAAGTGAGTACACAAGCTTTGATACCAATTGTGAAAGCTAGTACGAGCACCTAGAGGGGGTGAATAGGTGCGAAAACAAATTTTGCAAAGTAAAGACAATAATTTTTCTTTTGAACAGACTCTGTTTAGCAATAGATTATGAAAAGGAAATTAGACTCTAATAAACAAATATTGTTACGATCAAAGTAAAGAGCTTAGGGAAGAGAATAAGAACACAAGGTTTATAGTGGTTCGGCTTAGTCCAAGCCTACGTCCACTCTTCCGCACTGACAGCCCACCGGCTGGATTTCACTAAGAATCAAAGAGTTGTTACAGTATAGCTCTTCCTTGATTCCACAGTGTAGAGACTCTGCTACACTTCCTCAAGGTCACACAAAAGTATAAACTCTCTTTTGAGTACAAGTTTTCGCTCAATAATTGGATTGACAAAGAACAAGGAGCTTCAAACTTTGGAATTCTTCTATCGCTCACACACCCGAACAACTGGAACGTCTTCCTTATATATTCCTTCATGCCATCACACCCGTTGGCACTTACCAAAGGAGTTCTTCCAATCTACCCGTTGGACAGAATCAAATAGGGAGATTTCGAGTTATTTAAGGAATATGACGATAGACCACCAATCCTGCTCGCCCATACAATCAGGATCTAGGTTTCCATAAGTAGAACCTTCCAAGTATACTTCGCCAATCAACGGATCCAAATTCCTTGAATCAATCTTAATTTGAATAAAGGATTCCGACATACTATTTCCAGCCAAGTGATCTTCTTCAGTCGATAGAATTAAATCCTTAACGAAATAATCAGATCTGGATAAGTCTTCTTCGACGGTCTAGATACTGTCAATGAGAATAGACTCTGAATCTTGAGTCTGGCAATCCGGCGGTCTTCAGACTTTGATGACAGAGTCTGCAAGTCTTCAGATTAGACTGATAGAAACGTTTTGTCAGCTTCAAAACACACAAGGAAGTTTTCTCCAACAACCTTAAAATTTCTTAATGGCTTCCCCAGATAGTCTAGTTATCTCAAGAGTGATCAGCTCTGAGAACATTCTTATAGGTGCGTCAATGAAATGCCCGATTTCTTCAGTAGAAGACAGGATCGAAAATCTGGGATGTTACAGGTACCCTGTCACTCATTCAACTCAACAATTTGATAATGAAATTTAATGAAAACTAATGAAAGATAAATTTGTCACAAGTATACCAATTTTGGGTTTTTTGTGATATTAACATCTTTAAAAATAAGTAAGACTACATGCATAATAGCCACAATAATTAACATGCATAATCATATATAATTTTTAGTATATATTTAATTTTGTGATAAATTTCCAATAGGAACGTTATCCATCATCAAAAAGTGTTAATAGAACATGTTTTGTGAATAAATGAATATCATATGATGATAAAAAGTGTATACGAGCAAATCAGTGAATATAGTCTTAGATCGTGTAACGCACGAATATCTTGTTAGTTTATAATGAATTTGGAATACCTGGAGTTTATGGTATCAATGAATAAGAATGAGACTCGGGAGATCGACAATACTAGCGAGGAAAAAAAAGTCCTTTGCCGAAAGAGGGGAAAAAGCCATATTTTTCTCCTTTGATCGAAAGAAATTTTTCCTCCTCCCAAACTCTTACCAGTACTTTTGTAATTTTTTAGGTATAGCTACCTCTTACGCACTCAGAAACAAGAGTCTCGTCAGGAAAAGAGCAACTACAAAATACACCATTAGCGCAAAAAACCCTTTCCACAATCAGCCTTATTTATTCTTGATTTGAAGTTTGTAACCACTCATTTTCACTAACCATCGAATCGAGGGTAAATAGGGCTGCTTGTAGAAAATTCTCTTCATACTGTCGTCAACGTGTAAAATTTTTCATTAAAAAAAAAAAAAAAAAGAACACGCTCTCTCTCTTTCTCCGGAAGTCTCCTGCCGATGCCAATCCCTCCATGCCACTGCACCTACCTCGGCCACCGCCGCCATCGCTAGCTCACCATACTGTCAATGTCTTCATCGCTTCTACTTCACTATTGATCCTCTTATCCCAAACATCGATAACCTCAGATTGACCTCAATGTGAAGTTGAGTCACCGAAGGAGTACCATATTTGGTCAACCTAGATATGAGATTGTGGTGTCCAGACCAGGTGGGTTGACCACCCTTTTGTCCCTGACATCGATGACCTCGGATTTATCTCAATTTGAAGACCGAGCCACCAGAGGAGATTTGGAGCTTGCAGAGAACAGTGACTCCGCGATTACGATGCGGCAGCAACATGGTGGAGACGGCGAGGGGGAAAGAGATGGAGTGGAGAGGGTGTGGACCCGGTATGCTACCATTTTTTCGATTACATTTTCTTAAATGTTTGAAGAACCTGAGTTTAATTAGATATGGCCTTCATGTACACAACACCAACCGGAGATTGGTCAAAGAGAATTCTCTCTTCATTAGAGATTGCGGAAAGAGGGGCGGTAGATTTAAATTCCGTATAAATAAGCAAGTTGAATAGATAGTATTTTGTCCTTCGCATTTTTTATCTACTTCCTTTCTTTCTTTCCCTTCAAAGTTTAAGCACTACCCCACTACCAGACATTTCCTCCAATGACGTCAAGTTGCAAACGACCAACAAGCCTTTGGAAGTTCGCAAAAGGAGTCGTGATGTGAGTACTCTGGACTATTGAGCGTATTCCCCTTCGCCGTTGATTGTGGGTTTGATAAGTCCAATTACGTAAACGAGGGGGAAGGGAGACTGAGATTTATTGAGTGGAGACCAGATTATCCTCCACGCGAAAACCAACAAGAAAACCTCCAGTATCTTCTTCCCTAATTTCACGCTTCACCGTTCAATTCCCACGTTAAAGTCCAAATGCAAATTCTGCAACTTTGAGAAAACATAAATTTGAAGTTTTCTGACAACTCTTTCTTTTTCACATACACCGGGAGATAAGGTTACGAGAGCAAGCCCCTCCCCGGCCGGAGAGCCTCCAGGACAAGGCGGCGGCGGTCAACCATCCACTCTTGAGATTCATATTGATCAATCGATCTCCGCGTCCTGCCAGTTCGCTAAGTAGACTCACTCTACCGAGATGCACAGTGATATATTGATTTTCAACCCTACTTTCAACTAAATGAAATGGGCTTTTCATCGATGCTTGTATGGGCTTGGAAGGGTAAATAGGTTGGTTGGGTCCAATGGGCTCACTTGCTTGTCTCGAGCCTTCCATGGTGGCTGTCCCACCTTGGGCATGAGGCCCACACCGGCCTTGCCCGACCCACGTCCTCATAGGCTCGCTTCCTTGGTCCGTAAATCCCTTTTTCCCAAAGACTCGGCTTAACTGGCACTAACGGCTGTCAAAGTAGCATCTTCCAAAAGTCCGTCCCAGACGTTCCCAAAAATTCGAAGTCCATTCTTGGATTCTCATGCCATGTCAATTTCGCCCTAATGCCATTTTGGTACGACTTAGACTGATGGGCGGCTTCAAGGATTCACGTGTAATCGACTCGTGCCAAACCACGTTCAAGACATCTCGACACATGGACGCCCTTGACTACATGAAATTGCAGAAGATAGATTATTATTTCAAAGTACACGATTTCCGAGAATCAACATAGGGTTGTTTGTGGATTCAATAATAGTAAACGGAATCACCCGTCGTCCCATTATGTTCTGTCTGCGAATTGACTTCTAGCCGTCCCTGAAAATTGGCCTGCCTATCTATAGGATCGTCCTCACACAAGTCTCATGGCCAAGTCATTTTCCCAAGTCAAGTTCTTTAGTCGCACGTGTTCTGTCCTTATTAGCCTTTCCTATCAAGGTCAGTATCTCAGGAGTGATTAATTCCGAGTGAGATGAACCAACAATGCATTGACAAAATTCACATTCATTTATCCCTCAAATGGCTTGAATTTCAGGACATCACACACAATGTGGATCGAAAATAATCAACCACAGGTCAAATGCGCTAAAAATTCCTAAAAGCTACCCGGTAGGTTAGGTCATACTAAAATCGTGTCCAGTTGAAATTAACCACGAAGTTGAATCCGATTTCAGAAATTGAAAGTTCTATCATGTCATGATTTATTTTAGGAACATCAACTCATCCTCTGAATAATTTTCGAGGAGTCCGAATTTTTGGCGAAAAATCAAAGTTTGGCATAATTGGACCAGGAAATTTGAAGGCCCCTTTTTTAGTGCACTTTTAGCATCCAAGTTGGATTATTTGGTGAGGAAAATGGTGGAATTGAGTGTGGGTTTCCTCCTTGGCATTATGGATTTGAAGAAGAATTGAGTGGAAATGGAAGGGAAATGCCTCAAAATTCGTAGCCATGGTGGGGTGCAACATTTGGAGCATCCTTTGAAGCTTGTAGAGGAAGATTTCAAGGGATAAGGGCTGCTAGTCAAGGATGAGGGCTGGTGGGGTCTTGAACTTGAGTATTTAGGATATTTGTGAAGACTTTGAGGGGTTGTTGTCCCCTTTCAACCAGTAGACCTTCTTCTTCTTCTTCTTCCTTGCCTCACCTTTCTCCATTATTGTTGTTTGAGAGCTCAAGACCAGCAGAGAAGACCAGCAGAGAAGACCAGCCAAGCTAGCAGCAGCCGCCGGTGTCGCCGTTCGCCTGTCCGAGCACCGCCTGAGCCAGCCGAAGCCACTCGACCACGCTCGCACGCCGGTCCCGCTTGCACGCCATCGTCTGTGCGTCTTCGCCGTCCCAAGCCTCTGTCCACCCACGTCGCAACTCCATCGACCAGGCCACCTGTCCACTATCTCAAGTTCCCTCCGCCGGACCAACCAGCCCAAGCTCAGCCTGTTCCAGCCACCGTAGCCCTTGTACCAACCCAAAAACATAAGCAAATCTCAACTTTGGGATGAGAGCTTTGTGGGCTATTTTCGAGCCCTTTCCCGGCCTCCCTTGGCGTCGCTCTAGGCCCGAGTCTTGCTCGCCTCTGCGTTGCCGTCGCCGTCGCCGTGAACTCATCAGCTCGCAAATCTAGTGATTTAACTCCCTAATCCTTGACTAGGTTGTTAATTGCACTTAGGAGGTTAGTTTAGTGTTAATTAGCTTAGTTCGATTAGTACTAAGTGAGATTAGCCTTAAGATGGATTAGTGCTAATCTAGAATGTTTAGATTAGTGTTTATCTAATTAGTGAGATTAGTACTAATGAGGTTGGATTAGTCCAATTCAGTGGACTTTCTTCAGTTTTAATTTATGGACCCTAACCGTTTGCCATTTTTGTAGACGAAATGTGTTAAGATTTTGAAGTCAATTCATTCTTGGGAAATGTTTTAGACATCTTCAACTATAACATATATTTTACTCAAGATTTTTAGGGATTTAAAAGAATGAGATGTCAGTTTCGTCATTTGAAAACAGAACCTCTATTTTTGCTAGAACTGGTGATCTTTTGGGATTCCATGGATTTTTATCAACTCTTAGTGTTCAAATTTTGAAATGGTTTTTCAAGAAATTTGTTTTTCACATCTTTTAGTTCAACATAGTCAAATTTCAGATCAAATGAACAAGTTTTGAACCTCAAACCAAACTAATTTCGGAAAACAGACTTTCTGGAAACGAACTCAGTTTTTTGTACTGGATTGAGCGATTTACCGGGCTTAATCTAGAAGGATACGTGTTAAGGTGTCTCATGAAAAATGTTCATTTATGTGTCCCTTACAACATATTCAAATTTAGGAATTTTTCAAACTCGTCTGATTAGATTTCTGGATTTAAACTTAGAGACGCGCAAGTGGACCGTTTCTACCGATTAGGATCGATAGTAGTTTCGGTAATTGTTCTTGATGCTATGCTTGTTGAACCATGCCTATTTGGTGATGTGGTTGCTTTGTGATATGATTAGAATTTATGCGTGATGACGTGCGAATGGTTGTGCCATGGTCGTGGTTTATTGTTATTGCTTTATGTGGCGACTATTGAAAGAGAATGAGATGTATTGAGAAAACCGAATGGTTGTGAGCAGGTAAAGAACTAAGTGTGCACAATAATGAAACTTCATACGAGCCACTTTTAGAATCTTGTACCGTTGCTTATTGTAGTCAAGAACTAAGTACTACACGACAGCGTGATTTCGTGGAAGTCACCTCTAGTACCTTATACTATTGTTTATTGTAGTCAAGAACTAAGTGCTACATGACAGCGTGACTTCGTGGGAGCCACCTCTAGTACCTTGTACTATGGCTAATTATGGTCAAGGACTAAGTGCCACACAATATCAGAACTTCATGGGGAGGGGGCACCTCTAGAACCTTGAGTATCATATTGAGTATTGAGTTGGAATGTGGAGTCGGAATATTGAGTTGGGATGTTGAGTTTGAATTTTGAGTTGGAAGGTAAAGTTGGATATTGAGAGTGAATATCGGGTGTGGATTGAACCACTGATATGAGTTATCTACGCTTGATTATAGGACGAAATTGGGTGGCACAGAATGGGACGTGTCATAACGATTTGGCCCTATAATTGAGACTTATGTGAATATTCGATGAGTGTTTTGAAGTGTTCCAATTGCTGATTACACATGCTGCATTTATGAGTGCATATGAGATGTACTAATGTGCAGGGACGCGCCCAAGCGAGGTAAGTTCTAAATGGTGCATGTTTAGAACGCCTTTGAGTGAATTCTCGCCTTAGTCGGGGCTTAGGGTTTAACTCGCTGAGATTTTTATCTCACCCCGTTGTGGGTTACCATTTTTCAGAGCCATAGCATGGAGGATTTAGAGCCAGAGTCGAAGGGATCCAGAGTAGAGGTTGTCTGGTAGTTCTTTTAGGGCAGACCTTAGGGTACAAGCTTGTAGTACTGACTTAATTTGTATATACAATGTGATTTGAAAAATTGGTTGTCCTGCTTTTCTATTCCATGTATTTGATTGTCGTCTGGGTTTATGAGTTCGCTTCTGCATGTGCATAAAACGAAAATGTCGGCGACGCGTCATGGGACATCGCAATTTAGTCGACCACTGAGGGATGTGCACACGCTCGAGGTTCAAGGCATGACAACCACTAGTGAGGCACGTGGGGCCTGGCCCGATACAAGTGGGAGTACTTCTAGAGCTTGTTTGTTTATTTTTGTTTCTGTTCCCTAGAACAAAAATTTTTGTTCTTTTGTTCCGGGGAACAAAAAAAGAACAGAAACGTGTTTAGTAAAACTTTTGTTCCCAGGAACAAATTTGGAACAGAAACAAGAAGTAGGAAAAAGTTATTTCTTGTTTCTGAGAACAATTTTTCTCTCTCCTTTTTCTTTTCTTCTCTTTCTTTTCTTCCTCTTTTCTTCTTCTTCTTCTTCTTCCTTTTGCCGATCACCGGCCTTGGCCATGGCCGGCGCCGGTGACCGGCTAGATGAGGGCCGACAACCTCGCCAAAGTATTGCCAGCCCCTGAAGACACCAAGCCACAATGAGGCTCGGCCTTGCCTAGGCTGGGCGAGGCTGAGCCTCGCCAGTCGACACGAGGCTCGGTCTCGCCAGGTCAGGGCAAGGCCGACCTTGCCCAAGCAGCGCGAGGCTCACCTAGCCACTGAGGCCACCGACGAGGCTCAGCCTCGCCCAAATATGGCGAGGCCGAGCCTCGTGGTGGCCTGGTGAGGCTCCGACGAGCTCGCCGGAGCTCGCCGAGCCAGTCACCGGCCGCCGCCATGGCCGGCAACCGGCCACAAAGAGAACGAAGGGAAAAAAAATGAAAAATATAATAAAAAATATTTAAAAAATAAAAGAAACAATAAAATTATATAAGTTTACTAAACGCATTTCTATTCCTAGAGTATAAATTTTTTGTAGTTACCAAACGCGTTTTTATACTCAAAAATTCTTCTCGGAAACAGAAACAAAAAAACCTATTTCTATTCAAAAATTGTTTTCCGAAACAGAAACGTTATCAAACGCGCCCCTAGTGACCAGAACAGGCGGTGAGCATTTATAGGTGTGAGAATTATCTCCCGAGTCAAATCGACATGGGCATTGGGATGTTTCGAGTTTTTGTAGAGGAATGGAAAAGCCTACCCAAAATAACCTAAACGACCTGTCATGGCCTCATCTCAGAAACAACCCTCCATGTTGTTCCTTGCTCGTGTCCTCCTCATGCTCGCGCAAAAAATGCCTCGTCTTGCTTCATCTCGAAGCTCTTCTCTGGTGGCCCTTGCCGGTGCTGGTAAACAAACGGTAAATGAGGAACTGGAGGCACTCCTAACATGGAAGTCTGCGCTAGACAGCCAGAGCCACTGCGCTTTGTCTTCATGGAACGGAAGCAAACCTTGTTTGTGGCATGGAATCGATTGTGATCCTCTCGGCAGCATAGTGAGCTTGAACCTTTCAAATTCTGCCATACGTGGTACCCTTCATCATCTCAATTTCTCCTGGTTACCTAACTTGGTCGCTCTAGAGCTTGCCAACAACTCGCTCTTCAGAAACATCCCTCCAAGCACGGCTAATCTTGCCAAGCTTGCTCATCTGGACTTGTCTCGAAATAACCTCTCAGGAACATTCCAACTCAACTCGGGTCATTGCGATCTTTACAAGTTCTTGAGTTTTCACGTAATAAGTTTTCTGGTCCTATCCCTCAAGAAACTGGAAACCTTACGTCTCTCTTGACACTCATTCTCTCCGATAATAACTTCAGTGGCTCTATAGCTGATTCAATAGGAAAGTTGGGAAATTTGGCTGCCTTACTCCTCGACGAGAACAATACCTCTGGCTCTATTCCTTCCAGCATACGAAACTTAAGCAAGCTCATTCAGTTAAGTCTACGTGTGAATAATCTGGCGGGCTTTCTTCGCACTGGGATAAATAATCTCACATTCCTCGCACTCCTACGGTTATCTAATAACGACTTTGTTGGCCAATTACCACAACAAATATGCAGTGGCCAAACTCTTGTAAATTTTAGTGCTTTTAACAATCACTTCACTGGGACTATCCTAAGAACCCTGACAAATTGTTCAAGTTTGTATAGACTTAGGTTCCAAAACAACTTGCTCAAGGAAAACCTAACCGATGCGCTAGGTGTGTACCCTAACTTGGATTACTTTGAGTTGAGCAACAATGAATTTTACGGTGTGCTCCCACCAACATTGGTTAAATGTAGAAATTTATAGAGCTTGATAATCTCCAACAATAAAATCTCCGAAAGCATACCGCCTCAACTCGGAAATATGAATCAATTGCACAAACTTGTCCTCTCTTCGAATGTTATTGTTGGGGAAATTCCTAAAGACCTAGGAAAATTGAAGTTGCTACTAGAGCTTTCATTGGGCTGCAACCATCTTGAAGCCCACATCCCTCAAGAACTTGGAGGGTTGCCTAGTCTACAGAAACTTGAAATTGCAAGAAATAACTTGAGTGGCTCAATTCGTACAGAACTTGGGAGTGCTCCAACCTTCAGTTCTTGAATTTAAGCGGGAACAATCTTGAAAACGGCATTCTTGTGGAGATCGGCGATCTTCAGTCTCTTCAAATTCTCGATTTAAGTCAAAATTTGCTTACGGGAGTAATACCTAGACAACTTCAACAACTGTATAGATTGGAAATACTCAATCTCTCACACAATCAGCTTTCAGGTTTAATTGAGTCGACCTTTAGTGATATGGTAAGTTTGACATCCATCGACATATCATATAATGAGTTAGAGGGTCCTTTACCAAACGTTCTTGCCTTTCGTAATGCTACACTTGAAGTTGTGAGAGGAAACAAAGGCTTGTGTGGAGTTATTGCTAGTCTCAATCCTTGTACAGCAACAACGTCCAAAGGCGAGAACAAAAACAAAAAGTTGCTGCTAATTTTGATTCCTACTTTAGGTTGCCTACTTTCGTTGCTTCTTGTTGTGGGAATTTTAAATATAGTATGCCAAAGATCAAGGAAAATAGAGACTAGTTGGAACAATGGACGCAATGGAAACTTGTGGGCAATATTAAGCTTCGATGGAAATGCAGTCTATAAGAGCATTATTGAAGCCACGGAGGAGTTTGATGCCAAATATTGCATCGGTGTGGGAGGACATGGGAGTGTTTACAAGGCCCAGTTGCAAACAGGTGAGACTTTTGCAGTAAAGAAATTTAAGGAAGCAGAGGAAGTCAAAATCGCTAGTCAAAAAGCATTTGAAAGGGAGATTCATGCTCTGATTGAAGCTCGGCATCGGAATATTATCAAGCTCTATGGCTTTTGCTCAAGCTCTCGACATTCATTTTTGGTGTACGAGTTCCTAGAATCAGGCAACTTGAAGGATGTATTGAACGACAAAAAGAGGATAACAACATTTGATTGGAACAAGAGAGTGAATGTCATTAAAGGTGTAGCTTATGCTCTGTCTTAGATGCACCATGAATGCTCTCCTCCTATAGTTCATCGAGACGTGTCAAGCAAGAACATTTTAATGGATGAAGAATATGAAGCTCACGTCTCTGATTTTGGCACAGCTAAGGTTCTACATCCCTACTCATCCAATTGGACTTCCTTTGAAGGCACTTTTGGATATGCAGCTCCAGGTAAGTTGGTTTCTTTAATAAAAACATTCAATTAAATTGCCTTACTAAGATTTTGGCCAAAAAAAGATCGAATTAATAAGAAATAGAAAAAAAACGTCGTTTTCCCTCTACAGAGCTCGCATACACAATGGAGGTGAAGGAGAAATGTGATGTTTATAGTTTTGGAGTGGTGACGTTGGAAGTAATCATGGGTAGACATCCAGGTGATCTCATATCGTCTCTCGCTTCCTCAGCTTCTTCATCATCAAGCAATTCAACAAGTTCATGTTGGCTCCTGAAACAAGCTCTAGATCAAAGAATTCCATACCCAGATGGTGACACACTGGGTCAAGTGGCTTTCATTGTAATGATGGCATTTACATGCTTGAGTGCAAAATCGGAGCATCGTCCAAGCATGCAACGAGTGTCTCAAGAGATATCAGCATGTAGGTCGATCATGATAGGCCCGTGGGAAGACATAAAATTGAAAGAGCTAGTTGATCCCCGATGCTTCCCTTATTGATAGTTTGGTCTTTCTATAGCAGCTTGTGTAAGTAGTTCTCTCTTATTTCTCTTCCAAAGATGATATGCACTGTATCACTTATTTTCCCAATGATTAATTAACTACCTGAAAACAACTGCATATTTGCATTTTGTAATTTTAAACCAGATAAAATGGATCGTTGCAGCTTCACCCGACCCTTAAGATTGGCTTAAGAGATGACAAGGTCATGATATGACATGTCAAATTATTATAGTATTCCGAATCATTTGGCATGTGATTAACTAGAGTTCAATGCCTATGATGTTTCTTCAATGGATTCGGGGATCTGCAAGCTTTCAGTAGTAATGTATGCTCATGCCAGATTCAAAGCGATCATTACAAGGATGTTTCGATCATTAGACTCGTGTTCACGCGACCCTTTGCACAACTTCGAAGAGCCGATATCTCCAAATCAGTGCTTCCCATGAGGTACTTGACGGGACGAAACATAAAAACGCAGAACCTAACATAGCCGTAAGAGTGTTAAAAATGACATCTGGCCTGTACGCTAGACAAAGCTCAAATCAGCAATCAGAAGTTCCATGATTTCAGCAAGGTTAAAAAAAGGATGTCCTGTACAATTCCGTCTAGAGTGATCTCTAGAGAATACATCTAACAAAGTGTTGACCGCCAACTCCTAGATGTAAACCAAGAAGATACAAATCAATGCAAATACGATGACGTGGATGACATTGTTGGAGCCACAGTGGACGATGCTCTTGTTCAGTCTCCGGGCATTGTTCTTCCCCCTGCTCAATCTTTGATCAGAGTCGATTACTGACATCAAATAACTTGAGCAAGGAAACGAAAAGCCTTTTTTAATATCTCTAAACCAGTAACTATCAATCAAGTATGACACTGAATTCTGACATGATAATTTATAAGAACGGCTACAGGCTACACAGCTGACAATGAAGCTTCATCGATAACACCAATCAGTGAGAACAGATGACACTGGCATAATAGCTAGGCGACTGCTGGTACCTCAAGCGGAAGCTCGAATCAAGATTCATGACGCTATTCTCCAAAGTCCTTTTCTTACTTCTTTAGTTGTTCATTATTTAACAGGTTGCGTTGTCAAGCCCAGGGTGAGGGGTTCTCAGGCAATAGCATGTATTATAGGGTGCATATAGTTTACTCCATTCCATTGTCCAGTTAACAAGTTTCTCGATGCAGAAGCATTGAACGGATATATGACAACAGTGGCTGAAGGGAAAGAGCAGATCTTAATGACAAAATTATGACCTTCAACGTCAGAAAACTATTGACAATGAAGACAATGAGCTTCAGCAGCCACCTCACTAAACATGGAATTCACCGTCAACTGAAATCATATCAGAAAATTTCACTTGTTGAAAAGTGAGAAGATGACCTGGTTTTCAATTTTTTTAATTTATTGGATAGGTTATAGTTAGCCTAACCATCCTTTTGAGGTCGGTCTTCAAGGTTATCTTATCCAGGACTTGCGATGGCCTCAAATGCAGGGGAGGATGACTTCTATACTAATCAGCTGCATATGCAGGTTACCAAATGCAACTCAAAATGGTTTACACATCGCAAGAAGAAAAAACAATAGGCAACAAGCAGCTTAAAATTAGAAGTCCCACAGTTTTTCCATAGGAAACTCAATCCCACACCACCGTGTTTTGGTAGTAGAATGATGTGGACACTCCACTGGTTGCGAAAGATTAGTCTAACCCTGGTGATAGTCACTCACTTCTGCCAAATAGACATATTGATGCATTCCTAGTTAACTTCTGTATATTTGAATTCTTTTATGGAAAAAAATGCACGGTAAACACGATTGTACTTTCTTAATAGGGTGTATCAAAGAGATTCTGAGATGGGGAGTAGATCATCTGTCAAAACACAAGGTGTCTGAATGACATGCCCATCTTTCATATCAATCTCTTAACTTTCCCAATTCTTATTTGTTTAATGCCAACATAACCTTTTCTGGGCAGCCAATTACACAGTATAGTTGCTCTGTACTCCCAGGAGGTTACACCATTATAATTAACAGTATCCTCCAACTGTTTCCTTTCCTGACTATATAAGAACTGAAGTACACAGAAGAGACAACATTATTCTGCAATTTGTCCTGCTAATTAAGATTTCTCAAAAAAATAAAAATAGCCCAACAGAAAGTTTTCAAGCAAGGAACGGTAAGTGCAAAAGAATATGAATTTATTAAGTAATTTCTGTACACAATATACCCTTAAAAAAAATAAGGGAGTTCAGGGGGCAAAAGAATGGCTTTGATGAACTCGTAATTGAGCAACTGTGATCACCTCCCAAGAAAAAAGATGATCTCCTCTATTAAAGTAACTCAACCTAAGAGCATAATCCGGGGGAATCCTCCAACACAACTAGTTTCAATCTGAGCTATCATCTGAGCCAATCTGACTGCAAATTCCATATATGAGCAGGAGCATGAGGATCCAGAGGACCGGAGGCATCTTGAGCATAAACACAAGAAATTGTGCCCAGCTGTATTTTCAACCAGCACATAGTTGCTGATAAAGACTGTTATCCATTTCAGGATCTCCATCATAATCAGGAGTAGCAACAATTAACTATTTAAAAAGTTGTATTAAATGAACATTCCCTTTTTCTGATAGAAAATTATAAACACGAAGAATGGACATGTGCAATCCAAATGCACAAGTCCAAACCACATGAGGTGTCAATGTAACGATATTACCTTCTAGAAAAACAAACGCTAAATAACAGACTGCGAAAAACCGAAACAGGTCTGCCTATGTCAGGAAAGTCATTAGACAGTCTATACCATGTACCAACATCATCTCAACCATTAATGATGTAGGTCTCACTATTGGAACCACCAGATCAACGATTTAGATGGATTTGGTCTACGCGGTCTAGATATATGATGACGTCAGACACTCCGGCTTTGTTTGGGAGAGAAGATGGGGAAGAAAATGAAGGTGGGCATATCAAATCCTGGAAGAATTTGAATCTTCTGTGAGAAGGTTTTGTAGGCAAAATTTATGATGTTCACCACCCACCCTATATTTTCTCCCCTCTCTATACCACAGAAAGCATCAGGTAGACCTGCTAGAATATTAAGATATTTTTTGATATTGTCCAAGTGTAAGAAACCTTTTTTGATTGGTCTAAGTGGAAAACACGTTAAAGTAACCATCAGATGCATTCTAGATAGTTCCCGCTACACCCTGCCATCAATTTCAGAAACAGCATGATATTCTTGGTGGTTACTTCACCCTATTAATCCAGAGGTGTCCCAAATGCAAGAGAATCAGAGCCAAGTGCTGCCATCACCCCCGACTGCAATGGTCAGATGGCACTGCACCTGGCAGTGGCACAAAAAATCATATTTCTATGTCCATTTAGGAAAACAACATAACCACGACTCGTCAGAGAATAATCTGCTGAGAAGCAAAGTAAAACCCAAACAAAAGGAAAGAATCAAACATGAACTAAAAGAATAATGATCAATTCTGATCATGACAACATATAATTTGGTTTCAAAGGTGATCGATCCACCCATTAATGACAAGAACCCATAAATATCATTAAGCATAAACTGTTGATATAACCATCACAAGAATCAGATAATAAAAATAAACATAAAGGACAAATGGATACATGCAAACTAGATGCCATCACAAGAAGAAGAAGAGGACATACCAATTTCCTTCTTTATCAAATTCTTCTAAAACTGCACGTTGTATTTCATTTCTCTTGCTGAAAAGTAACCAGTTATAGAAAGTAAATACATCGCATCAAATTTTGACAGCCAAACAACCAACGCCTAAGGTCTCGATAACGATCAAAAAACAATACTGGAAGTAAGTATTCCTGATCAATTCTCTCATTATCTTGGCTAATAAAATTGTCTCTGTCCAAGCTAACAAATGGCTAACGGAGATGAAGAGGCCTAACTGTTCCCTTTCTGGAAACGATCAAATATTGCATAACAAGAAAGGAACTCCTACTAAGAATGTGATACTTGTTGACATTTACCAAGATGGACCCCGACTTCAAAGGGAAGCTTGCTGTAGTCCAGTGACAAAGGATTTACATTCATTCATTTTTTAGAATTGAAGTTAATGTAATATCATTACATGTGCAATGTGCCTCCATGAGAAGTAGTAACTCCATCTACAAATCATCCATAAATGCAACTCAAATGGATACTAGCCACAAATGCATATTGACCAGACCAATTATGCATAAGCAAGAACCAGGAAGAAGAGGAGGAGGAGGAGGAGGAAACTCAATCAAACTCTGATGATTTTGAAAACAGACAAAAAACTAATAAATAACACAGCTGGGGAATTTAATCCAAAATCGCACATAGAGATCTTCAGGATTGACATGAATCTGGAATCCTGCAGCAATGATGTGTCTAAGAATAATTTCTGGCAGCAAAAAAGCTCCACACTTAATGCAAAATAGTTTATTATTTCTTGAAACCGTTTTGTCTTAGAACCACAAGCTGTCCAGGCTGCACCCCCTTTGGTATCTGAGAAGGTATGTGCAAACAGACGTATGATTATTGTAAGCAAGGAAGAGAAGTCCATCCAATCACAGTGAAAGCAGGAGACAGAATTCATTTTCAGTGCCATACATTATTGACTGAAAAAACGTATTTTCTATATGTGCAATGAAAAGGTGCGAACACAAATCTAATGGCGATAGCATACTAAAGAATCTTTTTTGTAGTATTTGAACATTCTTTAGACATTTTCATTCTAACATTTTCCAATGCTTCTATAGTTACAGACAATAACTTTCATTCACAACAGTACTTTACTTAATGGAAAGGTAGTCAATATTGCACATGATATATAGTCTTGAAATAAAACCAACTAAAAAGAATTACTACATTCTCATATAAGATAGTGAACTGTTTTCCTTCATAATTAGATGTGTAGCAACTCAATCTACCCCAAAGAACACCTTACAAGACAAGTGACAGACCCTCTTGTTCTTGGTGACTACTGATCTATATTTTATTGATTTTCCATAGCACGAGACAAGGACCCCAAAATGAATAACAAGAGGGGTAGATTCTTACACTGAACTACACAATGAAACCAGGGGTTAAAACAGTAAAACGCTAGGAACACTGATTTGCTACATTATTGCTGCTTTCAGATACAGGTTTTACTAATACTAATACTAATCTCAACCCTTCTACTCCACTCAAAAGGTCAAAGGCTGTCCGAAATTCATGTCCTTAATTGTGAATTATTAATTGAACACTCTCCAGTTAAACCTGCAAGGACAAATATGTCACCATGAGGCATGGACAGTTCTTACATTAACATGTATTTTCCCTGATAAAGTTGGGACCTCAACTTTACCGCCAAGAATTGCCTGTAACAGAAGTAAACCCCAAAGGTCAAGGAACCAGGTTACAGATATTTATTGGAATAACAGGGAACTGATGCCAGCAAAAAAAAAAAAAACACAGTAATGATGACATGAATAGAAAAGTCATGACAGATAGTGATGCACAAGTAAATAATAGTTCAGTACTATAATCATAAAGTTGAAAGAAAGTTGAACATGCTGTTGGGAAATAAGCAATCAGGAAGAATGAAATCAGAGGCGTGAAAAGACACTGTCTTGAAGGAATTAATTGCCCCTCATGGTTGCCAATGGTTACTGGCAAAAATCCTCCAAGATACAACAAAATCTTGAATGAGAATACCATATAGCAATTCTAATATTTCTCTTATCTTTTGTAATTTCCTCTTTGCGGAATGATCATTATTATTTGCATCAGGATGGTACTTCTTTGCAAGCTGCATGGCATACAAGCCAAAAAACAAATCAAATATAGGATGCACGTAACAACTAAAGAGGTGCCATGGCACAAACAATTTATTGAAGAAGTTCAGTCAATTATATTAATCAAAGTGGCTGTGGCACTTGGATATTAGGAATATCCACTGTACTCTGTAAACATAAAGGGAAGGAGTTGACTGAGAAGCAGCAGGAGACTGTTGATGTACTTCTCTTATTTTCTTTCTGGTTGAAACATGTATGATCAACAAGAATATGTGATCTACTTATTAACATCAGCCTGACCTCCACGGGAAAAAAGTAACAAAGAACCGCTTACTGCTCATTATATGTTAAGATGTTGGTGTTCAGTTCAGGCACGTTAACAAAGAACTGCTTATTATCATACCATTGTTACATTGACTTTTGGAAGTAAGAATAATAGTTGAACCTTTGTAGGAGATCTCAAATCATTCATCCAGACAACTCATTTGTTCTTTCCATGAGCTCTTTCAAAATTTATATTACATAATTCTTGCAGAATACTGAAATTCAGAGCTCTTAAAATTCATTTTCCGGGAAATTGCCTGAAAGAGTTTTAGCATTAAAGAACTTCTTCAAACTTCACGAAAGTACTCCATGTCACAAGCTGTAATTGTAACTATTTATAGTCACTGGCAAGCCCAAAATCAATTTCTCAACAAAAAAATATTCTTAAGCTCGACTAATCAAATTATAGCATTAGCAGACCTGTGTTCTAACATTATATTTGCAATGATTGGCCATAACTCAGTGGAATAAATTTCAATTCTAAGGCATCTTATGTGCATAGAAGCAGATGAAGAACTAGCTCCACACATAACAAAGAAATGTAATACCTTGGAAACCCATCTCTTTTTGTCATTCTGTGAGCGCATCATTTGTTAAAATGGCGTGCATCATAACTTAAACTAGTGTACCAAAGAACAAGCATTCTCAATGCAATGGTATGTGTTAGAATATTTAAATAACAAATCAAGCTTTCATTTAAAAGCTTAAGTTTTTAGAACAGTTATCAGTGGACTCACAAATTCTCACATGATACTAGAACTAGGAGATCCTAAGGTCAAATTTTCGAGGCCCCTATTTGCCTCCTCAATCGAATATTTCCATGCTTTAAGCTAAGGCCAAAGTCCAACCTACCCACAATCTCATAATATGAATTGGTTAAAAACCACTATGATTCCCATTAGTTTCCCTAGACTACATTTAGTACAAAAGATCTACCCACCACATGAAAAGCCTTCTTAATCTCATCGCGTCTGGCATCCTCCGAAACACCAAGAACATCGTAGTAGCTCCTTTTGGGGTAGCGATGAGAACCTGAAATTATACGAACAGACCAACACCTGAATTTCATGAATCACTTCAATCAAATGAATTAGCCACTTAAACCAAAACGAAAGAGAGAAAAAGAAAAACAAACAACAAGGGAAGTAAGAAAGATTGCTCCAAAGGTAGCAAATGGCGTGCATCATAACTTAAACTAGTGTACCAAAGAACAAGCATTCTCAATGCAATGGTATGTGTTAGAATATTTAAATAACAAATCAAGCTTTCATTTAAAAGCTTAAGTTTTTAGAATTATCAGTGGACTCACAAATTCTCACATGATACTAGAACTAGGAGATCCTAAGGTCAAATTTTCGAGGCCCCTATTTGCCTCCTCAATCGAATATTTCCATGCTTTAAGCTAAGGCCAAAGTCCAACCTACCCACAATCTCATAATATGAATTGGTTAAAAACCACTGTGATTCCCATTAGTTTCCCTCGACTACATTTAGTACAAAAGATCTACCCACCACATGAAAAGCCTTCTTAATCTCATCGCGTCTGGCATCCTCCGAAACACCAAGAACATCGTAGTAGCTTCTTTTGGGGTAGCGATGAGAACCTGAAATTATACGAACAGACCAACACCTGAATTTCATGAATCACTTCAATCAAATGAATTAGCCGCTTAACCCAAAACGAAAGAGAGAAAAAAAAAAACAAACAACAAACAAACAACAAGGGAAGTAAGAAAGACTGCTCCAAAGGTAGCAAATGACAGAAGCACACCTGTTGCATGAAGAAGCCGATACCTCCATGGCGACCTCAAGGTCTCACAATCAACAGGATTCTTCCCAGTTAGAGAAAAAAAAAAAAACCTGCGACTGTACGAAGCTGATCGATGAAAAGCTTCAGCTACTTCCGTTCATGAGCTAAGCAATAACTACATCATCGCAGGGGAAGAAAAGGAGAGAAAGAAAGAAAAGCTTACTCCGGGCGAGCAAAACCGCCCTCTGCAAATCCGAAACCAAACCATTAACGATCAAATTCGTCCGGCCAGTAACCGAAGACAGCAAGCGCCGCCGCCGGCACTGTACAACAACCGGAATTAGCGAACACAGACCAGCCAAAAAGAAGAACGACTGGACCCTCCTGAAATGCTCGATCGAATCCGCTCACCGATCGTAACCAGCTGAATCTGCCCGTAAGAACCGAAATCTTTTGGCAAGAAGAGATTGGGGAAAAGGCGTAAAATTCAACCCCCCATAACTGTGGCGATCGAAGACTGAAAGGAGTACGATCGAACGAGAGAGTAGCGAGCACGATTCGGAGGTTTGGCTTGAACGTTAAGGCAAACAACGGAAGGTTTATCACGGGATTATCACGCAACGGTCGATTTAATACCGTCTCAGTTCGCCACAATTTTTCTACTTCTTCTTTGTTTCCTTCAGAGTGTACTTATTTGAATAGAAGAATTTTCAGATTTGGTTTCCTAAGTTTAAAATTAGGAAAATGAATTTCCTTATCTGAAGAGAGAAAAATATTTTCCTAAAAAACGGTTTTTTAAAAAATATTTCTTTTTATCATGAAATTTTTCCGAAACCAAATATTTTAATTTTTTTCCTTTTTTCACCTTGTCTCTCTTTTATTAGTGCCTTCAGGTCCATCCATGAACTAATAATACTCAATGGGCAACAGGTTCTTTTTTTTTTGGGTCCTGGTAGGCTCTGATACCGATCTTCATCCGAGAGGTGTACTGTTCTATCCTCTACCCAAATACAAGGTTTCTACACAGCATTCTAGGAAAAATCCAGCTACACGATGGTATGCAATGGCGAAGTAAAGAAAGGAAGCATGTTGACCTCCTCTTAAATGAATCCATCTAGCTGGTGGAATTGGGACCTTTTGTTAGTCTCCTGTTCACACGACCCTTTGCACAACTCTGAAGAGCCGGTGTTTTAGAATCAATGCTTACCGAGAGGCACTTGATGTGATGCGACGAAAAGAGAGAGAAAAAACGACCTGACTTAGCCGCGAGAGTGTTAAAAATGTCATCTGGCCAGCATAGCAGACACGGCTCAAACGAAGCAATCAGAAATTCCATGGTTTCAACAGGAAAAAAAGAGACGTCCTATGTATGCCTGTACAATTCCATCTAGAGTGATCTTTATTGAAATCTAGGGAATATGTCTAACGAAGCATCAAAGCAAAGCGCCAACTCTTCATCATCCAGAGATTTTGTTCCAGCAATAGACCAGAAAGAAACAAATCAATGCAAACACGATGATGTGGATGACATTGTTTGAGCCATATTGCACAATGCTCTTGTTCAGTCTCCTGACATTGTTCTTCACACCTGCTCGAGCTTTGGTCAGAGTCAATTGCTGTAAAGACATCAAATTGACTTCAGAAAACAACGGGCCATTTTACTGTCCCAAAACCAGTAAATGTTAATAATCTATGACTGCATTCTGACAATATAACATATAAGAGCTGCTACAGGCTACAGCTGACAATGAAGCTCCATGTAACGACATTAATCATTTAGAACAGATGGCAATGGCATGATAGCTAGGCAACTGCTGGTACCTCAAGCAGAAAGTGAATCAAGATTCATGATGCAACCTCAAAAAGCCATTTTTCTTATTTCTTCAGTTGTTCATTCTTTTGAGGGGTTGGGTTGTCAAGCCAAAGGTAACGGGGATTTTAGGCATTAGCATGTATTACATGGCACGTATAGTTTACTCACCTGAATTGTCCTGATGACAAGTTTCTAGAAGCAGAATCGGTGAACAGATATATGACATCAGCAGAGGGAGGGGAAGAGAGCAGATGCTAATAACAAAATTATGACCTTCAACCACAGAAAACTATCGACAGTGAAGACAATGACCTTCAGCAGCTACCTTGCTGTACATGGAATTCACCGTCAAGCATCAGGACATTTCACTTGTTGAATAGTGAGAAGGTGAACTGGATTTTATTTTTTAGTTTATTGGATCGGTAAGGGTTACTCTAACCATCCTTTTGAGGTTGGTCTTCAAGGTTATCTTATCCAATACATGCAATGCCCTCAAACGTCGGGGAGGATAACTTTTATATTATTCGGCTGCATACGCTGGTCACCAAATGCGGCTCATAATGTTTTACACAGTTGCATGAAGAATAAACATATAGGCAACAAGCAGCTTAAATTAGAAGTCCCACAGATTTTCATCAGGAAACTTAATCTCACACCATCGTGTTTTGGCAGTCACTCCATTTGTTTGTGACGGATTAGTTGAACGCTAATGGCAATCACCCGGTTCTGCCAAATACACATATTGATACATTCCTAGTTAGCTTCTATATATTTGAACTTTTATAATAACAAACCAAGCGTGGTAAACATGATTTTACTTTCTTAATTGGGTGGATCTAAGAGTTTCGGACAAGGGGAGTCAATAGTCTTTCAAAACACAAGGCATCTGAATGATTTGCCCACTCATTTCATATCAATCTCATAGTTTTCCCAAATCCTGTTTGTTATTAATGCCATTTCCGGGCTGTTGGTAGCCTGAATGCACAGCATGGTTGCTGTATACTATAGCGCGATTACACGATTATGATTAAAAGTATCCGCCACCTGTTTCGTTTCCCCACTATATAAGAACTTAAGCACAATGAAGAGACAGCATCATTCAGCAATTTACCCTACTAATTATGATTTCTCAAAAAAGAACAAAAAGAAAAATAGCCGAACCTAAAGGTTTCAGGGAAGGAACAGTAAAAGATGGCTGTCCGTCCAAAGTAAAATATAACCCAGCTGACTGAGCTTATCATTCTGAAACTTCCCCTCTTTTTCGATCTCCTGGGCTGACTGCACAAAAGTAATGGCAGCTTTAATAGTAACTCTGAACATTCTTAAAATCTGCAATCTGAGTTTTTAAGAAAAAGTGACTTGATTGATCTCTCACAAGGGGATGACAAAACAGTCAAAAACAACGAAAGCGCAGATTCTATTCCCTGGTAACCTCCGGAGCTCGAATCTAAGCAATCTTTTCCCCAGTTTTTACCAACCGAATAGAGTGCGTAGAACTTGCTCATATGCTTAACCTATATGCTTGATTACCCAAAGAATATCGAGATCGCACCATGTTTTTCCAACAGAACCGCTAGCGCCATAGCCAAAAATCACGAATTCGATCATAGTAACACGGATACTGCAAATCGCAATGCATCCGGCCAGCTAGCAGTCGAATAATTGGTGGACTTGCCTGGGGAGATCACTGACGACCTCATGATCCAATCCACCGCCTACCCGATCGATCTACAGCATGATTTCATCGGGCCGAGCCGCCGCTGCCGCTGCTCTTGGCATGAGCCCCTGGCTATCGAGACTGCAAAAACCAGACCAGAATCAGAATCCAATCCTGAATCAACAAAGAGGCTGCTCGAACATGTTCACAGAGACTGCAAGCACCGGAGCAGAACCGAGAGAGCATCACCCACTGGGATGGGAAGGGAACGGCTCCACCGTGGAGCAGGTGGCCTTCGCCGGAACTTCCCGCCATTAGAGCCTGAAAGCTTGAAGCTGACTCCGGGCGAGGATAAGGAAAAAAAGAAAAAAAGAAAAAAAACGAGGATGGAACGAGCGGCCGCTGATGTTTCCGGATTCACGCGGATGTCGGTGAGGCTCACAGAGGGGACTGGGGATTCCGGTGAAGATCTTTTGTTGCGGACGCTGGAGCCTCTCTTTCTGTTATTCGAACGTTTCATCTTCGCGCGGCAAAGTGATGAGCGGAGGACGGATGAGGCGGGGGAGAAATGGGGCGTTTTTCCTGCGGACGTGGCGGATTGTGATAGGCTCTATGATTTCGGCCTCTTTCTTTTTATTTTGTCAGCTAACGATCGTTCAAAATTTCGAACCATAAATATATACCCGATAAAAAAAAAAGGAAAGATAAATTAGACAAGAGTTTCTTTCAATTGGACTCTTCAATCTTCATTAACCAGTCTTATTTTTTAAAGTTTCTTTAAATGAATTAGATAGCGTACATTTTGAACGAAATATAAAATTATTAAATTTAGTTTCTTGAAAGTATATGTGAATAGCGAAAAATTTGAGGCAGCTCGAAAACTATGCATAAATACTTTAGTGCTACTACTTGGCGATCCCTCTCCGCAAGTGTGGTTGTTCAATCAAATTAGGGTATATATTCATGAGCCGATAGTTAAATTAGAACAAGGACACTAATCGATTGGTGTTTATTCACATTGAAATAAAAAATAAAATTGATATTTGTTTGAATCAAAGTTTTGTTAAAAAGATGACTCCTTAAATCCAACCTTTTTAGAAGTGGATTTTCTCATCTAGAACACACAACAAAACCATGACTTAATTGTGTGATCTATCCATCTTCATACTTAAGCCAAAACACACTTCTGTTAGACTTTATGTTTCTCGGTTAGCCATTATAAACTTTTCTTTCTTATTATAAAGCAAAAGGGGGAAAATGATATAGTTGAACAAAGAAAAATGATAGAAAGGTAGAACAAAGAAATCACTACCATTTTATGTTAAGAAAGTGCACTTGGTAAAGTTACCCAACCGTCCTTATTGTATTCAACCTCATCCTTGCACTTCATATAAGAAACCGAGAATCTTTCTGTTCGTAAAATTTTAAATGCAAGTGAATGTGTCAAACAAGTAATATAATGAGAAGAAAAAGTATCGATCCACATAGATTGATGATTAATAAACTAATTAATTACTAAAAATAGATTAATTCTAAAATTTATCTAATAGATCAAAATAAAATTGAGAATAAATTAAAACTAAAAATCTCAAAAATAAAATTTGGAGACTAAATGCAGTAAATTAATATGTTAGAGCATTCGATCTCACTATAACCACTAAATATGAATTTCAAATTGTTACATGTACAAGAACGATATGAAACATGTGATAGCGGAATTTCCTAATCTAGTTACTATCATATATCTAAATATAGCAAACCTACTCAATTTATTAATACATTATATCTCTATGTTAATTTAAATAAACATAAATGCATTAAAATCTATGAATATTCTCAATTTACAATGAGTTTTTTGGATCATCTTATCATCGAAAGCTACTCAAATAACGCGATATATCTCTATCCACGTTTAATTCATGGTTATATATTATAAGGATCAATTGCATATTATTATTTCTCAGTCTCAAACATGCACATCAGATCGTTCAAGTGGTGGCCATTCACTTAAAAGTATTAAGCACAATAATATATAACTTACATGAATGAAATCACTTGCATGCATACAAATCATGAAATTCACATCACCATGATCATGCTACATCATAGCCCTAACAAAAGAAAATTAGAACATAGCAGAAGAAGAAACAAAAAAAAAAAAAAATTAAACCAAGCATCTTAAATCAAAGAATAAGAATTCTGCCACCACTTTTGTCTTTTCTTTAAAATACTTGAAAAACTCTCAGAATAATGAAAAACGTTCTAAAAATAAAAACCTAGCTATCCCCTCAGACTCTCAATGTTCTCTTATTTATATGATACATCCAAGACTCTTATCCCTAGATAATTACTTATTTTTCGCATAAAATTAGGGAGTAAATCAGAGAACCTGTGATTTGATATCTATCTTCCAACTCTTGCAAATAAAATTAGGGAACAAAATCAATGATTCCCTGATTTAATATCCATCTTCTAATGCTTTTTTATTTGAATTCCTGATTTTTGCCATTCTTTTTCTTATCTTCTCCATATCTCATTATGTTGCATGAACAAGGAAAATTCAAATAATTAGAAGGAAATTCAAATATTTTTCTCATGGATATTGCATAAATTGTTGCCTAAAATAGGAAAAATGACTATATTTTTATAGACCTATCAAACCCTCAAACTTAACATTTTGCTAGTCCTCGAGCAAAAGTAAGATAATATATACTCAAGCTAAAACTCTCTTCCTTGACATATTTCCATAATTGCTCGAATTCACAATTCAGAGGAAAACACAAATTTCATTCAAACATTGAATTTGGTTCATCAGTTAATACCAATTTTAACAATGTGATCCAAGTGTGTGTGTGTGAGAGTCCTCATCTTTTCGAATTATATGTAATCTAGATAAATTCACAATGATATACAACCTCTAAAAAATTCTCTATAATAATGACTAAATCTTATAGGTTTGCTTTTCATTCATTTCTCTACTAATGTAAGCTAATTATCCAACTAAAAGTCAATAGGACTTTTTCTCGGTTTGTTATGTAAGGCTGGGCTAAAGATAAGATAATGGTAATTTTAACCTCAAATCATCCATCAACATGTTGATTTCTAGGATCTAGTTAGAGCCAATATCCCTATCCCCAATTTCACTTTTTCAAAAAAATCTTTCTACCACCACATATCATCATTCCTTTTCTTTTTTTTCCTTTTCTTTTTTCCTTTTTTTATTCATTGCTTTATCATGGAGTTTCTCCCAAAGTCCCTCCTAATATAACATGAAAATTTACAACCCGTCGAGTATCCAAAAAGCTCACTCAATTGAAAGTGGGATAGGGAACCATAAAAGCAATTTTTTTTTTCTTGATGATACACCATAAACAACCGTAGCAATCAATTTTTTTTTCATGCTCCACCCTTCCTCCTAAATTGCTATTAGGCTCAAATAAACTTTTATCCAAAAAAATCAACATGTTCATAAAGCATGGGATAATGATATAATTTGATAGAAGCTAGGCTAAACATACATGGGTATCAATGAAAAATTGGATAATAATCAGGGCTCAATAGGGTGACTAGGGATAAATAAATAAGGTTGGCTTGAAAGGCTCAATTGATCCAAAAATCACCTAAGTCATCTCCTCAGTTAGATGTAGTATAGGATTTCGCCTCAAGAGAAAATACAACAAATTCTAAGATTTGGGTGAGATCTAAGAAAACCATATACTTCACATAAATGTTCTCTAGATTTACACATAATTAAAAAATTAAAGACTTTTAGTGCTCAGTAAGTGGATCAACATAATCAGAATCAATATTAACTCATACATTAGTTGCAAGTTTGAATAAAATTTAAATTTTCCTAAGAATCACAAAAATTCACCACAAGGAAGGAATGCAATCATAAAATAAAATTAAATAGAAAATTCAAATTTAGCAAAAAATTTTGTCCCTTCAAACTTGAATGAAGCCAAGTCCTCAATATGAAAAGGAGAAATAGGAACAAGAAACTTCCCTAGTTATAGGATGTGTTTATAGATGACATCGATGATTAAACTCCTGAAAGATGATCCATTAAAAAAATATTACTTTTGATAAAACAGAGAAAAATTAATCTTTTTTTTTTTTTTTGTGAAAAGCAAACTTAAAAAATAAATGAAGAAACATAATTAAAATGCTTGGATTGCCTCCCAAGAAGTGCTTGCTTTATAGTTTTTAGCCAAACTATCTCAGATGTCGCTATTTTGGAGGATGGAGTTCAATGGTGGTCTTCTGCTTGTTGTAACCACCTTCAAAGTATGGCTTTAAACATTGACCATTCACCTTGAATGTGTCCTCAGTGTCATGCACAACTTCAACTATTCCGTATGGGAATACCTGTGTGACTATGAAAGAACTAAACCATTGAGACCATAACTTTCTTAGAAGAAGTTTAAGATGAGAGTTATAAAATAAAATTTTTTGACCAATTTAGAATTCTCTTCTAAATATGTGCTTGTTATGCCATCTTTTTATACGATCCTTATACAACTTAGAATTTTCATAGGCTTCATTGTGAAATTCCTCCAATTCATTCAGTTGCAACAATCTTTCTTCACTTGCATGTCAAAATTCAAAAAATTTAATGCCCAATATGTTTTATGCTCTAATTCCACTAGTAAGTGACAAGCCTTCCCAAACACTAGCATAAATGAAGACATCCCAATTGGAGTTTTGAACGCCATCCTATAAGCCCACAGGGCATCATTAAGTTTCATTGACTAATCTATCCTGAAGGCATTCACTATTTTTTTTTCTAAAATTCTCTTGATTTCCCTATTTGAAACCTCTACTTGGCCACTAGTTTGAGGATTATAAGGGGTTGTGACTCCGTACTTACTCAAAAGTGCTACAAACTATTTGTTGCAAAAATGTGTCCCCCTATCACTTATGATTGCCTTAGGAGTGCCGAATTAGGTAAAAATATTTTTTTAAGGAATTTGACCATGACCTTAGCATTATTTGTTGACAATGCTACAGCTTCTACCAACTTAGACACATACTTCACAACCACTAAAATGTATAAATTCCCATAAAAAGGTGTAAAGGATCCCATGAAATCAATACCCCAAACATCAAATAATTTACACGCAATAATGTTCGTTTAAAGGCATCTCATTTTTTCCTTGAGATATTTCCAATTCTCTGACACCTATTGCATGAAGCAACATAGGAGTATGTATCTTAAAAAAGTATAGGCCAATAAAATCTAAATTGTAAAATCTTAGTTGCAGTTTTGGTGGTACCAAAATGGCCACTTGTCTCTCCATCATGACAGTGGTGTAGAATACTTGCATTCTTTTCGTCTGGAACACATCTCCTTATAACCTGGTTTGCACATACTTTAAACAAGATAGATTCTTCCCAAAAATAAATTTTAACATCAGAAATGAAAATTTTCTTCTGTTGATATGATAGTTCAAGAGGAAGAATATTACTTACCACAATTTACAAAGTCAGCATACTAGGGAATTTTTGTGGATTTGATGGAAAAATTTTCTCATCAATGAACTTTTTCAAAATTGGTCTTACCTCTTCCTTTGAATTTAGAATTCTTGACAAGTGATCTGCAATTAGATTTTTAGTTCCCTTATTATCTTTGATTTCCAAATCAAACTCTTGTAGCAATAGAATCCACCTGATCAATCGGGGTTTTGATTCTTTGTTATCAAGCATATACTTAAGAGCAGAATTGTCATAATAAACTATAATTTTTTAGCCAATTAAATAAGAACGAAATTTATCAAAAGCAAAAGCTACCGCCAAAAGTTCATTTTCTGTTATTGAATGATTTAATTGTGTACCTGACAAGGTTTGACTGGCATAGTATATGATTTGAAAAACTCCAATTTTCTTTTGTCCCAAAATAGCTCCCAGTGTAGAATTGCTAGCATCATACATCAACTCAGAAGGTAAATTCCAATCTGATGCTACCATAATTGGTGTCAAAAGTAACTTTTCCTCTTACGTGTTAAAAGCCTGCATGCATTCATAAAAAAAAAAAAAATGAGCATCTTTTTCTAAAAGATTAGAAAGAGGTTTAGCAATTTTTGAAAATTCTTTTATAAATCGCTTGTAGAATCCTGCATGTCCCAAAAATCCTCTAACAAGTTTCACAGATGTTGGTAAAGGTAATTTTGCAATGATCTTCACTTTGACTCGATCGACTTCTATTCCGTTTTAAGAAATTTTATGCCCAAGCACTATTCCTTCCTACAACATAAAGTGACACTTCTCCCAATTAAAAACAAGGTTAGTCTCCCCACATCTTTATAAGACCAAAGCCAAATTATTTAAACAAGAATCAAACGATAAACCAAAAATGGAAAAATCCATGAAAATCTCAATATATTTTTCAACCATATCAGAAAAAATAGTCATCATACATCTCTGAAAAGTAGCTGGTGTATTACAAAGACCAAAAGGCATTCTTCTAAAAGAAAAAGTACCATAGGGACATGTGAAAGTAGTTTTCTTTTAATATTCTAGTGTAATAGGAATTTGATTAGACCTGAAATATCCATCAAGAAAGCAATAAAACTCATGTCCAGCAAGTCTTTCCAACATCTTATCAATAAATAGTAAAGGAAATTCATCTTTTCTAATGGCATCGTTTAATTTTCTGTAATCCATACACACACTACCCAGTAACTGTTCTAGTTGGAATCAACTCATTGTTGTCATTTTTCTTAACAGTCATACTGCCTTTCATTGGCACAACTTGTACAAGACTTACCCAAGAACTATCAAAAATATAATATATGATACCTATACCTATATCAAGTAGCTTAATTATCTTAGCTTCACTACTTCTTGCATCTTTGGGTTCAAACGCCTCTGAGGTTAGATAATTGGTTTGTATTGTTCTTCCATCAAAATTTTGTGCATGCAAAGTGAATGGCTAATTCCCTTGATATTAGCTATTTTTCATCCAATTCCACATTTATGCTTTCTCAACACTCTAAGCAATTTCTCTTCCATCAAATCTGTCAAAGAAGAAGATATAATTACTGGCAAAGAAGAAACTTCATCTAAATAAGCATATTTCAAATGAGAATGTAAATGTTTGAGTTCAAGAATTGGAGGCTCTTCAATTAATGGTTTAGGCTTTGTTGTATGTTGTCCAAACTCTTCAAATTTATTGCCTTTCGTCTTAAATATGGTGGACTTGCCTCCATGAAATTTGTGTGCTCCTTTATCTCCTCATTCTCAATTTCTATCCCTGTCGAAATAAACATGCTTCAAGTGGATCTTTGAAAATATTTTATTGAAAAACCTTATTTCCAACTTGTCAACTATCTCAACTTTAAAACAAAAATGATCATCAAATGGATATTTCATTGCTTTAAAAACAGTAAAGGAAACAAGATCATCTTGAACTCTAAGAATCAACTTCCCTTATTATACATCAATAAGGGCTCTTCATGTTGCTAGAAAATCTTCCTCAATGTCAAGAACTATGAAATTTGTAGGAAATATAAATTTGTCAACTTTTACCAAAATATCTTCCATAATACCTCTTGGATATTTAATTAATTGATCAGCTAGTTGAAGTGACACTATGGTTGCTTTTATCTAGCCAAATCCTAATTTCTTGAAAACTGAAAAAGGCATCAAATTAATGCTTGCACCTAAATCACACAATGCATTTTCAAAGTAAGAATCCTAATAATGCAAGGAATAGTAAAACTCCCTTGATCTTTTAACTTTGGAAGTAATTTGTTTTGTAGGATGGCTGAACACTTTTCATTCAACTTCACAGTTTCATAATTCTCCAGTTTCCTTTTGTTTGCCAAAATCTCCTTCAAATATTTTGTATAATTAAGCATCTGCACTAAGGCATCTACAAAATGAATGTTAATGTGCAATTTTTAAAATACATTAAGAAATTTAGAAAATTACTTATCTATTTATATTGCTAGAGTCGCTGAGGGAATGGAACTGGTGGCACATATGGCTCGGGATTATTTGGAAAAAGGTTTGACTTTACCTGCCTCCTCTAGTTGTTTATTGATCTCCTTTTCTTTGTCTTTGAAAATCTCTGTTCACCACTTCTCAAGGTTATAACCTTTATTGTTTTAATTGGATTTTTCTCTGTGTTGCTAGGTGAAGAATCCCGTTGCTTCTCTAACATCATGTTTGCTAACTGAGCCACTTGCATTTCTAGATTTTTGATTGAAGCCTCTTGGTTTTGAAATCTCACATCCATGCTCTTGATGAAGTCATGAGTGGTGTTAGTAAGTCTGATGACTATATCTTATAGATTTGACTTTGTCTCTTCTGATAGTTTGAATCTCGATGGTCTTGTCACATTCTGATTATTCCATGAAAATTTTTTATGATTGCGCCATCCCAGATTGTACGTATTGGAGTAGGGATTAATCTGTGACCTGTTAAAATTCCCAACAAAATTAGCATTTTCAGTAGGTTGTGAAAAAAGGTTACCTACCTGACATTCTATGCTAACATGTCCTCCACCACAAGAATCACATGTCAAATTCTAAAGTTTCATGGTTGAAACACTCATGTTATCTAGCTTTTTGTTGAGTGCTTCATATTGTGCAACAATTGTAGCGAAAGCATCCACTTCAGGAACTCCGTTAGCTTTCAGCATTGGTAACCTCTCAATGGGCCACTAATAACTATCGGATGCCATCTCCTCTAACAGATTGTAGGCTTCTTTTGGTGTTTTATTATTTAGAGTTCCTCCTGCAGCTGCATTAATCATAGAATGAATATTTGCACTAGACCCATTATAAAAAGTTTGTACCTGCATCCATACGGGTAGGCCATAACGTGGCATCTCCTAAGAAATTCTTTGAATCTTTCACATGCTTCATATAATGATTCATTATCCATCTGCATGAAATTAGTAATATCGTTATGCATCTTTATAGACTTTGCAACTAGAATGAACTTACCAAGAAATTTCTTCGCCATATCATTCCATGTAGTGATCGATCTTGCAGGAAGAGAAGAAAGCCAACTCTTAGCTTTGTCTTTGAGAGAGAATGGAAATAATTTCAATCTAATAGCATCATCCATAACTCTATTATATTTAATGGTGTCACATATTTCAAGAAAAGCATTGATGTGAATGTTTGGATCATCGCTTGGTAGCCCACTAAAATGCACTGATTGTTGAAGCATCTGAATGAAGGATGGTTTGATCTCAGAGTTGTTTGCTTGAATTGCAGGTCTCATGATGCTTGATGTGATGCCCTAAACTATCGGGGCAGCATAATCTCTCAAGATTCTGTGTGGATTTTCATTCTCATCATCTGTCATCTTCTTAGCGTGATTTATCTATTCTCTTAGTTGCCTTCTAAATGTACATTTGATTTTTGGATCAAACTCAATAAGTTTCCCTTGTTGGTTACGTGTCATAAACCGATGTACATCCTAAAAAAATAATAAAAAATAAAATGAAAACTAGATTAAACTTAGAATTATCCGGTATTAATATTAATTAGTATTAAACAAACAATCCCCGGCAACGGTGCCAAAAACTTGTTCGTAAAATTCTAAACGCAAGTGAACGTGTCGACCAAGTAATATAATGATGAGAAAATGTATGTCCCACGGAGATTGATAATTAATAAACAAATTAAATACTAAAAATAGATTAATTCTAAAATTTATCTAACAAATCAAAATAATTGAAAATAAATCAAAACTAAAAATCTTAAAAGCAAAATTTGGAGACTAACTGTAGTAAATTAATAGCAAACCTACTTAGTTTATTAATCCACTATATCTCTAAGTGAATTTAAATAAACATAAATGCATTAAAATCAATGAATATTTCGGACTTACAATTAGTCTTTTGGATCACTTTATCACCGAAAACTACACAAATAACACGATATCCCTATCCATGTTTAATTCATGGTTATATATTATAAGGATCAATTGCATATTATCACTTCTCAGTCTTAAACATGCAAATCAGATCATTCAAGTGGTGGCTGGTCATTTAAAAGCATTAAGCACAATAATTTATAACTCACATGAATGAAATCACTTGCATGCATAAAAATCACGAAATTCACATCATCATGGTCAGGCAACATCATAGCCCTAACAAAATAAAATTAGAACAAGTAGAAGAAGAAACAAAAATATAAATTAAACCAAACATCTTGAATCAAAGAATAAAAATTCTATCACCACTTTTGTCTTCTCTTCAAAATGTTTGAAAAACTCCCAATGAAAAACGATCTAAAAATAAAAACCTAGCTGTTCCCTCAAACTCTCAACGTAATCCTATTTATAGGATACATCCAAAACCCTTATCCCCAGATAATTACTTCTTTTTTTTTTTTGCATAAAATTAGGGAGTAAATTAGAGAATTTGTGATTTGATATCTATCTTCAAATGCTTGCAGATAAAATTAGGGAACAAAATCAAGGATTCCTCGATTTAATATCCAACTTCCAATGCTTTCTTATTTGAATTCCTGATTTTTGTCAATTTTTTGCCTTATCTTCTCAATATCTTATTATGCTGCATAAACAAGGAAAATTCAAACAATTAAAAGAAAATCCAAATATTTTCTCATATATATTGCCTTATTTGTTGCCTAAAATAGGTAAAATAACTCCACATTGATAGAGTTATCACTTTCTCTAATTTTCTTTAATTTTTTGAATTCTAGATAAATGTCTGTGTTCAGTTAGTGAAAGAAGCAAAATGTCCATTTCATACTTTCTCTTAAAATAAAGAGAATTCATTTGGTCGTGGAAAAGAAAAGTACCTCGAGTGTTTTGTTTCTCCGTGCAATCAAAGTTGTGAATATTCTTACTTGCTTATAATGCTGTGCGAGAAATGAAAATGATATTCCTAGAGATAATTCTAATATTTCCCTTAGTTTTTGTTTTTTTGATAATTGTGCATATATCGAGGAAACTCTTCATATAAGCCTTTTATTGTGCACATCTTAAACTAATTATAATTATTTATCATGTTACGTCATCCGATACAGACGATATTCATGTCCTCTTTATTACAGGGAGTGTATAGAAATTACATAATCTCTATTTCATGCATTTCTCATCCAATATTGTAACTTTCATTAGACTTTGGCAGCTGCCTATGCAAAGCTTTTAGGCTAAGCAGAAGTCGCAAAAGAATTTGTAGAATCTCAATACGAGAGTGAGCTTGGCAAACTAAGTAATTTTACTAAGATACTCCCTAAAATGCACTACGAAACTTATGAAAATTACACAACTAGCAACTAAGGTGGCAACTGCACCTATTAGCCTCTACTGAGGTTCATCTCCAATTGTAGTATATTCACGATCACGACAACTTACAGCAAACTCTTAAAAAACCGCTCCACCCAACTCTAAAGAAATTGGTTACAATACCTCTCAACGCATCTACAGAGTAATATAGCTCCAATCCGAGAACAAAACTGTTCCAGATAGACGGCGCAAGCAACCCACAGAGGCAGGCCGGGCCGTACAATCGGGAACGTACCCTGGCGCACTTATAATTCCGAGCAACAAGCGTAAGCCAATCGCAACTTACTGTCCTAAACTCATCCACAAAAGGCTATAAAGACCACCTTTAAAAGGGGCTCGAGAAGCGACCCGATGCTCGCGTGAAAAAAAAAAAACGCCTCACTAAATTTCTTGTACAACGATACAATGATGCTCGTGCGTAGCAAGCATGTGGACAATCCTACGCACCAGAATCACTAGAACCACCATGACGATTGTGACATCCTGAAATTCGAGTCTTCTGAGGAATGAATGGAAGTGAATTTCGTCAATGCATTGTTGGTTGATCTCACTCAGAATTGATCACTCCTGAGATACTGACCTTGGGGGGAAAGGCTAATGAGGACAAAACTAGTACGACTAAAGAACTTGACCTGGGAAAACGACTTGATCGTGAGACTTGTGTGAGGACGATTCTATAGATAGGCAGGCCGATTTCAAGGATGACTAGAAGTCGATTCGCGGACAGAACATAAAGGAATGACAGGTGATTCTGTTTATTGTTATCGAACCCGTGAACGACCCTATATCGATCATTAGTAATCGTGTACTTTGAAATAAGAATTTATCCTCCGCAAATTCATGTAGTCAATGACGTCCATGTGTCGAGAGGTCTTGAACGTGATTTGGCACGAGTGGATTACATGTGAATCCTCGAAGCCGCCTGTCAATCTGAGTTGTACCCAAAATGGCATTAGGCGAAATTGTCATGGCATGATAACTAAAGATTGGACTTCGAATGTTCGGGAATGTCCAGGACGGACTTTGGACAATGTTACTTCGATGGTCGACAGCACCAGTTAAGCCGAGTATTGGAAAAATGGATTTTCTGTGGCACCCCCGAAACGGCCCCCGATCCGTCAGGGTCGCTACAGTTAGCATACCTTTCACTTGCCCTAATAATATGTCACTCTGATACCATAGAATTATAGTGGGTCCATAAGTCCTGGGGGTTTATATCACTCAAATCGGTCCCAGCGCAATTCATATAACGGAAGCATATTCATATCTCCCTATCCCATACTCCAACAAAATAATGCAATGCACACCAACTACACATCTTATATAAGTTAAAGCCGAACAACTTTTATTTACATAACTTTGATGGACATCATGAGTCGGTACATCAAAAGGCCAAGGCTTTTCTAAGCTCGGCTATAACCAAAAGTACCCGACTTCACAGCAGTTCTATGCATCGGTCCATCATCGAGTGTCGACCGTCCAAAAAGAAGCTTCATCCTCCCTCCATCGCGCTCAGTCACACCCAACCTGGCCCGTCAGCCGGCGGTGGCGGCAGCATCCCTAGCATAACCCCGTCATGGCGAACATGCACAAACAAGAACTCCTGAATGACATGGCCGGCGGGTGATCCAACATTGTACATAACCAGAACCTGCACACGAACAAAAACTAACCCCCGTATCTTGGGGTGATGATGCTCCGTACACTCAACCTCGACGTCGGTCGGTATGCCATAGAAAGTACCAGGGGTGACTGGCGACGGAGACATAACTCCTAGTCTGAAATGTTAGTCCCCAAAAGGGGTGAGTACAACCACTTAACAGTAAAAGATCCACCAAACTACACAATGCAACAAGCAAGACAACCAAGATTTCATGTGAAATGCACATATCATCCATGCAATCATGCATATATCTCCATGAGATCCATTCAATGCCTTAATGACCACATTTTCAATGCCAAATAGTACCAACTCAAGTTCATAGACAATTCATGTCTCATGCCATATGCACACATATGCGCATGATTCATTTCCCATTTTGATATTCAAAAGGATCTCATTTTTTTCCATGGACCAATCTTTGCATCCCTCCCGGCTCTCGCACCCAACCTGGCATCGCAAGACCTCCGGCACACACCTCCGGGCATCCGGCACACACCTCCGGGCATCTCGTACCCCAACTGGCGTCACAAGGCTTCCGGCACACACCTCCGGGCATCCAGCACACACCTACGGGCATCTCGAAACTCCCGAGGACATCCGGCACACACCTCCGGGCATCTCGAAACTCCCGAGGACATCTGGCACACACCTCCCGGCATCCGGCACACACCTCCGGGCATCTCGAAACTCCCGAGGCATCGTCGTCACAGCCATCCGACGGTATCATTAACATCATGATATATTTACATATATGTCTCACTTTGAAAATAACATTTGATGCCACATGATATGCTTAATATCACCGCATCCATTGTATAAATAACAACTCAAGACATTTCAGCTTACAAAGCAATCCATTTATTCTTAAAATAAAACAGTTTCTCGGATAAAACATAATGCACTCCACTAATTGAAATTCTGGAAAAATTAGTAAACGATCTTAATAGATTCTGAAAATTTAACTTGTAAATGATATCTAGAGAAAAAGGTTTTATGAAGAACACCAAGTCAAGAAAACTTTGTATGAATCGCAATGGTCCATGCATCACAGCCATAAAACTTCAATCATCACTATTGCACAGTTTTAATAACAAATTCGGTATAACCCCTAAATAAACTCAGAAAATTCTGATATTTTGCTATGTTATAGAAAAAAGCTAAAGGTAAAATTTTCGTGAAGAACTCGAAGTCAGATTCATGATAGATCAAGAGCTATAATCACTATAACTCTCCCTAACCCTCGGTAACAGTTTCCAGATCTAACACTTTCAAAGAAAAATCGTTTCACCGACCAATACTTGTCCGTTTCTTCCCAAATTTTAGTATATTATTCCTTAAGATGTGATCTACAACTTTCATCAAGGAAACGAAGTCAAACTTCAGCTAGATAATTACATAAAATTCACGGAGTCGCCAAAGGTCAAGCTGTTTTTCCATGAAACAGTTTACTAGCTTGAAGAACTACTCCTATACTTTCGAAATTCCAACATCCAGCATCAAGATTCAAACATCTCCAAGATCTACCACATTCCACTAGACTACCACAGCACAGCAAAGCAAAATGTAGATCAATGGACTCTCACTTGCCTTAAGTCCAACGCAATCACAGCAAGCAAAGTCAGCGACTGGAGGGCTTCGGGCGCTGCTTGATCGACAGCGAAACTAGGCGGCGTCAATGGCGGCAACAGGCGCACGCACGGTGGGGCTGGTCTCCTTCTTCCCCTCACCGATGCACCCTCTAACTCTCTCTCTCGATCACTCTTTCTCTTCCTCGGCGGTTCTCTCGGTCAATCCGCCTCCCCCTTTTTCTTTTACTCTCTTGATTAGCTTGTAATCATTAGGTTTGCATGGAGATTACCGATGAAGCAATAGGGGCAGCAACACTTATAGAATCCCTCTCGCCACTTTTCAAACTTCATGCATGGAGGTGGACTTATTTGGGCCGGGCCTTGGTCGACCGAACATGGGTAAATGGTGGGCTGCTTTGGGCTGTTTCGAGCCTTAAGTGTCCAGCTCACACTTGCTCCTATTTTTCCACTTTAATCCTCACTTATAATTACATAATCACAAATATTCACATGGCCATAAAATATTACAACATTAATCAAGGGAAATTCGAATCATAGGGTACACGGCCAAGGTGGGACAGCCCATGATGGGCTCAAAGCAAACAAATGAGCCCATTGGGCCCAATCCACTATTTATCTTCCAAGCCCATTACCAAGCCTTAAGCCCATTTGAGCCCAACAAATTCTCAAGCCCGTTACTATTCATTTCTAAGCCCATTTCTTAGGCCCGCTGAGCATTTTCAGCCCAAGGGTAGAGTGGGAATTGTGCAAGGTGAAATGACCAAATTGCCCCTAGTTGTGGGCAGAAAAAGGCTAGAGAAGAGAAAGAAGATGATGATGTCTTGCATGGGGACTTGAAGTAGCCATTTAATAGCCTTAATGAGGAGTGCTTTCAGCCCTCACTTCACTCTCTCTCTCCCTCCTTCAGCCTCCCAAACCGTCGAGCTCTCTCTCTCCTCGTTCTCCCTCTCTTCCAGTTTTTGTTCCAGCAAACCTTCCTCCAAAGATTTGAGTTTATTGTTGGCTTCCCGAATGAATCAACTCCGGTGCCACCCACCATTGTTTTCAGGAGGCCCAGACCATCCGCCCTGACTTGGCCGTTTGTCGGTCGGAGCCGCCGTTTGACCCGTCGGCTAGCCAGAAGCCAACGTCAGTCTGACCGCCTAGCTCTGTTCTGCTCCAGCTGATCTGCTTGCGAAAACTTGAGTTGTTCATTGCCTTCCCTTGAGAATCATCCTTTGTGTCACCCACCATCGCACTCAGAAGGTCGAAACCGTTCAGGAGGACTCAGCCGCTTGCCGAACATAGCCGCCGCCAAATCCGTACGTCGGCCCGAAAGAACCGGTAACTGGTCCGTTGGTCCGCCTGCAGCCTACACTGTTTCGTGTTTTTGGCCATTTTTCTCCCATTCCAACCCTTCCTCCGCCTATCCCAGCCACCGGCAAGTCCCCCTTGACCCCCGGGAGCTGCCGGCTGCCGGCCAACCTCTTGCCGGAGCTCCAATTAGCCGCCCAACTCCGTTTCTCCTCCGGCAAGTCAGTTTTCCAGAATTTCAGAGCAAGGCAGAGGCTGTGGTTGCTGTTCTAAGCTTGGGACTGCCTTGGATCTTCGTGGTTGAGGTCCCGGTGTGTAGCCTTTTTCGTTGCCGCCGCGTCCGTGTCTCTAACCCGTTTAATGGGTGAGTTTAGCCCCTAATCCTTCTATTAGTGCCTAAACTTGCTTAGGGTTAGTTTAGTTAGATTTAATTCTAGTTTAGGAGATTTAATTAAGTTGTATTAGCCCTAAGATAGGTGGTTAGATGGATGGACTAGATTAGTTTAGCTTAACCTCGCTTTATTTGCTTAATTGTGCTTATGTGTTTAATTAAGCTTGTTTTGCTTAATTAATTGTTTGTTTGTTTTAATTAATGTTTTGTTTAATTTCTGAATTTAATTTATTAAATATTGAATTCTGGGAATTTACTGTTCACATGACGCGACACTGTTCACAAATTACTATTCACGCGGTACTGTTCACAGAGTATTGTTCATGTACACTGTTCACCCGAGAGTGAAAAATTGCCTTGTTTCATGTGTGTTGATTTTATGAAGTGAATGGATGTGTAAATGCATGGGCATCCATATGAATTGAGTGATGATTGTGAAATCTCGATATTTGATTAGAAAATCCTGGGTGTCAGGTTTTAACACCAAAAGGGGGTTTTAAAGACTATATTAAATCGTAGGATTTTGAAAAGGAAAGATACCAATTTTTTTACGGTTCAATTTGACCGTGTACCCACACACGATTATTTTCACAGTGTTTTTAATATGAAGAAAACAGACCAAGGTTGCTATCTTAACTGAGGCATGTGAGTGCAAAGCACAATGTCCTTGGCCGGAATTGAATGATCGTGTGCTGGTTAAAAGAACCCATCCCCGGTGTGTGTCGGTGGACGTTAAAAGAACCCGTCTCGGGTGTGTGTCGGTGGACATTAAAAGAACCCGTCCCCGGTGTGTGTTGGTGGACATTAAAAGAACCCGTCCCTGATGTGTGTCGGTGGACGTTAAAAGAACTCGTCCTCGGTATGTGTCGATGGACATTATCCCTATATGGAACGCATGAGAATCATTGCATCGTTGATTTTGGTCATGCATGAGTTGAGCACATTGTTTATGGCATGCACGCATGAATCGATAACGTGTAAGGTGTGGCAATGGCCAGAGGAGATCGCTTGTGATGCGACTCGTATGTGATTGATGAACTGCATCATCTAATGGCCATGTGCATTGCGCGTATTGTGCTGAGATATAACGTGCAGGGTATGGCATGCCGGGTAAGGTTGCATGCGAATCGACTGTTGATTGTTGGTTGTTAGTCAGGGTTTGTTTATGGGGTGGTTCTGAAGAGATACCCCGAGTCGAGTTGGTGTGCTAACCGAGGCTTAGGGGAGGACTCACTGAGATTTATATCTCACTGGTTATTGTATAACCATTTTCAGGTCCCTAGTGTGAAGGACCAGGAGCTTGAAGCAGAAGGGTCAGGAGCATAGGTGGCTCAGTAATTCTTTTTGAGATAGACCTTCTGTATATGAACCTAAGGCTTTTTTAAAGTGTGTTTTGATTTGGGAAATTGTTGTTCTGCTTTTCTATCTCATATATGTTATTGTTAGGGGATTAGTGAATTTGCTTCCGCATGTGCAAATAAAGGAATGGGTCGGCGATGCATCCTGGGAACGTCGCAATTTCTATCGACCACCGAGGGATATGTGCGCGCTTGAGGTTCAGGGCATGACAATGATGCCATGTTTCTTCCTCGCCCCCTCCCCTCCCCTTCTCTCCGCCCTTTTAAACCTTCCCCTCCTCCCTCTCCCCCTCCCCCTACCACCTCCGCCACCGCCACCACCACCGCCACCTCCCCCATCCTCTCTTCTCCATGAGTCTTCCCTCTCTCTCTCTCTCTCTCTCTCTCTCTCTCTCTCTCTCTGTGGCTGGCCATTTTGTCGACGGCTCAAATTCATTTCACTTCCCCCTTCTTCTTTGTACATCGTCTTTGTCCAGGGGTTTTCTGGCGACGGTTGGAGACCCGTGATTCGTTCTTTCTGCTCTAAGTCGAGCTGCGAGTGTTGCACGATGGCGGGATGGTTGGACAATTTGAACAATATGAGCTTTGTATCGTACCTCACGCAGAGAAAAGCAGTCAAGATCGATGAGGACCTCATGGCCCCCTCGACTTTGAAGTCATGGATATGACAAATCTAGATTTGAAGTTTGATGATGAAGATCAAGCCCTAATTATGTTATGCTCACTACCAAGCTCATATGAAAATTTTGTGAATTCTATACTATATGGAAGGAAATTTATAACTCTTAAGAATGTGAAAGCCTTGTTGAATTCCGTGGAGACGCGTGCAAAATTAAATCCGAGTAGTAGTGATGATAAAGCTCATGGCTTAGTTGTTAGAGGAAGGTCGAATCATCGTGATAGACGTAGTAATAGTAAAAGGCGTTCGAAGTCTAGATCAAGCAGAGATAAGAGTAAGGTGGAGTAATACTATTGTCACAAATTCGGACACTACAAAAGTGAGTGTCCAGTGCTCAAAGCTAAGGGGAAGAAGTCAATGGAGAGTTCGGATTTGGCTAGTCTAGTGAAAAATAATGAGTCAGTTGATGCAGACAATGTTTTTACTATCTTGTCTTCAGATTGTCATGTCTAATGATGAATGGATTTTGGATTCAATATGTTCATAACACGTGTCCATATAGAGATTAATTCCATACATATGAGAAAGTCAATGGGGCTTCAGTTTTGATGGGCAATGATGCCGTTTGCAGGATTGTGCGTATTGGTACAGTGCAGATTAAATGTCATGAAAATGTAGTAAGAACTTTGACAAACGTTAGGCACATCCCATATTTGAAGAAAAACCTTATCTTAATGAGCAGTTTAGATTCCATTGGGTGCATGTACACTGGTGGAGGTGGAATTTTGAAAATTTTAGAAGGCTCCTTGATTGTGATGAGAGGTAACATAAAGCAATACCTTTACATTCTGCAGGGAAGTACCGTTGTGGATTCTTTAAATATACCATCCTCTTCATATTCTAAAAATCAATGTTGTGACATATGTAATTAGGCCACATGAGTGAAAGAGGAATGATTATCTTGAATAAATGTAGTTCACTTTGTGGGGATCATACGGTCTCACTTAACTTTTGCAAATATTATGTTTTTAGGAAGCAATGCAAAGTTAGTTTTAGTGCTGAGGTGCACTCAACGAAGGGCACAGTTGACTATATCCACTCTGATTTGTGGGGATCGGCATAGGTAACATCTAAAGGTGGTGAAGCGTAAAAGTGACTTCTTTTTTTTTATTTTTTATTTTTTATGTTCAAGAAATGGAAGATGTTGATAGAAAATCTAGGAATAAGATAAAGTGTCTCAGAATGGACAATGGTCTTGAGTTTTGCAGAGGTGATTTCAACAAGTACTATGAAGGTTCGGGAATTGTTTGACATCGAATAGTCGGGCATACACCTCAACAAAATGAGGTGGCAGAGTGCATGAATCAAACACTTTTAGAGAGAGCTAGGCATATGCTCTCTAATGCTGGACTTGAGAAAAATTTCTAGGCTGAAGCTATGAACATAACATGTTATTTAGTGAATTGTTCTCCTTGAACCGAAATCGAATGTAAGACTCCTAATCAAGTATGGTTAGGTAAACCTTTTGATTATTCTAGTTTTAAAATATTCGAATATCCTTCTTATTATCATGTAAAAGAGGGTAAGCTTGAACCTAGGGCTAAGAAGTGTATTTTTGTTAGTTATGTATAGAGGGTTAAAGGATACGATTTATGGTGTTCTGACCCTCAATCATCGAAGTTTATAATTAGTAGGGATGTTACTTTTGCTGAAAATTCCATGCTTGAAAAGCGAAAGGTTGAGACTGAATCTATAGGTATCCAAAAGGAGAATGTTAAAAAAGAGGTGGAGCTTTACGTAGAGCATTCACAAAGAACATTTGAAGATATTCCTGTTTAACCAGAAAGTAAGAATGAGCAACAAAACTTAGATTTTATCAAAGACGAAGTAGAAGAAAGTGAGCAACCTCAGAGTTTAGCCGCAAGGAGAGCTAAATGACAAATTAAGCCTCCCTAGTGGTATGGTTTCATTGATTTAGTAGCAAATGCTCTTACAGTTGCTGAAGAGCTTGGTATTGAAGAACCTTCTACATTCCATGAAGTTACTATTTGCTCAAAATCTAAGAAGTGTGTTGTTGCAATGAATGAAGAGATGGAGTCTCTTAATAAGAACCAAACTTGGGATCTTGTGAAATTGCTTGACAGCTAAAGAGCTATTGCGTGCAAGTGGGTCTTCAAAAGAAAAGAGGGAATTCCAGGGATTGAAGATGAAAAATTCAAGGCACATATGATAGAGAGAAAGGTTTTAGTCAAAAGGAGGGGATCGACTTTAATGAATTATTCTCTCCAATTGTGAAACATAGTTCCATCCGTATGATGTTTGCGTTAGTAGCCCTTTAATATCTAGAACTTAAGCAACTTGATGATAAGACTGCTTTTCTGCATGGCAAGCTTGAGGAGACAATCTATATGTCTCAACCTGAGGGATTTATTATTGAGGGTAAAGAAGATCATGTTTGCAAGTTGAAACATTATTTGTATGGTCTCAAGCAATCTCCCTAGCAATGGTACAAGAGATTTGATAGCTTTATGTTGAATCATGGCCATTCGCGAAGTGCGCATGATGGATGTGTGTACTATAAGAGATTGCATGATGGTTCTTTTATTTATTTGCTATTATAAGTGGATGAAATACTTGTTGCTATGAAGAATATATCAGAGATACAAAATTTGAAGAGGCAACTTAGTAGGGAATTTGAGATGAAAGATCTTGAAGCTGCCAAGAAATTCTAGGTATCTCCCGGTTGGGAAGTTAAACTTCTTGCGGAAGAAAGATATTGAGAAAGTACAAGTGCTTAGGCATGAAGAATGCTAAACTGGTAAATACTATTTTGGCGTCCCATTTTAAGCTTTTGGCTTCTTTGTCGCCTAAAACTAAAGATGAAGAAGATGAGATGTCTCAAATTCCATATTCTAGTGCCATTAGTAGTCTAATGTATGCTATGGTTTGCACTTGTCCAAATATTTCACAGGCTATTAGTATTGTGAGTAAGTATGTGGCACATCCGGGTAAAGCTCACTAACAAACTGTGAAATGGATTCTTTGATACATCAGGGTACCTAAAATGTGGGTTTTGTCTTTAATAGAGATTGTGATATAGGACATTCAATTGTTGGCTCGTTAATTCTATTGTTGGCTCGTTGATTCTAACTATACAAGCGATATTGACAAACGAAGATATTTGACAGGTTATTTTTTTATGCTTGGTGGTTCCGCAGTTAGTTGGAGAGCAATTTTGTATGACACAGTTGCTTTGTCTACCATCAAAGCAGAATCCATGGTAGCAGCGAAAGTGGTAAAGGAAGCTCTTTGGTCGAAATGTTTGGTTATAGAACTTGGCGTGAAGTAGAAGGGAGCCTCCGTTATCTTTTGCGATAACCAAAGTGCGACTCAGTTGACCAAGAATGTGATGTATCACGATAGGACAAAACATATCGACATACGGTATCACTTTGTATGTGATGAAGTTGCTAATAATACGAATACAATGAGGAAAATTCCTACTGTGGATAATCCAGTAGATATGTTAACCAAACTAGTTCGACCAAGTTCAAGCATTACTTGGACTCGACCGGCGTTTTCGCCATTTGAGTTGCTTAGGGGAGTTGGTGGCATTTCATCCATTGTTTCCTACACCAAGTACGCTCACGTAGGCTTAGGGGTATGCATTGTCGACTCCGCCGTTTTGGGGGTGGCCTTGTGTGGTCACTTTTGGTGGTGAGGGAGAGAGTTCTTGTGGTGTGTAGCATAATGCTCTTTTGGAGATTTGAAGTCAAGGTGGAGATTTATTGAGTTTTGACTTTCAAATTAAAGATAATGGTATTTTAGACTATGCACCTTTGTTTTAGGGTTTTTTTTTTTTAAGGGAGACTATAAAAGGAATGTGTTTAATAACACATCTCCAACTCTAGCCTCCATGTTATTTCCTGTTTTGTTTTTTCTTATCTTCTTATTAGAACTTTAGATCTTTTGGCTTATCAAGTGGTTTTTTGAGCTTTTAGATTGTACTCTTGTACTCTTTGTTTAAGATAGTGAAACCCCCATCTCTCCATGTGGTTTTTCCTGTTTTGGGTTTTTCATGTAAATCTTGCATCTCGTGTGATTTTGATTTTCTTTTCATCCTTTGCTACTTGTGCTTCGATTGGTACATCTTTTGATGTTTTGCTGCAACAAATAGGATGATGGGAATGACATTGTTTGACCCATACTAGACTATTATGCATTGTTCTTCACCCCTACTCAAGCTTTGATCAGAGTCAATTGCTGTCAAGACACCAAATCACTTTAGTAATGAAATTACAGGTCAATTTAGTATCTCCAAACTAGTAACTATCAATCATCTATGACTCTGCATTATGACAAGATTACATAAAAGAACTGCTGCAGGGTATAGCTAACAATGAAGCTTCATTGATGACACCAATCGGTGAGAACATATGACAATGGCACAATAGCTAGGCGACTATTGGTACTTCAAGCGGAAACTAGAATTGAGATTCATGATGCTGTTAAATCCTTTTTCTTTTTTCTTTTTTTTTTTAATTTCGGTAATTGTTCATTCTTTAACAAAGTCACATTCTGAAGCCCAAGGTTGGGGGAATTTTAGGTAAGGGTGAGCATCGGTTTAAGGTCAACTCTGGACTGGCCCAACCCTGCTAGTCCTGATTTGATTCCAAGGGAAACTAGGTCGGTCCTTGGTCGTAAGATTCCTTGACTAGTACTATATGGGTTAGTCCTCAGTTTTGAGAATTCAGGGTCGGTCCAACCCGGACCAACCCTAATTATATATATATATATATTATATCTACTATATTATAAATAATTTTTTTATAAAGAGAAAACCCTAAAATAAACGGTGTCAACAATATTAAACAGCTTATTAGTGAGAAGTTCAAGTAACTTTACACTATTATTTAATAACTTAGATTTTTAATGTCTTTTACAGCGTTAATAGCCATAATTTATAAAGGAGGCAAATGTTTTTGTGAGGAGTCTTCACAGCGTCTAAAAGAGCATAAATAGCTCCTCATGGCATCCTCCTCCAGTACTTGTTCCTTTCTGTCTTATTTGTCTTCTTAGTCTTCAATTTGCCAAAATAGAAAGAAACAAATTTTCCGCTCACCACTTGATACTCGCCTCACTCGCTTTGGGTCACTTGTATCGCTCGCCGCTCAATGCTTGCCTAGCTCGATACTCACTCTGCTCAATGCTCAATACTCACTCTGCTCGATGCTCGACACTCATCCTTCTTGACGCTTGCCGCTCGGCTCTCTTAGTTGGCCTCACTCGTCACCGAACCCATTGGGTCGGTTTGGTCATTGGTCGCCTTTTCATGGAATACAAAAAATTTTAAAAAAATATTGATTGGTCCCGGGTTGACCTTGAAACCAGACTGACCCAACATGGAGTACAAAAAATGAAATAAAAAATTATCGATTGGTCCCGAGTTGACATTGGAATCAAACCAAACCCATTAGGTCGATTTGGTCCTCGACTGCCTTTTCAAGGTATACAAAAAATGAAATAAAAAAAATTATTGATTAGTCCCGGGTTGACCCTAGAACCAAACCAAACCCATTGGGTCAGTCCAGTCCTTGATCCCAAGCTCAATAGGGTCAGTCCTCGGTTCCAAAAATTGAGGACCAGCATTATGTGGGTTGGTCCTAGGGTTAAGAGGTGGACCAGCCCAACAAAGACCTTACTCACCCTTAATTTTAGGCATTGGCATGTATTAGATGGCACGATTAATTTACTCACTTCAAATGTACAGTTAACAAGTTTCTCGGCGCAGGAATAGCGAATAGATAATAATATCAGCAGCGAGAGGGAAAGAGGGCAGATCTTAATGAAAAATTTAAGGCCTTCAGCATTAGAAAACTATTGACAACGAAGACAATGACTTTCACTAGCCACCTCACTAGACACGGAATTCACTAGCATCGAGAAATTTCACTTGTTGAAAAGTGAGAAGACGAACTAGTTTTTAAATTCTTTTAGTTTATTGGACAGATAATCGTTACCCTAACCATCCTTTTGAGGTCGGTCCTCAAGGCCATCTTATCCAAGAATTGCAATGCCCTCAAAAGCCGGGGTGGATAACTTTCATACTATTCAGCTGCATACGCAGGTTACCAAATGCAGCTCAAAATGTTTTACCCAATTTCATGAAGAACCAAAAAAAAAAAAAGCAGCTTAAATCAGAAGTCCCACAGAATATCATCATGAAACTTAATCTCACACCACCATGATTTGGCAGTACAATCACACGGACAATGCAATTGTTGGGCAGATTAGTCTAACACCCATGGAAGTCAGTCACTTGGTTTTGCCAAATACACGATACTGATGCATTCCTAGTTAGCATCTGTATATCTCATCTTCTTCCTTTATAATATAAAAATTGGGTGGATCGAAGAGCATCGGACAAGGGGAGTTCATCAATCTCATAGTTTTCTGGGCTACCGATTGCACAACATGATTGTTGTATACTACGTATAAGAACTTAGCATATCAAAAAGTAGGATAGATTAAAGCAGTTTGGTCAAAGAGAATTTCCTCTCTATTTAGAGTTTTAGGGGAAAAAAACTCTCAAGTGAATTTCCGATTAATAAGTCACATATTGTATAATTTGTGTGTCTGTGTGCCCGCACATTTTTTTCCCTACTTTATGTTAACACCTAATTTTTAGTCGACGCGTCGAAAAAAGTAAAAAAATTCTAGATTTGAGTTTCTGATCGCGATAGAGTCCGTTTCTTAATCAAAAAGTGTTGTTTTTCATTTCTTTTTGTTGTAATGTCGCTTTTTAAGCGATTTCCTAGTTATTTTTAAGAAAAACCCGAAGAGTCAAATGATTGATTTTTTATCTAAAAAGATGCTATTTAGCTTTAATTTCATGTTTGTCAAATAAACTTCTCAAAAATTCAAAATTTTGATTAAGAAATCAACATTTTAAAGAAAAGTCAACTAAATGATTGACTTTTAGTCAAATCTTTGACCAAAAAAATTGAAAAAATAAAAAAATCCCCAAAAATACTTCTTTTAGTGTCAATTTGGCTCTTGTGTCAAAAATTTCATAAAATTTGATTAAGAACCCTGTTTTCTGAATTTTTTTTTTTTATTTTAGGTTCTAAATCGGCCAAAAATCAAATTGCTTTTGTTTTAGCTACAATTAGGTGTAGTTCCTTTTACGACATTTGGAATAGGGACTATTGTTAATTCACTCGTTCATTCAATTTTAAGAATTTCTGTGTCGAAAGGCGAATTAGCATTTCTAACCTTAATTAGGGGTCCAAGTCGGCTTTTCATGATTAGCGAATGAACACTCTCTTTCCATTCATTTTTGTGAAGTAAATCTGAATCTGAGGTTAATTTTGGAAAATTCACTTGGGAACATTGTGCTTTGAGGGATTTAGCTTACCCGAGCTTAAGAAAACTAAGCTAGTGAACTCCTATTGGCAAAATTCAAATTGACCCATTTGAGACTAAGGTTTGATTTCAAGAATTGAGATCCAATTTCATCATTGGTCTTCAATTAGATCTTAGCGTAAAAGTCATGCTACCTTTTCAAGGTCAATTCGAACGCCATGGGTCATCCTAGACAGGGGTTAGTGGATCAATTGGTGCCTTGCAACATTAATTGAATTTAATTTCAATTAATTGACACTTTTGAGTAAGAAATTAGCAAATTGACGCACCTTTGTCTATAACAAACCAAGTTTTCCTTGCAATTAGACCCCTAGGGGACTGAATTGCACAAAAGAAAGAGAGAGAGAGATAGGATTAGTCGAGACCGGTTCGGATCAACCCCAACAGTCCAACTTATCACCAGCACTAGGCGCCGATTTTGTCTCACTCCAGCGACCTCACGGTGGTCGACCACCATGAGGCGATACATCCCATGGCCAATGTTCCCATGGCCTTAATTTGCAAAATTCTGAATTTTACTCCGAACTTATAAAATTTGCGAATTAACCCCTCATGTTATGAAGATTGCAAAAAGAGCCCAATTAGTCCACAATTGATCATCACCGTTCATTAAGAATGCATTGGGGCCATTGAACTAGACATGTGCTCAATTAGGGTGTTCATAACAAATTGAACAACCCAATTAACTAAGAAGATCAAACCTTAGCCTTTGGATTAATCCAAGGGCTAAGATTTGATCTTGCCCATGACTACATAACCAACTTTCCCTTTAAAATTGGGAGGGGGTTTCATTTGCACGAATTTATAGAAAAAATTTTGTAACAAACTCTCTCTCTCTCTCTCTCTCTCTGGTTTCCAACTCTCCCGCCAAAACCACTAGACCGCCTCTTCTCTTGTCGAGTCAATTGCCACCGGCCGCAGCCCTCGCCAGCGGCGTCCCTACTTTGATCTTCATCCCTAATCTTCCTCCATCGCCGTTGTTAGCTTAGGCAGCCGCTAGAGTGGCTGGAGATCTCTATCCAAGCCCGATCTCCTCCACCGGCGTGAAGACCGGTCCAACTCTTGGACCGGTTTCATGTTTCACACAAACCAGCGACCACCAATGCTTGCAGGAGGTCCCGTTCTCCTCCGATCAGTCCTAGGGTGAGTCTCCGACCTTGTTGTGGTTGGAGACTAGTTGATCCATCGCCGGATCTCTTCTGGTGATCCATTTCCTCACCAGCGCACGAAAGCCAGTCCAATCGAACCGATTTCGGTTCAGCATCAAATCAACGGCTTGGCCATTTCTTGAAAGTGATCCTGGCTGTCTAAATCCGATCTTGGTGGTTCATGGTGGTTCAATCATGTTCCGGCGAAAATTTCATTCGGTTGCGCATCAAAATCAACAAAAAACGCAAAAGGTAACTTCTAAAGCTCGAATCCCATAAAGCGAAGTTGGATTGTCCAACCGGAGCTAGAATTCACCTTTAGATCGATGAAATAACCCTAGATCTGAAGATTATATGTTTATTGATGATTTGTTGAAGTTTGAGTATAGTTGACTGAATGTTCATGGATGATTGAATGATTTTGGCCTTGATCTGCATTTTCGCGGTTCTGTAATAAGCTCGCTATTTTGGCCGAAACGAGATCTTAAATGACCTTACCTTAGTTCAATTCCTTATAGACTTTGAAAATACATGTTACAAACTTCAAATTGATATATTGCACACCCTGATTGAGTGACATTTGACCCTCGAAAAACACCTCCAAAATTACTCGATTTTACAATGTTTTGTGTCCTATTTAGGTTTTGATTTGGTTCCGACTTTGGCTTTTTCTATTTTTGTGCAGCTTTCTGTGATGTTTTTTGGACAATCTTGTCCTGATAAAAAAAAAATTTTGGCCATGTCAAGAATGTCCCGTAATTTTTTCGGAATTTTTAGATGTGTTTAGCTAGGTCAAAATCGCCTAGATATGAGCTAAGGTCAATCTGCCCTGTTTTGGCCCGAGATGAATTTAGGTAGATTTGAAAAGGAAAATGACCTTGTTCAATCCTAAGTCCTTCATGATAAATGAACTACATGTCGTATGTCTTCAATTGATACAAGAATTACAAAGTTTTGACGTTGTCTAGTGTATCAATTGCATGTATCAAAGTAAAGGGGTGTTGCTGCAAAATAAAACTTGATGATGCGTGTCTGTTTTGCCATTTTTTTCATGACTCGTGTGATCTCAATTGGGTTTCGAGTTCTTAACAGAAAATATTCATCATCATGCGTTCTATATGAGAAATTTTTTGTTAGATTTTTACATGTCCTTAAGTGACCGCAATCATGTTCGTTCTATTGTGCTAAGGATAGGATGAGACCTTATCACGTATGCACTTTACCATGCCCATTTGAGTCTATTAGAGACCAAGTCTTATATTGATCTCTTCTTGTCTTTTAAAGTAAACATAACAAGGTTTGTGTGCATATGTAAATTGTCATGATCAAGCATCATCTACTATATGAACAATATGCTTTAATGAGGCTAGTCGCATTCCGAAATCATCGAGTATGTCATTTAGGTCTTAAGTCATTCGGCATTGACATTGACTTACATAATCATTTTGCATATTGACGGGTTAGATATTTACCCAAATCTTTTGTCGCATCAAATTCTTTGTCATTTGTGAATTACATGCCGTTTATGAATTGCATGAATTACTTCTAGACTTAATAATGCATGCTTAGGTTCTGGTTTTTATTGACTGATGTGCACGTTTTTAGAAACCCTGATCTTAAAGCACCATGTTGACCTTGTTTAGACTCGAGCCCTTCTAGGAAATGGTAAAGCACTCTTAGAGCTTTCAAATGCCATTGATTTCATGTCAATTACTTTTTGTAAGGATCATTTTCCATTTTTTTTCAAATTAGATTAGAATTTAGACTTGTGATCAAATTCAAACCCTTGTTTTTACCCATGTTTGGACAAACTCTTGCCAATAATGGCTATAAGTCATAAAATGAATCAGGTAAGTATCTAGAGGGACCCATGCATGAACTGCAAAGGCCAACCTCGAGGCCCAAATTTGATTGATCTTTGAACCCCACTTCTCTTGATTAATTGATCGTGGCATTATATTGTGCTTTTGATTGTTTTGATGTGTATACTTATTTCTTTCCATTATATGCACCTAGTTTCAAATCTTAGACTAGGTTTAGATTAGAATCTTGAAGATGAAGATGACATGAAGATGGTGAAAGGTCAATGTCCATTCCAACCATGCTTTTGTATCATTCATTCCCGATATATGTTTCGGGTTTCCTTGGTTTGTATAAAAACCCGACGAGTTGCGGGTTCTTTTCTTTCCTATCCTTTCGTTCCATTTCTCTTTTTTTCTTTCCTAGGATTGTATGATAGATTTATTGCTTTCCTTGATTATTTACTTATTATCTTGTACCTTCAATTTAATTGAGTCTTTTCTTTCATCTTTCTTAGAAATAGAAAAACACGAAAATGACTAACCAAGCATGCTCACTTTGTTTAGGTTAAACGATCCCGAAAAAAAGTAAAAAGACATGCATGATCACCTTAGCTAAAGACAACATACTATTAGTTATCAAAAATGTGCTAATAAAATATTAGCATAACCCAAGTTTCCGAACCCATCTATTTGGTTGAGTAGAAATCGAGGGAAAACTCTCGACCCTCGATTTAGTTTTCTAGCCGATCTCTAAAAAACGAGGCTAGTGGCGACTCCCATCTTATTCTAGGTTGTCTTAAAATAACTAGATCGATTAAATGAACTCGTCATGAGGGGTATGGACCTTAGGAAAAGGTTCACAAGTAATGATTTAACATACTCAAGATGGTGAAGCCAATGAAGATAAAGTGATGCCATCTTTTGTGGATGTACATCTCGAGAGGCCTATCATAATCGTAAAAATACCCTAAAACTCACTTTTACGCCTGGTTTCTTTTCGATCTTGAAACCATCAATCAAGACGTGCCATGACATCAAGGTAGGGCCACGACACTCTCCGCTGTCATGGGAGGTATGAGTTTGAGAGAACTCATGACTACGATCAAGTAAACTCACAAGAGGTTCGCACGGGAGATGAAATGATGACACCTCCGTGGATAAAAACTGTGAGAGCGCTTCCGTAATCAAGTACCTCTAAATTCAACCTTTCCACCCCATTCCCTTGGGGCCGCGCAAGGTCGGGTCGCAGCACCTTATTTCCTTTTCAAAGTTCCAGCACTATCCAGAGGTAAACCATTTTGACTAGCTACAAAGCTTCTTTAGTGTGCTGTGTTTCATGAATGAAAAGAATCTTCTCTAATAAATTACGAGATGCCACTTCTTCATGGCGGAGAAAATATTATGTGCAGCTCTGATCCCAGAGTATACCCACTCGACTTTTCCTCCATCGACGTCGAGTTACAAATGACCAACAACTCATTGAAAAATCGTAAAAGAAGTCTTGATGTGACTTGTCAGGACTGCTCAGTATATTTTCCTTAGTGTTGACTCTTAATTCGATTAGTCCAATTACGCGATGAGAACGAGAGGGAAGGGAGACTGAATTATTTTTAGGTAGAGTAGATTATCCTCCACGCCAAAACCAACAAGGGTTTTCTTCTTCCCTAATTTCAGGCTTTACCTTTCAATTCGCACATTAAAGTCCCATCATCCACATGCAAATTCTTTCGTCACTATATCTCTCCAAGAATAACCTCAGCGGCTCTATTCCGAAAGAGATTGGAAAGTGGGTGCAGATACCGCAAATACCAAAACTTGACACAGAGAGATATTTAAGTTTCAAAAAGTACACTTAAGTGTCAAAATCGGAGAAGAATGGAACACTTAACTGACAACGGCAAGTAATTATGGCCAAACTGCTGATGTAACATTTTCCAGTAATTTTTTTTATTGACATGGCACTTTCTTTGAAAAAAATTATCCACATGGAATTTTTTTTTTTAAAAGTCCACATGGCACTATAAGCCCCCAAAATTAATTAGAAATAAAAATATTAATTAAAAAAAAAAAGGCAGCCACAACTTCGACATGGGCCTTCACAACACTCGTTGTCGCCTCCCCACCATCGTTGGCAAGGGCCGGCAACAATGGAGTGGCAGCAATGGCGAGGACCATAGAGGCCCTCAATGATTTGCTACCGCTCCTCCTTTTTTTTTATAATTTTTATAATTTTATTTTATTAATATTTATATTAAAAATCGATTTTGGGGCACAACGATGTCATTTTACACATTCATTGCTAAGTAGGCAACTCCGGTGAGTCATATAGATCAATTTATTTTTAAAGTAATACCACGTCGGATTTTTGGCTACCCTCGCCAGAATTGGCACTTAAGTGTGCCAATTAAAAAAAAAAAAATAGGTACTTAAGTCTACCTTTTGGAACTTTTGGCACTTAAGTGCATACTTGTATCAAATTTTGGCACTTGCTATGTACTTTGCTCAATTGGAAACTAAAGAAGCTTACTCGATTGGCTCTATGTATGAATGATCTCGGAAGGGGGGGCATTCTTCCCATTGAGATAAATAATCTCACATTCCTCACAAACCTATAGCTATCAAAGAATGACTTTGTTGGCCAATTGCCACATGAAATATGCAGTAGCCAAGCTCTTGCATAATTCGGTACTTTTAACAATCACTTCACTGGACCTATCCCAAGGAGCATAAAAAATTGTTCGAGTTTGTATAAAGTTAGGCTCTAGAACAACTTGCTCAAGGGAAACATAACCGTTGCTCTTGGTGTGTTCCCTTACTTGGATTACCTTGAGTTGAGCAACAATGAACTTTACAGTATGCTACCACCAACATTGTTTGAATGTAGAAATTGACAGCTTGATAATCTCCAACAATAGGATCTCCAACACCATACAACCTCAACTTAGAAACATCAAAAAATTACATAGACCCGTCCTCTCTTCAAATGATACTTTTGGGAAATTTCTAAAAACATAGGTGAATTGAAGTTGTTGCCAATGCTTTCATTGGACTGCAATCGTCTTGAAGGCCACATTTCTCAAGAACTAGGAGCGTTGTCTAGTCTATAGAAACTCAATATTGCAAGAAACAACTTGAGTGGCTCAATTCGTACAGAACTTGAGGAGTGCTTCAACCTTCTACTCTTAAATTTAAGCAGGAATAATTTTGAAAACAATATTCCTATGGAGATCGGCAACAACATCAAAAGGCAAAAACAAAAACAAAAAGTTGCTACTAATTTTGATTCCTACTTAAGTTGCCTCTTGTTGTGGGAATTTCAAGAATAGTATGCCAAAGATAAAGGAAAACAGAGCCTAGTTCAAATGATGGAAGCAATGAAACCCATGGATAGTATTGAGCTTTGATGGAAGAATGGTCTGTGAGAGCATTATTGAAGCCATAGAGTTTGATGCCAAATATTGAGTCCCAAGCACCCTAGGTGCCAAAACTTGGCATGGGGACAAAAATTTGGAAAAGTACACTTAAGTGCTAAAATCGGAGCAAAATAGATCAGTTAAGTGTCAATAGTGAGAAATTCCAGCCAAAATGCTGACGTGACGTTTTCTGACGAGACAAGTACAAAATGATGCCATTTTATTTGGTCAAAGAGAATTTCCACTTTATTTAGAGTTCAAGGAAAAAAAACCACTAAATTGATTTTCTAATTAAATAAGTAACATATTATGTATAATTTTTTTTGGGTAAAAGTACACATTAAGTGCCAAAACTTGGCACAAGGGAACACTTAATTGCCAATAGTTACAAAAGTGACACTTATGTGCTAATTTTTTTTAAAAAATGAGACACTTGAGTGCCAAGTCCGACGAAAGTGGCCGGAAATCTTATATGGCAATTTTTTAGTAATGTAACTCGCCTACATGGCATGCTAAAGAACTGAGTTAGGGATGAAGAATCAAAACAACATCATTTTGTCTTTTATTTTTGTAAACAAATTAATATAAATATTAATTAAATTAAAATATTTATATTTAAATAATAATGATAATAATTTAATATTTAAAAAAAAGGAGAAGGAGGAAGAGGAGGCAGAAGGCGAGGGCTCAGCACTCACTACCGCCTCCCTATCGCCGCGAAGGGGCCGGCAACCCCGGCTGACCCTCCCCCCACCATCGCTGGCCTTTCTTGGCGATGGCAGAGGCAACGAGGGCTCAACCCTAGCCGCCTGCAATCTCCATCTTCCTCCTCTTTTTTTTTTTTTTTTTTTTTAATTTAGTTTTTAATTTAATTTAATTAATTTTTATATTAATTACCTACTCATGTCAGTAGTAAAACAACGTCGTTTTTGCATTTATCTAATTACATCAGCATGCAAAACAACGTCGTTTTGCAGTTGCCTCACCGAAAAATCGCTACATCAGTATTTTGGCCGAATTTTCTCGCTGTTGGCACTTAAGTGATCCATTTTACTCCTATTTTGGCACTTGAGTGTTAATTTCCTTACTTTTGGCACTTAAATGTCCCTTCGTATAAGTTTTGGCACTTGAATGTCCCTTCGTGTAAGTTCTGGCACTCCAGGTGTCTGGCACTCATTTTTTTTTGTATGTGTGTGCATTTCTTTTTTCCTACTTTATTTCCCTTTCAAAGTTGAAGCACTATCCCTGAGGTAAACCATCTTGACTATCTCCAAAGCTTCTTTATTGTGCCATGTTTCACGAACGAAAAAAATCTTCTCTAATAAATTACAATATCCCACTTCTTCACAAAGGTATACCTGCTCGATTAATTTGATAGGTCCAATTACGTGATGAGAACGAGAGGGAAGGGTGACTAAATTATTTTGAGGCAGACTAGATTATCCTCCACGCAAAAACCGAAAAGAAAAATCCACTTTCTTCCCTAATTTCAGGCTTTACCTTTGAATTCCCACATTAAAGTCTCATTGTGCACATGCAAATTCTGCAACCATGATAACATATAAATTGAAATTTTCTCTCAACCACTAGCCAGGCACGTGAGGCTTGGCCTATCCACATGGGTGTATTTCAAATAACTAGATCGGGTGGTGACCATATATAGGTGTGAACGTTATCTCCCGAGTCAATCCGACATGGGGCATTGGGATGTTTCAAGTTTTCGAGACGAATGGAAGACTTTCGTAACGAGGAGTGCACGTCACCAAGATTATTGACATGGTTGTTGACTTGATGGCCCCGATTTTCTTCTATAAGTACGTCTCGGCTGTGCTTCTCATGCTCATGCAAGAAACAACGACCTAAACAACCTGTCATGGCCTCATCTCAAAAACAAGCGTCCATGTTGTTCCTCGCTTGTGTCCTCCTCATGCTCACGCAAGAAATGCCTTGTCTTGCTTCATCTCAAAGCCCTTCTCTAGTGGCCTTTACTGGTCCTAGTAATCAAACCACTAATGAGGAACTGGAGGCACTCCTAACATGGAAGTCTGAGCTAGACAGCCAGAGTCGCTATACTTTGTCTTCATGGAATGGAAGCAACCCTTGTTCATGGCACGGAATCAATTGTGATCCACTCGGGAGCGTTGTGAGCCTGAGCCTCTTGGATTTTGCCATACATGGTACGCTTCATCATCTCAATTTCTCCCTATTGCCCCACTTAGTCACTCTGAAGCTTGCCGACAACTCACTTTTCGGAAACATCCCTCTGAGCATGGCTCTTCTTGCCAAGCTTACTCATCTAGACTTGTCTCAAAATAACTTTTCGGGAATCATTCCAACTCAATTAGGGTCATTGCGATCTCTCCAAGTTCTCAAGCTATCGCATAATAATTTCAATGGCCCAATTCCCAGTGAGATAGGTAGCTTGAGCAACTTGACCGGCCTATTTCTTTCTGCAAATAATCTTTCTGGTTTCATCCCTAGAGAAATAGGAAGGCTCAAGTCTCTCAATTACCTCAATTTAAAAAACAATCGCATCACCGGTCCTATTCCTTCTTCCATAGGAAACATGAGCAGCTTGATAATGATGCAGCTTTGCAATAATCAACTTGTTGGGACCATTCCAGAGGAAATAGGAATGTTGGGATCTCTCAGTGAACTTGATTTTTCTTCCAATTATCTCAATGGTTACATCCCTAGAACTCTAGGAAATCTGAGTAATTTAGCATACCTTTACTTTTATCAAAACCAACTTTCCGGTCCCATACCTTTGGAAGTTGGAGGAATGAGATCCCTCATATGTTTCCGATTGTCATTCAATGATTTAATAGGTCCTATCCCATCATCCATAGGTAAATTGAGCAATTTGAATTATGTTTCCCTTCGCATGAATAAGTTGTCGGGTCCTATCCCGTCATCCATAGGTAACTTGAGCAATTTGAATGTTCTTCGCCTTTTCAAAAATAAACTTTCTGGGCCCATCCCGTCCTCCATGGGCAACTTGAGCAATCTGGAAACTCTTCGGCTTGACATCAATGAGTTGTCGGGCCCTATTCCGTCGTCCATGGGTAGCTTGAGCAATATGTTTTTACTTGACCTCTATGAAAATAAACTTTCTGGGTGCATCCCATCCTCCATAGGCAACTTGAGCAATCTGGAATTTCTTTTCCTTGATACTAATGAGTTGTCGGGCCCTATCCCGTTATTCTTAGGTAAATTGAGCGATCTGAATGAGCTTTCCCTTTCCGACAACGATTTGTCGGGCTTTCTTCCAATTGAGATGAATAATTTCACATCCCTCACTGGCCTTTATCTATCTTATAACAACTTTGTTGGCCAATTGCCACAAGAGATCTGCAGTAGCCAAAGTCTTGCGACTTTTACTGTAGACAATAATCACTTCACTGGACCCATCCCAAGAAGCCTGAGAAATTGTTCGTGTTTGCATAGAGTTGAGCTCCATAACAACTCACTCAAGGGAAGTATAACCGATGCTCTTGATGTGTACCCATACTTGGCTTACCTTGAGTTGAGCAACAATGAATTTTACGGTGAGTTACCACCGATATTAGGAGAGTATAGAAATTTGACGAGCTTGACAATCTCCAACAATAGAATCTCCGGCACCATACCATCTCAGGTTGGAAACATGAATCAATTGCACAGACTACACCTCTCTTCAAATCATATAGTTGGGGAAATTCCTAAAGACCTAGGAAAATTGAAGTTGCTGCTAGAGCTTTCATTGGACTGCAATGGTCTTGAAGGCCACATCCCTCAAGAACTTGGAGCCTTGTCCAATCTACAGAAACTCAACATTGCAAGAAACAACTTGAGTGGCTCCATTCCTATTGGACTTGGGGAGTGCTCCAACCTTTTGTTCTTAAATTTAAGCGGGAATAATCTTGATAAGAGTATTGCTATGCAGATCGGCAATCTCCGGTCTCTTCAAGTTCTCGATCTGAGTCAAAATTTATTGACGGGAGAAATACCTGGACAATTTGCTCGATTGCACCGATTGGAAATACTCAATCTCTCACACAATTAGCTTTTGGGTTCAATTGATTTGACCTTTGGTGATATGGTAAGCTTGACATCCATCGACATATCATATAATGAGTTAGAAGGTCCTTCACCAAACATTCTAGCTTTTCGTAATGCTACAATTGAAGTTGTGAGAGGGAACAAAGGCTTGTGTGGAGTTATTGTTACTCTCAAAACATGTACAACAACAATGTCGAAAGGCAAGAACAAAAACAAAAAGTTGCTGCTAATTTTGATTCCTACTTTTGGTTGCCTACTTTCATTGCTTCTAGTTGTGGGAATCTCAAGTATAGTATGCCAAAGATTAAGGAAAACAAAGCCTAGTTCAAACAATGGAAGCAATGAAAACTTGTGGGCAGTATTGAGCTTTGACGGGAAAATGGTCTATGAAAGCATTATTGAAGCCACGGAGGAGTTTGATGCCAAATATTGTATCGGTGTGGGAGGACATGGGAGTGTTTACAAGGCCCAGTTGCAAACAGGTAAGATTGTTGCAGTCAAGAAATTTAAGGAAGTAGTGGAAGTCGAAATCGCTAGTCAAAAAGCATTTGAAAGGGAGATTCATGCTCTAATTGAAGCTCGGCATCGGAATATTATCAAGCTCTATGGCTTTTGCTCAAGTTCTTGACATTCATTTTTGGTTTACGAGTTCTTGGAATCAGGCAGCTTGAAGGATTTATTGAACAATGAAGAGATGATAATAGCATTTGACTGGAAAAAGAGAGTGAATGTTATTAAAGGTGTGGCTTATGCTCTGTCCTACATGCACCATGAATGCTCTCCTCCTATAGTTCATCGAGACTTGTCAAGCAAGAACATTTTAATGGATGAAGAATATGAAGCTCGCGTCTCTGATTTTAGCACAGCTAAGGTTCTACGACCTTACTCATCTAATTGGACTTCCTTTGCAGGCACTCTTGGATATATAGCTCCAGGTAAGTTGGTTTCTTTAATAAAAACAATTAATTAAATAATGTTACTAAGATTTTGGCCAAAAAAAAAAGATAGCATTAATAAGAATTAGAAAAAAAATAATTTGTTTTCCCTCTACAGAGCTCGCATACACAATGGAGGTGAAGGAAAAATGTGATGTTTACAGCTTCGGAGTGGTAATATTAGAAGTAATCATGGGTAGACATCCAGGGAATCTCATATCATCTCTTGCATCCTTGGCTTCTTCATCATCAAGCAATTCAACAGCTTCATGTTGGCACCTAAAACAAGCTCTAGATCAAAGAATTCCATACCCACATGGTGACACGCTAGGTCAAGTGGCTTTCATTGTAAAGATGGCACTTACATGCTTGAGTGCAAAACCGGAGCATCGTCCAAGCATGCAACAAGTGTCACAAGAGATATCAGCACATAGGTTGATCATGATAGGCGCGTCGGGGGACATAAAATTGGAAGAGCTAGTCGATCCCAGATGCTTCTCTTATTAACATTTTGGCCTTTTTGTAGCAGCTTGCGTAACTAGCTCTCTTTTATTTCTCTTACAAGGATGATATGCACTGTATCACTTATTTTCCCAATGTTTAACTACTTGAAAACAACTGGATATTTGCATTTTGTAAATTTTAACCTAGATAAAATGGATCGTTACGGTTGTGTCTGACCCTTAAGATTGGCTTAAGAAGTGACAAGGTCATGATATGGCATGTCAAACTATTTTAGTATTCCGAATCAACTCAGCATGTGATTAACTAAAGTTCAATACCCATGATGTTTCTTCAACGGATTCGTGGATCTGGAAACTTTCGGTAGTAATTTATTCTCATGCTAGATCCAAAGCGATCATTACAAGGAGGCATCGATCGTTAGACTTGTGTTCATGCGATCCTTCGCAAAACTTTGAAGAGACAACATCTTGAAATCAGTGCTTCCTGAGAGGTACTTGATGTGACGAGGCATAAAAATGCATGACCTAACATAGTCGTATATGAGTCTTAAAAATGACATCTGGCCTGTACATCAGACAGAGCTCAAACCAACAATCAGAAGTTCCATGGTTTCAACCAAAGAAAAAAAAGGGAGTCCTGTGCCTGCACAATTCCATCTAGAGTTGTTGGAAAAAAGTCGGCGGAAGATGACTTACTTGTTTTTTATGCACAGTCAACAATTTACCCCGGAACGATCGTTGAATTACGGATAAATCACGAACAATATTACCTCACGTTGGTCTAAATGTAATCATGAGGAAAACATCCGATTTTCACAGCGTAAATGCCAATTGTTCTTGTAAAGGAGAAATGGAACGCCTTCTTTCTCTTTGATGGAAAGGGGACAAGAAATGGAGAGGAATTTTTTAGCGTACGTTCTGCCAACCCCCTTAACGGTTGTCTTCAGGAGTCTTTTATATGACTCACTCACACCCTTTCAAAGGATGTCATTCCATCGTAGCATATCAAGATGAAACGGTGCATTCTCATCGCACCCCATCATGGACGTACTAATAAAATACTACATCTCCCACTCATGCATAATGGGCTTGATAGCACTCTAATAAGAATATAAGACATTCAACATTTATCAACTTTGCAAAACAATTCATACTGGCAAATAAGCCGTGCGACTAATGAGTATACCTGCACTTGGGAACTCAAATTATGCACCTGTTAGAGATGACATAATGGCTACAACCCTAAAAAAAAAAATAAACAATCGATGTCTCACAGTGCCCTAGACATATTTTGTTACATCAATCCAAGTATACCTATCCCTTAAAGGTTATACTTGACTATTCTCAAAACACCGTGTATTTACAATTATATTCGCAACCACAGAAGACGATATAATTGGTCGACCAATAAATACATATGATAGATGTAAAACAACAATAGTCTTCCTTCGCACTCATATCTCTCTCCATTTCAGAACAACTGCTTTCATAGACACGTCCCATAAAGCCATATCTATTCATGACCGCCGGTAACATACTAAAATAGCAACATTGATCTTTTACTTCAAGAACATAGTCAGAAGTAACATAGGGCACAAAATGAGGTAAATTATAAATTACCTCAATGGCTCACACGATGAGTAAATAGAGATAATTTTACTCACCTTCCCTTGTCGGTCGAACAATGCACATGTAATATGAATTATGTGCTATAGTGGATTTCTCTTTCTATAAGAGCGTATGTTATTTATTAAATATATCCACTATACGAATCTTAGCCTAAAGATAGTCACGTTCTCCTCACGTACTCATGTTTAGCTCGAGTGCTATATCAACTCGCTTTCTATAGCGCCCAATTAAGTACTCACATCCGACATTTTTCAGGCATACATGATTGTGGGACTATCATGTTCGGTCTTATTATAAACAAATCATAGACCTCATCTTGACTCCAATCAAGGTGACATCTTATTTTATGTACTAAACTTGCTCTTCAACATCCATTTGTACATAACGTCTCATCTCAACGTGCTAACTATAGCACTTTTGAGGTGATTGCTCATGTGAGTGAGCCAATTAATGCCTGCTGACAAACTTTTCAATAATATATGCGTGTATGTGCTAGTCTCATAATGTATTTGTACTTATTGATAAAATATTAAGTCACTAATAAACAAACAAGTACAATACATATGTACACAAATACATAAACCAATGATCCTCTACGATAACACATATCACATTCTACGCAATCCTAATGACATCCTGTAGGTCAAGAATATGTCTCTAGGAACAACCTTTGTAAATGGATCAGCAACCATTCTATTGGTTGTAATGTATTGTAGGATCACTTCTTTCTGCGCTATTATATTTCGTATGAAGTTGTTCTTTATGTCAATGTGCTTCGTCCTTCCATGATACTTGGGATCCTTCACATAGGCAATGGCTACTTGACTATCGCAATAAACTATCACCGGTCTTGGAATCTCAGTGACAGTGGCTAAATTTTCCAAAAAACGTTTTAGCCATACTGCTTCTTGCACTGCGGCAGAACATGCAATAAATTCTGCCTCCATCGTAGATAAGGCCGTGCATGTCTGTTTTTTGCTATTCCAAGAAATTGCATCTCCATTGAGCAAGAACGCATATCCAGAAGTCGATTTACGCTCATCTAGGTCTCTACCCCAATCAGCATCAAAATAATCTAATAGGCGTAAATCATTCCCTTGGTAACAAAGTCGATAGTCCATGGTGCCCTTCAAGTATCTTAGGACCCTCTTTACTGTTTTCCAATGTGCTTAACCGGGATTTGATTGATATCGGCTCACCAATCTCACAGCATAACATATGTCGGGTCGAGTACACATCATGGTATACATCAAACTTCCGACCGCACTAGCGTAAGGAACAGTTTCCATCACTTTAATTTCTTCTGGAGTCTTAAGACATAACTCAGTACTTAGCCTTCACCTTGCATGACAAGGGTATCAATGGGATTACAGTGTTGCATATTAAAACGCTCAAGAATCTTCATAATATAAGACTCTTGTGATAAAGTAAGGAGTTTCCCTGATCGATCTCTTTCGATCTTAACTCCTAATATATAAGCAGCTTCTCCCATGTCATTCATTTCAAAATTAGAGGACAACCATTCTTTTATGGTGATAACCAAAACATTGTCATTTCCAGCCAATAGAATATCGTCCACATAAAGTACATAGTGATTTTCTTCAATCATCGTGAAACCAAAAGTTGTTATGGCTCGATGAAAACGAAGATACCACTGTCTAGATGATTGCTTAAGGCCATATATTGAGCGATAAAGTTTGCAAACTTTATGCTCTTGACCTTTAGCTATGAAACCTATTGGTTGTTTCATATAGGTTTTCTCATCCAGTTCTCCATTGAGAAATGCCGTCTTTACATCCATTTGATGTAATTCAAGGTCTAAATGTGCAACGATGGCTAAGATAAGGCATATTGAGGCAAACCTTACAACTGGTGAAAAGGTTTCCTCATAGTCTATACCCTCTTATTGAATATAACCACAAGGCAAGCCTTATACTTTTCAATGGATCCATCCGCCCTTCGCTTAATTTAAAGACCCATTTGTTTCTAATGGCCTTATGATTGGGTGGTAGATCAACCAAGTCCCCGATATGATTTACCCTTATTGACTTCATTTCATCTTCCAAAGCTTTTCTCCATTCTTCCTTATCAGAGGATGAGAGAGCCTCTTGAACAGTCTTAGGCTCGGTATCGTCTTTCTGAGCAATCATAAATGCTTCCCCTTCAATCTCAAAACGACGACGGGGAATACTTTTACAATTACTTTTACGCAATTGAATTTCTTTTAAATTCAATTCGTCAGGCGAGGCAACACTCCCACTAGGTCTTGTGTGTTGAGATAAACCTTCATTTCCCTCTACAACATTAGTGGGTGTGTTCTTAGGATCTTCCATCTCATATAATTGGAAGTCCTTATCAATCTCACATCTACTAGGAAAATCGTTCTCTGAGAATGTGACATCTCGTGACTCTATATCAGTCATACTTCCATCAGCTTGTTTACCTATAAACACATACCCTTTGGAGTGTTTAGAATATCTTATAAAGAGACATTTCTTCCTTGTATGACCTAATTTGCCATATTTATAGGAAGAATCATGAACGTAAGCTGCACATCCCCATGGACGTAGACTACTTAAGTCTGGTTTTCCACCAGTCCATAATTCATAAGGGGTGGAAGTGACCGATTTTGAGGACACTCGGTTAAGTATATAGACAGCAGTCAATAACGCATCTCCCCAATAGGAGATAGGTTAATTTGCTTGCACCATCATAGACCTAACCATTTTTAATAGGGTTCTATTCATTCTCTCAGCTACCCCATTTTGTTGTGGAGTACCAGGAATAGTCAATTGTCATACAATTCCCTTTTCATCACAAAGAGCCTTGAATTGCTCTGATAGAAACTCACGTCCACAATCGGTTCTCAATGCCTTTATTATTTTGTTCAACTGATTCTCTACCATCGATATATATCGTCTAAAGCAGTCTAATGCTTTTGACTTATGGGAGATCATAAAGACATAACCGAAACGTGTGAAGTCATCTATGAAAGTAATGAAATATGAGGCTCCATGCCTCGCCCTCACATTCAAAAGACCACAAATGTCAGAATGTATAAATTGCAATGGAAATTCGGCTCTAGTCCTTTTACCGAGTGATTTTCTAGTTGCTTTTCCCGCTAGACAATGTTTACATAATGGTAGATTAACATTAGTGAGTGACCCTAAAATGCCTTCTCTAGCTAATCTTTGCATTCTTTGCAACCCAATATGACCTAATCTAGCATGCCAAGTACTTGCATCAATCTCAACATTACTAGAAGATACAATTAAAGAAAAACAACTATCGACATTAATATTGTATTGATCATAGTCAATGTCTAACACCATAAAACCCATTCGATACATGACCTGAACCATAATAAACTGTTCCAAACAAAATGTCAACACAATCACCATGAAAATTCAATACATAACCTAGGCTAAGAAGAACAACTATGGAAACCAAGTTTCGTCAAATATCTTGAGTGTAGAGGACATCATGTAGGAATAGGCTTTGACTACCACGTAAAATTAATTTACATGTGTCAATACCTTTCACTTCAATTCTTGAGTTATTCCCAACATATATCCATCTTCTTCCAGGCTGTATCCGACAATACTCTACAAATGCTTCTCGGTTTCTAGCTACGTGGTTTGTTGCTCCTGAGTCTACAGTCCACATTGGATGAGATTCAACAAGCATTACAGTGCTAAAAACAAAAGCATTACTTAAAGTAATGGAGTAATAGGGTACCTCTTTCGGCTTAGTGCATTTACAAGCAAAGTGACCCATCTTGCCACAATTGTAGCACTTCATCTTAGCCTTGTCCTTCTTCCCATCACGCTTCTTGCGTTGGAAGGTTTTAGCCCTCTTAGGTACTTGATCAATCTTTTTCCCTTTGTTGTTGAATTAATGATTCCTTTTGCGCTTGAAGCCCGAAACTTTGCGCGAACTCAATTCAACAACATAAGCATGAGTAGAGGATTTCGCAGCCTCTAGACGCTCATCCTCCAATTCCAAATGACGCGCTATATCATCAAAAATGATAATATTCTCATTATGCGTCATGTTGATCTTTATATGCTCCCAATTATCAGGAAGAGACCTTATAATAGTTTGAACTTGCTGTTCATCAATAAGGGAGTGATCTAACGACTTCAGCTCACGAATCATGTTTGACATCTCCCGAAGATGCTGCCTCATCGTTACATTTGGGCGCTTTCGGTATGTGTCAAACTTGATGGTAAGTCTTCTCAACTTAGTGGCAGATGTACCCCTAAACTTATCTTTCCAAGCAACCCACATAGCATGAGCTTTATCATAACTTTCAAACTCACATATGAGATCATCTTGCATACAGCTCAGCAACGTGATGCGAGCAATGCTATTCTTCTTTTTCCAAGCTTGATAAGCTTCTAGATCTCTCATGTATTGAGCTGAAGTTTCATGCTCAGGTTCATCCATGGTGTGGTTGAGGGTTTCTAAAACCTCTTACTTCTCAAGGATGTACTGAACCTTTCGGTGCCAAATATCATAATTGTCACCATTCAGTTTCTCACCCTTATTGAGGTCAGCCATAATGGTCTTGGATGCTAATGCTATAATCAATTGCTATAACACATTGACATAATAAATACAGAATCAATACTAGCACACTTTTTAGAGTAACACACATATTTAATTTGCAGCAAAGACAAACTAAATTAATGATAATTCAACAAAAGACACAGAAACGAAAGTTCACTATGTTCCCAATCAGCTCCTATGTACGATTGTTCTATTATCATTAATTAGTTTAATTTGCGCAAATTTTAAGTTCTAGGTGAGAACTCCTTCGAATTCTACCAACCTACGAACTCGCACTATAAAAAATAATTACATGACCTCATGTAACTTCTACATTTTTTCATTAACACAAAAGTATAGCATGATTTAAACCAACGTACAAAAAACAATCATGCTGCAACTACAATCAAAACCACAATTCAACATGTAACGGAAAAAAAAGCATTTCCTACCATTGTTCGAATTTTCTTGGAATTAGAAAATTGCAAGTATATTAAACTATATACATACTATCATCGAACCAAGCTCTACACAGCATATATGATATCATTTTCATATAGGCTAGCTACTGTATTTCCTAAAACATAACAAAATACAAGCTAAAAATGAATAAACTATGTATTAAACCCTCAAAAATATGCGTACTTAGGGTTTCCTACACATTTTCATACATTTATAAAACTCAAAAATATAAAATAAATATACCACAGTGTAGAGCATATTCATACGAACCAAATGCGACCGACCACGCTCCAATCGGAGCTTCCACACACCCACATGTGCCGCCGAAATGTGCGACGTGTGTGGCGCACGCGCCAGCAAGCCAAATGGCTCTTGGCCGGTCCGACCGGTCCAACCGGTAACCGGTCCAACCGATTTGACAGCCGGACTAGTTGATTGGTCCGACCCGTTGACCGGTCAACGGTCGAGTCGGGTCCGGGTCGATTCACTGGTCAGCCTCGAGTTGAGTCTCGGGTCCGGTCGCTAGTCAGCGACCGGCCGGCCAACTGCCACCGGCGGTGACGTCATTGATGACGTCATCCGAGGGTTTTTATGACGTCATCCGTGACGTTAGCAAGCGTCGGCTCACCGATGCACGCATGACGCTCATGCGCTGGCATTCCTAGCATATTGAGCGCGTGGCACCCACGCACCGCGGCTTCTGGCCGCGCATCTAGGCGCGTCTGCCGTGCTCCGGTGACACTCGACCAACCGTTAGACTCGTCTCAACGAGTACTTTCAGCCTGTATATTTACAAATTCATTTTGGCCGAACAAATATTCCGAAAAATGGCCAAAACCGTACGAATGAACGTGACCTCGAACCCAATCTTCACTTCGGTTCATTTTCGACGATTCAAATTGCATTTTCGAGGAAGAAACATCCAAACAGTGTAGATTTCATACTCTTGATCTCGATACCAAATGGTAAACGAGAAAATTCAATAAAAAAACAAGGTAGAAATCACGACCGGGCTCTGATACCAATGTTGGAAAAAAGTCGACAAAAGACGACTTACCTGTTTCCGATACGCTGTCAACAATTTACCCCGGAACGATCATTAAATTGTGGATGAATCACGAACAATATTACCTCACGTTGGTATGAATGTAATCACGAGGAAAACATCCGATTTCTACAGCGTAAACGCCAATTGTTCTTGTAAAGGAGAAATGGAACGCCTTTTTTCTCTTTGAAGGAAAAAGAACAAGAAATGGAAAGGAATTTTTTAGCCTACGTTCTGCTAACCCCCTCAACAGTTGTCTTCAGCAGTCTTTTATATGACTCACTCACACCCTTTCAAAGGGTGTCATTCCATCGTAGCATATCAAGACGTAACGGTGCGTTCTCATCACACCCCATCATGGACGTACTAATAAAATACTACAAGAGTGATCCCTACTGAAACCTAGGGAATACGTCTAACAAAAGCGTTGAAGTAAACTGCCAACTCCTTGTTGTCTAGAGATTTTGTATTAGATGTAGGCCAAGAAGATACAAATCAATACGAATGTGATGACACAGATGACATTGTTTGAGCCACACTGGACGATGCTCTTGTTCAGTCTCATGACATTGTTCTTCACCCCTGCTCGAGCTTTGATCAGAGTCAACTGCCGTAAGACATCAAATGACTTGAGCAAGGAAACGAAGGGCCTTTTTTAATATCTCTAAACCAGTAACTATCAATCATCTATGACACTGCATTCTGACATGATAATTTATAAGAATGGCTACACGCTAAAGCTAACAATGAAGCTTCATTAAGAACACCAATCATTGAGAACATATAATAATGGCATAATAGCTTGGCAACTGCTAGAACCTCAAGCAAAAACTTGAATCAGGATTCATGCTGCTATTCTCACAAACCCTTGTCTTACTTCTTTAGTTGTTCATTCTTTAATGGGGCTGCATTGTCAAGCCAAAGGTGAGGGTGATTTTAGGCATTAGCATGTATTATATGGCACATATAGTTTACTCACTTCAATTGTCTAGTTAACAAGTTTCTTGAAGCAGAAGCAGTGCACAGATATATGTCATCAACAGAGAGAGGGAAAGAGAGCAGAGACAAATGACAAACTTATGGCCTTTAGCATCAGAAAACTAACGTCAATGAAGACAATGACCATCACCAACTGTTGACACCTAATTTGTGTTTTCAAGTATATAAAAAGAAAAAAAATTAATTAAAAAATTAAATTAAAAAATTAAAAAATTAACTAATTAATTAATTTTAAAAAAAAAAACATGGAATGGGCCGGGTTGGGCCGAATCCAACCTTGGCCCAGCCCACCTTTTTCTTTCCTTCCCCGCGCGGCCCGACCCCAGCCTTATCCCTCCTCTTTCCATCCTCCACGCGCAACCTGCAAAAGGCAGCAAAAAAAACAAGCAAAAAGTGAGGAGGTAGCAATAGCAGAGGACAAGACAGAGAGAAAACAGAGAGTTGGAGGCGAGACCAAGAGGAAGGAGAGACGGGAGGATCGACCATTTGGACTGCTATCCTCATCAAGTTCCTCACCGCCCTTGGCGCCGAGGCCCGCTGGTGCTCTTGTAGCATCTTCTCCACCCAAGACCGCTACCATCGCCCGACCACCGCCATCACCACCGTTTCCTCTAGAGCCTAGGGCCACCGCTACCACCACCATTACTGGCGTTCCCCGCCACTACACACTCCCGTCACTGCTGTTTCAAGTGAGAATCTCTCTGTTGTTGTCTCTTTTTCTGAGAAGCTAGCAGCCACCAAACGAGTTGTCATCGCCGCTCTCCCCACCCGGAACCCTAGCCATCGTCCGCCGCGTCGCCGCTGTCGAATCACTGCCCTGCGATGTTCCATCCAATCCCCCGGTGCCGCGGATCACCAAACTCGAGGGTTCCAGAATCTGGGTCTACAAAGAAGAAGCCAGGTCGAAGTTGGGTCCGGGTAAGGCTTTTCTTAGGAATCGGGTCGTGGTTTAGGAGCCGGGTCGAGCACGGGTCGCGGATTTGGGTAGGGTTTTTTTTAGGAATAGGGTCGCAGTTTAGGAACCGGGTCAGGTGCGGGTCACGAACCAAGTAGGGTTTTGAACAACTGGACCGAGTTTGGACTGGTTTACCACGTGGGCTTGTGGGCTTCATTTAAAAAAAAAAAAAAAAAAGATTAGACCAAATTGGGCTGCACATTAGGCCTAGCCGAGGCTAGGTTTCCGCCGGTCGGGTTGCGCAACCCTAGTCCGATCTAGGCTCGGGTCGTCTTTTCAATGAACCGGGTCGACCCAACCTAAGGATCCGACCCAGGTCGTTTTTAATACATTATAATTTTATAATATTAAAATAATATTTTAAAAAATAATAAATAATAAAAAATATTTTTAAAAAAATTGAAAATTAAAAAAAATGTAAGGTTTGGTTGGGAATTGCCATGTCTTGCCTTTTTAGTGTAATTAGGTCTTTATTTTCTCATATATTAGTTATATCGCATGTTTAATTTGTATATTTAATTATGTTTAACTGCACATGATCAATTTTACTGCAATTAGGATATTGGTAGCTATAATTATTATTTTAATGATTGCGCACCCACATGATCACCTTGCATGTTAGTGGATTGGTGTAAAATCAATCAAAACTGCCTGACAAAAATCTTTTCTTTTAAAATGAACAAGATAAGGTACCAAAATGGCACTAATTGGTTAATTAGTGTAATCAAGTCCCTAACCTTAGATTCTTTGATTGCGTAGGAAGTGATGTAAGGACCCAAGTCTCCACTGTATACATATTATCTGCTTTGGACACTAAGTCCTCACAGTTTTGTTCTTCTTGGGGCAGCCCATACTACCCTAAGAAAACGCGTATTGCATGGCCAGAGGCATAGACACACCGCCATCCCTCTCCCAAGCCAATATATTGTCCTCTCTAGGTACATACGCCCAAAGCTGCGCAGCATTCCTCAAGGTTTTGTTTCCTCCGCCCACAGGCTCAAAACGCGTATTGCAAGGGCAGAGGCACGGACGCACCACCATCCCTCTCCCAAGCCAATATATTGTCCTCTTTGGGTATATACGCCATCATCAGAGCTGCGCAACCTTCCTCAAGGTTTTGTTTCCTCCGCTCACAGGCTCAGAACGCGTATGTATAGTTAGAGGGACCCAAGCCTTATAAGCTAGCCCAAGACTCCCCCTAAGCGATGTGGGACGGGAGACATGCCCTTAGCCTCGCTTGCATACTGCTGAGGCGATCTTAGTCCGTCCCTCTGTATTGCCCCGAGTCTGGGTCGTCACAAGTGAGGTATACTCCCATGCCTCACTTGGTTTCTAACCGACCCCAATAGGTTAGTGGCGACTCCTTATTGCAAAATTCTTAGAAACACCCCAATGTCACCCGAGGTATGGGCTTGGGAGAGTCCGCGCCTAATCATGGGTCTTAGGTCCATCCTTTAGGCAATACCCCTAAACCTGTTCCCTCCCCCCGAGGATAGGTCGCGATAGCTTGGCGACTCCGCTGGGAACCGGTTTTAGACCTTAGAGAACTTAGGCCGGAATTTATCTTGTTCAAAAAAAATATTTTTGTTTGGCAGCGAGGATATTAGGTACGTCCCTAACGCAAGTGTTAAATGTCTTTGCAGTTAGGAGTTATAAGAGGAGGAATGATTGTTAACCCCTTGTCTTGCAAGTGTGGAGTTGGGAATGAATGTTTATGTTTTGAAATTATGAAGTGCTGCTTGCTTATAAACTGTCGGGCATGTATTCCCTACATTGCACTACACCATGACACACTACTTGCAGCCGGACCTAGGCTATATAGGATCGCCTAGGATGGTATTGAGGTGGATATCGCTCCAACTACAACCATGTAGTACGAGTCACCCATCTCAATTCCGAAATTTCCTTCCTGATATCAAAGGTCCCTACCCTGGTCTGCAACCATGCGACACGGGTCGGCTCTTTGACGAGGCCGGAGTCATGGGTAACACGACCTAGCCGCGATCTTGTTGGTTCGGTCCGGTGATCTTATGGCTCCATTTTACGCCGTATAGAGTAGAAATCGAACCACATCCCATGTGCATTTGTATGTAATTTTAAAAAAAAAAACAGAGAGAAAAGTCGCCCCCATTGTAAGTATCATTCTTCTTTTTATTCACTTTTTTTTAATGGAATTTTCATTTAGAAATTCGTGGAGACCAATCAAATGTCCTCAGTTGTGTAGGCTTATAATTGAAAAAATTGGCAATCACTATTGATAAGTGAACATTGAATGCAAATTCTAAACACTTTGATCTAGCCTCACTGAACATATGACTTTGTCTAAATTTTCAATCATGGGCTCAAAACCACTTTTTGTTTAGAAATTCTTTCAAATCAAGATTATATTTTGTGGCACAAAAAAAATTAAGATCATATTTTCGATCAAATTCTTTCTTTATCACATTCTGGGATTGAAATTCAAATAATGTTTTGTATATAGATTTCTCAAAACAAAAGTCACTTCATAAATCAATCTTTAAAAACAAAAAAATCAATGCCATTTTTGCATATGAAACTTTTAGAATAAGAGTGGATGTTCGATTGATGGCCGCGGATCGTTTTTTTTTTTTTTTTTTTTTTAATGATGTCTTCTCTTATGATAAAATCTTGGCGAAATACTAAAACCCCGTAATAAGGACTATGGGGGCATGTACCGTCGCCTTTGTAAGAAGCGACCTCATTGAGAGATCATTTTCTCACTCACATACTGACATTGTCATCTTTTTGCAGGTTATACGTGATGCTCCTTGACATTCTTGTGTTTGACCACATAGAGAAGTCAATTCTAGAGCTAGGACGAGTTGATTTTTACTTTTATCTATACAAGAGTTTCTTGTATTTTATCATTGTTCTTATTCTTGTTAAGAATCATATTTTCCATTTTGGGTTTTGATTGCGAATCCAATTGTTGCTTTTGTAAATCATGCGACTCACATTTTTTAATGATGGAATTCAGTTTCATGAAAATCATCCTTTTAAAAACAAATTCAGAAGTGTTTCAAGTGAACCTTTACCTCTACCTTCAAAATGTTTTGAAAATGAATTTCAAGAAAGCCTTGCTTAAGGACCTCTCTTCACGTGGTCGCTTTCTCAGGTAGGATGAGGAGTTTATTTGAGATCGGCATCTGTCCCTTCTAAAAGATAAAAGTGTAGGCTCATGGAACTCGAGGAGCAAGCAAGCGTCGAGGCTTCATCGGCGCCAATCTTCCAATAGAGGCGGAACAAAGTTGAATTCTGTTATGAGAAGTTTCTTTATTTGGAGATGCCTTAGGTGCCAAAATAGCCCATCGATTTCATTCACTTTGCATGATGTGACAAATAAAGGGAGTTGCCAAGCATCCAAAAAGGTGAATTCGAAGGAAGAGTAAACTGTATCGATTCCAATTATCCATTTTTGATGCAGTTTCTGACATGACTTTCTTTTCATTGTCAAGGAGACATCAAGTGTACCAAGTTTTGTAACATTTCAACAAACGCGATGGAGCATTATTAGGTCATGTTCATCTTAAATAAAGAAAGATTCAAATGAAACGGAGGGGCAATATTATCCTTTCCTCCATAAGAGATACCTTGGGATGTTGATTGCTTGACTTTGGGAAAAGATGTATTTCGTTCCTAAACTTGATTCTCTTTAGCCTAAAAAATGACATCCTTTTCTTTAGTACAGGATAGACTTGAACAGAACAAAGGTTTGTCAAATAAAAAATGAGAGAGCAACATTTGATTTAGAATAAATCTCTCCTTCCTCCACCAAGGAAGTGTGTTGGGACAACATTGTCAAATTCATCAAGAAATGATGTATCGTTCCTCAATTGAACCTAATTAAGTATGGAAATAACCAGTTTCATCTCCTCTTCTCACAGGGTGATAAATAGGGGAAAATGTTGCACCTTGACCGTAGAAGCAGCGCCTTTCGTCAAGAAATCATGCTAAGACCCGACTGTCCATTTTGGCGTAAAGGGATGTGTATAGTTCTTAAATGATTCCCAATCGAGCGAGGAAATAATATGTCCAATCTTTTCTTTGTAGGCAATAAATGGGCAAAGCATCTAAAGAACAATATCCTTAAATGTGGAAGCAAGAAGCCATCCCTCTCCTTTCAAAGCAAGATCTTGAAAAACACATCTAATGATCCATATTTAAATTTTTCAAGCTCCTTGTCAATTAAACGTCTCTTTGAAAAGAACATTTGAAAAGGCAGGAATTGAACTTTGTAAATTGTTATATACAATAAAGAAGTGCTTTTCATGGATAAAATCAGGGCCACATTGCCATCTTTCAATCAATCCTAGCCACTTCAGGCAAAGTTTATACCTGAAGAACAAAAACAAGTGAAGGGCAAATTGTGTCAATTCCAATTGCTCACTTTGATAGCGTCTCTGACATGATTCTTTTTACCTTTGATAGGAAAACATCAAACACTTAAAGGTAAATGCAAGTGAAGGATAATGTCGAGTTACCAAATATCCACGAGGGTAAATCCAAGAAATGTTAGCACCCAAAGGATAAAAGCGAGTGAAGAATAATAATGTATCGTTTCCAACATTTTAATCCCTAAAGATTTTTGCACTAACATTTTTGTTCACATTCTTTACAGGGTTATCGAGTCACCATGCCACAGGTAAGTACACTTCTTCTCAAAATTAAATGAAAACAAAAACGGAGAATTTCCATTACAAAAAAAAAAAAAAAAAAAAAAAAGAACCTTTGGCGCTTTCTTAGAGACAAGTACAAAAAATGAATAATTGAGAAAAAAAAAACTTTCTACAAACTTTTTGATCATTTTTATCTCAAAATTGTTTTCTCGTTTTGTGGGTTATTCATTTTGAATCAAATTTCCCTATGGAGATTGATCTACTCAGATGATCTCAGCAGAGTGAAAGGTGAAATGTTAACCATGCCAAACAAGAAGTGCTTAGGATGAAAAAAGGTAAGTCACTTCCAAACACGTCATTCAAACACTTTTGAGAGTTGAGTGAAAAGCGACATTCTCTTAGGACGAATGATTCATTCGCATTGAGTGCAAAGATCGAAATGATAAAGGCGTTTCCTTCAACAATCCCAAGCATTGCATTAATCTCTTGCTACCCCTTTAGGCCGAATAAAGATGATCCTTCAGGGTACCCTTGTCGAGAATGACTCTACATTGGGGCAGCATAGGAGGTTACGATCGTGTTGTAGAGCGAAAAATTGAGAAAAATTCTATTACTTTCACTTGCATCAATCTTCTAGTGATAGCTTCAAAGGAATTCTCATCAGAGCTTGACTTATCGCAAGGTGAAGAAGAGCATTTCCTTCTCTACCCAAACACTAATACCCGTTGCTTTAACTAATTTGAGCCTGATTGTTTATTTCTAAATCCCGAGCGGTGATCATCTCCCTTTACTGAGGCAATGCATAAGAATTGACCAAATACAATTGACAGTTACGAGAAAATATGAAAAGCATCTCGAAAGTCATAAGAGCTCCAAAAGTTCAAAAAACAAAAAGTTCAACAAATTAAGGGTCATGAAAAAGCAATGTGCCTAGTAAAAGTAAAGCCAATGCCCGTCAAGAAAAAGAGCCAAAATGCTACATCTTATGTGAAAGAAAAATTATCAAAGTCCAAGTGCTTGCGTAAAAAAAAAAAAAAAAAAAAAAGATCATCACAAGTGCAAAGGAAATTAGAAGCTCCCATGAAGAAATGATTAGTTAAGGGACTTTCGAGATGTGCTGTGTTTTAAAAGCCAAATGATTTCAAAAGTTCGAGTGACCTGGTCACGATGCCATGATAATCACTGACTCTTAAAAACCCTCTTGAAAATTTTAAGCCTTTCAAGCCTCTCTCGATCCAACATTACAACCCTCTTCTGATTGGGATGGATTGAATGAAAATGAGAATGCCACAAAGAAGCTACTACTTGAAGGAGTAGAAGTAATTCTATCTTGTCTTATCTTCCAAGTTCCCGACTTGTAAACCCGATGAAGATAGTGACAAATGTTCCTTTATTGGCCTCAAAGCAATAATCCCTTTGTGTAAGCCCATGACCAAACCTATATTGCGATCCTTTTAAAAGACCTTTTTGATCAATCAAATTGTGCTCATCGCGAATGTTTCTGAAAGCATTTGATATAGGTTATATGAGATACCCTCAGCAATCAGTTACTTCCCACATGAATGGATGGGATCAAGCAGCCATTTTATCGAGAGTAGGTGAGAAACCCTTTCTGACTAAGAAGCTCTAGTTTGGCATGCTTATGAGCCTTTTTCACGAGTCGTAATCGTTCTAATAAGAACTTGACTCCCAGAGAATTTGGTGATTAATAATACATCCCCAAGCAAGATGACAATTCTACGTCGCATGATGCTAATTTACATGTTTCTCAAGGCGATCAAACTTAGCTTGATTAGCTTGCTCAGTTAATACTACAATATTGCCAATACATCTCTTGATGACGTCCCTAATGACATTTGCTCAAGTTGAGTTTGACAGGATTCCCCAGTGAAGCCATGCAGTTTTCAAGGGATCGATGGATGTTTCCCTAAAGACCACAAAGGTTCATGGTTAGCCTTAAACCATATCATCTCCAAAGGTTCATGGTCAACCTTAAATCATGTCATCTACAAAAGTTCATGGGTTTTCCTCAAACCATGTATTTTCAGCCTGGTCGAAACCCATTGTTACACGGTGAGACTTCATCTTTCTTTCTTCCTATGACACGGTGTGCTTCTGTAGCCTAAAGTCTTTCTTTCTTTCCATGATACGGCATGCTTCTGTAGCCCAGAGTTTTTCTTTCTTCTTATGACACGGCATGCTTGTGTAGCCCGGAGTCCCTCTCTTTCTTATGACACGACGTACTTCTGTAGCCCGAAATCCCTTTCTTTCTTCTTATGACACGGCGTGCTTCTGTAGCCCGGAGTCCCTTTCTTTTTTCTTATGACACGGCGTGCTTCTGTAACCTAGAGTCCCTCTCCTTCTTCTTATGACACGGCGTGCTTCTGTAACCTAGAGTCCCTCTCCTTCTTCTTATGACATGGCGTGCTTTTGTAGCCCGGAGTCCCTCTCCTTCTTCTTATGACACAGCGTGCTTCTGTAGCCTGGAGTCCTTCTCCTTCTTCTTATGACACAGTGTGCTTCTATAGCCTGGAGTCTTTATTTCTTCCCATGACACGACGTGCTTCTATAGCCCGAGGTCTTTTCTTCTTCTTATGACACGGCGTGCTTTTGTAGCCCGGAGTCTCTCTTTCTTATTATGACACGGCGTGCTTTTGTAGCCCAAAGTCTCTCTTTCTTCTTATGACACGGCGTGCTTCTATAGCCCAGGGTCTTTTCTTCTTCTTATGATATAGCGTGCTTTTGTAGTCCGGAGTCTCTCTTTCTTCTTATGACACGGCATGCTTCTGTAGCCCGAGGTCTTCCTTCTTCTTATGACACGGTGTGCTTGTCACATCCCGATCCTCCAAGCACGTGCCCATCCCCCTGCGATCAATTAATAACGACATTCCAGGACGCATCACCGACCCATTCATTTTAATATGTACATGCGGAAGCAAATATATAATCCCTAGACAACAACAATATGGGATATAAAAGTAGGGCCAACTATTCACAAAACACCTTTTTATAAACACACTGGTTTATACACAGAAGTTTACAAAATATCGACTCAACCAAAAAGGGAATTGTCTTATGACTAGGTAGTCGGACATGATCACCGATTCTTCGGGCTTCACCTCCTAAACTCTGGGCTTTAGGTCCTCCACCGTTATCAACTAGAGACCTAAAAATGTTATCCCACAACGGGGGGAGACGACGTCTCAGCAAGTTCAACCCCCTAAGCCCCGACTAGGAAGAAATACGCCCCAAAGGCTGCGTAAGCACAAGCACAGATCAAAGGTCTTACCTTTGCCTCAGTTCCTTCCTACAAGTCAGTATAATTCAAACACTCACAAATCACAACAGCTAATCAAGCCAGATCGAGTCATCGATCAATCCACTCAGTCGATTACATGTCATCAAGATCAACCCACGGTCATTTCAATTACTCACTCCAACTATTGATTACGGCCCAACAGGCACAGCCTACTAAAGGTTTAGCGGTAAATTACGGCCCAACGAGCACAGCCTATTCCAAGTTAGGCGGTAGAATATGGCCCAATGGGCACAGCCATATTTTGGCTGTTAATTACGGCTCAACGAGCATAGCCATACTTCGGCGGTTGATTATGGCCCAACAGACACAACCTCTATGAGGTGGTTAATTACGACTCAATGAGCACAGCCATACTTCGGCAGTTGATTACGGCCCAAATGGCACAACCTCTATGAGGTGGTTGATTACGGCTCAATGGGCACAACCTTTATGAGGTGGTTATCTCGCCCTAAGTCAACTTCTCACACGATTGTTCACCTATAGCCAAAGACAAGGTATTTCACAACCAAACTCCTCAATTAGAATCGTGTGTTAGCCTATTTTCTTCATATAAAAAATACTCGATAAAAATAATCGTACGTGGGTACACGGTCAGCCTCTGCCAAATATATAATATCTTTACTTTATAAATTCTCATTATTTATATAATCGATGAAAACATGTTTGGTACTATAAATCGACGCCCGGTGATTTTCTAATTAATTACTGAAATTAAATAAATTTTGGGATAAATTCCCAAAATCACAATCACTCACAATCAGCACAAATTAGAACTCAATTAAATAAACAGATCACACCACTGCAATCAGCATAAAATTCCGGTCACCGACTATCCCGGTCTAATTTTCAAAAAATAAATAAATAAATAAATAATTAATTACGGAAAATAATTATTAAATGCAAATAAATAGGACTTAGGCCCGTAAAGCCTAATTAAAAGCCGAGATGGGTCCGGAAAATTTTCGAATCACTCTAGATAAATACTAGAGCTTGTCTAGGCCCTAATTGCATTAAACTAACCACCTAACATGCAATAACGATTAATTAAATTGTTAATATATTCTAACAATCCACATAATCCATACTTAGTCTAAACTAATAAACCCTTAAACATCATTAACTTACTAAGTAAGGATTAGTGAGTTAAACTCACTTGATTAATGATCCGTTTGGATCAAAACGATGGGGACGCGGCGAGACTCAACAAACTCCAAAACAGGATCGCCAAACGGGGTCGGGAAAGCCTTGAACGGGCCCGACAGCGGCTGTGAGACCCACTAACTTCGGTCACTGATCTTGGCCGAGAAGGAGCTAGACGGCGGCCGGTTGGCCGAGCAAGGACCGGCGACGGGCAGGCGAAGCTTCGGCGGAGCTTCACGACGGCGGACGGGTGGCCAGGTGGCTCTGGCGATGATGGAAGAGTTGTGACTAGCTCGAGGGGTGTCTTAGGCTCACGGTTGAGGTGGAACGACAGCCCGGGAGGCACTGGTCTAGCGCGCGAGCCGGCGGGCAGCGAACGGCATTACGGCGAAGCCCCGGTGACTGTGGTGGTTCGAACGGAGAAAGAGGGTGAGCTGCTCTGTTTTTCTGGAAATTTTGAAGCTCCTTAGCCTTCAATGGAGGTAGTCAACGGGCAGACGAGGGGGAGAGGGGACCGGCTGCTGTGGAGGGTCCCTCCATGGTCTCTTCTTATCTCTTTGTCTCCCCATCTTGGCCCACCAAGCCCAGCTATCCTCCATAGCTGTTTTTCCAGTCCACTTGCTCCTTCTAGAAGCCTTGAGGTGGTCCATAAGTTGTGCCCATGGGGGTACTACGAATTTTGAGTGAATTTCCCCCAAATTGGACTTCATTCCTTCTTGAATCAACTCATTTCAGCTTCCATAAATCCCACCAATGTATCATCGATCAAATTGGTATTTTTCCTCGTCAATAGATCCCACTTGCATCTCAATTTTACGATAAAAAACGGTCCTCTACATTTTCCGATCGAAAACGGCCATATGACGACTTTTTCTGCCAAAAACTCGGTTTGCAGAAAAATCTTTGGAGACTGAGTCGACGTTCCTAAAATGATTTATGACATGACAGAACTTTCAATTTCTGAAATCGGATTCAAATTCACAGTTAATTTCACTCTGGCGTGAGTTTAGCGTTACCTAGGCTACCGGGTAGCTTTCAGAAATGTTTAGTACAAATGACCCGTGGTCAATGTCTTCAAGCCACAATGAACACATTTGACACATTGGCGACTCTCGATGGTCGTGAAAATCTCAAGGTTTTGATTACGGACACATGGTACCAAAAAGACAGAAAAATCAGTCTAGTGCCGATCGACGAGAATTTTGCAATTTAGTGGAATCACCCACGTTTAACCACACATCTCATCGAACTGACCTATCTCTGATCCCCGATCGATTTTTAACTGTGCCGTAACGGCCTCGGCAAATGAGCACGGTCGAGTAGCCGATTCCTAGTCGAATTCTCAAGTCTATTGCGTTAAAATTCCTTAATTGCTTTCCCAGATAGTCTAGTTATCTTGAGAGTGATCAACTCTGAAAACAGCCCTATAGGCGCGTCGATGAAAGGTCAAATTAATTTAATTGAAAACAGAACTGAAAAATCCAAGATGTCACAGTGCTTTTGTAGCCTAGAGTCTCTCTTTCTTCTTATGACACAGCGTGCTTCTGTAGCCCTAAGTCTCTCTTCCTCTTATTGACATGACATGCTTCCATAGCTCGACCTGGTGCGAGCCTATGCAGTCAGGGTCTCTCTACCGTCGAAATAATTTAGGTGTCTTCTGTCTTTGAATGCAACATCTTCGAGGCTACATTCAAAAAGGGGCAGCTATTGACACCTAATTTGTGTTTTCAAGTATATAAAAAGAAAAAAAGTTAATTAAATAATTAATTAATTAATTAATTAAAAAAAATGGAACGGGCCGAGTCGGGCTGGATCTGGCCTTGGCCCAACCCACCTTTTTCTTTCCTTCCTGGCGTGGCCCGGCCCCAGCCTTATCCCTCCTCCTTCCATCCTCCACGTGCAACCTGCAAAAGGCAGCAAAAAAAAAAAAAAAGCAAAAAATGAGGAGGTAGCAACAGCAAAGGATAGGACAGAGAGAAAACAGAGAGTTGGAGGCGAGACCAGGAGGAGGGAGAGATGGGGGGATCAACCATTCGGACCGCCGCCCTCATCGAGATCCTCACCGCCTCGGCACCGAGGCCCGCTAGTGCTCCTGCAGCATCTTCTCCACCCAAGACCGCTACCGTCGCTCGACAACCGCCATCGCCGCCGTTTCCTCGGGAACTCAGGGCCACTGCTACCACCGCCTTCTCTGCTGTCCCCCGTCGCTGAACACTCCTGTCGCTGCTGTATTAGGTGAGAATCTCTCTGTCACCGTCTCTTTTTCCGAGAAGCTAGCAGCCACCAGACGAGTCGTCGCCGCCGCTCTCCCCACCAGGAACCCTAGCCGCCGTCCACCGCGTCGCCACCATCGAATCACTGCCCTGCGACGTTCCAGCCAATCCCCCGGCACCGCGAATCGCCGAGGGTTCCAAAATCTGGGTGCGCGAAGAAGAAGCCGAGATGGAGTTGGGTCCGGGTAGGGTTTTTCTTAGGAATCGAGTTGCGGTTTAGGAGCCGGGTCGAGCACAGGTCGTGGATCTAGGTAGGGTTTTTCTTTGGAATCGAATTGCGATTTAGGAGCCGGGTTGGGCGCAAGTCACGAACCGGATAAGGTTTTAAACAATCTTGGCCGAGTTTGGGCTAGTTTACCACGCGGACTTGTGGGCTTCATTTTAAAAAAAAGAAGATTAGACCAGACTAGGCCTACACATCAAGCCCCGCCTGGCTAGGTTTCCGCCAGCCTAGGTTGCGCGGCCCAGTCCGGTCCGGGCTCGGGCTGTCTTTTCAACGAATCGGGTCACACCCAACCCGGGGATCTGACCCGGGTCATTTTTAATACATTATAATTTTATAATATTAAAATAATATTTTTTTAAAATAAAAATTAATAAAAATATTTTTTAAAAAATTAAAAAAATCGAAAATTAAAAAAATGTAGGGTTTGGTTGGGAATTGCCATGTCTTGCCTTTCTAGTGTAATAAGGCTTTTATTTGCTCATATAATAGTTATATCGTATGTTTAATTTGTATATTTAATTATATTTAACTGCACATGCTCAATTTTACTGCAATTAGGATATTGGTTGCTATAATTATTATTTTAATGATTGCGCACCTGCATGATCACCTCGCATGTTAGTGGATAGGTGTAAAATCAACCCAAATTGCTTGACAAAAATCTTTTATTTTAAAATGAACAAGATAAGATACCGAAAGAGCACTAATTGCTTAATTAGTGTAATCAAGTCCCTAACCCTAGATTCTCTGGTAGCGTAGGAAGTGAAGTATACTCCCATTCCTCACTTGGTTTCTAACTGACCCCAATAGACTTGTGGCGACTCCTTATTGCAAAATACTTAAAAATATCCCAATGTCACGCGAGATATGGGCTTGGGAGAGTCCGCGCCTAATCATGGGCCTTAGGTCCGTCCTTTAAGCAATATCCCTAAACCTGTTCCCTCCCCCGGATGGTAGGTCGCGACACCAACCACCTCAGTGGATATGGAATTCACCGTCAATTGAAATTCCATCAGGGAAATTTCACTTATTGGAAAAGTGAGAAGACTGGTTTTTACTTTTTTAATTTATTGGATAGATAAGCGTTACACTAAACATCCTTTTGAGGTCGGTCTTCACGGTCACCCTATCCAAGACTTGAAATGCCCTCAAATGTCGGGGAGTATAACTTTTATACCATTCAGCTGCATATGCAGGTTACCAAATGCAGCTCAAAATGTTTTCCACATTCGCATGAAGAATAAACAATTAGGCAACAAGCATGTTAAACTAGATAACTTTTATACTATTCAGCTGCATATGCAGGTTACCAAATGCAGTTCAAAATGTTTTCCACATTCGCATGAAGAATAAACAATTAGGCAACAAGCAGCTTAAACTAGAAGTCCCACAGTTTTCCGAAAGGAAACTCAATCTCAAACCATCATGTTTTAGCAGAAGAATCATGCGGATGCTCCATTTGTTGTGAGAGATTAGTTTAATACCGATGGTGGTCGCTCGGTTATGCCAAATACACATATTGATGCACTCCCATTTGGCTTCAGTATATTTAAATTTTAAATAAAAAGAAAATGCATAGTAAACATGATTATACTTTCTTAAAAGGGTGGATCAAAGAGAATATGAAAGATTTGCCCTTCTTTTCATATCAATCTCTTAATAATACCGACATAACCTTGTCCGACCTGCTGTTACTGTGAAATGTGATTACAGGGCAATTACACAATCATGATTAGAAGCATCCTCCGCCTGTTTCATTTCTGCACTATAGAAGAACTTAAGCGTGCAGACGAGACGGCATTATTTAGCAATTTATCCTACTAAAATATGATTTCTCAGAAAAAGTAATAATAGCCCAACAGAAAGATTTCAAGCAAGAAACGTTAAACGATGGCCAACGGTTCAAAGTTGATGGTTTTATGTGATGGGCTTAAGGCCCGTCCGCCTATGTTGGGCCTAAAAGCCCGGCCCACAGGATTAGGGCCCATGGATGAAGGGGTACGATTCCTTTTTGGAAGAACGTATATAAAGGAGGAGAGAGAGAGAGAGAGAGGACGCATCTCTTGGAATAATAAACGCACGTACGTTCCTCTCCCTCTCTTTTCTTCCAAACGCTTAAGGCGACGCCGTTTCCCTTTTCAAGGCAAATTGACATCATTGGATCAGAATTTCTTCCTCGATCTTCGGCATCGGTGTTTAATCTGTGGCTAATAAGGTACGCTCGAATCCGTGGTGTGCTTTAGGATCGGTGATACGTGATTTTCCCGGGCTTCGTCTTCCGCATTGATTTAGGGGTTCGATTTAGTGTCGAATCCGTTTTTCGGGGATCAGTTATTCACAACATTGGTATCAGAGCCCTAGTTCACGTTTTCCCGACCTGTTTGATGTCTTTTGATTGATTTTTCGCAAAAGCAATTCGGCCGTACGGATCGAGGCGAGAAATCCCGACACCCGAGCGCTGTTCGGCCTTTTTTCCGAGTTTTCGTAAGTCGAAATCGAATTATAATGGCATAGGAAGAAAGGCGACGTCGAGACGAGTCCGGCGACATGTCGTGCGCTGCCAGGAGACACCGCACGCGCCCACACGCGCGGCCAGAAGGCGCTGCGCGTGGGCGCAACGCGCCCGGAAGCGCTGGCTCGCCCAGCGCGTGCGGCGCACGCGCCCGGTCGGCGAACCGGCATGTGCGCGCCGGCGAACCGGCATGTGCGCGCCGGCGACCGGCGAACCGGCACGCGCCGGTCGGCAAACCGACGCGTGCTGACGTCACCGTGACGTCACGATAACCGCCGCGATGACGTCATCGCCGACCACCGTTGGACGGCCGGTAACCGGCCGGCTACCCGACCCGACCCGCGGACCCCTGGCACGCGCGCGGCACGTGCCGGCTGACGTCTGCGTGATGTCAGCCCGCGCACGCGCGCGGCACGCGCGGTCGGTTCGTCCGACCCGGCCCGATCGGTCCGACCGGTCCTATCGGTCCGGCCGGCCCGATTGGCCCGACCGGTCTGACGAACCTGACCGACGACCCGTTGACCGTTGACTTTGACCGTTGACCTGAAAAAAAAAAAAAAAAAAGAAAGGAATTTGTTCCTTTTTCAATTATGTCGTGTGGGTTAGAGGTAATCCATTTTTTATTTTGCATTTGTTGCATGAATCATGGAAAATTATGTATTTTCCATTTTGTTTAATTGTGGATTATAAGTGATCCATTTGAGTTCGCATTCGTTGCGGGAACTATGATGCATTATGCACGGATACCGCAATCCCGAGAACGGACGAAAGAAGAGCTAGACCGAAAAGGCTGATGAAAGAGTTAGCGATTATCGGTGGCTTGATGGTGATTTAGTATCACACATGGTTAAGGTCAATCGGATGATACAGAAATCATCTCGGAATGGTTATCTTATGCCGGATTTTGAGAAGGTGCCGGCTTTGATGAACACTCTTCCACCTGAATGGCAAGCAGTGTTAGATCGGCTATGGGAGGTCAACGTGGTCCCGGATTACAGGGGGCTAGTGGAAGCTTTTGTAAGAGAGTACTATAGGATTGAGTTGGCCAAAACTTCAACCCTTAGATTGAGCGCCACATGGCGCAGAGTGAATGCGCCTTGGTGGCGACATGAAAGCTCTCCAAAAGTTTTCCCATGGTTGGCAAATGTGCCTTCAAATTTCTCAGATATTTTGTCTGATAGATTAGAATGGACATTCCCTATTTATTTCTTAGATTAATTATGAGATGTTTTGTGGGTGTAAATATCTCTTTCCATGTTGATATTTTTCCCGTATATATTGCTTAGTGTAATATATAATGTATTATGTGAAAGTATTATTATTCTATTGGATGTTAGATATTATTTGCTTTCTATTAATTGCTGATTGCTGTGGGTAGTTAGCTGTGGGTAGTTATAGAAGTTTTTGTAACTTCATAGAATTTGTTTTGCATAAGACAATTATATTAATGATAGTTTTAAGTTAGGATTTTGGAGGATGATTGGAAACATAGTGACCTTTTGATTCTGAAACCTTACTTGAAATTATTCATTAATATGATGGGTCTGTGCAAATAGGGATGCATAAATGATAGGCATTAATTATTCGTGCATGTATGTCCGATGTGTTCAGATCGATGTTTTCAGCAACTAAGAACGTAATTGCTGATATGAACGGCAACAATTGTGAAATATTGAATATGAAGATTCAATATGTGCTGGAAAAGCAAGAAGCACTAGAAGCTCTTGACCATGTTATGGAAGATCTTGAGGATGCTGTGCGCCACCTTGAGCTGGTAGAGGACCGCTTAACGGCATGTGAGCTGAAAATAGAAATTTACAATGCTGGTTCTAGCTCAGAAAGGGCTTTGAGCTCTAAGCGCAAGTGTATTGATTCGTTCAATATGTGGGAATGCAAAGGATCAAGTCCTTATTGCAAGAGATCAAGAGTTAACCAACACAAGAGAGGAAAACGTCCTCAAGTGAAGAAAATGTCAAGGGTGAGGTGTTACAATTGTGACAAGAAAGGTCACTATGCTCACGACTGTCGTGAGCCAAATAAGGTAAACACCTCTTGTACATTTGAGAACTTTACTTTTGTGTCAAGTTCTGTATTATTAGCTGAATCCAATCCTTTGTGGACTGTAGATTCAGGAGCAACAGACGATGTAGCGAAGGATAGAGGATCCTTCGTGGAATTCCGACGAATACCTACCGGAACTAAGTGGATCTATGTGGGAAACAACCCGAGCTGAAGTTAAAGGGATTGGCACCGCCAACCGAACATGTGTGGTGGGCGCACCTTGTTCCTACATGATGTTCTAAATGCTCGGAGATTCGTCGAAATTTAAGTGTCTGTTTTGATATTGGTTAAGCTTGGTTTTAGTGTGAACTTCCGTAATAACGGTGTAGATTTGTATTTGGATACAAACTACTATGATTATGGTCACTTTCTGGATGGTTTTATTGTACTAAATGTTGACTGTGGTGATGTCAATATATGTTATTCCCTTGTTTCACGTCTTCTACTTCATATGATAATGATGTGAATGTGTGGCATACTAGACTTGGTCATATTGGCCAATAATGTATGAATAGACTAGCCAAAGATGGCTTGTTGGGCAACATTGAAAAAGTCGATTTGCCCATATGTGAGCATTGCCTAGTAGGGAAAATGACAAGGAAACCATTTGGAAAAAAAATAAAAGAGCTGAATTTCCTCTGCATTTAATTCATTCTGACGTCTGTGGTTAAATGACTGTGAGAAGAAGGCATTGGGCTGTTTATTTCATCACTTTTATAGATGATTATACTCGATTCGGATATGTCTTTTTGATTTCTCATAAATCTGAAGCATTATGTTGTTTCAAAAGGTTTATGAACTTGGAAGAAAATCAATTAGACAAGAAAATAAAAGTATTGAGATCCGATCGAGGTCAAGAATATTTATCTGATGAGTTCAGAAAATAATGTGATGAAAAGGAATATAAATACAGTTGTCTATTCCATATACTCCTCAACAAAATGGTGTTGCGAGAGGGAAGAAACAGAACCCTACCTGGAAATGGTTAGGTCCTTGATGGCACATGCTAACTTACCTATCATTTTTTGGAGTGATGTGTTGTTAACTGCTGCCTATATACTTAACCGGGTGCCTTCCAAATCAGTTGCTTCCACTCCATATGAGTTATGGACAGGTAGAAAACCGGACTTAAGTTTTCTTAAGCCATGGGGTTGTGCTGCCTATACACATGAGTCATCTCACAAGTTTGGGAAATTGGGTCCCAAAGGAAATAAGAGTATTTTCATGAGATACTCCGAACACTCGAAAGGGTATATGTTCATAGGTGAGCAGGAAAGTGGGAGTATAACTGAATTTGAATCACGGGATGTCACATTCTTAGTGGATGAATTTCCTAAGAAGGGCGAAATAGGGGAAGATTACCCCTATTTGAAACCTTGGATCAAGATAATGATATTAATAGAGTTCATCCAAGTGGGAGTAATATGAGAAGTGATGAATTGAATTCAACTTATTCTCAATTACAACCACATGATGAGATGATATCGTCATTATCTAATCCAAGTGGGAGCATAATGGGAAATGATGTGCTAAGTGTACAATCTCCCATACGGTGAACGAGTCGCCAAAGTATTCCCCTTCGACGTTTTGACATTGAAGAGGAAACTTTTTATGATTGCTCCACAAGATAAGGATGAGCCAAGAAATATTAATGAGGCTCTGAATTGCCCTAGTAAGGAAAAATGGATTTATGCAATGGAAGAGGAAATAAAGTCAATGAAGTCAAACTAAGTATGAGAACTGGTTGATCTTCCGAAAGGACGCAGAGCTATTAGGAACAAGTGGGTTCTCAAAATAAAGCGAAAGGCTGATGGCTCGATAGAAGGGCATAAGGCTCGCCTTGTGGCGAAGGGGTATAATCAACGGGAAGGAATTGATTATGAAGAAACATTTTCTCCTGTAGTGAGATTTACCTTGATTCGCATTATTTTGGCAATAGTGGTTAATATAGATCTTGAGTTACATCAAATGGATGTAAAGACTGCTTTCCTCAATGGAGAATTAGAAGAAAGAACATATATGGAACAACATGCTGGTTTCATAGTGAAAGGCCAAGAAGAAAAGGTATGTCGACTTTTGAGGTCGATATATGGCCTTAAGCGATCGTCAAGACAATGGTATATACGATTTCATAATGCCATAATGGCATATGATTTTACAATGATAGATGAGGATCATTGTATATATATCAAAAGATCCAAGGATCAATTTGTGATCATATCATTATATGTTGATGATATACTAATTGCCGGAAGCAATATGGAGCTTGTCAATACTGTCAAAAGTTGGTTGTCTTCCAACTTTGAGATGAATGATATGGGATTATAAACCCATAGACACTCCTATTGCAAAAGGTGAAGGATTGAGCCATAGACTGTGTCCAAGGACTCCACAAGATAAGGAACAAATGAAACATATTCCTTATGCTAGTGCTGTTGGAAGCTTGATGTACGCTATGATGTGTACAAGACCTGGCATATGTTTTGCAGTTGGAATGATGAGTAGATACCAATCCAATCCAGGTTAAGCACGTTGGAAAGCCGTTAAAAGAATACTGAGGTATCTAAAGGGGACTGCTGATTATACGTTGAGTTATTATGGAAAGGATCTGCAACTCAAAGGCTATTTTGATGCTGATTGGAGAGGAGATTTAGATGAAATAAAATCTACCTCTGGGTTTGTTTTCTTACCGAATAATGGCATCATATGTTGGAGCAGTAAGAAACAAAAGTGTATAGCCTTGTCCAAGATGGAAACTGAGTTCGTGGCATTATCAGCAGCAATAAAAGAAGATGTTTGGCTTAAGAGATTATTGGATCATTTAGGTGTTATTTGAAGTACTGCAGATTCATTATTGGTTAACTGTGATAGCCAAGCAGCAAAAGAGTACACCAAAGATCCAAAATATCATGGCAAGACCAAACACATAGATACCAAGTATACTTTTGTCAAGAATATGATTGCACGAAAAGATGTGAACTTAGAGTACATACTACGCATAGAATGGTAGCAGATCCTATGACAAAACCAATACCTAGAGATGTGTTTTGTGGCCATATGAAATCTCTAGGATTGCGTAGAGGCTAATGTACTGAATATTGTAATTTCCCTAAGTGTTCACATTTGATGAATTTGTATTTTTCATCATTAATGCCTATGAATCTTTGTTTGATCTTTATGCATCTTAATGCTCAGTGCATTACTTTAGGTTGAGAAAGTATGTCGGACAGATATAAGATTAGCCCACTCACACGGGTAATCGCCTCTATTTACTGTGTGATAAATAGAGATGAGACTGTTTTAAGCTTATTATCTAGGTGATAATCGAGAGCTAAAGCTTAAAATACGTATGTCGCCTTGACTGGGTGTTAAGATGAGGACATAATACTTACTATGTCCGAAAGTAAAATACCCCACATATTTTACTTTATCTGTCTATGATGCCGGATGTGAGTTCGATGAATTTTGTGAATGAGTAGATACGTGAACTCAAGTTAGACATTGGGTATGTCTGAACTATCATCTGTACGGTATTGAAAGGTGTAGACATACACTCCATGGGAAACGAGTTAAATACCGTAATACGTATTTCATACTACGTATGCATGAGACGACCAATAAGAGTGGCAAAAGTTTGATCTCAACTTTTGTGTCGTGTGAGACTCTTGAGGAAAAGTGTTCCTCAATTTTTTTGTCCCCTCATGACTCTTACTTATTCTCAAGATTTCTATTTAGTGTTTGCTATCTTAGGATGTTGCCAATGGTCATGAGTGATTCGATCTAATGGGACATTTCTAGAAAAGCAAGCTGAACTGAAATTGAGAGTTTGAAGGAAAGAGGAAGATCAAATTTGGAGAATCACATTGTAGTTTTGTATTCACCGGTTAACCAATTATGACTGTCTTTGGGATAATCATAATTGTGAATACAATATATATATATCATTGTTTAAAAGAGATCAAGAGAGATATAAATGTGATCGATCGATCTAGGGTACTGCATACTAAATCTACTCAGGATGTGATGCCCATTATGAGCTGCTATATATTCCTAACAGATGTATAGCAACGAGCTCTCAAAGTATGCTGGTCGCACGGATTATTCACCAGTATGAATGTTGAAGAGAGGTAAAGAGAATCCTGTTTGGCCCACCATGTGCGAGTGGGAGATGATGGTTTTATGTGATGGGCTTAAGGCCCGTCCGCCTATGTTGGGCCTAAAAGCCCGGCCCACAGGATTAGGGCCCATGGATGAAGGGGTACGATTCCTTTTTGGAGGAACGTATATAAAGGAGGAGAGAGAGAGAGAGGACGCATCTCTTGGAATAATAAACGCACGTACGTTCCTCTCCCTCTCTTTTCTTCCAAACGCTTAAGGCGACGCCGTTTCCTTTTTCAAGGCAAATTGACATCATCGGATCAGAATTTCTTCCTCGATCTTCGGCATTGGTGTTTAATCTGTGGCTAACAAGGTACGCTCGAATCCGTGGTGTGCTTTAGGATCGGTGATACGTGATTTTCCCGGGCTTCGTCTTCCGCATTGATTTAGGGGTTCGATTTAGTGTTGAATCGTTTTTCGGGGATCAGTTATTCCCAACAAAAGTAAACTGGATGCCAGCTGATGGAGCATATCATTCTGGAACTGCGCCTCTTTGTCTATTTCCTGGGCTACCTGCACAAAAGTAATGGTAGCTCCTGAAATAACTCCATACTAGAGAAAAAGTGATTGTTATTGATCTCTCCCAAGGAAATAATCAGAACAGACAGACAAGAAAAAGCACAGAAAAGTCTCATCTAAGGGAAAGCCAGAGCCAGGTAACATGGGGAACGTGGACAAGAAGTGTTAACAAAGACTCACGAATTTGAAAAACAATTTCTACTTCCCGGTAACCTCTGGTGCTCGATCTAAGCAATATTTTCCGTATTTTATACGGGAAAAGATATATATATCTCTACTATATTTCACAATGTTTCGTATATTAAAAATGCTTAATACTATGAAAAATCCCAAACCGATACACTTATGACAAATTTACCTCAAAATACAAATTAGTACACTGGTAACAAATTTACTCCAAACTAATTTTATGACAACCAAAAACTTTAAACTGGTACATTTGTGACAAATTTACCCTCCGTTAATTTTGACTAAATTGGATTAATGTCGCGAAAAACCACAAAACGATCTTACCAAATTGGTACCCTCTCACTCATTCAACTCAACAATTTGATAGTAAAATTTAATAGAAACTAACGCAAGGCAAATTTGTCATAGGTATACTAGTTTTAGGTTTTTTGTGTTATTAACCTTTTTAAAAATAAGTAAGACTAAATGCATAATAGCCACAATACTTAACATGCATAATCATATATAATTTTTAGTATATATTTAATTTTGTGATAAATTTTCAATAGGAACGTTATCCATCATCAAAAAATGTTAATAGAACATGTTTTGCAAATAAATGAATATCATATGATGATAAAAAGTGAATAATAGCAAATCAGTGAATATAGTCTTAGATCGTGTGACGCACGAATATCTTGTTAGTATATGATGAATTTGGAATACTTGGAGTTTATGGTATCAATGAATAAGCAATGAGGCTCGAGAGATCAACAATACTGGCGGGGAAAAAAAAGTCCTTCGCCGAAAGAGGGTAAAAGGCCATATTTTTCTCCTTTGATCGAAAGAAATTTTTCCTCCTCCCAAACTCTTATCAGTACTTTTGTAATTTTTTAGGTATAGCTACCTCTTACACACTCGGAAACAAGAGTCTCGTTAGGAAAAGAGCAACTATAAAGTACACCATTAGCGGCAAAAAACCTTTCCACAATCAGCCTTATTTATTCTTGATTTGAAGTTTGTAACTACTCATTTTCACTAACCATCGAATCGAGGGTAAATAGGGCTGCTTATAGCAAATTCTCTTCACACAGTCGTCGACGTGTTGAATTTTTCATTAAAAAAGAAAAAAGAAAACGCTCTCTCTCTTTCTCTGAAAGTCTCCTGTCGATGCCGATCCGTCCATGCCACTGCACCTTCCTCAGCCACCGCCGCCATCGCTAGCCCACCATACTGTCAATGTCTTCATCGCTTCTACTTCACTATTGATCCTCTTATCCCAAACATCGATAACCTCAGATTGACCTCAATGTGAAGTTGAGTCACCGAAGGAGTACCATATTTGGTCAACCTCAGATTGACCTCAATGTTAGATGGTTGAACTTTGTTTTATGGTGTCTAGACCAGGTGGGTTGACCACCCTATTGTCCCTGACATCGATGACCTCGGATTTATCTCAATTTGAAGACCGAGCCACCAGAGGAGAATTGGAGCTTGCAGAGAACAGTGACTCCGCGGTTACGATGCGGCAGCAACATGGTGGAGACGGCGAGGGGGAAAGAGATGGAGTGGAGAGGGTGTGGACCCGGTATGCTACCATCTTTTCGATTACATTTTCTTATATGTTTGAAGAACCTGAGTTTAATTAGATATGGCCTACATGTACACAACACCAACCGGAGATTGGTCAAAGAGAATTCTCTCTACATTAGAGATTGCGGAAAGAGGGGCGGTAGATTTAAATTCCGTATAAATAAGCAAGTTGAATAGATCGTATTTTGTCCTTCGCAATTTTTATCTACCTCCTTTCTTTCTTTCCCTTCAAAGTTTAAGCACTACCCCACTACCAGACATTTCCTCCAATGACGTTAAGTTGCAAACGACCAACAAGCCTTTGGAAGTTCGCAAAACAAGTCGTGATGTGAGTACTCTGGACTATTGAGCGTATTCCCCTTCGCCGTTGATTGTGGGTTTGATAAGTCCAATTACGTAAACGAAAGGGAAGGGAGACTGAAATTTATTGAGTGGAGACCAGATTATCCTCCACGCGAAAACCAACAAGAAACCTCCAGTTTCTTCTTCCCTAATTTCACCCTTCACATTTCAATTCCCACGTTAAAGTCCAAATGCAAATTCTGCAACTTTGAGAAAACATAAATTTGAAGTTTTCTGACACCAATGTGACATCCTGATTTTCAACCCTACTTTCGACTAAATAAAATGAGCTTGTCATTGATGTGCCTACGGCCTTTTTCTCTGAGTTGGCTACTCACGAGATAACTAGCCTATCAGATGAAGCCGTTAAGGAATCTAAACGCGACAGACTTGAGAATTCGATCAGAAATCGATTGCTTGACCATACTAATCTACAAGGTCAATACGACACCGTTAAAATTGACTAGAGACCGAAGATAGGTTGATTCAACAGAGGCATGTAATTAAAGCGTGGGTGATTCCACCTAATTGCAAAATTCACGTCGAACGGCACTAAACCGATTTTTCTATCGTTTCTGTACCCTGTGCTCGTATTTGAAACCTCGAGATTTTCACGACAATCGAGAGTCGCCTATGAGTCGAAGATGCACAATGTCACGCCCCGAACCCCGAGCGCGTGACAACCCCCTACCTCACGGTCAATAGAAAGCGACATCCCAGGACTCGTCGACGACCATTCATTTTAATCTTTCATTATGCGCAAGCAGAAGACGAGCCATCCCCAATCCAACAGACAATCAAACAATCAAACAGGGATAGAGGGATGAACAGCAAGAACAAAAGTGACTACTCGCTTATACAACTTTAATGGATTAACTTACAGAGGATTGTTTCCAAAATTACAAGCCCACTAGAGGGGTTGATCCATCCTCTAAGCCAGACCAAAAAGGAAACTAGGCTAGGCTAATCCAACTACACAAAAGGAACCCTTGGGTTCAGCACCCCTATTACTCGGACCCATCGGACTTAGGCTCCGTTGGGTCGATCACTGGTGGAGCAGGGGCAAGATTCTCCACTGCACCGGTGGGTGCGCCATTCTAAGGGCCTGAAAATAGTTATACAATAACCAGTGAAATAAAATCTCAGCGAGTTCTCCCCCTAAGCTCTGGTTAGAACACCAACTCAACTCGGGGTATCTCTTCAAAACCACCCCTCAAGCGAACAACAACCAACAACCCACAAAAGATAACAGCTAGGGTCAACCAACAATCAAATAGTTAGTTCGCATACAACCTTACCCGGTATGCCATACCCTACATGTTATATCTCAGCACAATGCACACAATGCATATGGCCATTAGATGACGCAATTCATCAATCACACAAGTCGCGTCACAAGCGATCTCACCTAACCATTGCCACACCCTACACGTTATTGATTCATGCGTGCGTGCCATAAACAATGTGATCATCTCATGCATAATCGGAACCGATGATGCAATGCTTCTCATATGCACTTGCATCCACACGTGGTTCGATTATTACTATCACCCCCTAGACTCCTGCTAGGGCGGCGGGTATTTCAACTATCGCCCCCCGGACTCCTGCTGGGGCGGCAGGTATTTCAACTATCGCCCCCCGAACTCCTGTCGGAGCGGCAGGTATTTCAATTATCACCCCCCGGACTCCTGCCGAGGCGATGGGTATTACCACAACCGAACCTCTGTCGGTGTCTCCGATAAATGGGACTATCACCCCCCGAACTCTTGTCGGAGCGGCGAGTGTTTCACTATCACCCCCCGGACTCCTGCCGGGGCGGCGAGTATTGCACTATCACCCCCCAAACTCCTGTCGGGGCGGCGGGTTCAATTTAGTGATCACGCAAGCACACCATCACAACTCACTTATTATCTTTGCATTAGTCAATGCACACATGCTTGCATATACAACCTCAAACCCTTTTCTCATAAAAGCGGTCCATTTTCTGTGTCCCTCGGACAAACGATTTTTCCCTTTTTTTTGTGAAAATCATACACTTCATGCGGATGTCCATGCAATGACACATCTCATTCACATAATAGGATCAAAGCACATGAAATTAGACAACATTTCACTCTCGGGTGAACAGTGGGCGTGAACAGTACCACGTGAACAGTGAAATTCCAGAATTCAATATTTAATCAATTAAATTCAGAAATTAAACAAAACATTAATTAAAGCAAACAATCAATTAATTAAAGCAAAACAAGCTTAATTAAACACAAACCACAATTAATTAGCAAAAAGCAAGATTAGCCCGAATTAATCTTAACCATCTTTCTAACCACTTATCTTTGGGCTAATCCAACTTAATTAAACCCCTTAAACTATAATTAAACCTAACTAAACCAACCCTAAGCAAGTTTAGGCACTAAACGAAGGTTTAGGAGCTAAACTCACCCGTTAAGCGAGCCAGAGACACGGACGTGGCGGCGACAACGAAGGCGACGCATGGGGACCTCACCCATGGTGATCCAAGGCAGTCCTAGGGCTGAAACAACAGCCACAACCTCTTCTTCCCTTTGAAACACTGAAAAACTGGGCTGCCGAAGGAGAAACAGAGTTGAACGGGCTGGCCGAAGCTCTGGCGAGTGGATGGCCGGCAATTGGCGGCACCTAGGGGTCAAGGGGGACTTGCTGGTGGTTGGGATGGGTGGAGGAAGGGTCAAAATGAGAGGAAAATGGCTGAAATCACGAAACAATGCAGGCGGGCAGGTGGACCGGCGACCGATTACTTATGGCCGGCCGGCAGGTCAATCGGCGGCTCCGTTCGGCAAGCATCTGCCACCGTCCATACGGACTGGATGTCCTAAGCACAATGGTGGGCGGCACAAAGGCTGATTCTCACGATAAGGTAACAAACAACTTAGGTTTTCAGAAAAAGGTCAACTGGAGCAGAAACAAGAAGAAGAATAAACAAGGGGAGAGAGAGAGGTCGACGGTTTGGGGCTAAAGATGGGGAGAGAGAGTGATGTGAGGGCTGGTTGTCAAGCCTCATTAAGGCCCTCACATGCTTGCTTCAAGTCCCCAAGCAAGTGACATCACTTTCTCTCTCTTCCTTTGCCCTTATCCACACAAAAGCTAGGGGCAAAATGGTCATTTCACCTTGCACAATTCCCACTCTGTCCTTAGACTGAAAATGATGGGTGGGCCTACGAAATGGGCTTGGGAATGAATAGGAACGGGCTCGGGAATTGGTTGGTCTTGAAATGGCTAAAGATTGGACAATGGGCTTGGAAGGGTAAATAGGTTGGTTGGGTCCAACGAGCTCACTTGCTTGTCTCGGGCCTTCCATGGTGGCTGTCCCACCTTGGGCATGAGGCCCACACTGGCCTTGCCCGGCCCCCGTCCTCATAGGCTCGCTTCCTCGGTCCGTAAATCCCTTTTCCCAAAGACTCGGCTTAACTGGCACTGACGGCTGTCGAAGTTGCATCTTCCAAAAGTCTGTCCCGAACGTTCCCGAAAATTCAAAATCCATTCTTGGATTCTCATGCCATGTCAATTTCGCCCTAATGCCATTTTGGTACAACTCAGACTGACAGGCGGCTTCGAGGATTCACGCATAATCGACTCATGCCAAACCACGTTCAAGACATCTCGACACATGGACGCCCTTGACTACATGAAATTGCAGAGAATAGATTCTTATTTCAAAGTACACGATTTCCGAGAATCGACATAGGGTCGTTCGCAGATTTGATAATATTAAACGAAATCACTAGTCGTCCCATTATGTTCTGTCTGCGAATCGACCTCTAGCCGTCCCTGACAATCAGCCTGCCTATCTATAGGATCATCCTCACGCAAATCTCATGGTCAAGCTGTTTTCCCAGGTCAAGTTCTTTAGTCGCACATGTTCTGTGTCCTCATTAGCCTTTCCTCTCAAGGTCAGTATCTCAGGAGTGATCAATTCCGAGTGAGATCAACCAACAATGCATTGACGAAATTCACGTTCATTTATCCCTCAAAGGGCTCGACTTTCAAGACATCACACACAATGTGGATAAAAAATAATCGACCATGGGTCAAATGTGCTAAAAATTCCTAAAAGTTACCCGGTGGGTTAGGTCACGCTAAAATTGTGTCCGGTTGAAATTAACCACGAAATTGAACCCGATTTCAGAAATTGAAAGTTCTATCATGTCACAATTTATTTTAGGAACGTCAACTCATCCTCTAAAGAATTTTCGGCGAATCCGAATTTTTGGCGAAAAATCAAAGTTTGGCGAAATTGGACCAGGTAATTCGGAGGCCCATTTTTTAGTGCATTTTTGGCATCCAAGTTGGATTATTTGGTGAGAAAAATGGTGGAATTGAGAGTGGGTTTCCTCCTTGGCATTATGGCTTTGAAGAAGAATGAAGTTGAAATGGAAGGGAAATGCCTCAAAATTCGTAGCCAGGGTGGGATGCAACATTTGAAGCATCCTTCGAAGCTTATAGAGGAAGATTTGGAGGGATAAGGGTTGCTGGTCAAGGCTGAGGGCTGGTGGGGTCTTGAACTTGAGTATTTAGGATATTTGTGAAGACTTTGAGGGGTTGTTGTCCCCCTTCAACCAGCAGACCTTCTTCTTCTTCTTCCTTGCCTCACCTTTCTCCATTGTTGTTGTTTGAGAGCTCAAGACTAGCAGAGAAGACCAGCCAAGCCAATAGCAACCGTCGATGCCGCCGTTCGCCTGTCCGAGCACTGCTCGAGCCAACCGAAGCCGCTTGACCGTGCCCGTGCGCCCGTCCCGCTCGGGACGGCGGAGCACGCCGTCGTCCTTGCGTCTCCGCCGTCCCGAGCCTCCATCTACCCACATCACAGCTCTGTCGACCAAGCCGCCTGTCCACCATCTCCAGCTCCCTCCGCCGGACCAACCAGCCCAAGCTCAGCCCATTCCAGCCACCGTAGCCCTTGTACCAGCCCAAAAACATAAGCAAATCTCAGCTTTGGGCTGAGAGCCTTATGGGCTATTTTCGGGCCCTTTCCTAGCCTCCCTTGGCCTCGCTTTAGGCCCGAGTCTTGCTCGCCTTTGCGTCGTCGTCGCCGTGAACTCATCGGCTCGCAAATCCGGTGAGTTAACTCCCTAATCCTTGATTAGGTTGTTAATTGCAACATGCTGATTTTCCAATTATGTTTTCAATTGAATAAGTCGCGCATTTCATCTTTGCGCCTATAGCTCTCTTCTCTGAGTCGGCCACTCATGAGATAACTAGTCTATCAAGTGAAGTCATTAAGGAATCTAAACGCAATAGACTTGAAAATTCGACTAGGAAACGACTGCTCGACCGTACTAATCTACAATGGTCATGGCACAGACCAATTAGAGACTAGAGATAGGTCGACTCGACAAAGGCATGTAATTCAGTGTGGGTGATTCCACCTAATTGCACAATTCTTGTCGATCGACACTAGACCGATTCCTTTGTTGTTTTAGTACCCTGTGTCTGTATTTGAAATCTCGAAATTTCTGACAACCGAGAGTCGTCAATGTGTCGAAGATACACTTTGTGGCTTGAAAACAATCAACCACAGGTCAATTGCACGAAAAGTTCCTAAAAGCTACCCGGTAGATTAGGACGCGCTAAAATCGCGCCAGATTGAAATTAACCATGAAATTGAACCCAATTACAAAAAGTTGGAAGTTCTGTCAAGTCACAATTCATTTTAGGAACATCAACTCATCTTCAGAAAATTTTTCTACAAACCGAGTTTTTCAGCGAAAAATCAAAGTATGGTTAATTTGGTTCGGGAAAATTGGTAGGCCCGCTTTTGGTCGCACTTTTGGGATCCAAAATGGTTCTATGGTCAAGGAAAAATGTGGATTTAAGTGTGGTTACATTGGTGGATTTTATAGACTTCAATTTGTGCTCAATTGGATTTATTTGGAAGAGGATTGAATGGATTGGATGTACAAATATCTAAAATTCGTATGCCATGGGGGGAGGGACATTTTGCACCTATTGGCAAGGTTGTGGAGGAAGTTTGAGGAGAGAGAATGGTTGAGGTCATGTGATGTCATGGTGAGGGCAAGAGTAAGGAGGTTTTGACAAGTGTAGCAAGCATGGAGGCCACCAAGGGGAGCCCCCTCTTCAGCAGCTTCTTCTTCCTTGTTTTGTGGCTTTCTCCATGGTTGAGGAGCCTTGAGGCCTTGAGAAAACCAGAGGAAAACCGCAGCTCATCCCCCTTGGCCGTTGCACGCCCGCACAGCCATCGTCGGACCATTTTCCTCCCTTGTTTTCCCTCGTTCCAGTTTCTGCTCCAGCCAACCTTTTGCCAAAGATCTGAGTAAAAAGTTGACTTCCCGAATCAATCAGTGAACGAGCCACCCATCACCGTGAAGAGGACATCCAGACCGTTCCAACAAGCCCAACCTCGCCCCAACGGAGCTACCGGCCGTCCTGTACGGCCTCCGCAAGCTGCCAGTCGCCGGTCCGTCGATCCCCTGCCCGCCTACACTGTTTTGTATTTTTCTTCATTTTTCTCCCATTTCAGCCCTTCCTTTGCCCGTCCCATCCACCTACAAGACCCCTAAGACCCCCGGGAGCTGCCGGTTGCCGACCATCCGCTCACCAGAGCCCCGATCAGCCCGTTTCCTCGCTATTTAGCCGTCGGTTTTCCTTTCTGGTTCAGCCAAGAACAGAAGCAGCAACCAGCAAGGTTTTGGAGACTTCGTGGCCCGTTTTCAAGCGCTTCCCGGCCTTGGTTGGTGTCGCTGCCTTGAGGTTTATCGCCCGCCTTGGCGTCACCTTCGCCATGGACTCACCGGAACGCTAAACCAGTGAGTTTACTCACTAATCCTCGCTTAGGACGTTAATTATGCTTAATGGGTGTTTAGATTAGTCTATGTTTATGTGGCTAGATTAGCTTAGTTAAATGTTAATTAGATTATGTGCATGATTAGATTAATGGTTGGATTAATTAGTATAATTATGTAATTAGATTAATGTTAATCATGCTTAGACTTTAATTAATTATTTTAATTAATTATTTATTTAAATACTATTAAATATTATTTAAATTATATTCTTTATTATTTAAATTAAAATAATTTTCGAAATTTATTTAATTATTAATTAATTAATATTTTTCGGAAATTATATCGGGAGAGCCGCTTGATAGAATTTCGAGCTGATCGCAGTGATGTGTTTAGTTTTTGTAATTGAATGTTGTTTTGTGAAACTGAGTGATGATTTGTGTAATTACGTGGTAGTTGTGAATTAGTTGGATTATGCAACTAAATGCTGGATTGTACAATTGATTGGAAAATTGCCGTGTGAGAATGTGAACTAAATCAAGAGAACCACTAGAGTATGGTTATGCCGAGTGGGGCCGTGATTCCACTAAGTCTAAAATTGCCGAGTGGGGCCGTGATTCCACTAAGTCTGAAATTGCCGAGTGGGGCCGTGATTACCACTAAGTCTAAATTTGCCGAGGGGGCCGTGATTACCACTAAGTATAAATTTGCCGAGTGGGGCCATGATTCCACTAAGTATAAATTATGCCAGTGGGGCCGTGATGACCACTTAACCCAAATTATGCCTATAGGGCCGTGATCAAGAGTCAAGGATGAATAGTCCGAATGACCGTGTAATGGTCTCGATGACATGTAATCGACTGGGTCAATTGATCACTGAGTCGATCCGAATTGATTGGATGATGTGGTTTGTCAGTAATTATGAATTAAACTGACTTACGGGAAGGAACTAAGGCCAAGGTAAGCCCTCTGACTCGTGATTGTGCTTAGGCAGCCCTTTGGGCATATTTTCTTCCTAATCGAGTCTTAGAGAGTAGAATTTGCTGAGACGTTGTCTCACCCCATTGTGGGATAACAATTTCAGGTTCCTAGATAGCGGTCGTGGAGGACCGGAAGCCTGGGGTTTAGAGGGTGGAGGCTGAAGAATCGACAAACGGGTCTGACTAGTGGGTGTTAGGACAGTTCCCTTTTTGTTAAGCCGACATTTTTGTAAATAACTTGATCTTGTATATGAACCCGTTTGTTTATAAGAGGGTTTGTTTTGGTTTGAAAATTTTGAGGCTCTACTTTTCTATCCCATTTGATTGTTGTCTGGGGATTATTATATGTTTCCGCATGCACTTTAAAAAGAATGGGTCGGTGACGCGTCCTGGGACGTCACTATTAATCGACCAAGGAGGGATGGGCGCGCACTCGGAGGATCGGGGCGTGATATTAATTCCACTTAGGAGGTTAGTTTAGTGTTAATTATCTTAGTTAGATTAGTACTAAGTGAGATTAGCCTTAAGATGGATTAGTGCTAATCTAGAATGTTTAGATTAGCCTTAATATGGATTAGTGTTGATCTAATTAGTGAGATTAGCACTAATGAGGTTGGATTAGTCCAATTTAGTGGACTTTCTTCAATTCTAATTTCTGGACCCTAGCCATTTGCCATTTTTGTGGATCAAAATGTGTTAAGATTTTGAAGTCGATTCCTTCTTGAGAAATGTTTTAGACATCTTCAGCTATAAGATATATCTTACTCAAGATTTTTAGGGATTTAAAAGAATGAGATATCAGTTTCGTCATTTGAAAACAGAACCTCTGTTTTTGTTAGAACTGGTGATCTTTTTGGATTCCATGGATTTTTATTAACTCTTAGGGTTCAAATTTTGAAATGCTTTCTTCACGAAAGTTGTTTTTCACATCTTTTAGTTCAATATAGTCAAATTTCAGATCAAATGAACAAGTTTTGGAGCTCGAACCAAACTAATTTCGGAAAACAGACTTTTTGGAAACAGACTCAGTTTTTTGTACTGGATTGAGCGATTTACTGGGCTTAATCTAGAAGGATCTGGGTTAAGGTGTCTCATGAAAAATGTTCGTTTATGTGTCCCTTACAACATATTCAAATTTGGGAATTTTCCAAACTCGTTTGATTAGATTTCTGGATTTAAACTCAAAGATGCGTGAATGGACCATTTCTGCCGATTAGGACCGGTAGTAGTTTTGGTGATTGCTCTTGATGCTATGCTTGCTAAACCATGCCTATTTGGTGATGTGGGTGTTTTGTGATATGCTTAGAAGTTATGCGTGATGATGCGCGAATGGTTGTGCCATGGTCGTGGTTTATTGTTATTGCTTTATGTGGCGACTATTGAAAGAGAATGAGATGTGTTGCGAAAATCGAATGGTTTTGAGAAGGTAAAGGACTAAGTGTGCATGATAATGAAACTTCGTATGAGCCACCTCTAGAACCTTGTATCATTGCTTATCGTAGTCAAGAACTAAGTACTACACGACAGCGTGACTTCGTGGGAGCCACCTCTAGTACTTTGTACTATTGCTTATTGTGGTCAAGAACTAAGTGCTACACGACAGCGTAATTTCGTGGGAGCCACCTCTAGTACCTTGTACTATGGCTGATTGTGGTTAGGGACTAAGTGCCACACAATATTGGAACTTCGTGGGGAGGGGCACCTCTAGAACCTTGAGTATGATATTGAGTATTGAGTTGGAATGTGGAGTCGGAATATTGAGTTGGGATGTTGAGTTTGAATATTGAGTTGGAAGGTAGAGTTGGATATTGAGAGTGAATATCGGGTGTGGATTGAACCACCGATATGAGTTATCTGCGCCTGATTATGGGACGAAATTGGGTGGCACAGAATGGGACGTGTCATAACAATTTGGCCCTATAATTGGGACTTCTGTGAATATTCGATGAGTGTTTTGAAGTGTTCCAATTGCTTATTATGCATGCTGCGTTTATGAGTGCATATGAGATGTACTAATGTTCAGGGACTCGCCCAAGCGAGGTAAGTTCTGGATGGCACATGTTTAGGATGCCTTTGAGTGAATTCTCGCCTTAGTCGGGGCTTAGGGTTTAACTCGCTGAGATTTTTATCTCACCCCGTCGTGGATTACCATTTTTCAAGGCCGTAGCGTGGAGGATCCAGTGCTAGAGTCGAAGGGATCCGAAGTAGAGGTTTTCCGGTAGTTCTTTTAGGGCAGACCATAAGGTACAGGCTTGTAGTACTAACTCGATTTGTATATACAGCATGATTTGAAAAATTGGTTGTCCTACTTTTCTATCACATGAATTTGATTGTTGTCTGGGTTTATGAGTTCGCTTCCACATGTGCATAAAACGAAAGGGTCAGCGACGCGTCCTGGGACATCGCAATTTAGTCGACCACCGAGGGATGTGTGCGCGCTCGAGATTCGAGGCATGACAACCACTAGCGAGGCACGTAGGGCTTGGCCCAATACAAGTAGGAGTATTTCTAGGGCCTGTTTGTTTATTTTTGTTTCTATTCCCTATAACAAAAATGTATGTTCTTTTGTTCCAGGGAACAAAAGAAGAACAGAAACGCATTTGGTAAAACTTTTGTTCCCGAGAATAAAAAATATTTTTTTTTTGGTTCCCAGGAACAGATTTGAAACAAAAACAAGAAGTAGAAAAAAGTTGTTTCTTGTTCCTGGGAACAATTCCGAGAAACAATTTTTCTCTCCTTTTTTTCTTCTTTTTCTTTTTTTTCTTCTTTTCTTCTTCTTCTTCTTCTTCTTCTTCTTCTTCTTCTTCCTTTTGCCAGTCACAAGCCTTGGCCATGGCCGACACTGGCGACCGACCAGACGAGGGCCGACGACCTCGCCGGAGCGTCACCGGCGCCCGAAGACAACGAGCCTCGCCGATCAACACAAGGCTCGACCTCGCCAGGCCAGGGCAAGGCCGACCTCGCCCAGGCGGCGCGAGGCTCACCTGGCCACCGAGGCCACCGACGAGGCTCGGCCTCGCCCAAATCTGGTGAGGCTGAGCCTCACGATGGCCCGGCGAGGCTCTGGCGAGCTCGCCAAAGCTCACCAAAGCTCGCCGAGCAGCCACCGCCATGGCTGGCAACCGGCCACAAAGAGAAAGAAGGAAAAAAAATAAAAAATATTTAAAAATTAAAATAAACAATAAAATTATATAAGTTTACCAAACGCATTTCTATTCCTGGAATAGAAATTTTTTGTAGTTACCAAGCGCGTTCCTATATTCAAAAATTATTCCCGGGAATAGAAACAAAAAAAAAAAACTATTTCTGTTCAAAAATTGTTCTCCGGAACATAAACGTTACCAAACGCACCCCTAGTGACCAGAACAAGTGGTGAGCTTTTATAGGTGTGAGAATTATCTCCCAAGTCAAACTGACATGGGCATTGGGATGTTTCGAGTTTTTCTAGAGGAATAGAAAACCTTCGTAACGAGGAGGAGGGAACATCGCCAAGATTATAGACTTGGTTGTTGACTTGATGGTCCTAATTTTCTTCTTTAACTACGTCTCGGTTGTACTCATGCTCATGCAAGAAGCAAAGAAAAGCCTACCCCAAATAACCTAAACGACCTGTCATGGCCTCATCTCAGAAACAACCCTCCATGTTGTTCCTCGCTCGTGTCCTCCTCATGCTCGCGCAAGAAATGCCTCGTCTTGCCATGTCAAAGCTCTTCTCTGGTGGCCCTTGCCGGTGCTGGTAAACAAACGGTAAACGAGGAACTGGAGGCACTCCTAACTTGGAAGTCTGCGCTAGACAGCCAGAGCCACTACGCTTTGTCTTCATGGAACGGAAGCAACCCTTGTTTGTGGCATGGAATCGATTGTGATCCTCTCGGCAGCATAGTGAGCTTAAACCTTTCAAATTCTGCCATGCGCGGTATGCTTCATCATCTCAATTTCTCCTGGTTACCTAACTTGGTCGCTCTAAAGCTTGCCAACAACTCGCTCTTCAGAAACATCCCTCCAAGCACGGCTAATCTTGCCAAGCTTGCTCATCTGGACTTGTCTCGAAATAACCTCTCAGGAACATTCCAACTCAACTTGGGTCATTGCGATCTTTACAAGTTCTTGAGTTTTCACGTAATAAGCTTTCTGGTCCTATCCCTCAAGAAACTGGAAACCTTACGTCTCTCTTGACACTCATTCTCTCCGATAATAACTTCAGTGGCTCTATAGCTGATTCAATAGGAAAGTTGGGAAATTTGGCTGCCTTACTCCTCGATGAGAACAATACCTCTGGCTCTATTCCTTCCAGCATACGAAACTTAAGCAAGCTCATTCAGTTAAGTCTACGTGTGAATAATCTGGCGGGCTTTCTTCGCACTGGGATAAATAATCTCACATTCCTCGCACTCCTACGGTTATCTAATAACGACTTTGTTGGCCAATTGCCACAACAAATATGCAGTGGCCAAACTCTTGTAAATTTTAGTGCTTTTAACAATCACTTCACTGGGACTATCCTAAGAACCCTGAAAAATTGTTCAAGTTTGTATAGACTTAGGTTCCAAAACAACTTGCTCAAGGAAAACCTAACCGATACGCTAGGTGTGTACCCTAACTTGGATTACTTTGAGTTGAGCAACAATGAATTTTACGATGTGCTCCCACCAACATTGGTTGAATGTAGAAATTTATAGAGCTTGATAATCTCCAACAATAAAATCTCTGAAAACATACCGCCTCAACTCGGAAATATGAATCAATTGCACAAATCTGTCCTCTCTTCGAATGTTATTGTTGGGGAAATTCCTAAAGACCTAGGAAAGTTGAAGTTGCTACTAGAGCTTTCATTAGACTGCAACCATTTTGAAGGCCACATCCCTCAAGAACTTGGAGCGTTGCCCAATCTGCAGAAACTCAAAATTGCAAGAAACAACTTGAGTGGATCAATTCGTACAGAAATTGAGGAGTGCTCCAACCTTCAGTTCTTGAGTTTAAGCGGGAATAATCTTGGAAACAGCATTCCTATGGAATTTTGCGATCTATGGTCTCTTCAAATTCTTGATCTAAGTCAAAATTTGCTTACGAGAGTAATACCCGAACAACGTCAACAACTGTATAGATTGGAAATACTCAATCTCTCATACAATCATCTTTCAGGTTTAATTGAGTCAACCTTTGGTGATATGGTTGTTGGAGAAAACTCCGTTATTGTTTTGAAGTTGATAAAACGTCTCCATCAATCTAGTCTGAAGACTTCCAGACTCAAGTGTTAAAGTCTGAAGAATTCTAGACTCTGTCGTCAAAGTTTGAAGACCGCAAGACTCAAGACTCAAAATTTACCCTCACTGACAGTTTCCAGACCGACGAAGAGAAGACTTATCCAGATGCGAGTTTATCTTCAAGGATTCGGTTCGTACGGTTTGTAGAAGATCTTACGGCTGGAGATAGCACCTCGTGATCCATTATTCTTATTGGAATCAATTCGGATAATCAGATCTATTAAAAGGCGAAGTATACTTGGAAGGTTCTACTTATGGAAACCTAAATCCTGATTGTATGGGCGAGCAGGATTGGTAGGCTATCATCACATTCCTTAAATGACTCGAGATCTCCTTAATTGATTCTGTCCAACAGGTAGATTGGAAGAACTCCTTTGGAAAGTGCCAACAGTCATGAAGGCATGAAGGAGTATATAAGGAAGATGCTCAAGTTATTCAAGTGTGTGCGTAAAAGAAGAATTCCAAAGTCTGAAACTCTTAGTTCTTTGCTATTTCAATCGTAGAGCTTTATTTGTACTCAAAAGAGATATCAAACACTTGTGAGACTTTGAAGAAGTGTAGTAAAGTCTCTATAATGTAAAGCCAATGACATAAGACTGTAACATCTCTTTTGATCCTTAGTGAAATCCAGCCAATGGGCTGCCAGCGCGGGAGAGTGAACGTAGGCTTGATCTAAGCCGAACCACTATAAACATTGTGTTTCTATTCTCTTTCTCTTAAACTCCTTATTTCAATTTACAGCTTTATATAACTGTTTACTATTGTTTAAATTGCTAGCAAATTATTTTGAAGTTTCGAAAAAATTTCTTTATCACCTATTCACCCCCCTCTAGGTGATTTTACTAACCCCTTTCAATTGGTATCAAAGCTTGTGTGCTCGTTTTATTGAAGTGTCTTTACTTCTGAGCTAAAGATCTACGGCTAGTATTTTGGCTCCAGGTTTGGTTGAAGGCCAAAGCAACATCAGACCTCCTTACTTTGATGGAAAGGAATACAATGTTTGGAAAAACAAGATGAAGGCATTCCTAAGATTGAAAGATCCTTTGGAATGGGATGTGGTAGAAAAGGGAATCATTCCTAAAGTTGCATCAGTCTCAAAAAGAGGAAAAGAAGTTGTAGATGCTGGCGGAAATGACACAAGATGAAATAACCAAGAGACAAGCTCTTGATGCTAAAGCAATCTACTCCTTATACTGTGCTTTATCTCCTACTGAATATAACATAATTTCAACTTGTGAAACAGCCAAAGAAGTCTGGGATAGGTTGCATGTTACCTATGAAGGAACTGATCGAGTTAAAGAAACAAAAATCAATATCTTACTCGGACAGTATGAAGCCTTCAAGATGAAACCAGGAGAATCTATTAATGACATGTTTAGTCGTTTCACAGAGATTGTAAACGGTCTATCATATCAAGGACAGCCAATCTCAGGACCAATGAAGGTCAATAAATTGCTGCGTGGACTATCAAAGATTGGAATCACGTGAAGACTTCAATAAAAGAAACCCAAAAGATCATGCCTCTTACAGCTGATGAACTTGTAGGCACACTTCAGTCATACGAAGTGGAGCAACTTAATGAAGAAGAAGATCCCAAAGGTAAGAAGTCAATTGCTTTAAAATCTAATGATGATTCTGATGATACAGATTCTGAAGATGACATAGATGATGAAGAGCTAGCACTCATGATAAGGAAATTCAGGCAACTGAACAAAAAGGGAAGAAGATTTAACTAGAAGAAACAAGGCTCTCAAAAATTCCAGAACAAATCAATTGAGGATGACGAGGTCAACAAAGATGTGGTCTATTTTGAATGTAAGAAAAAAGGACACATCAGACCCAACTGCTCTCTATTGAAGAAAAAGAAAGCAAGAACTGAAAAGTTCAAGAAGGCTCTCAAAGCAGAAACATGGAGTGATACAGAATGTGAGGAAAGTGATAAAGAGTATGCCAACATATGTTTAATGGCAAACTCAAAATCAGACTCAGATTTTAGAACAGATTCAGACTCAGACTTAGAAAGTGAAATCGAGGTTAATAATTTAAATATTCCTGCTAAAGTCTCAAAGAACATAAATAAACTTTGTCTTAGTCTCAAAACCTCTCTTAAAAGGATCTCTGAACTAAAAATGGAAAATTCCAAACTAAAGCAACAGGAAATCTCTCGGAAAGAAAAGTTTGAAAATCTAGACAAAAGTTTTGTTGTTTTAAAAGAAAATGTAGACTCTGTTTCAAAGGAAAACACATTCTTGAAAGAGGATATTTCAAATATTACAAAAAGGTTTTCAATAGGATCTGAGAAGTTGGAAAATATTCTTTCAATTCAAAAATCATATTTCAACAAATCTGATTTGGGTATGACACCAGAAAATATTTCTTTAATTGATTTCCAAAAAGTAAAGAAAAGAATCAAACAAAGACCTACAAAAACATTTTACAGAAATCATTTTCAAAAGGTTTTTGTAAAACCTATTGGCCGAAGTACTCTTAAATGTTCAAAGTGTAATAGCTCTGAACATTTTGAGAAAGAATGTCATATGGTTTGGAGACCTGTTAAGAAGGAATGGGCAAAGACTGTATATTGCACTAACTCCCCTAGACCCAAGAAAATGTGAGTACCAAAGAAAGCTTGAGTTCTTTTTATATTGCAGGTCACTATCAAGAAAAATGTAAAGTGGTATTTGGATAGTGACTGCTCGAGACACATGACAGGAGATCCTAGCTGTTTTGTAAAGCTTATGGAAATAAAAGGAGGAAAAGTTTCTTTTGGAGGAAATAGCATAGGAAAAATTGTTGGATGTGGAATTGTAAAAATTGAAAGTCTCACAATCAACAATGTCTTCTTGGTGGAAGGTCTGAATTACAATCTACTCAGCATCAATCAATTGTGTAACACCAGATTCAAGATTAACTTCCAAGAAGGCATTTGTTCGAGAACTAGTAAGGATTTATCTCAATCTTTCACTGGATGAAGACATGAAAATATCTATCTTCTGGATATAAAACCAGAAAGCTCTCAGTGTCTAATATCCATTCAAGATGAAGCAAACCTCTGGCATAGAAAACTTGGCCATGTCAACATGAAGCAAATTGCCAAGATCTCATCCAAGAAGCTTGTTCGTGGACTGCCCAACCTGACGTATCAAAAATATGACTTATGCACACCATGTGTTTTGGGAAAACAGGTTAGAAGTTCTTTCAAACCTATAAACAAAGTTTCTACTAATCGGGTTTTGCAGCTTCTGGATTAATATCTCTTTGGATCAACCAGAACTCAAAGTATTGGTGGAAAGAGATACTGCCTAGTAATCGTGGATGATTATTCTCGTTTTACTTGGGTATACTTCTTGGCAAGTAAATCTGAAACCTTTTCTTATTTTTCAAAATTTGCAAAGAAAGTTCAGAATGAAAAAAGATATGCTATTTCGAGTATTAGGACAAACCATGGAGGTGAGTTTGAAAATCAAGATTTTGCAAAATTCTGTGATAACTTTGGTTTTCAGCATGTTTTCTCTTCTCCATATACTCTAGAACAAAATGGAGTTATGAAAAGATAGAATAGATCTTTACAGGAAATGGCTAGAACACTCTTAATTGAAAGTAATATTTCTTTTTGTTTTTGGGCTGAGGCAGTTTCTACAACCTGTTATATTATTAACAGAGGATTCTTAAGCCCTATTCTGGAGGATTCTTAAGGCCTATTCAAAGGAAAGAAGCCAATTATCTCTTATTTCCATGTGTTTGGTTGCAAGTGTTCTATTTTAAAGAATGCAAATGATCGAACTAGTAAGTTTGAAGAAAGATCGGACGAATGAATTTTTCTTGGCTACTCAACCTCAAGCAAAGCCTACAAAGTATTCAACAAGAAGAGTCAGTCTGTGGAAGAATTCATGAACGTCAAGTTTGAAGACTCAATGCATAATCAAATGAATCAAGCTCAACTTGAAGAATCTAAACCTACTCCAAATCCTACCAAGTCTACTTCTCCCAAAGTGACTTAGACTCCTGAAGTTTAACAACAAGATGAACCAGAAAATTCAACTGAAACAAAGGATCAGCAGACTTACAAATCAACCAGCAATTGGAAGTATAAGTCAAGTCATCCCAAGGAACTCATCATTAGCAACATCAATGAAGGAATTCGCACCAGATCCAAAAGGCGTGAAGAGTCTAGTGCTTTAACACTTGTTTCTGAAATTGAACCCTAAACTATAGAAGAAGCCTTGGCTGAAGAAAATTGGATTGAAGCTATGCAAGAAAAGCTCAAACAGTTCAGCATTAATGATGTTTGGGAGCTTATTCCTAAACCTAAAGGTAAGTCTATTATTGGAACTAAATGGGTTTTCAGGAACAAGATGGACGAGAAAGGAAAAGTGGTCAGGAACAAAGCAAGACTCGTAGCCAAAAGATATACGCAAGAAGAAGGGATAGACTATAACGAGACATATGCACCAATAGCGAGGTTAAAAGCAATTAGATTATTACTTGCTTTTGCTTGCTATAAAAATTTCAGGTTATCCCAAATGGACGTAAAAGTGCATTCCTAAATGGATTTATCCAAGAAGAAATCTATGTGGAACAACCACCTGGTTTTGAAGATCCAAGAAAGCCAGACTCAGTCTTCAGACTGAAAAAGGCTCTTTATGGACTAAAGTAGGCACCCCGAGCTTGATATGACAGGTTAAGTAAATTTCTAATTCAAAATAGTTTTGATAAAGGTAAAGTAGATACCACCTTGTTCATTAAGAGAGAAGGTAAAGATTTTCTACTCGTTCAAATCTATGTTAATGATATTATTTTCGGATCACCTAATGAGAATCTGTGCAAGGAATTTTCTAAGTCTATGCAGGATGAATTTGAGATGAGCATGATGGGTGAATTAACCTTTTTTCTCATATTACAAGTTAGACAATTGAAGAAGGGAATTTTCATTCACCAAGAGAAATACGCGAAAGATCTCATCAAAAAGTTCGGCTTGGAGAATTCCAAAAAGACTGAGGTACCTATGTCAAGTTCTTCAAAGCTGGATAAAGATGAAGAAGGAAAGAGTCTAGACCAGAAGCTATACAGGAGTATAATTGGTTCACTTCTTTACCTCACTGCATCTAGACTTGATATTTTGTTTAGTGTTTGCATTTGTGCTAGGTTCCAATCAAATCCCAAATAATGTCACTTAACTGTTGCAAAGCGCATCATCAAATACATTGCAACAACTCCAAAGCTAGGACTGTGGTATCCAAAAGAAGGAGACCTTACTCTCCTTGGATATTCAGACGCAAACTTAGCAGGTTGCAAAGTGGACAGAAAGAGTACTTCTGGTACATGTCAACTGCTTGGTAACAAGCTGGTATCATGGTTTTCAAGAAAACAGAGTATCGTAGCTTTTTCAACAGCCGAAGTAGAATATGTGGCTCTTGGAAGTTGTTGCTCTCAAATCTTGTGGATACGGCAACAGCTAAGAGACTTTGGAATTGAAGAATCATGCACTGAGATCAAATGTGATAACACCAGCGCCATAAATCTCACACAAAATCCAATTATGCATTCAAGGGCAAAGCATATAGAGATTCGACATCACTTTATTAGAGATCATGTTCAAAATGGAGAAGTTATGATTCATTTCATTGACTCAAAAAATCAACTGGCAGACATATTTACAAAGCCATTGGAGAAAAATCTATTTGAGTCTATTCGCACCAGACTGAACATCACATTTTTTATCGAGTAAAGTCTGGAAGTGTTCAAGACTTAGAAGCAAAGTCTGAAGGTATTCAGACTCAGAATGACTAAGAGTTACGACTGTAAGTTATTTCGGTACTAGCAATTTAATTTTTAGATAAAAGTTTAAAAATGTACGATTACTTTTTTAATCGCTATTTTCTTTTTAGCAATTATCTTTTCGTTTTTAATTATGGCAGTTTTTCATTTTCAAAAAGGTAATTTTATTTTTTCTTTATGACGATTCATTTACCTCGCTTCGTTTGCTTTATATACTGCTGAGATTCGTCTTCTCTGTTTTCACTCTCAAACCCTAGAATACAAAAATCGCACTTGCTCTCACTTTCTCTGTAGTTTATTCCAAAAAGTTTTCACATTTTCAAGCAAGCTTGAGAATTTCTCCCTTAAAGCGATAATGTCTTCAAGAAAGTCTTCGAGAATCACAAGCAGGGGACCACGGCACATGCTTGAGGGTCATACGCATTTCGATTTGACTGAGGAAGAAGACTCTTCTCAACCGCAGCGACCAAGTCAGCAACAACCTTCTCAATAGCGTCAGTCTCCTCCACCGACTCAACCAGAAGAAGAAATAATTGAAGAAGTTGAACCTGTAAGAACGCTGACACCTAAAGTTGCTTTTAAGCTTTATTCTAAGTTGAAAGAAGGAGGTACTGCTATCGATGAGTATCTGAGAGAGAGAGGCTACAAAAATGAAACTCTATTCTTGCGCGATATGGAGAAGATGGGGATTGCAAAAAAAGGGTTGGTTGAAAATGCTTTTGCTAACTTTCCTAGTGACCTGAATTATGGCACGTTTAATCAGCCAGAAGGAAAGGACGATGACGAACGAATGTTTACACATTTCCAGCCTCGGATGGGAGTGGCTGCAAATGTTGGTGGTGATGGAGCAAGTTTATTCCAGTCTAAGAACCACAAAAGGATTTATTCAAAACTAATGAAGAGAGGGGTTATGAACCCTAGAAGCATTGATTTTGATTTTCTTGATTCTGTACAAGTAAATTTAAGGGAAAAGTTTGCACTTCTTCAATTGGAGCGTTTTTGTTCTAAATCTATAATTGTTTATCCAGAACTCACAGCCTACTTCTATTCGAATCTATCCTTTTTGGATGCAAACGATTTCTCTTTCATAGTCAGGGATAAGGAGTTTTTGGTGGATATGGACACTTTGGCTGATTTGATTGGGGTGGAAAGAGCGTGTTTCCAACCAATCAGTGTGTCCATTGCTCACGCTACACTAGTATTGGTAAAAGACAGGTTTGCTAAAGGCAAGATATCCTACTCTAGGATGAATGCCTCCAACATCTTGTTGCATAAAATCGTGATCAACTGCATCAGTCCAAAATCAACATCCAAGACTGATGTGTCTCGTTCTGAAGCAAAGTTGATGTATGCCATCAATGCTAGCTACAAATTCTCTCTGCCTCACACCATCTTATTTCACATGTATAGGACAGTAGTGAAAGACAAGGGACAACTCCCTTATTATGCTCTTATCACGTGCCTTTTCAGACATTTCAAAATTCACATTCCTGCATCTTTATGTTTGATAAGCATTACTCCAATGGTGATTGGATTTAAAATGGTTATCAAGATGCGTCTGAAAGAGCTTAACAAGATGTTAGAGCGCATGAAGGAGAAGTCTCCCGTCAAGGCGAAACAAGACTCTGCAGTGGCCAAAAGGAAAGGCAAGAAGCCCATGGATGCTCCCGCAAAAAGGAAGAGAACCCTCATCTTGCAGAATGAAGAAGATAAGGACGAGATGACTCTTTCAGCCTTAAGAAACTTGAAGATTTTTGTCAGCTTTCAAGAGACAAATGAACGAGAGACCAGAGAAGAGACAGAAGAAAAAGAGGAAGGAAGAAGAGAAGAAGAATGAGAGGAAGAAAGAAGAGAAGAAGAGGAAGAAGAGGCTCGAGAAGATTCCTTTGAGCCTATCTTGGTTGTATCCTTGTCAAGCAAATCAGAACAGACAAGGAGTGGAACTACTGGAGTGAAAGGAAAAGAAAAACATCACTCTCTTGCTGAGGCAGAACAGGAAGAAGAATTTACTTCTCCACCTGAAGGCACAAAAACAGGGGGAGCTGCTGAAAAACGAGGTATTTCTTCACCTGTTATAACTAGTGATGTTAGTCGATCTACAGTAGATCCAGAAGATGTCTATGCCTCTCTCCATCTAGAACCAGACCTTGAGGCATTCACTCCTAGTCATAGTCAACGAACTGTTGAAGATCCATCCAATCTCAAGACTCCAGGAACAAATTCGGCTAGACCCAGTGCTGCACTAGTACATTCAGTGGACTTTTCACGAATGATGGATATCCTGTTGGATTTAAAGAATGGTTAATATGGTTTGGAGTATGAGATAAAAGATCTCAAAAATGCTTTCTTGACTACTTCAGTTTCATTGCAAGAACAGTTATTCGCCCTGAAGAATCAAGTGCAAGATACTGTGAAGGGTGAAGATTTACAACAACTTAAGGAGACTATTGGAAAGCTTGAAAAGATAGTGAGCTCTATGGGGGAATTCCAGCTTGTTCGCTTGCCAAAACAGCCATGATTTTCACACCACTCTTCTCATTCAACTTTTTTGCTTATTCTCCACTTTTTGCTGTTGACAAAAAGAGGGAGAAGTCGTGCAGATTTGTCTTTACTTTTAATGATCTTTATGACTTTTAGTCTTTGGTATTTTTGTTTGGTTGTGGACTTTTGACTTTGGATCTTGACTGCTTGATTGTTATCATGATTTGAATCTTTGATGCTTGCAATAACTTAGCCTAAGACACTAAGTGTGGATGGATAGTTATCTTGCAGGATTAACATATTTTCTGTGGTTGCAGAATTGATACTATCCAACACCTAATCTTATTTTTATAAGTTATCATGTATTGCTTAAGTTTTGCAGGACAAAAGTTTTCAAATCTGCAGGAAAGTTTTGTCACCATCAAAAAGGGGAAGATTGTTGGAGAAAACTCCCTTATTGTTTTGAAATTGACAAAATGTTTCCATCAGTCTAATCTAAAGACTTCCAGACTCAAGTGTTAAAGTCTGAAGAATTCCAGACTCTGTCGTCAAAGTCTGAAGACCGCAAGACTCAAGACTCAAAGTTTACCCTCACTGATAGTTTCCAGACCGACGAAAAGAAGATTTATCTAGATGCAAGTTTATCTTCAAGGATTCAGTTCGTACGGTTTGTAGAAGATCTTACGGCTGGAGATAGCACCTTGTGATCCATTATTCTTATTGGAATCAATTCGGATAATCAGATCTGTTGAAAGGCGAAGTATACTTGGAAGGTTCTACTTATGGAAACCTAGATCCTGATTGTATGGGCGAGCAGGATTGGTGGGCTATCATCCCATTCCTTAAATGACTCGAGATCTCCTTAATTGATTCTGTCCAACGAGTAAATTGGAAGAACTCCTTTAGAAAGTGCCAACGGTCGTGAAGGCATGAAGGAGTATATAAGGAAAACACTCAAGTTATTCAAGTGTGTGCATAAAAGAAAATTTCCAAAATCTGAAACTCTTAGTTCTTTGCTATTTCAATCGTAGAGCATTATTTGTACTTAAAAGAGATATCAAACACTTGTGAGACTTTGAAGAAGTGTAGTAGAGTCTCTACACTTTAAAGTCAAGGACATAAGACTATAACATCTCTTTTGATCCTTAGTGAAATCCAGCCAGTGGGCTGTCAGCACGGGAAAGTGGACGTAGGCTTAATCTAAGCCGAACAACTATAAACATTGTGTTTCTATTCTTTTTCTCTTAAACTCCTCATTTCAATTTACAGCTTTATATAACTATTTACTGCTATTTACATCGCTAGCAAATTATTTTGAAGTTTCGGAAAAATTTCTTTATCACCTATTCACCCCCCCCTCTAGGTAATCTTACTAGCCCCTTTCAATGGTAAGCTTGACATCCCATGACATATCATACAATGAGTTAGAGGGTCCTTTACCAAACATTCTTGCCTTTCGTAATGCTACAATTGAAGTTGTGAGAGGGAACAAAGGCTTGTGTGGAGTTATTGCTAGTTTGAACCCTTGTACAGCAACAACGTCCAAAGGCAAGAACAAAAACAAAAAGTTGCTGCTAATTTTGATTCCTACTTTAGGTTGCCTACTTTCGTTGCTTCTTGTTGTGGAATTTCAAGTATAGTATGCTGAAGATTAAGGAAAACAGAGACTAGTTGAAACAATGGAAGCAATGAAAACTTGTGGCCAACATTAAGCTTTCACGGAAATGCAGTCTATAAGAGCATTTTGAAGCCACGGAGGAGTTTGATGCCAAATATTGCAACGGTGTGGGAGGACATGGAAGTGTTTACAAGGCCTAGTTGCAAACAGGTGAGATTGTTGTAGTAAAGAAATTTAAGGAAGAAATGGAAGTCAAAATCGCTAGTCAAAAAGCATTTGAAAGGGAGATTCGTGCTTTAACTGAAGCTCGAAATCAGAATATTATCAAGTTCTATGGCTTTTGCCGGAGTTCTCGATATTCATTTTTGGTGTACGAGTTCTTGGAATGTGCTAGCTTGAAAACTGTATTGAGCGATGAAGAGAGGATAACAACATTTGACTGGAATGAGAAAGTGAATGTTGTTAAAGGTGTGGCTTATGCTTTGTCCTACATGCACCATGAATGCTCTCCTCCTATAATTCATCGAGACATGTCGAGCAAGAACATTTTACTGGATGAAGAGTACGAAGCTCACATCTCTGATTTTGGCACGGCTAAGGTTCTAGAACCTTATTCATTCAATTGGACTTCCTTTGCAGGCACTTTTGGATATGCAGCTCCAAGTAAGTTGGTTTCTTCAATAAAAACAGTCAATTAAATTGCCTTACTAAGATTTTGGCCCAAAAAAGATTGAATTAATAAGAAATAGAAAAAAAAAATGTTGTTTTCCCTTTGCGGAGCTCGCATACACAATGGAGGTGAAGGAGAAATGTGATGTTTATAACTTTAGAGTGGTGATATTGAAAATAATCATGGGTAGACATCCAAGCGGTCTCATATCGTCTTTCGCATCCTCAGCTTCTTCATCATCAAGCAATTCAACAGCTTCATGTTGGCTCCTGAAACAAGCTCTAGATCAAAGAATTCCATACCCACATGGTGACACACTAGGTCAAGTGGCTTTCATTGTAATGATGGCATTTACATGCCTGAGCGCAAAACCGGAGCATCGTCCAAGCATGCAATGGGTGTCTTAAGAGATATCGGCAGAAAGGTCGATCATGATAGGCCCGTGGGACAACATAAAATTGGAAGAGCTAGTCTGGAAGAGCTAGTCGATCCCCGATGCTTCCCTTATTGACATTTTGGTCTTTCCATAGCAGATTGTGTAAGTAGTTCTCTCTTTTATTTCTCTTACAAGGATGATATGCACTGTATCACTTTTTTTCCCAGTGATTAATTAACTACCTGAAAACAACTGCATTTTTGCATTTTTGTAATTTTAACCCAGATAAAATGGATCGTTGTGGCTCCATCCGACCCTTAAGATTGGCTTAAGAGATGACAAGGTCATGATATGGCATGTCAAACAAATATAGTATTCCGAATCAATTTGGCATGCGATTGACTGAAGTTCAACACCTATGATGTTTCTTCAATGGATTCGTGGATATGGAAGCTTTCAGTAGTAATTTATGCTCATGCCAGATTCAAAGCAATCATTCCAAAGATGTTTCGATCATTAGACTTGTGTTCACGCAACCCTTTGCACAATTTTGAAGAGCCGATATCTCCAAATCAGTGCTTCCCATGAGGTAGTTGATGTGACGGAGCATAAAAACGCATGACCTAACATAGCCATAAGAGTGTTAAAAATGACATCTGGCCTGTACGCTAGACAAAGCTCAAATCAGCAAGCAGAAGTACCATGGTTTCAGCAAGCTAAAAAAAAGGCTGTCCAGTACAATTCCATCTAGAGTGATCTCTAGAGAATACGTCTAACAAAGTGTTGACCGCCAACTCCACGTTGTCCAGAGATTTTGTATTAGATGTAAACCAAGAAGATACAAATCAATGCAAATACGATGACGTGGATGACATTGTTGGAGCCACACTGGACGATGCTCTTGTTCAGTCTCCGGGCATTGTTCTTCCCCCTGCTCAATCTTTTATCGGAGTCGATTACTGACATCAAATAACTTGAGCAAGGAAACGAAGGGCCTTTTCTAATATCTCTAAACCAGTAACTAACAATCATCTATGACACTGCATTCTGACATGATAATTTATAAGAACGGCTACAGGCTACACAGCTGACAATGAAGCTTCATTGATAACGCCAATCAGTGAGAACAGATGACAATGGCAGAATAGCTAGGCGACTGCTGGTACCTCAAGCGGAAGCTTGAATCAAGATTCATGACGCTATTCTCCAAAATCCTTTTCTTACTTCTTTAGTTGTTCATTATTTAACAGGTTAAGCTGTGAAGCCCAAGGTGAGGGTTTCTCAGGCAATAGCATGTATTATATGGCGCATATAGTTTACTCCCTTCCATTGTCCAGTTAACCAGTTTCTCGATGCAGAAGCATTGAACGGATATATGACATCAGCAGCTGAAGGGAAAGAGAGCAGATCTTAATGACAAAATTATGACCTTCGACGTCAGAAAACTATTGACAATGAAGACAATGAGCTTCAGCAGCCACCTCACTAGACATGGAATTCACCGTCAACTGAAATTGCATCAGGAAATTTCACTAGTTGAAAAGTGAGAAGATGAACTGGCTTTCAATTTATTTAATTTATTGGATAGGTTAGAGTTAGCCTAACCATCCTTTTGAGGTCAGTCTTCAAGGTTATCTTATCCAAGACTTGCGATGGCCTCAAATGCTGGGGAGGACGACTTTTATACTAATCAGCTGCATATGCAGGTTACCAAATGCAACTCAAAATGGTTTACACCTCGCAAGAAGAAAAAACAAATAGGCAACAAGCAGCCTAAAATTAGAAGTCCCACAGTTTTTCCATAGGAAACTCAATCCCACACCACCGTGTTTTGGTAGTAGAATGACGTCGACACTCCACTGGTTGCGAAAGATTAGTCCAACACTGGTGATAGTCGCTCACTTCCGCCAAATAGACATATTGATGCATTCCTAGTTAGTTTCTGTATAGTTGAATTCTTTTATGGAAAAAATGCACGGTAAACACGATTGTACTTTCTTAATAGGGTGTATCAAAGAGATTCTGAGATGGGGAGTAGATCATCTGTCAAAACACAAGGTGTCCGACTGATATGCCCGTCTTTCATATCAATGTCTTACCTTTCCCAATTCTTATTTGTTTAATACCTACATAACCATTTTTAGGCTGCCTATTACACAGTATAGTTGCTCTGTACTCCAACGCGGTTACACGATTATAATTAACAGTATCCTCCACCTGTTTCCTTTCCTGACTATATAAGAACTTAAGTACACAGAAGAGACAACATTATTCTGCAATTTATCCTGCTAATTAAGATTTCTCAAAAAAATAATAAGAGCCCAACAGAAAGTTTTCAAGGAAGGAACGGTAAGTGCAAAAGAATATGAGCTCTATTAAGGATAAGTAATTTCTGTACACTAATATACCCTAAAAAAAATAAGGGAGTTCGGGAGCAAAAGAATGGCTTTGATGAACTTGTAGCAACTGTGATCACCTCCCAAAAAAATACAAAAAAAAAAAAAAAACAAAAAATGATCTCCTCTATTAAAGTAACTCAACCTAAGAGCATAATCCGGGGGAATCCTCCCACACAACTAGTTTCACTCTGAGCTATCATCTGAGCCAATCTGACTGCAAATTCCATTTATGAGCAGGAGCATGAGGATCCACAGGACCGGAGGCATCTTGAGCATTGTGCCCGACTGTATTTTCAACCAGTATATAGCTGCTGATAAAGACTGTTATCCATTTCAGGATCTCCATCATGATCAGGAGTAGCAACAATTAACTATTTAAAAGGTTGTATTAAATGAACATTCCCTTTTTCTGATAGAAAATTATAAACACGAAGAATGGAAAGCACGCATGTGCAATCCAAATGCACCAAAGTCCAAACCACTTGAGGTGTCAATGTAAGAATAGCACCTTCTAGAAACACAAATGCCAAATAACAGACTGCGAAAAACCAAAACAGTTATGCCTATGTCAGGAAAGTCATTAGACAGTCTATACCATGTACAGATATCATCTCAACCATTAATTATGTAGGTCTCACTATCAGAACCACCAGATCAACGGTTTAGATGGTTTTGGTCTACGTGGTCTAGATATATGATTACGTCAGACACTCAGGCTTTGTTTGGGAGAGAATACAGGGGAAGAAAATGAAAGGGGGGTATATGAAATCTCGGAAGAATTTGAATCTTCCATGAAAAGGTTTTGGAGGATAAATTTATGATGTTCACCACCCACCCTATATTTTTCTCCCCTCTTTCTACCACAGAAAGCATCAGGTAGACCTGCCAGAATTTTAAGATATTTTTCGATATCGTCCAAGTGTAAGAAACATTTTTTGATTGGTCTAGGTGGAAAACATGTTAAAGTAACCATCAGATGCAATCTAGATGGTTCCTACTACACCCTCTCATCAATTTCAGAAACAGCATGATATTCTTGGTGGTTGCTTCACCCTATTAATCCAGAGGTGTCCCAAATGCAAGAGAATGAGAGCCACGTGCTATCTCCCCCGACTGCAATGATCAGATGGCACTGCACCTGGCAGTGGCACAAAAAAATCATATTTCTATGTCCATTTAGGAAAACAACATAACCACCACTCCTCAGAGAAAGATCTGCTGAGAAGCAAAGTAAAACCCAAACAAAAGGAAAGAATCAAACATGAAACTAAAAGAATAATGATCAATTCTGATCATGACAACATATAATTTGGTTTCAAAGGTGATTGATCCACCCATTAATGACAAGAACCCATAAATGTCATTAAGCATAAACTGTTGATATAACCATCACAAGAATCAGATAATAAAAATAAACATAAAGGACAAATGCATATATGCAAACTAGATGTCATCATAAAAAAGAAGAAGAGGACATATCAATTTCCTTCTTTATCAAATTCTTCTAAAACTGCACGTTGTATTTCATTTATCTCACTGAAAAGTAACCAGTTATAGAAAGTAAATACATTGCATCAAATTTTGACAGCCAAACAACCAATGCCTAATGTCTTGATAACAATCAAAAAACAATACTGGAAGTAAGTATTCCTGATCAAATCTCTCATTATCTTGGCTAATAAAATTGTCTCTGTCCAAGCTAACAAATGGCTAACAGAGATGGAGTGGCCTAACTGTTCCTTTTCTGGAAACAATCAAATATTGCATAACAAGAAAGGAACTCCTACTATGAATGTGATATTTGTTGACATTTACGAAGATGGACCTCGACTTCAGAGGGAAGATTGCTGTAGTCCAATGACAAAGGATTTTGTTACGCCCCGATCCTCGAGTACGCACTCATCCCTTACCTCAGTCAATTAATAGCGACGTCCCAGGATGCATCGCCGACCCCTTTCATTTAATATACGCATGCGGAAGCATATAAAATCCCTAAACAATAAAACAATGGGATAGGAAAGTAGGATTTCAAATTTCCATCTTAAAAGCATCCACACTTATATACATTGCCAATCATAGTGCAAATATATACAAGTTGAATTGTTAATTCAGATTTAAACCACGAGTTTCTAAAACAGAGTCTGCAAAATGGAATCGACTTCTATCAAAACAGAATTGCCCTATGACTAGCTAGTCCTATAGGATCGTCAATTATTCAGGCTTCCCCTTCCACACTTCGGGTCTCCAATCCTTCACCAATGCTATCTAAGGACTTGAAAATGGTTATTCAATAACCAGTGAGACAACGTTTCAGCAAGTTTTACTCCCTAAGACCCGATTAATAAACCAATACGCCATACGGGCTGCCTATGCACGCACAAATCAGAGGATTTACCTTAGCCTCAGATTCCATCTGCAAGTCAGTACAGTTCAATAGGCACTCAAACAATCACAACAGATCGAAACATCGATCAATTGATCTAGTCGATTACATGTCAAACGAACCATTCTTGGTCATTTCAATCAATACTGTCCATTCTCTAAAACAACCTATCAGGTTACCAAGCTAGTATTTTAAACGATTCATTCTTTGAAATGACATTATAAGTCACCAAGTATAATCATCATAACGTCCATTCTACAAAATAACTTGCTGAGTCACCGAGCCGTTATGGCATGTCGTCCATTCTACAAAATGACCTATAGGGTCACCGAGCCGACATTAAATACCGTCCATTTTACAAAATGACCTATAGGGTCACCGAGCCAGTATTATATACCGTCCATTCTACAAAATGACATATAGTGTCACCGAGCCGGTATTGTATAACATGATATTTCGAACGTACAATCAATTTGTCCTTTTATTCATTTCTGACAAAAGCATATGTGCGTGGGCACACGGTCGACCTTAGCCAAAGTATTATTATTTTCTTTCCACAAATCCCACCCTTATCTATAGTCTACCAAAACATTTTTGGTGCTATCAACCGACACCCGGTTATTTTTCAATTAATTATCCAAATTAATTAATTCAGGAAAATAATCTTATAATCACAAATAATTCATTTCAACACGAAATAAAGCTCAATTAAATAAACAGACTGCACCACGATAATTAGCATAAAATTTCGATCGTCAGCTATCCCTACCTAATTTCCGGAAAATAATTAATTAATAAATTAATTTCGAAAATTAATAAATAAATACTAAAAATCCAATTTATGCCCGTAATACCTAATTGGAGCCCGAGACGGGTCGGGAAAAATCCTGAGATGCATTCCATAAATAATATAGACTATCCTCTAACTAATTACACTAATCAAATGCCTAACATTCATCATAATTAATTAATAATCACTAATCTATTCTAATCTAACCATCTAATCCTACTTAATTAACGCTAATCAATCATTAAGTATCATTAGCAAACTAAGCAATGATTAGTGAGCTAAACTCGCCCGATTAAAGCGAAGACCGCTTCACCGTGACGACAACGCGACGGCGGTCGAAATCCGAATTTTCGACGACGTCGACGGATACTCGGGCCGGGCCTACAAGCTTTGCAAGCCCTCAGCAAAAGCTGGGCTTGGGCCTGGTTCTTGGGCTTGGACTTCAAGACTGGGCTGCTGTGGCTGAATTCTTGGGCTGCTGAACCAAGCTTTGCTGGGCCCGAACTGCTGCTGGATTCGAATAGGCTTGCTAAAAATGGAGGCAGCGAACTAGGCTGGGCTGAAGAAAAACATGGGCTGTAGCTTGAATGGGCCGAAGATGTTGGAACCCACGGCTGGGCTGATCTACGAGCAAAGACGAAAGTCGCACGGTGGAACTTCTCGCAGACGAAGACGTAGGTTTCCTCGGTTGAATCAGTGGCAGCGAGCTGGCGGAGAGAAGATGCGAACGAAGGGACAGCTGCTTCGATCGTTGGTGCTGGACGCAGGAGGAAGGGGCACCGTTTGTTGGCTCAACGGCCAAGTGGCAGCTAAGCAAAGCTGCTCGGTCAACCAAGGAGTTTCGGTGGGCTTGCTGTTGACCAGGCGTAGAGAAGCGACAAGGCCAGGAGACAGAGGGAAGTGGGGAAGCAGGTGGTAGTGGAGCAGGGCGAGCTGCAAAGGGGAAACGGCGCTGGCTGCTTCAGTTGAGTCTTCGAACGTGCGGTAGAGGAGAGAGATTGGATGGGGGGTTTTGCTTCCAACGAAAGAGAAATGAAAACAGAAGCAGAAACAAGAAGCAGATGAGGAAGCCGTGCGTGAGGGAGAAGCCGAGGAGGAGGAGGGGGGGGAAGCGTCGACAGAAGCTAAGGAAGGAGAGAGAACAAACTTCTGCTGGTGGGGCCTTCTTTCTCTCTTTTTATCTTCATGTTTCCCCTCCTTTTGACCGGTCCTCTCCCCAGCTAGCTAGCCAGCCAATTTCCATGACCAAAAGCCCCTTTCTAGAAGCTCAAGGAGGTCTAAAATGTTGGGTCCAAGGGTGCTACGAATTTCTCAAGATCTTGCTTCAATTAAACATCAAAAGCTTCTCAATCAATCCCATTTGGCATCCGCAAATTCAATTGATACCTCAACACTTCAATTGATAATTTTCCTCACTCAAGAACCCGTCTTGCATCTCAAATTTGAAATCAAAAACCCTCTTTGAACGGTCATAAACCGACTTTTTCCCAAAAAGTCTCAATTGTCAGAAAAATCTTCTGAGACTGAATCGTGGATCCTAAAATTTATTGTGAAATGACAAAATCTTCAATTTCTAAAATCGGACTTGAATTGGCGGTTAATTTTTATTCGGCGCATTTTTAGCACGACCTAGGCTACCGGGTAGTTTTTAGAACTTTTTAGGGCAAATGACCCGTGTCAATTTTTTTTCAAACCACAATGAACCCACTCAACTCAATGGTGACCCTCGATTGTCGTGGAAATCTCGAGAATTCAATTACGGACACAGGGTACCAAAACGACAGTAAAATCAAATTAGTGTCGGTCGATGAGAATTTCCCAATTTAGTGGAGTCACCCACGATCGACCACACATCTCAGTCGAACCGACCTATCTCTGATCTCAAATCGATTTTTAACTGTGTCGTAATGGCCTCTAAAGATAAGCACGGTCGATGAGTCGATTCTTGGTCGAATTATCAAGTCTATTATCTTAAAATTCCTTAATAGCTTACCCAACTAGTATAGTTATCTAGAGAGTGATTAGCTCTAAGAACAGCCCTATAGGCGCGTCAATGAAATGCCCGATTAATTTATTCATTTTTTAGAATTGAAGTTAATATAATACCATTACATGTGCAATGTGCCTCCATGAGAAGTAGAAACTCCATCTACAAATCATCCATAAATGTATACTAGCCACAAATGAATATTGACCAGACCAATTATGCATAAGCAAGGACCAGGAAGAGGAGGAGGAGGAGGAGGAAACTCAATCAAACTCTGATGATTTTGAAAAAGACAAAAAACTAATAAATAACATAACTGGGGAATTTAATCTAAAATCGCACATATAGATCTCCAGGATCGACATGAATTTGGAATCCTGTAGCAATGCTGTGTCTAAGAATAATTTCAGCCTGACATATTAATTTCAGTGTATGCCATAATAATTAAAGCTAATATCAATTAAAGTTTTTAAGATTTTACAACTATCAAGATAGATTAGAGGAATTACTAACCTAAACACAAACAGGATTTCAGATATGGCAAGAGCTAAAGCTAGGTGGGGGAACTCTCTTATAAGTGGAACAAGAGGCAAAAACGTAATATGCTTAATAGTTTTGTTCTCACTTGTACGGCTAATTTCTGAGAACACATATATATCTTCACCGCATCTGGTAAAGGTACGATCTTCAGCCGCCTGCGTGAGCACAGTTACTAGTTACTAGTTACGTGCACATTCAGTTGGCAATCTAACAATGATGCAGGTGACCGCTTATGTAATGCAAGACTTCGAAATGTTCCACTATCACAACCAAAATTCTTTGATGGTAGTAACAATTTCTGGGACAAATTCCAGATAAATCATATGACAGACTTCAAATGGAGAAACGATGCTATAAAGCTACACAGGAAAGCTCCAACAACAGCAGGATAAAGCTTCTACCATTGAGCGGGATCAAAGTTGTCCTTAACATCATTATTACCATACAACCAGAAAAGAAGAGGGGATCATGCCTTTAATTTGATGAATAAGTTGCCAGATTGACTCCTATGAGCTCCAGCATTACCAGCTTCTAGCATGCGAATTGTATGTCCCGAATCCACACCTACTCCATTCAGGAATGGAAGATATCAGGTTATCCACTGAAGATACATCAGATACAGTTTTGTTCTTTAATAAAGGCAATCCATGCTCATGACATGAGGATCTATGTCATAAGTCCTAACTGCATTGATTTACCCTGTCAGCCATTTGAAGTCACCTGAGACAATTTGTGTAGTAGACATGTTTGTTTTACGAACATTGGTCATAAATGAAGATGTCCTCAAAACAAGCCGTATCCCAAGAGAAAAGATAAAGGCTATGTTACCAAATTAGGAAAACACATTATGACATATGAAGATGGTCATGTTGCACCATTTCACTCATGCACAATAAATAAATTAACAAGTCAGCTCTCTAGACTTGCAAAATGCAGACATGGCAACTTTTCTGAAAAACTTAAGATATCAGAAAAGCTTTTCTATGGTGGCACTTTTTAACATTCAAATATTCTTACACTTCCTCACATGGTAGGTTAAGAGTCAGCCAAGGGAGGCTAATAAGAGGCCTGGAAAATAACAGACATTCTGCTCACCATGTCGTAATAAGGTATCCTAGTCAACTTATATAAAAGCATAAACTATTATATTAACACATTGTTTGATATTAAATGTTCTGACACCCTAACTTTCAGAACACCAGCATGAGTGTACAGTGAGAGAGAGAGACAGAGAGAGAGAGAGAATTTGTACAGTATTTGGGTTAATAATGCGTAAGATGAAGATATCCAAACGAATAATAAATATTGAAAAGTATAAGCTAGTCATGCTCTCATTTTGGGAAAAAGCATCGTGATGCTTGAGATAAAGCAAACTCCTGTGATAATAAACTTTGCGTGTTCACTAGCACTAAATGATACAGACAAGTATCATGATGCTACTGAAGCCGCATGATGGTGACAAAAAAGATCCTTAATGCTTAAGCTGTCTTTTGCCCTGACCAGACAACTTGTGCGGGACATAATTCATATTTCAGACACATCACATTGCATTTTACTGGTGTTATTTCTCCTGCAGCCACCACATGGAGCAGTAAAAGCCTTGCAGTGTCAACAAGAAATTATTTGCTTACAGAGGGAAAATGCTTCGAGACCATCCCAGAATCAACCATGAACAGTGTATAACATTGTAGGAAGAAAATGGGAGTAACAGAACTTGAGTAGTCATCCCCCTGAATGTTGCAATCGTCAGAGAAAGGTAGATCGAAAAATATAGGTTTAAGAACACACCTGAACCCATGTGCTTCTAATTTACACTCAAACCAGAATATTAAAGCAGTGAATCCTACAGAAGCACGTTTTGACAGTAATAACAATATTCACAGAAGTCACATGCATATAACATAAAGAACTGAGGCCATAAAACCATAAAATGAGCATGCACAACCTGTTCATTCTCCCAGATCTCAAGTCTCAACCCAGTTAGCCTTATTCATCATTTTACATCTTCACAGAAAGGATGCATCGAACACAAAAACTGCAAAACTCTGTCAGAGATCAATAACTCTGACCTACGTGAAGGAATTGTAACTTTAATTTCCTTAGTGCCTTCAAGAACTCCTGATGCTCCACAAGAAATGCATTGCTCCTACCCAAAGTTACTAAGTATTAGAAGCTTCACCAAGAAAACTGAAATTAAAGCTGGTACATGAGAAATGATGTTAAACATTGACAACTGTCTTCAAGCCTTTACAGGTAGTGCATGTCATTGTAGTAAATGGGGAAATTTTTACCTAATAGCAAGGAAGACCAAAGTACATGTCATATATACTATGTGATGGTCCGTCAAACTTTTGATGAATCACAGAATTATCCTGGTGAGCAAACGGTTCAGAAGAACTCAACAATTAATCAGCATAATTGCAGAGCTCATGAAAGCTCTTACCCTCCCAATGCCTCTGCAAGTTGGACATACTCTCACCTCGACAGCAGGTGAATAACCCCACCCATCTGCAACTACCATGTAGACATATCGTCATGATTTTGCTACAGGAAATGTACTAAAAGAAAAAACCTGCAAAGTAACTCATAAAAATCAAAGGATATCATAAGCAAAATCAGAGATCAGTAACTGGGATTTTCATATGGTTATGTACAGCCAATGATTTTAACAAAAAAAAAAAAATCACAGTAAAGTTAACTCTCATTAGAGGTATAATTGCCCTACACTTTCCAGGCACCTCAATTTTTGCCAATTCTTAGCAGCCACCTCGATCAATTGTAAATCTTGCTTCTCATATATAATAAACTATCCATGCTTTTCATCATACTTTTAAGTTCTACGTGGACAAGCCAAAACCCTTCAAAAGGTGCAAAAACTAATCACACATTGGTTGACAAACCTTTAGCAAGCAAACAGGACCAGAGCAGCAGAGTACCAGTGAGCATAAATTGATCACACTTTTAGCATCTAAAGCTACATATATAATCAATTTCATCTCCAAGAGACATTGCAGAAACAAGAGGTAGAAGGATGTACTGTCACATGCACCGTAACCAGTGATAAAAAAATACTGAACTCTACTAACCAACAAGTATCACAAGGAAGACATGCGTCAAAGGATACATCTTTGTGCACCCTTCTACAGCTTCGAGGAAAGAAAGTATCAGTTCCACCAATAAATTTTCAACATAACGTGGGCTAATATCCTACAATATTATCTCATTAAGCAAACAAGATAAAGGGCGGAAATCCGAGTAATATTAGCTCATAAACAAAGAAGACCAGAGTATAACTGTGAACCTCAACATCAGATGCAAATCGATCCATCTTGTCCCAAAAATTCTGATATGACACCAAATGTTTCTTTAGCTAAATACCGTGGATCAGAAGATTGGAAGATAATGACATGCAGCACAAGAAAAGATCTTGTGGAATGAACTAGAGAAATGCCTTTCATAATAACCTGGAAACCCCTCAGCATCTCCTTCACCATATTCAACATTTTCTGAACTTCTATGGTGTTTCTTCATTAAATTAATGTAGACGGCACAATGAGCAAAACACACTCTTATGAATGCAGCTATGCTTTCAGATGCTAAGTTCACCATGTCATTCAGTTGAAAGTAGAAAAAGCGAGAGATTTTACCCTGTCATACTCAGCTCTTTTTCCAGGACTTTGCAAAGTCTGAGATTAGTTGAAAAGGCAAGAAAGAAGAATTGTCACCCCCAACGTATCAGACATCCAAACAACAAGTGAAAATCTGTGAAAAAAGTTTTCCTCCACTGGCATCTAATAAGCATCTCTTATCTTTTGAAATTTCCTCTTTGCGGAAGGATCATTATTATGTGCATCAGGATGGTACTTCTTTGCAAGCTGCATGGCATACAAGCCAAGAAACAGAATCAGATATAGGATGCACATAACAACTAAAGAGGTGCCATGGCACAAACAATTTATTGAAGAAGTTCAGTTACATTAATCAAAGTGGCTGTGGCACTTGGATATAAGGAATATCCACTATATTCTGTAACATAAAGGGAAGGAGTTGACGGAGAAGCTGCAGGAGACTCTTGTTGTACTTCTCTTATTTTCTTTCTGGTTGACATGTATGATTAACAAGAATATGTGATCTACTTATTAACATCAGCCTGACCTCCACAAAGCAAAAGTAACAAAGAACTGCTCACTGCTCATTATATGTTAAGATATCAGTGTTCAGTTCAGGTACATTAACAAAGAACCACTTATTATCTTACCATTGTCACATTGACCTTTGGAAGTAAGGATAATAGTTAAACCTTTGTAGTATATCTCAAATTATTCCTCCAGACAACTCATTTGTTCTTTCCATGAACTCTTTCAAAATTCATATTACATAATTCTTGCAGAATACTGAAATTTAGAGCTCTTAAAATTCATTTTCAGGAAATTGCCTGAAAGAGTTTTAGCATTAAAGAACTTCTTCAAACTTCACAAAAGTACTCCATGTCACAAGCTGTAATTGTAACTATTTATAGTCACCGGCAACATTGACAAGCCCAAAATCAATTTCTCAACACAATAATATTCTTAAGCTCGACTAATCAAATTATAGCATTAGCAGACCTATGTTCTAACACTATATTTGCAATGATTGGCCATAACTCAGTGGAATAAATTTCAATTATGAAGCATCTTATGTGCATAGAAGTGGATGAAGAACTAGCTCCACACATAACAAGGAAATGTAGTACCGTGGAAACCCATCTCTTTTTGTCATTTTGTGAGCGCATCATTTGTTAAAATGGTGTTCATCATAACTTAAACTAGTGTATCAAAGAAAAAGCATTCTCAATGCAATGGTATATGTTAGAATATTTAAATAATAAATCAACCTTTCATTTAAAAGCTTAAGTTTTTAAAACAGTTAGCAGTGGTCCCACAAATTCTCACATGATACTAGAACTAGGAGATCCTAAGGTCGAATTTTCCAGGCCCCTATTTGCCTCCTCAATCGAATATTTTCACGCTTTAAGCTAAGGCCAAAGTCCATCCTACCCCCAATCTCATAATATGAATTGGTTAAAAACCACTGTGATTCCCATTAGTTTCCCTCAACTACATTTAGTACAAAAGACCTACCCACCACATGAAAAGCCTTCTTAATCTCATCGCGTCTGGCATCCTCCGAAACACCAAGAACATCGTAGTAGCTTCTTTTGGGGTAGCGATGAGAACCTGAAATTATACGAACAGACCAACACCTGAATTTCATGAATCACTTCAATCAAATGAATTAGCCGCTTAAACCAAAACGAAAGAGAGAGAAAAAAAAAAATCAAGGGAAGCAAGAAAGACTGCTCCATAGGTAGCAAATGACAGAAGCACACCTGTTGCATGAAGAAGCCGATACCTCCATGGCGACCTCAAGGTCTCACAATCAACAGGATTATTCCCAGTTAGAAAAAAAAAAAAAACCTGCGACTGTACGAAGCTGATCGATGAAAAGCTTCAGCTACTTCCGTTCATGAACTAAGCAATAACTACATCATCGCAGGGGAAGAAAAAGAGAGAAAGAAAGAAAAGCTTACTCCGGGCGAGCAAAACCGCCCTCTGCGAATCCGAAACCAAACCATTCGCAATCGAATTCGTCCGGCCAGTAACCGAAGACAGCAAGCGCCGCCGCCGGCACTGTACAACAACCGGAATTAGCGAACACAGACCAACCAAAAAGAAGAACGACTGGACCCTCCTGAAATGCTCGATCGAATCCGCTCACCCATCGTAACCAGCTGAATCTGCCCGTAAGAACCGAAATCTTTTGGCAAGAAGAGATTGGGGAAAAGGCGTAAAATTCAACCCCCCATAACTGTGGCGATCGAAGACTGAAAGGAGTACGATCGAAAGAGAGAGTAGCGAGCACGATTCGGAGGTTTGGCTTGAACGTCAAGGTAAACAACGGAAGGTTTATCACGGGTTTATCACGCAACGGTCGATTAAATACCGTCTGAGTTCATCACAATTTTTCTACCTCTTTTCATTTTCCCCTTGTGGCGTACTTATTTGAATAAAAGAATTTTTGCGTTTGGTTTGCTGTGAGTTTAGAATTAAGAAAATGAATTCCTTAATTTGCAAATAAAAAATATTTTTTTTTAAAAATAATTTTTCAAAAAGCATTTTCTTTATTGTGAAGTTTTCCTTGAATCAAATGTATTCTTACTTTTTTTCTTTTCACATGGTCCCTCTTTTATGAGTGCCTTCAAGACCTCAACTTATGAGAGTGTTGGACATGCTCGATGTTTTCTATTTTTAAGGTTCGTTCGTTTCATGAAAAATTAATAATTTAAAAATTATTTTCATTAAAAGTGATTGCCCGTGTCTCTTATAAAGATTGAATGAGTGGAGACAAGAATTGTTATTGACGATACGTACGGTTTTTATTAACTAAGTATTTCAAACAATACAAATTATTATTTTTAAGAAAACGTCCATTTAATCATTCATTTTCTACGAAGCAAACAGAGTATTAATAATTCGATTCTTATAATTCAATCTTAATTTACATGGCTTTATTGAAATTCCGAGTAATTAATCAATATTGGTTTCTCTGGCTTGGAACTAATCAATACTTCAAGAATTGTGGACCTATTTCATATTTTCGTTCTTTTTTTTTCAATGATTTTTTCCACGACAGCTTCTTTCGCAAGTATTATGATGATTATGTTGCATTGTGAAATGGCTGTTGAAAAGGATGTCATTACTGTAAAAGAGAGAATTGTAAAAATCGTGAAAGAAGAAGACTATTGTTGCATAAAATATTATCACCTTTCCTATGACATGCTGAAGTGTAAGCGAGTCCATCCATGAACTAGTGCATAGCACCATTTTGGTCCGCCCAGGAAGGAATGCGAACCAGAGGTGTGTACCATCTGGCATCCCCTACCCAAGTACAAGGTTTCTACGCAGCATTCTGGGAAAAATCCAGCTACACGATAATATGCAATGGCGAAATAAAGAAAGGAAGCATGTTGACCTCCTCTTAAATGAATCCATCTTGCTGGTGCAGTTGGGAACTTTGTTAGTCTCCTGTTTGCGCGACCCTTCGCACAACTTGGAAGAGCCGATATTTTCAGATCAATGCTTACCAAGAGGTACTTGATGCGATGAGACAAAAAGATAAAAAGGAACAACAACCTGAATTAGCCGCAAGAGTGTTAAAAATGTCATCTGGTCGGTATAGCAGACACAGCTCAAAGAAAACAATCAGAAATTTCAACATTTTGACCGAAGAAAAAGGAATGTCCTACGTATAACTGGACAATTCCATTCAGAGCGATCTTTATTGAAATCTAGAGAATACGTCTAACGAAGCGTTGAAGCAAAGCGCCAACTCCTCGTCACCCAGAGATTTGTACCAGAGGTAGACCAAGAAGAAACAATTCAACACAAATGCGATGATGTGGATAACATTGTTTGAGCCATACTTGGAAAATGCTCTTGTTCAGTCTCAGCATTTGAAGAAAAAATGATTATGATTGATCTCTCCCCCAAGGGAATGACAGAACAGACGAACATCGAAGGCGCAGATTCTGCTCCCTGGTAACCTCTGGTGCTCGAATCTAAGCAATATTTTCCACAGTTTTTACCAACCAATTAGACTGCGAAGAACTCACTTATATGCTTAAGCTATGCTTGATCACCCAAAGCATATCGATATCCCACCATGTTTTTCCAACAAAACCGTAGCCAAAGATCACGAATTTCATCATAGTAACACAGGTACTGGAATCTCAGTGCATCCGACCAGCTAGCAGTCGAATAGTTACCAAAAACAGAGCACATTCCTCGGCTTAAGAGGGGGGAAAACCGAGTTCATCGATCAAAACTCACCTCTCTCAATCGGTGGACTTGCCTGCAGAGACCGCCGACGACCTCATGATCCAAGCCACCGTCCACCAGATCAATCTGCAGCAGGATTTCATCCGGCCAAGCAGCCAATGCCACCACTGCTCTCGGCATTAGCCCCTGGCTATCAAGACCGCAAAACCAGACCAGAATCAGAATACAACCGACGTATCAACCTCAGCAAACGCTAAGCCTGAATCTACTAAGGGTGCATTTGGGAACTGCCTTACCAAAGCCCCTTGGGCATTCAAAGCCCTTTGGGCCAAATACTTGGTGTTTGGCAAATTTTTTTGAGCTACCTTTGCCAAATGCAAGCCTTCAAAAGGCTGAAAGCCCGAGGCAACCTCGGCTACCTTGGCCTTTCTCGACATGCTGGCCTTGGGGCTAGTGAAAATATTTTCCTGAAATTATCCTCACTAATCTTTTGTTTTTCCGGTTTTGCAACCGATAATTGTTCATCTTCATCTTCTTCCCTTCTCTCCGTTGAATGGGATCAACATCGGCTGCCGACAAAGGATAGGCAGTCCGACGAAGAGCAAGCGGCGCGGCGAAGGGCAGGAGGTCCGGCAAGGGTCGCACAACCCTTCGGCGAGGGTCGTGGCACAAAGGTCGCAACGCGGTGAGGCTCGCCACGACCCAAATCGCACAGTCCCGGCGACATCCGCACAGAGGTCACGGCACAGCCAGTCGTGCGACCATTCAATGAGGGTCGCTACAACCCGAATCTCGCGATCTCATCACGATCGACCCAAATCTCGCAATGCGACCTCCTCACAAAGGTCGCAGTGTGGCGGGTCGCGCGACTGTCTAGCGAGGGGAACCGCACCGCGCGGCAAGGGTCACACGATCTCGTCAAAGCGTTTGCCCTTCACCGAACTGCCTACCCTTCCCCGTCTACTGTTAGCTCTTCGCTGGCCAAGCCCTTGGCCAGCCAACTCTCCTTTTTCTTTTCTTTTTTTAATAACAAAATTCTTTTGCAAATTTAACTTTTTCAAACACTATTTTGCTCAAAGATTTTTAACAATGGACTTTTACAAATATAACTTACCAAAACACTGTCACGACCTACCCCTCGAGGGGAGGGAATAGGTTTAGGGGTATTGCCTAAATGATAGACCTAAGGCCTATGATTAGGCGCAGACTCTCCCAAACTCATACCTCACATGACATTGGGGTATGCTTACGAATTATGCAAAAATGAGTTGTTACTAGCCTACTGGGGTCGACTAGAAGTCAAGTAAGGTATGGGAGTGTACCTCACTTCCTACGCAACCAGAGAATCTAGGGTTGGGGACTTGATTACACTAATTGACCAATTAGTGCCTTTTCGGTACCTAATCTTATTCATTTTAAAAGAAAATATTTTTATCATGCAGTTTAGATTGATTTTATACCTATCCACACATGTGAGGTGATCATGCAGGTGTGCAATCATTAAAGTGACAATTTGCAACCAAAGTCCTAATTGCAGTAAACTTTAGCACATGCAATTAAACATAATAAAATATGCAAATTAAACACACGATCTAATCGATATACGAGCAAATAAATGCATAATTACACTAAGAATGCAAAACAAGGTAATTCCTAACCAAACCCTACATTTTTTAGATTTAAAAAAAAATTAAAAAATATATTATTGTTTTTATTATTTAAAAAAAAAAATTGGACAAATTGGGTCAAGCCTGGTCTAACCCAACCTGGATCTAACCTGATCGAGCGGGTCAGTCGACTCGCCCGTAAAGGGCAAGGCCCGACCATCCGGTCGGGCCTTTATTTAAATGCGGGTTGGGCCCGATTGACGAGCCCAACCCCTTTTGCAAAAGGGCCCCTTGTAGGCCCATGACCCAGACCGACTCTAGGCGGCCGGCCTGCGGGGCGAGAAGAGCTGAGCAGGCCAGATCCAAGATCTGGCTTGCTCAACCGACCTCCCTCTAGTCGGTCGACTTCCAGTCACGACCAGAGGGAGATGACGCCGTGCTCGGGCGGTTCTCTGGCTTGGGTACGGCGGCGTTGCCTCAGCTAGGGTGGAGGATGACGCTCATCCTCCGGCCAAACAATGGCATCCCTTCCGGCGGCCTATTGATTGAGTTGGATCTCCAAATAAGGGAAACAAAAACCACTTTCGACTGGGCGCAAGTGGTGGGCATGAGTGAACAAAGAGGTTTTCGGCTTGGTCGAGACTCGAGCGTGAGTTCAAACCACTAGTGAGGCATGCTAGGGCAACAGAAACACATAGGGGATAGGTGGGGGGGAGGGGAGGGGGCGGAGCTTGCTTGAAACAGCAGTTGAGAGAGCTCCAGCCAGCTCGATACAACACACGCACTCCAAGTGTTCGATGAAATGCCTACATGGTTTAGAGAAGACGGCAGCAGTCGGCGACTAGCGGGTAGCTCCTCGACGATGGCACGGCGTCTCGAGGGCTCTTAGCTCCTTGGCTGGCCTCCATGAGCCTTTCCTTCCTCGTTCTCCCTCTTCTTCCGCTCTCTTTTGCTCTCGGTTCTCTCTTCAGCTCTCTCGGGTCTACTCCGATCGCCTGTTGTTCCCCCTTATCTTCTCTACCCTGCCACCTCTCTTTTGCGCCTGCTTTTCCTTTCCCTCTACCCCTACTGCTCTTCTCTGCCCGATGACCTCTACTCCTCTACCTTTTCTTTTCCTCTTTCCCCAGGTCTTGCGCACGAAGGTGGTTGGAGGAGGAAGAGCTGGGGCGCGGGCTAGGCCTAAAGGAGAAAGAGGCTGGGCCGGGATGCGCACGCGAGAGAAAAAGGAAAAAAGGAGGGGCGGGTTAGGCCAAGGCCAGATTTGGCCCGGCCCAGCACCTCTCGCGTTCCTTTTTGTTTTTTTGTTTTTTTGTTTGTATTTTTGTTTTGTTTTGTTTTGTTTTGTTGTTATTTTTCTTTTTCTTTTTTTGCTTAAAAATATGTGTCAACAGCTGCCCCTCTTTGAATGTAGCCTTGAAGAGGTTGCATTCAAAAATAGAAGACACCTAAATTATTTTGGCGGTAGAGAGACCTTGGGTGCATAGGCACGTGTCAGGTCTACGAAAAAAACTCAAAGCTATGGAAGCGCGTCTTGTCAATAAAAGAAAGAAAGACCCCGGGCTACAAAAGCACGCCGTGTCATAAGAAGAAAAAAAGACCCCGAGTTACAGAAGTACGTCGTGTCGTAAGAAGAAGGAAAGATCCCGGGCTACAGAAGCACGCCATGTCAAAAGAAAAGACCCCAAGCTATAGAAGTACACCGTGTCAAAGGAAAAAGAAAAAACCTCGGGCTACAGAAGCATGCCGTCTCATAAGGAAAAAGGAAAAACCCTGAGGCTACAAAATCACGCTGTGTCATAAGAAAAATGAAAAGACCCTGGGCTACAGAAGCACGCCATGTCAAATGAAAAATAAAAGACCCCAGGCTACAGAAGCATGCCGTGTCAAAAGGAAAAGGAAAAGATCGCGGGCTATAGAAGCACACTGTGTCAAAGGAAAAAGAAAAGACCTCGGGCTACAAAAGCACGCCGTGTCATAAGGAAGAATGAAAGAAATGAGATCTTACCGTGTAACAACGAGTTTCGACCGGATTGGAAATACATGATTTAAGGAAAACCCATGAACCTTTTGAAAATCGCAATTTAAAGATAGACTCATGAACATTTTAAAAGCGTGGTTTAAGTATAGACTCACGAACCCCATGGTTTAAGGATGACCCACGAACCCTGTGGTTTAAGGATGACCCACTAACCACGTGGTTTAAGGATGACCCACTAATCGCGTGGTTTAAGGATGACTCACGAACCGTGTGGTTTAAGGATAGACCCACCAACTTTGTGGCTTAAGGAAAACTCACTAATCGTGTGGTTTAAGGATAGACCCACTAACCTTATGATTTAAGGATGACCCACTAACCGTGTGGTTTAAGGATAGACCCACGAACCATGTGGTTTAAAGATGACCCACGAACTGTATGGTTTAAGGATAGACCCATTAATCTTGTGGTTTAAGGATAACTCACAAGCCGTGTGGTTTAAGGATAACTCACGAGCCATGTGGTTTAAGGATAGACCCACGAACCATGTGATTTAGGGAAAACTCACTAACCGTGTGATTTAAGGATAGACTCACGAACCATGTAGTTTAAGGATTGACCCACTAACCTTGTGGTTTAAGGATGACCCACTAACCGTGTAATTTAAGGATAGACCCACTAACCTTGTGGTTTAAGGATGACCCACGAACCGTGTGGTTTAAGGATAAACCCACTAACCTTATGGTTTAAGGATGACCCACGAACCGTATGGTTTAAGGATAGACCCACCAACCGTATGGTTTAAGGATAGACCCACTAAGCTTGTAGATGACATGGTTTGAGGCTAACCATGAACCTTTGGTTTTTAGGGAAGCACCCATTAACCCCTTGAAAACTACATGGCTTCACTAAGGAATCCCGTAAAACTCAACTTGAGCAAATGTCATTAGGGACATCATCAAGAGACGTATTGGTAATATTGCAGCATTAATTGAACAGGCTAATCAAGCTAAGTCTGACTACTTTTAAAAAAACATTCGATGTCAATCAGCATCATGTAACGCAAAATTATCATCTTGTTCGGGGATTTATCATTAATCATTAAATTCTCTGGGACTCAAGTTCTTATCAGAACGACTACGACTCATGGAAAAAGCTCATTAAGCATGCCAAACTAGAACTTCTTAGTTAGAAAGGGTTTCTCACACACTCTCGATAAAATGGCCGCTTGATCCCATCCATTCGCGTGGGAAGTATCTCACATAACCTATGTCGAAGGCTTCCAGAAACATTCGCGATGAGCACAATCTGATCAATCAAAAATGTCTTTTGAAAGGACCGCAATATAGGCTCGGTCATGGGCTTACATAAAGGGATTATTACTTTAAGGTCAATAAAGGAACATTTGTCGATGTCTTTATCGGGTTTATAAGTCAAGAACTTGGAAAATAAGACAAGATAGAATTACTTCCACTCCTTCAAGCAGTAGCTTCTTTGTGACATTCTCATTTTCACTCAAACCACCCCAATCAAAAAAGACTTTGGAAGAGGGTTGTAATGTTGGCTCGGGAGAAGTTCGAAAGGCTTAAAATTTTCAAGAGGGTTTTTAAGAGTCGATGATTATCATGGCATCGTGACCAAGTCACCCGATCTTTCAAAATCATTTGGCTTTTGAAATACAACACATTTTGAAAGTCCCTTGACTAATTATTTCTGCATGGGAGCTTTGCTCCTTTCTCTAATTTCTTTTACTCATGCGATGATTTTTTTTTTTTTACGCAGATACTTGGACTTTGATAATTTTTCTTTCACATAAGATGCAACATTTTGGCTCTTTTTCTTGACAAGCATCGGCCTTGCTTTTACCAGGCACACTGCTTTTTCATACCTCTAAATTTGTTGAACTTTTTGCTCTTTGAACTTTTGGAGCTCTTATGACTTTCAAGATGCTTTTCACGTTTTCTCCTAAATGTCAATTGTATGTGGTCAATATTTATGCCTTGCCCAAGTGAATGGAGATAATCACTGCCCGAGACTCAGAAATGAACAATCAAGCCGAAATTGGTTAAAGCAATAGGCATCAGTGTTTAGGTAGAGAAGGAAATGCTCTTCTTCACCTTGGGATGAGTCAAGCACTGATGAAAATTCCTCTGAAGTCACTAGAAGATTGATACAAGTGAAAGTAATAGAATCTTTCTCAATCTTTCGCTCTACAACACGACCGTAACCTCCTATGCTGCCCCAATGTAGGGTCGTTCTCAACAGGGGTATTTTGAAAAATCATCTTTATTCAGTCGAAAGGGCTAGTAAAAGATTAGTACGGTGCTTGGGATTGATGAAGGAAATGCCTTTATCATTTCGATATTTGCGCTCAATGTGAATGAATCCTTCGTCTTAAGAGAATGTCACTTTTCACTCAACTCTCAAAAGTGTTTGAATGATGTATTTGGAAATGGCTTGCCTTTCTTCATCCAAAGCACTTCTTGTTTGGCATGGTTAACATCTCCATTTCACTCTACCGAGATCATCTGAGTTGATCAATCTCCATAGGGAAATTTGATTCAAATTGAATAACCCCCAGAACGAGAAAACAATTTTGAGATAAAAAGGATGTTCAAAGAGTTTGTATAAAGTTTTTTTATTTATTTATTACTATTCATTTTTGTGCTTGTCTCTAGGAAAGCGCCAAAAGTTCTTTTTTGTAATGGAAATTCTCTTCTTCTTTTTCATTTAATTTTGAGAAGAATGGTACTTATCTGCGGCATGGTGACTTGGTAACCCTATAAAGAATGTGAGGGAATATGTTAGTGCAAAAATCTTTAAGGATTGAAATGTTGGAAACGATACATTATTACCCCCTCACTCACTTTTGTCCTTTGAGTGCTAACATTTCTTGGATTCACCCTCATGGATATTTGGTAACTTAACATTACCCTTCACTTGCATTTGCCTTTAAGTGTTTGATGTCTTCTTATCAAAGGAAAAAAAGAATCATGTTAGAGACGCTATCAAAATGAGCAATTGGAATCGACACAATTTACCCTTCACGTATTTTCGTTCTTTAGGTATGAACTTTGCCTGTAGTGGCTAGGATTGATTGAAAAATGGCTATGTGGCCCTGATTTTATCCATGAAAAGCACTTCTTTATTGTATACAACAATTTACAAAGTTCAATTCCTACTTTTTCAAATACTCTTTTCGAAGAGACGTTTAATTGACAAAGAGCTTGACAAATTTAAATATGGATCATTAGATCATGCTTTGAAAGGCGAGGGATTGCTCCTTGTTTCCACATTTAAGGATATCGTTTTTTAGATGCTTTGCCTATTTATTGCCTTGGTAGAAGGTGCTGCTTTGACAGTAAAGGTGCAACTTTTTCCCCATTTATCACCCTGTGAGAAGAGGAGATGAAACGGGTTATCTCCATACTTAATTAGGTTCAATTAAGGAACGATACATCATTTCTTGATGAATTTGACAATGTTGTTCCAACACACTTTAATAGTGAGGGAAGGAGTGATTTTTTAGTTAAACGTTGCTCCCCCACTCTTTATTTGACAAACCTTTTGTTTTGTCTGAGCTTGTCCTGTACCAAAAAAAAAAAAAAGTATATGTCATTTTTTATGCTAAAGAGAATCAAGTTTAGGAACGAAATACCTCATTTTTCAAAGTCGGGCGATCAACATCCCAAGGTATCCCTTATGGAGGAAGGGATAATATTGCCCCTCTATTTCATTTGAATATTTCATTGTTTAGGATGAACAGGATATAATAATGCTCCATCGCGTTTGTTGGAACGTTACAAAACTTTGTACTCTTAATGTCTCCTTGACAATGAAAAGAAAGTCGCGTCAAAAATAGTATCAGAAATGGATAATTGGAATCGATACAATTTACTCTTCCTTCGAATTCATCTTTTTGGACGCTTGGCAATTCCCTTCATTTGTCTCATCATGCAAAGTGAATGAGATCAATGGGCTATTTTGGCACCTAAGGCATCTCCAAATAAAGAAACTTCCCATAATGGAATTCAACTTCATTCCGCCTCTATGGACGATTGGCACCGACAAAGCCTCGGCGCATGCTTGTTTCTTGAGTTCCATGAGCCTACACTTTTTTTTTTTAGAAGGAGCAGATGTCAATCTCAAATAAACTCCTCATTCTACCTGAGAAAGCGACCATGTGAAGAGAGGGCCTTAAGCAAAGTTTTCTTGAAATTCATTTTCAAAACATTTTGAAGGTAGACGTAAAGATTCGTTTGAAACACTTCTGAGTTTTTTTAAAAAAAAAAATGATTTTCATGAAATTGAATTTCATCATTAAAAAATGTGAGTCACATGATTTACAAAAGCATAAATTGGATTCGCAATCAAAACCCAAAATGGAAAACATGATTCTTAACAAGAATAAAAATAATGATAGAATATAAGAAACTCTTGCATAGATAAGAGTAAAAATCAACTCTTGTCCTAGTTCTAGAATTCACTTCTCTATGTGGTCAAACATGAGAATGTCAAGGAGCATCACGCATAACCTACAAAAAGAAAACAATGTTAGTATGTGAATGAGAAAATGATCTCTAGGTCACTTCTAAAAACAAAATCAAGGAGACAGCACGTGCCCCATAGTCCTTATTACGGGGTTTTAATATTTCGCCAAGATTTTATCATAAGAGAAGACATCATTAAAAAAAAATCGATACGTGGCCATGAATCGAACGTCCACTTTTATTCTAAAACTTTCATATGCAAAAGTGGTATTGATTTTTGAAAGATTGATTTGTGATTTTACTCCTAGAAAAATGAAGTGATTTCTATTTTGAGAAAATTTGTACACAAAATGAATTTCAGTCCCAAAATGCGAGAATGAGAGAATTTGATTAAAAATGCAATTTTAATTTTTGTGCCCTAGAATATAATCGCAACTCGAAAGTTTTTTATTTTTTTTTTTCAAAATGTGATTTTGAGCTCATAACTAGAAATTTGAGCAAAACCATATGTTCCACAGAGCCAAATCAAAGTGTTTAGAACTTGTATTCAATGTTCACTTATCAAGAGTGATTGCCAATTTTTTTCAATTATGAGCCTACAACACCGAGGGCATTCAATTGATTTCTGCGAATTTCAAGATGAAAATTTAATAAAATAAAATAAAAAAGAATCAAAAGAAGAATGAAACTTACAGTGGGGGACGACTTTTCCCTTCTTTTTTTTTTAATTACATAGACATACACATGGGATGTGGTTCAATTTCTACTCTATACAGCTCAAAATGGAGCCATAGGATCACCAAACTGAACGAACAAGATCGCGACTAGGTCGTGTTATCCATGACTCCAGTTTCGTCAAAGAACCGACCCGTGTCGCATGGTTGCAGACCAGGGTGGGGACCTTTGATATCATGAATGAAATTTCGGGGTTAAGATAGGCGACTCGTACTACATGGTTGTAGTCGGAGTGATATCCACTTCAACACCATCCTAGATGATCCTATGCAGCCCAAATTCGGCGACAGACAGTGTGTGTTATGGTGTAGTGCAATGTAGGGAACGCAAGCATGACAATTTATAGGCAAGCAGTACTTCATAAATTCAAAACATAAACATCTATTCTCAACTCCATGCCTGCAAGACAAGGAGGGTTAACAATCACTCCTCCCCTTATAACTCTCATTCTGCATGAACATTTAACACTTGACATGTTAGGGCGTACCTTAGATCTTTGCTGCCAGACAAAAATATATATTTTTGAACAAGATCAATTTTGGCCTAAGTCCTCTAAGGTCTAAAACCGATCCCTAGTGGAGTCGCCAAGCAATCGCGACCTACCCCTCGGGAGGAAGGAATATGTTTAGGGGTATTATCTAAAGGATGGACTTAAGGTCCATGATTAGACGCGGGTTCTCCCAAACCCATACCTCGCATGACATTGGGGTATGCTTAAGAATTTCGCAAAAAGGAGTCGCCCACTAGCCTATTGGGTCGATTAAAAACCAAGTGAGGTATGTGAGTGTATCTCCCTTCCTACCCAACCTGAGAATTTAGGGTCAGGGACTTGATTATACTAATTGATCAATTAGTGCCATTTCGGTACCTAATCTTGTTCATTTTAAAAGAAAATATTTTTCTCAAGCAGTTTGAATTGATTTTATACATATCTACTAACATGTGAGGTGATCATGCAAATGCACAATCATTAAAGTAACAATTTGCAACCAAAATCCTAATTGCAGTAAACTTTGGCACGTGCAATTAAACATAATAAAATATGCAAATTAAACACGCGATATAATTGATATACGAGCAAATAAATGCTAATTACACTAAGAATGCAAGACAAGGCAATTCCTAACCAAACCCTGCAATTTTTAGATTTTCAAAAAATATATATTATTATTATTATTTTTTTTTAAAAAGTTGGGCGAACTGGGTCGGGCCCAGTCTAACCCAACCCGGATCTAACCCGGTCAGGTGGGTCGGTTGACCCTCCCAAGTCTGGCCCGATTGGGGAACAGGTCGATTGACCCGCTCGAAAAGGGCAAGGCCCGACCAGATGGTCGAGCCTTTATTTAAATGCGAGTTGGGCCCGATCGACAAGCCCAACCTCTTTTGCAAAAGGCTCCCTACAAGCCCACAACCTAGACGGACTCTGGGCCATCGGCTTACGAGGCGAGAAGGGCTGAGTGGGCCAGATTTAGGATCTGGCCCACTCAACCGACCTCCCTCTAGTCGGTCGACTTCCAGTCACGACCAGAGGGAGATGACACTGTGCCCAGGTGGTTCTCTGTCTTGGGCACGGCGCTACTGCCTCGGTTGGGACGGAGGACGACGCTCGTCCTCCGGCTAGACAATGACATCCCTTCCGGTGGCCTATTGATCGAGCTGGATCTCCAAATAAAGGGAAACAAAAACCACTTTCGGCCGAGCATTTTGGCGAGCAGGTGGCGGGCATGAGTGAACGGAGAAGTTTTCAACTTGGTCGAGACTCAAGCGCGAGTCCAAACCACCGATGAAGCACACCAGGGCAATAGGAAACACATCGGGACAGGTGGGGGGGGTGGGGGTGGAGCTCGCTCAAAATGGTCGAGGGAGCTCCGGCTAGCTCAGTACAACACATGCACTCTAAGTGTTCGGCAAAATGCCTACCTGGTTCCGAGGAGACAGCGACGGTTGACGACTGGTGAGTAGCTCTCCAACGATGGCACGGTGTCCCAGGGGCTCTTGGTTCCTTAGCTGGCCTCCATAAGCCTTTCCTCCCTCATTCTCCCTCTTCTTTCGCTCTCTCTCGCTCTCGGTTCTCTCTTCGGCTCTCTCAGGTCTCCTCCAGTCACTCGTCCTTCCCCTTTATCTTCTCTGCCCTGCCGTCTCTCTTCTATGCCTGCTTTTCCTTTCCCTCTGCCCCTACTACTCCTCTTTACCCAATGACCTCTGCTTCTTTGCTTTTTCTTTTCCTCTTTCCCCAGGTCTTGCGCGCGAAGATGGCTGGAGGAGGAAGAGCTGGGGCGTGGGTCAGGCCGAAAGGAGAAAGAGGCTGGGCCGGGCCGCACGCGTGAGAGAAAGAGGAAAAGAGGAGGGGCGGGTTGGGCCAAGGCCAAATTTGGCCTGACCCGGCCCCTCTCGCATTCCTTTTTGTTTTTTTGTTTTTTGTTTTTTTTTGTATTTTTGTTTTGTTTTTGTTTTGTTGTTATTTTTCTTTTTCTTTTTCTGCTTAAAAATAGGTGTCAACAAACACAATTTGCATTTTTAAAAAATCGCTTTTGTATTTCCGCAAAGATTTTCATGAAAAGCATTTCCAAATGCACCCTGAGAGAGAACCAAGAGGCGAGAGCATCACTCACTGAGACCATACGGGAATAGCTCCGCCATGAAGTGGGCGGCCTTCCCCATAACTTCCTACCATCGAAGGCCGAATACTTGAAGCTACCTCCGGGCGAGAACAAGGAGGAAAAAAAACCCTGGAATGGAACAAGCGGCTGCTAATGTTTCAGAATTCACGTGGATTTTGGCGAGGCTCGCAGGGGGGACTGGGGATTCCGCTGAAGATTTTCGTTGCAGATGCTAAGCCTCTTTTTGTTTTCCAACATTGAACTTTACGCGGCAAGGTTACATGCGGATGACAGATGAGCTGGCGGAGAGAGAAATATTCCTTGCGAACGTGGCGGATCGTGATAGATTGTGTGGTGTCGTCCTCTTTTCTTTTTCTTTTTTTATTTCTTAGCCAGCGCTCATTCAAAATTTGAAACCATAAATACATATCTGATATTTATAAAAAATAAAAATAAATAGAGAGATAAATTAGATAGAGTTTTTTTTAAAATGGTTAATACCCTGAAAAACCCCAAACTGGTACACTTGTGACAAATTTACCAAAAACTATTTTTTTGACCACCAAGAATCACAAACTGGTATACCTTTGACAAATTTACCCCAAACTGGTGCACTTGTGATAAATTTACCCTCTATTAGTTTTCGTTAAATTTTATTTTCAAATTATTAAGTTAAATGGCACGTGACAGTTGACCGGTATACCAATTTAGGATTTTACGCTTCGTTTGTTACAGTTTACAATTTTTGTGATTTTTTTGTAGTATTAATCCAATTTAGCATAGGATATATTTGTCACAAATTTACCATTTTGGGATTTTTTGCAGTCAAATAAATTAGTTTGGGGTAAATTTGTCATAAATGTACCAGTTTAGGTTTTTTTTATAGTCAGTCGGGGTAAATTTGTCACAGGTATACCAGTTTGGGGTTTTTCATGGTCAAAAAAATAGTTTGAGGTAAATTTGTCACAAGTGTACCAGTTTAGTGTTTTTCAAGGTATTAACCCTTTTTAAAATTGCACTCTTCATTGAACCGTCTTTTTTTTTTTTTTAAAGTAGTTTCTATAAATGAATTAAATAGCGAAATTTTTTAAAGCATTACAAAATCATTAAATTTAGTTTCTTGAAAGTACATGTGAATAGCAAAAAATTTAAGGCTACTCGAAAGTTATGCATAAATATTTTTTAGTGCTTGGCAATCCTTCTTCGCTAGTGTAGTTATCCAATCAAATTAGGGTATATGTTCATGAACAGGCAAACTAGAACTAGAGCGCTAATCTATTGGCATTTATCCATATTAAATTCAAAATAGATCGGACATTCATTCGAACCAAAGTTCTATCAACATTTTTCGAGGTGAGATTTTTTCATCTCAAACACACAACAAAACCATGATTTAATTGTGTAATCTATGTATCTTTATATATAAGCCACATCATTCTTTTGTTTGACTTTTATATTTCGCAGTTGGCCCTTGTAAACTTATTTTTATTATTATAAAGCAAAGAGGTAATAAAAGATAAAATTAGAAAATGATAGAAAGGTAAAACGAAGAAATTACTACCTATATTATGTCAAGAAAGTGCACTTGGAAAAGTTACTGGACTGTTGTGCAATAATCGACCTCATCCTTGCACTCCATGTGAGAAATTTGGAATGGTTCTCTAATTTGGCAGTACAATCACGCGAACAATGCAATCGTTGGGCAAATTAGTCTAACACCCATGGCAGTTAGTCACTTGGTTCTACCAAATACATGATACTGATACATTCCTAATTAGCTTTTGTATATCTCATCTTCCTTTTATCTTATATAAAAGTTGGGTGGATCAAAGAGATTATGACAAGGGGAGTTTATAAGGTGTTTGAATGATTTGCCCACTCTTTTCTTATCAATCTCATAGTTTTCTGGCCAGCCGATTGCACAACATGATTGCTGTATACTATGTATAAGAACTTAGCAGATCAGAAAGTGGGATAGATTAAGCAGTTTGGTCAAAGAGAATTTCCTCTCTATTTAGAGTTTCAGGGGAAAAGAGCACCGAATTGAATTTCCGATTAATAAGTAAGTCACATATTGTATAATTTGTGTGTACGCGCATTTTTTTTTCCCTACTTTATTTCCCTTGTAAAGTTCCGGCACCATCCCAGGTGTAAACCATCTTGACTAGCTCCAAAGCTTCTTTAGTGTGCCGTGTTTCACGAATGAAAATAATCTTCTCGTATAAATTACGACACGCCACTTCTTCACAGGGATATACCTGCTCGACTTTTCCTCCATCAACGTCAAGTCACAAATGACCAATAAGTCATTAAAAATTCGCAAAATAAGTCATGATGTGACTTGTCTGGACTGCTAAGTATATTTTCTTTAGTTATTGACTCTTAATTCGATAAGTCCAATTACGTGATGAGGACGAGAGGGAAGGGAGACTGAATTATTTTTAGGTAGAGTAGATTATCCTCCACGCCGAAACCAGCAAGTGTTTTTTTTCTCCCTAATTTCAGGCTTTACCTTTCAATTCCACATTAAAGTCTTAATATCCACATGCAAATTCTTTTGTCGCTATATCTCTTCGAGAACAACCTCAGCGGCTCTATTCCAAAAGAGATTGAAAACGGAAACGAATACCGCAAATGCTAAAACTTAGTATAGGGGAATATTTAAGTTTCAAAAGATATACTTAAATACCAAAATCGAAGAAGAATGAAACATTTAATTGATAACGGCAAAAAATTCAAGTCAAATTGCTGACATGACATTTTTTGGCGACTCTTTTTTTTTTTTTTTATTGATGTGGCAATTTTAAAAAAAAAATTATGCACATGGTAATTTTGTCCACATGACCCTATAAGCCCCCAAAATTAATTTGTAATATAAATATTAATTAAAAAAACAATGCAGCCATAGCTTGGATGAGGGCCTCCATAGCCCTCACCGCCGCCCCACCATCACTAGAAAGGGTCAGCAACGATGAGGTAGTAGTAGTGGTGAGGGCCATAGAGGCCCTCATTGATTTGCTATTGCTTCTCCTTTTTTAGTAAATTTATTTTTTTAGTTTTAGTTCTATTAATATTTATATTAAAATCAATTTTGGGGCAAAACAATGTCGTTTTGCATATTCGTTACTAAGTAGGCAACACTGATGAGCCACATAGACCAATTTATTCTTAAAATAATGCCACATCGGATACCAACTATCCTTGCCGAAATTGACACTTAAGGGTACATTTGGTAACCATTTTATTATTGGGAACAATTTTTCATCAGAAATAAATCTTTTTAATGCTACTATCGGGAATAATTTCTAAACGACTGTCCAAAATTGTGTTTGGCATTGTCCTCAAAATTTCTACTCTAAACCATTTTCTTTTAATTTTTTAATAATTTTATCATTTTTTCCTCTTTTTTTTCCTTTTTTTTTTCTTTCCCTTCTTCTTCTTCTTCAAGCTTTGGTTGGTAACCTCACCAAGAGCATCACCGGTCCTCGGCGTACCGGCCCTCGGCGGGGCCGCGCCTCGTTGACCAAGCCTTGGCTGGGCGAGCAGCCTCGCCCAGATGAGGTTAATCCTCACTGGCGACTGAGCGACCTTGGTCTTGCCAAATCTAGGTGAGGTCGAGCCTGCCTCGTCATGGCTCTACTGAGCCTCAATCGGCCAAGCAATGCTCACTGGTGGCCAAGGGAGGCTCGGGCGAGGCCTTGCCTAGCCACCAACGAGGCTCCAACGAGCTCGCCGAACCTCGCCCTAGCCTAGCGAGCCTTTGGCGAGGTCGTTGGACCTCGCCCAATTGGTCACCGACAACTGGTGGCAATGGTAGCAATGGAAGAAGAAGAGAGAAAGAAGAAGAATAAGAAGAAAAGAAGAGAAAAGAGAAAAAATGGGTTGGCTTAATTCTGAAATTATTCTTGAAAATAAAGAATCGGCCTTTTTTAACTTCTTGATTCTACTCCAATCTATTCCCATGAACAAAATATTTACCAAATGAATATCTATTCCAAATTTACTCTCGGGAATAAAAGAATAGAAATTTTTACTATTCGACAAATTGCCAAACATATCCTAAGTGTCCCAATTTTAAAAAAAGTAGCACTTAAATGTATCGTTTAGAGCTTTTGGCATTCAAGTGTATACCCATGCCAAGTTTTGGCACTTGCGATGTATTTTGCTCAATTGGAAACTGAAGCAAGCTTACTCGATTAGCTTTATGTATGAATAATCTTTTTTTTTTTTTTTTTGGGGGGGGCGGCTTTCTTCCCATTGAGATAAATTATCTCACATTCCTCATAAACCTATAGCTATCTGAGAACGACTTTGTTGGCCAATTGCCATAAGAAATATGCAATAGCCAAGCTCTTGCATAATTTGGTGCTTTTACAATCACTTCACTAGACCTATCCCAAGGAGCTTGAAAAATTGTTCAAGTCTGTATAAAGTTAGGCTCCAAAACAACTTGCGGAAACATAACCAATGCTCTTGGTGTGCTCCCCTACTTGGATTACCTTGAGTTGAGCAACAATGAATTTTACAGTATGCCACCACCAAAAGTGTTTGAATTTAGAAATTGATGAGCTTGATAATCTCCAACAATAGGATCTCCAACACCATACCCTTTGCACAACTTTGAAGAGCCGACATCTTCGAATCAATGCTTCCCAAGAGGTGACCTCAATGGAGTTTACTCACTTCAATGGTCCAGTTAACAAGTTTCTTAAAGCAGAAGCAATGAACAGAAATATGACGTCAGCAGAGGGAGGGAAAGATAGCAGAGACTAATAGTAATGACAAAAATTATGACCTTCCGCTTCCGAAAACTATTGACAAAGAAGACGGTGACCTTCAGCAGCCACCACACTGGACATGGAATTCACCCTCAACTGAAATTGCATTGGGAATTTCACCACATCGGGAATTCACCCTAACCATTCTTTTGAGGTCGGTCCTCGAGGCCATCTTATCCAAGACTCGCAATGCCCTCAAATGCCGGGGAGGATACCTTTTATACTATTCAGCTGCATATGCAGGTTACCAAATGCAGTTCAAAATGTTTTGCTCAGTCACAAGCAGAATAAATAAATAGGCACCAAGCAGCCTAAATCAGAAGTCTTACAGAATAACATCAGGAAAATTAATCTCGCCTCACCATGTTTTGGCAGTAGAATCACACGGACCTTGCATTTGTTGGGACAGATTAGTCTAACACTCACGGCAATCAGTCACTTGGCTCTGCTAAATACACGATACTGATGCATTCCTAGATAGCTTATATATATCTGATATATATTTTTAAAATAAAAATTGGGTGGATCAAAGAGATTCTAACAAGGGGAGTCTATGTCTGAATGATTTGCCCACTCTTTTTATATCAATCTCATGGTTTTCCGGGCTGCCGATTGCACAACATGATTAATGTATACTACGTATAAGAACTTGGCGTATTAGAAGTGGGATAGATTAAACCAATTTGGTCAAAGAGAATTTCCTCTTTATTTGGAGTTCAGGGAAAAAAAGCACTAAATTGAATTTCCGATTAAATAAGTTACATATTCTGTATCAATTTTTTTTTTTTTTTTTTTTTGGTATGTGTGCATTTTTTTGTTCCTACTTTATTTCCCTTTCAAAGTTGAAGCACTGTCCCAGGGGCAAGCCACCTTGACTAGCTCCAAAGCTTCTTTATTGTGCCGTGTTTCACGAATGACAAGACTCTTCTCTAATAACTTACAATGTCCCACTTCTTCACAGAGGTATACCTGCTCGGTTAATTTGGTAAGTCCAATTACGTGATGAGAACGAGAGGGAAGGGTGACTGAATTATTTTGAGGAAGACCAGATTATCCTCCACGCAAAAACCGACAAGAAAAATCCACTTTCTTCCCTAATTTCAGGCTTTACCTTTCAATTCCCACATTAAAGTCCCATTGTCCACATGCAAATTCTGCAACCATTATAAAATATAAACTGAAATTTTCTCTTAACCACTAGCCAAGGACGTGAGGCTTGGCCTGATCCACATGCGTGTATTTCAAATGACCAGATCAGGTGGTGACCATTTATAAGTGTGAACGTTATCTCCTGAGTCAATCCGACATGGGGCATTGGGATGTTTCAAGTTTTTTTAGGGGAATGGAAGACTTTCGCAACGAGGAGTGCACGCCACCAAGATTATTGACTTGGTGGTTGACTTGATGGCCCCGATTTGCTTCTATAAGTACGTCTTGGCTGTACTTCTCATGCTCATGCAAGAAACAAAGAAAAGCCCACCCCAAATAACCTGTCATGGCCTCATCTCAAAAACAAGGGTTCCTCGCTTGTGTCCTCTTCATGCTCATGCAAGAAAATCCTTGTCTTGCTTCATCCCAAAGCCCTTCTCTAGTGGCCGTCGCTGGTGGTAGTAACCAAACCAGAAATAAGGAACCGGAGGCACTCCTGACATGGAAGTCTGAGCTAGACAGCCAGAGTCGTTACACTTTGTCTTCGTGGAATGGGAGCAACACTTGTTCATGGCGCGGAATCGATTGTGATTCTCTTGGGAGCATTGTGAGCCTGAACCTCTCGGATTTTGCCATACATGGTACGCTTCATCATCTCAATTTCTCCCTATTGCCCAATTTAGTCGCTCTGAAGCTTGCCAACAACTCACTTTTCGGAAACATCACTCCGAGCATCGCTCTTCTTGCCAAGCTTACTCATCTAGACTTGTCTCGAAATAACCTTTCGGGAAACATTCCGACTCAACTAGTGTCCTTGCGATCTCTCCAAGTTCTCAACCTATCGAATAATAATTTCAATGGCCCAATTCCCAATGAGATAGGTAGCTTGAGCAACTTGACCGGCCTATTTCTTTCTGCAAACAATCTTTCTGGTTTCATCCCTAGAGAAATAGGAAGGCTCAAGTCTCTCAATTACCTCAAGTTAAAGAACAATCGCATCACCGGTCCTATTCCTTCTTCCATAGGAAACATGAGCAGCTTGATAAAGATGCAGCTTTGCAATAATGAACTTGTTGGGGCCATTCCAGAGGAAATAGGAATGTTGGGTTCTCTCAGTAAACTTGATTTATCTTCCAATTATCTCAATGGTCACATCCCTAAAACTCTAGGAAATTTGAGTAATTTAGCATTTCTTTACTTATATCAAAACCAACTTTCCGGTCCCATACCTTTGGAAGTTGGAGGAATGAGATCCCTCATAAGTTTCCAATTGCGATTTAATGATTTAACAGGTCCTATCCCATCATCCATAGGTACTTTGAGCAATTTGAATTATGTTTCCCTTCGCATAAATAAGTTGTCAGGTCCTATCCCGTCATCCATAGGTAACTTGAGCAATTTGATTGCTCTTCGCCTTGGCAACAACACACTTTCTGGGCCCATCCCATCCTCCATAGGCAACTTGAGCAATCTGAAAACTCTTAAGCTTTACATCAATGAGTTGTCGGGCCCTATCCCGTCATCCATAGGTAACTTGAGCAATTTGAATGTTCTTCTCCTTTCCAACAATAAACTTCATGGGCCCATCCCGTCCTCCATAGGCAACCCGAGCAATCTGAAAACTCTTTCACTCTTCATCAATGAATTGTCGGGCCCTATCCCGTCATCCATAGGTAACTTAAGCAATCTGAATTATCTTTACCTTTCGAACAACAATTTGTCGGGCTTTATTCTGAAAGAGATTGGAAAGCTAGGACTCCTCATTCGACTAAGTCTATATCTGAATAATCTAGGGGGCTTTCTTCCCATCGAGATGAATAATCTCACATCCCTCAAATGCCTAGATCTATCTGAGAACGACTTTATTGGCCAATTGCCACAAGAGATCTGCAGTAACCAAGCTCTTAAACGTTTGACTGCAAACAACAATCACTTAACTGGACCCATCCCAAGAAGCCTGAGAAATTGTTCGAGTTTGTATAGAGTTAGGCTCCATAACAACTTGCTCAAGGGAAATATAACCGGTGCTCTTGGTGTGTACCCTTACTTGGATTACCTTGAGTTGAGGAACAATGAACTTTACGGTGAGTTACCACCAACATTGGGAGAATGTAGAAATTTGACAAGCTTGATAATCTCCAACAATAGAATCTCCGGTACCATACCACCTCAGGTCGGAAACATGAATCAATTGCATAGACTAGACCTCTCTTCAAATCATATAGTTGGGGAAATTCCTAAAGACCTAGGAAAATTGAAGTTGCTGCTAGAGCTTTCATTGGACTGCAACCATCTTGAAGGCCATATCCCTCAAGAACTTGGAGCCTTGTCCAATCTGCAGAAACTCAACATTGCAAGAAACAACTTGAGTGGCTCTATTCCTACAGATCTTGGGGAGTGCTCCAACCTTTTGTTCTTAAATTTAAGCGGGAATAATCTTAGTAAGAGTATTGCCGTGGAGATCAGCAATCTCTGGTCTCTTCAAGTTCTAGATCTAAGTCAAAATTTGCTCACAGGAGAAATACCTAGACAATTTGCACAATTGCACCGATTGGAAATTCTCAATCTCTCACACAATCAACTTTCGGGTTCAATTGAGTCGACCTTTGGTGATATGGTAAGCTTGACATCCATCGACATATCATATAATGAGTTAGAAGGCCCTTTACCAAATGTTCTAGCCTTTCGTAATGCTACAATTGAAGATGTGAGAGGGAACAAAGGCTTGTGTGGAGTTATTGCTAGTCTCAAACCATGTACAGAAACAATGTCGAAAGGAAAGAACAAAAACAAGAAGTTGCTGCTAATTCTGATTCCTACTTTAGGTTGCCTACTTTTAGTGCTTCTTGTTGTGGGAATTTCAAGTATAGTATGCCAAAGATTAAGGAAAACAGCGCCTAGTTTGAACAATGGAAGCAATGAAAACTTGTGGGCAATATTGAGCTTTGACGGGAAAATGGTCTATAAAAGCATTATTGAAGCCACAGAGGAGTTCAATGCCAAATATTGCATCGGTGTGGGAGGATATGGGAGTGTTTACAAAGCCCAATTGCAAACAGGTGAGACTGTTGCGGTCAAGAAATTTAAGGAAGCAATGGAAGTCAAAATCGCTAGTCAAAAAGCATTTGAAAGGGAGGTTCATGCTCTACTTGAAGCTCGGCATCGGAATATTGTCAAGTTCTACGGCTTTTGCTCGAGTTCTCGACATTCATTTTTGGTTTATGAGTTCTTGGAATCAGGTAGCTTGAAGGATATATTGAATGATGAAGAGAGGATAACAACATTTGACTGGAAAAAGAGAGTGAATGTTATTAAAGGCGTGGCTTATGCTCTGTCCTACTTGCACCATGAATGCTCTCCTCCTATAGTTCATCGAGATGTATCGAGCAAGAACATTTTAATGGATGAAGAATATGAAGCCTACGTCTCTGATTTTGGCACAGCTAAGGTTCTAGAACCTTACTCATCCAATTGGACTTCCTTTGTAGGCACTTTTGGATATGCAGCTCCAGGTAAGTTGGTTTCTTTAATAAAAACATTACTAAGATTTTGGCGAAAAAAGATAGCATTAATACAAAATAGAAAAAAAAAATGTTGTTTTCCCTCTGCAGAGCTCGCATACATAATGCAAGTGAAGGAGAAATGTGATGTTTATAGCTTTGGAGTGGTGACATTGGAAGTAATTACAGGTAGACATCCAGGCGATCTCATATCATCTCTCACATCCTCATCCTCTTCATCATCAAGCAATTCAACAGCTTCATGTTGGCTCTTGAAACAAGCTCTAGATCAAAGAATTCCATACCCATATGGTGACACGCTATGTCAAGTGGCTTTCATCGTAAAGATGGCATTTACATGCCTGAGTGCAAAACCGGTGCATCGTCCGAGCATGCAACAAGTGTCTCAAGAGATATCGGCATGTAGGTCGATCATGATAGGCTCGCGGGAGGACATAAAATTGGAAGAGCTAGTTGATCCCAGATGCTTCCCTTATTGACATTTTGGTCTTTCTATAGCAGCTTGTGTAAGTAGTTTTCTCTTTTAGTTCTCACAAGGATGATGTCCACTATATCACTTATTTTCCCAATGATTTATTAACTACTTGAAAACAACTGCACATCTGCATTGTTGTTGCGCGCGGGCAGAATATTGACCAAGCAAATCGGATAATAGTCAGAATGAAGGAAAGGAAATCGGACACCAGATTTACGTGGTTCGGTCCGAATATCGGAACCTACGTCCACGGGGAGAGTAGCACGGAATTCCACTATAGAAACAAGCGATACACCGGAGATTATAATCACTCGAGTACTCAAACACACTCTCAGTGTTTCCCAGCCCACAATTACACCCAAATAACTCACACAGTGTTTAGCCCCTCACAATTCCTAGTGAAACCTCACTCAAGGAATTAAACAAATTCTACTCACAAGAATTTAACTGGCTAAAACACTCGGATATAATTACAACGAGAAAATCTCTCTCTGCCGAGAGCTTATGAAGCCTCACGACTTCTCTCTTCAGCTCTCTCTCTCTCGGCCACCGAAACTTAGCTTGGCGCCATCTTCTCCTTCGCTCCTCTGCCTTTTAAGGGCGAAACAAGACAGAAATCAGGCGCCCACAATCGGCATCGACGCCCACCAAAATTCACGGGCACGTATGCATGCATGGGACACATTTAATAAGGCAGAAAACGTGCGCCCATAATGTAAGCGTGAAAGAAGGATGGCCGCCGTCTTCCAAGACCATCTCCACGACGTTGAACTCCTTCAAGTAATATTTTATCCTTTCTTTCCTTCTGTTGGTTTTAGCTGAATAAACAAATGGCAAAGGAAAGAAACAAGGAGAAAGAAGACAAAACAAGCCTACAAACTTTTACTTTTGGCCTTGGTCTTCTACGTCCATTTCTTGCCATGCATGCACATCCATGTGCATGCAATTAAAGAGGTAGAATAAAATAATGGATTCCCTTCTCACGGCTGCACGCTCTCTTCTCTGGCCTCATTCTTCACGCTTGCGGCTCATAGATCCGCATGCGATCTTCTTCTGACAATGAGGCCAATTCACATGCTCTGCTGACTCGCACGTGGTCGAGTTCACGTATTCTCGTTCAACGGGCTCAAATCGAGACATATTTTCAACAATCTCCACCTTGGCTCGACGTTTGAGCCAAATTAATCGCTTCAGTGGACAACTCGCTACTACTCTCCCACAGCCCCGACGGGCTCAACCGCCACAGAGTGCTTCCAAGTTCAAGCCGCGCTTGAACTTTCCCATAATCGTGGACCTCATCAAGACACCAACTCCACCTGCATAATTAGCTACTCCACAAGGATTTTCCGACATAACCTCCTGTATCACAGATAAAGCAAAACCATCATTACTTCCATATCTGACAGAAGGTCGAACACGCACCTTGTCAAATTCAACAGCTACAGCAATTGTTGGCTCTATTGGCTCCACCTCGCTACAAGCATCATCCGTGTCGATTATTCCACTAGTACTCGCTACCTCAGGAGTTTCTGGTTGCAACTCCACCTTGAGCTGAACACCGTCCAGATCCGTATTAACACTGCTACAAACACTCCTATCCAGAAGTACTGGAGACTTGTCAAATGTAACTTTTCTGCGGTCAACAGGTGAATTTATATCCGGGCACCACAACTGATCGCCTCACTCACCTTGTGCATAGCCATGGAATATGCAACGTTACCTGACCATCACTCACTCGAAAATAACACGGGCACCCAAACATTCTAAAAATAGAATAATCAGCAACGTTACCTGACCACACTTCTTCAGGAGTCCGCCATTCAATAGCAGTTGATGGGGATCTATTCACCAGGCAGCTTATCGTACTAAGCACATCAGCTAGGATTCTCCTAGCAACACCAGCACTAGAGATCATTTTTCGGGCCGTCTCTAGTAATGTTCTGCTCATCAATTCTGCAAATTGTTGTGATTTACTGGCACTAGTGCGGTGTTTCACTATGCCATCTTTCATGCAGAATTTATTTACCAGCTCCGAGCAGAACTCCATGCTATTGTCAGTCCGCACATGCTTGATCGACTTACTAGTCTCCGTTTAGATCAAAGCTCTCGACCGCGTGATCCTGACACCAGCATCAAACTTGTGCATTGGCACAAACACCCAGGTCTTCCTCGAGCAGTCAAAAGACTCTCGAACAGATGCATCTAACGTCTCCGGGGCGGAACCTGTCACTGTCTCACCTTGAAGTTTATACAGGCATCCGTGCTTGATTCCTTTCATTATCACCAGGGCACCTCGAACCACCTTCAGAACTCCACCTTCTGAAGAATACCTGCAACCAGCTGAATCTAGGGCACCCAAGGAAATTAAGTTCTTTTTCAATTCTGGAACATGTCTTACTCCAGTTAATGTCCTCACAATACCATCATGCATTCTGATTTTAACATCACCAACACCCACAACATCGCACTCAGCGTTGTTCCCTAACTGGACTTTACCACTACCCGTGCACTGATAAGTGATAAACCAGTTCCTATTTGGTGTAACGTGAAATGAACAACCAGAATCCATTACCCATCCGTCAAATGATGAATCCTCAAAGTGATGACAAGACACAATCGACACCATCAGAATCATTCTCAGCTACAGCTACAATATCTGTAGACTCAACTCTAATTCCCTTACCCTTTTCATTTTTCAGCTTAAAACAGTCTCTTCTACGATGCCCACTATTGCCACAATTCCAACAGACAACTCTACCAGTCCTAGACTGACTTCGTCTATTCATGTTTCTACTAACACGCGTGCTAGTTCTTCCTCTACTTTCACCTGCTAAAGCAGTAGACACGGGTTCAGTAGATTCTTTCCTACGAATGTCTTCACTCAGAATCAAATCGCGAACCTCATCAAACGTCAAACTTCTTGACCCAGAGGAATTACTAACAGCAGTAACAGTAGTATTCCAACTATCAGGCAATGAGGATAATAAAATCAACGCACGTACCTCATCTTCAAAGTTAATCTCAACCGAACTCAATAGGTTAACGACCTCATTGAATTCGTTGATATGTTCAGCTACTGACGTACCTTCGCCCATCTTTAAGTGAAACAGACGTCGCATCAAATAGACCTTATTAATCGCAGAGAGTTTCTCGTACATATTTGACAGGGCTTTCATCAGTCCCGCAGTGGTTTTCTCCTTCACGATGTTAAATGCGACGTTACGAGCCAACGTTAGCCGAATAACACCCATCGCTTGTCTATCCAGCAATTCCCACTCGGCATCCTTCATCGAGTCTGGTTTCTCCCCATATAAGGGTAAGTGCAAATTTTTTTGGTACAGACAATCTTCAATCTGCATCTTCCAGAAAGCAAAATCCTTCCCATCAAATCGGTCGATTCTCACCTTTCCATCTTCCATCGTTACCGGTTCGCTTCACGTCAGCCAAACCAGGCTCTGATACCACTTGTTGTTGCGCGCGGGCGGAATATTGACCAAGCAAATCGGATAATAGTCAGAATGAAGGAAAGAAAATCGGACACCAGATTTACGTGGTTCGGTCCGAATATCGGAACCTACGTCCACGGGGAGAGCAGCACGGAATTCCACTATAGAAACAAGCGATACACCGGAGATTATAAGCACTCGAGTACTCAAACACACTCTCAGTGTTTCCCAGCCCACAATTACACCCAAATAACTCACACAGTGTTTAGCCCCTCACAATTCCTAGTGAAACCTCACTCAAGGAATTAAACAAATTCTACTCACAAGAATTTAACTGGCTAAAACACTCGGATATAATTACAACGAGAAAATCTCTCTCTGCCGAGAGCTTATGAAGCCTCACGACTTCTCTCTTCAGCTCTCTCTCTCTCTCTCGGCCACCGAAACTTAGCTTGGCGCCATCTTCTCCTTTGCTCCTCTGCCTTTTAAGGGCGAAACAAGACAGAAATCAGGCGCCCACAATCGGCATCGACGCCCACCAAAATTCACGGGCACGCACGCATGCATGGGACGCATTTAATAAGGCAGAAAACGTGCGCCCATAATGTAAGCGTGAAAGAAGGATGGCCGCCGTCTTCCAAGACCATCTCCACGACGTTGAACTCCTTCAAGTAATATTTTATCCTTTCTTTCCTTCTGTTGGTTTTAGCTGAATAAACAAATGGCAAAGGAAAGAAACAAGGAGAAAGAAGACAAAACAAGCCTACAAACTTTTACTTTTGGCCTTGGTCTTCTACGTCCATTTCTTGCCATGCATGCACATCCATGTGCATGCAATTAAAGAGGTAGAATAAAATAATGGACTTCCTTCTCACGGCTGCACGCTCTCTTCTCTGGCCTCATTCTTCACGCTTGCGGCTCATAGATCCGCATGCGATCTTCTTCTGACAATGAGGCCAATTCACATGCTCTGCTGACTCGCACGTGGTCGAGTTCATGTATTCTCGTTCAACGGGCTCAAATCGAGACATATTTTCAACATGCATTTTGTAATTTTAAACCTAATAAAATGAATCGTTACGGCTTCATCCAACCCTTAAGATCGGCTTAAGAGATGACAAGGTCATGATATGGCATGTCAAGATATTATAATAGTCCGAATGTGATTGACTAAAGTTCAATACCTATGATTGACTAAAGTTCAATACTCATGCTAGATCCAAAGCGATCATTACAAGGACGTCTCGATCGTTAGACTCGTGTTCACGCGATCCTTCGCACAACTTCGAAGAGACAACATCTTCAAATCAGTGCTTCCTGAGAGGTACTTGATGTGACGAGGCATAAAAACGCATGACCTAATACAGTCGTATGAGTGTTAAAAATGACATCTGGCCTGTATAGCAGACACACTCAAACCAGCAATCAGAACTTCCATGGTTTCGACCAGGAAAAAAAAAGGGGATGTCCCATGCCTCTACAATTCCATCTAGAGTGATCTCTATTGAAACCTAAGGAATACGTCTAACAAGGTGGTGAGGCAAACTGTCGACTCCTCGTTGTCCAGAGATCTTGTATTCGATGTAGACCAAGAAGATACAAATCAATGCGAATGCGATGACACGGATGACATTGTTTGAGCCACACTAGACGATGCTCTTGTTCAGTCTCCTGACATCGTTCTTCACCCCTGCTCGAGCTTTGATCAGAATCAACTGCTGTCAAGACATCAAATAACTTGAGCAAGGAAAGGAAGGGCCTTTTTTTAATATCTCTAAACCGGCAACTATCAATCATCTATGACACTGCAATCTGACAATATAACTTATAAGAACGGCTACAGGCTAAAGCTGACAATAAAGCTGCATTGCTAACACCAATCATTGAGAACATATGACAATGGCACAATAGCTTGGCGACTGCTGGTACGTCAAGCGGAAACTTGAATCAGGATTCATGATGCTATTCTCAAAAACCCTTTCCTTACTTCTTTAGTTGTTCATTCTTTAACGGGGTCGTGTTGTCAAGCCCAAGGTGAGGGGGATTTTAGGCGTTAGCATGTATCATATGGCACATATAATTTACTCACTTCAATTGTCCAGTTAACAAGTTTCTCGAAGCAGAAGCAGTGGACAGACATATGTCATTAGCAGCGGGAGGGAAAGAGAGCAGGGACTAATGACAAACTTGTGAACTTCAGCATCAGAACTCTATTGTCAATGAAGACAATGGCCTTCAGCAGTTGCCTCACTGGATATGGAATTCACCGTCAATTAAAATTGCATCAGGAAATCTCACTCGTTGGAAAAGTGAGCAGATGAATTGGTTTTTAATTTTTTTAATTTATTGGATAGATAAGCGTTACACTAACCAGCCTTTTGTCTTCAAGGTTATCTTATCCAAGACTTGAAATGCCCTCAAATGCTGGGGAGGATAACTCTTATACTATTCAGCTGCATATGCAGGTTACCAATTGCAGCTCAAAATGTTTTCCACAGTCGCGTGAAGAATAAACCAATAGGCAACAAGCATCTTAAACTAGAAGTTCCGTAGTTCTTCCATAAGGAAACTCAATCTCAAACCACCGTGTTTTGGCAGTAGAATTACGTGGGCACTCCACTTGTTGTGAGAGATTAGTCTAATACCAATGGGGTCGCTTGGTTCTGCCAAATACACATTGATGCATTCTCATTTAGCTTCTGTATATTTGAATTTTAAATAAAAAAAGAAAATGCATATTAAACATGATTTTACTTTCTTTATTGGGTGGATCAAAGAGAGTCTATATGGGGAGTCAATAAGTTTTCAAAACACAAGGTGTCTGATAGATTTGCCCATCTTTTCATATCAATCTCTTATTAATGCCGACGTAACCTTTTCCGACCTGCTGATGGCACAGCATGGTTGCTGTGAAATGTGATTACAGGGCAATTACACTACACAATAATGATTAAAAGTATCCTCCGCCTGTTTCATTTCTGCACTAGAGAAGAACTTAAGCGCGCAGAAGAGACAACGTTATTCAGCAATTTATCCTAATAAAATATGATTTCTCAGAGAAAATAATAGTAGCCCAACAGAAAGATTTCAAGCAAGAAACGTTAAACGATGGCTATCGGTTCAAAGTAAACTGTATACCAGCTGATGGAGGATATCATTCTAACTGCGCCTCTTTGTCTATTTCCTGGGCTACCTGCACAAAAGTAATGGTAGCTTCCGAAATAACTCCATACTAGTTTTTAAGAAGAAGTGATTGTTATTGATCTTGTTAGAGAAAACTTCTTAATTGTTTTGAAGCTGACAAAACCTTTCCAAAAGTCTAGTCTGAAGACTTGTAGACTCAAGTGTTATAGTTTGAAAAATTCAAGACTCATCTGTCAAAATCTGAAGACCGATTAGACTTTATTCTCAAAGTCTAACCTCACTGACAGATTCCAGACCGACGAAAAGAAGACTTATCCAGATATGTGTTTACTTTCAAGGATTTGGTTCGTATGGTTGAAGATCTTACGGCCGGAGATAGCACCTAGTGATCAATTATTCTTATTGGAATCAATTTGGAATAATCAGATCTTTTGAAAAGGCTAAGTATACTTGGAAGGTTCTACTTATGGAAACCTAGATCTTGATTGTATGGGCAAGCAGGATTGGTGGGCTTTCATCACATTCTTTAAATGACTCGATATATCCTTAATTGATTCTGTCCAACGGCTAGATTGGAATAACTCCTTTGGAAAGTGCCAACGGTTGTAGAGGTATAAAAGAGTATATAAGGAAGATGCTCAAGTTATTCGAGAGTGAGCGTGAAAGAAAAATTCCAAAGTCTGAAGCTCTTAATTCTTTGCTATTTCAATCGTTGAGCTTATTTTATACTCAAAAGAGAGATCAAACACTTGTGAAACCTTGAGGAAGTGTAGTAGAGTTTCTATACTGTGGGGTCAAGGGCGTAAGACTGTAAAATCTCTTTTGGTTCTTAGTGATATCCAGCCAGTGGGCTGTCAGTGCGGGAGAGTAGACGCTTGATCTAAGTCGAACCACTATAAACTTTGTGTTTCTATACTCTTTCCCTAAACTCCTTACTTTAATTCGCATCTTTATATAATTGCTTATAGTCATTTACATCTTCAATCTATTATCCTCTAAAGACGAGCTAATATGTTAAGTCTCGCGAAAAAATTCTGTTAACACCTATTCACCCCCTCTAGGTGTTCTTACTAGCCATATCAATTAGTATCAGAGCTTGCATGCTCATTTTATTGAAGTGTTTTTACTTTTGAGTTAAAGATCTATGGCTAGTATTTTGGCTCTAGGTTTGGTTGAAGGCCAAAGTAACACCAGACTTCCTTACTTTGATGGGAAAGAATACAATGTATGGAAAAGCAAAATGAAGGCACTCCTGAGATCGAAAGATCCTCTGGAATGGGATGTAGTAGAAAAATGAATCATTCCTAAAGCTACATCAACCTCAGAAAGAGGAAAAGAAGTTGTAGATGCTGGCGAAATGGGACAAGAAAAAATAACCAAGAAACAAGCTCTTGATGCTAAAGCTATCTACTCTTTATACTGTGCTTTATCTCCTACTGAGTATAACAAAATTTCATCTTGTGAAACAGCCAAAAAAGTCTGGGATAGGTTGCATATTACATATGAAAGAATTGATTGAGTTAAAGAAACAAAAATCAAAATTTTACTTGGACAGTATGAAGTCTTCAAGATGAAGCCAAGAGAATCTATCACTAACATGTTTAGTCATTTTACAGAAATTGTAAACGGTCTATCATATCAGGGACAGTCAATCTCAGGACCAATGAAGGTCAATAAACTATTGTGAGGACTCTCCAAAGATTGGAATCATGTGAAGACTTCAATAAGAGAAACCCAAAGGATAATGCCTCTTACAGTTAATGAACTTGTAGGCACACTTCAGTCATACTAAGTGGAGCAACTCAATGAGGAAGAAGATCCCAAAGGTAAGAAGTCAATTGCATTAAAATCTAACGATGATTATGATAATACAGATTCTGAAGATGTCATGGATGATGAAGAGCTAGCACTCATGATAAGGATATTCAGGAAACTGAACAGAAAGGGAAAAAGATTTAACTGGAAGAAGTAAGGCACTCAAAAATTTTAGAACAAATCAACTAAGGATGACGAGGTCAATAAAGATGTGGTTTGTTTTGAATGCAAGAAAAAAGGACACATCAGACCTAACTGGCATCTCTTGAAGAAGAAGAAAGCAAGAACTAAGAAATTCAAGAAGGCTCTCAAATCAGAAACATGGAGTGATACATGTTGGAGAAAACTTCCTTACTTATTTTGAAGCTGACAAAACGTTTCCATCAATCTAGTCTAAAGATTAGAAGACTCTTTCGTCAAAGTCTAAAGACCGTCAGACCGTCAGACTCAAGACTTAAAGTCTACTCTCATTGACTGTTTCTAGACCGTCGAAGAAAAGACTTATCCAGATTCGTATAAGGATTTGATTCTAACGGTTAAAGAAGATCTCACGGCTGGAGATAGCATCTCAAGATCTTTTATTCGTTTTTAAATTAAATCGAGTAAGTTTGATCCGTTGATTGGTAAATCATACATGGAAGGTTCTACTTATGGAAACCTAGATCCCAGTTGTATGGGCGAGCAGGATCGGTGAGCTATCCTCACATTCCTTTAGTAACTCGAGATCTTCCTAATTGATTCTATCCAACGAGAATATTGGTAGGAACTCCTTTGGAAGGTGCCAACGGTTATGAAGGCATGGATGAGTATTTAAGGAAGACATTCTAGTTACTCGAGGGTGTGCGCGATAGAAAAATTTCAAAGTCTGAATCTCCTTGTTCTTTGCTGATTCAATTGTTGAGCAAAAGTTTGTACTCAAAAGAGAGTCTAGACATTTGTGAAGCCTTGAGGAAGTGTAGTAGAGTCTCTACACTATGGAATCAAGGACGTGATACTGTAACGACTCTTTTGATTTATAGTGAAATCCAGTCGATGGGCTGTCAGTGTGGGAGAGTGGACGTAAGCTTGAATTTAGCCGAACCACTATAAAACTTCGTGTTCTTTTTCTCTTCCCTGATCTATTTAATTCAGTTCGTAACTTTATTTGCATAAGTGTGATTTCCTTGTAGAGTCTATTGTCTACCAGACTCAGGCCCAAAGTAAGATCTTATCTTATATTTCACAAAATTTGGTTTAAGCACCTATTCACCCCCTTCTAGGTGCACATACTAGCACTTTCAATTGGTATCAGAGCTTGTATACTCATTTAAATTGAAGTGTTTTTATTTCAGAGTTAAAAATCCATGGCTAGTATGTTGGCTCCAGGTTTAGTTGAAGGACAAAGTAACACCAGACCGCCTTATTTTGATGGAAAGGAATACAACATATGAAAAACAAGATGAAAGCATTCCTAAGATCGAAAGACCCTCTGGAATAGGATGTGGTAGACAAAGGAATCATTCCTAAAGCTACAACAGTCTCATAAAGAGGAAAAGACGCTGCAGAAGCTAGCGAGATGACTCAAGAAGAGATAACCAAGAGACAAATTCTTGATGCAAAAGCAATGTATTCCTTATATTATGCATTATCTCCTACTGAATATAACAGAATATCCTCTTGTGAAACAGCTAAAGAAGTATGGGATAGGCTGCACATTACCTATGAAGGAACAGATCGAGTGAAAGAAACCATAATCAATATTCTGCTCGGTCAATATGAAGCTTTCAAGATGAAGCCAGGAGAATCTATCACTGACATGTTTAGTCGTTTTACAGAAATTGTGAATGGTCTTGAATATCAAGGTCAACCAATCTCAGGACCTATGAAGGTTAACAAATTGTTGCGTGGACTTTCCAAAGATTGGAATCACGTAAAGACGTCAATAAGGGAGACTCAAAGAATCATGCCACTCTCCGTTGACAAATTGGTTGGCACACTTCAATCCTATGAAGTGGAGCAAATTAATGAGGAAGAAGATCCCAAAGGTAAAAAATCTATTGCTTTAAAATCTAATGATGATTATGATGTTACAGATTCTGAAGACGATATGGATAATGAAGAACTTGCCCTCATGATAAGAAGATTCAGAAAGCTGAACAGAAAGGGAAAGAGATTCAATTGGAAGAAACAAAGTTCTCAAAAGTTTCAAAATAAATTTGCTGAGGATGATGAATCCAATAAAGACGTGATCTATTTTGAATGCAAGAAAAAGAGACACATCAGACCCAACTGCCCCTTGCTGAAGAGAAAGAAAGGAAAAGCTGAAAAATACAGAAAGGCACTCAAAGCAGAAACTTGGAGTGATACCGAATGCGAAGAAAGTGATGATGATTGTGCTAATATTTGTTTAATGGAAAAATCAGAATCAGATTCAGACTCAGATAGTGAAATCGAGGTAAGTAACTTAAAAATTCCTACTAAAGTCTCTAAATATATTGATGAACTGTGTCTTAATCTCAAAACCTCTCTTAAGAGGATTTTCAAACTAAAAAAGGAAAATTCGACACTAAGGCAACAGGAGTTTGTTTGGAAAGAAAAGTTCGAAAATTTAGATAAAAATTTGTATTGCTTTGAAAGAAAATACAAAATCTTTTTCAAAAGAAAATACTTTTTTAAAAATTGATATTTCAAATATCTCAAAAAAGTTTTCTATAGGGTCTGAGAAATTAGAAAATATTCTTTCAGCACAAAGATCTTACTTTAATAAATCAGGTTTGGGAATGACTTCTGAAACCATTCCTCTAATCGATTTTCCAAAAGTAAAAGAAAGAATCAAACAAAGACCTACAAAAGAATTTTATAAAAATCATTTTCAAAAATTCTTTGTAAAAAAACATATTGGCCGTAGTGCTCTTAAATGTTCTAAGTGCAACAGCTCAGAACACTTTGAGAAAGAATGTCCTATGGTTTGGAGGCCTATTAAGAAAGATTGGGCAATGACCGTATATTGCACTAACTCAATTGGACCCAAGAAAGTGTGGGTACTAAAGAAAGCTTGAGTTCCTTTTTTGAATGCATGTCACTATCAAGAAAAATGTTAAATGGTACTTAGATAGTGGATGTTCAAGGCATATGATAAGAGATTCAAGATGTTTCATAAAGCTTAAGCAAGTGAATGGTGGAAAAGTGTCTTTTGGTGGAAACAACAAAGGAAAAATTGTTGGTTGTGGAAGAGTAAAAATTGGAAGTCTCACAATAAACAATGTTTCCTTAGTAAAAGGACTCAATTACAACTTGTTGAGCATCAGTCAACTCTACGACACAGGCTTCAGAATTAACTTTCAAGAAGGAATATATTCGGGGACCAGTAAAGACTTCACTCAGACTTTCACGGGACAAAGACATGGGAATATTTATCTTCTGGATATCAATCCAGAAAAATCTCAATGTCTAATCTCAATTCAAGATGAAGCAAATCTCTGGCATCGGAAACTTAGTCATATCAATATGAAGCAAATTGCCAAGATCTCCTCAAAAAAGCTTGTTCGTGGACTACCCAACCTAACATATCAAAAGTCTGAATTATGCACACCATGTGTGTTGGGAAAACAAATTAGAAGTTTTTTTAAACCAATAAATCAAGTTTCCACTAATTGTGTATTGCAGCTCCTAAATATGGATCTCTTTGGACCAATTAGAACTCAAAGCATTGGTGGAAAGAAATATTGTCTAGTAATTGTGGATGATTATTCACGATTCTTCACTTAGGTATACTTTCTTTCAAATAAATCTGAAATTTTCTCTTATTTTGAAAAGTTTGCTAAGAAAATACAGAATGAGAAAGGATATGTTATTTCAAGCATACGGACAGACCATGGAAGTGAGTTTGAAAATCAAGACTTTGCTAAATTCTGTGATGAATCTGGTTTTCAGCATATGTTCTCCTTTCCATACACTTCTGAACAAAATGGAGTTATGGAAAGGAAGAATAGATCCTTACAAGAAATGGCTAGAACACTTTTAATTGAAAGCAACATTTCTTCTCGTTTTTGGGCTGAAGCTGTTTCTACAGCATGTTATGTTATTAACAGAGTTTTCCTAAGGCTAATTCTGGAGAAAACTCCCTATGAGTTGTTCAAAGGAAAGAAGCCAATCGTTTCCTATTTTTATGTGTTTGGTTGTAAATGTTTTATATTGAAAAATGCAAATGATCGAATTGGTAAGTTTGAAGAAAAATCAGACGAAGGAATCTTCCTTGGATATTCAACCATCAGCAAAGCTTACAGAGTATACAACAAGAAGACTCAGTCTATGGAAGAATCAATGAATGTCAAATTTCAAGATCAATCGATTCAGACTCAATCTGAAGAATCTGAACCTGCTCCAGACCCTACAAAGTCTACTTCCCCTAAAGCAGCTCAGACTTCAGAAGGAGAACAACAAACGAATATTGATGAATCAAATGAAGAAGAAGTTCAGCAATCTGTCAGACCAACCAGCAACTTGAAGCACAAGTCTAATCATCCTAAAGAACTCATTATTGGTAACATTAATGAAGGGATTCGTACAAGATCTAAAAGGCATGAAGAGTGTAGTGCTGTGGCTCTTATTTTTGAAATAGAACCCAGAAGCATAAAAAAAGCTTTAACTGATGAAAGCTGGATTGAAGCTATGCAAGAAGAACTCAGGCAGTTCAGAATCAATGATGTTTGGGAATTAACTCCTAAACCAAAAGGTAAATCTGTTATAGGAGGTAAATGGGTTTTCAGGAACAAGATGGACGAGAAAGGAAAGGTTATAAGAAACAAAGCAAGACTCGTGGCCAAAGGATATATGCAAGAAGAAATGATTGATTATGATGAGACTTACGCACCAATAGCAAGGTTAGAAGCAATTAGATTATTACTTGCTTTTGTTTGTTATAAGAATTTCAGGTTATTCCAAATGGACGTCAAAAGTGCATTTCTAAATGGATTTATCCAAGAGGAAGTCTATGTGGAACAATCTCCCGGTTTTGAAAACCCAAGGAAACCAGACTTTGTTTTCAAACTGAAAAAGGCATTGTATGGCTTAAAACAAGCTCCTCGAGCTTGGTATGACAGGTTAAGTAAGTTTCTAATCCAAAATGGCTTTGTCAAAGGTAAAGTGGATACTATTCTGTTTATTAAAAAGGAAAATAAAAACTTTCTACTTGTTCAAATCTACGTTGATGATATCATTTTTGGATCACCTAACGAAAATCTGTGCAAGAAATTCTCTAAGTCTATGTAGGATGAGTTCGAGATAAGCATGATGGGTGAACTATCATTCTTTCTTAGACTACAAGTAAAACAACTGAAGGAAGGAATTTTCATTCACCAAGAAAAATATGCAAAAGAATTTGTCAAAAAGTTCGGTTTGGAGAATTGCAAAAAGACTGATATACCAATGTCAAGTTCTTCGAAGCTGGACAAAGATGAAGGAGGAAAGAAAGTTGACCGGAAGCTGTACAAGAGCATTATTAGTTCACTTCTTTATCTTACTACTTCTAGACCTGACATTCTGGTTAGTGTTTGCATTTGTGCCAGATTTCAAACAAATCCCAAAGAATCTCATCTAAGTGCTGCGAAACGCATCATCAAATACGTTGCCACAACATCCAAATTAGGTCTGTGGTATCCTAAAGAATGAGACTTTACTCTCCTTGGATACTCAGACGCAGATCTGGCAGGATGCAGAATTGATAGAAAGAGTACTTTCGGTACTTGTCAATTACTTGGAAACAGGACAGTATCTTGGTTTTCGAGGAAGCAAAGTACAATAGCTCTTTCAACAGCAGAAGCAGAATATGTGGCTCTTGGAAGTTGTTGTTCTCAAATCTTATGGATAAAATAACAACTAAGAGACTTTGGAATAGAAGACTCATGCACTGAGATCAAATGTGATAACACCAGCGCAATTAATCTCACCAAGAATCCAATTCTTCATTCAAGAGCGAAGCATATAGATATTTGGCATCACTTTATTAGAGACCACGTTCAAAATGGAGAAGTCTCAATTCAATTTATTGACTCAAAGAATCAGCTGGCGGATATTTTCACAAAGCCACTGGAGAAAAATCTATTTGAATCTATTTGATCCAGACTTAATATCCTAAAGTCTGAAGAAGCTCAGACTCATGGATAAAAGTCTAAAGACGCTCAGATTTAGAAGTTCAAGGATCAAGACTGTAAGTCATTTCAGTTCTAGCAATATATTTTCGGATAAAATCTCGAAAAGGTACGATTGTTTATTAATTAGTAACTGATTGATGTTATCTTCCCAAGTTCATTGAAATTATGGAAATTATTTTCGAAAAGGAAGTTATCTTTTTGAAATGACAGTTATCCATTTTTTTTTCAAAAAGACAGTTAATTTTAAAAAGGAATTTCTCTTCCAACGATTTGTATACCTCGTTTCGCTTACTTTATATACTGTTTGTCTTCTTCACGAACCCTAAAGGCAAAGGACTTCACTTTTTACTTTCTCTCTCGAGTTTAATTTTTAAAGTTTTCATCTTTCTCACGAATCGAGTTTGGAAACTCTCTCAAAGACCGTGACAATGTCGTTCCAAAGAAAGTCTTCAAGGATTGCAAGCAGGGGACCATGGCATATGCGTGAGGGACCTACGCATTTTGACCTTACCGAGGAAGAAGATCTGTCAAGACAACAGCAAAGTCCAGAACATTCTCAATCGCGTCAAGCTAGTCCTCAAAATGTTCAACGACTCCAAGAGGAGGAGCAAATTTTGGAGGATGTCAATCCTATAAGAACTTTTAAACCTACATTCACTTTCAAGCTCTACTCTGCCCTAAAGGATGGAGGTTCTCCGATGACCTTCATTGACGAATTTCTGAAAGAAAAGGGGTATAGAAATGAAACCCATTTTTTACAAACGATGGAACATTTGGGGATTGCTCCTGCCGGGTCGGCAGAAAAAGCTTTCACAAATTTCCCAAGTGATCCACGTTTTGGGGGTCCTAATCAGTCTGATGGAACGAATGATGATGAAAAGATGTTTGCCAATTTCAAGCCTAGAATGGGTGTTGCCGCAAATATTCGAGGAAAAAGGGTAGATTTGTTTCGCTCTGAGGAACATACACGACTGTACTCTAAGTTGCTGAAGCGTGGGGTAATGAACCCAAGAAGTGTGGATTTTCATTTTCTCAACTCCCTAAATGTGAAGCTAAGGGAGAAATTCATGTTACTTCAACTAGAGAGTTTTTGCTCTGAGACAACAGTTGCCTATCCAGAACTTACTGCATATTTCTATTCCAATCTAAGCTTCTTGGATGCGAATAGATTCTCTTTCAGTGTCAGAGAACAAGACTATGTGGTGGACATGGACATTCTGGCCAATGTGATTGGAGTAGAGAGAGGGATGTTTCGATCAATAAGTGTGTCTATTTGTCGTGCGACTGTGGAGCTTGTTCAAGATAGGATGGCAGAAGGTCGAATTTCGTACTCGAGGATGAATGTCTCAAATATCTTGCTACATAAGATTGTTATCAACTGTCTTAGACCCAAGTCCACATCAAAGACTGATGTCTCCAACTCAAAAGCAAAGTTGATGTATGCTATCAACTTTGGTGAAAAGTTCTCTCTGCCGCACACTATCATGTTTCACATGTATAGATTGATGGTCAAGGACAAGGGACAGCTTCCTTATTCGGCTCTTATTACTCGTTTATTCAGACATCTCAACATTCAGCCTCCTAAGACTCTATGCACTTACACCTATGATCAAATGATGATAGGACTGAAGATGATTTTAAAAATGCGTCTGAAAGAACTGAACAAGGCTTTAGAGCATTTTAAGGAAAAGACCCCTGTCAAAACTCGGCAAGATCCTGTGGCTGTAAAGAGAAAAAGCAAAGAGCCTATGTCAACTCCTTCAAGGAAAATGAGAGCACTCATCTTGCAGGATGAAGGATATGAGGAAGATGTCACCATTTCTGCTCTTGCTTTAAGGAACTTGCAACGGCCTGTTACAGAGACAAAGGATAGAGAGAATCAAGAAAGAGAAGAAGCTGAGAAAAGAAGTGAAGAGAGGGAATCAATGAGGAAAGAAGCAGATGAAAAATGAACTGTAGAAGACGAACCAAGTGGAGAACACCGTCATCATGCCATTGAGGAGGAAACTGAGCATGAAGAGTACTTCTCTCTAGCTGAAGGCACTGATACAGGGGGAGCCGCTGAGAAAAGAGGTACCTCTTCACTTGCTTTCACTAGTGATGGTGTTAGTCATTCTCCTACAGACCCAGAAGAGGTATATGTTTCTCAATTCCCTGAAGAAGATGTTGAGGTCTCTTCTCCAAGTCTAGGTGCTCATGATGAAATCCCATCATCTGCTAATACTTCACAAACTGATCATGCTGAAGTAAGCACTCAAACTGACAACCCAACAGATTTTAAAAGGTTGCTTGATGTTCTTATGGAGTTGAGAGGACAGATTTATGCCTTGGGATGCGAATTTTAGACTATGCAGAATGCTGCTTAGGTTTCTTCAGTTTCATTGCTCGATCAAATTCAAGCCCTTTCTATTCAAGTTCAAGCAAATGCCAAAGGTGAGGACGTAACGCAACTGAAGGAGAATCTGAGAAAGATGGAGGAAACTATCAAGTCAATGGGAGATTTCTAGCTCATTCGTGTTCCAAAACAATCTTGAATTCATCTCATTTTGTTTTCTTCTCTACCTTTTTAATGCTGACAAAAAGGGGGAGAAGTTGGTGCTGATTTGGTTTAAACTTTAATTTTTGGTTTTGACTGGTTTGTTTAGACTTTGGATGATTGTGCACTTTGGTTTGGATTGTTTGGATTGTTTAATGGTTGCAGGCTTGCAGTATCTTAAGCATTGTGGTATTCATGGCAAAGATAGTTGTTTTTGCAGGACTAACCCATTTTCTGTGGATGCAGATTCAATACTATTTCAAACCTAATTCATTTATTTTATGAGATATTCTTGTTTGCTTAAGTATTCTCTTGCAGGTCAAAGGTATCCACATCCAAATCTGCAAGAAAGTTTTGTCACCATAAAAAATGGGGAGATTGTTGGAGAAAACTTCCCTACTTGTTTTGAAGCTGACAAAACGTTTCCATCAGTCTAGTCTAAAGATTAGAAGACTCTTTCATCAAAGTCTGAAGACCGTCAGACCGTCAGACTTAAGACTTAAAGTCTGCCCTCATTGACTGTTTCTAGACCGTCGAAGAAAAGACTTATCCAGATTCGTATAAGGATTTGATTCTAGCGGTTAAAGAAGATCTCACGACTGGAGATAACATCTCAAGATCTCTTATTCGTTTTTAAATTAAATCGAGTAAGTTTGATCCGTTGATTGGCAAATCGTACATGGAAGGTTCTACTTATGGAAACCTAGATCCCGGTTGTATGGGCGAGCAGGATCGGTGAGCTATCCTCACATTCCTTTAGTAACTCGAGATCTTCCTAATTAATTCTATCCAACGGGAATATTGGTAGGAACTCCTTTGGAAGGTGCCAACGGTTATGAAGGCATGGAGGAGTATTTAAGGAAGACGTTCTAATTACTCGAGGGTGTGCGCGATAGAAAAATTTCAAAGTCTAAATCTCATTGTTCTTTGTTGATTCAATTGTTAAGCGAAAGTTTGTACTCAAAAGAGAGTCTAGATATTTGTGAAGCCTTGCGGAAGTGTAGTAGAGTCTCTACACTGTGGAATCAAGGACATGATACTGTAATGACTCTTTTGATTTATAGTGAAATCCAGCCGGTGGGCTGTCAATGCAGGAGAGTGGACGTAGGCTTGGATTAAGCCGAACCACTATAAAACTTCGTGTTCTTTTTCTCTTCCCTGATCTATTTAATTCAGTTCGTAACTTTATTTGCATAAGTGTGATTTCCTTGCAGAGTCTATTGTCTACGAGACTCAGGTCCAAAACAAGATCTTATTTTATATTTCGCAAAATTTGGTTTAAGCACCTATTCACCCCCTCTAGGTGCACATACTAGCACTTTCAAATACATAATGTGAGGAAAGTGATGAAGAGTATGCCAACATATGTCTAATGGCAAACTCAGAATTAGACTCAGACTTTGGAACAGATTTAGACTCAGACTGAGATAGTGAAATCAAGGTAAACAATTTAAAAATTCCTACTAAAGTCTCTAAGTACATAGATGAACTTTGTCTTAGTCTCAAAACCTCTCTTAAAAGGATTTCCGAACTAAAACAGGAAAATTGCAAACTGAAGCAACAGAAAATCTCTTGGAAAGAAAAGTTTGAAAATATAGACAAAAGTTTTGTCGTTTTAAAAGAAAATGCAGATTCTCTTTCAAAGGAAAATATTTTTTTGAAATATGACATTTCAAATATAACAAAAAAGTTTTCAATAGGATCTGAGAAGTTGGAAAAAATTCTTTCAATTCAAAAATCGTATTTCAACAAATCCGGTTTGGGTATGACACCAAAAACTATTCCTTTAATTGATTTTCCAAAAGTAAATGAAAGAATCAAACAAAGACCTATAAAACATTTTACAAAAATCATTTTCAAAAAGTTTTTGTAAAATCTGTTGGCCAAAGTACTCTCAAATGTTCAAAGTGTAAAAGCTCAGAACATTTTGAGAAAGAATGTCCTATGATTTGGAGACCTGTTAAGAAGGAATTGGCAAAGACTGTATGTTGCACTAACTCCCTTGGACCCAAGAAAATGTGGGTACCAAAGAAAGCTTGAATTCTTTGTATGATTGCAGGTTACTATCAAGAAAAAGATCAAATGGTATTTGGATAATGGCTACTCGAGGCACATGATAGGAGATTCAAGTTATTTTATAAAGCTTATGCAATTAAATGGTGGAAAAGTCTCTTTTGGTGGAAACAGCAAAGGAAGAATTGTTGGGTGTGGAACTGTAAAAATTGGAAGTCTCACAATCAACAATGTCTCATTAGTGGAAGGATTAAATTACAATCTACTTAGCATTAGTCAATTGTGCGACACTGCATTCAAAATCAATTTCCAAGAAGGTATTTGTTCGGGAACTAGTAAGGATTTGTCTCAATCCTTCATTATATGAAGACATGGAAATATCTATCTTCTGGATATAAAACCAGAGAGTTCTCAGTTTCTAATATCAATTCAAGATAAAGCGAACCTTTGGCATCAAAAGCATGTCCATGTTAATATGAAGTAGATTGCCAAGATCTCTTCCAAGAAACTTGTTCGTGGACTTCCCAGTCTGACTTATCAAAAATCTGATCTATGCACACCATGTGTTTTGGGAAAATAGCTTAGAAGTTCTTTTAAACCTATAAATCAAGTTTCTACTAATCGTGTTCTGCAGCTTCTGCATATGGATCCAACTAGAACCCAAAGCATTGGTGGAAAGAGATATTGCCTAGTAATCGTGGATGATTATTCTCGATTTACTTGGGTTTACTTTCTGGCAAGTAAGTCTAAAACATTTTCTCACTTTTCAAAAATTTGCCAAGAAAATTCATAATGAAAAATGATATGTTATTTTAAGCATACGGACAAACCATGGAGGTGAGTTTGAAAATCAAGATTTTGCCAAATTCTATGATGAATCTGGTTTTCTGCATATTTTCTCCTATCCATACACTCCATAACAGAATGGGATTGTGGAAAGAAAGAATAAATCTTTGCAGGAAATGGCAAGAATCTTTTAATTGAAAGTAACATTTCTTCTCGTTTTTAGGTTGAAACAGTTTATTCAGCTTACTATATTATCAACAGAGTATTTTTAAAACCTATTCTAGAGAAAACTCCCTATGAGGTATTTAAAGGGAAAAAGCCAAGTGTCTCTTATTTTCATGTGTTTGGTTGTAAATGTTTTGTTTTGAAAAATGTAAATGATCGAACTGATAAGTTTGAGGAGAAATCAGATGAAGGAATCTTCCTTGGATATTCAACCACAAGCAAAGCCTACAGGATATTCAACAAGAATACTCAATCTGTGGAAGAATCTATGAACGTCAAATTCCAAGACTCTATGTAGAATCAACTGAATCAGACTCAACTTGAAGAATCTGAATCTGCTCGAGACTTTACAAAGTTTACCTCCCCTAAAGTGGTTCAGACTTCAGAAGAAGAACAACGAACATAAATTGAAGACTCAACTGAAGTAAAAGATCAACAGACTGTCAAACCAATCAGTAACTGGAAGCATAAGTCTAGTCATCCTAAGGAACTCATCATCGGCAATATTGATGAAGGGATTCACACCAGATCCAAAAGGCAAGAATAGTCTAGTGCTCTAGTACTTATTTCTGAAATAGAACCTAAAAGCATAGAAGAAGCCTTAGCTGACGAAAGCTGAATTGAAGCTATGCAAGAAAAACTCAGACAGTTCAGCATTAACAATGTTTGGGAACTAATTCCTAAACCAAAAGGTAAATCCATTATTGGAGCTAAATGGGTTTTCAGGAACAAGATGGACAAGAAAGGAAAAGTGGTCAGAAACAAAGCAAGACTCATGGCCAAAGGATATATGCAAGAAGAAGGGATAGACTATGATGAGACCTATGCACCAATGGCAAGGTTAGAAGCAATTAGATTATTACTTGCTTTTGCCTGCTTTAAAAATTTCAGGTTATTCCAAATGGACGTCAAATGTGCATTCTCAAATGGATTTATCCAAGAAGAAGTCTATGTGGAACAACCATCTGAATTTGAAGATCCAAAAAGACCAGACTCAGTCTTCAAACTGAAAAATGCTCTATATGGATTAATACAAGCACCTCGAGCTTGGTACGACAGGTTAAGTAAGGTTCTAATTCAAAATGGTTTTGTTAAAGGAAAAGTGGATACTACTTTGTTTATTAAAAGAGAAGGTAAACATTGTTTGCTCGTTCAAATCTGTGTTGATGATATCATATTTGGATCATCTAACGAAAACCTGTGCAAGAAGTTTTCTAAGTCTATGTAGGATGAATTTGAGATGAGCATGATGGGTGAATTATCTTTCTTTCTCGGATTACAAGTGAAACAATTGAAGGAAGGAATTTTCATTCACCAAGAAAATTATGCAAAAGACATTGTCAAGGAGTTCGGATTGGAGAATTGCAAAAAGACTGGGATACTAATGTCAAGTTCTTCAAAGCTGGACAAAGACGAAGGAGGAAAGAAAATTGACCAAAAGCTCTACAGGAGTATTATTGGCTCACTTCTTTATATTACTGCTTCTAGACCTGACATTTTGTTTAGTGTTTGCATTTGTGCTAGATTTCAATCAGATCCCAAAGAATCTCATCTAAGTGCTGCAAAACGTATCATCAAATACGTTGCAACTACTTCAAAGCTAGGTCTGTGGTATCCTAAAGAATAAGACTTTACTCTCATTGGATATTCAGATGTAGATTTAGTAGGTTGCAGAGTTGATAGAAAGAGTACCTCTGGCACTTGTCAATTGTTGGGAAACAGGACAGTATCTTGGTTTTCAAGAAAGTAGAGTATTGTAGCTCTTTCAACAGCAGAAGCAGAGTACGTGGCTTTTGGAAGTTGCTGTTCTCAAATCTTGTGGATAAAGCAACAGCTGAGAGACTTTGGAATCGAAGACTCATGCACTGAGATCAAATGCGACAACACCAGCGCAATCAATCTCACAAAGAATCCAATTCTTCATTCAAGAGCAAAACACATAAAGATTCGATATCATTTCATTAGAGATTATGTTCAGAATGGAGAAGTCATGATACAGTTCATCGACTCAAAGAATCAGTCGGCAAACATATTTACAAAGCCATTGGAGAAAAGTATATTTGAGTCTATTCGTACTAGACTGGACATTATATCTTTATCAGTTAAAGTCTGAAGATGATCAGACTCAGATCAGCCAAAAGTCGTAACTATAAGTTAATCCTGTGTTAGTAATTTAAATTTCTGGGTGAAAATTTGAAAAGGTACATTTACCTTTTTGAATCGTTACTTATTTTATTTTCAGCAATTATCTTTTAACTTTGAATTTGTGGAAGTTTTTCATTTTCAAAAAGGCAGTTTTTATTTTTCCTATACGACGATCTGTATACTTCGTTTCGTCTGCTTTATATACTGTTTTTTTTCTTCTTCATTTTCACTCACAAACCATAGAATACAGAACTTCACTTTCTTACTTTTTCTCTCTAGTTTAATCCATAAAGTTCTCATCTTTTTCGTGAATCAAGTTCGAGAAATTGCTCAAAGACTATGACAATGTCTTCCCAAAGAAAGTCCTCTAGAATTGCGAGTAGGGGACCACAGCATATACGTGAAGGTCCTACGCACTTTGATCTGATCGAGGAAGAAGACTCTCCACAACAGCAACAGCAAAGTCAACAACAACATTCTCAACCACGCCATTCTTCTCAGCCTAGAACTCAACTGCCTCCGCAACAACAAGCAAAGGAAGAAATCATCGAAAATGGGGAGCCTATAAGGTCTCTTAAGCCCGAATTTCTTTTTAAACTCTACAACGCTTTGAAGGAAGGTGGTAATGCAATGTCCTTCATAGATGAGTTCTTGAGCGAGAAATGGTACAGAAATGAAACTCATTTCTTGAGGATGATGGAAAGTAAGGGTATTGCATATGATGGTTCAACAGAAAGGGCTTTTGTGAATTTCCCAAGTGATCCACGGTTTGGATCATTTAATCAACCTGAAGGAAAAGATGACAAAGAGAGAATGTTCACACATTGTTGACACCTAATCTATATTTTCAAGCACAAGAAAAAAAATTGATTGAAAAAAAAATATATATATTAAAAAAAAAAAAGTGCATGGGCTTGGGTCCCTCCCCCTCCCCCTCTTTCCCTTTTTCCTTTCTTTCTTTTCCCCTGCGTGGCCCAGCCCCCTTCTTCCTTTCGGCCCAGCCCGTGCCTTTGTCTTCTCCCCCTAGCAGCCGTCTGCACGGGGAACTGGCGAAGCCAAAAAGTAGAGTCGCCAACACAGCAGGGGACAGAGGGATCTTCCGGTGGCAGGCACGCGGCGCAATCCTTAGGTCAGAGCCAGCTGGTTGGTCGGCCGAGGGCACGCGCGCGAGCTAAACAATCAAAATGCCGGAGGAAGGGAGAGAGGCAGGAGGAGAGAGAGTTGGAAGGAAAGGGAGCGCAAGAGAGGAGAACTGGGGGCAGAGAAAAGGGAAGAGGAACTTTCGAGCCACCGCTATTGCCGCCAACGCGACACCTGACCGCCGATTGCCGCCGTTTCCCCTCGGGACCCAGGTTAGTCTTTTTGTCGAACACCTTGCATGCATTTCTTTGTTTCGAGCCGGCCGGAGCTCATCCCAACCAATTCGGGCGAGCTCCGGCCACCACCTGTTCTCCATTACTGTCTTTGATGATTTTGTGTGTCTCCCCGAGGTTTGTGATCGGTGCTCGGGCCTTGGCCGAGCCGAAATCCCTCTGGATTCGCAACACACGTCGCTTGTTTGACGGAATGCCTCAATCGGAACAGCTCCCTTTTTCGCCTAAAGTTTTGGCCAAGTCAGCCATCCACAGGGGTGGCGCTGCAGATCGGCTGGAGCTCGCCGTCTCGCTGGACTGGGATGGCATCCCGCCACCATTGGAGGGCTGCCTGAGCTTCATTGCTGCCGTCACTCCCCTAGTCGCAATCGAATGATCGCGGACCAAGCTTCAAGGGCTAAGTTGGGCCGGATCATGAATCCGGCCCGCTCAGCCACTTTGGCTCCGCGGGCCAACAGCCCAGAGCTGGTCTAGGCTGTAGGCCTGCAGAGCGTTTTTTTTAAAAGGGTTGGGCCCGTTGATTGGGCCCAACCCTAAACCAGGCGAAGGCCCGACCCGGGTTCGGACCCAATCCGCCCTGACCGGGCCCAACTCGGTCCGATCCCCAATAAAAGATTTTATTTTATTAGTATTATTTTTTAAAAAATAATTTCGAAAATCCCAAAAAAATATTAAAATGGAAAAATATTAAAAAAATAAAAAATAAAAAATTTTAAAAAAGTAATAATTATTATTATTTTAAAAAAAATTAAAAAACTTAGAATTTCGAAAATCCAAAAATGATGGGGTTTGGTTAGGAATTGCTATGTTTTGCCTTCTGAGTTTTATTAGGCCTTTATTGGCTCGTATTTCGATGACATCGTATGGTTAATTTGCATATCTAATTATGTTTAATTGCATGTGTTTAATTTTACTGCAATTAGGATCTTGGTAGCTATGATTGTTACTTTAATGATTATGCACCTACATGATCACCTTACATGTTAGTGGATAAGTATAAAATCAATCCAAACTGCCTAACAAAAACCCTTTTTTTTTTAAAAATGAACAAGATTTGGTACCGAAAGGGCACTAATTAGTCAATTAGTATAATCAAGTCCCCGACCCTAGATTCTCTGGTTGTGTAGGAAGTGTGGCATACTCCCGTGCTTCGGTTTCTAGCCGACCCCAATAGGCTAGTGGCGACTCCTTTTGTGCGAAATTCTTAAAAAATATCCCAATGTCACGCGGAGTATGGGCTTGGGAGAGCCCGCGCCTAATCATGGGCCTTAGGCCCGTCCTTTAGGCAATACCCCTAAACCTACTCCCTCCCCCCAAGGGTAAGTCGCGACAACTTGGCGACTCCACTGGGGACTTGGTTTTAAACCTTAGAGGACTTAGGTCAAAATTAATCTTGTTCAAAAATATTTTTGTTTGGCAGCGAGGATTCCAAATACTTCCCTAATGTTAAAGGTGTTAGATGTTTTTGCAGAATGGAAGGTATAAGGGGAAGTGTCTTGCAGGGAGATGTAGGAATGTATGGTTTACCTTTTATGTATGAAGTGCTAATTGCTTATAAATTGTCATGCCTGCATTCCCTGCATTCCACTACACCATAGCACACACTACCTGCCGCCAGACCTGGGCCGCATAGGATCACTTAGGATGGTGTTGAGGTGGATACCACTCTGACTATAAGCATGTAGTACGAGTTGCCCATCTCAACCCCGAAATTTCTTTCTTGATGTCAGAGGACCCCACCCTGGCCTGAGAGCATGTGACACAGGTCGGTTCTTTGACGAAGCCGAAGTCATGGGTAACACGATCTAACCGCAAGCTTGTTGGTTCAGTCCTGTGATCCCATGGCTCCATTTTGGGCCGTCTAGAGTAGAAATCGAACCACTTTTCTTACGCATGTCTATGGCCTTGACATCGCTGCTCAATGAGTAGGGTGAGTTTTTTTTTTTGAATTCTTTTCTTCACAATTTACTTATTCGCTTTCCTTTTGGTCGGTCCACGACAAATTAGGTTGATCATACGATAGGGGTACCTGACCTTCGCATCATCTCCATCCCCAAAGTCGAGCTTCGCGTGTGGTGGGATAGATTGGATCCAACTGGCCATGATTGGGTGCGATCATATGTTGGACGTTTACTTCCCCTATTAGAGATAGAAACTCATTCTGGTGTCGTGCAAGCGTTAACGCATGTTTGGTGCCCCGAAACGTGCACGTTCATACTCGGCAATCACAAACTCACTCCAACCCTGGAAGAATACGGCGTTGCCATTGGAAAGCCCTTGGTGTCAGAGTTGGTTAGCCCACTTGTAGGAACTGAGCACGTATCGACCTTATCTGAGTTCCTTAAAGTTAAGGGAGAGGATATAGGAAAAGTTTTGAAAGCCAATCGCAAAGCCTGCCCGTTTTCATTTCTAAATGAGCTTTTTCAAAATGCCCCATCTTTCCAAAAGAATAAGATATTCCTGCTAGCTTTCTTCGAATTTATGATATTCCCACATTGTAGGAATGCTATTAACCCTTCTGTAGCGTGGGTAGTTCGTGAAATATGTATGGGAAAGGGCTTTGTTAATGCTATCTTGACTGAAACTTTTCTTTCCTTTATTCGTTTTAAAGAAAATAAGGACAAAGTTTTCCATGCTCCTCCTGTACTCTTGCAAATTTGGTTCTTCTCTCACATTAAGGGGTTCGTTGGCTTGATGACCGTAAGCGACATTTCTGACTCTAGCCACCCTATCCTGAAGTTTAGAGATAGGAAAATGTTTGCCCCTGATTATCATTATTCTGAGTGGTTAGTTTTCATGACCAACCCTGGACCTGAGGACTCCCAATGGCATGCCAAATGGCTCCGAGTTCAAGAAGCGCGGTTCGTGTGTGGGCTTACTGGACCTATTCCTTTGTTGGAAATCACTGGAGTCACCGAATATTACCCGACCCGAGTCACCCGTCAGTTTCAAGAGGTTCAACAGCTTCCGCCGTCGATTCAGGAAGACCCGCTCAGGATAGGCTTCCTTGACGGATGCCAAGATCATGAGGAATCCGTCGCATTGGTCAAGTCGATATGGGATATGTGCCACCCTCGGAAGTTGATTTGGCCTAAAGAAAAGTTGGAGGGGCAAGAGAAGACCTATTATGCCTCGAAGGAGTACATCCGTAGGCACAAGATCCCGAATAGCCTCCGCCCGAAGATTCCCGAAGTGCCATTGAAGATCACCCACCAAGCTGAGATCAAGCGCCTAAAAAAGGAGTTCGAGGAAGCCGATGAGCATGCTTTGAAGTTAACTCGAGTTAGTGGAGCTGCCACAAGCGGAAGCTGTCCTCATTAGTTAGATTAAGTCAAGTGCAATATGTAGTGGGATCATACTCGCATGCGTTGCAATATTAAGGAGTTTGTCTCGAGTCTCAATGTTGAAAATTTGGAGTTAGGAGAGTGTCTTTCTATCTTCGAAGTAGCTTCGCTGTTTAGGGGCTTTCTCTCATGTTTTTTCTTGCATTATGTAACAACCTGGCTTTGAATGAAACGAACAAATTGGGGCGATTAGATCTTTATCGTGGGCCAACCACCTGATTATTACTTGTACTTATATATGCTTATCTACCCTTGCTCCAGGTACTAGCTGATCGATTGTCTTCTACCGATCGTCAACACGACCAAGCAGAGATCCCCAATCCACATGCGTGCAGAAGTTAGAATGGAGAACGAGGACACCAACATGTACATGGCCAAAATGGAGGACCAGCTGGCCCAACTCACCGTAATGATGCTTGAAATAAGCCAGAAGCTTAAGGAACCCCCTGCTATAGTTGTCACTAGAACATCCACTCCTACGTCATCAGGACAAGCTCCCCCGTCGATGGGGTGCACGCACGTTTCTAATCTCCCTGGAAAGAAACTACCGGAGAGGCTCCTTCTGTCACGCCAATCATCGTCAATTTGGATCCTCCTCCGAAGGAAGACCCAACACCTTGCCTAAGTGAAAAGAGAAAAAAATGTTTGGCAAAGATGGAGTAGCGGCTGTGTGCCTTGTAAGGTTACGAGCTAAAATGAGCTAATAGGCTGTCTCCATACATCAAGGCGAACTTCCCTGAGAACTTCCAAGAGCCTGAATTTACAAGAAAGTATGACGGAACGGGATGCCCCAAGACCCACTTTAGGTATTACATGAGGAAAATGGCTCGCTACGTTGACAATGTACCTTTCCTCATACACACATTCCAAGATAGCTTGGAAGACATTGCTCTAACGTGGTTCATCACACTGGACATTGAAGAATTCACTAGTTGGCAAGATTTAACCAATGAGTTCTTGCAGCAATACCAGTTTAATACCGAGCTCGCCCCCACGAGGGAGGAGTTGACCCACATTGAGTAGAAGATGAATGAATCATTTAAGGCCTTCGTGCAAAGGTAGAGGACTATGGCCTCACAGGTGAAGCTGACCTTAAATGAGAGGGAGATGAAGCAACTATTCCTCAAGACATTGCCTCATGAATACTTCCAAGGGTTAGTGTTCTCAGGTTGCCAGACGTTTTCACAACTAGTCGAGGTAGGTGAGGGAGTCGAATGGGCAATTGTCGACGGAAGGATATCTACCGGAGGCACGAAGAAATTCCTGGTGAGAAAAGATAAGGAAACTGCGAATGAAGTAGCGCTAGTGCAAGAGCCGTTTCTCTCTAAGCCACATTCAACACCCGCGCATAAGCCTGTAATGGCCCAAGGAAGCTCATCCCGGGCATATGACAAGGGCAAGAGACCCATTCGGAGGCAATTTTCCCCGTTACCACGCCTGTTGTCGAAACTATTGCCCATGCTCCTCGAAAAGAGGATGGTTGCAAAGGAGGTACCTAGGGACAATCCCGGGAAGTTCGCCGAGTTTGATGAGACCAAGACCTGCGAGTACCACATGGGAGAGTGGGGGCATGATGTGGATAATTGCTATGTGTTGAAATGCAAAGTCCAGCAACTGCTAGATGAGGGCATCTTGATTTTCAAAGAAGTTCAACCTAACGTACAATAGAACTCCTTACTAAATCATGCAGGGTAAGTGAACTCAATTTTCGAGGAGGACAACATATGCACCATCCTAACGTGTGAGGAAGCTGAGTCCTTCAAAGTCGTAGCTATCCCTCTAGACTAAAGCGATTCTCATTCAGCTTAGTCTTCTGTCTTATGTCCAATCCCCTGCGTGGAATCTTGTTGATATTTCTTTTTTGTTTATGTCATTCGTAGCGTGAACTGTGGTCAGCCCCGATCTTGAGCTGTTGGTTAAGGGTGGTGTGTGTTGTAATACGGCCTTATCTTTCCCCATTCGATAAAATAGACGCATGTTTTATTAAGGATATGTGGAAGCATATCAAACTAGTCCTATGACAGTCGCTGAGGCCTGGGCCTCCACATGCTCCCAAGTTTGATTGTTTTGCAAGGGCGAGGAAATCTGATGATATGAGGATGAGTTCTTGAAATTTACAAAAATACTTCCAAAAAAAAACAAACAAAAACAAAAAAGGAACCTTTGGCATTTTTCTAGAGACAAGCATGAAAATGAATAATAAAAAATTACAAACTTTTTGAGCATCCATTTGATCTCAAAATTGTTTTCTCGTTTTGTGGGTTATTCATTTTGAATCAAATTTCCCTATGGAGATTGATCTACTCAAATGATCTCGGTAGAGTGAAAAGTGAAACGTTAACCATGCCAAACAAGAAGTGCTTAGGATGAAGAAAGGTAAGCCATTTCCATACACGTCCTTCAAACACTTTTGGGAGTCAAGTGAAAAGCGACATTCTCTTAGGGCGAAGGATTCATTCAGATTGAGTGCAAGGATCAAAATGATAAAGGCATTTCCTTCATCAATCCCAAGCATTAATCTCTTGCTACCCCTTTAGGCCGAATAAAGATGATCCTTTGAAGTACCCCTGTCGAGAACGATCCTACATTGGGGCAGGATAGGAGGTTACAGTCATGTTGTAGAGTGAGAGATTGAGAAAGATTATATTACTTTCACTTGCATCAATCTTCTGGTGATAGCTTCAGAGGAATTCTCATCAAAGTTTAACTCATCCCAAGGTGATGAAGAGCATTTCCTTCTCTACCCAAACACTGACACCCGTTGCTTTAACCAATTTGGGCCTAATTATTCATTTCTGAACCCTGAGCGGTGATCATCTACCTTTACTGGGACAAGGCATAAAAATTGACCAAATACAATTGATAGTCACGAGAAAATCTGAAAAACATCTCGAAAGTCATAAGAGCTACAAAAGTTCAAAGAGCAAAAAGTTCGACAAACTAGGGGGCATGAAAAAGCAGTGTACCTGGGAAAAGCAAGGCCAATGCCCATCAAGAAAAAGAGCCAAAATGCTACATCTTATGTAAAAAAAAGAATTATCAAAGTCCAAGTTCCTGCGTAAAAAAATCATCGCAAGGGCAAAGGAAATTAGAGAAAAAAGCAAAGCTACCATGCAGAAATGATTAGTCAATGGACTTTCGAGATGTGCAGTATTTCAAAAGCCAAATGCTTTTGAAAGGTCGAGTGACCTGGTCACGATGCCATGATGATCACCAGCTCTTAAAAAAAAACCCTCTTGGAAATTTTAAGCCTTTCGAGCCTCTCCCAAACCAACAATACAACATTCTTCCAAAGTCTCTTCTGATTGGGATGGTTTGAGTGAAAATGAGAATGCCACAAAGAAGCTATTGCTTAAAGGAGTGGAGGTAATTCTATTTTGTCTTATCTTCCAAGTTCTCGACTTGTAAACCCAATGAAGATAGCAACAAATGTTCCTTTATTGGCCTCAAAGCAATGATTCCTTTGTGTAAGCCCTAACCGAGCCTATATTGCGGTCTTTTCAAAAGACCTTTTTGATTGATCAGATTGTGCTCATCGCGAATGTTTCTGAAAGCCTTTGACATTGGTTATGTGAGATACCCTCAGCAATCTATTACTTCCCATGCGAATGGATGTGATCAAGCAGCCATTTTATTGAGAGTGTGTGAGAAACCCTTTCTAACTAAAAATCTCTAGTTTGGCATGATTAATGAGTATTTTTCACGAGTCGTAGCCGTTCTGATAAGAACTTGTCTCCCAGAGAATTTTATGATTAATGATACATCTCCAAACAAGATGACATTTTTGCGCAACATGATGCTAATTGACATCGAATGTTTTCAAAGCAGTCGGACTTAGCTTGATTAGCTTGTTCAATTAATGCAGTAATATTGCCAATACATCTCTTGATGAATCCCTAATGAAATTTGCTCAACTTGAGTTTGACATGATTCTCCAATGAAGCCATGAAGTTTTCAAGGGATTAATGGATGCTTCCCTAAAGACAACAAAGGTTCATGGTCAACCTTAAACCATGTCATCTACAAAGGTTCATGGGCCTTCCTCAAACCATTTATTTTCAGCCCGGTCGAAACCCGTTGTTACACAGTGAGACTTCAATCTTCCTCTCTTCTTATGACTTCGGGTGGGCTTTTATAGCCCGGGGTCTCTCTTTCTTCTTGTGATATGGCGTGCTTCTGTAGCCCAGGGTCTCTCTTACTTCTTATGACACGTCGTGCTTCTATAGCCCGGGGTCTCTCTTTCTTCTTATGACACGACGACTTCTGTAGCCCGGGGTCTCTCTTTCTTCCTATGACACGGCGTGCTTCTGTAACCCGGGGTCTTATTTCTTCTTATGACACGGTGTGCTTCTATAGCCCAGGGTCTCTCTTTCTTCTTATGACACGGCATGCTTCTGTAGCCCGGGGTCTCTCTTTCTTCTTATGACACGGCATGCTTCTGTAGCCCGGGGTCTCTCTTACTTCTTATGACATAGCGTGCTTCTGTAGCCTAGGGTCTCTCTTTCTTCCTATGACACGGCGTGCTTCTGTAGCCCGGGGTCTTCTTTCTTCTTATGACATGGCGTGCTTCTGTAGCTTGGGGTCTTCTTTCTTCTTATGACACGGCATGCTTCTATAGCCCGAGGTCTCTCTTACTTCTTATGACACGGTATGCTTCTGTAGCTCGGGGTCTCTCTTTCTTCTTATGACATGGCGTGCTTCTGTAATCTAGGGTCTTTCTTTCTTCTTATGACACGGCGTGTTTCTATAGCCCGCGGTCTCTCTTTCTTCTTATGACGCGACGTGCTTTTGTAGCTCGGGGTCTTTCTTTCTTCTTATTGACAAGATATGCTTCCATAATTATGAGTCATTTCCATCGACTTGATACGTGCCTATGCACCCATGGTCTTTCTACTGCCGAAATAATTTAGGTGTCTTCTGTCTTTGAATGCAACCTCTTCGAGGCTACATTCAAAGATGGGCAGTTGTTGACACAAAATCTATATTTTCAAGCACAAAAAAAAATTGATTGAAAAAGAAATATATATATATATACTTTTTTTTTAAAAAGCCGCATGGGCTTGGGCCCTTCCCCCTTTTTTCTTTTTTCCTTTCTTTCTTTTCCCCTGCGCGACCCAGCCCCCTTCTTCCTTTCGGCCCAACCCGCGCCTTTGTCTTCTCCCCCTAATAGCCGTCCGCACGAGGAACTAGCGAAGCCGAAAAGCAAAGCCGCTAGCACAACAGGGGACAGAGGGATCTTACGGTAGCAGGCCCGTGGCGCGATCCTTAGGTCAAAGCCGGCTAGCAGAGGCCGCCGGTTGGTCGGCCGAGGGCACGCATGCAAGCTGAACAATCAAAATTCCGAAGGAGGGAAGAGAGGTAGGAAGAGAGAAAGTTGGAAGGAAAGGGAGCACAATAGAGGAGAACCGAGGGCAGAGAGAATGAGGCGAAGGAGAAGAGGAACTTCCGAGCCACCGCTACTGTTGTCGACGTAACGCCCGACCGCCGATTGCCACTGTTTCCTCTCGGGAGCCAGGTCAATCTTTTTGTCAAACACCTCGTGTGCATTTCTTTGTTTCGAGCTAGCCGGAGCTCATCTCGACCAGTTCGGGTGAGCTCCGGCCACCACCTGTTCTCCATTACTGTCTTTGATGATCTGGCGTGTCTCCCCGAGGTTTGTGACCGGTGCTCGGGCCTCGGCCGAGCTGAAATCCCCTTGGATTCGCAACACACGTCGCTTGTTCAACGGAATGCCTCAATCGAAACAGCCCCCTTTTTCGCCTAAAGTTTCGGCCAAGTCAATCGTCCACAGGGGTGGCACTGGGGACCGGCCGGAGCTCACCGTCTCGCCGGACTGGGATGGCATCCTGCCACCATTGGAGGGCCGCCTGAGCTTCATCGCCGCCGTCACTCCCCTGGTCGCAATCGGATGATCGCGGACCAGGCTTTAGGGCTGAGCTAGGCCGAATCACGAATCCGGCTCGCTTAGCCACTTTGGCTCCGCGGGCCAACAGCCCGAGCTGGTCTGGGCTGTGGGCTTGCGGAGCGTTTTTTTAAGAGGGTTGGGCCCGTCGATTGGGCCCAACCCTAAACCAAGTGAAGGCCCAACTGGGCCGAACCCGAGTTGGGTCAGACCGGGCCTAACCAGGTCCAGTCCCAAAAAAAAAAAAAAGATTTTATTTTTTTATTATTATTTTTAAAAATAATTTCTAAAATCCAAAAAAATAGTTAAAAAATTAAAATTAAAATTAAAAAAACAATTTTAAAAAGTAATTATTATTATTATTTTAAAAAAATTTCAAATTTCAAATTTCAAAAATCCAAAAATACTAGGGTTTGGTTAGGAATTGCTATGTTTTGCCTTCTTAGTGTAGTTAGGCCTTTATTGGCTCGTATTTCGATGACATTGTATGTTTAATTTGCATATCTAATTATGTTTAATTGTATGTGTTTAATTTTACTACAATTAGGATCTTCGTAACTATGATTGTTACTTTTGTGATTGCGCACATGCATGATCACCTCACATGTTAGTGGATAAATATAAAATCAATTCAAACCACCTGACAAAAACCCCTTTTTTTTTTAAATGAACAAGATTAGGTACCGAAAGGGCACTAATTAGTCAATTAGTGTAATCAAGTCCCTAACCCTAGATTCTCTGGTTGCGTAGGAAGTGTGGCATACTCTCGTGCCTCACTTGGTTTCTAGCGACCCCACTAGGCTAGTGGTGACTCCTTTTGTACGAAATTCTTAAAAAATATCCCAATGTCACGCGGGGTATGGGCTTGGGAGAGCCTGCGCCTAATCATGGGCCTTAGGCCCGTCCTTTAGGCAATACCCCTAAACCTACTCTCTCCCCCCGAGGGTAGGTCGCGACACACATTTTAAGCCTAGAATGGGTGTTGCAGCGAACATTCATGGTGAAAGGACGGATCTTTTTCATTCTAAGGATCACAATAGAACTTATTCTAAACTGCTAAAGCGAGGGGTGATGAACCCTAGGAGTGTAGATTTTGATTTTCTCGATTCTTTGAATGTGAAACTAAGGGAGAAGTTTGCACTCCTTCAACTCGAACGTTTTTGCTCTGAGATGGCTGTTGCTCACCCAGAACTTACAGCTTATTTCTATTCCAATTTATCCTTTTTGGATACGAATAGATTTTCGTTTGTTGTTATAGACCAGGATTTTCTGGTCGATGTGGACACTATGGCTGATGTGATTGGAGTAGAAAGAGGGAGTTTCCGACCGTTCAGTGTGTCTATTGCTCACTCTACTTTGGAGCTTGTTCGGGATAGAATTGCTGAAGGCCGGATTTCTTACTCCAGAATGAATGCCTCCAACATCTTGCTCCACAAGATTGTGATTAATTGTCTCAAACCCAAATCCACATCAAAAACTGATGTCTCAAACTCTGAAGCGAAGCTGATGTACGCCATTAACATTGGTTACAAGTTCTCTTTGCCTCACATTATCCTTATGCACATGTATAGGACAGTGGTGAAGGACAAGGGGCAACTCCCTTATTCTGCTCTAGTCACTTGTTTGTTCAAACACTTTAACATTCAGCCTCCCAAAATTATGTGTGTTCGAACCATTGATCCAATGGTAATGGGACTGAAGATGATTTCCAAGATGCGTATGAAGGAGCTAAACAAAGTTTTGGAGAGCATTAAGGTGAAGACCCATGTCAAGGCAAGACAAGACTCTGCAGTAGGAAAAAGGAAAGGCAAAGAGCCCATAACAGAACCATCTAAAAAGAGGAGAGCACTCATCTTGCAGGATGAAGAAGATGAGGATGAGGATGACATCACTCTCTCCACTTTCGCCTTGAAGAATTTACAGAGTTTTGTTAGCTTTCCAGAGACAGAGGATCAAGAGAACCAAGATAGGGAAAAGACATAGCAGAGAGATGAAGAAAGAGAAGTGATGGGGACAGAGGAAGAGGAAGGACGAACAGAAGAAGGAGAGAGAGGAAGAGAACAAGCCAAAGAAGAGGATCATGGTGATTCTCATGCAAAGGAAGAAGAACGACATCCCCAAGATGATGAAGAAGAGGAAGAGCAAGAAGAAGAACACGTTTATCCACTCGAAGGCACTGAAACAGGGGGAGCTGCTGAAAAAAGAAGTACTTCTTCACTTGCCTTTACTAATGATGATGTAAGTTGATCTTTTGCCGATCTAGAGGATGTGTATGCCTCTCAATTTCCTGAAGATGGTAATGAGGCTTCATCTCCAAGTTTGGATGATCGTGCTGAAGTTCCATCATTAGTCAACACTCCTCAAACCGATCGTGCTAAAACGAGTACTCATACCAATAATACAACAGACTTTAAGAGACTGCTCGAGCTTCTTGTGGATATCAAAGCTCTGGTTTATGGATTGGAGTGTGAATTTAAGAACATGCAGTCCGCTCATCAAGCCACTTCAGTTTCTTTGAACGACCAAGTACAAGCCGTTAATCTTCAAGTTCAAGCAACTACAAAGGGTGAGAATATTGCATAACTAAAGGAGGATCTGAGCAAACTAGAGGAGAATGTCAAGTCTATGTGGGATTTCCAGCTCATTCGCATCCCCAAGCAACCATGATTTTATTCAAACCTTTTTCATGTTCTCCACTTTTTGCTGTTGACAAAAAGGAGGAGAAAGTTTGTGCATATTTGAACTATCTTTTGATGATTTTCTTTTGCCTGATTTGACTTGGTTTGTTTTTGGACTGATGGACTTTAGATATTTGACTGTTATTTGGATTTGAATTTTCTTGTAGCAACAAAGATTGTGATTTTGACTATGGATGGATAGTTATTTATTATGCAGTATTAACATGTTTTCTGTGATTGCAGAATCAATACTATCCATGCCTTAATTTATCTTTATAAGACATCACGATTTGTTTAAGTGTTGCGGGTTAAAATTTTGCAAATCTACAGGAAAGTTTTGTCACCATAAAAAATTGGGAGATTATTAGAGAAAACTCATTAATTGTTTTGAAGCTAACAAAACCTTTCCAAAAGTCTAGTCTGAAAACTTGTAGACTCAAGTGTTATAGTCTGAAGAATTCAAGACTCATCTGTCAAAGTCTGAAGACCGATTAGACTTTATTCTCAAAGTCTGACCTCACTAACAAATTCCAGACCAACGAAGAGAAGACTTATCCAGATGCGTGTTTACCTTCACGGGTTTGGTTCGTACAGTTGAAGAAGATCTTACGGCTGGAGATAGCACCTAATGATCAATTATTCTTATTAGAATCAATTTGGAATAATCAAATCTTTTGAAAGGCGAAGTATACTTGGAAGGTTCTACTTATGGAAACCTAAATCCTGATTGTATGAGTAAGCAGGATTGGTGGGCTTTCATCACATTCCTTAAATGACTTGAGATCTCCTTGATTGATTCTGTCCAACGGGTAGAATGGAAGAACTCCTTTGGAAAGTGCCAACGATTGTAGAGGCATGAAGGAGTATATAAGGAAGACGCTCAAGTTATTCGAGAATGAGCGTGAAAGAAAAATTCCAAAGTCTGAAACTCTTAATTCTTTGCTATTTCAATTGTTGAGCTTATTTTGTACTCAAAAGAGAGATCAAACACTTGTGAGACCTTGAGGAAGTGTAGTAGAGTTTCTACACTGTGGGGTCAAGGACGTGAGATTGTAAAATCTCTTTCGGTTCTTAGTGAAATCCAGCTAGTGGGCTGTCAGTGCGGGAGAGTGGATGTAGGCTTGATCTAAGCCGAACCACTATAAACTTTGTGTTTTTATTATCTTTCCCTAAACTTCTTACTTTAATTCGTAACTTTATATAACTGCTTATAGTCATTTACATCTTCAGTCTATTATCCTCTAAAGATGACCTAATTTGTCAAGTCTCGCGAAAAATTTCTTTTAACACATATTCACCCCCCTCTAGGTGTTCTTATTAACCCTATCAGATCTCTCCCAAGGAAATAAATCAGAATAGACAGACAAGAAAAGGGCAGAAAAATCTCATTGAAAGGGAGAGCAAAGCCAAGTACCATGAGGAACGTGGACAAGAAGTGTTAACAAAGATGTGTATTTGAAGAACAATTTCTACTCCTTGGTAATCTCTATTGCTCGATCTGAGCAATATTTTCAGTATCTTATAGAAATATATATATCAGAGCCAGCGGAAAGGTATAGATAGTCTTTATAAGAACATACTCGCAGATCGAGAGCCATTCGTTAGCATCCTTCTTGTTTCTACAGAGTGGTCCAGGCCGTAAGTCCCTGAGTGGCTGTTAGACCGTTGGTTTAGCTTTGTAACGGTTCTGAAGAAGAAATAGTTCCGATCTTAAGTATGAGCTTACTTAGAAGATCTACATCTTCCTCTAGTTCTCTATCACAAATGGACTCAGATCCAAGTCCTATACATAGAGAAGAAGTAAGGATAGAAGATTTCAACAAATCTATAGAAAATTGGGAAATTCCTAAAATACAGCTTAAAGAAATATACAAACAATCAAAATTGAATTTTTTTCAAAAAATCAGACTATGTCATAGCCACTAAAGAAAGAGATATTCCTCTTTCTAATTCTTATGAAAAAATACATCTTTTGAATCAAGAGTCTATCAAGAAGCATAAGCAAAAATACAATTGTATTCATATAGGATTAGTTCAAGTAGGAATCAAACCTCTTACAAAAGAAGATCTTAATACATCCATTCTCTTAGTTTTATGAGATTCACGTCTCTTGAACTATGATGAATCTATTCTCGGTACTGTGGAGACAAGTCTCTACAAAGGTCCTATACATTTTGACTATTACCCCAATTTCTCAGTATCCCTCAAGGATAAGAACATTCTTAAAGCCCTTACACTCCAAATAAAAACTCATAATTACAAAGTAGCAGATGGATCCATTCCTTTAGCTCTTGTTTATAGGATCCATTACAAAGCCATGGCCTCCGCCTTTGGAGAAAATGCTTTCAAACATAGTCCTCGAGGAGAAACACTTCTCCTCCAAACTGACATTTCTAGAGCTAATACAACAATTCCTAGGTCTATTAACTGGAATCAAGTCACTCTACCTGAACAATGGGAATTAGAAAACCAAATTCCTCAACAAGTTGTTCAAAATACTAGTCCGACCAATGTTATTCAACATCTAGAAGGAAGGGTCACGATCAGGTTTCCTAGAAGATCTTTTGATTCAAGATCTAGTCCTTCATTTCATTCATCCTATTCTAGATCAATAGATCTAAATCCCAATCTCCCACCTATAATTACCATTCCTCCAAGTACGCATAGAGATAATTCCATAAGAGAAACAACACATTTACCTCCTAATACCAATAGAAATAATCATGAGACACCCTATGAACTAGAAATTAGTGGTTTAGATAATAGATCAGGGATTTCCAGGCCAGTTTATCAACAGAACCAGCCTGAACCAGTTCTAGAAAATACAAATTCTCCTCATCATTCTCCTACTTATTCACAGATGATAGATGCTGAGCTTAATGTTTTGGAAAAACAGTTTGAACCAAACAAGGCATTCCTTAATAAAGAGTTTAATTCTAAAAACAACAAACAAATCAGAGAATGGTTCTTCAAAACCTTTGCTGATAAAGCAAAAGACATCAAGCAAAAATATTACGACTACATATATGAATATGAAGTCCATATATTTTTCTTTGATTGGTTAGAAGAACAATTCCTTGAACCAAAAGAAATAGTTGTTTTAGATCATCATTATAAGTGGAAACTTGATAATGGTGAAACCATATAATCCAATCATCCACCTCTTAGGAGAATAAAAATACAACATGGAGATAGTGAGGTAACAGCTACTCCTTTTAGGCTTCCAAACAAAGGAGACTCTCTTTACATTCATAAGGTTATTGAACAAAACAATTATACAAATCAACATTTGGTTACCATAGGTAAACAGTTGAATAGGATAGAATCCACGATCCATAATCCTACTCAACTCATCACACCACAAGTCGACACACTCAAAAAACCCATTTTTAAAGCTTTTGAATTTCCAAAAAATCTTTGTCCTGAGTTTGCTAAGGCCTTAGAACAAAAGAAAAAACTTTTAGGAAAATCAAAACTAGAACCTACACCTATTCTAGACACTCCTAAATTCCAAGGACTAATTATTAACGACACCCCAGACCAACCTACCATTAGTACCTTGACTAAATCCTCTAGTGACTGATAATGAATCAGTCAGTGAGGTAAACAGACTTAATTGTAGACAACCTCAAAAACTCTATTATAGTAGAGCTACCCCACCAGACATCACCCAAGAAGAATCATCGCAAAAAATACATAATAAATACTCCCCAGATGCCATTTATGAATGGAATATAGATGGTGTTGTCGAAAGCAATATCATGAATATTTTGAATAACATGGTAATGCTTGCCAATGCCTACAAAACATAGCAAGATGTTTCTGATCATGCTGTTGCTAATCTTTTAGTAGCCGAATTTACTGGACAACTAAAAGGTTGGTGGGATAATTATTTGACAGATGAACAAAGAATACAAATTTTAACTGCCTATAAAATCGATGACTTTGGCCAACGCATGGATGATGACCATGGACATCTCATCCAAGATGCGGTGAATACTCTTATCTATTCCATTTCACAACACTTCATAGGAGACCCTTCACATATTAGAGATAGGAACCAAGATCTCTTATCCAATATGCTTTGCAAATCCTTAGGGAGATTTAGAGAATACAAAGAACTCTTCCTTCAAAGGGTTCTTATTAGACCTGATTGCAATCAACCTTTTTGGAAAGAAAAATTCTTAGCCGTTTTACCCCCAAATAATAGGTGACCAAGTTACAGATAGAATTAGAGAAGAATATAGTGGCCAAATTCCTTATGATCTTCTTTCTTATGGAGAAATAGTCTCTTACGTACAGACAAGGAACACAAATGTGTAATACAATCAAATTACAGAGACAGCTCAAGGAAGAACAATCTCTCACCAATAGAAGTCTAGGAGATTTTTGTGGCCAATACGACCCCTCTTATAATGAAAAAACAAAACCAAAATGTAAGGGAACTTGTCCTTCTGAGAAAGAAACAAAGAAACATAGCAACAAACCTCAACCTTGTAGGAATAAACAAAGACACCAGAATAACCAAAATAGACCTCATACTGATAGGAAAAATTTTAAAGACATTAAATGTTACTCTTGTGGTAGAAAAGGTCATATTTCAAAATATTGTAGGATTAATAAGAAATTAAATGAACTTTCTCTAGATGACAATACTCTTAATCGTTAAACAACATCTTCATAGAAAATGGTGATACTTCTTCTGATGAACTTCTTGAGGAAGAAGGTCTTCAGATTAATGAAATAGAAACCTCTTCCGATTCAGATTATGAAAACGCCTCTCCTGACAAACCTATTCTTGAAATAAATATGTTAACAAAAGAAGAAGAATTTCTCCTTAGCACAGCTGACAAAATAACCGACCCCGAAGCCAAAAAAGAATACTTAGATAGACTTCATTCCTTGATGAACATTGTTACTAATCCCAATACTTCTTACAATCTAAAAGACATTTTAAATAGAAACAAAAAACCCTAGTCTAGACCCGTAAATATTAATGACCTTCAAAATGAAATAAAACAACAAAAATTAGAAATACAAGCCCTGAAAGTTACACAGTTAGAAATGAAACAAGAAATTTATGCTATAAAATCCCTTGTCATAAAAGGAAAGACAAAATTAGAAGACCAAAATGAAATCACCAATACTTATGACACTCCAGACCTAGCTTTCCTTATGTTATTAACAGAAATAACATCTAGAAAATGGATAATAAATATTATGATAAAAATCAACAATGAGTTTATTATTGAAACAACAGCACTCTTTGATACAGGAGCTGATCTCAATTGTATCAAAGAATACCTTGTTCCAACTAGATACTTTGATAAAACTTCCGAATCATTAAAATCAGCCTCAGGAGACAAACTAAATATACAATACAAATTACCATAGGCCTTAATAATAAAAGATCAAATGTGCTACAAAACATATTTCATTTTAGTCAAAAATATGAGGCAACAGGTAATTCTTGGAACACCTTTCATATAATTAATCCAACATTTTACAGTTACTAATGAAGGTATTGAAACCCATGCTTTAAACAAAAAAATCACTTTCAACTTCATAACAAAACCACAGAAGAGAAGCCTAAATATTTTACAAGAACATTCTATTTCAGAAATAAATTGCCTTATAAAAGACAAAGAAAACCAGCTCGAATTCTTAAAAGAAGATTTAGAATTCAAAAGAATAGAAGAAAATCTTATAAAACCAAATGTTATAGAAAAAATAGCTTCCTTACAAAAACACATCGAAAAAACCATATGCTCTACCTTACCCAATGCTTTTTGGGAAAGAAAGAAGCATATTGTAGATTTACCTTACGAACATGATTTTTCTAAAAACAAAATACCTACAAAAGCTCTTCCTACACAGATGAACCAAGAAGTTCTAAAATTTTGTCAGACAGAAATACAAGACCTCTTAAATAAAAAACTTATAAGGAAAAGCCAATCACCATGGAGCTGCTCTGCTTTTTATGTCAATAAAAATTCTGAACTAGAAAGAGGAGTTCCCAGATTAGTTATTAACTATAAACCTCTTAATACAGCACTTAGGTGGATAAGATATCCAATACCCAATAAAAAAGATTTGCTTAACAGACTTTGTAGATCAAAAATATTTTCAAAATTTGACATGAAGTCAGGATTTTAGCAAATATAGATCAGTGAAAAGGATAAATACAAGACAGCTTTTACAGTCCCTTTTGGCCAATACGAATGGAACGTTATGCCATTTGGCCTCAAAAATGCCCCTTCAGAATTCCAAAGAATTATGAACGAAATTTTCAATCCTTATTCAGAATACATCATAGTTTACATAGATGATGTTCTAGTATTCTCTTCCAATATAGAACAATATTTCAAACATTTATCTACTTTCATAAAAATAATCATACAAAACGGTCTTGTAGTCTCTCCTACTAAAATTGCACTCTTCCAGACCAGGATTAGATTTCTAGGTCATTATATCCATGTAAGTACCATAACTCCCATAGAAAGGTCAATCTCTTTTACAGACAAATTTCTTGATGAGATTAAAGACAAAACTCAATTACAAAGGTTTTTAGGTAGCCTCAATTATATTATAGATTTCTTTCCCAATATAAATATCCTTTGCAAACCTTTACACCAAAGGTTACATAAGGATCCTCCACCATGGACTTCAGTTCATACAGACATCGTCAAACAAATAAATATTCATGCGAAAGATATACCATGCGTACACCTTGCTGACCCTTCTACTTTCAAAATAGTAGAAACGGATGCCTCAGAATTAGGATATGGTGGCATTCTTAAATAAGTCAACAACAACAAAGAGCAAGTTGTTCAGTTTACATCAAAACATTGGAATTCCACCCAGCAAAATTATTCGACAATCACAAAAGAAATACTTGCCATAGTTTTGTCTATATCAAAATTCCAATGAGATTTATTGAATCAAAAATTTCTCTTGGGGATTGATTGCAAATCATCCAAAGACATTTTACAGAAAGACGTATTAAACATTGCATCAAAACAAATTTTTGCCAGATGGCAAGCCATACTTTAAGTATTTGACTTTGACATTGAATTCATAAATGGTTCTTCAAATTCATTACCTGATTTTCTCACAAGAGAATTTTTACAGGGGATACCATCATGCCAAGATCCAAAAAAGACAAAAAAGACAAAGGCAAATCCATTGCCGAAACTTCCAATACACCACCAAAGCCAACAGGCTTGACACCCATCAAGACATGGCTCCAAATGACAAAAAACAATCGGTCATTTCTACAACAATACACAACACCACCTTCAAAAGAAAAACCCACACAAGCCTTTGAACACCAAGCCTTTGATCACCTAGCTGCCATACTACCCAAAGAAACACAACTACAACTGGCCCAATATTTACAAAACAACAGTAAAGAAAGAGCCATCTAGTGCCATTGAGGTAAGCAACAATCCTTCTCCACTTGTTACACAAAAACAAGCGGAATATAAAAGAATTTCAAATGAGGTGGTCATTAGGCCACAGGCAACCCCTCATTCTCAAAGATCAAAGTTTTTTCCCAAAACATCTTTTCAAAAAATACTGACTGTAGAAGATGGATTCTACGATAATGATCCAATCAATTTTGCAAAAAACATCTTTCCAAAAAATTGGCTTTTCAAACCTCATAATACAAACAAAACCCTTGATTATTATGAGCATATCTTAGTGGAGACATAATCGGCAAGGTTCACTCACTTTACCGACAAAAATAATACAAAAAACATCCTATACCCCACTATATCCATCAGCAAAGTCATACACCCCTCTCACTGGGGAGATTCACCCCATACACCCAAAAAATTCCAAACCAAACTTATCCAAAGTCTACCATACTCCTCCTCATATACCTATTGGGACTATCAACAAACCTGGTGGAATGTATTCTACAGACAAAATACAAATTTCCAGCATACTTGGCTAGTATTCTTTAAAGACAACTTCCCAAGACAAAACCTACCAAACTGGTTTAACTCCTGGTGGGATTTCTTTGGTCCTTTGAACATTATACTACATCCCACAATTAGTCAAGGATACGAAATATTTCCGAAACACTTTGTACCAACCCAACATGATTTAAGGTTCCAATGCGTTATGCATTTTTTCATAATATTCAAAATCTCATGGGTAACAGCCTGGGAATTCGAATACAATACATCCTCCAACTTAGTACCTGTACTTGTCCAAACATACAAGACAAAATAGTGGGGCGGATTCAAACACCTTGAACAAGGATTCGAGACTGCGGTTAAAACATGGTTAAAAAACTAGAAAAATCAAATAACCACAGTCCCATCAAATACATCTTTTCTACAAGAGAAATCCATTGCTAGTGCAGCACTGCAGAGCAATGAGGAATACTGCAACATCCTCATAACAATGCTCTCAGAAGCAGAAGGATCACAATGTGGATCTTCCAAATCTCAGGACAATACAGATGGATCATCCCAGTCACATCACAGTGGAAACACCAATGAAGACGACTACTACGGGATCAACTTAGACAGAGATTAAACTAAGACATCGCATGTAGACACTGTTATAGTGGTGCAAAGGCTATACACTGTAGCAAGATAGGTATACACTGTTCACTATTCACTCAATATTGTTCAATCAGTACCGTTCACTTTACACTGTTCAACACTGTAGCACCTCCTATAAATACACTCTTCTGGCACAAGAGAAAGGGGACTAAAAACTTTCAGATCTCTCTTCTCCCTTCTTCCTTCTCACCCTCTTGTAAACCCTCATCCTTTCAAGCCTTAAGCTTTCTTACCTTGTACCCCCTGGTTTCAAAGTAAGTTAGTTTTTCAAATACATAGTTTTATACAGAGTTACCAACTTACACGATAGTTGGTTAACTATTGCTTGTAACTCCCTGGAGTGCGGATTACCGCCCTAGTGGATAACTTAATGCTTTAGTTTCTGCATTTTTCAATACATGTAATTTCAGTTTTATATAATACAAGTTCATACCACCTTCATGGTTGGTTTTTGTTTATGCATACTCTTACTTTATATTTTATATATTGCCTTTGCCCTTTATATTATTTTTAATTCTCACGATTATATTTAGTTTTTATACAGTCTTCATACATTCTGTGTTCTTATAGATCTGTTAATCTCTTATACTTCCTTGTTCTCTCATATATAGTACTCCGATCCTAACCCCTTTATGGTATATATAAATATATATATATATATTTCTACTATATTACACAATGTTTCGTATTTTAAAAATGGTTAACACTGTAAAAGAAACCCAAAATCAATACACTTATAACAAATTTATCTCAAACCCCAAATTAGTATACAATTGACAAATTTACCACAAACTAATTTTACGACAACTAAAAATCCCAAATTGATATATTTGTAACAAATTTACCCTTTGTTAGTTTACGTTAGTTTAGATTAATGTCACGAAAAATCACAAATCTGTCTTATCAAATTGGTATCTCATCAATAGCCACATATCATTCAACCTAGCAATTTGATGGTACAATTTAATGGAAAGTAATGGAGGATAAATTTATCAAAGGTGTACCAATTTAAAGTTTTTTGTGATATTAACCCTCTTAGAAATAAGGATCGCGGACCCCTGGAGTGCCATAACTTGGTAGAAAGTGACACTTAAGTGCCATAACTTACGAAAGGTACACTTAAGTGCCAAAATCGAAGCAAAATGGATCACTTGAGTGCCAATCCGACCAAAATCTAGCCAAATTGCATACGTGGCATTTTTTCGATGAAGCGAGCCCAAAACGACACCGTTTTGCACGCTGACATGGCCAAATAATGCAAAAACAGCGTCGTTTTGACTGACGTGATAAAAAATATATATAAAAAATAACTAAATTTAATTTAAAATTAAATTTACTTAAAATATTAAAAAATAATAATTTTAAAATTAAATATAGTTAAAATATTAAAAAAATTAAAAAATTTAAAAAAAAAAAAAAAAAAAGAAAAAGAAAAGAGGGGGCGGTGGTTGAGGGCTCGGCCTTCAGCCACCGCCCCCTCCCCCGCCGCCGGAAGGGCCGGCGAAGGAGGGGGAGGGTCGGCCGAGGTCGCCAGCCCTTGGCTAGGGGCCGGCGACCTCGGCTGATCGGCGGCAACAGCTCGCGAGCCCTCGCCCAAATCCAACGAGGGTCGGCGGCCCTTGCTCGGGCGAGGACTGCCAACCCTCGCTGGATCTAGGCAAGGACCGTGACCCCTCGCCACTCGCCACGAGATCCGGGCAAGGGCTGCAACCCTCGCCCGATCCGGGGCGAGGGCTCGCAAGCCCTCGCCACCGGTGAGCCGAGGTCGCCGGCCCCCGGCTAGGGCCCGACGACCTCGGCTGACCCTCCCCCTCCGATGCTAGCCCTTCTCGGCGATGGCGAGGAGACGGCGGCGGTGCCCTCGGCCACCGCCCCCTTTTCTTTTTCCTTTTTTTTTTTTAATTTTTTTAATTTTAAAATTATTATTTTTTAATATTTTAACTATATTTAATTTTAAATTTAATTTAATTAATTTTTATATTATTTTTTTACCACGTCAGCCCAAAACAACGCCGTTTTTGCATTACTTGGCCACGTCAATGTGCAAAACGGCGTCGTTTGCACTCGCTTCGCTGGAAAAATGCAACGTCAGCGTTTTGGCCAAAGTGGCACTTAAGTGATCCGTTCTTCTTCGAATGTGACACTTAAGTGTACCTTTCGTAAGTTATGACACTTAAGTGTCCCTTTGTGCCAAGTTATGGTACTTGAAATATACTTCTACCTAGAAATAAGTAAGACTAAATGCATAATATGCCACAATACTTAACATGCATAATCAGAGATAAATTTTAGTATATATTTAAATGTGTGATAAAGTCTCAAAAGGAACATTATCCATCATCAAAAAATGTTAATAGAACATGTTTTGCAAATAAATGAATGTCATATGACGATAAAAAGTGAATACTATCAAATAAGTGAATATAGTCTTAGACCTGTGGAATGCACAAACATCTTGTTGGTATATAATAAATTTGGAAGACCTTAAGTTTAAGGTATCAACGAATAAGCAATGAGGCTCGAGAGATGTAATATCTCGAAATTTGGCCCTATTTCGAAATATATGAAGTAGTTATTTCATTGACATACTCATGGTTATTTTATTCCGAACTTATCACTCACGAGTTAACTAATTTATTGGGTGAGGTCGTAAAGAGTTAAAACGTGAAAATTAGAGAATTCGATCAGGGATCGATCGCTTGACCATAAGAATCAACAATGGTCAATACTATACTATTATAAGCCAATTAGCAAACAAATATAAATCGACTCGACGGAAGTACGTAGTTGGTTTGCGGGTGATTCCACACATTTACGATATCCGCGTCAAACGACAATAAACTGATTTTTTTATTGATCAAATATTCAAGGTACGTAATTGAACCATCGCGATTACACGAAAACCAATGGTCGTTCACGATTCGAAGAGACACAAACGTGAATAAAAAATTATCAACCACGGGTCAACCGCACGAGAACCCCTAAAAGCCACCCGATAAATTAGGTTGTACTAAAGTTGTGGTCGATAGATTTTTAATCACGAAATTTAATTTGATTTCAAGTATCGAACTTTCGAGGGTTTCGAGATTAAATTATTGGATGTCACCTTATCGTTTGTTGAATTATTGGCACGTTTGAAATTTTCGAAAAATAAATTATCGGACGAAAATTTGGAGACCGGAAAAAGGAAATTCGGAGCCAATGGCAAAATGATGAGTTATGGGCCAAGAATTTGATTTAAAAGAAAAATAAATTTAAGAAAATATTTTTGAGACAATTTACAAGGTAAAGAGGGTTTTAAGAGGAGTTGGTGAGAAGAGATGATGGGTTTTTTTTTTTTTAAATCCTAAGAAAATCCATTTTTCTCTCCCTCTCTCTCTCGCCGCACCCCTCACGTCTTCCCCCTTCTCCCAAATCCCTCCCCCTCCCTTTTCTTTTCTTTATCTTCTCTCTATCTCTATCTCTCTCTCACTTTTTCCTCTCCATTCATGCCACCTTCTGCCACACCCCGCTTTTTCTTTTTACTTTTTATTTTTTTTTCTCTTTCTTCTCCCTCTTCTCTCTTTCTCTCTTTCTCTCCACCCCCGCCCCACGCCCCACGCCACTTTCTTTCCCCCTCTGTAGAATCGTTGTCCCAATCTCCCCTCCCCCCCCCAACTTCTTCTTCCCCCTCATGCCTCCCCCTTCCATCTCATCTCTTCTCTCCTCACACTTTTCCTCCTCTTTCATTTCTTCTTCATTTCACCCCCTTGCCGTCACCATTTCACCATCATTTGCCACCATCATCATCCGCCATTTCCACACCACCTCACTCACCATCTCCACTACCATCACCCGCCCTCACCACCATCATCATCCCACACCACTGCACATCACCACCACCTCCATCACCACCACCTTGCCGCCATTGAGCCGCCCATTCAATCACCGCATGTGCACTCGAGCCATCGCTGTCATCCTAGTCGCCTTAAGCCACCCCTATCACCACCGAACACCCCATCTCCAAGGAGGCCATGGGTTTCAAGTGTCTAGCCACTGCCTTTGTCGTACCGTTCGTACCACCGTCGATGTAGTGAGACCCGAGTTCTCGACACCGTCGGGCCGCTGTCAGCGTGAGCTTGTCGTCCCCAGAACCCGTGAGTTAACTTCCAATTGTGGATTAGGATGTTAATTACATTTTAGGGATAGATTAATTTAGGGATAATGATGTTTAATATTAGTTAATTTCAGTTTAGACTTAATCATGATTAAGGATGGTTTACATTAATTTTAAGTGTGATTAGTTTAAGTAATTACGATTAGATTAATTAATTAACTTTAGTTTAATTAATCGTGATTTATTTAATAAATTGTAAGTTGTTTATTCAATTTTTATTTATTTAATTAATCGTAATTATTTTAGTTAAAGATGATTAATTTTAATTAATTATAGTTAGGTTAATTAATCGTGTTTAATTTAATTAATTGTAATTAGCCTAATTAATCACAATTAGCCTAATTAAATGCGATTAGATTAATTAATTGTGATTGTTGTAATTAATAACGGATTAGCCGTTAAGTAGAATTTTATGCCCATTTTTCTGGATGAATTTGTGCATATTTCCAACCATTTGCAACTGTGATGCCATGTTATTGATTGCTTTATGATAAGTTCTATTTCCTATTACAAAAGAAGGTTTTATAGGTAATAAAATGGTAAAGTTTGAGGTGTCAAGTTCGGACACCGAATTTTACGTGCTAAATAAAATAATAGGGTTTTAAAATGAAAGTGTGCAAAGTTTGATGGGTTGGTTTCAAACACGTGACCACATACAAATATTTTACCGAAATTTCTAAATGTGAAAATTTGCCAAAATTAATTATTTGAAAACGAACACTTTTGTTCTAAGCTAATTAATGGCAATAAGAATTAGTTTGATTATTTGTGTGCTTAAGTGGTCATTTAATCAAACTCGTCACCCAACAAGAGTTTGAGGGTGATGCCTGATTTTTATTAGATGCCTAGTAGGGGTCCGGATGTCGAGTCACGATTGAGGTTGGACCAATACTCCTAATGGAATGCCGTCTAGGTGGGGATTCTAGAAGATGCCGTGGCTAATGGGGCAGGATGATATCCGGTCATATCGGAAGACTGCCAACTCTTGTGTTGGCTGCGGCCTGAGGGGTCATAATAATTGGCATGTGGACCCCTGGAGTGCCATAACTTGGCAGAAAGGGACACTTAAATGCCATAACTTATGAAAGGTACACTTAAGTGCCAAAATCGGAGCAAAAATGATCACTTAAATGCTAATATGGCCAAAATCCAGCCAAATTGCATATGTGGCATTTTCCGGCGACTTCTTTTACTAAGGTGGCAAATGTTTTTTAAAAAAAAAAGCCAACGTGGACGACAAAAATGATGTCGTCCATCCACATTGAATGAGTTGACCTAAACGACGTCGTTTTTCCTTGATGTTAAACGATGTCGTTTAGGTCATTTTGGCTTAAGCACACCTGGCCGTCGCCATTCCTTTCCGTCCGCGTTCACACTAGATCTCAGGCCCTTCTCTCCATCGATGTTCATGCCCAGAGGTGGTCATCGGTCTCCGTCGTCAGTCGCCGTTGTTGGTCGCCGTTGTTGGTCGTCGTCACCGCTCACCATCATCACTCCTTCAGGTTCGGCCCCTTCTCCCCCTCCCTATGATGAAATTAGGGCTCGATTATTTTATTAGGGCTCTGATGGAATTTCTATTGAATTGCGCGCGCTCTGTTTGGCTACTCCCTTGCAGAAAGAGGTAGCAACATCGGGAGACAAATCTGGGGCATTGTCACATGCAGACCCACCAGTGAAGGTTCTTTAAGTGAAATTAATATGGTCATTGAGCTCAATGGAGTGCTTAATATTTGATTGTTATTAGCAAATTTTTAATTTGAGCAGGTCGCAGTGAGAATTAGGCCTGCCAACGAATTCGAAAGAGTAGGGGATCGGATTGTTAAGAAAGTTTCATCTGATTCACTGATGGTTGGAGATCGCAAATTTACTTAGGCTTTCAGTCTTTGATGCAAGCTCAAGCCAGGTTAGCTGCTGATTCCACAATTTTTCTCTACGAATGTGCTTGTACCATAACATTTTCACCTCCATTTATCTGGGTATCTCTCTAATTCGGAGATAAAGAAATAGGTGAGACAGATAACTAAGAAGATAGTCCTGCTTATAGTTCTTGTCCATTATCGAGAAAGATCGAAGTTTTTACCACTCTGCTGATTGGAAATTAAATGCCCAACAATTGTTGTCCAATCTAAGATAGTAGAAAAAATTGCTTGGGCTGTGCTTGTTGTGGGGACCTGTGCTGGTTGTGGGGACCTCTGTTTTTGGTTAATATTTTAAGGCAAATAATTAAAGTGGCGACCTCTTTTTTGGCTATCATATAAGTCCATGAGAGTGGGGGGACTCCCATGTGCAATTGTCTATTGCCCTTTGTGGATGTGGTCCCAAAAGGTAATTATTCTTTTTCTTGTTCTTGGTGCAAAAATGGCTCATGACAAGGATTATGTCGCTGTCATAGTTTGCTACAATGGGGAATTTGTAATTAGGAAGGATGAGTGGGAGTATGAGGGTGGAAATGAGGGCACCATCTTTGTGGAGATAAATAAGGCATCTTATATAGGATTTCTTAGGGATATAAAGACTTATTTGCCTTGTAAAGTTCAGAAGTTGATGTATTGTATTCCTGGGAAAGACTTAAGAGATGGTTTGAGATGCTTAGAATATGATAATGGTTTTAGGGATGTTCTATACCCATTATCTTCATGGTGAAGAGGTAAAAATATATGTTAAGTACAATAGTGAGAGTGAGGACGAAGATGATGATGGAGAGAGCGCCCAAGTAGGACAAGAAAGAGATGGTATTCAAGGTAGTACTAACGTTAGGGCCGAAGGAGGGCAGGATAGATATGATGGACATGAGAGGAGCGCAGATGCAATTCCCCAAAGTGATGATGACATAGGTGATGTCACAATCTTTGGATTAGATTGGGAAGTAGCTTAATCAAGTGATAATGATGATGAAGGGTTGCCTGTTGAAAATTTTATAAGTGATAACGACGACAAGGAGCTTGTACAGTCAAGAAAACAGCGAAGGGATTTTTTGACAGCTAAGTTTGCAACTTTGCAGGTAGCCGATGAAGTTCCAAACAGGGCCGAAGACCCTACAGATGCTGGTGCTCCTGGCAAGGAGACTGATCATGAAGAAAGCGTCAAGAATGGTACTTCCCAAGATGAGCTTGAAGAAGATGAAGGACCTGTGCATAAAAGGAAAAGTAAGTTTCCTTCTTATGATCCATCCATTGCCTTTCCTACTTTGTCGGTAGGTATGAAATTTCAAGATGCAAAACAATTTAGAAAAGCTATACTGAAGAACTCCATTTTTGCACAGAGGAATATTGACTTCATTAGAAATACTAAGACCTTTGTAAGAGCTAGGTGTTCGCAGCAAAATTGTCCATGGAAGATCTATGGCGCATTTGTTAGGAGAACTAGATCTTTCCAAATTAGAGCCTACCAAGATGAACATACTTGTTCCATTAATTTTGAAAATAAAATGGTAACAAGTGCATGGTTATCGAAGCACTTCTTTGAATTGATTAAGCTGATGCCTCAGATGAATAGTACTCAATTCAGGATGATGGTGCAGGAGCAGGTAGGCATCAATATATCCAGGAATCAATGCAAAAGATCGAAGCAAAAGGTGATGAAGATACTCATTGGTCAGTACAGCAGCGAATATGGAAAGTTGTGGGATTATGCTTGGGAGTGTAGGCTACAAAATCCTTCAAGTAGAGTGTATGTAGAGGTCGTGGAGAGACCACTTCCTGATATTGGGACCAAGTTCGATAAGTTCTATGTTTGCTTCGATGCATGCAAACGAGGATTTTTATCTGGTTGTAGACAGATTATAGGATTGGACGGGTGTTTTTTGAAGGGCTTGTGCAATGGAGAATTGCTGTCCACAATTGGAAGAGATGCAAACAACCAAATGTTTCTACTGGCTTAGGCTGTTGTGAAGGTAGAGAACAAGGACAATTGGTCATGGTTCCTAAAAAATTTGATGACTGATTTGGAGATAACAAATGGGGTAGGGTGGGCGTTCATGAGTGATCAACAAAAGGTAATGTTTACTTTTTGAAAAATTTGGTCACTTGTTTGCTTTTTGATATCAACATGTCATTTGCTTACATTTTTTATATTTTGAATTATTGTAGGGATTGGTTCCAGCCTTAGCTAAGTTGTTACCTTATGCTGAATATTGAATGTGTGCGCAGCACATATACGCAAATTGGGCAAAGACCTATAAAGGGGACAAGCTGCAGTCGCAATTTTTGCAGCTAGCAAAGAGCACAAATATGGCTGACTTTAGGATGGCCAAAGAAGAGTTGCTTCAATTGACAAAGGATGGTTATGATACACTATTCCAAACAGAACCGAAGCATTGGTGTAGGGCATTCTTCAGTAAGGAATTCAAGTGCGATCACATCGATAACAACATCTGCGAAGCATTCAATGAGAGGATAATAGATGCCAGATGCAAACCAATTATCTCGATGCTTGAAGACATACGGGTTATGGTCATGACTCAGCTGCACAGACAAAGAGATGAGGCTGCTAAGTGGACTAAGCAATGTGGTCCTAGGATTGCTAAGAAATTGGATGACAACTTAGCTGCAAGTAGGTATTGTCATCCCATTTGGAATGGGGATGAAGGATATGAGATAACAAAGGGTTCCGATAAGTATGTTGTCCATTTAGGTACGAGGAAGTGTTAATGTAGAGCATGGCAACTAAGTGGAATTCCTTGTTTACATGCCATATGTGCAATTCAATTGAAGAGCCACAACACAGAAGACTACATTGATGATTGGTACAGAAACCAAAATATCTTACTTCGTATCAATTCATGTTAAAGCCAATCAGAAGTAGTAAGTTTTGGGAGCCAACATATCGCGAAGCACCTCAACCTTTGCCACTAAAGAAGAAATTAGGAAGACCAAAGCGAAAACAAAGAATGACGGAGGGAGAGGTCTCACATCAGCATAGGATGAATAGGACAGGCGTACCGATAAAGTGCTCTTTTTGCCACATAGCAAGGCACAATATTAAGGGTTGTCAATTAATGAAGCAGCAGGAACAATTAAGGCCAACCGAAGGGCCTAGTGAAGGGACAGTTGGAAAAGGAGAAACAAAAAGTCGAAGTGAGTCGACTGTTCTTCAATCGACGACAATAAACCTAGTAAGTCATGATAATTGTGTTTATGTTGCTTTATGGTTTGTTACAAATATGTACATAGATATAAGTGACATGTATGTAATGTTTTTGTCTTTGTCAGGTCAGGAGAATGACACGTGAAGAATTGGCCGAAGCCCTTACTGTACCTGAAACTGAAGGGCCTGTTCATAGAAGCCAAGGTAGAAGACAGCCACCTGAAGGATTGGCCGAAGCCCCTGCTATACCTGAAACTGAAAGGCCTGTTCAAAGAAAGCAAGGTAAAAGACAGCTACCTGCAGGATTGGCTAAAGCAACTGGAAGGCCAGTTAAGTCAACTGTTCTTCAGCAGCAACAGAGAAAAAAATACCCAGTAAGTTCAATAATTTGAGTTTACTTTTCCTTTACATTCTAATATGGCCTGATGTTATATTTATCATATCATTTGCCTTTTTCTCAGATTCAAAGAAGGCAAGCTAGAGCTCAGCTGCCAATAAAAGGCCCAATTGAAGGGCCACCACAAGATCCATCACCAAGGTCATCATAAAGGCCACTAGAAGGATCATCACAAGGGCCACCACCAAAGCCAACCGAAGGTGTTACTGAAGCTGAAGGGCTAAATAGAAAAACAACCAGAAGAAAGCCAAATCAAGAGCCACCTACAAGAAAGCCATCTAGAAGACGCCTAGCTGAAGAATTGGCCGAAGAAGCCCCTGCTGTAGCTAAACAGCCACAAGAGCCCAAGAAATCACATGCGAGAAGAAGAGCCAACCAATCACAAGTACCTGAAAGTAACGCTCCCCTTCGAACAAGAGGGGCTCTTGGGAAGAGGCTAAAACAATATGGTTATGGCCTTTATACAAATGAGCATTCTGGAACAATTATTCTTAATATAAGTTTTATAGGCTGCATTTAATTTAATTTATAGTGCAAACTTTTGTTAATAATTGAGTTTTCTTTTTGAAGCCTAGGAGAAATTTAGAGGTTCTTACCTTTCAAGGCCCAACTCAAGAATCAACGGCTGCGCCAACAAAGAAGAAGACATTGACTGCGCCAACAAGAAAGAAGAGTAAGAAGAACCCAGTTGCAGGTCCATCTGAATCAGTTCAGCCTACAACAGTTGCAGCTCCTTCTAAATCAGTTCAGCCTAGGACAATTGCAGCTCCATCAGAATCAACGCATCCCGAGATAGTTCAAGAAGAAGTCTCACGTCCAGTTAGAAAATGTGCAAGGATTATGAATCAAGTGCAAGGTCCATCAAAAGGAGCACGAACTAGAGGCATTATGCATATTGATTGATGAAATGGGATGTGATATGGTTTGTGGGGCTGAAGAGTCAGTTGTTTTACTATGGATTTTTTTTTTTTTATAATAGTTTGTCATTGAGTTTGTTGAGTTTGTGAGATTTCTTTTGTCATTGAGTTTGTGAGACTTCATTTCAATATCAATGGAATGATCTTGATGCTTGTCATTTTTGCCTTTTTTTTTATTTTTTTTTGTTTTTGCTTTTACTTTTACTTACTCTGCTTCTGGTGGTGGATCTGTGGTGGTGACTGAGGTGCTCGTGTGGCTGGTGGTGGTGGCTGGTAAAGCCTGGTGGTGGTGGGTTCATTGTGGGGGTTGGGTTGGGGCCTCTTGTTGTAGCTAATACTAGTGCAAGAGTGCAATGTATATAGCCTAGTTTGCACAAGCCCCTTTTGCAACAGACCCACGACCTACCACTAATAGTGGCTGCTAATGGTGGGTCTATGGTGGTGGTTACATGCTGGTGTAATACCTAGGATGCTGGTGTTACTAGTGGTGGTGGCCAGTGATGACTGCTGATGCCTACTAATGGTGGATCTATTATAGGGGTTGGGTTGGAGGTTTTTACTGCACCTGGTGCAAGATGTAAGTGTGCAATATGCACATCTTACACCAGGTAGTGTTGGTGCAAGCCGGTGTAAAGCACCTTACACTAGCAACTTTTGCAGCAGCATACCACCAGCATAGTGGTGGCTGTTGGTGGCTCAAGTGGATGCCTGGAATGCTTGGTGTGGCTGGTGGTGATGGCTAGAGGTCGATGGTGGCCAATGGTGGGTGATGGTGGTGGCTAGTAGTAGCCGATGGCTGGTGCGGTTTATACAGGAAATGTACAAAAAAAAATAGCACTTAACTGATCACATTCTAAAAAATCTAGCACTTAAGTGTTCACTTTTAACCACAAGTGGCACTTAAGTTATCACTTTTAAATTAACTTCACACTTAAATGGCTCTTTTTTTTATCACGACTGGCACTTAAGTGATCACTAGATACAACTTATAGTACTCGATTAATCACTCGTGTCTGTTCTATGTATATGGTGGTTTGCAGCAAACCAAAGAAACTGCTAGTTTATATATTTGCTATATTTGCTACTAGTTTACATTCAATTCAAGTAAAATAGTCACCACAACACATCGACCCAATATACATTCCATCATCACCGATTTATATTTGAGAATAAACAAAAACATGGTACAAACAGTATCTCATTCACTCATTCATTCATTCCCTTTCCTTGACATACAAGCACAAGAAGTATCACATAATACATATGACAGCCCAAAAAAAATTTGCCACAACCATCTTATAGACAACACAACACTTCTTCTCATCTTCCAACAAAATAAGTTACTTTTCATTCAAAATAAACAAGTACATTTCTCCACACATTTACAACTATGGCAGTCGGAGAAACTTCTTCTCATCTTCCAGTACTTTACATTTCATCATAAAGTAGGATAGACAAAAAAAACAGCAACACAATAAATGCTTAGTAACACTTCCGTTCAATTTTCATCTTTGAAACTTTATTCTTTAAATGGTTAGTAGAAGATGCTTGAGCTTGCATTGAGTCAACATCGTCCAAGTCGTCCACAAGCGTAGATGGAGGTTGCTGACATCCATCAAGTAGGTCCAATATCACCTCTGTGGCTCTGTGAGAGAATTTTGCATCGACCCATTTGAAATATTTGCACTTCGACCCTTCTCTATATCGGGCACATCCATAGAATCTTCTCCTGGGATTTGTTCGAGTCCACGATGTTCTTCTTGGACTTGGTAACCCACAAAAACATAAACGCTCGCCTTCTCCTTTGCTTCAGCGAGAGAAATTTGAGCCACTGCTGAAAGTCCTGCTCTCCACTTCTAATATTCGATGGTTGAATTTGGGGCAAATCGAATTAAGGTTCGAGATTAGGGCTCCAGCGCTTCAATGGCATTTTGCCCGATTTAGGGTTTTAGATTTAGGGCAAATGGGGAGACGACAGTGTTTTCGCTGATTTAAGGGCTCTATTTTAGGCCAACACTCGAAACGACGTCGTTTGGGGTAAATTCAAGCTGACTCAGCTCTCTGGTGAGACACATCAGCGAGAAATATTAATATTTTAATGCCACGTATGATTTCCGACCAGCTTCGCCGAAGATGGCACTCAAGTGTCCCACTTTTCTTAAAATGTGGCACTTAAGTGTACCTTTCGTAAGTTATAGCACTTAAGTGTCCCTTTCTGCCAAGTTATAGCACTTGAAAGGTTCTTTTGCCCGTAATAATTGGAACATGTGCTATGCTTGGAATATTTCGAATGTGTTTTGATTATTATTTATGTATGTTGCACTAATATTGCTATGTGAGGTATACTGATATGCAAGGGTGTGCCAAGGCGAGGTAAGATTGTATGTCGTTGCTTGTTTAGGTTGCCTCTAAGGTGAATTAACTTCCTAATCAAGGTTTAGGAAGTTGACTTACTGAGATTTACATCTCACCCCATTGTTATTAATTATTTTCAGGGCCGTAGCATGGAGAACTGTCGAGTATAGTTGTGGTGGGCGTGAGATGGACACTTTTTGGTTGGCCTTGTCGTTAGTAAAGTTTAGGTAAACCCTGACCCCAGCAGGTTTTTGAGTTGGTCAGTAGGAAGTTGCGCTTTGGAATGGGCTTGTAACTGTTAAACTTCCTGAGGTTAACAAGTAATAAATAAAGGTTGTACCTTTAGAAATATTTGTTGTGTTTTACTATCCCTGTTGTGATGATTGACTGGGTGTTGTTTATTTTAGTTGCTTCCGCATGCATTTAATCAAAGATAAAAAGAATAGGTCGGAGACGGGTCTTGAGACGTCATAATTTTAATCGATCATCAAGGGATGTTCGCGTGCTCAGGGTTCGAGGCGTGACATCCCCATCCGAAGTGATATCAGAGCCTGGTCAAGGTCTAGAGTGATAAGGTATACTGGGTTTTGAGATAGTTAGGGCGCGCATGACAAAATTTCTGTTTCAGAAATTGATTTCTCAATTTCTATTTCCCGGACAAGTTTCTGAGCAAAAAAACCTGTTTGATAACGACTCAAAATTTCTATTTCTAGAACAGAAATCCATTTGATAACAGAATAAAATTTCTATTTCTAGGAATAGAAATTGATTAGATAACAACATAGGAAATTCTCAAATACAAATAATAGTCGAAATAATACTAAAACAACATAGGACATCCTCAAATACAAAATAATAGTGGAAAATAATAAGTTGAAAATACAATTTCATGGAATTTCCTATTACATGTACTTACGTTTCCTATTACGTAATATTTTCTTTCGAAAAATAAACAACGTGGCAAAAAAAAATCAATTGAAATTCAATTGTAGTGAATATGTCGTTATGTTTTTGCCGAAATTGATTTCACATTAATCAAATAAGTCTAATGATAGCCATGATTATAATAGTCTAATCTCCTAAAAAAAAATCCTAACTTCAAGTCTAATTCCAATTTCTTTCCAAATTTTGTTAAAAAAATCCTCACCATGTTCAAAAATCATCACCAATTTTTTTCAAAATTATCAACACTAGGATTATTTAAAAATTTATTATCAAAATCTGTATTTTCATCAACACTCTTACAAGAACAACAAACTCCTTATTAGATCTCCTTTCCTTATAAAAGAAAAATCGGATGAAACCCTAATGATTTGACCCCTTTTTACCGCCTTAATATGAAGTTTATGATTAAAAAAAGGTAGCTAGATAGAGCCGTTGTCTAGCGTACTATGGAAGAGTAGGTAAAGAAAGACTCGTTAGATGTGAATATGGCAAGTTGACTATTACCATGCATGAAATCTCTTGTGTGCAACAAATAAAGCCTTGTTAATTCAATTCTCACCATCTGGCCCAATAGTTAAGATTTTCAATCAATATTGATTGAAATGATTATATTAAAAATCATTAAAATATTTTGGACCAAATTAACTATTTCTATTTCTATTTCAATATTAGTGATCTAAAATATTTTGGACTAAATTGAAAAGTTGAGAAAAAAATTTTCTATTTCTATTTCTATTTCAGAAACTGAGAAGTTAAAAATTTCAACTTCTGATTTTTTCAATTTCTCTATTTCTGGAATAGAAAGCTGTTTCAGAAATAGAAAAATCAAATTGCGTTACCAAACGGATTTTGTTCCAAACCTGTTCCGGGGAACGAGAAAAGAAAGAAATCGAGAAACAGAAATTTTATCATGCGCGCCCTTAGTTAGGAAAAATATTTTCCTTATACTTATACTAGTGATTGATTGATTGTTTCGTGTGGGTTGCTCAGATTTCTAATTCCGTGTTAGAATTGAAAAAGCAGGTTTCTGTAAAGACCCTGCGAGATGAGCGATCCTGAGTAGAGGGCCCCTCGAAGAAGGGTCATAGCCGCTTTGACAAGTGCCAAAGGAAGGGCATCGAAACAGACTAATGCTAAAGGGAGAGCGTCGACATAGGCGGGTGCCACAGGGAGGGCACCAGTTGATCCCAAGGTTGACGGGATCCTACAAGCCTAAACCTTGGGGAACGTGGTTGGGCAACAAGCTCAGAATCAAGCTACTGATGTCGCCGTCGCCCCCATCGTAGCCGCCAATGCTACTGCTGCCGCTACTACACCTACTGAAGTCCTACCTGGAAATGGGAATGGTAAGTGGTCTATGCACAAGCTGATGGAGCAATTTCTGAGGCTGAAGCCACCAAAGTTTACTGGAGCAGGTAACCCCAAGGCTACAACCCTTTGGGTCGAAGACTTGCAAAAGACTTTAATACTACTGAGGTGCTTAGAGGAGGACAAGGTGACTCTGGCCATATATCGGCTGCAGGATAATGCGAGCATATGATGGGAGGCCACTGAAGAAAGAGTGTTTCTCGAGAGTATGATCCCGAAGTGGGATGCCTTCGTTGAAGCTTTTTATGGAAAGTATTTCTTGGACTACGCTCGAGAACAGAATATGACTAAATTCCAGCACCTTCGCCAAAACCAGATGACTATAGATCAGTATGAGGCGTAGTTTGCCGAGCTATCGAAGTACGCACTGAGGTTGATCGAGGACCTGGTGGATAGAGCGAGAAGGTTTAGAGATGACCTTAAATAGGAGATTAAGGACCCGCTGGTGCCACTAAATCTTCAGGGCTATAACGAACTGTATGAGAGGGCCAAGTTGATTAAGAGCAACCTAAATGAATGGGCAGCCACATTTGGATCGCAGTTTGTACCCAATAAAGACAATAATTGGTTCGAGAATAGGCCAATGACTAGAGGAAAGCATTCTATTCCTCCCAATCGAAAGGCCGGTATTGGAAAGCCGGCACCCAACGCAAATGGCATGTACCGTTTATGTGAAGGAAGCATGGATCAACCCTTTGTCTTATTAGAATGGGAGCTTACTATGGATGTGCCAACACGGCCACTAGGTGAAGAATTGACTACGCAGGTCCATGAGAGCGCATGTGCAAATGCCACAAACAAGGCAATCAGTAGGGAGTGCATCATAGAACACACAGTAAAACATTTTGAGTAGGCCTCCAGTGCAAGGAGGGGTGTATGCTATCACTGGAAAGGAGGCGGAGAATTCATAGAATGTGATTACAGGTACAGTCTCATTGAACGAGCATGCTACTTATGCTTTATTTGATCCCGAAGCCATGCATTCTTTTATTGTTGAGCAATTCGTTCAGTTAGTGGAGTTAAGTCCGAAACCGTTGGAAGCGGTTATTAGTATATCTACCCTATTGAAGGATAAAGTGTTGTCTGCGGTAAGGTATCCGGATTGCAAGTTAGTAATTGGTGATCGAGATGAAAGAATAGATTTAATTGTGCTGACGATATTTGATTTCGACGTGATTATTGGTATGGATTGACTCATCAAGTAACGAGCTACTATGGACTGCTATTGTAAAGCGATTCAGTTTAACCATTAGCGGATGGTAGTTTTGAGTTTGTTGGAAATCGAGGAGGACCCTCAAGTACTTTAATTCCGTCGCTTGAGGCAACTCGATTGTTGGATGTAGGTTGCCAGGGTTATTTGGCGACCGTGGTTGACACGTCAGTTGAGAAGCCGAGGATGGAAGACATTGTCGTGATGCAAGAATTTTCGGATGTCTTTCCTGAGGAGTTGCCTGGTTTGCCCCTTGAAAGAAAGATAAATCTATGATTGAGTTGGCCCGAGGGACGGAATCAATTTATAAGGCACTGTACCGTATGGCGTTTTCAGAATTGAAAGAATTAAAGGTGCAGATGCAAGAGTTATTGGACAAAGGATTTATCCGTCCTAATGCATCACCCTAGGGAGCGCCAATTTTGTTTGTAAGGAAAAAGGATGGTTTGTTGCGTCTTTGCATCGACTATCGGCAACTCAATCAATTGACAATCAAGAACAAGTATCCATTGCCAAGGATCGACGACTTATTTGATTAGTTGCAGGGAGTTTAGGTATTTTCCAAGATCGACTTGAGGACAGCTTACCATCAATTGAGGATTAATGTCACGCCTCGATCCTCGAGCGCGTGCCCATTGCTCACTGGTCGAAAAATATTTGCGACTTCCTAGGACGGGTCGCCGACCCTTTCATTTTATTACACATGCGGAAGCGAAATAAATACCCCTGACAACAAACAACATGAGATAGGAAAGCAATGCAACATTTCACAACAGCACGCTCTTATAAAACAATGGGGTTTAGGTACAAAACGAGTCTGGTCAAAAGCCTACAAAAGATCGGCTCTCAAAAGGAGCTGTCCTATGACATACTAGTCGAACTCATATGCCAATCCTTCGGACTCCACCTCCACAGACTTCGGGGCTTCAGTCTTCCACGGCCACCACCTAAGGACCTAAAAATGGTTATTCAATAATTAGTGAGACAATGTCTCAGCGAGTTCTATTCCCTAAGACCGATTAGGAAGAAAATATGCCTAAGGGGCTGCCTAAGCACAACCACGAGTCAGAGAGCTTACCTTGGCCTCAGTTCTTTCCTGCAAGTCGGTTCAAATAACAAATACTGACAATCACATCATTCAATCAAACAGATTGAACCATCGATCAATCGACCTAGTCGATTACATGTCAATCAGACCATTTCTCGGTCATTTTAATTCATATTGTTTATTTTCCCAAGATAATATATCTAGTTACTGAGCCACGTAATACAGCAGTCCTTCTCACCTTTTATCATACCCGATAATTTTCTACTCAACATCCCCATTCAATAAACAAACTCAAGGCTCTAGAGGTAGTTCCCATGCGACTCAAGTCTCCATGTAACACTTAGCCCTTGATTACAATGTACGATAGTCTAAGGCTCTAGAGGTAACCCACACGAAGTCTAGTCATCGTGTAGTACTTAGTCCTTGATTACAATAAACGTTAGTCTAAGGCTCTAGAGGTAACCCACACGAAGTCTCGCCATCGTGTAGTACTTAGTCTTCGACCACATATAGCAAAAGTGCAAGGCTCTAGAGGTAATTCCCATGCGACTTAAGTCGTCATGTAACACTTAGCCCTTGGTTACAGTAAGCAATAGTATAAGGCTCTAAAGGTAACTCACACGTAATCTCGCTATCGTGTAGCACTTAGCCCTTTACCTGCTCACACCTTGTCAGGTTCCCTCCACAAAACCCAGATCATCTCAATTCATGCAGATGCCCATGCATGTATACAATCAATTGCGTACATTATCAACCAATTGCACAATTAAGCAATTAATAACACATATTCCCCCATCAATGTCCATCCTTTTGCCACGACCATAAACCTATACCATAGCACAACCATCCGTGCATCATCACGCATAATCTCTAGGCATGTCACAAACCAACATATCATCCAATATACATAAACCAGCAAGCATTGCACCAATAACACCACCAAATCATAACCGGCCCTAACCGGCAGAAAAGGCACACTCGCGCGTCTCCGAGTTTAAATCCAGAAACCTAACCGAACAAGTTCAGAAAATTCCCAAATTTGAATATCTTGTAAAAGACACATAGATAAATATTTTCCATGAAGACACCTTAACCCAGATCCTTCTAGATTCGGCCCAGTAAATCGCTCAATCTAGTACAAAACTGTGTCCATTTTCCAGAAAGTCTGTTTACCGAAATCAGTTTGGTTCGAGATCTAAACCATGTCCATTTGATCTTAAATTTGAAGATGTTAAACTAGAATATATGAAAAACAACTTTTGTGAAGAAATCACTTTGAAATTCGAACCTTAAGAGTTGATAAGAACCCCTAAAATCCTAAAAGGTCACCAATTCCAGCAAAAACTGAGGTTCTGTTTGAAAATGACGGAGCTGATATCTCATTCTTTTAAGTCTCTAAAAATCTTAAGAAAAATATGTGTTGTAGCTGAGGATGTCTAAAAAATTTCTCAAGAATACATCAACCTTAAATTCATAACGCATTTCGATTTACAAAAAGGACAAACGATGAGGGTCCAAAACTCCGAACTGCAGAATTTCCACTGGATTCGACTAATCCATCATCAATTGTACAAATCTCACTAATTAAGTTACACTAATCCATTCTAAGACTAATCTAACCATTCTAGCTTATCACTAATACATACTTAAACTAATCTAAACAACCCTTAAGCATAATTAACCGACTAAAAAGGGATTAGTGAGCAAAACTCACTTGATTAACACGCAGGTCGGATCAAACTGACGGGAACGGCGAGGGGGATGCTTTTCTCCATAGCGGGCCTAGGCTTCGAGACTTGGAAGCACCTCAAAACGGGCCACCAAGGTGGCTGGAAATCCACAAAATCCTTCTCTGATCTGAGCTGCAAAACCAAAGAAACGAAGCTGGTTTGGCACGATGAGGCTTGGGAAAGGTAGCAATGACAGTCTCGGGTCTAGACGGGAACTCGACGGACCTCCGGCAGGCTTCCATAGTCCCTCACGGCTGTTGGACAGCAAGCTGGATGGCAGAACAGGGCTGCAGGGGGTTAGGGTCGCACGGTGAGGCAGCGAGCACACGTGTGGGGCGGCGTGCGCGCAGATGGCATTCTGGCAACGGTGGCGGTGTGCGGCTGGCTCCGGTGGTTGCTGCTCCTTCTCCTCTTGCTGCTGGTCAAAAAACAGGATGGAGGGAGAGAGAGACTTGGCCGGTCAAGCTTGGAGAGGAAGGGAGAGAGAGATAAGGTTGGGGGCCCTTGGCTTTGATTTTCCACAAATTTGTCCCTCATTGAGCTTGTCCACCAAGCTAGGATTCCTTGGCTGTCCTTCCTCCACCAAGGCTCACTCTTGGACATTTGAATTGGTCCAAAGTGGCTAGGCAATGGGGGCGCTACGAATTTGCTTGCCATTTCCTCTAATTGGACACCCATTCATACTTAATTCAATCCAATTTGACCTCAACAAATCCCATTGTCGAGTCAATACTCAATTTAGTATTTTTCCTCACCCCTTGAACCATCTTGCATCCCAAATTTGCGATAAAAAAATGATCCCAGCCTTTTTCTAAACAAAAATGGTCCTATGCCGACTTTTTCCCAAAAAGTCTCGGGTTTCAGAAAAATCTTCTGAGACTGAGTCGATGTTCCTAGAATTTATTGTGACATGACAGAATCTTCAATTTCTGAAATTGGACCTGAATTCGCGGTTAATTTTCATTCAGCGCGTTTTTAGCGTAACATAGGCTACCGGGTAGTTTTTGGAGATTTTTAATGCAAATAACCCGTGATCGATTTTCTTCAAGCCACAATAAACCCACTCAACGCATTGGCGACTTTCGGTTGTTGTAAAATTCTCGAGGATTCAAATACGGACACAGGGTACCAAAACGATAGATAAATCAGTCTAGTGCCAGTCGATGAGAATTTTCTAATTTAGTGGTGTCACCCACGATTAGCCACAGATCTCGGTCGAATCGACCTATCTCTGATCTCAAATCGATTTTATATTGTGCCGTAATGATCTCGGCAGATGAACTCGGTTGAGAAGCCGATTCCTGGTTGAATCCTCAAATCTATTTGCCTTAAAAATCCTTAATGGCTTCCCCAGACAGTCTAGTTATCTCAAGAGTGATCAGTTCTGAGAACAGCCCTATAGGCGCGTCGATGAAATGCCTGATTTATTGAATTGAAAGCAAAGTCGAAAATCTAAGATGTCACAATTAAGAATGAGGATATACTGAAGACGGCGTTTCGTACGCGTAATGGTCACTACGAGTTCACCGTAATACCATTTGGATTAATCAATGCCCCAATTGCTTTCATAGATATGATGAACCGAGTGTTCAAGGAGTACCTAGACCAATTCATGATTGTATTCATCAACAACATCTTGTTATAGTCGAAAAGTCCAAAGAAGCATGAACAACACTTAAGGACGGTACTTCAGACCTTGTAAAAACATGAGTTGTATCCCAAGTTCAATAAGTGCGAGTTTTGGCTAACTCGTGTAGCTTTCTTAGGTCACGTGATTTTTGGCGAAGGGATTTCCGTGGACCTGACAAAGATTGAAGGTGTTATGAATTGGCCGAGACCAACGACAGTCACTGAGGTTCGAAGTTTCTTGGGATTGGCAGGCTATTATAGAAGGTTCGTAGAAAAATTCTCTACAATAGCCATACCTCTAACGCGAATGCTGAAGAAAGACAAAATGTTTGAATGGACGGATAAGTGCGAGCGTAATTTCCAAGAACTTAAGCACAAGCTGACTACCACACCTATATTAACCACTCCATCTAGCCTTGGAGGATAGAGATTTACAGCAATGCTTCGTGTAAAGGACTAACCTGCATTTTGATGCAACATATAAAAGTGGTTATGTACGTGTCTCGTCATCTGAGACCTTACGAGTTGAATTATTCGATGCATGATTTGGAACTAGCAGCAATCATCTTTGCCCTAAAGATTTGGAGGCATTACTTATGTGGAGAACAGTTCTGAATTTTTACAAACCATCAAAGTTTACAATATTTGTTCTCTCAAAATGAGTTGAACATGAGGCAATGTCATTGGATGGAACTTCTTAAGGACTATGATTGTGACATCTTGTATCATTCTGGAAAAGCCAACAAGGTAGCGGATGTGCTAAGTCGAAAGTCATCGATTGCACAGATGATGGTTCAAGAGTGGATTATGCTCAAAGGAGTTCGAGATTTGGATTTCAAGTTTGAGGTATGCCACCTTTCAAGTCTCATGGCTACCCTCAAAATTGAACTGAAAGTGCAGGTGAAGATTAAGAGGTTGTAGTCAACAAACCCAGAAATCTAGAAAGTTCTACAAGAGGATGCGAAAAAGATGAAAGATAATTTCCAAGTTATGGAGGACGGATTATTGAAGTTTCATGGACAATTGTGCGTGCCCAACAATGTGGAGCTTAAAAAGGAAATTTTGTCAGAAGCCTATCGTAGTAGTTATAGCATTCATCCGAGCAACACAAAAATGTATCAGAATCTGCGCCAGTACTATTTGTGGAATGCTATAAAGGCAGATATCGCAAAGCATGTTGCCAAGTGTTTGACATGCCAAAAAGTGAAGGCATAGCATTGCAAACCTGGTGGACGCTTGCAACCCCTGGAGATTCCCAAGTGGAAATGGGAACATATCATAATAGATTTTTCCATGGGATTGCCGAGGAGTCAGTGAGGTAACAATTCCATTTGGGTTGTGATCGACAGGTTGACGAAGTCTACTCACTTCATCGCCATACGAAAGGACTTTGCATTAGACAGACAGGTTGAATTGTACGTATGATAAATATTTCGTCTTCATAGAATGCCAATGACTATCACGTTAGATCGAGACCCAAATTTTACAGCAGCTTTTTGGAAAAGTTTACAAACTGCCTTAAGAATAAAGTTGTAGTACAATACGGCTTATCATTCACAAACTTATGACCAGTCTGAAATGACTATTCACACACTCGAAGATATGTTGCAAGCTTGCGTGTTGGATTTCAAAGGAAGCTGGGAGGAACAGTTTCATCTAGTTGAATTTGCCTACAACAACAGCTATCAGTAGAGTATCAAGATGGTACCATTTGAAGTGTTGTATGGTAGAGCTTGTAGAACTCCTGTCTACTAGGACGAAGTTGGTGAACGCAAGATTACGAGCCCTGAGTTAGTTTAGTAGTCGGTGGACACCGTCAAGGTCATTCAAGAAAGGCTTGAGACCACCCAGAGCCGTCAAAAAAGTTATGCAGATAAACGGCGTAGGCCCTTGGAGTTTCAAGTAGGCGAGCATGTTTTTCTTAAGGTGTCACCGACGCAAGGTATTTCGTGTTTTGGCAAGAAAGGGAAGTTAAGCCCGAAGTACGTTGGTCCCTTTGAGACTTTGGAGCGGATTAGGACTTTGGCCTATTGTCTCGTGTTACCACCAAGACTTGCTCAAGTGCATGACATCTTCCACGTGTCGATACTGAAAAAGTATGAACCTAATCCAACCCCCGTGCTGAATTTTGAGGAAATAGACGTGGACGACAAGATATCATATGTGAAAATGCCAGTTCGAATAGTGGATCGAAAGGAGCAAGTACTGTGGAACAAGACGATTCCTTTGGTTAAAGTGGTTTGGCAACACCATAGAATGGAGGGAGCCACGTGGGAAAGCGAAGAGTCGATAAGGCATCAACACCCTTACCTTTTTGTTAAAGAGTTGTAATAGTTCAAATTTCGTCAATTTCGAGGACGAAACTTTTGTAAGAAGAGAAGAGTTGTGATATCTCAAAATTTGGTCCTATTTCGAAATATATGAAGTGGTTATTTCATCGACATACTTATGGTTATTTTACTCTGAACTGATTACTTACGAGTTAACTAATCTATTGGCTGAGGTCGTAAATAATTAAAACATGAAAGACCAGAGAATTCCATTAGGGATCAACTACTCGACCATAAGGATCGATAATGGTCAATACTACACTGTTATAAGTCAATTAGCCAACGGATATAAATCGATTCGACGAAAATACGTAGTCAGTTCACGGGTGATTCCACACGATTACGATATTCGTGTCGAATGACAATAAACTGATTTTTCTATTGATCTTATATTCAAGGTACGTAACTAAACCATCGCGATTACATGACAACCGAGGGTCGTCCACGATTTGAATAGGCACAAACGTGGATTGAAAATTATCGACCATAGGTCCACCACGCGAGAATCTCTAAAATCCACCCAATAGATTAGGTCATACTAAAGTCGCGTTTGATTGATATTTAATCAAGAAATTTAATTCAATTTCGCGTATCGAACTTTCGAGGGTTTTGAGATTAAATTATTGGACATCGCCTTATTATCCGTTGAATTATCAACATGTTCGAAATTTTAGAAAAATGAATTATCGAACAAAAATTTGGAGACCGGAAAAAGGAAATTTGGATCCAGTGGCAAAATGGTGAATTAAAGGCCAAGAATTTGGTTTAAAAGAAAAATAAATTTAAGAAGATACTTTTGGGACAATTTACAAGGCAAAGAGGGTTTGAAGGGGAGTTGGTAAGAAGAGGTGATGGTTTTTTTTTTTTTTAAATCCTAAGAAAATCTATTCTCCCTCTCCCTCTCTCTCACCTTACCCCTCATGTCTTCCCCCTTCTGTCAAATCCCTCCCCCTCCCTTTTCTTTTCTTTCTTTTTCTTCTCTCTCTCTTCTTCTTCATTTCTCCCCCTTGCCATCGCCATTTCACCACCATCATCATCCACCATTTCCACACCACCTCACTCACCATCTCCACCACCATCACCCACCCTCACCACCATCATCATCCCACACCACCGCACATCACCACCACCTCCATCACCGCCACATTGCCGCCGTTGAGCCACCCATTCGACCACCGCACATCCACTCAAGCCATTGCCGCCATCCTCGTCCCCTCAAGCCGCCCCCATCACCATCAAACACCCTATCTCCAAGGAGGCCGTGGGCTTCAAGTGCCAAGCCGCCGCCTTCGCTGTGCCGTTCTTGCCGCCGTCAGTTCCGTGAGACCCAAGTTCTTTACGCCGTCGCACCGCCATCGCCACAAGCTCGCCATCCCCGGAAACCCGTAAGTTAACTTCCCAATTGTGGATTAGGATGTTAATTACGTTTATGGAATAAATTAATTTAGGGATAATGATATTTAATATTAGTTAATTTTGGTTTAGCCTTAATTGTGAATTATGATGGTTTAAATTAAATTTAAGTTCGATTAGTTTAAGTAATTACGATTAGTTTAATCAATCACGATTTATTTAATAAATCGTAATTTATTTATTTAAATTATTTATTTAATTGATTGTAATTATTTTAGTTAAAGATGATTAATTTTAATTAATTATAGTCAGGAATTAATCGAGTTTAGTTTAATTAATTATATGGGATAAGTGCATTGGAAGTCCCAAAATTTATCATGAAAATGCAATTAAGTCCTAAAACTTTCAAAAAGTGCAATTAAGTTCTAAAACTTGTCACAAAGTGTAATTAAGTCCTAAAACTTTCAAAAAATACAATCAAGTCCTAAAACTTATCAAAGCGGTTCAATCTAAGTCCTTCAATTGATTGCACTTTTTGAAAGTTTTAGGTCTCGATTGATCTTTCAAAACAAATTTTAGGACTTTATTGAACCTTTTGAAAGTTTTAGGACTTGATTGAACTTTTGTGATAAGTTTTAGGACTTAATTGCACTTTTTGAAAGTTTTAGGACTCAATTGCACTAATACACTTATCCCTAATTATAATTAGCCGTTAATTAAGCTAATCGCGATTATTATGATAAATAATGGATTAGCCGTTAAGTAGAATTTTATGCCCGTTTTTCTAGATGAGTTTATGCATAATTTCGACCGTTTGCACGTGTGATACCATGTTATTGATTGCTTTATGATCAATTCTATTTCTTATTCCAAAAGAAGGTTTTATAGGCAATAAAATGGTAAAATTTGAAGTGTCAAGATTGAATGCCGAATTTTATGTGCTAAATAAAACAATAGGGTTTTAAATGAAAATGTACAAAGTTTGATGAGTTAGTTTCAAACATGGGACCAAGTACGAATATTTTACCAAAATTTTATTTAAAATTGCCAAAGTTAATTATTTAAAACAAACTCTTTTGTTCTTGGCTAATTAATGGCAATAAAAATTGGTTTGATTGTTCGTGTGCTTGAGTGGTCATTTAATCGAACTCATCACCCAATGAAAGTTTGGGGGTGATGCCCAGTTTTTATCGAATGCCCGGTGAGAGTCCGGATGCAGAGTCATGATTGTGGTCGGACCGATACTCCTTATGGAATGCCATCTAGGCGGGCATTCTAGACAATGCTGTGGCCGATGGGGCGGGATGATGCCCAGTAATGCCAAAAGACTGCTGACTCTTGTGTTGGTCGTGGCCCGATAGATCGTAATAATTGGAACATGTGCTGCGCTTGGAATATTTTGAATGCGTTTTGATTATTATTTATGTGTGTTGCACTAATATTACCATGTGAAGTGTATTGATATGTAAGGGTCTCGCCAAGATTGTATGCCGTTGCTTGTTTGGGCTACCTCCGAGGCAAATTAGCTTCCTAATCGAGATTTAGGAAGTTGACTCACTGAGATTTATATTTCACCTCGTTGTTGTTAATCATTTTTAGGGTCGTAGCGTGGAAAACTGCCAAATACGGTTGTGGTGGCACGAAATGCGACACTTTTTGCATGGCATTACCGTTAGTGAAGTTTATGTTAACCTTGACCTCGGCAGGTTTTTGAGTTGGTCGATAAGAAGTTGCGTTTTGGAATGAGCTTATAATTGTTAAACTTCCTAGAATTAATAAGTTATAAATAAACGTTTTGCCTTTACAAATATTTGTTGTGTTTTAATATCCCTACTGTGATGATTAACTGGCTATTGTTTATTTGAGTTGCTTCCGCATGCATATAATCAAAAATAAAAAATAAAAATGGATTGGCAACGCATCCTGAGACGTCGCAATTTTAATCGACTGTTGAGGGATGTTTGCGTGCTCAAGTTCGCAGCGTGACAAGAGATCAACAATACTAGCAAAAAAAAAAAAAGTCCTTTTGCCGAAAATGAGGAAAAGGCCATATTTTTCTTCTTTTTTTTTTTTCATCGAAGGAAAATTTTCCTCCTCCCAAACTCTTATCAGTACTTTCGTAATTTTTCACACTCAGAAACAAGATGTCCCATAAGGAAAAAAGCAATTATAAAGTACACCATTAGCGCAAACAAAACTTTCAATAATCAGCCTTATTTACTCTTGATTTGAAGTTTGTAACTGCTCATTTTCTCACTAACCATCGAATCAAAGGTAAATAGAGCTGCTTATAGAAAATTCTCTTCACACTGTCGTCAACGTGTTGAATTTTTAATATAAGAAAAGAAAAGGAACACTCTCTCTCTTTCTCCGAAAAGTCTCCTGCCGATGCCGATCCCTCCATGCCACTGCACCTTCCTCAGCCACCGCCGCCATCGCTAGCCCCACCATACTGTCAATGTCTTCATCGCTTCTACTTCATTATTGATCCTCTTATCCCAACCATCGATAACCTCAGATTGAACTCAATGTGAGGTTGAGTCACCGAAGGAGTACCATATTTGGTCGACCTATATATGAGATTGTGGTGTCTAGACCAGGTGGGTTGACCACCCCATTGTCCCTGACATCGATGACCTCGGATTTATCTCAATTTGAAGACCGAGACATCGGAGGAGCATCGGAGATTGCAGAGGATGGTGACTACGCGGTTACAATGGGGCAGCAACGTCGTGGAGACGGCAAGGGTGAAAGAGATGGAGTGGAGAATGGACTCGGGTAGGCTACCCTTCATTCCATTACATTTTCTTGTTTGTTTGAAGAACCTGAGTTTAATTAGATATTGCCTACATGTAAGCAAATGAATCTGAGATTGGTCGAAGAGAATTTCATCTTCATTAGAGATTGTGGAAAGGAGGACGGTAGATTTTAATTCCGTACAAATAAGTAAGTTGAATAGATAGTATTCGTTCTTTGCATTTTTTTTCCTACTTTCTTTTTTTCCCTTCAAAGTTGAAGCACTACCCCAATACCAGACATTTCCTCCGTTGACGTCAAGTTGCAAATGACCAACTAGTCTTTGCAAGTTCGCAAAACAAGTCGTATGATTGACTACTCTGGACTATTAAGAGTATTCTCCTTCGCCGCTGATTGTGCATTTGATAAGTCCAATTACGTAATCGAAACGAGAGGGAAGGAAGACTGAGATATTTCGAGGGTAGAATAGATTATCCTCCACGCAAAAACCAACAAGAAAACCTCCAGTTTCTTCTTCCCTAATTTCACGCTTCAACTTTCAATTGCCACGTTAAAGTCCCACTGTCCAAATGCAAATTCTGCAACCTTGATAAAACCTAAATTTGAAATTTTCTGTCAACCACTCTCCAGGCACGTCAGGTTTGACCCGATACAAGTGGGAGCACTTCGATTGACCAGTACAGGCGGTGAGCATTTATAGGCGTGAAAATTATCTCCCCAGTCAATCTTGTTGGAAATTTTCTATAATATGAGCTTACATTAATTACTTGATTTTCTATTTTAAATAATTAGGTTAATGGATATTTCAATATTTATTAAACCCTTAACTGATTTTATTGAACTGGGTTTTGGCATCTATTAATAACGGGCCTAGTTGAGCAGTAAAGTATAGACAATTGTATTTAACTGAAGTTTGTAATGAGAGGAGCCCAGTTGACATGCTATTTATTAGAGTTTGTTAGGTCCCTTCTCTAGCCTATAAAAGGGTAGGTTATTCCTATCAGTTACTTAATCCCATAAAAAGCTGCTCTACTGAAATATGTCATAGAGAATAAGATTTGGCATTCCAATAGATCTCTGATTATCAGGTCGATCTATTTTTCTTCAAGTAAAGCAATGGCTCAAACATGTACGTTTTGATTCCGCTGTGCTTATCGATTTTAGTGTTTTATAGTCATATATGAATCCGATTGTTCTTGATTAATTATTTATTTTATGTGAATAATTTTTTACATGTGGTATCAGAGCAAGTCATATATGATTATAGAACCCAAAATTATTTCTTTTTATGAACAAATTCGAAATTTCCTCTTTAAGCCGAATATTGGCGTTAATTTTTCATGTGGATTTTTTGATCGATTGATTATGAAACCTTAGGGCTTTTGTTCTACATGTCGAGATCTTTCCAATCATATATATTTTGTATAGTTTCGTTGAGAATTGATTAAGAATTTTAAATTTGAAATTCTAGGGTTTATACATGAAAAAAGTTCTAGAATTTTAAATTACATACGATTGATTTATGTTCATTGTAAATTGTTGCATGTGTATTGTTTTATATATGTTTTAGCATCCTTTGGTTGCATTAAGGTAAGTTCTTTTTGGGTTTAAATAAGAGAAAAAACAAATTTTGGCCATGGGTGTTTAGATCCGAAATTTTGAAGCTTGAATATGGAAGATTTTCTTGTTTTTTCTTTGTTTATTTCACTCTAATCAATTTATAATGTTGTTAGAAGCAAGACCCATGAAAAATTTCAAGAAAAATCAATTTAGTGTATGTTTTTTTGTGATCGGGTCGAAACCAGATTGTAAGACCCGATTTGCAGAATTGCGTGACCCAGCTGGACGTTGAAGAATACCTCCAACCGGGCCGGACATGAAATGTGGACTTACACCCATACGCCCATATTTCTTATAATGTTTCAGGTTCTGGGCTCGCCTAGAACAGTCCACCTAGGCTAGTGCAAGCCCATATTTATTTTATGTTTTTTATTTTGGGCTCGATGCGAGCCCATATTTATTTTAAGTTTTTGATTATGGGCATGAGCCCAGAATCTTTGGGCCGGGGCCCATATTTGACTATGTTTTTTTTATTCTGGGCATGAGCCCAAAATCTTGGGCTTTGGCCGAATTTCAGACATTAAAAAAAAAAAAAAATTTTTAAAAAAATAATTTTAAAAAAAAATTGTGGCAAAAATTGTTATTTGATAAATGCAATATGATCAAGCACATTTTGTAAAGTGCTTCATATTGTTAGATGAATTTTGGGCATTGATTGAATGGAACATTATTTATAAATTTTATTGGAGTTCCCTATTGATTAAAAATTAGTATATACAATTACTTGCCCAAATGGGGTTATTGTGTATATTAATTTGGAAAATTGCATAAAGATTAATTCCTATTTTAATAGATGGGGATGTATAATTGAAAAATATTTATCTGCTCAAAGGGGATAAATTTTTTGAAAATTATATGTAATTCCCCTCTGTGTTGTGATAATAGAGATGTATAATTTAAAAGATTTGTCTGACCAAACGGAATGGATCCTTGACAATTATATGTAATTTTCCTTATTGTTGCTTTATAAACTTCATGCCGTGAAAAATAATAGTGTATTGTACACTCTGCCCAAAAGGGAGTTTATAATATACTAATTATTTTTGTTGAATTGCTTATTGTCCATAATTGATCTTATTATATTATGTGTGACAAACAGTTACATTTACTATAAATAACAACAATGACACGGTTAAAATGTTAACTAGATCAAACTTCAAGAGATGGAAGCAAGATATAGAATTTGCTCTTGGCATCGTGAATATGGACTTGGCTCTTCGTGAGGATGAACCTTCTAAGCCTCATGATCAGAGTACTGCAGATCAAAAGACCCATTGTGCTAAATTGGAAAAAACTAACCGACTAAGCCTCATTGCTATGAAGAGGTCCATTATTGAGCATCTCATTAGTGGTTTGCCGGAAGATCCAAATGCGAGACAATTCCTTGAAACAGTGGGAGAAAGATATAGAATCTCAAATAAGACTAAAGCTGGGAACTTACTAAGTGAGTCAACAAACATGAGGTATGATGCTGCTATGGGTGTTAAAGAATTTATACTGAAGATGGTCTACATTCAGTCCAAACTTAAAGCCCACAAAATTGTCCTTTCTGAAAATTATATCGTGCATCACACCTTAAATGTTTAGCCAGCTGAATTTAGCCAGATTAAGACTGTTTATAACGCTCAGAATGAGACATGGAGCATCAATCCCTTGATTACCAAATGTGTGACTGAGGAAGAGAAGTTAAATAATGAGAAGTATGAGTCCGCCCACTTAATAGCCAATGCCAAGTTAAGTTCATCTAGAGGAAAATGGAAGCCTAAAAGGTCAAATGCTCATGGTCCAAAGAAAGGCCAAGACTTCAAGAAAAATGGAAATCATGGAAGAAATGGAGATAAGGATTTCAAGTGTTTTCACTGCAAGAAGTAAGGTCATAAGAGAGCCAATTGCTACAAGTTCCAAGCTTGGCTAAAAGTAAGAAAAGAAAGTCACCAAGGTGAGTTGTTGGTTTGTTTTGAATCAAATCTAGTTGATGTTCCTTTTAATTCTTGGTGGCTTAATTTTGGTGCTACTGTTCATGTGACTACTACCTTACAGGATCTCACAAATCTAAGGAATCTAAGTCTGAGGGAGTCAAAGCTTAAAGTTGGAAACAATATTGGAGTTGATATGGAGCGTATAGGGACAATTTTTTTGAATTTAGACTCTGGTTTTTAGCTTATTTTGAACAATGTCTTTTATGTTCCTGGTTTTAGGAGAAACTTAATATCTCTTTCTTCACTTGACAAAATTGAATATTGTCTTTATTTTGCGAATAAAAGAGTGGATTTGAATATGATTCCAAAACAATTGGGAATTGTGTTTTGTCTGATGGATTATATTGATTATCCTTATTTCCCGATAGATTATATTGTTCTTTTAATGTCGAGAATAATGTTGCTAAGAGATCTTTACTCAAAGAAAGATCTTCATTGCTATGGCATAAGCTATTAAGGCATATCTCCAAAGAAAGGGTAAAGCGACTCATCAAAGTTAATCTTCTTCCTCCTCTACACTCAGATGATACTGAGACTTGTATTGATTGTATGAGGGGAAAATTGACTAAAATCAAGAAGAAAGGTGCTACTTGCAGTCAAAATATATTGAAAATAATTCATACGGATATTAATGGACCATACTCAACTACCTTGTGTGGAAATAAGTACTCTATCACATTCATTGATGATTTCTTCCATTATTGTTATGTTTATTTAATTAAGGAGAAAACCGATGCTCTTGGAATGTTCAAAGTATTTCGCACTGAAGTTGAGAAACAATTGGGAAAAATTATCAAGATTGTTAGATTTGATCGCGGTGGTAAATATTATGGGTGATATACCGAAACTGGACAACAAATGGGACCATTTCCTAAATATTTGCAAGACTATGGTATTGTTGCTTAGTATATAATGCTTGGGAGTCCTGAAAAGAATGGTGTAGTTGAACGGCGCAATCGCACACTCATGGAAATAAAACGAAGTATGACAGACAGTTCTAATTCATCTGAATACTTATGGGGTGACGCAATTAAAACAACAACTTATATATTGAATCGTGTACCTAGTAAATTGGTATTGAAAACACCTTTTAAATTGTGGACAAGGAGGAAACCAAGCTTGAATCATTTTCGAGTTTGGAGTTGTCCAGCAGAGGTGAAAATTTATGATCCTTCTCAGAAGAAGTCCGAACCCAGGACTACTAGATGTTACTTTATTGGATACCTTGACCATTCCAAAGGGTATAGGTTCTATTGTCTTACTTGTGGCACTAGAATCATTGAATCCCAAACTGTCAAATTCCTGGAATTAGATGTTGTTGAAAAGAGTTCTTCTTAATCTTTCAAAAAGTAATAACCAAACAGAACAGTCTCTATTCCATTGCCCATCTTAAATGATGATTCTATGCGAGAGCCCTGCAGAGTGGAAATTCAGCAAGAAGCAGATACTGGAGATCTAACAGTAAATCCTCCTATTACAAACGAAATTCCCCAGACGAATGATGCGGCTCCAAAAATGCTATGCGAAGATCACAGTGATAAAGAAGACCAACGCCTCTAAATGATTATCATGTCTATTTTGGAAAAGTTGATTTTGACATTGGAAATATAGTTAATCCGGTGACCTTCAAAGAAGCTCTTAATAGTGATCAGGCAGATGAATGGTTAGGAGCGATGAAGGACAAGATGATTTCCATATCAACTAATCAAGTATGGGAACTTATTGATTTACTTGATGGGCATAAACTGATCGGCTGCAAATGGATATTCAAAACCAAGAAAGATAATAAAGGCAACATAGAGAGATTCAAGGCAAGGTTAGTCGCAAAGGGGTACACACAGAGAAAGTGCATTGATTATACTGAATCTTTTCTCCAGTATCCACTAAAGACTCTTTTCGGATAATTATGGCATTGGTAGCTCATTTTGACTTAAAGCTTCACCAAATGGATGTCAAGACAGCCTTTCTAAATGGAGATCTGGATGAAGAAGTATATTGTGAATACTCTTGGAAGATATTCGAATCCAGGTCATGAATATTGGGTGGCAGTTAAAAAGGTGATGAGATATCTACAATGAACAAAAGACTTCATGCTTATATATAGCAGAGTAGATGACCTAAATGTGATTGAATATTCATATGCTGATTTTGCTAGTTGTTTAGATGATAGAAAATCAACTTCTGAATATATTTTTATGATGGCTGGAGGTGTTATTTCTTGGAAGAGCACAAAGCAAATCTTGATTACGAACTCTACATTGTATGCTGAGTTTGTAGCTTGTTACGACACATCAATTCAAGCTGTTTGGCTCAGAAATTTGATCTCAGAATTGTGAGTTGTGGACTTCAGTGCTAGACCTATGGTGATCTACTATGACAACACTGCAACTGTGTTTTATTCCAAGACTGACAAGATCAGCAATGCGTTCAAACACATGGAGATCAAATATTATACTGTTAAGGACTTGGTCAAAAAGGGAGACATTGTGATCAAGAATATCATAACTAAGTCCATGTTGGCTGATCCTCTAACAAAAGGCTTACAACCCATTTTGTTTAAAGAACATGTAAACAATACGGGTGTTTTATATTTTTTTTTATTTCTTTTGTTAGTGGGAGCTATATAATTTGTATTTCTAGATATTATAGTTATATGCAAACTGATAATGCTTTCATGATGTCTATTAAAGCATTTATTTTTCTTGATCATTATTGTTGATTCTATTGTTATCTTTTTTCTTATTGACTTAGAAATGGAAGTATAAAACAATATCTTTAAACAAAATTTAGTTTAAAGACAACTGAATGTCACTAATTATGAGATCTCATGCAATTTCATGTTGCTTAGAAATTGAGCTAATGCAGTTTCATGTCGTTGAGAAATAGCATTGAGGACCACTAAGAAATAGTGTATATTTTGATCACATATTGGCACTATTTCTTACTACATTACTAAGCCCATGATCCATGAAAATATAATGCTTATTATATGTGATTATGGAAGGTCATGTGTTGTGGTATTTCCTTAACACATTGATCTCCATAGTCCTATACTGAGGTTATATATGATTGGATTGGTTTTGAGATGTTGTTATTGGAATATTATTTTTTAAAGTTGTGGCCACATAAAACAAAATTTTCAGTTATTAACCCGATAATATTGTTTTCAATATAAAATATTTTTCAAAATAAAAATAAGTTAATTAATGTAGCCCAAGGGAGAGAATGTTGGAAATTTCCTAAAATATGGGTTTACATCAATTAATTGATTTTTCTTTTTTAAATAATCAGATTAATGGATATTCCAATATTTGTTAAACCCTTAAGTAATTTTATTGAACTGGGTTTTGGCATCTATTAATAACGGGCCTAGTTGAGCAGTAAAGTGTAGGTAATTGTGTTTAACTGAAGTCCGTAATGGGAATGGCCCAGTTGACATGCTATTGATTAGAGTTTGCTAGATTCCCTCTCTAGCCTATAAAATTGCAAGTTATACCATCAGTTACTTAACATGGACCCCATACATCTGAGTGAACCAACTCAAATGGACTAGACACACAACTTTGAATAAGAGAAGGAAAAGAAGCTCTATGATGTTTACCAAACTGACAAGCTTCACACTGAAAGGAACTCACAAACTTAGACTTAGGAAATAAACGTTGAAGTAGGTTTGGTGGTGGATTACCAGCACGACAATGCATCCGATATACATCAGTGGATGTTTGTTTCACAGCTGAAGCAGCTAACACCTTCTTATCAAGATAATACAAGCCATTTAATTCATGTCCCCCACCAATCATATGTCTAGTCCTCAGATCCTAAAAAACACAACGAGAAGAGGAAAAAGTCACAGAACAATTTAGTTCTTTGGTCAACAAGCTAATAGAAATCAAATTATAAGGAGATTTTGATAGGTGAAGGACAGATGGCAAAGAAAGAGAGGTGCTCAAATGAGCAACTCCCATACTAGTAACCTAAGATTGTGAACCATTTGCTAATGTAATTGAATTTGATAATGAAGGAGATGTAGAGTGAAAAGAAGACAGTAGGTTAGAGTTACCAGTCATGTGATTGGTAGCTCCAGAGTCTATAACCCAAGAATTAGACGATGCAGACAACAAACACGATGAACTACCTTTAGAGGTTTGTGCCAGAGTTATAGTAGGAGCTGAAGATCCTGTCACTTGCTAGGAGCGAACCAATGTATCATACTCAGCACGTGTTAATGTAACTAAATCGCCTGTCTTCAGAACTTGAGTTGAACTTGGTGGAGCCATTGAGGGAGGACCAAGAGAATCCTCAACCTCTGCATATGTAGCAAGAGGTGGTTTGAGCTCTAGGTGAAGTGTATAGCAATAAGCTTCTGTATGTCCAGCTCTTTGACAATGATGGCAATAGCGAGAACCACGACTATTCCCAGAATTAATGGTACCACGAGTCCTAACTCCCCCTTCACAGCCTCCACGACTTCCACCATGAACAACACCGTGTCCACGACCTCGACCTTTACGTCCACTAGAACCATGAGAAAGCATAGCACTAATCTCCACCGCTAACGTGGAAGAACTCTTCTCAGGAATTGTAGAATGGAGAACCTGGGAGAAGACTTCATCTACCATGGGAAGAGAACTCTGAGATGTAATATGCTGATGAAGAGATAAATACTCAGGCCCCAATGACTTGAAATATAATATTACCCTCAAATCCTCTTGGCATTTAGCCAAAACATCTGGATCATTCGAGGCAGGAAAATAAGTATCCAATTGTTGGCAGAGAATGGTGAACCGAGCATAATGATCAAACAAAGATTGATCTCCCCGCTGAATATCAAATAACTTTTCCCACGTGTCACATACTCGCTTTATATTATTTTGCCCAGAATAGAGTAATGCGCACTTATCCAACTGCTTTAGTAGAGTCACACTGAATAAAGTGAGGACTGACCTTAGGGTCCATGCTATTCCACAATAGGGTCCGAATCATCGCATCTCTTGCCATTCAATCGGCAGCTTTACTCTTGTTAGACAGTATTGTAGACGTGAGATAGTCCAGTTGTCTGGTGGCAATAAGATAGACCTCGACTGCTTTAGACCAGGATGGATAATTAATTCCATCTAACTTGATAGATGTTAATTGAAAATGACCAAAAGGAGATCCAGAAGTTGATCCATTGGTCGCCATTAGTCAATAAAGAATGATTAAGCCCAAGAAATGAACTTCACAGTTGCCAATAATTCAATCAAATACACAAAAATTCCGAACAGAAAGTGCCATGCCCCGAACCCGAGTACGCAAACATCCCTCAGCGTTTGATTAAAATGCGACGACTCAGGATGGGTCGCCAACCCATTCTTTTTATCTATCGATTATACGCATGCGGAAGCGACTAAATTAAACACCCAGTCAATCAACAATAATGGGGATAGTAAAACACAACAGCGATTTTCCAAAAACCACGATTTATTTATCAACCGATTAACCCGAGGAGTTTAATATGTACAGGCCTGCAACCAAAAGAAAAACTCCTATGTGACCTACACACAAAAAGGGTCAGAAGGTCAGGGTTAACTTCTAATTGCACAAACTCCCAACACCTGCTCTAGTACCCAGGCGCAAAGTCAGGCACATAGTCAGGTGGGTACGGCTCCCTAGGCCCATCCGGACCGGAATCTAGATCCACAGCGACACCATCAGAGATGTCGATATCCATGGGGTCACCTACTTGCCCTTCCACGTTTCCAACGGGCAGTCCATCAAAACCATGAAATGGACCCACCCAATCACCATTTGCCTCCCTAATAAACCATGCTTTGAAGTGGTAGGGCACCACATGTACAAGCCCCTCGTCTACCCATACTATCGTAACCACTAGCTCATGAGTTCAGTCGGTCCCAGGATAGGATATAAAGTAGTCTCCACCTCCATGTCCCAAGGGCCCCCGAAACGTACAGGGCGACACTCCATATTACAGACCTGAAAATGTTTGACAACGATGGGGGTGAGATATAATCTCAACAAGTTAAATCCCTACGCCTCAATTAGGATGTGAATTCGCCTCAAAGGCAGCCTAAGCACGCACCACACATAAACTCACCTCGCCTCGGCACACCCTTGCATATTAGCACGTCTCGCACAACAATAATAGTGAGACGTGCATAAATAACAATTAGAACACATACTTGAATTTCATGCGCATTGTCAACACACGTGTTCCAATTATTATGACCCCTCGGGCCACAGCCAACACAAGTGTCAGTGGTCTTCCAGCGTGACCGAGCATCATCCCACCCCATTGGGCATGGCATCATCTAGGACCCCCGCCTAAACGACATTCCATAAAGGAGCTTCGGTCCGGCCTCAACCGTGACTCGGCATCCGAATCTCCGCCAAACATTCAATAAAATCAAGCATCGCCCCCAAACTCCCGTTGGGTGGCGGGTTTGATTAAATGACCACTCAAGCACATCATCAATCAAGCCAACTTTTATTGCCATTATTTAGCCAAGAGTACAATACTTTTCTTTCAAATAATAAACTTGGTAACCCTTTTTTTTTTTTTTTAAAAGAACTCTCGGAAAAAAATTCGTACGTGGTCACGTACTTAAAATCAACCTGTCAAACTTTACACACTTCTATTTTAAAACCCTATTGTTTTATTGAGCACATAAAACTTGGTGTCCAAACTTGACACCTCACATTTTTCTATTTATTTCCTATAAAACGTCTTTTGTAATAATAATCGAAACTTACCATAGAGCAATCAATCACATAATATTGTACGTGCAAACAATCAAAATCACACATAATTTCATCCAAGAAAACGAGCGTAAAATTCTACTTAACGACTAATCCGTCACTAATTACACTAATTGCGATTAATTAAATAAATTATGATTAATAAAGCTAAACTCAATTAATTAATCTAAACATAATTAATTAGACTAATCGAAATTATTCACACTAATCGTAATTAAATTTAACCTAAACCATCCTTAATCACAATTAAAATTAAACTAAGCTAAACCAAGACTAACCATCATTAGTACTAATCTAACCACCCCCTTAAACGCAATTAACGTCCTAATCCATAATTAGGAAATTAACTCACGGGTTTTTGACGGCGGCGGGCTCACGGTGACGACGACACGATGACGTCGAGAACATGATGCTCACGGCTCGAATGGGACTCGACGATGGCGGTGGCAGCTCCTCAAGCTCTCGGCCACCTAAGGTGGCTTGGCTTGATGGCGGCCTCAGGGTGCTCGGGTGGACGGTGGCTTGACAGCAGTGACGGTGGTGCAGCCAAGGTGGCAGTGGTGGATGGTGCTGGTGGTGATGTGGAGTTGTGGGCGTGAAGGTGAGATGCTGGCGGTGGTGTGGTGGTGGCATGAAGATGGGACGCTGGCGGTGGGAAGGAGAATGGAGGAGAGAAGAGATAAGGCGAAGGTAAGAATGGGCAGAGGGAAGCGGGGTTTCTTGCGTGAGAGAGGAAGAAGAGTGGGAGAGAAAGAGAAAATAAAGAAGAACAAAAAGGTTTCTTAAGAAAATATCTCAAAAAAACCCATCATCACATTCTATCTATATGCCTCAAAAGTCTTCTAAGCCTATCTTCACCCTCCCAATTATCTTTTTAACTCTAATTTCTCAAAAATAAAGCTTTTTGGGCAGCAAAATCCACTTTGGCCTCTTCATCCGAATTTCATTTCCCTTTTCTTCTTGTCCGAAAATTCCTTTTACTGAAAAATTTCGGACTCGTCGAAAATTTGACGAAAGATGAGACGACATCCAATAATTAAATTGTGAAACGCTCGAAAGTTCGATACCCGAAATCGAATTAAATTTCATGGTTAAAATCAATCAAACGCGACTTTAGTACAACCTAATCTATCGGGTAGCTTTTAGGGGTTCTTGCGCGGTTGACCCGTGGTCGATAATTTTCGATCCACATTTGTGCCTCTTCGAATCGTGGACGACCCTCGGTTGTCATGTAATCACGAGGGTTCAATTATGTACCCTGAATATAATATCAATAGAAAATTGGTTTATTGTCGTTCGACGCAAATATTGTAATTATGCGAAATCACCCGCAAACCAACTACGTACTTCCATCGAATCGATTTATATCCGTTCACTAATTGATTTATACAGTGTAGTATTGACCATTGTCGATCCTTATGGTTAAGCGGTCGATTTCTGATCGAATTCTCTAATCCGTCGTGTTTTAACCCTTTACAGCCTCACCTAATGGATTAGTTAACTTGTGAGTGATCAATTCAGAGTAAAACAACCATAAGCACGTCGATGAAATAACCATTTCATATATTTCGAAATAAGGCCAAATTTCGGGATATCATAACTCTTCCCCTCTTACAAAAATTTCGTCATCAAAATTTGAACCATTACAATCTTTCCACAAAAAGGTGAGGGTGTTGACGTCTCATCGACTCTTCGCTTTCCCACGTGGCTCCCTCCGTTCCGTGGTGTTGCCAAACCATTTTAACCAAGGGGATCGTCTTACTGTGTAACACTTGCTCTTTTTGATCCATTATCCGAACCGATCTCTCCACGTACGACACCCTCTCGTCCACGTCTATTTCTTTGAAATTTAGCACGTGGATTGGATCAAGTTCATACTTCCTTAGCATCGACACATGGAAGACATCATGCACTTGAGCAAGTTTTTGTGGCAATGCAAGATGATAAGCCAAAGTTCCAATTCGCTCCAAAATTTCAAAGGAACCAACGTACCTCAGACTCAACTTCCCTTTCTTGCCAAAACGCGAAGTACCCCTCATCGGTGACACTTTGAGGAATACATGTTCACATACTTGGAACTCCAATGGTCTACGCTGCTTATCTACATAGCTCTTATGATGACTCTGGGCGGTCTTGAGCCTTTCTCGAATGACTTTGATGACGTCTACTGACTGCTGAACCAACTTAGGGCCCGTAATCTTACGCTCTCCAACTTCGTCCCAACAAACAGGAGTCTTGCAGGCCCTACCATACAACGCTTCAAATGGTGCCATCTTGATGCTCTGCTGATAGCTGTTGTTGTAGGTGAACTCAACTAAATGAAGTTGTTCCTCCCAGCTTCCTTTGAAGAACAATACGCAAGCTCGTAGCATGTCCTCGAGAATTTGAATAGTCCTCTCAAACTGGCCATCCGTCTGCGGATGATAGGTTGTGCTGTACTGCAGCTTCGTTCCCAAGGCAGTTTGTAAACTTTTCCAAAATGCTGCCGTAAACTTTGGGTCTCGATCTGACGTGATCGTCACTGGCACTCCACGAAGACGAACTATCTGTCCCACGTACAATTCAGCATACTTGTCTAATGTAAAGTCCTTTCGTACGATGATGAAGTGAGCAGACTTCGTCAACCTGTCGACTACAACCCATATGGAATTGTTACCTCGCTAACTCCTCGGCAATCCCATCACAAAATCCATTGTGATATGTTCCCATTTCCACTCGGGAATTTTCAGAGGTTGCAAAAGTCCTCCAAGCTCACAATGTTGTGCTTTCACTTGTTGGCATGTCAGACACTTGGCAACATGTCTGGTGATATCTGCTTTCATACCGTTCCACCAATAGTATTGGCACAGATTCTGATACATCTTTGTGCTGCCTGAATGAATGCTATAACTACTACGATGGGCTTCTGAGAAAATTTTCTCCTTAAGCTCCACAATGTCGAGCACGCACAATCGTCCTCGAAACTTTAGTATTCCATCCTCAGCAGCTTGAAAGTCAGCTTTCCTCTTTTCCGCATCCTCTTGTGGAACTTTCTGGATTTCAGGGTGTATTAACTATAACATCTTAATCTTCGCCTGCACTTCCGGTTCAATTCTAAGGGTAGCCATGAGACTTGAAAGGTGGCATACCTCAAATTTGAAATCCAAATCTCGAACTCCTTCAAGTAGAATCCACTCCTGAACCATCATTTGTGCAATCGATGACTTTCGACTTAACGCATCCCCAACCTTATTGGCCTTTCCAGGATGATACAAGATGTCACAATCGTAGTCCGTAAGAAGCTCCATCCAACGATGCTGCTTCATGTTCAACTCCTTCTGAGAGAATAAATACTTCAGGCTTTGATGGTCTGTAAAAGTCTGAAACCTTTCTCCGCATAAATAATGCCTCCAAATTTTCAGGGCAAAGATAATCACTGCCAGTCCCAAGTCATGGGTCAGATAATTCAACTCATGAGGCCTCATCTGACGGGATGCGTATGCAACAACTCTCCCATGTTGCATTAAAACGCAACTCAGTCCTCTGTACGACGCATCGCTGTAAATCTCGTATCCTCCAAAACCAGATGGAATGGTCAGTACAGGTGCGGTAGTCAGCTTGTGCTTAAGCTCTTGGAAACTACGCTCGCACTTATCTATCTATTCGAATTTCTCTTCCTTCTTCAGCAATCGTGTCAAGGGCATGGCTATCACAGAAAACCTTTCCACGAACTGTCTATAATAGCCTACCAATCCCAAGAAACTTCGGATCTTTGTCACCATTGTTGATCTTGGCCAGTTTATAACAGCTTTAATCTTGGTCAGGTCCACGGAAATCTCTTCGCCAGAAATCACATGACCTAATAAAGCTACATGAGTTAGCCAAAACTCACACTTACTGAACTTGGCATATAGCTCGTGTTCTCGCAGGGTTTGAAGTACCATCCTTAAGTGTTGTTCATGTTCCTTCGGGCTCTTCGAATACACCAAGATGTCATCGATGAACATGATCACGAACTGGTCTAAGTACTCCTTGAACACACAATTCATCAAGTCCATGAAAGCAGCTGGGGCATTGGTCAGACCGAATGGCATTACGGTGAACTCATAATGGCCGTAATGCAAACGAAATGCTGTCTTCGGTATATCCTCCGTCTTAATCCTCAACTGATGGTAACCTGTCCTCAGGTCAATCTTGAAAAATATCGAAGCTCCCTACAGCTGATCAAACAAGTCATCGATCCTTGGTAACGAATACTTATTCTTAATCATTACTTGATTGAGTTGCCGATAGTCGATGCAAAGGCGCAACGAACCATCCTTCTTCCTTACAAATAGAATTGGCACTCCCCAAGGCAATGCACTAGGACGAATAAATCCTTTGTCTAACAACTCATGCATCTGCACCTTTAGCTCCTTTAACTCTAATAGCGCCATGCGGTAAGGAGCTTTAGAAATTGGCTCCATCCCATTGGCTAACTCAATCACGAACTCTATCTCCCTTTCTGGGGGCAAACCAGGCAACTCCTCAGGAAAAAAACATTAGAAAATTTCCACACTACGGCGATGTTATCCATCCTCGGCTTCTCAACTAACGTATCAACTACAGTTGCCAAATAACCTTGGCAACCCACATCCAACAATCAGGTTGCCTCAAGTGACGAAATTAAAGTAATCGAGGGTCCTCATTGATTTCCAACGAATTCAAAACTTCCACCTACTAACGAGTTAAACTGAATCGCTTTACGATAATAGTCTATGGTAGCTCGTTGCTTGGTGAGCCAATCCATACCAATAATCACATCAAAATCAAATATCGCTAGCACGATCAAATCTATTCTTTCCTCTCGATCACCAATCACTAACTTGCAATCAGAACACCCTATCGTAGACAACACTTTATCCTTTAACAGGTTGGATATACTAATGACTGCTTCCAACGGTTTTGGACTTAACCCCACTAACTTAACGAATTGCTTAGTAATAAATGAATGTGTAACTCCAGGGTCAAATAAAGCATAAGCAGCATAGTCGTTCAACGAGACCATACCTGTAACCACATTTTGAGAGTTCTCCGCCTCCCTTCGAGTGACAGCATACACCCTTCCTTGCATCGGAGGCCTGCTCAGAATGCCCTGCTATGCGTTTTGTGATGCACTCCCTGCTGCCTGTCCCATCTACGGTAGTGGTGCCTACGCTCCCATGGGTCTACATGGGTAGTTCTTCATCTAATGGCCGTGCTAGCCACATCTATAGCAAGCTCCCATCCTAGCAAGACACAGGGTCGGTCCATGTTTCCTTCCACAAAATTGGCACACGCCATTCAAGTTGGATGCCGGCTTTCCAATTCTACCCTTTTGGTTGGGAGGAATGGAATACTTTCCTCCCGTCATTGGCCTCTTCCCAAACCGGTTGTTATCTTTGTTGTGCACAAACCGCGACCCAGATGTGATGGCCCACTCCATCAGATTCCTCTCAATCAGTTGGGCCCTCTCATACAATTCATCATAGTCCTTGAGATTCAGCGGCACCAACGGGTCCTTAATCTCCGGCTTCAAACCATCTCTGAACCTCCTTGCCCTGTCCACCAGGTCCTCAATTAACCTCGGTGCATACTTTGACAACTCGGCAAACTTCGCCTCATATTGGTCCACAGACATTTGATTTTGACGGAGATGCTGGAACTCGGCCATTTTCTATTTCCGTGTGCAATCCGAAAAATACTTCCCATAGAAAGCCTCAACGAAGGCATCCCATTTTAGGATCATACCTTCGAGAAACACTCTCCTTTCGGTGGCTTCCCACCAAGTACTCGTGTTACCTTGTAACTAGTAGACAGCCAGGACTACCTTATCCTCTTCAGAGCACCTTAGCAGTGCGAAAACCTTCTCTAATTCTCAAATCCAAAGGGTTGCAGCCTCAGGATCGCCCACTCCAGTGAACCTTGGTGGCTTTAGTTTCAGGAACTGCTCCACCAGCTTATGCATAAGTCACTCACCATTCCCATTTCCAGGTAGCACTTCAACAGGTGCGGCGGCAACAGCAGCAACAGTGGCGACAACAGCAGCAACAGTGGCGACGGCAGCAGCAGTGGCAGCGGCAGTAACAACAACTTGGTTCTGAGCTTACTAACCGATCATGTTCCCTAAAGTCTCTAGCGCTTGCACGATCCCATCCAACCTAAGATCGCCTGGTGCTCCTCTTCCAGCACCAACTTGAGGCGATACTCTACCCCTAGCACTAGCCTAAGCCGGCACTATCCCTCTAGCACCTGCTCATCTCGGTGCCCACCCTCTGGCACTTGTCAAAGCCACTACGGCCCTTCTCCGAGGGGCTCTCTGCTCAGGATCGCTCATCTTGCAGGGTCCTTACAAAAACTTGCTTTCCAATTCTAAAAAGGAATTAAAAATTTGAGCAACCCACACAAAACAATCAATCAATCACAAGCATAAGCGTAAGGAAAATGTTTTTCCTAACTAACTATCCCAAAACCCATCGTACCTTATCACTCTAGATATTGACCAGGCTCTGATACCTCTTCAAACAGGGATGTCACACCCCAAACCCAAGTATGCGAACATCCCTCAACGGTCAATTAAAAATGCGACGTCCTAGGATACGTCGCTAACCCATTCTTTTTATCTTTCGATTATACACATGCGGAAGCGACTAAATTAAACACCCAGTCAATTAACAATAATAGGGATAGTAAAACACAACATCGATTTTCCAAAAACCACGATTTATTTATCAACTGGTTAACCCAAGGAGTTTAATATGTACAGGCTTGCAACCAAAAGAGAAACTCCTATGTGACCTACATGCAAAAAGGGTCAGAAGGTCAGGGTTAACTTCTAACTGCACAAACTCCCAACACCTACTCTAGTACCCAAGCGCAAAGTCGGGCACGTAGTCAGGTGGGTACGGCTCCCCGATCTTATCGGGACTAGAATCTAGATCCACAACGACACCATCAGGGATGTCGATATCCATAGGGTTACCTACTTGCCCTTCCACATTTCTGACGGGTGGTCCATCAAAACCATGAAGTGGACCCACCCGATCACCGTTTGCCTCCCTAATAAACCATGCTTTGAAGTGGTGAGGCACCACATGTACAAGCCCCTTGTCTACCCATACTGTCGTAACCACTAGCTCTCGAGTTCGGTTGGTCCCAGAGATAGGATATAAAGTAGTCTCCACCTCCATGTCCCAAGGTACCCCGAAATGTACAGGGCGACACTCCATACTATTGACCTTAAAATGTTTGACAACGACGAGGTGAGATATAATTTCAGCCAAACCTCAATTAAGATGTGAATTCACCTCGAAGGCAGCCTAAGCACGCACCACACATAAACTCACCTCACCTCGACACACCCTTGCATATTAGCACGTCTTGCACAACAATAATACTGTAACGTGCATAAATAACAATTAGAACATATACTAGAATTTCATGCACATTGTCGACACACGTGTTCCAATTATTACGAACCCTCGGGCCACGGCCAACACAAGTGTCAGTGGTCTTCTGGCGTGACCGGGCATCGTCTCGCCCCATCGGGCACGGCATCATCTAGCACCCCCGCCTAAACGGCATTCCATAAATGAGCTTCAGTCCAGCCTCAACCGCAACTCGGCATCCAGACCCCCGCCGGGCATCCGATAAAATCGGGCATCGCCCCCAAACTCCCGTTGGGTGACGGGTTCGATTAAATGACCACTCAAGCACATCATCAATCAAGCCAACTTTTATTGCCGTTATTTAGCCAAGAGTACAATACTTCCCTTTCGAATAATAAACTTGGTAAACCTTTTTTTTTAAACTATCGGAAAAAAAATTCGTACGTTGTCATGTATTTAAAATCAACCCGTCAAACTTTGTACACTTCTATTTTAAAACTCCATTGTTTTATTGAGCACATAAAATTTGGTGTCCAAACTAGACACCTAACATTTTTCTATTTAATTGCCTATAAAACGTCTTTTGTAATAATAATCGAAACTTACCATAGAGCAATCAATCACACAATATTGTATGTGCAAACAATCAAAATCATGCATAATCTCATCCAAGAAAACGAGCGTAAAATTCTACTTAACGACTAATCCGTCACTAATTACGCTAATTACGATTAATTAAATAAATTACTATTAATAAAGATAAACTCAATTAATTAATCTAAACACAATTAATTAGACTAATCGAAATTATTCACATTAATCGTAATTAAATTTAACCTAAACCATCCTTAATCACAATTAAAATTAAACTAAGCTTAACCAAGACTAACCATCATTAGTACTAATCTAACCACCCCTAAACGCAATTAACATCCTAATCCACAATTAGGAAATTAACTCACGGGTTTTCGACAGCGGCGGGCTCGCAGCGACGGCGTCGAGAACGTGACGCTCACGGCTCGAACGAGGCTCGACGGTGGCGGTGGTGGCTCCTCAAGCTCTTGGCCACCTAGGGTGGCTTGGCTTGATGGTGGCCTCGGGGTGCTCGGGCGGACAGTGGCTTGACGGCGATGACGATGGTGCGGCCAAGGTGGCAGTGGTGGATGGTGCTGGTAGTGATGTGGAGTTGCGGGCGTGAAGGTGAGATGCTGGCGGTGGTGTGGTGGTGGCGTAAAGATGGGATGCTGGCGGTGGTGTGGTGGTGGCATGAAGATGGGATTCTGGCGGTGGTGTGCTAATGGCGTGAAGATGGGATGCTGGCGGTGGGAAGGAGAATGGAGGACAGAAGAGATGAGGCGGAGGGAAGAATGGGTAGAGGGAAGATCAGCAGAGGAGGGGTTTCTTGCGTGAGAGAGGAAGAAAAGTGGGAGAGAGAGAGAAAATAAAGAAGAACAAAAAGGTTTCTTAAGAAAATATCTCAAAATCCACTTTGGCCTCTTCATCCGAATTTCATTTCCCTTTTCTTTTTGTCCGAAAATTCCTTTTTCCGAAAAATTTCGGACTCATCAAAAATTTGGTGAAAGATGAGACTCAATAATTAAATCGTGAAACGCTCGAAAGTTCGATACCCAAAATCGAATTAAATTTCATGGTTAAAATCAATCGAACGCGACTTTAATACAACCTAATCTATCAGGTGGCTTTTAGGGGTTCTCGCACGGTTGACCCGTGGTTGATCATTTTCGATCCACGTTTGTGCCTCTTTAAATTATGGATGACCCTCGGTTATCATGTAATCGTGAGGGTTCAATTACGTACCCTGAATATAATATCAATAGAAAATCGGTTTATTGTCATTTGACGCAAATATCGTAATTGTGTGGAATCACTTGCGAACCAACTACGTACTTCTGTCAAATCGATTTATATCCATTCACTAATTGATTTATATAGCATAGTATTGACCCTTGTTGATCCTTATGGTCGAGCGGTCGAATTCTGATCGAATTCTCTAATCTGTCGCGTTTTAACCATTTACAGCCTCACCCAATGGATTAATTAACTCGTGAGTGATCTGTTTAGAGTAAAATAACCATAAGCGCGTTGATGAAATAACCATTTCATATATTTTGAAATAAGGCCAAATTTCAGGATATCACAGAAAGGCCTCAATCGAATCACCATAGGAATTACCAAAGCACCTGTATACTTATTCTCAATATTCCCATTGATTCAATGCAACATCACTTTCAAGTGCAAAACAACAACTCTATCCTCTGTAATAACCATCAAATCTATCCTCCATAATGGCCACTTCTAAAATTTTGTGCAGCACAAATAATAAAGTGGGTTACCGTCCACCACCAGAAAGTATCCAATCATTCGCCGTTTCTAGAAGCCTTTCCAGCACCTTAACATTAATAATTAAGATAACAGAAAGTATCCCATCATTCACCGTGGAGACTTGGGCTCGGATCCCAGCAGCCACACCAAAGTTGGAAGGACTGCTTTAACATTAATAATTAAGCGACAAAGTTGTCCAGTAACTCATCGATTCAAGTTCCACAATTTCAAAAGTCACGCCAGATGGCTGCCTTGAATCTTCCCAACCTTGAAGTAAATTTAATTGGGATTCCTTCTAGAGAGAGAGAGAGAGAGAGAGTTCACGAGCAAGGCCCAAAGAAGCGTGAAGCAGAATCTCAACGCCCGTTCACAAACAGAGAAAATGAAGAACCGTCAACGTTGAGCAGGGGCTCACAAGTCGCAACAAAATTCAAAGGTGGATCTGCTGAAAGACCTCAAGACCGAGCACGCTCTCCTGGGCATCGCTAAGATCACTCCTAATCAGAAGATTTTTAGGGTTTTTAGGTCCAATCTTGGTTGGACATCGCCAGATTTGAGCTGCGTTAGGTCTGGCGAGATCTGGCAACGTTGGAATGGGTTACATAGAGTTAGATCTGTTTGCCAAGGCTGAGCGGCAGCAACCACAAGGTTGGTCAATGCCTCCCCAAGGCGGGACTCGAACGATGACAGCTAGGGCCGCTGGTCAGCGTCGTGGGTCGCTGCACGCAAGATTCAAATGATGACAACTGGGATCGCCGATCAACGTCGTGGGTTGCCAGCTGGAGACACGGCCTTTTCCGATGACGGATCAGTGTCGCCGGCCGGAGGCACGGCCTTTTCCGATGATGTAACAGTGGTTTCCAGTAATCTGACTGCTAGGGTTTTTTTTTTTTTTTTAAGTGTGGCTCTAATACCACGTGAAGAGATAATTGTTTTCTAATAATAAAAAAGAAAAATAGGGTTACAAATATATATATATATATATATATATGCTCATATGTGCTTAACCCTACTCATAACTAAGTTATTATTTTACCCTTATTACTCACAATATTTCTCAACACTCAATGCAGTGGCATGTGTTAGAATATTTAAATAATAAATTAAACTTTCATTTAAAAGCTTAAGTTTTTAGAACAGTTAATAATAATCCCACAAATTCTCACGTGATATTAGAACTTGGAGATCTTGAGGTCGAATTTTCTAGGCCCCTATTTGCCTCCTCAATCGAATATTTCCACACTTTAAGCTAAGGCCAAAGTCCAACCTACCCACAATCTCATAATATGAATTGGTTAAAACCCACTGTGATTCCCATTAGTTTCCCTCGACTACATTCAGTACATAAGATCTACCCACCACATGAAAAGCCTTGTTAATCTCATCACGTCTAGCATCCTCCAAAACACCAAGAATAGCGTCGTAGCTTCTTTCGGGGTAGGGATGAGAACCTGAAATTATATGAACAGACCAACACCTGAATTTCATGAATCACTTCAATCAAATGAATTAGCCGCTAAAACCAAAACGAAAGGAAAAAAAAAATTCAAGGGAAGTAAGAAAGACTGCTCCATAGGTAGCAAATGACAGAAGCACACCTGTTGCATGAAGACGCCAAAACCTCCATGGCCATCTCATGGTCTCACAATCGACAGGATTCTTCCCAGTAAAAAAAACCTGCGACGGTACGAAGCTGATCGATGAAAAGCTTCAGCTACTTCCGTTCATGAGCTAAGCAGTAACTAAATCATCGCAGGGGAAGAAAAAGAGAGAAAGAAAGATAAGCTTACTCCGGGGAAGCAAAACCGCCCTCTGCGAATCCGACACCAAACCATTCGCAATCAAATTCGTCCGGCCAGTAAACGAAGACAGCAAGCGCCGCCGCCGGCACTGTACAACAACCGGAATTAGCGAGCACAGACCAACCAAAAAAGAAGAACGACTGGACCCTCCTGAAATGCTCGATCGAATCCGCTTACCGATCGTAACCAGCTGAATCTGCCCATAAGAAACGAAATCTTTTGGCAAGAAGAGATTGGGGAAAAGGCGTAAAATTCAACCCCCCATAACTGTGGCGATAGACGACTGAAAGAAGTACGATCGAAAGAGAGTAGGGAGCGCGATTCGGAGGTTTGGCTTGAACGTCAAGGCAAACAACAGAAGGTTTATCTCGGGTTTATCACGCAACGGTCGATTTAATACCGTCTGAGTTCATCACAATTTTTCTACCTCTTTTCATTTTCCCCTTGTGATGGACTTATTTGAATAAAAGAATTTTTCGCTATTGGTTCGCTGTGTTTAGAATTAAGAAAATGAATTCCTTAATTTGAAAATAAAAAATATTTTCCTAAAAATAATTTTTTGAAAAGTATTTTCTTTATTGTGAAGTTTTCCTTGAATCAAATGTATTCTTACTTTTTCCTTTTCACATGGTCTCTCTTTTATTAGTGCCCTCAAGACCTCAACTTATGAGAGTCTGATTATACTTTGGACATGCCCATGTTTTCCTGAAGTCTCCTATAATTTGCCAAACTATTTTAAAGGTCCGTTTGTTTCTCCAAAAATTAATGATTTAAAAATTATTTTCATTAAAAGTGATTGCCCGTGTCACATATAAAAATTGAATGAGCGGAGATAGGAATTGTTATTAACAATACGTACGGTTTTTATTAACTAAATATTTCAAACAATACAAAATTATTATTTTTAAGAAAAAGTCTTCTCAATCATTCATTTTCTACGAATCAAATGGAGTATTAATAGCTCGATTCTTATAATTCAATCTTAATTTACATGGCTTTACTGAAATTCCGAGTAATTAATCAATATTGGTTTCTCTGTCTTGGAGCTAATCAATACTTCAAGAATTGTGGACCTATTTCATCTTTTCGTTTTCTTTTTTTTTCCAACGATTTTTTCAACGACAGCTTCCTTCACAAGTATTATGATAAATTATATTGCTTTGTGAAATGGCCGTTGAAAAGGTTGTCATTACCTATGTAGTATCAACACGGATACGCAACATGCCACACAACACGACAGGACACGACACGCCGACACGTCATTTCTCAAAAAATAGAGAATTCCGACACGTTATATATTAAATATATATTTTTATATATAAATGCAAAAATAAATAATAAAAAGAGAATAGAATTAATTTATACTACAAATATTAATTCAATATTTGTTAATATCATTTTATATTTTAATTTGACAGAGATTGAATAAGAAATTCAAAATTTGCAAACACAAAAGAGTAAATTTGGAGGAACATGTCATGTTTTTTTATATTTATCGGAAATTAGTGAGATTTTTATAGTACCAAACAGAGTTTGGAATTCATGATATAGATTAGCTTGGAGCTCTTTTGCAAAACAAGGTTTGAGAAAAATGAAAATCTAGGACAAGAACTCTCGAAGTACGACCAAAAGAAAAAGAAATAACTAAATTCGCCATGCAAAATGTAAGAGATAACTCACAAGCGACTAAAAGAGATAACTCACAGGCGACACCTGCGAAAGACAAAAAGAAGAAAAAAAAATCACAACTTTAAGTCTATAGGGGCAGCGGAGTGACACCAGCGAGACGAGGGGCATTTCATCGTCACTCACGGGAATGTCAAAACTTATAATTGAAAAACTTGAAAATAAGAATTTTCTTCTTTTCCCTTTGTTTTTGTTATTTTCATTATTTTTTCATATATTTATACTTTGACCCTCAAGTATTGAAATTTTTAAAATTGACCCCGTGCGTGTCGGATTGCGTGTCGGAATTTTGGATTTGTGTGTCGGGGCATGTCAGGAAAAGTTGACCACGTGTCGGATTTCCCGACACTCGTTGACCGCGTGTCGAAGCGTGTCCGACACATGTCGGAGTGTCGGACACGACATGAAGGCTTCCGGAGAGTGTAAGTGCTTCTTAGTCATTACTGTAAAAGACAGAATTGTAAAAATCGTGGAAGAAGAAGACTATTGTTGCATAAAACATTATCACCTTTTCTATGACATGCTGAAGTGTAAGCGAGTCCATCCATGAACTAGTGCATAGCACCATTTTGGTCCGCCCAGGAAGAAATGCGAACCAGAGGTGTGTACCATCTGGCATCCTCTACCCAAGTACAAGGTTTCTACGCAGCATTCTGGGAAAAATCCAGCTACACGATAATATGCAATGGCGAAATAAAGAAAGGAAGCATGTTGACCTCCTCTTAAATGAATCCATCTTGCTGGTGCAGTTGGGAACTTTGTTAGTCTCCTGTTTGCGCGACCCTTCGCACAACTTGGAAGAGCCGATATTTTCAGATCAATGCTTACCAAGAGGTACTTGATGCGATGAGACAAAAAGATAAAAAGGAACAACAACCTGAATTAGCCGCAAGAGTGTTAAAAATGTCATCTGGTCGGTATAGCAGACACAGCTCAAAGAAAACAATCAGAAATTTCAAGATTTCGACCGAAGAAAAAGGAATGTCCTACGTATAACTGGACAATTCCATTCAGAGCGATCTTTATTGAAATCTAGAGAATACGTCTAACGAAGCGTTGAAGCAAAGCGCCAACTCCTCGTCACCCAGAGATTTGTACCAGAGGTAGACCAAGAAGAAACAATTCAACACAAATGCGATGATGTGGATAACATTGTTTGAGCCATACTTGGAAAATGCTCTTGTTCAGTCTCAGCATTTGAAGAAAAAATGATTATGATTGATCTCACCCCCAAGGGAATGACAGAACAGACGAACATCGAAAGCGCAGATTCTACTCCCTGGTAACCTCTGGTGCTCGAATCTGAGCAATCTTTTCCACAGTTTTTACCCACCAATTAGACTGCGAAGAACTCAGTTATACGCTTAAGCTATGCTTGATCACCCAAAGCATATCGATATCGCACCATGTTTTTCCAACAAAACCGTAGCCAAAGATCACGAATTTCATCATAGTAACACGGATACTGCAACCTCAGTGCATCCGGCCAGCTAGCAGTCGAATAGTTACCAAAAACAGAGCACATTCCTCAGCTTAAAAGGGGGGGAAAACCGAGTTCATCGATCAAAACTCACCTCTCTCAATCGGTGGACTTGCCTGCAGAGACCGCCCACGACCTCATGATCCAAGCCACCATCCACCGGATCAATCTGCAGCAGGATTTCATCCGGCCGAGCCGCCGCCGCCACCGCCACCGCCACTCGGCATTAGCCCCTGGCTATCAAGACCGCAAAACCAGACCAGAATCAGAATCCAACCGACATATCAACCTCAGAAAACGCTAAGCCCGAATCTAATAAGAGAGAACCGAGAGCATCACTCACTGCGATCGGAAGGGAACAGCTCCGCCGTGGAGAGGGCGGCCATCACCGGAACTTCCTGCCATCAGAGCCCGAAAACAGGCGGAAGACAGATGAGCTGTATGATTTCGTCCTTTTTTGTTTTTTTATTTCTCAGCTGGCGATCATTCAAAATTTCAAACCATAAATACATATCTTATAAAAAAAAAACAGAGATAAATTAGATAGTTTTTTTTTTAAATTGCACTCTTCATTGACCCGACTTATTTTTGTAAAGTAGTTTCTATAAATGAATTAAACAGCGAAAATTTTGAAAGCATTATGCAATCATTAAATTCAGTTTCTTGAAAGTACATGTGAATAGTGAAAAATTTAAGGCGACTCGAAAGTTATGCATAAATATTTTTAGTGCTTGGCAATCCTTCTTTGCAAGTATAGTTGTCCAATCAAATTAGGGTATATGTTCATGAGTAGGACAATTAAACTAGAACTGGGGTGCTAATCTATTGGCATTTATCCATATTAAATTCAAAATAGATTTGATATTCATTCGAACCAAAGTTTGGTCAACATTTTTCGAAGTGAGATTTTTTCAACTCAAACACACAACGGAACCATGATTTAATTGTGCAATCTATGTATCTTTATATATAAGCCACATTACTCTTTTGTTTGACTTTTATATTTCTCAGCTGGCCCTTATTATTTAATTTTTATTATTATAAACAAAGAGGAAAAAAAGGTAAAATTAGAAAAATGATAGAAAGGTAAAACGAAGAAATTACTGCCTACATTATGTCAAGAAAGTGCACTTGGTAAAGTTACCTGAGCGTTGTGCAATAATCAACCTCATCCTTTTGAACTCCATGTGAGAAATTTGGAATGGTTCTCTAATTTGGTAGTACAATCACGAGGACAATGCAATTGTTGGGCAAATTAGTCTAACACCCATGACAGTCAGTCACTTGGTCCTGCCAAATACACGATAATGATGCTTTCCTCATTAGCTTCTGTACTTATTGGGTGGATCGAAGAGATTCTAATAAGGGAGTTTATAACAATACAAAACACAAGGTGTCAAAATGATTTGCTCACTCTTTTCATATCAATCTCATAGTTTTCCGGACTGTCAATTGCACAACATTCGCGTACCAAAAAGTGGGATAAATTAAAGCAGTTTGGTCAAAAAGAATTTAATCTCTATGTAGAGTTTCAGAGGGAAAAAAAAAGCACTGAATTGAATTTCCGATTGATAAGCAAGTCACATATTTTATAATTTTTGTGTGTGAGTGTGTGCATTTTTTACCCACTTTATATCCCTTTCAAAGTTCCAGCACTATCCCAGAGGTAAACCATCTTTGACTAACTCCAAAGCTTTCTTAGTGTGCCGTGTTTCACGAATGAAAAGAATCTTTTCTAATGAATTACAACTAGCGACTTCTTCGTAAAGCTATACCTGCTCGACTTTTCCTACATCGACGTCAAGTCACAAATGACCAACAAGTCATTAAATATTCGCAAAAGAAGTCATGATGTGACTTGTCTGGGCTGCTAAGTATATTTTTTTAGTTGTTGACTCTTACTTCGATAAGTCCAAGAGAATCTTTTGTAATGAATTACAACTTGCGACTTCTTCGCAAAGGTATACCTGCTCGACTTTTCCTGCATCGACGTCAAGTCAAAAATGACCAACAAGTCATTAAAAATTCGCAAAAGAAGTACGATGTGACTTGTCTGGGCTGCTAAGTATATTTTTTTTAGTTGTTGACTCTTAATTCGATAAGTCCTATTACGTGACGACTGACGAGGACTGGAGGGAAGAAAGATTGAATTATTTTGAGGTAGGCATTATCCTCCACGCCAAAACCGACAAGAGTTTTCTTCTTCCCTAATTTCAGGCTTTACCTTTCAATTCTCAAATTCAAAAGATACATTTAAGTATCAAAATCGAAGAAAAATAAAACACTTAACTAATAACATGGAGAAATTTAGGTCAAATTACTGATGTGACATTTTTGACGCCATTTTTTTATTAATGTGGCAATTTTTTAAAAAAATTATCACACGGGGATTTAAAAAAAAAAAATTGTCCACCCGACACTATAAGCCCCCGAAATTAATTTGTAATGTAAATATTAATTAAAAAAATGAGGCAACCACAGCTTTGGTGAGGGCCTCCATAGCTCTCGCCATTGCTGTCCCACCATCGCTAGAAAGGGCTAGCAATAGTGGTGAGGGCCATAGAGGCCCTCGCTGCTTTACTACTACTCCTCTTTTTTTAATAAATTTGATTTAATTAATATTTATATTAAAATCGATTTTGGGACAAAATGATGTCATTTTGTACATTCATTGCTCAATAGGCAACTCCACCGAGCCACATAGACCAATTTTATTCTTAAAATAATGCCATGTCAGATACTAGCTATCTTGCCAAAATTAGCACTTAAGTATCTCAAATTTCAAAAAATATTAAAACTTTTGGCACTTAAGTGTATACTCATGCCAAGTTTTGGCACTTGCAACGTACTTTGTCCGATTGGAAACTAAAGCAAGCTTACTCGATTGACTCTACGTATGAACAATCTTTGGGGAGGGGGGGCGATTTCTTCCCATTAAGATAAAGTATCTCACATTTCTCATAAACCTATAGCTATCTGAGAACGACTTTGTCAGCCAATTGCCATAAGAAATACACAGTAGCCAAGCTCTTGCATAATTCGGTGCTTTTAACAATCACTTCACTGGACTTATCCCAAGGAGCCTGAAAAATCGTTCAAGTTTGTATAAAGTTAGGCTCCAGAACAACTTGCTCAAGGGAAACATAACCGATGCTCTTCGTGTATTCCCCTACTTAGATTATCTTGAGTTGAGCAATAATAAAATTTACGGTATGCCACCACCAACATTGTTTGAATGTAGAAATTGAGGAGCTTGATAATCTCCAACAATAGGATCTCTGACACCATATCCTTTGCACAACTTTGAAGAGACGACATCTTCGAATCAATGCTTCCCAAGAGGTGACCTCAATAGAGTTTACTCAATTCAATAGTCCAGTTAACAAGTTTCTCAAAGCAGAAGCAGTGAACGGATACATGACGTCAGCAGAGGGAGGGAAAGATAGCAAAGACTAATAGTAATTGTTGGAATATAATACGAAGACGATAGAATCTTGTAATTACCTCAACGCGAAATCGCAAGAGAAATAAACGAGAAATAATAAAAATATTAAAAATTTATGTGGTTCGGTCCGAATATCAGTACATATATCCACATGGAGAGCCAACAACGAATTATCCACTATAATAAAAAAAATTAGAATTTACAATCGCTCATACGTTCGAGTGTTTTTCACATCTAGATTTAACCCAAAATCAAAATGTTTATAAATAAACAACTCACGTGAATATAAATTTACTGCACAAAATTACCGCGTGTTCAAGGCGCGGCTCTCTTCAGCTTGGCGTGTGCGGCTCCTTCTCTTTCTATGCTTCCGTAGGGCTTCAGCGGCAGCTACCTTCTCTCGTAGGGTTGCACGTCTTTTATATATGGCCCAGGTCAAACTTGGCTGCACGTCTTTTATATGTGTGCCCGAAGGTCAAAAGTTTGACCTGGACCCACCTCCTTTTGCCTCTCCGTGCAGGGGCTTCTTTTCTCTTTATCTCCATTGGCTAAAAAGAAGTAGCAACGCAGCCTTGGAATATTGTGTGCCCAAAATCAAATAGCGTGAATAACTTGCAGAGAGATTCAGCTCCTCCAAAGCAAAGAGCAAATTTTTGCTTATTTTATTTTATTTCCTTATTTATGCAGCTATAAGGAGTTCAAGAAAATAAGGGCTTGTTCATCCAATTTGAAATCTACTTAGGAAATCTTTATTAACAAATTCAATTTAACAAATCGTTATCCGAATTCAAACTCGAGACATTAATTTAACAATGACAAAATTATGACCTTCCGCTTCCGAAAACTATTGACAAGTAAGACGGTGACCTCCAGCAGCCACCACACTTAACATGGATTCACCCTAAATGGAAATTGCATCAAGAAATTTCACTTGTTGAAAAAGTGAGGAGATGAACCGGTTTTTCAATTTTTTTTTTAGTTTCTTGATAGATAAGCGTTACCCTAACCATCCTTTTGAGGTCGGTCCTCGAGGCCATCTTATCCAAGACTCGCAATGCCCTCAAATGCCGGGAAGGATACCTTTTATACTATTCAGCTGCATATGCAGGTTGCCAAATGCAGCTCAAAATGTTTTGCTTAGTCATAAGCAGAATAAACAAATAGGCACCAAGCAGCTTAAATCAGAAGTCTTACAGAATGACATCAGGAAACTTAATCTCGCCTCACCATGTTTTGGCAGTGGAATCACGCGGACCTTGCATTTGTTGGGACAGATTAGCGTAACACGGCAGTCAGTCACTTGGTTATGCCAAATACACGATACTGATGCATTCCTAGATAGCTTCTGCATATCTGATCTTTTTTTTTTTTTTTTTTTCTTAATGAAACTTGGGTAGATCAAAGAGATTCGAACAATGGGAGTCAATTTCAACACGCAAGGTGTTTGAATGATTTGCCCACTCTTTTCATATCAATCTCATAATTTTTCGGGCTGCCGATTGCGCAACATGATTGCTGTATACTACGTATAAGAATTTAGCGTATCAGAAGGTGGGATAGATTAAAGCCTTTCGGTCAAAGAGAATTTCCTCTTTACTTAGAGCTCAAGGAAAAAAAAAAGCACTAGATTGAATTTCCGATTAAGAAAGTAAGTTACATATTCTGCATCATTTTTTTTTTCCTACTTTATTTCCCTTTCAAAGTTGAAGCACTATCCCAGAGGTAAACCATCTTGACTAGCTCCAAAGCTTCTTTATTGTGCCATATTTCACGAGTGAAAAGAAAATTCTATTATAAATTACAATATCCCACTTCTTCACAGAGGTGTACCTGCTCGACCAATTTGATAAGTCCAATTACGTGATGAGAACGAGAGGGAAGGGTGACTGAATTATTTTAAGGTAGACCAGCTTATCCCTCCACGCAAAAGCCGACCAAAAAAAAAGGATTATTGACTTGGTTGTTGACTTGGTGGCCCCGATTTACTTCTATAAGTACGTCTCGGCTGCACTTCTCATGCCTATGCAAGAAACAAAGAAAAGCCCACCCCAAAATAACCTTAACAACCTGTCATGGCCTTATCTCAAAAACAACCCTCCATGTTGTTCGTCGCTTGTGTCCTCCTCATGCTCACGCAAGAAATGCCTTGTCTTGCTTCATCTCGAAGCCCTTCTCTGGTGGCCCTTGCTGGTCCTAGTAACCAAACCACTAATGAGGAACTGGAGGCACTCCTAACATGGAAGTTTGAGCTAGACAGCCAGAGTCGCTATACTTTGTCTTCGTGGAATGGGAGCAACCCTTGTTCATGGCGCGGAGTCGATTGCGATTCTCTTGGAAGCATTGTGAGCCTGAACCTCTCGGATTCTGCCATACATGGTACGCTTCATCATCTCAATTTCTCCTTATTGCCCAACTTGATTGCTCTTAAGCTTGCCAACAACTCACTTTTCGGAAACATCCCTCCGAGCATGGCTCTTCTTGCCAAGCTTACTCATCTAGACTTGTCTCGAAATAACCTTTCGGGAAACATTCTGACTCAACTAGCGTCCTTGCGATCTCTCCAAGTTCTCAAACTATCGAATAACAATTTCAATGGCCCAATTCCCAATGAGATAGGTAGCTTGAGCAACTTGACCGACCTACTTCTTTCTGCAAATAATCTTTCTGGTCGTATCCCTGGAGAAATAGGAAGGCTCCAGTCTCTCAATTACCTCGATTTACAGAACAATCGCATCACCGGTCCTATTCCCTCTTCCATAGGAAACATGAGCAGCTTGATAGAGGTGTGGCTTGGCGATAATCAACTTGTTGGGGCCATTCCAGAGGAAATAGGAATGTTGGGGTCTCTCAGTAGACTTGATTTATCTTGCAATTATCTCGATGGTTACATCCCTAAAACTCTAGGAAATTTGAGTAATTTAGCATTTCTATACTTATATCAAAACCAACTTTCCGGTCCCATACCTTTGGAAGTTGGAGGAATGAGATCCCTCAAAAGTTTCCAATTGCGATTTAATGATTTAATAGGTCCTATCCCATCATCCATAGGTAACTTGAGCAATTTGAATATTCTTCGCCTTAACAACAATAACCTTTATGGGCCTATCCCGTGGTCCATAGGCAACTTGAGCTATCTGAAACATCTTGCTCTTTTCAACAATCATTTGTTGGGCTTTGTTACGAAAGAGATTGGAAAACTAGGACTCCTTAGTATATTACGTCTAGATATGAATAATCTAGAAGGCTTTCTTCCCATCGAGATGAATAATCTCACATCCCTCACTCGCCTTGATCTATCTTATAACGACTTTGTTGGCCAATTGCCACAAGAGATCTGTAGCGGCCAAGCTCTTGTACGTTTTATTACAATGGACAATCACTTCACTGGACCCATCCCAAAAAGCTTGAGAAATTGTTCCAATCTGTATCGAGTTAGGCTCCATAACAATGCGCTCAAGGGAAATATAACCGATGCTCTTGGTGTGTACCCTTACTTGGATTATCTTGAGTTAAGGAACAATGACCTTTATGGGGAGTTACCACCAACATTGGGAGAATGTAGAAATTTGACGAGCTTGATAATCTCCAACAATAGAATTTCCGGCAGCATACCACCTCAGGTTGGAGACATGAATCAATTGCGTAGACTGGACCTCTCTTCAAATGATATAGTTGGGGAAATTCCTAAAGAGCTAGGAAAATTGAAGTTGCTGCTAGAGCTTTCATTGGACTACAACCGTCTTGAAGGCCACATCCTTAAAGAACTTGGAGCCTTGTCCAGTCTGCAGAAACTCAACATTGCAAGAAACAACTTGAGTGGCTCCATTCCTACAGATCTTGGGGGGTGCTCCAACCTTTTGTTCTTAAATTTAAGCGGGAATAATCTTGATAAGAGTATTCCTATGGAGATCGACAACCTCCGGTCTCTTCAAGTTCTCGATCTGAGTCAAAATTTGCTCACAGGAGAAATACCTAGACGATTTGCACAATTGCACAGATTGGAAATACTCAATCTCTCTCACATAATCAGCTTTCGGGTTCAATTGAATTGGCCTTTGGTGATATGGTAAGCTCGACATCCATCGACATATCATATAATGAGTTAGAAGGTACTTTACCAAATGTTCCAGCCTTTCGTAATGCTACAATTGAAGTTGTGAGAGGGAATAGAGGTTTGTGTGGAGTTATCGCTAGTCTCAAACCATGCACAACAACAACGTCAAAAGGCAAGAACAAAAACAAAAAGTTGCTGCTAATTTTGATTCCTACTTTAAGTTGCCTACTTTCATTGCTTCTTATTGTGGGAATTTTAAGAATAGTATGCCAAAGATTAAGGAAAACAGAACCTAGTTTGAACAATAGAAGCAATGAAAACTTGTGGGCAGTGTTGACCTTTAACGGGAATATGGTCTATGAGGGCATTATTGAAGCCACGGGGGAGTTTGATGCCAAATATTGCATCGGTGTGGGAGGACAGGGGAGTGTTTATAAGGCCCAATTGCGAACAGGTGAAATTGTTGCGGTAAAGAAATTTAAGGGAGCAGTGGAAGTCAAAATCGCTAGTCAAAAAGCATTTGAAAGGGAGATTCACGCTCTGATTGAAGCTCGGCATCGGAATATTATCAAGCTCTATGGCTTTTTCTCAAGTTCTCGACATTCATTTTTGGTTTACGAGTTCTTGGAATTAGGCAGCTTAAAGGATGTATTGAATGATGAAGAGAGGATGGCAGCATTTAATTGGAATAAGAGAGTGAATCTTATTAAAGGTGTGGCATGTGCTTTGTCCTACATGCACCATGAATGCTCTCCTCCTATAGTTCATCGAGACGTGTCAAGCAAGAACATTTTAATGGATGAACAATACGAAGCTCACGTCTCTGATTTTGGCGCGGCTAAGGTTCTGCAACCTTACTCATCCAATTGGACTTCCTTTGCGAGCACTTTTGGATATGTAGCTCCAGGTAAATTGGTTTCTTTAATAAAGACAGTTCATTAAATAACCTTACTAAGATTTTGGCCAAAAAAGGATAGCATTAATAAGAAATCGAAAAAAAAAAAATGTTGTTTTCCCTCTGCAGAGCTTGCATACACAATGAAGGTGACGGAGAAATGTGATGTTTATAGCTTTGGAATGGTGACATTGGAGGTAATCATAGGTAGACACCCGGGTGATCTCATATCGTCTCTCGCATCCTCAGCTTCTTCATCATCAAGCAATTCAACAGCTTCATGTTGGCCCCTAAAACAAGCTCTAGATCAAAGAATCCCATACCCAGATGGTGATACGCTAGGTCAGGTGGCTTTCATTGTAAAGATAGCATTTACATGCCTGAGTGCAAAACCGGAGCATCGTCCAAGCATGCAACAAGTGTCTCAAGAGATATCAGCACGTAGGTCGATCGTGATAGGGGCATGGGAGGACATAAAATTGGAAGAGCTAGTTGATCCCATATGCCTTTTTTATTGACATTTTGGTCTTTCTGTAGCAGCTTGCGTGACTAGTTCTCTTTTATTTCTCTTACAAGGATGATACGCACCGTATCACTTATTTTCCCAATGATTTATGAATTACTTGAAAACAACTGCGTAATTGCATTTTGTAATTTTAACCCAGATAAAATGGATCGTCACGGCTTCATCCAACCCTTAAGATCGGCTTAAGAGATGACAAGGTCACGATATAGTATGTCAAACTATTATAGTATTCTAAATCGATTCAGCATGTGATTGACTAAATTTCTATACCTATGATGTTTCTGCAATGGATTCGTGGATCTGCAAGCTTTCAGTAGTAATTTATGCTCATGCCAGATCCAAAGCGATCATTACAAGGACGTTTCGATCGTTAGACTCGTGTTCATGCGACCCTTCGCACAAGTTCAAAGAGACAACTTCAAGTCAGTGCTTCCTGAGAGGTACTTCGATGTGACGAGGCATAAACACGCATTACCTAACATACCCTAAGAGTGCTAAAAATGACATCTGGCATGTACAGCTGACAGTGCTCAAACCAGAAACCAGAAGTACCATGGTTTCAGCAAGGAAAAAAAGAAGGGGATGTCCCGTGCCTGTACAGTGCCATCTAGAGTGATGTTTACTGAAACCAAGGGAATACGTCTAACAAAGTGTTGAAGCAAATTGCCGACTCCTCGTTGTCCAGAGATTTTGCATTAGATGTAGACCAAGAAGATACAAATCAATGCGAATACAATTACGTGGATGACATTGTTTGAGCCATTAATACTGGACTATTATGCTCTTGTTCTGTCTCCTGACATTGTTCTTCCCCCCTGCTTTAGCTTTGATCAGAGTCAATTGCTGTCAAGACATCAAATAACTTCAGAAAGGAAACGATTGGGCCTCTTTTAGGATCTCCAAACCAGCAACTGTAAATCATCTATCAATGGGCATTCTGACGAGATAACTTATAGGAACGGCTACAGGGTACAGCTAACAATGAAGCTTCATCGACAACACTAGGGGTGTGCAAAATACCCGGGAACCGCCCGGACTGCCCGGAACCGGACCGGAACCGCCCGGAACCGGCGGTTCTTGAGGGAACCGGTCCGGTTCCCGGTTCCAATTTTTCGGAACCGGTGGGTACCGGTCCGGTTCCCGGTTCCATGGGCGGATCCGCCCACCCGGACCGGACCGGAACCTTTTTAATATTAAAAAAAAATTACTAAAAGAAACCCTAGATTATATCTCATCTCCTCACTCTTTTTGTCTTCGGTTCTCTCTCTCTTTGTCTCTTCCTCGGTTCCTCCTAATCCTATCGTCATTTCGATTCCTCCCCGAGCATCGACGCCGCCGCCGCCGCTCCTCCGCCACCGCTGTTCGCCCCCTCGCGTTGGCCGCCACCCGCCATAGCCGCGAAAAATTGTTTCACGACCGTTCTATGTTGAAAACCCGACCATAGACCTCCTCCCCTCCTTCTCAACTCATAAACCCGACCGTTCTATGTTAAAAACCAAAATTGTTTCGCGTCAAGATCGGTTCCATGGATCCACCCGGGAACCGGACTGGACCGCCGGTCCGGTTCCCGGGTGGATCCTGGTTCCAATTTTTCGGAACCGGTCCTTAGCGGGCGGTTCCCGGTTCTAGGTCGGGAACCGCCCGCCCGGACCATGCACACCCCTAGACAACACCAATCATTGAGAACATATGGCGTGGCACAATAGCTAAGCGACTGCTGGTACCTCAGGCGGAAACTTGGATCAGGATTCATGATGCTATTCACAATAGCCCAACATAACCTTTTCTGGGCTGCCGATTACACAGCGTAGTTGCTTTATACTCCAGGGCGATTACACGACTGTAATTAACAGTATCCTCCACCTGTTTCCTTTCCCCACTATATAAGAACTTAAGTACACAGAAGAGAACATTATTCTGCAATTTATCCTGCTGATTAAGATTTCTCAGAAAAATAAAAATAGCCCAATGGGAAGTTTTCAAGCAGGGAACAGTAAGGGCAGGCATAATAAAATTTCTGAAATAAAAATCAATTCCTGACCTGAATTTCTATTTCCTGAACGAATTTCTAAGCAAAGAAACGCGTTTGATAATGACTCAGGATTTTTGTTTCTGGAATCAAAATTTGTTCAATAACATAATAAAATTTCTATTTCTAGGGGGCGGCGTCCGACATCCGGCGGTCGGCAGCGGCGACCAGCATCCAACGACTGGTAGGCATCCGGCATTTGGTGACCAGCATGGGCGGCTAGCAATGGGCATCCAACAGTTGGCGATGGGCGTCTAGTGTCCCATGGGCAGCGGGTGAGTGGTGGGCAACAATGAAAGTGAACAATGAAAAAAGTTTTCATTTCTCATTTTTATTCCAGAAATCAAAAAGCTAAAAATTTTATCTTCTGATTTCTGCTCCAAATCTATTCCTGGAATAAAAATCCGTTCCAGAAATAAACAGATGAAATTGCATTACCAAATGAATTTTTATTCCAAACTTGAAAGAAATAAATAAATAGAAATTTTGGCATGCGCACAATGTAAAAGAATATCAGCTTTATTAAGGATAAATAATTTCTGTACATTAATATATCTTGAAAAAATAAGGGAATTCAGGGGGCAAAGGAATGGCTTTGAACTTGTAATTGAGCAACTGGGATCACCTCCATTAAAAAAAAATGATCTCTTCTATAAAAGTAACTCGACCTAAGAGCATAATCTGGGGGAATCCTCCAACACAACTAGTCTCAATCCAAGCTATCATCTGATCCAGTCTGACTGCAAATTCCATATATGTGCAGGAGCATAAGGATCCACAGGACCGGAGGCATCTTGAGCATAAACACAAGAAATTGTGCCCACCTGAAATTTCAAGCAGTACATAGTTGCTGATAAAGACTGTTATCCATTTCAGAATCTCCATCATAATCAAGGAAGTAGCAACAATTAACTATTCAAAAAGTTGGATTAAATGAACATTCCCTTTTTCTGGTAGACAATTATAAACAAGAAGCATGGATAGTATACATGTGCAATCCAAATGCACCGAAGTCCAAGCCACTTGAGGTATCAATGTAACAATAGCACCTTCTAGAAACACAAACGCTAAATAACAGACTCTGAAAAACCAAAACAGTCATGCCTATGTCAGGAAAGTCATTAGACAGTAAATAACATGTACAAATATCATCACAACCATTAATTAAGAAAATGACAGGCTTTGTTTGGGAGAGAAGGCAGTAGAAGAAAATGAAAGGCGGGTATATGGAATCTTGGAAGAATTTGAATCTTCTGTGAGAAGGTTTTGGAGGCAAAATTTATAATTTTCACCACCCAGCCTATATTTTTCTCCCCTCTTTCTACCACAGAAAGCATCAGGCAGACGTGGTAAAATTTTAATCTATTTTTCGATATTGTCCAAGTTTGAGACACCTTTTTTAAATAGTCTAAGTGGAGAACACCTTAGAGTAACCATCAGATGCATTCTAGATAGTTCCTGCTACATCCTCCCATCAATTTCAGAAACAGCATGATTTGCATTCTTGGTAGTTGCTTCACCCTATTAATCCAGAGGTGTCCCAAATGCAAAAGCATGAGAGGCAAGTGCTGCCATCACCACCGATAGCAATGGTCAGATGGCACTGCGCCTAGCAGTGGCGCAAAAAATCATATTTCTACGTCCATTTAGAAAACAACATAACTACCACTCCTCAGAGAATGATCTGCCGAGAAGTAAAGTAAAACCCAAACAAAAGCAAAGAATCCAAACATGAAACTAAAAGAATAATGATTGATTCTGATCGCAACAACATATAATTTGGTTTCAAAATCACCCCTTAATGACAAGAACCTATAAATGTCCTTAAGCATAAAACTGTTGGTATGACCAGTACAAGAATCAGATAAAAAAAAAAGAAAGAAACATAAAGGACAAATGCATTCATGCAAACTAGACGCCATCATGAAAAGAAGAAGAGGACATACCAATTTCATTCTTCATCAAATTCTTCTAAAACTGTAAGTTGTCTTTCATTTATCTCGCTGAAAAGTAACCAGTCATAGAAAGTAAACACATTGCATCAAATTTTGACAGCCACGCAACCAACAACTAAGGTATCAATTAACAATTTAAAAAAAAAAAAAACCGGAAGTAAGTACTCCTAATAAACTCTCTCACTATCTTGCTAATAAAATTGTCTCTGTCCAAGCTAACAAATGGCTAACGTAGATGAAGTGGCCTATCTGTTTCCTTTCTGGAAACAATCAAATATTGCACAACAAGGAAGGAACTCCTAGTGTGAATGTGATACTTGTTGACATGTACCAAGATGGACCCTGACTTCAAAGGGAAGATTGCTGTAGTCCAGTGACAAGATTTAGATTCATTCATTTTTCAGAAATGAACATAATGTAATACTATTACATGTGCAATGTGCCTCCATGAGAAATAGTAACTGCATTTCCAAATCATCCATAAATGCAACTCAAATGGATACTAGCCACTGATGCGTATTGACCAGACCAATAAGCAAGAACCAGGAAAGGAGGAGGAGTAGGAAACTCAATCAAACTCTGATGACTATGAAAACAGACAAAAAACTAATAAATAACATACCTGGGGAATGTAATCTGAATTCGCACATATAGATCTCCAGGATCGACATGAATTTGGACTCCTGCAGCAATGCTGTGTCTAAAAATAATATTTGGCAGCAAAAAAGCTCCACAGTTAATGCAAAATAGTTTATTATTTCTTGAAACCTTTTTGTCTTAGAACCATATGCTGTCCAGCCTGCACCCCCTTTGGTATCTGAGAAGGTATGCGCAAACAGACGTATCATTAGCGTAAGCAAGGAAGAGAAGTCCATCCAATCACAATGAAAGCTGGAGACAGAATTCAATTTCAGTGCCATACATTATGGACTCACAAACATCACTATTTTCTATTTGTGCAATGAATAATGGTGTTAGCATACTAAACAATCTATTTTTGTAGTATTTGTACATTCTTTATACATTTTCGTTCAAAACATTTTCTAATGCTTCTATAGTTACAGAAAATAACTTCCATTCACAACAGTACTTTACTTAATGGAAAGGTAGTCAATATTGCACATCATTTATAGTCTTGAAATAAAACCAAGTAAAAAGAATTAGTACATTCTCCTATAAGATAGTGAACTGTTTTCCTTCATAATTATATGTGTACCGACTCAATCTACCCCAAAGAACCCCTTTCAAGACATGTGATAGACCCTCTCATTCTTGGTGACTACTGATCTACATTTTATTGATTTTCCATAGCACGAGACAAGGACCCCCCAAAATGCATAACAAGAGTGGTAAATTTTACACTGAACTACACAATAAAACCAGGGGTTAAAACAGTAAAACGCTTGGAACACTGATATGCTACATTATTGCTGTTTCAGATACAGGTTTTACTAATACTAATACTAATTTTAACCCTTCCACTCCACTCAAAAGGTCAAAGGTCACCCGACATTCATGTCATTAATCGTTAAGAACACTCTCCAGTTAAATCTGCAAGCACAGATATGTCACCATGTGGCACAGACAGTTCTTAAATTAACATGTATTTTCCCCGATAAAGTTTGGACCTCAACTTTACCTCCAAGAATTGCCTGTAACAGAAGTAAACCCCAAAGGTCAAGGAACCAAGTTACAGATATCTATTGGAATAACAGGGAACTGATGCTGTCATTAAAAAAAAAAAAAAAAAAAAACACACACACAGAATGATGACATGAACGGGAAAGTCATGACAGATAGCAATGCACAAGCAAGGAATAGCTCAGTATTAGTCATAAAGTTGAAAGTGAGTTGAACATGCTGTTGGGAAATAAGCGATTGGGACGAATGAAATCAGACTTTGAGGTGTGAAAAGACACTATCTTTAAGAAATTAATTGCCTCACACGGTTGCCAATTGTTACTGGCAAAACTCCTCCACAATACGACAATCCTTGAATAAGAATATCGAATAGCAATTCCAGTGTTTCTCCAAGCACTGTCGAAAGGAAACAATTAGAGAATAATGGTTGTATATTAAGAAAGTGAAGAAAATCGAAAGTTAACCTTATTGAACTAGAAACGACGCATTTATAACATGAAAACCTTTTTCCTTTTCTGAACAAATATATTGTTTCAAAGACAAATTGCAATTCAACCTTTCAAAGGTCGTAAGACACCTAATAACCATTAGCAAAAATAATTGCCACTATAAAAGTGCACCTGCATGCGAGTATGATAGGGTCAAGCCAACTTAGTCCATCATCTTTGTTAAGTTACTTTAATTGAGTTATTTTTAATTTTTAGAGTTTTATTTCTCTTTTACTTACATAAGGGTATTATGGTCATATACAATTTATATTTAATATAAACATAATGGGTGTAGGGTTTCTGTTACACAGAAAACTACAACCCTCTCTTTGTTTCTTTTACGTTCTCCTTCTTCTCCTTCTCTCTATTCCTTCTCTCTTCGTTCTTTTTCTCTTTCTACTTACTGTGGGTTTTTTGATCAGCTTTGTGACATGGTATCAGAGCAGATCTAACTACCTGATTACTTGATCCTATTGCTGGTTTGAGAGTCCCCTAGTAACCCTACTTCTTCTCTGGTGCGCAGCCACCTAAAGCTGCAATTTTTATCGGTTTTCTCTGAGTCTGGATATGTATGAGATCAGAAAATATCGGATTCATCAGGTTCGATTAGTGAACATGGATTACAACATTTACTGATCAGCGGATTCAAAAATTAGAGTACTTCATTGATTATGGTTGACTGATCTTGCTGGGTTCCCTTTGGTTAACTGATTAAGCCAATTACATTTGATTATACATTACTGTTGCTATTTTGTTTCTTGCACTAAAGTTTCAACCTTCTTGATTAAGTGGTAGATATATTTATATTGAGACTATCATCATGAGTGATACTAAGGCTTCTACAGATAGTGTCGATGTTCAAATTAGCAATATTAAATTAAATGGATCTTCCAATTACTTGTTATGGGCCCAAGCTATGAAGGTCTATATTAATGCCAAAGGAAAATTCTATTATCTTACTACAAACTCTCCTGCTGAAAATTCTAAAAACTATAGTGATTGGATGAGAGAGAATGATACACTTTTGGTGTGGTTATAAAATAGCATGGAACCATCCATCGCTGCTAATGTCATGTTCCACACAACTGCTAAGGGAGTGTAGGATGATCTTATGGAGAGTTACTCACAAGACAAAAATATGTTGAGAGTTTATGAACTATATGAGAAGATCTTTGATTTTAAACAAAGGAGACAAGTGTCTTGGAGAGTATTATAGTGTTTTGAAAGGTATGTGGGAAGAACTTAATCTTTATCAGTCCATCACTACTGATCTTGAAAGACTTAAGACACAACGAGCTAAATTTCAAGTGGCCAAGTTTTAATCTAGCTTGAATGCCGACTTACAGCCTGTGAAGAGTCAGCTTCTTGCTGGAGAGAGAGTTCCTTCTATGAATGAAGCATTTTGTCGAATTCAGCATATTATTCCTATAGAAATTAATATAGGAGAAGAAAAGAGAGCGTTGTAAAAATTGACAGAAGGAACCAGGAGAATGTGTAAAACTGATTAGGGTTTTCCACATCTTACACTTTTTATATTAAATAATACATGATGACCATAATAACCCTATCAATGTTAATGACCATAATAACCCTCACATTGTAACACTCCTCCTCAAGCTGGAACATAGATATCAAGCATGCCCAGCTTGTTACAAATATACTCAACCCTATTACTTCCTAAAGACTTGGTAAAACTATCAGCTAGTTGCTCACTAGTCCTAACATGACTAGTAGAAATAACTCCAGCCTGAAGCTTCTCCCGGATAAAGTGACAATCAACTTCAATATGCTTGGTACGCTCATGGAATACTAGATTTGAAGTAATATGGATTGCTGTCTGATTATCACACCACAACTTTATTGGCGCAGGATCTTCGAATCCAAGTTCAACTAATAGCTGACATATCCAAATTAATTCACAAGTAGTTTGAGTCATAGCTCTGTATTCCGATTCCTCACTGGATCGAGCCACAACATTTTGCTTCTTACTCTTCCAAGATACTAGGTTTCCTCCCACAAAAGTGCAATAACCCGATGTAGACCTTTTATTTGTAGGAGACCCAGCCCAATCAACATCTGAAAATGCTTCCACTCCTCTGTGACCATGATCACCGAAGAAAAGACCACGACTTGGAGTTTTCTTCAAGTATCTCAAAATTCTGACTACAGTATCCCAATAAGAGGTACGAGGAGAAGACATAAATTGACTCACAACACTCACAGAAAATGAAATATCGGGTCGAGTGACAGTCAGATAATTCAATTTTCCAACAAGCCTTCGATACCGTTCTGGATCATTCAATAGTTCGCCTTCATTTGCCATTAATTTTGAGCCAGCTTCCATGGGTCTATCTAAAGGTTTTGCTCTTAGCATACCTGTCTCTCTAAGCAAATCTAGAACATACTTATGTTGTGAAATATGAATACCTTTCTTTACTTGTGCCACTTCGATACCCAAAAAATATCTAAGTCGTCCCAAATCCTTTGTTTGAAACTGTTGTGTTAAATGCAATTTCAATTCATCAATCCCTGTAGAATCATCTCCAGTTATGACAATATCATCCACATAAACTACAAGAAATATCCGACCAACTCCTAAAACACGGTAAAACATATAATGATCTCCACTACATTTAAACAATCCAAACTGGAGCACCACTTCTGTAAACCTCCCAAACCAGGCTCTAGGAGATTGCTTCAAACCATATAAAGATTTCTTCAAACGACAAACATGACCAGACTCCCCCTGAGCAACAAACCCAGGTGGTTGCTCCATATACATTTCTTCATTTAAATCACCATGAAAATATGCATTTTTAACATCAAGCTGAAAAAGAGGCCAACAAGCAGAAGCAGCCAACAAAAGTAAAAGACAAACAGATGTCATCTTGGCCACTGAAGAGAAAGTATCACCATAGAGAGGAAGTATCACCATAATCAACTCCATAAACCTGTGCATAACTTTTAGCAATCAATCTAGCCTTGAGGCGAGCAAGAGAACCATCAGGATTAATCTTAACAGTGAACACCCATTTACATCTAATAGTAGTTTTTCCTTCATGTAGAGGAACAAGATCCCAAGTCTTGTTTTGGCCAAGCGCCATTAGTTCCTCCTCCATAGCTGTCCTCCAGTCTTGACTAGATAATGCTTCAACAACAGTTTTAGTAGTAGGATGTTTATCAATAGTGTCTAGACTGGCTCGAAAGGAAGCAGACAGACCAGAATATGTGACAAACTATGTAATAGGGTGTTGGATACAAGTGCGAACCCATTTGCGATGAGCAATAGGGATATCAAGATCAGTATGTGATAGGCTTACCTTAGACTTAGAAGACGGAGAAGACGAAATAGGCGAAGGTGTATCTGCAGGGGGCTCCACATGCTGATGATGACGTCTACTATATACATGGTGAACTGGTGGAGGGATTGGAGGCGAATCCGAAGTGGGTTTCATAATGACATATGTAAAGAAATTATCATCCATTGTAGGAGGCTCCATTAGTTCATTAGAATAAATAGTCGACTCAAAAAAAGAAACATCTACAGTGGTGAAATACTTATGCAAAGAAGGACAATAATAACGATATCCCTTTTGTGTACGAGAATACCCCACAAAAATACATTTAAGAGACCGAGGGTCTAATTTGGAAAGCCCTGGACAATGGTCACGGATATAGCAGACACAACCAAATATACGAGGTGGTAAGTGAAACAAGGATTCCGAAGGAAAAAGAAGAGAGTGGTGTCGCACCCTTAAGAATAGAGGACGGCATGCGATTGATAAAATAGCATGCGGTCATGACAGCATCAGCCCAAAAAAATTTGTCTACCTTTATCTAAAACATCAATGATCGAGCAACTTATGGTAAGTGACGGTTCTTCCGTTCAACGACACCATTTTGCTGTGATGTATCTGAACAAGAAGATTGATGAAGGATGCCCTGTTGGGTCATGAATTCAGAAAAAGGATTAGAAAAATATTCTTTAGCATTATCACTTCGAAGAATACGAACAGGAGCTGAAAATTGAGTATGTAATTCGTTAACAAATGCACAAAATATAGAAAATAACTCAGAACGACTTTTCATTAGATATAACCAAATGGCTCTTGAATAGTCATCTACAAAAGTAACGAAGTACTTGAAACCCAACTTAGAAAGAGTAGGACAAGGACCCCATATATCATAATGAACTAACACAAACAGCTGAGAGGCCTGTTTATTGACTCTTGGACGATAACTAGTACGGTGCAATTTCCCAAACTAACATGACTCACACTCAAGACTAGATAAAGACTGAAACTGGGGATCTAACTTCTTTAAACTTTCCAAGGATGGATGGCCCAAACGACAATGGATCTGATGTGGGGAAGCTACAGAACAAACAACACCCGTAGTATCATCAAGCAAGTATAGCCCTCCTGACACATGTCATTTACCAATTGTCTTCCTCGTCTTCAAGTCCTGAAAAACACAGAAATCAGGATAGAAAATTACAAAACAATCGTATGCTTTGGTAAGCTAATTGACTGACATAAAGTTGAACGGAAAACGAGGGAAATACATAACTGAAGATAAAGATATGGAGAATGTTAGGGGAACTGTGCCTATCCCCTTCACTGTGGATAAAGAACCATCGGCTAATGTAACATTAGACATAGACTCATGAAAGTGAGAAAAGATACCTGAGACTCCAGTCATATGAACAGTAGCACCTGAATCAATGACCCAGGGGCAAGAGACAGAAGAAAGACACGCTTTTGCATTACCTGTCTGAACAAAAGTAGCTGTGGAGGAGGACTGTGAAACCGGCTGGGAAATCTGGAGTTGATTATACCTAGCAATTTCCTCCTCCGACATTCTGATCAACTTTCCTCCCGCAATATATTGTGAAGAGGCACTAGACTCTACTTCATTGGCTACATTAGCTATAGCCTGTTGAGAGGGCTTTCCATGAAGCTTATAACAGAATCTTTGGATATGTCCAAGTAAACCACAGTAGTGACAAGTTCGAACCAAACCAGTATTACCCCCTATGTCACTATAAGTATTGCTAGCAGAGGGTGGTTGGCCTCTACCAAAACTATGGCTAGCGCCACCACTTCGACCATCACCACAACCTCGACTACTATCACAATTTCCTTGGGCTGCTAAGGCTGAGTTCTCACCTATAGAAAATGCATCTTTAGGTGGTTCATGTGAGACCCTTAGAACACGAGCAAATGTCTCGGTGAGTGAACTCACCCTATCTCCTCCAAGTATTTGGGAACGAACAGCATCATACTCTTACCCTAATCCTCCCAAAAAACCCATAACAACCAATTGCTCATATTGCTCCTGCATTTCCTTGGCATTAGAAATAATGGGCAATAAAGAATTAAGCTCCTCATACATCCGTTTGAAATCAGCAAAATATTGAGTAAGTAGCCGACCCTTTCTATCAGCCTTATAAAATCCTCGGGACACTTCATATATCCTTGAAAGATTATCTTGTTCAAAATAAAGAACATTCAAGTAGTCCCACAAATCCTTCACAGTATTAATATGTGTAACCAAAACCGCAATATGAGATTCCATGATTCAACATTTGACCAAGAATTCTAGCATCCACAGTATCCTAATTTGTATCGGAGGCAGATCTATCACCGGTTAGATGATTCCGTTGCTCTCTTCCAATCAACACTAACGATATGATTTTCTTCCATTGTTAGAAATTGGCGATACCTTCTAGCTTCTTCTCTATCAAATGACTAGAGGATGTAGACACAACCTCAGCTACTACACCTCTATTCTCCACCATAATTCAATGTGTACCAATATAACGCAAGAACTTTCAACACAATTATCAAATTCAAATCCCTCAAACTAATTCAATTCAATAAACTATCGTGATTTGTTTCAAATAGTCCAAATCTCCATAATACTTCAATCAACTCATCCTATTTCATCAAGACCAACGCCCAAATCATAAATTATGCCCAACCAAAAACCACTTCATCCAACGTCAATTTCGTGGTGAACAAGATCAGCATCTCTACCAAACAAGTTGCTGCAATTTTTTTTTTTTAACTAAAGAACAACGAACACACGAGCGAATCTTAGAGGACCACACCAATCAAATCAGCTTACACGGAGGGGCGCAATCTCAACCAGCGTCAAAACTTGAATGGATGGACGAGATCGCGTGACGCTGGACGACATCAGATCTAAGCCAACGAGGCCAGATTTGAGCCGACTATGCTCGTCGGCATCAAATCTAGACTCAAGAGGGTTGGCCAACACCGGCTTGGGTTGAGTGATGCTTGTTAATGTGGCTCTGATACCATGTAGAAATTAATATAGGAGAAGAAAAGAGAGCGTTGTAGAAATTGACAGAAGGAACCAGGAGAACCGTGTAAAACTGATTAGGGTTTTCCACGTCTCACACTTTTTATATTAAATAATACATAATGACCATAATAACCCTATCAATGTTAATGACCATAATAACCCTCACATTGTAACAGTCCCTCCGTCTTCTATGTCATCTAAAGACAATTCAGCATTTGTGGCTAATAGTGGTGGTTGTGGTCGTGGTGGTGGACGTAGTGGACAAAGTTCTGATCGAGATAACTGTCAGTGTATATACTGCGGCAAATCCGGTCATATTGTTGACACTTGTTGGGCCAAGCATGGCAAGCCTGAGTGGGCTCAATGATTAACTACTGCAAATGCTATTTTGTTTAAAGGGAGTGCTGAAAATGTGTCTTACAGCGACATGAACCCATCTATCCCACATGGGGGTAGTTCTTTTAAGTCTACGACTCGAGATGATATGGTTGCACAACTCATCAAGCGTGTCCAATAGCTAGAGACTTCTAATTTCTCATACACTACCACTCTTGCACGTACAAGTAACCTAGCCTCTTTCTCTACTTTGTCTCCTAGCACCCCTTAGGTCATTGACTCGAGAGCTTCTAGTCATATGACAGGTAAGCAAGAACTATTTTCTTCCCACCATAACTCTAGTCTTTCATCAGAAGTTATTTTAGCTAATGGTTCCTCAACTCAAGTGGTTAGATCAGAGATTGTTTCACTTACACATTCTTTATCTTTGTCCTTTATTTTACATTTTCCCCAACTTCCTTTAAATTTGTTATCTGTTAGTCAATTAACTAAAGCTCTTAATTGTTTAGTTACATTTTACCCATATTATTGTGTTTTTTAGGACCTTCAGACAAAGAAAATGATTGGTGGAGGGCATAAACGTGATGGACTCTACTATCTAAATGGTGTCTCTACTGTTGACGTCAATGGTCTAGCTGCTAGTTCTATTACCCCCTATTATGGCATTCTCGTTTAGGGCATTTATCTTTATTTAAGTTACAACAAATAATTCTTGAGTGTAAATCAATTTCTACTCTTGAGTGTGAAGCTTGTGAACTTGGGAAACATCATCATAGTTCTTTTCCTAATCATAATGATTCTCGTGCATCTACTTTACTTGAACTTGCTCATTCGGACATCTGGGGACCTTCCCGTATTGTTAGTAGAAATGATTTTAAGTACTTTGTTACTTTTGTAGATGATTATTCTCGTTTAACATGGCTCTATATGCTTCATGAATGTTCTGAATTTTTACATGTTTTCCAATTATTTCATCGTGAAGTTACTAATCAGTTTAATAAATCTCTTAAAATTTTGAGAACAAATAATGCTCTAGAATATACACAGAAATCAATTTCTTTGTTTTGTTCTAATCTTGGCATTATACATCAAACAAGTTGTACTTATGCCCCTCAGCAGAATGGTGTGGCCGAGAGAAAGTACTGTCACCTTCTAGAAGTTGCTCGTTCACTCTTATTTTTTATGAGCGCCCCCAAATCTTTTTGGAGTGATGATGTCCTTACCACATGTTATCTCATAAATCGTATGCCTTCCACTGTTCTCAATCATCAGTCACCAATTAGTGTTATATTTCCTGACAAGCCGTTATTTCCTCTTACCCCGCGCGTCTTTAGGTGTATTTGTTTTGTTTATAACCTACGTTCCAGTTCTGATAAACTATCTCCTCGTGCTACTAAATGTATTTTTCTCGGGTATTCACATACACAAAAGAGATATAATAATCCAATAACTTGTACTCAATACGTTAGTGCTAATGTTACTTTTTTCGAGAGCACACCATACTATTCTACGTTTTCAACTGACATTGTAGCTGATCCTCCTATCCCACATCTTAACCTCTTAGATTCTGTTAGTTCTTCTCCAGTACCTCATCCCTTGCAAGTGTATTAGCGGCGAAAGCAGTCTACGGCACCACCAGTTTCCAGCTCTTCCATGCCCTCCGTTCAATCTTCCTCCTCGTCTCTTGATCCGGACGATCTTCCGATTCCCCTTTGCAAAGGTACTCGATCGTGCACACAAAAATTCTCTTTGGCTTTACCCTATTGAGCATTATGTGTCTCTTTTACATCTTCCTTCTCCATTACATGACTTTGCTCTATCATTACAAACTCACACAATTTCTACTTCTACCACTGAGGCTTTGTCTCGCCTTGAGTGGAAGAAAGCTATGAATGTGGAAATGGAAGCTCTAGTGTCTCGCCAAACGTGGTCATTAGTCGATCTTCCTCTTGGGAAAGATGTGGTGAATTGTCATTGAGTGTACACTATCAAGTACAATCCGGATGGCTCAATTGAGCATCTTAAAGCTCAGCTCGTTGCTAAAGGTTTTACTCAAACTTATGGAGTGGATTACTTTGAGACTTTTTCCCCTGTGGCACTTCTCAATTCTGTTCGTGTTATTATTTCTCTTGCTGTGAATTTCGATTGACCATTATATCAATTGGATGTCAATAATGCTTTTCTTTATGGCAATTTGTCTGAAAAAGTATATATCGAGCAACCTCTTGTGTATGTTGCTCAAGGGGAGAATCGTAGTAAAGTATGTCAGCTACATAAGGCCATTTATGGGTTGAAAGGTCTTCACGAGCATGGTTTGAAAAATTCAGTTCGGTAATTTCAAATGTGGTTTCCACTAATGTTATTCAGATCATTCTGTTTTTGTTCGCAAGAAAGAATCAAGGGTGGTTATTCTTGTGGTATATGTGGATGATATAATTGTCTCTGGTAGTGATGTGATCGGCATTTCTGAGGTTAAGTCCTTTCTTCAGCAGCAATTTCAAAATTAAAGACTTGGGAACCCTTAGATATTTTCTGGATATTGAAGTTTTACGAAGTTAAAAAGGTATTAATTTGTCTCGGCGAAAGTATGTTCTTGATCTTTTATCTAAGACTGGTACACTAGCTTCCAAGTCAGTTGATACTCCTATGGATCCAAATCAAAAGTTTGGAGTTGATGATGGAAATGAAATTGAAGACAAGCAATAATATCGACGTCTGGTTGGGAAACTAATTTATCTTACTATTACATGTCCTAATATTTCTTTTGTTGTTGGTGCTAGGTCTAGTGCGGAGGCTAAATATCAAGCTATGGCACATAGCTTTGGCCGAATTGTTGTGGTTGAAATCTCTTCTCCAGGAGCTGAAAAAAACTACAGCCCTCTCTTTGTTTCTTTTACGTTCTCCTTCTCCTCCTTCTCTCTTCCTTCTTTCTCTCTTTCTACTTGCTGCGGGTTCTCTGATCATCTTTGTGACAATCTTCAATTGTAATGTTAGAAGACTTCCACTCTTACATATCGGCCTACACACTACCATCTTTTCTATGTGGGACAACGCACTTTCAGTTTGTTTTACAAACAAACTATCAACACATGCCACAATAGTGAAGTATCAATTTCAGTCTACGCCAATTATAGTAAAAGCTAATATCAATTAAAGTTTTAAAGATTTCACCACCATCAAGATAGATGAGAGGAATTACTCACCTAAACACAAACAGGATTTCAGACATGGCATGAGTTAAAGCTAGGTGGGGGAACTTTCTCAGAATTGGAACAAGAGGCAAAAACATAATATGCTCAATAGTTTTGTTCTCACTTGTATGAAGCTAATTTCTGAGACCACATATACATCTTCACTGCATCTGGTAAAGGTACGATCTTCAGCCACCTGCGTGAGCACAGTTACTAGTTACGTGCACATTCGGTTGGCCATCTGACACTGATACAGGTGACCGATTATGTAATGCAAGACTTCAAAATGTTCCACTATCACAACCAAAATTCTTTGCTGGTAGTAACAGTTTTTGGGACAATTTCCAGATAAATCATATGACAGACTTCAAATGGAGAAACCATGTAGTGTAATAAAGCTACACAGGAAAGCTCCAACAACAGTAGGATAAAGCTTCTACCATTGAGTGAGATCAAAGTTTTCCTTAACATCATTGTTACCATACCACCAGAAAAGAAGAGGGGATCATGCCTTTAATTTGATGAATAAGTTGCCAGGTTGACTCCCATGAGCTCCAGCATTACCAGCTTTTGGCACACGAATTGGATGTCCCGAATCCATGCCTACTCAGGAACAGAAGATATCAGGTTATCCACTGAAGATACATCAGATACAGTTTTGTTCTTTGATAAATGTAATCCACGTTCACGACATTAGGATCTATGTCATATGTCCCAAATGCATTGATTTACACTGTCAGCCATTTGAACCTGAGACTGTATGTGTCCTAGACACATTTGTTTTACAAACATTGGTCATAAATGAATATGTCCTCGAAACAAGCCATATCCCAATAGAAAAGATAATGGCTATGTTAGCAAATTAAGAAAACACGTTATGACAGATGGAGTTGGTCATGTTGCACAGTTTCATTCATGCACGATAAATGAATTTACAAGTCAGCTCTTCAGAACTCGCAAAATGTGGAAATGGCTACTTGTCTGAAAAACTTAAGATATTCCCCTGTGGCCCTTTTTAATATTCAAATATTCTTACACTTCCTCTCACAATAGGTTAAGTGTCAGCCAAGGGAGGCTAATAAGAGGCCTGGAAAATAACGCAGGACCTTCTGTTCACCATGCCGTAATAAGGGATCCTAGTCGACTTATATAAAAGCATAACTTACATTAACACATTGTTTGATATTAAATGTTTTGACACCCTAACTTTCAGAACACCCGCGTGCATGTGCGGTGCTGGTGCGTGTGGGTGTGCATGTGGGGGTGGGTGCGTGTGTGTGTCTGTGTGTGTGTGCGCGCGCGCGTGTGCATGTGTGTATGTTTGTGTGTGTGTGTGAGAGAGAGAGAGATGGACAGACAGAAAGGGCCCGTTTGGTTCGGCTTTTGGGGAATGTCTTTGGCCAAATGCAAATATCTTTAGGATAAAGGGATTTTCGGGAATGCTCAGCCGTTTGGCAAATTACGCATTGAAAAGTTGCTTGTGGGAAAATACCGTTTGGCAAAATTTATTCCAAATGGGTTTTTGCTTTTAATTTTCTTTTTTAAAAAATCTGAAAATCAAATCCGGCGGCCGGTGATGCCGAACGGCCAGATCTAGCCGTCCGGCCGCTTGAGGTCGCGACCTCAGGCAACGCCGTCGCCGCGACCTCAGGCGCCTGGAGGCGCAAAGGCCAGATCTGGCGGCCTGAGGTCGCGCGGACCCAAGCGGCGCACGGCGCGACCTCAGGCGACGTCGTCGCTGCCTAGAGGCGCGACCTCGGGCGCCCGAGGTCGTAAAGGCCAGATCGGCCTCCGGACCGCCAGATCTCGGCGGCGGCTCGAGGTCGCGCGGACCTCGGGCGCAGCGTCGCCCGGTTCCGCGCGATCGCCCGAGGTCGCGCAGAACCAGGCGACACTGCCTGAGGTCCGCGCGACCTCAGGCGACGCGGACCTCAGGCAGCGTCGCTTGGTTCGCTCGGAACCAGTCGACGCCGCCTGAGGTTCGCGCGACCTCAAGCGACGCCGCCTGAGGTCCGCGCCGCCTGGGTCGCGCATCGCGGCACCCCCAGACGGTGGTCACCGGCGACGCGCGACCCTCAGGCGGCAGCGGCGGTGGCTGCCGGAGAAGCTCGGTGGCCGGAAAGAAGAAGAAGAAGACGAGAAGAAGAAGAAGACGACGGGAAAGAAAAATGATGAACAGTAGGTGTGGCATTTCCCAAATGCTGAATGCCCAATGCTGCCCCTCCCCAGCATTGAGCATTGAGCATTCCGAATGCTCATACTTGGGCAAAGGAGCTTCCAAAAAATTTGCCGAACACTAAAATTTTCCCCCAAGGGGTTTTGGGAATGCCCAACCAAACACTCCCAAAGACAGACAGAATTCGGGTTAATAATGCATAAGATGAAGATATCCACACGAATAATAAATATAGAAAAGGATAAAGCTAGTCATGCTCTCATTTTGGGAAAAACATCATGAAGCTTGAGATAAAGCAAACTCCTGTGATTATAAACTTTGCATGTTCACTAGCACTAAATCATACAGATTAGTATGATGATGCTACTGAAGCCAGATGATGCGGACAAAAAAGATCCTTAATGCTTAAGCTGTCTTTTGCCCTGACCAGACATCTCGTGCGGGACATGGTTCATATTTTAGACACACACCCATTGCAATTTACTGGTGTTATTTCTCCTGTAGCCATCACATGGAGCAGTAAAAGCCTTGCAGTGTCAACAAGAAATTATTTCCTTACAAAAGGGAAATGCTTCAAGATCATCAGAGAATCAACCATGAGAAGTGTATAACATTGTAGGAAGAAAATGGGAGTTTCAGAACTTGAGTAACATCCCCACAAATGTTGCAATCATCGGAGAAAACTCAAGTTTGGTAGATTGATAAATATAGGTTTAACAACACAGCCTGAACTCATATAGATGTAATTTACACTCGAACCAGAATATTAAAACAGAGAATCCTACAGAAGCATGTTTTGACAGTAATAACATTAATCACAGAAGCGACATGCATGTAACAAAAATAACTGAGGCCATAAAGCTGTAAAATGAGCATGCACAACCTGTTCACTCTCCCAGATCTCATGCTCATTTTACATCTTCACAGAAAGGATGCATCGAAGGATGCATCAAAAACAAAACCACAGAACTCTGTCAGAGACCAACAACTCTGACCTACCTGAAGGAATTGTAACTTTAATTTCCTTAGTGCCTTCAAGAACTCCTGATCCTCCACAAGGAATGCATTGCTCCTACCCATAAGTATTAGAATCTTCACAAAGAAAACTGAAATTAAAGCTGGAACTGAAGAAGTGATGTTAAACCTCAACAACTGTCTTCAAGCCTTTACAGGTAGTGCATGTCATCGTAGTAAATGGGGAAGTATTGACCTAATAGCAAGGAAGACCAAAGTACATGTCATGTATACTATGTGACGGTCCGTCAAACTTCTGATGAATCACACAATTATCCTGGGGAGCAATCAGTTCAGAAGAACTCAACAACTAATCAGTGTAATTGCAGAGCCCATGCCTCGGCGAGTTGGACAAACTCTCACCTCGACGGCAGGTAAATTACCCCACCCATCTGCATTACCACGTAGACATAATCGTCATGAATTTGCTACAGGAAATGTACTAAAAGGAAAACCTGTAATATAATTCATAAAAAAATCAAAGGACATTATGAGCAAAATCAAAGATCAGTAACTGGGATTTTCATAAGGTTATGTACAGCCAATGACAAGAAAATGACAGTAAAGTTCACTCTCATTAGAGGCATATTTGCCCTACACTTTCCAGGCACCTCAATTTTTGCCAAGTCTTAGAAGTTACCTCAACCAATCGTGAGTCTTGCTTCTCATATGTAATAATTATTTGTGCTTTTCATCATACTTTTAGGTTCTACGTGGACATGACAAAACCTCCAAAAAGTGAAAAAACTAATAACACATTGGTTGACAAACCTGTAGCAAGCAAACGGGACTAGAGCAGAGTACCAATGAGCATAAATTGATCACCCTTTTAGCATCTAAAGCTAGATATGTAATTAATTTGATCTTCAAGAGACATTGCAGAAAGAAGAGGAAGAAGGATGTACTGCCACATGTACTGTAACCAGTTTGATAAAAGTTACTAAAATCTACTAACCACAAGTATCACAAGGAAGAAAGGCGTCAAAAGAAACATCTTTGTGCACCCTTCCACAGCTTTGAGGAAAGAAAGTATCAGTTCCACCTATAAATTTCCAACATGATGTGGGCCTTAATTGGTTAGAAATCCTACAATATTATCTCATATAGCAAACAAGATCAAGGGTGGAAATCCTAGTAATATTATCTCATAAACAAAGAAGACCAGGAGTATAACTGTGAACCTGAACATCAGATGCAAATCAATCCATCTTGTCCTGAAAATTCTGATATGACACCAAATGTTTCTTTAGCTAAATATTGTGGATCAGAAGATTGGAAGATCATGATATGCAGCACACTTGGAATTACCTCAGAAAAGATCTTGTGGAATGAACTAGAGAAATGCCTTTCATAATAACGTGGAAACCCCTCAGCATCTCCTTAAACATATTCAACATTTTCTGTACTTCCATGGCATTTCTTCATTAAATTAATGTAAGAGGCACAATGAGCAAAACACGCTCTTATGAATGCAGCTGGCCTTCGGATGCTAAGTTCACTATGTCATTTAGTTCAAAGCAGAAAGAGTGAGATTTTACCCGGTCGTACTCTGCTCTTTCTCCAGGACTTTGCAAAGTCTGAGATTGGTTGAAAAGGCAAGAAAGAAAAATTGTCACCCCCAACATATCAGACATCCAAACAACATATGAAAATCTGTGAAAAAAGTTTTCATCCACCAGCATCTAATCAATTAGCCAAACCTCATAAGCATCTTGTCTTTTGAAATTTCCTCTTTGCTGAAGGATCCTTATTATTTGCATCAAGATGGTACTTCTCTGCAAGCTGCATGGCATACAAGCCAAGAAACAGAATCAGATATAGGGATTCACATAACAAGGGAAGGAGTTGACTGAGAAGCCGCAGGAGACTCTTGTTGTACTTCTCTTATTTTTCTTTCTGGTCGAAACATGTATGATCAACAAGAATATGTGATCTACTTATTAACATCAGCCTGAACTCCACAAAGCAAAAGTAACAAAGAACCGCTTACTGCTCATTATATGTTAAGATGTCAGTGTTCAGTTCAGGCACGTTAACAAAGAACCGCTTATTATCATACCATTGTCACGTTAACTTTTGGAAGAAAGGATAATAGTTAAACCTTTGTAGTAGATCTCAAATCATTCTTCATGACAACTCGTTTGTTCTTTTCATGAACTCTTTCAAAATTTCAAAATTCATATTACATAATTCTTGCAGAATACTGAAATTTAGTTAGAGCTCTTAAAATTCATTTTCAGGAAAATCGCCTGAAAGAGTTTTAGCATTAAAGAACTTCTTCAAACTTCACGAAAGTACTCTATGTCACAAGCTGTAATTGTAACTATTTATAGTCACCGGCAACATTGACAAGCCCAAAATCAATTTCTCAACAAAAAAATAATCTTAAGCTCGACTAATCAAATTATAGCATTAGCGGACCTATGTTCTAACACTATATATGCAATGATTGGCCATAACTCAGTGGAATAAATTTCAATTCCAAGGCATCTTATGTGCATAGAAGCGGAAGAAGAACTAGCTCCACACATAACAAGGAAATGTAGCACCATGGAAACCCATCTTTTTTTGTCATTTTGTGAGCGTATAATTTGCTAAAATGGCGTTCATCGTAACTTAAACCAGTGTACCAAAGAACATGCATTCTCAATGCAATGGTATATGTTAGAATATTTAATAATGAATCAAGCTTTCATTTAAAAGCTTAAGCTTTTAGAATAGTTAGCAGTGGTCCATAAATTCTCACATGATACCAAAGCTAGGAGACCTTGAGTTTGAATTTTCCAGTCCGCTATTTGCCTCCTCAATCGAATATTTCCACATTTCAAGTTAACGCCAAGGTCCAGCCTACCCATGAATTCTCATAATATGAATTGGTTAAAAACCACTGTGGTTCCCATTAGTTTCCCTCGACCACATTTAGTACATAACATCTACCCACCACATGAAAAGCCTTCTTAATCTCATCCCGGCTGGCATCCTCTGAAACACCAAGAATATCATAGTAGCTTCTTTTGGGGTAGCAACGAGAACCAGAAATTATAAGAGCAGACCAACACCTGAATTTCGTGAATCACTTCAATCAAATGAATTAGCCGCTAAAACCCCAAAAAAAAAAAAAAATCACGGAAAGTAAGAAAGACTGCTCCATAGGTAGCAAATGACAGAAACGCACCTGTTGCATGAAGACGCCGACACCTCCATGGCGACCTCAAGGTCTCGCAATCAACAGAATTCTTCCCAGTTAAAAACCTGCGACGGTACGGAGCTGATCGATGAAAAGCTTCAGTTACTTCCACCCATGAGCTAAGCAATAACGACATTGTCGCAGGGGAAGAAAAAGAGAGAACCAAAAAAGCTTTCTTTGGGCGAGCAACACCGCCCTCTGCGAATCCGAAACCAAACCATTCGCAATCGAATTCTTCAGGCCGATAACCGAAGACAGCAACCGCCACCGGCACCGTTCAACAACCGGAATTAGCGAACACAGACCAACGAAAGACACGAACGATCGGACCCTCCTGAAATGCTCGATCGATCGAATTAGCTCACCAATTGTAACCAGCTGAATCTGCCCATAAGAAACGAAATATTTTGGCAACAAGAGTAGCGAGCAAGATTCGGATGTTTGGCTTGAACGTCAAGGCAAACAAAACGAGGTTTATCTCGGGTTTATCACACAACGGTCGATTTAAAACTGTCTCGGTTCTGGAATTTTTCTACTTCTTATTTTTATCTTCCCCTTAGGATGTGCTTATTTGAGTAAAAAATTATTCGGGTCTGGTTTGCTGAGTTTTAAATAGAAAAATGAATTATCTAATTTAAAAAGGGACAAATATTTTTCTGAAAAATAATTTCTCAGAAAGTTTTTTTTTCTTTTTCATGAAATTTTCTCCAAAATAAATACACTCTTATTTTTTTCTCTTTTACCCGGTCTCTCTTTTATAAGTGCCTTCAAGGCATCCACATATAATAGTCGGACATGCCACGTTCTTTTCCGGAAGCCGCATATAACTTACCAATAATTTTTAAGTTTTATTTATTTTGCAGAAAATCAATGAATTAAAAAATGTTTTTATTGAGAGTAATTGCTGGTATCGCTTATAAAATTAAATGAGCAAAAACATAAATTGTTGTTGATAATACGAACCATTTTTGTTCACTAATTATTTCAAATAATACATACGATTATTTTAATAAAAAAACGGAGTATTAATAGATCAATTTTTTATAATTCAATCTTAATTTACGTGGCTTTACTGAAATTTTTTTAGCCATTAATCAATATCAGTTTCTCGTACTTCCTCCTACTCTAATATATGCTGGGTTGGAGCTAATCAATACTTAAAAAAGTGTGGATCTATTTAATCTTTTCATTTTTTTTCCCAATGATTTTTCCACGACAGCTTCTTTCACAAGCGTTATGATAATTATATTACGTTGTGAAATGGATGTTGAAAAAGTTGTCATTACCGTAAAAGACAGAACTGTAAAAATCGTGAAAGAAGATAACTATTATTGCATAAAACATTATCACCTTTTCTCTAACGTGCTCAAGTGTAAGCAAGTCCATCCATGAACTAGTAATACTCAATGGGCAGCAGGCCTTTTTTTTTTTCAAATGCCATAACAATGGAAGAAATGCAAACTTTTTTAGTTCTGGTAGGCTCTGATACCCCATCTTCATCCGAGAGGTGTACTGTGTTATCCTCTACCCAAATACAAGGTTCCTACACAGCATTCTAGGAAAAATCCAGCTACAACGGTGGTACACAATGGCAAAGAAAGGAAGTATGTTGATCTCCTCTTTAATGAATCCATCTTGCTGGTGGAGGTGGGACCTTTTGTTAGTCTCCTGTTCACACAACCCTTCGCACAACTCTGAAGAGCCGATGTTTTCGAATCAATGCTTACCGAGAGGTACTTGATGTGATGAAACGAAAAGCGGGAAAAAGAAAAAAGAACAACCTGACTTAGCCGCAAGAGTGTAAAAAATGTCAGATGGTGGGTAAAGCAGCCACGGCTCAAAGAAAGCAATCAGAAATTCCATGGTTTCAACAGGAAAAAAAGGGATGTCCTATGTATGCCTGTACAATTCCATCTAGAGCAATCTTTATTGAATCTAGGGAATACGTCTAACGGAGCGTCGAAGCAAAGCGCCAACTCCTCATCATCCAGATATTTTGTACCAGAGGTAGACCGAGAAGAAACAAATCATTGCAAAGACGATGATGTGGATGACATTGTTTGAGCCATGCTGGACAATGCTCTTGTTTAGTCTCCTGCCATTGTTCTTCACACCTGCTCGAGCTTTGATCAGAGTCAATTGCTGTCGAGACATCAAATAACTTCAGAAAACGTCGGGCCATTTTAGTGTCTCCAAACCAGTAAATGTTAATAATCTACGCCTCTGCATTCTGACAGGATAACATATAAGAGCTGCTAGAGGCTACAGCTGACAATGAAGCTCCATGCAATAACAATCATTGAGAACAGCTGGAAATGGCTTGATAGCCAGGCAACTGCCGGTACCTCAAGCGGAAAGCGAATCAAGATTCATGATGCTACCTCAAATACTATTTTCTTATTTCTTTAGTTGTTCATTCTTTGAAGGGGTTGCGTTGTCGAGCCAAAGGTAATGGGGATTTTAGGCATTGGCATGTATTGTCCAGATAACAAGTTTCTCGAAGCAGAAGCAGTGAACAGATAAATGACATCAGCAGAGGGAGGGAAAGATTAATCAAAAAAATTATGACCTTCAACAACAGAAAACTATTGACAATGAAGACAATGACCTTCAGCAGCCACCTCACTATACACGGAATTCACCATCAATTGAAGTTGCATCAGGACTTTTCACTTGTTGAATAATGAGAAGGCGAACTGGTTTTTATTTTTTAATTTATTGGATAAGTAAGGGTTACCCTAACTATCCTTTTGAGGTTGGTCTTCAAGGTTATCTTATCCAATACTTGCAATGCCCTAAAACGACGGGGAGGATAACTTTTATATTATTCAGCTGCATATGCAGGTCACCAAATGCAGCTCATAATGTTTCACACAGTCACATGAAGAATAAACATACAGGCAACAAGCAGCTTGAATTAGAAGGCCAGCAGATTTTCATCAGGAAACTTAATCTCACACCATCGTGTGTTGGCAGTCACTCCATCTGTTGTGACAGATTAGTCAAATGGCACTCACCCGGTTTTGCCAAATACACAAACTGATACATTCCTAATTAGCTTCTATATATTTGAATTCTTTATTAAATAAAAAGCATGGTAAACATGATTGTACTTTCTTAATTGGGTGGACCAAAGAGATTCTGACAAGGGGAGTCGATAATCTTTCAAAAGACAAGGTGTCTGAATGATTTGCCCACTCTTTTTACATCAATCTCATAGTTTTCCCAGACCTTGTTTGTTATTAATGCTGCTTCCGGGCTGCTGATAGCCCGATTGCATAGCATGGTTGCTGCATACTACAGGGCAATTACACGATTATGAAAAAAAGTATCCTCCACCTGTTTCATTTCCCACAATATATAAGAACTTTAGCACAGTGAACAGACAGCATCATTCAGCAATTATCCTACTAATTATGATTTATCAACAAACATAAAAAAACAAAAATAGCCCAACCTAAAGGTTTCAAGGAAGGAACGGTAAGTGATGGCTATCTGTCCAAAGTAAAATATATACCAGCTGATTGAGCATGTCATTCTGGAACTGCCCCTCTCTGTCTATCTCCTGGGCTACCTGCACAAAAACAATGGCACCTGCCATAGTAACTCCGACACTTGTTAAAAACTACAATCTCAGCTTTTTAAGAAAAAGTGATTATGATTGATCTCTCCCCTAAGGGGATGAGAGAACAGACAAACGACAAAAGCGCAGATTTTATTCCCTGGTAAACTCTAGTGCTCGAATCTAAGCAATCTTTTCCACAGTTTTTACCACCCAATTAGAGTGCGTAGAACTTGCTGATATACTTAAGCTATGCTTGATTACCCAAAGAATATCGAGATCGCACCATGTCTTTCCGAGGAAACTGCGAGCGCCATAGCCAGAAATCATGAATTCGATCATAGTAAGTAACGCAGATACTGCAAATCGCAATGCATCCAGCCAGCTAGTATTCGAATAGTTACCCAAAAAAGAAGAGCACATTCCTTGGTTCAAAAGGGAGGGGAAAACTGAGCTCATCTATCAAAACTTACGCATCTCAATTGGTGGACTTGCCTGCGGAGACCACCAACGATCTCATGATCCAATCCACCGTCCACGGGATCGATCTGCAGCATGATTTCATCGGGCCAAGCTGCTGCCGCTGCCGCTCTCGGCATTAGGCCCCTGGCTATCGAGACCGCAAAAACCAGACCAGAATCAGAATCCAATCCTGAATCAACCAAGAGGCTGCTCGAACATGTTTGCAGAGACTGCAAGCACCGGCGAAGAACCGAGAGAGCATCACTCACTGCGATCGGAAGGGAAGAGCTCCGCCATGGAGCGGACCGCCATCGAAGCCCAAAAACTTGAAGCTGACACGGGGCGAAGATAAGGGAAAAAAAAACTAGGATGGAACGAGCGGCTGCTGATGTTTCAGGATTTACGCGGATTTCGGTGAGGCTCGCAGAGGGGGTTTGGGATTCCAGTGAAGATTTTTTGGTGCGGACGCTGGAGCCTCTTTTCTGTTTTCGAACGTTTCAACTTCGCGCGGCAAAGTGACGTGGCGGAAGACGGGTGAGCTGGCGGAGAGAGAAAGTGTTTTTTTCCTGCGGACGTGGCGGATCGTGATAGGCTGTATGATTCCGTCTCTTTGTTTTTATTTCGTCAGCTAATGATCATTCAAAATTTCGAACCATAGATATACATCCGATAAAAAAAAAAAGAAGATAAATTAGATGAGAGTTTTTTTAAATTGGACTCTTCAATCTTCATTAACCGGTCTTATTTTTTAAAGTTTCTTTAAATCAATTTGATAGCGAAAATTTTGAAATAATTACAAAATTATTAAGTTTAGTTTCTTGAAAGTATATGTGAACAGCAAAGAATTTGAGGCAGCTCAACAATTATGCATAAATACTTTAGTGCTACTACTTGGCAATCCCAATTCGTGAGTGTAGTCTTTCAATCAAATTGTGGTATATATTCATGAGCTAACAGTTAAATTAGAATGGGGATACTAATCGATTAGCATTTATTCATATTAAATTTAAAATAAATTTGATATTCCTTTGAATCAACATTTGGTTAAAAACGACTCCTTAAATCTATCAACCTTTTCAAAAGTGGATTTTCTCATCTCGAACACGTAACAAAACCACGACTTAATTATATAATCTATCCATCTTTATATTTAAGCCAAAACACACTTTTGTTTGACTTTATATTTCTCAGTTAGCCCTTATAAACTTATCTTTCTTATTATAAAGCAAAAGAAAAAAAATAAAGTTAAAAAAAGAAAAACGATATAAAGGTAGAACAAAGAAATTGCTACCTATTTTACGTTAAGAAAGTGCACCTGATAAAATCACCTGACCGTCCTTGTTGTGCAATAATCAACCTCATCTTTGCACTTCATATGAGAAATTTGGAATGGTTCTCTAATTTTCTTTAATTTTCTGAATTCTAAACAAATGGTTGTGTTCTGTTAGTGAAAGAAGCAAAGTGTCCATTTTATACTTGCTCTTAAAAAAGGAGGATTCGTTTAGTGGTGAAAAAGAATATTACCTCAAGTGTTTTGTCTCTCCGTGCAATCAAAGTTATGAATATTCTTACTTGCTTATAATGCTGCACGAGAAATGAAAATGATATTGTTAAAGTTAATTATGATATTTCCCTTAATTTTATTTCTTTAATAATTGTATATATATTGAGGTGACTCTTCATATCAGCCTTTTATTGTATATATCCTTAACTGAATATAATTATTCATCATGTTATGTCGTTGGCACAGGGGATGCTCGTATCCTCTTCATTATGGGGAGTATTATAATAATTAAATATTAAACCACACATTCATCTAGTAATTTAAGTTATTAGAATGGTGGGCGGTGATCCCACCAAATTTTTACATTGTATTAGAGCCCGGGTTTGGACCCAACAGTCAAGAGCCCCACCCTAAGAAGCACCGAAACTCTCTAGAAGTCTTCGTATCGTGTCCGACACTCCGACACGTGTCCGACACGCAATTCCGACATGCACGGGGTCAATTTTAATAATTTTCAATATTTGAGGGATCAAAATATAAATATAATTATGAAAATAACAAAAATAAAGGGGAAAGAAGAAAATTCTCATTTTCAAGTTTCTCACTTATAAGTTTTGACCTTCCCAATGAGTGACGATGGAACGCCCCTCTTCTCGCCGGCGTTGCTACGATTTGAAGTTGTGATTTTTTTTTTTTTTTTTTTTTGCTTCTTTCCGCCTCTCACAGGCGTCGCACTCATTGGCTTGTAAGTTATCTCTAACATTTTCCATGGCAAATTTAGTTATTTCCTTTTCTTTTGGTTGTACTTCGAGAGTTTTTATCATGAATTTTCATTTTTCTTGAACCTTGTTTTGCATAGGAGCTCCAAGCTAGTCTATATCATGAACTCTGAAGTCTGTCTGGAACTATAAAAAATCTCACTAATCTCCGACGAGTGTGCGAAAACAAGATATGTTCCTTCAAATTTACTCTTTCGTGTTTGCAATTTTTGAATTTCTATTTAATCTTTGTTAAATTAAAACAATGAATGATATTAACAAATGTTGGATTAATTTTTTAGTATAAATTAATTCTATGCTCTTTTTATTATTATTTATTTATTTGTATTTATATATTTAATATATAACGTGTCGGCGTGTCGTGTCGTGTCGCGTATCCGTGTCGGTGTTACATAGGTTACTACCCTCTAGTGACGCCAAGCAACTATCGGATCCATGAGATAACCATCGCCACTAGTCACCAAGTTGGACTGACCGCTCATCCCTAATCTCTCGCTTGCAGGTGCTTGTGGCTGACAAATCCATTAAAACCCTTCATAATACTGATTTTTTTTTTTTGATAAAGTATATGATTTTTTTCCAATGTCGAACGAAATGTCAATTGCTACCTCAATTTTTTTTTTTTGTTGGGTGAATAATGCCAGCTATGTCTATGCTGATTTTTCCTAGCATCCTTTGGCTCATGGCTTATTGTTCTTAATAAGAAATTATGATATATGAGTGTAGTATAAACACTAAACTGGATTTTGGTATGGAATTAATGACTAAGTTCCACGTGAATCTCACTCCACCGGACCTAATAGCCCGATCGAACTTAGTGGACATATAAGCTACTTGAAATACCTGCTCATTGACGGTCATTATGCATTTATTTATCGTCCTTGGAATTCAATTGTTTATCCATCACGTGATGTTTGTACTTGTTTTTGGAATTTGTAGTTCATCTTTATCACTCGTACACAGTGGACTTGTCGGTCCACTCCAACTTTTCCAAACTTAATAAATATATGTGCCCATTCCTCCATTATATGTGTACCTCCTCCACTTTTATGCAGAGTCATCAACAATGGTTGGCAGAACTTTTCCAAACTTAATGAATATATGTGGGCCCTTCCTCCATTATATGTGTACCTCCTCCACTTTTATGCAGGGCCATCAACAATGGTTGGCAGATAACTCATGAAATCAGAACGCTTGTGGATGTAACTCAACAAATGTGAAAATACTAAATGATTCAGTTGATCAAATCGACACTTTAAAAGCTCAATTGTTTAATGACAATGCTATTAAGAACTGAGTCAACAATTGCTTCCGATTCACGCATAGACATGTACAAATCACACGTCTGTGTTAGTATAGCTACACATCACTGGTCAAGGAGAGAGCTAACCCCAAAACACATGAAGGACGAATAGTCATATAGGACTTATTCCTCATGTGATGTTAGTACAATATCATATTGACATCACGTGGTATTCACCTCTTTTCATAGTACATGACTATTTCAAAGTAAATCAAAGCACATTTTACTTGTCGTATAATCATACATCATATTAGGATGTAACTTATATACGAGTAAACACATTATTTCACTAAAAAGTGCAATTTATGACGAAAAGAGAGGCCAATAAATTTTGAAGCATATTACTTTAGATTAAGAAAAATACAACCACATACAGACTTTCATAAATGGATTTGAAACAATGTGTCCCATGGTTATGGATTTTTTATTTGAAAAGTAGAAAATAGAACTCTTTTTTATTTCCAAAATGCTAAATAATTAGATTTATAATAGTGTTATAACAGAATAATAAGTGAAGTTTTGTTCTATTTTAAGAAATCAAAACCCAAGGGCACTAAATAAAAAGCTTGCAGATGCTTGTGCTCGTGAGAGTGGGAACCCCAATTAATAAGTTAATGAGTTGGGACACACATCATTTACCAAATGCATCATCCGATACATAGATAGTTTGGGATTTTCAAGGGGTCTATAAAAAAATTTAAGAATATTGCGAAGAGAAATCTTTTAGGGTTATCTTTAGTTCTTGTCATTCAACTAATGAAATTCGGTTAAAAACGAAGAGATTGTCGTTTAACGATCGAGAGTTACGTAGCAATATTATGTTTTGAAATTGTTGTATTTTAGAGTTTACGAAGAAGTCTCTTTCTTTGTAAAAGACGAAGGGTCGGGTCTTCTCTTTTCCCTATCAACTTTTAAGTATTATCCCAATATTCCAACTATCAAAAATCATTTGGAAAGGAGAAGACCAGACTTTTGTTTTCCCATGGGGGGAGAGACGTTGCCTTAAACTCTAGGTCAAAAGATTTATGACTAAAATGACACCGTTAGAAAGTTTAGGACTAAATTAAAACAAATACAATAGGTTTAGGAGTTTTATAACATTTTTAATCCTTAGATCTATTATGCTCGTAGTTTGATTAGATTAGTTTCTTCAAAAATGACTTTTGGTAACCGTGATAACGTTTCTTTGTTATCTCGATGATAGCAAGATAGGACGCTCCTCGAAATTATGAAAATTTAACAAAATATATACAACACAGGTACTAGATTGAAGGAAAAATAAATTCTTTGCGATGATAATTATCGGCAATACATATCAACCGCAATCCATAGTAATTAGAAATTCTAGCCCAGAAAAAGGAAGAAAAAAGTCCACTAGTGATGTATCTTGTCTTAGAAATCTGAATTTTGCCGAGCAACAATTGAAAATTTTTATATTTAACCTCTTTGAAGCTAATCGATTTCTTACTTTGAAACTACACGTTATTCTTTTTCAAAATGCATATATAGTCTACCAACTTAAACATACAATTTTTCGAGTACAAATCCATCCACCTTGAAACACATTTCATACAGACAATCACTAGCTCAAATTAGTCAACTCTTGTTGATTTTCTTCTTTTCTCATTCTCCTGTTTTGGGGTTGTGATCTCCTCCCCACTGCACATGCTTACTCTTGTTTTGCTTGACTTCTTGAGTCTTGGCACTACAATGAAAGTGGCCCGCATCATTGATATTCTCTCTATCAATGATGCAATCAAAATTGGTGGACTATAACAAATCCCGATGAGACATATTGTCGTAGATGAGAAACTGTCGAGGAGACCAACCAAGTTGACTTAGCAGTTACCTAAAACTCTATAGATGACCCTCAATAAATTTCTGAAAATCAATTTCGGACTCCCAAAGTCCTTTTTACTTAGGAACGATCATATCTCGGACCGTATATGTGGCTTTACTCTGAACTGAAATATGTAATTTAGTTTGAGGATTATGTTTTCTATTTTGTAGATTTAGACACTGCGGATCTCATTCTTCTCTATATATAGGTTGGTTAGTTCTTGTTCTTTGAGATTTCAAATCGAAACCCAAATTGATATGAATCAACAATTTCTTACCAGGGTGAGTTGACTGGCTCGGGCCAAGTTAATTTGTCGACGGACTATCACATTTGTTATATCTAATTGAAGTTATGCCACAATACCCTTATGATAGCGTATTAAAAGATATTACATTCATTAATTCTATCTATTATGGAGTTTATTTATTAAAAAAAAAAAAGAGACGTTCTTTTTATTTATGTGCGCTATAATTGTTAGAGTACATGGTAAGCTATCAAATCAACAACACAATACGCTTTTAAATTTCCTATCGAATACATTCTTTTTTGTAATATAAAAAATCCAAACGATGCCTACTGTAACATATTTACCCTAAAATTTTTCTTTTACATTAAAAACCCCAAACTTGTACTTGCATGATACATTAACTCACCATCAAGATTTCTTCAGATCATTTTTAATCAAAATGACATCGTTTTCATTTTACTTAAGCCATGTGGCACTCTATCAACAATGTTTTCCTTTCGTTTACAAATTCCTGATGGGGGGTAAATGTGTTACACATATACAATTTTCACCTTTTTAGTAATGTAAATTTTTTTTTTATAGTAAATATGTTACAGTGGGTATAATTTAGAGTTTTTGATGACCTTTTCCCATGATTTTAACTATTTGCTTTTCATTTTTTTTTTAAAAATCTTTGTCAAACTTTTATCACGTAAAATTCTTTAAAATCTTTTTTGAAACATATCAATTCAATACAGGATGTATGTAATTTTTCATAATATTTTCAAAATTGGACAATTACTTTAAGTTTATTTAGAAATAAAATAAGTGAAGTTTTGTTCTATTTTAAGAAATTGAAACCCAAGGGCCCTAGTGAAAAAAACTTGTAGATGCTTGTGGTGGTGAGGACGGAAGCCCTAATTGATAAATTAATGAGTTGGTACACACACCATTACCAATAGGTAGTTTGGGATTTTCAAAGGGTTTATAAAGAAATTCAAGAATATTGTAGAGAGAAATTTCTAAGTTTCTCATTAATTCTTGTTGTTTAACCGATGAAATTCGTTAAAAAAAATGAAGGAATTGTGTTTAACGATCAAGAGATATAGAGCAATATTTTGTTTTGGAATTGTCTATTATAGAGTTTATCAAGGGGACTCTTTCTTTGTAAAAGATGAGGGGTGCAAGTCTTCTCCTTTCCCATCAACTTTTAAGTTTTGCCCCAATATTCCAACTATCAAAGATCGATTGGGAAAGGAGAAGACCAGACTTTTGTTTTCCCACGGAGGGAGAGAGAGAATTTGGAAAGTAAGAACAGCTTTTATTGGACAAGAGTGCTCCAGTCTCTGGCTCACACTGGCTTGCTCCTCCCGATGAATAATGACAAAAGATTCCAAGAAGAATGTGTCGGATAAATCATGCATTTGGAAAATGTAACCGTGCGACGCACTGCACAGGACTTCGTCACACGCGGAAATATCATTGAAATGTCTCATGCAAGTGTCTAGGACCAGCTGATGTTAACTTCGCAGCTTGAACTGAGCCGATAACTACAGCTACTTGACCCAAAAGAAAAACAATGAAGACAAATCCCACATTCCTTCTCCTTGCTTACGCCCCAACCCATCAGATTAATCTATCAAAAGAAGGAAAAAAAAAATAGCATATGCAGAGAGTTGAAAAGAACCATGGTCATACCACAATCACATAGCAGAAGCTGGTGATTCAAAGACGAAGCCTGGATGCCAAAGTTCCCGTGGAAATCTCTCGATTCCACACTCTTTTGGATTGAGCTACAGTAATTCTGACTGCCGCATGGAAAGCCCCATCGTTTATTGTCGATTTTCAATGACTCTAGTGACCCTCCCGCACCTTATATGGTCAATAAAAGTACTAACATACAAATACTCAACTTCTCTGTCGAGGATCGTGAGATGCGAGTAGCTGTGTGGACAGTTCAAAATTGCTTTACCTCTTTAGCGCAAGATTTTGTCACACGAGGATTTATCACTAAATCGTCTCATGTAAGTGGCTATGAGTTATGGCCATTTAATTGTCTCATTGTGCCCAATGAAAATATTTTTTGTTCTCTCATTTATATAAGAAATATAAGATATCATTTTTAAGAGAATGTTTTCAGAATCGTTCATTTTTTACAAAACAAATAATCTTGGTGTGAGGATTTTCTTTTCAATTACGGAACTCACTGTGAGTTCTGCCAAAGAAGTTAACATATCCTCGTACATTAGGTTATTATTACGAATTATAAGATCACATGATCAAATACTAAGCTTCTTTATATTTGTATTGTTATGATTATGGCACGAATTGTTTTAGCACATGAAAGAGACTCCAGTTGAATCGCAGGGAAGCCCGATCATCATTGAAGGAAAGTTAGAAAATTGGACTTACGGGACATCTAAAGCTGGTTCCATGCGAGACACATGCATCTCGTTTACCCAAACCCCCATCGTTTCCATGCGAAAAATGAAACTATTACTAAATTATGACCCCCCCTGCCTAAAATGAGGGATAGGCTTTTTGGTGTTCTCGGCATTTTCGGCGAAATTGAATCTTGGTGAAGTGAAGTCCAATCTAGACCAGCTTCTTCGTACTTAATTATATGCATAGAACATATTCTTACTTCTCATGCATCATTATGAGAGTATATAGCCCGACAAAGGGGAAATATACATTGGTCAGATTTAATTTCGAATGATATATAGAGTTAATTAGGGAGTATGATCTGGGCGTGATAGGATGCTCCTCAAAATTATGAAGATGTAACAAAATATTTACAACACAGGTACTACATTAAAAGAAAAATAAAATTCTTTGCGATGATAATTCTCCGCAAATACATGTCAACCGCAATCCATATTAATTAGAAATTCTAACCCAAAAAAGGGAAAAAAAATCCACATGCCACGTACCTTTTCTTAATTTAAAAGTATATAATGGAATCTTATTTTGAAATCTCAATTTTGCAACTCGACAAAGCTAGTTGATTAATTATTTTGAAGCTACCCATTATTCTTCTCTAGAGTGCATATATATAGTCTATTGACAGCAAAGTACAATTTTTTTGAGTCTAAATCCATGCACCTCTAAACACATTTTCATGAACACAATCATCCGCTCAAACCAGTCTGCTCTTGTTGATATTTATTCTTTCTCATTCTCCTGTTCTGGGGTGTGATCTCTCCTGCTCTGCATACGCTTTCTCTTGTTTTGCTTGACTTCTCAAGTCTTGGCAATATAATGACAGCAGCCAACATCACTGATACTTTCTATCAACGGTGCTGTCAAAGTTGGCGGGCAACAACAAATCCCGATTTGACGTATTATCGTGCATGAGAAGTTGTTGAGGAAACCAACCCCATTGACTTGGCATTTACCGTAAACTTTCCAGGTGACCCTAAAAAAATCTCTAAAAATCAATATCAGACTCCCAAAGTCATTTTGACTTAGCAATGATCAGATCCTAAGTAGCACCGACACGTGATATGAACACGCGATACGACACGACACAATATGTCGATACGTTATTTCTAAAAAATAAAGAATTCCGACATGTTGCGATACATTGTATATTAAATAAATATTTTTATTTTTAATTAATTTGATTCAAATTCATAAATAAATAAATAAATAATTAAAAAAAAGAGCCTACAATAAATTTACACTAATAATATTAACAAATCAAATTCATTAGAAATTCGAAAAATATATTCATAGTTAATGCGAAACATGTTTTTAACTTTAACAAAAGTTATTGATGAAACTAATGACTAATAAAAAATTAGAATCAATTTATTTAAATAAATCCATGATTTTATACAATGACCGAAATTTATCATTATTCAAAATTCAATACTTTTATTTTTCGAAATTATTTTTTAATCTCATTTATTTAATTTTCCGATTAAAAAAAAAAAAAAAGTCCCCACTGAGGTCCACCCCCTTCTTTCCCTCGTCCATTTCCCTCCGCCCCAAATTTATTTCATTTTTTTCCCTCCCCCACCACAGGCTGTCACTTCCCCTCCTCCCAACCTTAAAAGTCCCGCCATTAGTCCCCCTTTTTTTATTACTTTTTAGTTTCCTTATCAAAAACCCTAGCCACCCTCCTTTTCCTCCTCCTTCTTGCCGCTCACCGCACGACCCCTTCCTCTCCTCTTCCTCTTAATCCTTCTCCTCCTCCTCCTCTTCATCGTCGATCCATCGCAGAAGTGGCAGCCCTCGCCTCAGTTTCTACTCTCTCTAGCCGTCTCTCACCGTCGCGGTGGTCGGTTGCGTGGCTTTGTCTCGCCAGCAGGAGTTTGCTTTCTCTCTTTTCTTTCTCTCTGTTCGGCTCTTTCTCTAGTCATCTCTCGCCGTCGCTCGCGGCCTCATCTCTACTCCCTCACCCTCCCTCACCTCCACCCTTCATCGTCTTCCAGACACACGTATCGAAACGTGTCGAGAAAAGTTGACCACGTGTTGGAAAACCCGACACGCGTTGATTGCGTGTCCAACCGTGTCCGAGCGTGTCGGACACAACACGGAAGCACGAGCAACGTGTCGGACACGACACGGAAGCACGGGCAATGTGTCCGTGCTTCATAGATCAAATCTCAGACCATATATGTGGTTTTATATAAGAAGACCATCTTACTTCTATTTATGTGTATGCCCTCGATCCTATCAAGTTAATTTATCAAAAGACATTTGTAAGAGTTTGAAGAACCATGTTCATCCAGGAGCTTCTCTCGAGAGTTGTTGTGCTTGGGACCGTCGTATTGGGTGCATCCCACATCCATATAGCAGAAGCTGATGTTTCAATAACGAAGTCCGGATGCCGAAGCACTTGTGGAAACCTCTTGATTCCATATCCCTTCGGATTGAGTGACAGTGAATCCCACTGCCGCATCGGAAATTCCTCTTTTAGAGTTGCTTGTGATGACTCTACTAACCCTCCAATGCCTTATATAGATAATGAAGGAGGTCGCTTGCAAATACTCGACATCTCTCTCGAGGATCACGAGATGCGGGTAGACATGAGGATCGGCCGACGCTGCTATGACTCTTCAGGGTATAATGCTGCTTTAAGCTACGTTCCCGAACGCACCCTCAGTGACTTCCCCATATCCAACACCAAGAACAAGTTCATAGGTGTCGGATGCGATACTTACGCGATCTTCTTGGACAGGGCCGGCGATTTCGCCTTTGGATGTATCTCGAATTGCGATAACATTTCCAAAGTGATTAATGGCTCGTGCTCAGGTATGGGTTGCTGCGAGACGAGCATACCTATGAACTTGTTCAACTACAATATCTCCATTTCTAGCTACAAATTGCATGAAAAAGTCTTGGATTTCAACCCTTGCGGCTATGCTTTTGTTGCGGCGAATGGTTTCTACCACTTCAGGTCTGATGATCTTCGGCGACTTGAACTTCAGACGGCTCCCTTGGTTCTCGACTGGGCAGTAGGGGACAAAAATTGCGAGTTCGCCAAGAGCAGTGGGAACTATATGTGCACCGTGAATACCAATTGTACCGATGCTGAAAATGGAGTGGGGTACAAGTGCACTTGTTTAGAAGGTTTCCACGGCAATCCGTATCTCACGAATGGTTGTCAAGGTATTTTCAAATTGACGTTCTTTACTTTGTCCTTACTATTGATATACCCTGAGAAAGATTAAACGTAACTTATCGTCATCCTTTCCATTTCTTCTTACGTTCATCACTTTGGATATGTGTGTGTGTTTTTTGTAGATATTGACGAATGTGCTGATCCAAATAAGAGCCAGTGCAGCGGAATTTGCCATAACTTTTATGGGAGTTATAATTGTTCATGCCCCAAGGGTTATCATGGTGATGGCAGGAAGGGTGGGCAAGGATGCACTGCTAATCCATCACGTTTGGGGCAGATACTCGTTGGTATGTTCTTTCATTTTACTTGGGTGTTTGTCTCAAAGAGCACTATTTAAATCAGCTGCTTTTGATGATGAACTGATCTCTCTGTCACAATAAAGACAACTCAAAACTCAATAGAAAAATTTCAAATAAATAATAAAAAAGAAAGTACTTGAAGAAAGAAACTAAACCCATAGAGAGAGAGCTGGCTAGAAATAGAGAAAAAGAAAATGAGGGGAGAATGATGACGCAGACGACCATATACCGCGGTGGTTCCTGTTGCCGCCTAGGGAGTGCGACACCGCGGTGGTTCCTGTTGCCGCTTAGGGAGTGCGACACCGTGGTGGTTTCATGACCTCAAATCTATATAGAGAGAGAGAGTCCCTAGATGATGTTCCCTCAGAGTTGCAACCACTTAGGAAGCATCGACACTCTCCGAGAGCTTTCTTATCGTATCGAACACTTCGACACGTGTTCGACACTCTCGAATACTCTCCAACACTCGGTCAACATGTATCGAAAAATCCGACAATTGGTCAATTTTTCTGACACTCTTCAACGCTCGAGTCAAAATTTAACATGCAAGTTTCCGATACACGTTCCGACATGAGAGGTTAATTTTAAAAATTTTCAATAAATAAAGAGTCAAAATATATATTTAAAAAAATAAAAATCAATAATAAAAATAATAAATTAGGAAAGAAGAAAAATCTATTATTTTCTTCTCTTCTCTTTTGACTCTGATTTTTGTTGATACACAATTTACCCTCAAGATTTTTCTTTTTCTTTTTTCCAACACGTCAACACTCAAGTCTAAAATGTGAATTACTTGTTTTTTTCTTTCCAATTTTTATGGATTTATTGAAATTGAGTTAAATTTGTCAAATTAAAACAATGAAGAATATTAATAAATGGTAGATTAATGTTTTTAATGTAAATTTATTATATGATTTTTTTATTATTTATTTATTTGTGAATTTGAATCAGATTAATTTGATTGAAATAATCATAAAAATAATTATTTATTATTTATATATAAAATATATATTTAATATACAACGTGTCCCAACGTGTCGGAATTCTCAATTTTTTGAGAAACGATGTGTCGACGTGTCGTGTCGTGTTATGTCGCGTGTCGGTGTCAATGCTACCTAGGCAACCACCGTGGGGTGGTCTCTTGATAGCAGTAAGCGGCGACGCCAACGGCATTTATGGCAGCACAGCTTAGATCAAAAAGGAACAATTGATTACTAATATTTTATTTTTGTGCAATCCAAGTATGTCCCATTTCCTTGGTCCGGTGTAATGGTCCAATTTTCTCTCGTCCCTGTCCTCTTTATGTCGTTTTTATCTTCTTACAATCATGAATTGTGCTTATAGATTTAAAAAAAAAAACTTGACATTATCGTGAGAATGGGGATGGGATAAAGAAACTTGTCCAGCATGAGGCATGAGGTGCGTATGGACGCCCCGCCCCTCCTCATTGCGTTCCCCAAGTACATGCGCAATTGCTTCTTTTTTTGGGGTCCCCATTTCTCAAATGAAGTAAGCAGTAAAATTAAGAAGGTGATTGTTTTTTTTTTGGGGCGGGTTGAAAGAAGGCGATTGAATTGTGGATTTGCATGTGCTTCTTTTTTTTTTTTTTTTTGAAAAATTATCCAAAAAGTCCTAAAATTATTCTATGACGATCAATTCAGCTCTAAATCTTTTAATTGTGCTAATTTATTCCTAAACATTTTGATAATTTACCAATTTAGTCCTATATCTTTTAATTATGTCAATTCAATCTTAAAACTTTTGATGATTTGCTAATTTAGTCCTTTTGGCTAATGATGTGGACAATTTTTTCTTTTAAATTTTTTCTAACTAACTTTTTCTTTTCCTCTCTTTTTCCTTTTCCCTTTTTCCCTCCATTGGCCAATGTCAAGCCTCAGTGATGGTTGGCGAAGGTCACCGGCCTCAGGCGAGGACAGCCTAGGCCTAGGCTTGCAAGGGTTGCCCTTCGCGACCCAAGCATAGGCATCTCTCACCTGAGGCCAACAACTACAGCCCTCACCCGAGGCCGATAAAGAGAAAAAGGAAAAAGGAAAAAAGAAAAATAAAATGAAAGCAAAAAAAAACATAAAATTAAAAAAAATTGTAAAAATTGTCCACATTAACACAAGTCGTGCAACGTCGGATGGTTAGTGATTTTTGGCCAAAATTGATAGGAATGACTAAATTGACAAATCGATAAAAGTTTAGGACTAAATTGGTAAATCATCAAAATGTTTAAAACTAAATTGGAACAATTGAAAGATTTATGACTGAATCGATTGTCTTTTAATAAGTTTAGGATTTCTTGGATAATCTTATTTGTAATTTCATGGTCTATGCTTTTAACAATTTGATTGTATCTTTGTTTCTCACCCACAAATGATGCATGATATTTCCGAATTATTTTGTTGAGCTAAGCCTTCTTTTTCTCTCTCTCTCTTCAAAGCTTAAAAGCACCTGTTAAATTAGCGGAAGCTAATTTGTCGTCGATGACGTAGCAATTCCCGTTGACTTTTTTGGACACAGGGGCAGGCACGGGTGCCGGAGCCATAATGTTGCTTTTGCTTTGTTGGTGGTTGGACAAATACATCAAAAGAAGGCGTGAGGCAAAGCTCAAACAAAAATTCTTCGAACGTAACGGCGGATTTTTGTTGCAACAACGCCTAACATCTATTGAAGACAATCATGTGGACAAAGGCAAGTTATTCGCCTCAACGATGTTAGACATGGCTACGGATCATTTCAATGAGAATCGAATATTGGGTCAAGGTGGTCAAGGAACTGTTTACAAGGGAATGTTGATAGACGGAACGGTAGTTGCGGTCAAGAAATCCAAAGTTATTGATGCAGGACAAGTCGAACAGTTCATCAATGAAATCGTTATTCTCTCTGGAATCAATCATAGAAATGTGGTCAAGCTATTAGGATTCTGTTTGGAGAGTGAAATCCCTCTTCTGGTTTATGAATTTGTCCCCAATGGAACTCTCTACCGCTATCTTCATGATCCAGATGAAGAATTTCCCATCTCGTGGGAAATGCGATGAAGAATTGCCAATGAAGTTGCTGCGGCTCTTTCATATTTGCACTTTGATGCAGCAATACCGATTTATCATCGTGATATCAAGTCATCAAATATACTTTTGGATGAAAAATATCGAGTCAAAGTGGCGGATTTTGGAGCTTCCAAATTGATTCCCATTGACCAAACACACTTGACCACAATGGTGCGAGGAACCCTCGGATACTTGGACCCTGAGTACTACCAAACAAGTCAATTTACGGACAAGAGTGATGTCTATAGCTTTGGGGTTGTCCTTGTCGAGCTACTAACTAGAGAACAGCCAATTTCTCAACATAGGGCAGAAGATGACAGAAATCTAGCTTCATACTTCATCATTTCAATGGAGGAGAATCGCTTGTTCAATGTTCTTGATAAGGAGATATTAGACCATGGCAAGAACGAAGAAATTATTGCAGTGTCCAACTTGGCAAAAAGATGCTTAAGACTTCATGGAAGGTATAGGCCTACAATGAAGGAAGTGGCGATGGAATTGGAACGAGTACGATCACTACGAAATCCCATGGTCGCCCGGGAAAATGAAGAAGAGATCGGTCGCATTAGAATTGGATCTATCTATGCTTCGAGCGTGATTCCCATGTCAATGCAATTGGATGCAGAAATAGAACCGACGTCAATGGAGGAGGATCAGTCACTCTTATCAGCGGGATGAAGATGCATTCAGTTGTCTCAGTCCAAATTTCTGTGATATGAGACATCGCAATCTCTTTATTTGCCCTTTTACGCTAGTTGCAAAATAATGTTGATGAAGTGCCCAGAAACAATATACTAGATTCATGAACCCTTTTGATTTACTTTTTGTATATCTAGTTGTCACGACCAACTTTTCGGGTGTGAACCACCTAGGATTTGGCTAATGGATTGTTAAGCCTAGACTTAACTCGGGCTCTCCCAAGCCCATACCAATTCGCGACTTAAGTTCAAATTTTTAACATGCAATTGATTTTTAACTAGGAGTCGCCACTAACCTATTTTTGATGGGTCGATTAGAAACCCAAGTAAAGTAACGGGAGTTTTACTTTACTCCTACAAACTAGAGACTATGGGTACGGGGACTTAGTTACACTAGATTTCTCTAATGCCCTTTCGGTACCATTCTTTTATTTTCAAAAATGCTTTTGCAGGCAGCATAAATTGATTTTAAATATATTTCCCTAACATGTGAGGCAACCATGCGGGTGCGCAAACTACCAATTTAACACCCGAGTAAAACAATAAATGAATTGCAAAAACTTACCTCAAAGCAACGAAAGCATCTACAATGTTAAATCAAAATTCACATCAACGACCCTAGATATGATTTCTAATTAACACTAATTTCTTTTTTTTTTCATTTTAATTAATGGAGATCATGCAATATGCAATACAATATTAATTAAATGACTTAATTCTAATGACATGCAATTTATAATTAAATGGACCTAATAGCAATTTCTAAATGACGTGTATTTCATAAATCTAATCTTATATGACATTTACATGACATTATTTCCTAAAAATGCAATCTATCCTAGAAAATACTTAAACTTATAATAAATTGGGAAAAAGCCACCAAAAACCCCCAACTTTGCCTCGAGTGACACATTTACCCCGAACTTTGTTTTGTGACGTGAAAAATCCCGAAGTTTGCTAAATCGTGACACATTTACCCCAAACTTTTATTTGTGACACAAAAATCCCAAACTTTCATTTGTGCGACACATTTACCCTAAATCATAAGGATATTTTGGTCTTTTTACTTTTAAAAACTTTTTTTCTTTTTTTTTCCTTTTTTTCTTCTTCTTCTTCTTCCCTCCGCCGGCCATGGCGGAGGGAAGCCGGCGTCGCCCTCGCCGGATCGGTGAGGGCACCCTCGCCCGACGCCGGCGACGGTACCCCTTGCCTTGCCCGACGCAGCGAGGGCGGCCCTCGTCGGCGTCGGGCGAGGGCACCCTTCGCCGGCGCAGCGAGGGCGGCCCTCGTCGGAGTCGGGCGAGGGCCTCCTCGCTCGATCCGGCGAGGACACCCTCGCCGACGCCGCCGAGGGCACCCCTCGCCCGAGTCCGGCGAGGGCACCTCGCCTGGGCCCTCGTCGATGTCCGACGAGGGCCTCCCTCGCCCGACGCCGCCGGGGCACCCTCGCCGGATCCGGCGAGGGCACCCCTCGCCGGCGTCGAGCAAGGGAGGCCCTCGACCGGGGTCGGTCGAGGGCCTCCTTCGCCCGACGCCGGCGAGGGGGCCCTCGCCCGACGCCGGCGAGTGCGGCCCTCGCCCGACGCCGGGATTCCCTCCGCCATGGCCGGCGGAGGGAAGAGAGAAGAAGAAGAAAAAAGAAAAAGAAAAAAAAAAAAAACAGAAAGAATAAGACGAAAATACCCTTAATGGGGTAAATGTGTCACAATTAGCAAACTTTGGGGTTTTTCACGTCACAAAACAAAGTTCGGGGTAAATGTGTCACTCGAGGCAAAGTTTGGGGTTTTTGGTGGCTTTTTCCCTAATAAATTAAGAGAAATATTATCTAAAACTAAACTAAGTGCAATTTTACCTTAATATGCAACGACATATAAAATATGTCCTAATTCTACATGACATATATGCATGATGATTTTTGTTGTTTTTTTATTTCGAAATTAAAAAAAAATCAAATAATTAAACATGTAATTCAAGTTAAGAAGACTAGCAACCTAAATTAATGGATTTGATTTTTTTTTATTTGTAAAATTCAAAATAAAATTTCTATTATAACATGCAAACTCTAAAATAAGAAATAAACCTAATTCTAGCCTACATTTTTTATTTTTTATTTTTTAAGAAAATTAACTTAAGTGATACGATAGCAAATCGACAATATTGATACCCCAAATCGACGAACCATATCTCTCGCATGAAATCGAGTTGGCTAATTTCACACAAATCACGAATCAAATCTCGGGCGGAAGATTGGATTAGCGATTTCTTTTTAAGTGATTGCGAATCGGATTTTGGGCACGAAAATCGGACTCACAATCACAAATTTCACAAGCTATTTCATGTCAGACAATTCATCATTTGCATCACGGAATACTTATACTAAAAAAAACAAATAAAGTAAAATAGAATAAAAGAATAAAATAAAGTGAATAAAAAAATAAAAAAATAAAAACTACCTAATGTTTTTCCTTTTTGTTTTTCTTTTCCTTGCTTTCTTCACTCACGGTTGAGCAGCTTCCGTGGATCACCGGGAGTTGGGTCGCCGGCGTTCAAAGCTCCGGCAGAGACCGGCAATAGGCGGATCGACGGCGAGCGGTGGCGTCGCGAGGAGCAGCAGCGGGAAGCCTCGCTCGGGCTCGGGCAGAGAGCGGAGCAGCTCGTCTCGGGCTCGGGCAGAGGGCGGAGCAGCTCGTCTCGGGCTCGGGCGGAGGCGTCGGGTCGGTGGCGTCGCGGCGTCTGGGCTCCGGTGCAGATGCGGATGAGGCGAGCAGCAGCGGCGTGGGCGCGGGGCTGGCTGTCGGGCACCGGGCGGAGGCGAACGGCGGCGGTGCGGGCTCCGGTGGCGTTGGGTCGCGTCACGGGCGGATCTCGAGCGGCGGAGACCGGCGAAGGGGTTCGACAAAGGCGAGATCAGTGCTGAGCAGTCGCGGTCGAGTGACAGAGCAGGGCAGGAGCGGCTCCGGCGTCGGGATCGTCGCGGCTTCAGCAGCCGCGTCCGGAGACGGTGGCAGGGCGTCGCGGGTCGCTGGCGTCGGGTCACGCGGAGCGGGAGCAGCAACAGCGTCTCGGGCGTCAAGGCAGCAGCGGTGGCAACCGGCGCAGCGAAGACCGACAGGTGGAACGGCGAGGGGAGACTCGGAGAAGATGATGAACAGGAGCTTTTTTTCTTTTTCTTTTTTTCTCTTTTCCTCTCTCTCTCTCTTCTCTGCCGCACGTCCTTTCCTCTCTGCTTTTTTCTACTTTTCCCTTTGACTTTTCTTTTCTTTTTTTCAATGAAACTTCCCCCCTCAAAAACCCTAGAAACGAAGGAAGAACATTTTCTCTCTTGCTTTGAATTTTTAACCTAGAAACCGAGAGAAAAGGTGGCCGTGTCTTCAATGTGTGGTCTTCCCTTTATAGTCACGAAAAATGCAGCTCTCTTTTGTAGTGATTTCAGATGGCCGCTTCGTATGATGTTTTTCGAGTTTCCATCTTCTGTCACATTAAATCAAAGCTATAAATCAGTGCGTGATTTTGCAATCAGCTTGATTTTGCTCAGATTTCTTCTATTTTGTAAAAATTTTTACCCTTTATTAATTTGATTTTTAAATTGCTTCTGCATTTAACAAAATCCAAATATTCATTAGAATTTCAAACTTCCATGCATAATCAATCAAATTAATTTCCCATTTTTTTTTCATTTTTTCATTTTATTTGTTCAGATGCATTTTTTTTTGGGTTTAAATTAATCCCTAATTAAAAAATCAATGACTAGGTCGCCAAAATTTAGGTGTCAACACTAGTATCCGTGATGATTATATTATCTCTTCTTGATTTCTTGTTAATTTGTTTTAGCTTTTCACTATGGTTTACTATTATATCAAGAAAATAGCTCCTTACCAAAATACCCCAAATTAGTTGTTTTAGAAATATTCTGTGGATGCTGCATCAGTCATGTACTTCAATCTTGAGATATCGGTATCTTTCCACGTATGTGTGCTTCCCATTTCTTCGTATTGTATCAATAATTACTTTCCATTGATTGATAATCCTAATATTTTGCAATAAGGCGATTTAAACAAAAAAAACAATATTTCTAATGTCGGTTTCTATATAAACGCAAGGTCTGTGCACTTTTACCGGTCTATGTAAATCAATGAGCATAAGGAATATGTTTATATTGGTTTTACAGGGGAAAATGTTGATGTGATTATTTCAACAATTGTACTTCATACTACTTCAACTGATTTCTTTCGTCTACTTGTTGTATTTCGCGGCTCCCCAACTCAATTCCATTGATCTTGTTATATGTATTATCTTATGCTTATTAATAGCTAAGTTTATTTATAATAAAAAAGAACATATTGTATATTGAAAGTACTTTACATGTGCTAATTACCTACTCCATCAACGAGCTTGATTATGAGTTTTTCAAAATTGTTGAACTATTTAAGTTTCATATTGGGTCTCAACGATAGATATGTGCAAAATTATTTAAGTGCAAATATCTACACTTTGCATTACAACGGATCTGTTGTTATCCATATTAAGCTCGTAATGGGCAAATTGTGTTCAGTAAGAGCTCTAAAAAAAGTTTCGGACTATAGTTTCATATTAGGTCTCCATGCATATATGCACGAATTTTTTTAGTGCAAAATATAATATGTATGAATATTCTAAAAGCAAAATGTAACAAGAACTAAAAGCTATATTGCTATAAAAAAAAATGCGCAACTTCCCTAGAAAGACATATGTAGATTGGCATATGATGTTGAAAATAAAGATAAAAATTTGTCAAAAAACGACTCATAGTTGAGGACAACTGCCAGGTCAAGAGTTCATCACGTTTCGGCCCGGCAAACCTCTACTTGACATATACCTATCTATTTATCTATTTAAGCTGTCGTACATGAATGCAAGTGCTCAGAGTTTTTTTTTTTCTTAGCAGCCTTTCCTAAGCTGGCTTGACTTCGAAGGAACAATTGTGTACCCTCAAGGAGTACTAAATCAACCCCCCGCCCCCGAAAAAAAAAAAAAAAAAAAAAAAAACAAGGCAAAATCACTTGTGACTAATGTCCTCATTCACTGGAAAAATTATCCGAAAAAATCTAAACTTCTTGTACGGTAGCCAACTCAGTCCTAAACATTTTTGCAACTTGCCAATTCAGTCTTAAATCTTTTAATCATGCTAATTTAGTTCTCAACTTTTTGATGATTTGCCTATTTAGCCCTAAACCTTTTTAAAGAATTACCAATATAGTCATTCTAACTAATTTTGGCTAGAAATATTTGAAATTGACAATTTATAATTTTTGTTAAAATTTTCAGAAATTTTTTATTGATTTTTAAAATATTCTTTTTTTTCTTTTCTTTCTTTCTATTTTGTGTTTTTCTTCACATGACCACCAGGCCACTGGCAACCTCTGCTAGCCCCTAGGCGAGTGCCACAAAGCCCTCATTGGATCAAGGTCATTGTGGCTGATGAGGGCTACAACACCCTCACTTTGCTAGATTTGGCAAGGACATTGCGACCCTTGCCCAAGCTTTTTGCAGGCCACAGCGAGGGCGTTGGGACCCTTGTTCATGGCTACGGCTGGGGAAGTCGCTGACCCCCAACTAGAGGCCAACGACCTTATAAAGGTAAAAAATAAAAGAAAATTATAAAAAAGTTGGGAAAAATTTTAAAAGAATAAAAAAATTATCCACATTAGCCTTGGCAGCACCACATAGGACACTGACATTGACTAGACTATCAGATTGGCAATTTCTAGCTTAAATTAGTTAAAAGGATAACATTGGGAACTGGTTAAAAAATTTAGGATTAAATTGACACTATCGAAAGATTTATGACTTAATTGATGAGTTGTCAAAAATTTTAGGATTAAATTGACATAATTAAAAATTTTAAGACTGAATTAGCTGCCGTACAATAGATTTGGGATTTTTTTGGATAATTTTCTCCTTTTTTTCTTCTTTACTTCCAAAAGTCAAACTCGTTCCTTTCTCTCTCATGTTTTGATTAGCATCTAAGAACCAATAGAAATGGTTCAACAGGTTGTTTCGTCTTTCTTTTATGTGTGATGCACGACCTATGCAACTTCCTTATTTTTTGCACAAGCCATATATACCGCGGTATTATTCTGATAGCAACTTTTTTCATGGTTGTCGGAGATAGCAAGTTAATTACTAGTGATTTGATAACATCTATCCAAGAAGATGACATGAGAAAAAGAGGAAGTTATGCTAATCCATTTTAAAAAATTTCTTCTACGCTACAAGTCCTTGGCATTTTCATGTCATCGAAAGGTATATAGCTGGTCATAGAGATAGGGCTTTTATTGAGTTATTTAGACACATGTATAATTAAACGAAAAGGTCTCTATACGTGCATGTTTTAAATGACATGGATTAAAAAAAGTAAGACCTTAAAAACTGTAAGTAAATTGTAGTACCATGGGAAAAGAAAATACGTATTCTTGAGGTTAGTTTGAGTTTACTTCTTTCATATCGAATTAATCTGTTAAATTGATGACATTCTTTATAGGCCGTGGAACGTGTGTTTTTTATTTTTTATTTTATTTTTTGTAGATTAGCTTAAACAAATCCATTGTGTCAATTTAGGATTTAGTGAGGATTAATGTCTACGTCGGTGATTTTCGACCTAAATTGACTGGATGGACTAAATTGGTATCAATGTGAAAAAATTTACGACTAAATTGATCCAATCAAAAAAATTTATGACTAAATTGGTATAGATACAATATATTTAGGATTTTTTTGAAACTTTTCCTTCATAATAGCGCGCTATTCAATATATATCTACGTGTGTCAATTTTGGTATGAATGAGAATTAAGTCATTTTGAGTTTTCTTTCCAAAAACTATAGCTATGTTTTCAATTGTTTTTTTGAGAAAACTTAGAAAAATACTAGAATTGCTATCTAGCATTCTCAATCGACACTTTGTTGTATCATGGAAGATATTTGCCCGTACCATTGACAACATTGTAAGGCAAATAAATCCTCAAATAAGGTAATATCACGCCTTAAAATCTGATTTGATTATTCTATTCAATTCAAAGCCATATTTTCCAACAATGTTGCGATTCTCCCCATTGCTCATCTCGTACAAGAGAAATGATCTTTCTATCAGGACACCCTGAGGTGATAATACCAAACACACGACATTTCAAACAGTCTTGATTTATCGTTAGCTTCGCTTAGCTAATTGGTTTTAGATGCTCTTACTTTGTTCAACGGCTTCCTTCGATGCCGACAAAGGATTTAAAGTCAAACTCTCAAGATGAAAGGATCCCTCTTTGGTTGATGGCTTCTGACTTCACTTTCGTCTCCTTTGTGTTGCTTTTCCACCTTCATCGATAATGTGAAGACCTGATTAAAAGTCCAATAAGGTTGTAATCGGACTACCTCGGCAGTTTTCAAATGAAGACTCTCAATATACCAAGCTACAGTTTGCTCATCTGCCACCACCACATGACATCATAGCAGGACATGCTCAAATTTGGTGTTGCATTCTTCCACGGACAACTCTCGCTTTAGATTGCGAGGGAAAAAAAAATGAAAATCATCTTGCCAATGAGTTTCTGGGAGGGATAATTGTTCAAGATCCTAAATCTATAGCACTATAACCAATTCAGTTTTAAACCTTTCAGTTATGCCAATTTAATCCTAAAATTTTTGTTAACTTACTAATATAGTCTTAAATATTTTAGATGATTTGCCAATTTTAGCCATAAACCGCTAATGTGGACACCGGTCAGCCAGCTTATACACTTTATCCTTTTCTTTCCCTTTGGCATGTGGCTCAGCAAGGGTCGAGCCCTCTCCAAATCCGGGGAGGGCCACAGCACCCTTACTATCCCATTGAAGTACATCGGGCCATTTTAGTGTCTCCAAACCAGTAAATGTTAATAATCTACGACTCTGCATTCTGATAGGATAACATATAAGAGCTGCTAGAGGCTACAGCTGACAATGAAGCTCCATGCAATAACAATCATTGAGAACAGCTGGAAATGGCTTGATAGCCAGGCAACTGCCGGTACCTCAAGCGGAAAGCGAATCAAGATTCACGATGCTACCTCAAATACTATTTTCTTATTTCTTTAGTTGTTCATTCTTTGAAGGGGTTGCGTTGTCGAGCCAAAGGTAATGGGGATTTTGGGCATTGGCATGTATTGTCCAGATAACAAGTTTCTCGAAGCAGAAGCAGTGAACAGATAAATGACATCAGCAGAGGGAGGGAAAGAGAGCATATATTAATCAAAAAAATTATGACCTTCAACAACAGAAAACTATTGACAATGAAGACAATGACCTTCAGCAGCCACCTCACTGTACACGGAATTCACCATCAATTGAAGTTGCATCAGGACATTTCACTTGTTGAATAATGAGAAGGCGAACTGGTTTTTATTTTTTAATTTATTGGATAAGTAAGGGTTACCCTAACTATCCTTTTGAGGATGGTCTTCAAGGTTATCTTATCCAATACTTGCAATGCCCTAAAACGTCGGGGAGGATAACTTTTATATTATTCAGCTGCATATGCAGGTCACCAAATGCAGCTCATAATGTTCAGGGACCAAATTGAGCCGATCGAAAGTTTATGGACCAAATTGCACATTGGGTAATAGTATAGGGACCATTTGTGACATTTTCCCTTCTTTTTATTTTATCAGCTAATGACCATTCAAAATTTCGAACCATAAATATATATCCGATAAAAAAAGATAAATTAGACAAGACTTTTTTTAAATTAGACTTTTCAATCTTCATTAACCGGTCTTATCTTTTAAAGTTTCTTTAAATCAATTAGATAGCGAAAATTTTGAACGAATTACAAAATTATTATATATAGTTTCTTGAAAGTATATGTGAACAGCAAAAAATTGAGGCAGCTCAACAATTATGCATAAATAATTTAGTGCTACTACTTAGCAATCCCTGTTCGTGAGTGTAGTCGTTCAATCAAATTGGGGTATATATTCATGAGCTAACAGTTAAATTAGAATGGGGACACTAATCGATTGGCATTTATTCATATTAAATTTAAAATAAATTTGATATTCGTTTGAATCAAAGCTTGGTTAAAGAACGACTCCTTAAATCTATCAACCTTTTCAGAAGTGGATTTTCTCATCTTGAATATGTAACAGAACCATGACTTAATTGTATAATTTATCCATCTTTATATTTAAGCCAAAACACACTTTTGTTTGACTTTATATTTCTCGGTTAGCACTTATAAACTTATCTTTCTTATTATGAAGTAAAAGGGAAAAAAAAAAGATAAAGTTTAACAAAAGAAAATGATAGAAAGGTAGAACAAAGAAATTACTACCTATTTTATGTTAAGAAAGTGCACATGGTAAAATTACCTGACTGTCCTTAATGTGCAATAATCAACCTCATCTTTGCATTCCATGTGAGAAATTTGGAATGGTACTCTAATTTTCTTTAATTTTCTGAATTCCAAACAAATGGTTGTGCTCTGTTATTGAAAGAAGCAAAGTGTCCATTTCATACTTTCTCTTAAAAAAGGAGGATTCGTTTAGTGGTGAAAAAGAAAATTACCTCAAGTGTTTTGTCTCTCCGTGCAATCAAAGTTATGAATATTCTTACTTGCTTATAATGCTGCACGAGAAATGAAAATGATAATGTTAAAGTTAATTATGATATTTCCCTTAGTTTTATTTCTTTAATAATTGTATATATATTTATTTCTTTAATAATTTTATATATATTTATTTCTTTTATAATTGTATATATATTGAGGAGACTCTTCATATCAGTGTTTTATTGTGCATATTTTTAACCGAATATAATTATTCATCATGTTATGTCGTCCAGTACAGGTGATGCTCATATCCTCTTCATTATAGGGAGTATTAGAACAATTCAATATTAACCACATATTCATCTAATAATTTAAGTTATTAGAATAGTGGGCGGTGATCCCACCAAATTTTTATAGAGCCCGGGTTTGGACCCAATAGTCAAGAGCCCCACCACACCTTCATCTAACAAGTCTAAATCCAAGAGTCACACGGGAAAATTATAGGTTGTTGCGACTTCAACCTAGAGCCCGATACATGAGGGGGAGGTTGTTAATGTTGTCCCATATCAATTGTGGAAGAAGCTAGTGGTTAGTTTATAAATGTAAGGAGGAATCTCACTTTTTGAGCTAACTTTTGGATTTAAATAGGCCCAAGATCATCTAATATTAGTATTAGAGTTTGAAATTCTGAATTCAAATCTTTCTGGATTCAGTTGTCTCTCTAATTAAATATATCCACGCTTGGTATTAGGCAAAAGGTTGGTCTCCAGTTCTAGTATTTTCACGATCATGATGAGCCATAAAGAAAATAGTTACAACACCTCTCAACGCATCTACATAGTAAAATAGGTACGATCCGAGAACAACTGTTCCAAATAGGTGGCGCAAGCCTCCACAGAAGCGCGCCGGGCCAGGCCAGGCCGTACAATCGGGATTGTACCCCGCCGCACTGTAATTCCGAGCGACTGGCGAACGGGTAAGCCAATCGCAACTTTGCTGTCCCAAACTCATCCACAAAAGGCTCTAAAGACCACCTCCAACGGGGCTCGAGAAACGACCCGATGCTCGGGCGAGATAACCATCGCCTCACCAAAATTCTCATACGACGACACGATGATGCTCGTGCGTAGCAAGCATGTGGACAATCCTACGCAACAGAATCACCACCAGAACCACCACGACGATGCCATGCTCCTTCCTCGCCCAATTCCATTCATTCCCTCCCCTCCGCTCCGCCCTTTTAAACCCTCCCCTCCTCCCTCTCCCCACCGCCGCCACCTCGCCCCTCCTCTCTCCTCCGTGAGTCTTCTCTCTCTACTTTCTCTCTCTCTCTGGCTCGCCATTTTGTCGACGGCTCGAAGAAGAAGGAGAAGAATAGGAGAAAAAATAAAAGAATAAAAGGAAAAAAAAGAAAAAAAAAAGGAAAAAAGGAAAAAAAGAAAAGGAAAAAGTATAAAAGTATAAAAATTAAAATAAATTAATTTGGAACAGAATCAATGAGCACGGTACCAAACACAATTTTATTTTAGAATCAGAAATTTTGGACAGTTACCAAACGGCTTAAAATGCTTAAAATCTGTTTCTAGGAACAAAATAAAAAAAAATCATTTCTGATCAGAATCTACTCTTGAGAATAGAATCGTTACCAAACGCGCCATTAGTGTGTCGTGTTTCACGAATGAAAAGAATTTTTTCTAATGAATTACAACGTGCGACTTCTCCGTAAAGGTATACATGCTTGACTTTTCCCGCATCGACATCAAGTCACAAATGACCAACAAGTCATTAAAAATTCGCAAAAGAAGTCATGATGTGACTTGTCTGGGCTGCTAAGTATATTTTTTAAGTTGTTGACTCGACGTCACAAATGACCAACAAGTCATTAAAAATTCGCAAAAGAAGTCACGGTTTTTTAGTTGTCGACTCGACGTCACAAATGACCAACAAGTCATTAAAAATTCACAAAAGAAAAAGTTTTGGACACCTAAAGTGCCATAACTTAGCACAGAGAAACACTTAAGTGTCATAACTTCGGAAATATACACTTAAGTGCCAGTTTCGGAGTAAAGTGGAACACTTAAGTACCACTCCGGCCAAATGGCTGACGTGGCAATTTTCCGACGAGTTGGGTGCAAAACGGTGTCGTTTTGCACGCTGATGTGGCGAGAAAATACAAAAACGACGTCGTTTTGTGTCTAATGTGTAAATAATTAATATAAAAATTAATTAAATTAAATTTAAACTTAATTTTATTTAAAATATTCTAAAAATTAAAAAATTAAAATTAAAAAAACTTAAAAATTAAAAAACTTAAAATTAAAAAAACTTAAAAAATTAAAAACTTAAAATTAAAAAACTTAAAATTTAAAAAAAACTTAAAATTTAAAAAACTTAAAAATTAAAAAACTTAAAATTAAAAAAACTTAAAAAATAAGAAACTTAAAATTTAAGAAACTTAAAATTTAAAAAACTTAAAATTTAAGAAACTTAAAATTTAAAAACTTAAAATTTAAGAAACTTAATATTTAAAAACTTACTAAACTTACTCGAAAGTTGGGTGCAAAACGGCCAAATGGCTAACGTGGCAATTTTTCGGCGAGTTGGGTGCAAAACGGCGTCGTTTTGCACACTGACGTGGCGAGAAAATGCAAAAACAACGTCGTTTTTGTGTCTAATGTGTAAATAATTAATATAAAAATTAATTAAATTAAATTTAAACTTAATTTTATTTAAAATATTCTAAAAAATAAAAAACTTAAAAAATTAAAAAAAAATTAAATTAACAAAACTTAAAATTAAAAAAATTCAAATTAAAAAACTTTAAATTTAAAAAACTTTAAATTTAAAAAACTTTAAATTAAAAAAACTTTAAATTAAAAAAATTAAATTAAAAAAACTTAAAATTTAAAAAAATTAAAATTTATAAAACTTTAAATTAAAAAAACTTTAAATTAAAAAAACTTAATCAATATCGGTTTCTCTTACTTCCTCCTACTCTAATATATGCTGGGTTGGAGATAATCAATACTTAAAGAAGTGTGGACCTATTTAATCTTTTCATTTTTTTTCCCAATGATTTTTCCACGACAGCTTCTTTCACTAGCGTTATGATAATTATATTACGTTGTGAAATGGATGTTGAAAAAGTTGTCATTACCGTAAAAGACAGAACTGTAAAAATCGTGAAAGAAGATAATGTTATAACTATTACTGCGTAAACATTATCACCTTTTCTCTAACGTGCTCAAGTGTAAGCAAGTCCATCCATGAACTAGTAATACTCAATGGGCAGAAGGCCTTTTTTTTTTCAAATGCCATAACAATGGAAGAAATGCAAACTTTTTTAGTGCTGGTAGGCTCTGATACCCCATCTTCATCCGAGAGGTGTACTGTGTTATCCTCTACCCAAATACAAGGTTCCTACACAGCATTCTAGGAAAAAACCAGCTACAACGGTGGTACGCAATGGCAAAGAAAGGAAGTATGTTGATCTCCTCTTTAATGAATCCATCTTGCTGGTGGAGGTGGGACCTTTTGTTAGTCTCCTGTTCACACAACCCTTCGCACAACTCTGAAGAGCCGATGTTTTCGAATCAATGCTTACCGAGAGGTACTTGATGTGATGAAACGAAAAGCGGGAAAAGAAAAAAAAACAACCTGACTTTAGCCGCAAGAGTGTAAAAAATGTCAGATGGTGGGTAAAGCAGCCACGGCTCAAAGAAAGCAATCAGAAATTCCATGGTTTCAACAGGAAAAAAAGGGATGTCCTATGTATGCCTGTACAATTCCATCTAGAGCAATCTTTATTGAATCTAGGGAATACGTCTAACGGAGCGTCGAAGCAAAGCGCCAACTCCTCATCATCCAGATATTTTGTACCATAGGTAGACCGAGAAGAAACAAATCATTGCAAAGACGATGATGTGGATGACATTGTTTGAGCCATGCTGGACAATGCTCTTGTTTAGTCTCCTGCCATTGTTCTTCACACCTGCTCGAGCTTTGATCAGAGTCAATTGCTGTCGAGACATCAAATAACTTCAGAAAACGTCGGGCCATTTTAGTGTCTCCAAACCAGTAAATGTTAATAATCTACGCCTCTGCATTCTGACAGGATAACATATAAGAGCTGCTAGAGGCTACAGCTGACAATGAAGCTCCATGCAATAACAATCATTGAGAACAGCTGGAAATGGCTTGATAGCCAGGCAACTGCCGGTACCTCAAGCGGAAAGCGAATCAAGATTCATGATGCTACCTCAAATACTATTTTCTTATTTCTTTAGTTGTTCATTCTTTGAAGGGGTTGCGTTGTCGAGCCAAAGGTAATGGGGATTTTAGGCATTGGCATGTATTGTCCAGATAACAAGTTTCTCGAAGCAGAAGCAGTGAACAGATAAATGACATCAGCAGAGGGAGGGAAAGATTAATCAAAAAAATTATGACCTTCAACAACAGAAAACTATTGACAATGAAGACAATGACCTTCAGCAGCCACCTCACTATACACGGAATTCACCATCAATTGAAGTTGCATCAGGACTTTTCACTTGTTGAATAATGAGAAGGCGAACTGGTTTTTATTTTTTAATTTATTGGATAAGTAAGGGTTACCCTAACTATCCTTTTGAGGTTAGTCTTCAAGGTTATCTTATCCAATACTTACAATGCCCTAAAACGTCGGGGAGGATAACTTTTATATTATTCAGCTGCATATGCAGGTCACCAAATGCAGCGCATAATGTTTCACAGTCACATGAAGAATAAACATACAGGCTACAAGCAGCTTGAATTAGAAGGCCTGCAGATTTTCATCAGGAAACTTAATCTCACACCATCGTGTTTTGGCAGTCACTCCATCTGTTGTGACAGATTAGTCAAATGGCACTCACCCGGTTCTGCCAAATACACAAACTGATACATTCCTAATTAGCTTCTATATATTTGAATTCTTTATTAAATAAAAAGCATGGTAAACATGATTGTACTTTCTTAATTGGGTGGATCAAAGAGATTCTAACAAGGGGAGTCGATAATCTTTCAAAACACAAGGTGTTTGAATGATTTGCCGACTCTTTTCACATCAATCTCATAGTTTTCCCAATTCTTGTTTGTTATTAATGCTGCTTCCAGGCTGCTGATAGCCTGACTGCACAGCATGGTCGCCGCATACTACAGGGAAATTACACGATTATGAAAAAAAGTATCCTCCACCTGTTTCATTTCCCACACTATATAAGAACTTAAGCACAGTGAACAGACGGGATCGTTCAGCAATTACCCTACTAATTATGATTTATCAACAAACATAAAAAAAAAAACAAAAATAGCCCAACCTAAAGGTTTCAAGGAAGGAACAGTAAGTGATGGCTATCTGTCCAAAGTAAAATATATACCAGCTGATTGAGCATGTCATTCTGGAACTTTCCCTCTCTGTCTATCTCCTCGGCTACCTGCACAAAAGCAATGGCAGCTTCCATAGTAACTCTGACGCTTCTTAAAAACTACAATCTCAGCTTTTTAAGAAAAAGTGATTATGATTGATCTCTCCCCTAAGGGGATGAGAGAACAGACAAACGACAAAAGCGCAGATTTTGTTCCCTGGTAACCTCTGGTGCTCAAATCTAAGCAATCTTTTCCACAGTTTTTACCACCCAATGAGAGTGCGTAGAACTTGCTGGTATGCTCAAGCTATGCTTGATTGCCCAAAGAATATCGAGATCGCACCATGTCTTTCCAACGAAACTGCGAGCGCCATAGCCAGAAATCGTGAATTCGATCATAGTAACACAGACACTGCAAATCGCAATGCATCCGGCCAGCTAGTAGTCGAATAGTTACCAAAAAGAAGAGCACATTCCTTGGCTCAAAAGGGAGGGGAAAACTGAGCTCATCAATCAAAACTTACGTCTCTCAATTGGTGGACTTGCCTGCGGAGACCACCAACGACCTCGTGATCCAATCCACCATCCACCGCATCGATCTGCAGTAGGATTTCATCTGGCCGAGCCGCCGCTGCCGCCACTCTCGGCATTAGGCCCCTGGCTATCAAGACCGCAAAAACCAGACCAGAATCAGAATCCAATCCTGAATCAACCAGGAGACTGCTCGAACAAGTTTGCAGAGACTGCAAGCACCGGAGAAGAACCGAGAGAGCATCACTCACTGCGATCGGAAGGGAGCATGATGCAGAGAAAGCTATGCTTGGAAGGAATTCCAAAAGATGGTGTTTATTTTGAATAAAGAAATGCAAATTGCCTCTTATAAGAAGGTCGCCATTTAGAAAATAACCAAATTACTGAAATTTAATAACAAAATAAATGAAAAAATATTAATAAAAAGGAAAGTTATCAAAACACAATTAGAAAATCTGAAATCTAATAACAAATTAAGGAAAACGTGTGAATCAAATATTGTAATCAATTTGTAATCTCGAAAATCACGCAATCATTTTTAATTTGTGAGATTGCCCGCTTTTATGACGCTCCAATGTTTCCATAAAGGCATTTACATGTTGTTCTACATCAGAACAGCTCCGCCATGGAGTGGACCGCCATGGCCGGAACTTCCCGCCATCAAATCCTGAAAACTTGAAGTTGACACCGGGTGAGGATAAGAAAAAAAAAAAAAAAACCTAGGATGCAGCGAGTGGCTGCTGATGTTTCAGGATTCACGCGGATTTCGGTGAGGCTTGAGGAGGGGATTTGGAATTCCGGTGAAGATTTTTTGTTGCGGACGCTGGAGCCTCTCTCTCTGTTTTTCGAACGTTTCATCTTCGCGCGGCAAAATGACGTGGCGGAAGATGGATGAGCTGGCGGAGAGAGAGTGTCTTTCCTGCAGACGTGGCGGATCGTGATAGGCTGTATGATTTTGTCCTCTTTCTTTTAATTTTGTCGGCTAACCATCATTCAAAATTTTGAACCATAAATATATATCCGATAAAAAAAAAAGATAAATTAGACGAGATTTTTTTAAAATTGGACTCTTCAATCTTCATTAACCGGTCTTATTTTTTAAAGTTTCTCTAAATCAATTAGATAGCGAAAATTTTGAACGAATTACAAAATTATTATATTTAGTTTCTTGAAAGTATATGTGAACAGCAAAAAATTGAGGCAGCTCAACAATTATGCACAAATACTTTAGTGCTACTACTTGGCAATCCTTGTTCGTGAGTGTAGTCGTTCAATCAAATTGGGGTATATATTCATGAGCTAACAGTTAAATTAGAATGGGGACACTAATCGATTGGCATTTATTCATATTAATTTAAAATAAATTTGATATTCGTTTGAATCAAAGTTTGGTTAAAAAATGACTCCTTAAATCTATCAACCTTTTAAGAAGTGGATTTTCTCATCTCGAACACGTAACACAACCATGACTTAATTGTATAATCTATCCATCTTTATATTTAAGCCAAAACACACTTGTTTGACTTTATATTTCTCGGTTAGCACTTATAAACTTATCTTTCTTATTATAAAGCAAAAGGAAAAAAAAAGTTGAAAAAGAAAAAACGATAGAAAGGTAGAACAAAGAAATTACTACCTATTTTATGTTAAGAAAGTGCACTTGCTAAAATTACCTGACTGTCCTTATTTTGCAATAATCAACCTCATCTTTGCACTTCATGTGAGAAATTTGGAATGGTTCTCTAATTTTCTTTAATTTTCTGAATTCTAAACAAATGGTTGTGTTCTGTTATTGAAAGAAGCAAAGTGTCCATTTCATACTTTCTCTGAAAAAAGGAGGATTCGTTTAGTGGTGGAAAAAGAAAATTACCTCAAGTGTTTTGTCTCTCCGTGCAATCAAAGTTATGAATATTCTTACTTGCTTATAATGCTGCACGAGAAATGAAAATGATATTGTTAAAGTTAATTATGATATTTCCCTTAATTTTATTTCTTTAATAATTGTATATATATTGAGGAGACTCTTAGTCAAGAGTCCCACCACACCTTCATCTAACAAGTTTGAATCCAAGAATCATGTGGGAAAATTACGAATTGTTGCGACTTCGACTTAGAGTCCGATGCGTGAGGGATAGGTTGTTGATGTTGTTACATATCAATTGTGGGAGAAGCTAGTAGTTAGTTTATAAATGTGAGGAAGAATCTTACTTCTTGAGCTAACTTTTGGACTGAGAGAAATCCAAGATCACCCAACATTGATCTTAGAGTTAGAGGTTCTTAGTTCAAATCTTTCCAAATCAAATTATCTCCCTAATTAAATATGTTCACGCTCGATATTAGGCAAAATGTCCATATCCAATTGTAGTATTTTCACGATCATGACGAGCTATAAAGAAAATAGTTACAACACCTCTCAACGCATCTACAGAGTTAAATAGGTACGATCCAAGAACACCTGATCCAAATAGGCAGCGCAAGCATCCACAGAAGCGGACCGGGCCAGGCCCCGCCGCAATGTAATTCCGAGCAACCGGCGAACAGGTAAGCCAATCGCAACCTTGCTGTTCCAAACTCATCCACAAAAGGCTCTAAAGACCACCTCCAACGGGGCTCGAGAAACGACCCGATGCTCGGGCGAGAGAACCATCGCCTCACTAAAATTCTCATACGACGACACGATGATGCTCGTGCGTAGCAAGCATGTGGACAATCCTACGCAACAGAATCACCACCAGAACCACCACGACGATGCCATGCTCCTTCCTCGCCCAATTCCATTCATTCCCTCCCCTCCGCTCCGCCCTTTTTGAACCCTCCCCTCCTCCCTCCCCCACCGCCACCACCACCTCCGTCCTCTCTCCTCCGTGAGTCTTCTCTCTCTACTTTTCTCTCTCTCTCTGTGGCTCGCCATTTTGTCGACGGCTCGAATTCATTTTCACTTCCCCCTTCTTTCTTCTTCGTACGTCTTCTTTGCCCAGGGGTTTTCTGGCGGCGGTTGGAGCCCTGCGATTCGTCCCTTCTGCTCCACGTCGGGCTGCGAGCGTCGCGCGATGGCGGGACGGTTGGAGAGCTGCTCGAGCGATCCGAGCTCCGTGTCGTACCTCACGCAGAGAGAGGCCGCCGCGATCGACGAGGAACTCATGGGCCCCCTCGGCTTCAGCGTCGATCAGCTGATGGTCAGTGCCCGAGTGTTCGAATTATCATTGGCTGCGATTGCGCCGCGGTCGCCTTGTCTGTGATTGTCGTGTTTTTGGGGCGTGGAGTCTTCCTTTGCTGCTAGCTCGAACTAATTCTTTTTTTTTTTTTTTTTTTTTTTTTTTTTGGGCTTTGTTTTCTGCAGGAGTTGGCTGGCCTGAGCGTGGCGACTTCAATTGCCGAGGTACCGCCTTGCTTGCCTCTCTTTGATTCCGTTATATGGCTACTGTTTGATTTATTCGCAATGGCGTGGACGCATTGTCGGGGAGCAATAGGATTCGTTGACAATTAAGATGAGGATGCGGGATGAGAAATAAGTGGTCAGCAGATGGCTTGGCCAAGTGATTTGTTAATTTTTAGAGTTTGTGCCCTCTGTTTTATGCATCACTGGATTATAAGCATCTAAAGTATGTAGAATGCGTCTGTACTGTGATTCTGTCTGAGTTTTTTTCTTTAGAGATAATGTAACTGTAGACTTGAATGTCCTGATCAGTCCGGCAAGACATTGCCAATTTTTTTTTTCAATTCTTTCTATTGGCCAAGAGAAGTACATTGCTACTTGCCATGACATTGTTTTCAGAACTTTGTGGTGGAATTATGGGGTTACTGCTCCAACTTTTTGCTGGCTGAAATCTACTTGGGTATCTTAGCATTTAGAATTTGGGTAGGTGCAATGCTGGCTAAATGTGAATGTGATGTGTCGGCAGGTCTACAAAGCCAGCGAGTATAAGCGCGTTCTTGCAATATGTGGACCTGGGAATAATGGTGGTGATGGCCTGGTAGCTGCTCGCCATTTGTTTCATTTTGGGTACAAGCCATACATTTGTTATCCTAAGCGTACTCCAAAGCCTCTTTATACTGGTCTGGTTACTCAGGTTGGACACGATTTCATATCCAATATGCCGGAACAGTTAATTAGTGCCAGCTTTTACATTTTCTTACTGGTATCTTCCTGCCTGCAGCTCGAATCTCTGAGAGTTCCTTTCTTGTCAGTAGAAGATCTTCCTCCAGACTTGTCAACAGAGTACGATATCTTGCTGGATGCAGTATTTGGATTCTCATTCCATGGTAATTACTATAACACCCAAAGTTTAAGGATAAGTTTAAATCTTCTCTTTTGGTAGTTTCTTTGGTGTTCCATGTTGATTGAAAATTATCTCTGTTTTATTTCTGGAATGTAAGTTTTGTCTGAGTTCCTACAATTTGTAATGATATAAGGATCATACTGCTATTTGACTTGAATAGCAAAGGCTTGACATACTACGTCATGTTTAAATGGCAGGAGAATGTCAATATGTGAAGCGAAGCCTCTTAATTTATAACTTTGTGCTTTTAGCATTTCAATTCTTGTGGAGTCTGAACAGACTTCACGTACTCATCGCAGGCTCACCTGATGCCTGTCTCATAACTTGAATAGACTCTCTTCTTCTTTATGGATGAAGCTACACTTTGTGGAGTTGGAGGATATTAACCCTACTCGATTTTGTGGGATATGTGTGTGTACGTATATGAGTGGTGCTTCTTCTCTAACAATTATTTAATTCCACTAAATTTCCATAAGGGCTTAAACAGGTGAAAATTCCAAATTAAACACGCAAGAGTACAATGTTTAGGAAAAATATGATTGTTGGACTTTTAAAGATAAACTATTTTCTCACTGATGGAAATTGTCTTTAGGATAATGATGATAAAATAATTTTCCCCTGTAATGGAAACTGGGATATATCACTGTCCTGCATTCTTGATGGTCTCTCTGATAGAGTCATATTCTCTGCGCATGCAAGGAGAAGGTATTTCCTTCACTGTACTCGTACTCCTCTGTTCATTTCTTTATGTTCCGGCACTTCTGGCTTAGTTTTCTTTGTATGATTTTTCCTTTTTCATTTTCTCTGAGGTATTGACTTATTTTTAAATTCCTCAGGTGCCGCAAGACCACCTTTTGACGATATATTAAGAAGATTGGTTGGAATGCGGAAGAGTGACCAAACAAATAAAAAATCTCCTGTAATTGTCTCCATAGATATTCCTTCCGGATGGCATGTTGAAGAAGGGGACATCAGTGGTGAAGGCATCAAGCCTGATATGTTGGTATATTTCTTGTGGGACTTCTAAAGTGTTCAATTAATGCATCATACCAATAAGGTGGTTGCTCTTTACAAGCTACTAAAAAATCAACGTTTTTCCTGTACGTTTTCATTTGTTTAGGTTTCTCTAACTGCTCCAAAGTTGTGCGCAAAGCAATTTCATGGTCCACATCATTTTTTAGGGGGTAGATTTGTCCCACCACCTATAGCAGAAAAATATAACCTCCGGCTTCCTCCATATCCCGGAGCATCAATGTGTGTCCATATTGGCAAGGCCCCTCAAGTTGATATATCAGCTATGAGGGAGAACTACATTTCACCAGAGTTTCATGAGGAAGAAGTCGACGCTGACCCCATCAAGCAGGTAAATGTAAAGGATAAACGATATCACCTCTTTCAATGAGTTTATCATCTACTGTAATTTTTTATGTCCAGCACACATTTATTCAACTTGTACAAAATAGTTTTACTTATTGACCCACGATTCCTTCCCCTTTAACCCCAACGAGTGACAACTTCCTGTAGTTTTGCAAATGGTTTGAAGAAGCAGTGGCTGCTGGGTTGCGGGAACCAAATGCCATGGCATTGTCAACTGCTGGCAAGGATGGGAAACCGTAAGTTTGTGCTTCCTTCCACTCCGTCTTCTAATTATCACATCATGGAATTCTCTAGTTGAGTCGACTATCGTCCAGATACTGATTCAATGGTATCTATGAAAGTCTTAACTCCATTTGCCTATTTTTATAAGAGTTTGACATGCCCAAATATTGTCTAAGAACTTCCTAATTAGACGAAAGGTACAGAAAATTCCTTAGTCTTGCTGCAGTGACAGCTCTTTCATGGCTAAGAGCTTATAGTGGGTTGTCGACATCAGCATGTCAATTTTGTGTAGTATGTCTGGAAACAATGACATGTCAACAAACATGGAGGAATTAGTCTGATTCAAAAAGTTGTTGTTTTGTCACAGCTCATCACGCATGGTTTTGCTGAAAGGAGTTGACGAAGATGGCTTTGTCTGGTCAGTGCTATTTTTTTTTTCTTTTGGCCATTGCAATGTTGCCCAGGTGCTGAATATGGACTTTTTGATGGCCAAATATATAATATATATTGCTCCCTCCATTAGGTACACCAATTATGAAAGTCAAAAGGGACGTCAATTATCTGAAAATCCTTGGGCATCACTGCTTTTCTACTGGGAAAGCCTCAACCGTCAGGTAATCGTGCAAATCTGAGGACTGTGTTCCAAATTGTCTGATCTAGTGATGAGTCAATTATTCCAGAGGACTCTACATCTTCTGGTGGAAGTGAATTGATGTAAAACAGTTGCTTGATATATCACAGATCAATTTAATTCTCCGAGAGGCATCGACTCTGGAATAGTTCTAACACAATATTAGATGATGACAGGTTGTTCATTTAAAATGAGGTGAACTCTTTGTGTTTTAAGCATGCCAGAGCAATCATAAATGATTATTATCAAATCTTTCTACAAGTTATACAAACCAAAATCAGCTATCAAGAAGCTTCGTTTAGAATTTTGAAATTTTGAATCTAGGTAAGAGTGGAAGGATCTGTGGAGAAAGTTTCCAATGAAGAATCTGAGAAGTACTTCCACAGCCGTCCTCATGGAAGTCAGATTGGAGCAATAGTCAGCAAACAGGTATCTTTGGTTTAATTCATGGGCATAAGTCACTTAATAAATTAAGCATCCATTTATGAGACTTTTTCTTTTTTTTTCCTTCAGAGTTCTATAGTTCCTGGAAGGCAGGTGCTCCACCAACAGTACAAAGAATTGGAGGAAAAGTTTTCTAATGTGTAAGTTAGGATGATTATTCTAGTTTATACTTTCACATATACGGTTAGCTCCATAACCTTTCCTCTTAGATTTCCATATTGCATGAGTGCTCAGAACTGCAGTTACCTGTATGAACCTGATCATTTTTTAATATTGTTTATTTTAAAGATGATCTGGTCTATGCTACTTGACAATGATAGCCTGTGATGATTTGGAGTGAATTTTTTATTTTAAATCCTGTTGTACATGTGTATATCACAAATGTGGGTTGAAATTTCCTTTCCGTTGTATGAGATGCAGGAATTTGATTCCAAAGCCCGAACACTGGGGAGGATACAGACTTAAGCCAGAGCTTATTGAATTTTGGCAAGGCCAGAAGTCTCGCCTGCATGACAGGTATAGTTTCTTTCGAATCTGGCCGAAGATTTTCTAATCACTCTAAACAAAACTAATGGAAGGATTTTGGCGATTGCCAATTGCTAGATGATATGTGTTCAGAGGAATCTGCGTGGATATTGTCATCTTTGTATCAATCGTTTCGAAATGTTTGGCTGCGATACATGGCTTTTTCTTTCAGGAGTTATTTTACCTTTTCATGGTTAATATTAACAGTGTCATAGTAGGAGACATCTTGCTGCATCACGTTTAGTTGGGGAGCAATATTGGGCTTGGTGCCATGTTGGTATGGATATCCCATGTGAACGATTGAAAATTAGATGTTGTCTGGAATAAGGCCCAATGCTGGGCTGGCCCAAAGGCACATGGAAATGGGGATTCTTGTGAATAAGAGTGATCCATCAGAACAAATTTTATTAATGAAACATAAAAGAACCTGTGTGGAAGCATTAGAAGTCCCTGTGGTACATGATCTTTTTTCCACAGAAGAGAATTGACGATGTGCACGAGTACATGTTCAAACTAGCATTCTTGAAAAATAGACGTAGCATGTGGAATGATGCCAAGTAAGGCGCGCCTGATTTCAGTTCACACAAAGCCTTTGGTTGATTATGGATGGTCTTCTTACAGGTTGCAGTATCGTCCACAAGAGATTGATGGAAGACGAGTCTGGAAAATCGTTCGACTGGCTCCCTGACTAGCTTCTTTAGCTTCCTCGCTGTGATATTCATCAATCATGGTATTGTGAAAAATAAGTATTACACTCCCTTTTACATTATGGGGTTTGACATGAAATCATAAGGGATTTGCAGCAATGTAATTTTCTCTACCTCTTTCAATGTATCAGCTGCATGCCTCTGTAGATTTTGTGTTGTTACTATTTGTCTCAATGACTTCTCTTATGCAATAATTAAGTCAAGTGTTCAAAAAAAAAAAAAGGATAAGTGGTATGTGGATCCGTGTCTAAGTGATACTTTGTTCTTTTTGTCAAAACTTACGCTCCTTTTATTTCGTGAAATTTAACAATTTGGGAAAAGGTTTTTAAAGAAATCATTTTTATGAAAATGGGAAGATTGTCCAACGTTCGTTTGAAATCCACAAACTTGAGTTGCAATTTTTTTTTAAAAAAGAAATACACTGTGCCTGCGATATAAAAGCCACACAAGCTAATTAATCAAATTTTTTGAATTAAAATTTAATGACAAATATTGTTTGAATTGTAGCTTATTTATTTTCTCATTTTTTTTTCAGCCTTTTCACCCTATAGTTGAAATAAGTACCCTACTAGAGAGAAGCAATTAATTCACTTACTATATGCTGTGTGATAGAAACCAATTTATTATTTTTCTCTCTCCCCAAATTTTAGTTCACCTGTTCTTTTCCTCTCTTTTTTTTTTTTCATTTTTTTGTTTATGATATGCGTACTTTTTTATATGCTATGAAAAAGAATTAAAAACAATGCTAAGAGATCTCAAGCGATATAAACAGTGCATAGAGATGAGTGCCCAAAGGTCAAATGATTCCCTTCACATTCTCGGGTAAATGATCACTAAACTCCTTTTAACGGGAGAATGCTTTAAGTTATGGATCTTTCTTAATGATAAATAAGTCCAAAAATACTTTTTTTTCAAAATATGATTATTGATATAACTCAAAATAATAATTTATAGCAATATACATTTATCAATCCTAAAATTTGTATGAATTATATATTTTTTTCACAAAATAAACACACTAGATGCTCAAATTGAAATCGCCGCTGCTGATGATTCCTAAGTAGCGTGTTAAGTGTTTCGGACAATCCCAGTTTTCTTTTCTTTTTTTTTTTTTTTTTTTTTGGTCGAGATCGGACAATCCCAGGTTGGAAAATCAAAAAACTCTTCAAAGTTGTGGGCCCTCCTATGCAAATCAAGCCCGCAGTAACATCTGATTTCTCACAAGTAACACGAAAAGTCCCAAAATAACATAAAACAAAAATAAAATTTTTGAAAAAAGGAAAGAGGGAGAGAAAGAGAGAGAGAGAGAAACGTTGCAAGTCGCTATTCCTGATACGTTAAGAATCTAGAGATCGATTGATACCGACCGTCGCATCCACACCCGTTCAAACCCGAGAACGACCCCCCGCCTCTTCTCCTCCTTTCTTCTCGAACCGTCTCATCGCCCGCCGGCCGATCGTCGGCCGATCCCCGCCGGAACCTACCTCCGGAAGCCATGAGCCACCCCGAATCGGATCCGGCTCACCCGCCGAAAACCTCGCCCGACCCCGATGCCAAGCGCGACGCCGCCACCGCCGCCGCCCCCCACTCCGCCGATTACGCGCCCTATCCCACGCTCGACCCCAACGACGTCGCCCCTGCTCCCGAGGCCCCCCGTGCTCCGATCTCCGGCGTCGCCGCTACCTCCATGCCCTCGGAGTCGAACCCCTACGTCGCCCCGGCCCCCGCCCCCGCTCCGCAATCGTCTGTCAAGAGTGAGTTGTGTGCCCGCCGATTCGGCGATTGGATTCGAAATTGAGGAGGCTGTTTTTCGGTTTCCCTTTTGTTTTGTTTTGTTTGTTGATCGATTCGAGAATCTCGCGATTGTTGCGCAGATACGATGGAGTCGGTGAAGGATGTGCTCGGGAGATGGGGAAAGAAGGCGGCCGAGGCGACTAAGAAGGCCGAGGATCTCGCTGGGAACATGTGGCAGCACCGTAAGCCCCCTTGCCTCTTTTTAGTTCCCTAGAATTGTTGCTTAACTTCAGTGACGAGAGAATTTCTGGACTCGCGAGGGATTTGATGGTTTGTTTGGCTATGCCATTTGATATGACCTCGTCCAATCGTAAATTCACGATTCTCTTGGAAAAGCCTTGTTTCTAATAATTGAAGTCAGAGCGAGTAATTTTATGTGGAAGTTTGCCTCCCAAGTCCCCCTGATGCACCTAGCGAAAGACAAAAAGAACGATCATTTGATTGCGTATCATCTCAAAAATTGTTTCTTGAACAGTGAAAACGGGCCCCAGCTTTGCTGATGCTGCTGTCAGCAGAATTGCTCAGGGAACAAAAGTTCTGGCGGAAGGCGGATACGAGAAGATTTTCCGGGCTACTTTTGAAACCGTTCCTGAGGAGCAGCTTCTGAAGTCATTTGCATGTTATTTGTCCACGTCTGCTGGTCCGGTGATGGGTACTTTATACTTGTCTACGGCGAAGCTTGCATTTTGCAGCGACAATCCTCTTTCCTACAAAACTGGTGATCAGACTGAATGGAGTTACTATAAGGTGTGCTTCCTAATAAAAGTATCAGCCTCATTTTGAAAATGAAGGTGGTGTTGGTTGAATTCCATGATGAGGAAGTAAATTCATTATATGTGCTTCCAATGAGGTTGCTTTTTGAAACTTATGAGGTTTGCACAGTTTTTGCTTATATACATGACACGCACTCACAATCACTTGCTGCTGGGGTATATTTTGGAGATCTCATGCTACTTTGGCATTTCAGTGAGAGGAGAGGGAGCAAGCTTTGGGTCCTTTTTCTATGTAAATAACTAATTTTCTCCCACTCTAGTATACAGGAAGTGTAGAAGGAAAAGTTAAAGTCAGAGTGGCATATATTCTTAACAAAGAAAATCTTACTAGATCAGGGACAAGTGAAAGAGATTGTTTGTTTCTCTTTGGAAAAAGTGGATCTCCCTGTTAAGGCTTCTCTTTTTTTACTTTCAAGTGATATATTCCATTTGATGTTGTGATGGAAAGCCTTCAAAGTTTTCTTTGTTAAGCTGTGAAGTTGAACCTACCTTTTTGACTGATTTCTTTGTAGTACAATTCTGACCAACTAAAGGCAGAAAACAGTTTATGCAAATTCTCTTTCACTAAAAGATAATAAGCGAGTCCCCTGCTTTCAACATTTGTCACAAATATGTGGTGATATTAGAGAAAAGGTTGTAGTTTTTAAGTTTTGGTTTCGAAGAAGCTGCTAGAAAATTAAAGGTCAAACTTTATAATGTTCAAATTCAGTCGCTGCTACAATACCATAAAATGATGAACTGACTCAAGTTTTTAGTCATGTATTCTTGTTCGATGTTTGTGAACTCATGGTTGTTTTTAAATTCATCTCGATACTTTTGTGTGCAATAGCTTACAGAGAGGAATAATGATCTTGCTGTTGGGGGGGGCGGGCAGGGGGAAGGAGACAAATAAATGACATTATCTTATCATTCCAATTCGCTCTCTGTTGTTTCAAACCTATATGGTTTGGCATTTTGGTCAGCTTGATTCCTTTTACAGAGGAGGCCTAGGGAGGTACCTCCTACTGTATGAACCTTTTATTCTAGGAATGACAATTTGCTTAGCCTCAAGGGGACCTGCATGCTAAAAATATAAGCTTATAATACAAGAGGGACCGGCATTGGCCTACACTAAGTGGGATGGATGGGCTACTAATACAGGGTAGGGATGGGCCCAAAAAAAGGCTGCTCCTTTTGTAAGATTCAAATCAATTGTGTAATTGCAACAAGTTGAGTCTACCTATTTTACAAGTCGAACTTGACTGTTACTTGAAAGCTCTTAACTAACTTCGAGCTGGAGCTTGGTCCACTGTTTACCAATGCATCTCTCTCCCTCTGTGTTAATCGCTTGATTTTTTGTCTTACTTTTGCATATTTGAGGTTTTTTTGTCATGGAAATTTATCCATGTTGTAAATAATTTCTATTTTGAAACTTAAAGCGTTGTAGATGATAATAAGGTGCTGGATTTACAATCTCATATCATTGTTTTTCCTGCTTTGTGGACAAAAAAGTATCTTAGGGAATTGGGGTTTGTGAGTGTGAGTCAGTTTGGGGGCGAGACCACAATACCACACTGTTGGTACATGCAAGAAGGTCAAGCCTCGCATGTTGCACAGGTTTGGGAGGGAACATATGGTGTGTTAACTAAGTTCCAAGCCGCCTGCTCACTGCCATTTTTGCCTCTTGGCAAGTGGAAGTTTTAATCAGCTTGTGACCCTAAGAGTAGTTAATTTTAGTTTAATGAGGCTCGAGGCTTGTGTGTGGCATGTCATTGACTGATCTGTGTTGGCTTGCTTCGAATGTAACTCTTTTCTTTGTGTCATCTCTAGTTATATTTCACATTTGGTGATGCTTTTTCCTGAATTTCCTAATGTTTTTCACCTTACTTAGGTGGTCATACCGTTGCATCAACTGAAGGCAGTCAACCCATCAACAAGCAGGGTCAATACAGCTGAAAAGTACATGCAGGTTATTTCTATTGATAATCATGAATTTTGGTTCATGGGCTTCGTTCAGTATGATAGTGCCGTGAAAAATCTTCAAGGAGCAGTACAGCCAAATTCGCATGCTGTGTAGCTTATCTCTTTATTGTGGCCCGAGGCACACTTTGCTCCAAGAGTTGCATGCAAACTATACTCGGCACAATTTGATATCTCGAAATTAGATACATTTCGTGATGTGCTCTGCTCTGATTGGTTCAATATTGTAATGTTTATGTAGATTGTAAGATTTTCCTATAATATAGATGTAATGAACCGAGAGCAAACTTGAATTTCAACTTGGTAGATGATGATGGAAGTCCTTGTTAAGAAGAAGGCTATTGTTTTTGTTCCTTGATTGTAAAATGATTTTTTTTTTCCCATCCCTTTGAAATATCAAATAATGCTATCTAGTTTTTTACTTGTGTAGAGTTCACGTGATAACTTTGTAGAGCTTCGTAATTTATTCATGTTGCTAGTTCTGTGCAATTCTGGATGTGGCATACTCAGTTACAACTTGACCTAGAATGTCTTTGGAGGTTATGCATTCATAAGGTCAATCTTTGCATATACGAGACATGATTAGCATAAGAAAGTGAATCATGCAACGCTCATGCCACATATACACATGTTATATGGATATGCCAAGCTAATTTTAAGTGAATTTACTTATTGGACCTTGAACTATAATAAGTGCCAAATCTGGTTAGAAAGACAAATGAGCTATGTGAAAACGAGGGTATATGAATGGCGCATTTAGTTTCCGGACGGAATAAATCATGAATGAAATGGCTATTGCATGATGGTATAAACGTAGCAGCAATGGCAATGGAATACCTGTTTAGGAATTTATTAGTTTGTAATAAATCTCAGGAGCCCTCTTAGCTGTTGTCATGGAAGAAATAAGCTAGGAATGACATTCCGTGTCCTCAAAATGGCTTTCATCTGTTTAGATTGTACTAAACCTTTTTTATTCCGCATCAAGCTAAGTAACATTAACATGAATGAAATAGCTCTGTTGCATGATAGTATAAACGTAGCAGCAATGGTAATGGAATACCTGTTTTGGAATTTATTAGTTTGTAATAAATCTCGGGAGCCCTCTTAGCTTTTGTCATCAAATTGCACGAGAAATAAGCTAGGAGTGACGTTCCGTGTTCTCAAAATGACTTTTCATCTGTCTAAGTAACATTAAACATGATTTGAAGAAATGACAAATTTCGGACCGGTGGAAGATTGTATGTGTTGCATATGAAAATTGTTTGTAGAGCTGCAATATTTCTGGTCTGAATGCACTATAGCGATGAAGATGCGAAATGTATGTTAAGCACCTAACCAAAGCGGAATCATTCGTTTTCAGAGTCTGTAATTGTCAGAAGAAAAGGAAAAGAAAATGATACGAAGCATTCATTCATTCATTCATTTTCAAGTTAGCGGAGTCACAAGACGATATCCAAAATATAGTACATCACAGAGAAAGATATAGGAAGGGGAAGTGGGAGATGAGAGAGGGGCATTCCAGAAAGCAGGGGGGGCCGAGAGTATATATGATAGCCTATAAAACTTAGGATAGATCAGATGACAATCAAATTTTCTTTTTCACAAAAAAAGGCAAATTATGTGATTTTCGCCAGTAAGTTTAATAATGAAAATCTGCACCTAAAGGGCGAATCTCGAAGTAGCGTCAGCAGGAAACGCAATTTCACTTCTTCCTGTCCTGTCTAGCGTCTACAGATGCGACGTGCATAGCACAATTCCGAGACTCTTCTGTCTCGCCACCAGTTACGCCATTAATCACGGATTTCAGCATCCTTGGGTCCATCCGGCCGATCATCGCTTTAAGAAAAGGATGGAAACAATCGAGGGAGGAGGTCACTATTGATCGTCAACAGCTAGCGCGTCAATCGATACATCCATGACGGGAAACATTCTACTTACAACTTATGAGGCTTATAATAATAATCACTTCTTAGCAATGAGTACCTTTCTCAATTGATGATATTGCTAGATATTGAAATCCAGACATTTTGATCGATGAGACAGCACTGCAATGCCGAACGATATGAAAGGTACTAGATTTTCTACATAAAATGATGGAACTTAAACGAAATTGATTGGGACTAAGTTGGCAGGACCAGGTTCAATGAAGAATATGCTTGTCTAAATCTGTCGAAATTGCGATTCAAGTCTTGATGAGCTGAGGCAGGCTGAACAACCCGTTGAGCCTAGTGGTTCGGTTGTGTCTTGATCAAGGTCTATAGTAAAACCATTTGTTCCCCAAATCATCCTGTAGTAAAATGATCACCTTTTTGTTGTCTCCAACTCCAAGCTTTCATAAAACATTCCTCTCTCTCATAGGAGAGCTTCCTCTACCCATCTTCGGTAGCCCTAAAAACCCTAATCATTCCTCCACCTATCTTCGGCAGCCCTCTCAGTCTTCAATTTTCTTCCCTTGAGACTATGGCTGACCCACTTGGCAGCAACTCATAGATCATGTTCCCACCTTAGACCCTTTACCCTCTTTCTATCATAAAACCTTAAACCCTACCCATCTTAATCCCTTGGCTATATTTCCAAGATTACCAAGTTCACCCAAATCACCTTCTTCTATTACCTTTAAACTATAGTCGATTGACAGATATACATTAAGCCCACTTCATGAAGGAGTTGGAGGAGTTGGAAGAGTCAGAGATTCACCTTGCTACCCTCTGCAAGAGATTGGGAAAGTTGTGGCCCAAGAGAAAGAGAATAGCTGTGGATGATGAGATAATTGCATGCCGAAAAGATAGAAGAGTGCAAATTATCCTTAATCGGCCAACTTTATCAAATCCAAAGGTAAATTTTCAAGCATTTCAAAATGCAATGTGTAGGTTCTGGAAAATGGAAAATGTGGAGATATTTCCAATAGCCCCGGGAATTTTTGAATTCCGATTTGGGTTGGAAATAGAAAGAGATAAGGTTCTTGAATAGGGCCCTTGGTCATTTGCAAATTATCTACTCTTGCTGAAATTGTGGGAGCTTGATACACCTCCAGCTTGTTACAGTTTTAATACTTGTGAGTTTTGGGTGCATATACATGGATTGCCGATAGAATGTATCTTAGAGAGAGTGGTAGCAAAAGTGGCTAGGGAAATAGGTAGTGTCTCTAATGTTAAGATTGAATCTAGAGGGTATACATCCTACAAGATAGGAAAGGCGAGGGTTTTGCTGGACATCTCGGCGCCCCCTAATTTCAAGGTCAATTTTCAGTAATAGAGGAAAGAAATTATAGATGGATTTTAGATATAAAAGATTGCCTCACTATTGTTATTCATGCAGGAGATTGGGACACTATTCTCAACAATATGAGGAATTTCAATTTGCTGAGGACCGATTTAAGAACATGAAGGAATTGCCTTTTGGCTCCTCGTTGAAGGTGAAAGGCAATGAAATCGGCCTTTATTGGGAACTATTTTATAGGAAATCGATTGAGGATTTGATGGAAAAAGAGATCATACCTGAGACACTAGTGGATGCAGGACCATTAGTGGTGTACAAGGGCAACTCAACACATTAGCACCAGCAGGGAACTAATCGAGGAAAGGTCAAGATGACGAAAGCCATGATTTAGGAAGAAAATAGGTTTGTGTTGAATCTTTTTGCAAGAATTGACAAATGGGAGAAGAGCCTTTTTAGCATGTAACCAACAAGGGTCCTTTGAAGCCAAAACCCCAAAAAAATGGAAAAACATGAAGACACATGTCAGTAAAAAGCAAAAGAGATACTCATCATATGATGTGCAGCAATCCAACAATGAATTGCTAGATGAGACTCAACCGATAGACAGTCCTATACAAACTTTGGAAGAAGCTCAAAAATAGGCTTTGGTGGCTAGCCCTAATAAGCTACCGGGTTGCACATGAAAATTATATGCTGGATTGTCAAGGTTTGGGTTTCTCCCTAACAATTCAGGCTTTACGAGCCTTAGTAGCTCAAGAAAAGCACACTATCCTATGCTTGATGGAAACAAAGAATAAAGAAGATGTCGTGAAAAGGATGCAGAAAAGACTAAAATTTCAGAAGTGCTTTATAGGAAATTCGAGAGGTTTGGCTGGGGATGAAGAGGTCACCATTTCCATTATTTCTAGCACCATGTTTTTTGTTGACTTAATATGCAATTTGGAAGAGACAAAATAGAAAGTGCGCATCACATTTGTTTATGCTTCGAACGACTTTTAGGAAAGACTATGACTGTGGGACGAAAATTATGAAATGACTTTTGTTGAACCGTGACCCTTGGATGTGTTGTGGATTTTAATGAAATACTATATCAATAGGAAAAAGTAGGAAGGAGAGTGATAGAAAATTATAGATGTAAAGCTTTTCAAAACTTTATGAATGCTTGTGCTATCATGGATTTAGAAAGTAAAGGCTATGCTTATACCTATGCAAATAACATAGAAGGGGAAGAGTTGATTATGAAGAGGTTGGATAGAGCCATGTGTAGTATGAATTGGAGGGTTTCTTTCCCTAATGTGGAAGTGTTTGCTTTACTGATTATCGAGTCGGATCACAACCCAATTTTATTGAATCTCTTTCCTAAATATGTCAGACACAAAAAGGAATTCAAATTCGAAGCTTTTTGGGTAGATGATGAGCAATATGGACAACTTATATTGGAATCCTAAAATTCTTTTCGAGGGGAGAGAGTAGATCTAAAAAAGAAAAGAAAAAAGTGGCGGAAAAGGCGAGCTGAATGGAGTAAGAGGAGATTCATAAATGTAGAAAAACAAATTTCAATGTTGAAAAGAGAGTTGTAGGCAATTACCAACTACTCAAATTACATTTTGACAGGAATTGGTTGAAATTAGAAATAGAGAGGCTATGGAGACAGGAAGAAGTATATTGGGAAATGAGATCTAGGATTAATTGGCTCAAATGGGACAATAAAAATATCAAATACTTCCATGCGACCACAGTGCAAAGGAGGCAAAGAAATAGAATAGTGATGCTGAAGAATGGGCAAAATGAATGGTACCGAGATCCCACTAAACTAAAGAAGATGATAGTCGAGTATTTCAAAGAGTTTTACACTTCCACGAGGCCAAAAAACTTCCAACCAATTATTGACCAAATCACGTGCATTGTAAAAGAAGAGATGAATCAGGATTTGATTGGAGAAGTAACTCTAAAAGAGGTTACCGGAGCAACTTTTTCGTTGGATACCCTCAAAACTCTTGGACCAAATGGTTTGTGTGAAAAATTCTATCAACATCACTAAAAGGATATCCAAGAGAAAGTGTTCGGAGAGGTAAGGTCTTTCTTCAACTCAGGGACTCTTAATCCTGAGTTGAACAACACATATATCACCCTTGTACCACAAATTCACAATCCACAGAGTTGGAACAATTTCAACCTATCAACCTTTGCAATTTTGGATATAAAATCATTTCAAAGGTCATGGCAAATAGATTAACATAGTGGCTACCTAACTTGATAGCAACGGAGTAAAATGCTTTTGTAAGCAAAAGACAAATACAAAACAATATCTTGACAGTGCAGGACTACGTACACGAAAAAGAAAAAAGAAATTTCATGTAGTGCTGAAGGTAGATATGAAGAAAGCCTATGACCATACATAATGGGATTTTCTCGAAGCAAGCATGCTTGAAATGGGTTTTTGTGATACTTGGTTTCTTGGGCTATGGAATATGTCTCTACAGTATCATTCGGTGTTAAAATAAACAAGGAACCTATGGCCTCCTTTTAGTCCACTCGTGGTATTAGACAATGTGACCTCCTCTCTCCCTACCTATTCATCATTGTGCTAATGTATGATCTATGATGCTGAAAAGAAAAGCAGAAAATGGCAGTATAAAGGGAATTAATCTGAACAAATTATGTCCATCACTATCTCATCTACTTTTTATGGATGATTTAATATTATTCTTGGAAGGAAACAAGTCGAATGTCAGAATGTAGCTACAATCCTAAACCAATATTGCTTTGTGTTTGGACAAGCCATAAATTTGAACAAGTCAGGCATGTTCTTTAGCAAAGATTGTCCAAGAGAGCTGAGGAGAAATTTGACATATGAAATGAGAGTACCGAACTAGGAAGACAGGGAAGTATCTCGGAATACCTTCTGAGTGGGGTGGTTCTAAAATGCAAATATTCAATTTGATCATTGCAAGAGTCAACATAAAACTTGAGGACTGGAAAAAAAAAATTATCAAAGGCACGGAAAGAAATTCTTCTTAAAATTGTGGTGCAAGCTCTACCGCAATATGCTATGTCTATCTTTAAAATTCCCCTATCTATTTGCCAAGCCATTGAAAGAAAAATAGCAACTTTCTAGTGGAAAAATAATGAGGATAGGGTGGGTTTGCATTGGAAAAACTGAGACACACTTAAATCGAGAAAGGATGAGGGTGGATTAGTCTTTAGATTCAATGAGGCGATGTTTCATCAACAAGCATGGAGGCTAATTCAGAATCCTCATTCTCTTTGGAGTCAGATTTTTAAAGAATTATATTTTTTGTACATAGATGTATTACATGTAGAGAAAGGCTCAAGACCCTCCGGTGATGGCAAAGTCTAATTATGGGACAAAATGTTATAAGTCAATCAATACAATAGGTGGTTGAAAATGGAGAAAAAATCAGCATAAGGGAAGATCAATGGTTACCGAGAGGTTTAATCGAAGGATCTGCAAATAGAGATGACCCATCACGGGTTTCAAACCTAATAAATAGAGAGGATGCTACTTGGAAGGAAAACAGAGTGCAAGAGCTTTTCGACTAAGAAATGTCCTAGGAAATTCTAGCTACCCATTTAAACCCTCAATTTCTAAAAGACAAACTGGTGTGAAAGCCAACCAAAACAAGCCAATTCATAGTCAAGAGTGCATATAACAAGCTCAGGGCACAATGAGAAATCTAAAAGTAGAATCAAGCATCATCATCCTTTCAAACCCTTAAAGAATTGTGGAATAGAATATGGAATGCCAAAATACAGCCCAAAATCATATTCTTCCTTAGGCAAATTTGTCAAAACATGCTAGCAACCAAGGAGACCTTATGTCGAAGACATATTGTACTTAAGGCCACCTGCACGATTTGTAATAAGTACCCATAATCTATCAAGCATCCCTTCTTTATGTGTCCATGGACAAACCAAATCTAGGATGGTGCTGAGGTGAAAATACAAAGAGATGGTCATAAGGTGACTCGAATAGAGGAATGGCTGGCTAATTTTCAATAGACCTCAGTCTCGTTCGAGCAACTAGCCCTGTTATTATGGAAAATATAGAAATCTCACAACGACCGGTTTTTTAGAGCCAAACCCTTGAATCCCTAGCATATAATCACCTCAACAAAGGCCATGGAGGATTGTTTCAACAAATGGGTGGGAAAAAAGGTAGGAAAAGAGTAGATGCGAATTGACATATCTTAGATCGAAACTCCTCCGTCTCTAAACATGCTCAAATTCAACGTGGATGGATCTTATGTCAAAGAAACAAGGGAAGGCCCTATAGCCTATGTTTGCTGAGACAACCGAGGGTTCTCATAGACGAATTCACTTGCACGATGCGAGTTTCTTCAACAATCCAAGCAGAGGCAGAGGCGGTGCTACAAACCCTAAAGTACATTGAAAGGAAAGCCAATTCACCTTTAAGACTCTCTCTTACCCTCACTCAATCTTACATTCACTCACTCCGTCTTCTCATCTTAGTTTGGATATGAGTTTTCTTAGATTTGATGAAATATGAAAATATTTTAGCAATATAGGTCGAATCGAATATGAATCAAGTTAAATATGAGTCACTAAATTTATACCGCATAGAAATAGGTCAAAACGGGTTAAATGAGTCAATTTGGATTATGCCATTTTTGACCCAACCTGACCCAACCCGCCCGTTTGACCGACTTAATTTCGACTGCTCAATCATGTGGGGTCCATATCATTGAAGGGTCATGATTGAGTGGGTTCAAATACTCCCAACACAGGTAATGAGGGCACCTACGCGGTGACTTCTCAAGGTTCGAGGTCTTTTAAGGTTTGTTTAAGCACGGCTGCTGCTTTGTCTTTGCCTTTCTTTGTTTCAGTCAATCAATTGTATTCTAACTTCTGACCCCAAAAGTATTGTTTCAGTTAGAATGTGAACCAGGAGCGACATAAATAGGAGTTTTTCCTACACCACTGACCCCAGGGCTGACCGGCAGAGCTTTGAAACTGTCAATCACATCCATCTAAAGTAATATCAATACTTTCATATCAAATACCATATTATATGAAGCACAAGCAGCACATGAAAGAAATGAATTAAGGATGACGCATACTCATAGGAATGACCTATCAGACCTACCGATGACTATGAACTTGTAGGGTCTCTGTACTCATTCTGAGAAGTTTCCGCCCTACTCGATCACGACTTCTACTTTCTATAAGGAAAAGCCACTCCCTTCGTAACTCTTTCTATAGAAACATGACCGCGTCAAATATTCCCTTTCTTTTTCAAGATTGTCGATGACCGAACCGGAATGAAATTGCACTGCTGAAGTTTTGTGACGTAATTAAAAGTTTCAAAAAGTCATCGTGTCACGTTGAGCTACTTTCACAGGTCTGAACTGTGACGGCCCAAGCGACGGTGCCCGGGGAAGAGGGATGGCGGTGTGTTCGCGCCTCAGTCCCCGGACGTGCGCAGGGAGATGGCGCATCTCTTGTCCCACATCACCTAGGGAGGGAGTCCTGGGCTAGCTTATAAAGCTTGAGTCCCTCTAACTGTACATACGCGTTTTCTTGAGGTAATATGGGCTGTCCCGAGAGGAACAAAACTATGAGAACTTAATGTCCTAAAGCGGACAATATGTGTACAATGAAGACCCGGGATGTTACAAGTGGTATCATAGCCGTCTCCCGGGATGTTACAAGTGGTATCAGAGCCGACTCTCCTAAGGAATGGTGGTGCGTCACATGTGTCGGTGCATCCGCGCCTCAAGGCGGACAATATGTATACTGTGGAGACTCCATCATCTAAGGTGGAGTTTCTAGTCAATCTATGAAATAATGCTAGTAGTATATTGACTTGACTTGTAAGTCTTACCCGTCGCTATTCTGCTCCGAATTATGTTGTTTTCATCGGCAACGACGGATGCAATTGCACAGTAAGTCAAGAAGAATCTGCCGCCAACCCTTATTTTCTCCTCTCACTAATCTTTGTTTCTCGCATCGCATGATGACACCATTAATTATTTTAAATGACCTGGTAATCTCATCTGGGAGAAATCAAACTCCACAAAAATGGGAACAGAAAAAATTACCATTTTTCATGTACATCACGGTACACTGCAAATGTAACTGAAGCTTCACCGACTTGTGTACAATTCATCTTCATCAGCTTGATACTTCATCCAGGAGTTTATACCTTCTGATGACTCTTTTGCTCCTTAATACCGCCCGCTTTCCCATGCCAACGCCAACATTGCTGTCTGACTTTGACCGCTCCTCTTCCTTCTCCCTTCTGCGCTTCTCTTCCAAGTCACCACTGGAGATGATCCTCTTCCGGATGGTCGGTGCCAAGCTCTCTAGCGGCTTCTTCTGTTTCTTTGCGCATGGAAACTGCAAAGAATCAGTCGTTTCGCCTTTTGGGTCGCCATGATCGTCAGGGTAGCCTATTTTCTTGCCTTTGTTATTTCTCTTCTTGCTCTTCTCATTGCTCTCCTCTTCACAAACGCCGTTCTTGCGGGCCGACGAATGATTCGAAGATTTATTCGTCCTCTCCTTGGTGGAGGATCCATCCTGATTTTGAGCCAGACACCAATTGCAAAGTCGGTATGACTTGGCCTTGGGGTAGAGATTGCTACAGTACCTGCATTGCTTTCGGGTGTCAAATGACCGCTGAACTTTTGGCATTAGAGTCAATAAAATGCAAAAAAAAGAAAGATAGAGAGGCGATGATCAATGATCAAGAATTGAAACCCTTTTGAGCATGAGAGAGAGAGAGAGAGAGACCTGTGTTGAGACCTGAAATGGCAAATCTTGCACTGAAAGAGCTCCTCAGGCAAGCCATGATCCCCACACATGCAGCACTCGTTGCTCGTCGTCGTTGATGTTGCCATGGCAACGCTTGTCATTCCCTTTGCCTGATGTTTCATCGTGGAGAGAGAGAGAGAGAGAGAGAGAGAGAAGGTGGGAGGCCACAAGTTTTGGTTGATGGCGTTTTTTTAATGTGGCGCGTATTTAAATTGATATCGTTTTCCTTGTCGATCGAGTGTGAAACGGCAACACAATAAATTCTTGGTCTTGCCACGAAAGAAAGGTTTAATAATTGACGAAAGAGAAGACCATACTTTCCTGGCAAGTTCTCATATAAAGAAGCAATTCATTCTATTCTTCTCCCACAAGTTTAAAGTTCTTATTCTCTCCATTTCCCATCTTTTAGTTGGAAAATAAAAACTCCCGCATTCTCCACACGCGATGTTCGTATAACGTGATGAAAAGTCATGCAAATTCCCTGAGTATCCGCCGCCGCGGACTTTACTCGTAAGGTTATGATCAGCCCGACAGAAATAGGAAATTTTATGCACCGTAAATTTCGTAATTCTTAAACATTGGTGGATGAAATTTTGTTTAGGAAGGAACCAACAAATGTCGAGTTGACTCCATTCTTGGCGAAAGCGAAGGTCTTCGGCCGAAAGGGTCAATCAACCAATCACTGACTTTTAATGGGTTCTCTTTCTACTTTATGTCGCATCGTTGACGTTGTCTCGATGATGGCCAATCGTAAGATGCGTGAAAGCAATTCGGTCTCTTTTTACATGGATCCGATGTGGGCTTTCGTTCTCTTTTTTTCTTTCGCTTTTATTGGAGCTTGATGATCGCTCTTTCTTGAGTATAACGCGACAATTATTGAAATCATAAGCTCTTGGAAGTCAAAAGTCCGGACCCTTTCAATACGCTACTGATTTCGGTCCAGATCAATACGCGCGTACCTGTCAATTTGACAGTCAAAATTACTTCGGTGGCGTCAAGGTCTATGTCTTGGTATTTGGTCTAGATGAAGGACTTCCGGATCGTCGACGACGGGTGAAAGCCTCCGATGCAACCGCATACTGCAGAAAATAGACTCTATGGGCTGCGAAGTCAAGATCACGCGGAAAGAATTCTCGGATGCACAGGAAACAGAGGCGAGCACCTTGCATTCAACTTGTTTCGTTGACAAACAATCAACGGCATATTCCAATGGACGCTTGCCTCATCATCTTAGAACGGTGGTAAACTCAATCATTTGAATTTTGACTTGAAGTTGAAGTGACAGAGAATCAAAACTACAGTTTGAACCGCTGGCTATACGACCCATGTTAGGATAAATCCGCAATTGGTAAGAGTATTTCCTGTGCAACAGCCAATATGCAGTGATCAACCGGTCACATTGCTCGTGTGATACATTTGTCATTTTTTTTTCCTGATAACTATCATCTTAGAACGATGATAAACTTATACGACATCATCTTATACGATGCTTAAATTTTAGAGTTGCTTACTTCGGATTGGCTTTATATGCCGAGTGTCATTGTCACGTGTTAAAATGACACGCAATACATCCATCACATGAATTAACTTCTACAAATAATACCTCAACTTGCATGGTTTCGCAATTGAGCCCTCAACATTTTAGTTGATGAGACTGAAGACTGCACTCGCAGGAGTTGGTGAAGATTAAACTTTTTTCGCTGTGGACATTCGTTAGCCTGCTTAAGTAGCTCTCCACATGGCAATCTCGAAGCCTTCTATTAACTGCCGCAATGCAATCTTAGGCCCGAGAGAAAGACTAGATCTTAGTACCTAAACGTCTTGCTTGCCCCATTTCGAGTATCTTGATGAACACTCTCTACTTAAGTCGCTATGTTCGACCATAACGACGGATTTAACACATACGCATGCACGCACAAATTGACGCATGAATTTCTTGACAAAAACCCATCTGAACAGAGAGCTGATGCGTATTTCAGCTCATTAGACACCAGATCTAGTCCCATAAAGAGTCCGCTGCCAAGGCCATTGTTCATTGTCAGGGGCCGTGTACGCCACACTAATGCAGACAGACAACTAAAATGGATCGGACATGGACATAAGCAATCACGAGTAATTAAGACCGAGGGCGTCACTTTAAGATCGCATATCCAAAACCACTGAAAATGACACCTTTGCTAATCATCAGAAAACCATCACTAATGATGATATGAGATGCGTAAACTATACAAATATACATGCGATGTACATTAAGAGTAACTAGATACAGGGAGATAATTTAGGAGGGAAACAAAATGAAAACAAAATACGGGACAAAACCAGACTGGTGGCAAATGAGTTTCGAGAGAGAAGCAAACTACTTTATTCAACTTCTGCTGTATAGCTCGACATGATGCAATTTGTTATATCCATGCTGTGTGTCTCTCCTTCCTCGAGCTTTGCTCCTCAAGCTTTATTACAGAAACCAATCTGTCCTGTCTGTCGAAAACTACAGCTGAAGCATGCATCCAACTATACTTTCTCCCTGAGAAGCCCCGATAAATATATAAGGCATTAGAATGAGATAAAGACTGGGATGAGATAGGATCCATCAGCAGCGGGAGAACAAGGGCACGTGATAAGTGAGAGAAGTGGGACAGGGAGACCATGCAACAATCAATCATCACTATAGAGTAATATATGCCAAACCAGACAGGCACACATAAAATAGAAAATGCATCCAGGTCCTAACAACTTCAAGGCGTAGGCTCAATGCCTATAGAAACCTAATTAAGTACTGAAAATGAAGACATTCAGCATTATACAATGAACCAAGTTTGATACTCATAACTAGTTTTGATGTAGAAAATCATTAAGTCAAGACTTCACTTACCATAAAGACATTCGGCACCATACAATAAAGCAAGTTTAATGTGTTTAGAGAAGTAGCCATAATTCAATCAATAGAAAAAGATGTTACGAGTATTAAATCTTTGTATTAAATCTTACTACTTATATTGTAGAAACCACCGACAATTTCCACAAAACTAGGTTTGATAAGAAATTAATCACATGCATTATGTAAGTTTCAACTACTATAGAACAATTTTTTAATTCTATTTTCAGTGCTAAAGTCTAGTGCTTAAATTTTGAACACTTAATTTTCATATTTGTCAATCAAGCCAGCTACAGCACATAAGCAAACTTCAGAACTTAGGAGTAGTGGCTTGCATACCTCAATCGCTCTTAACTTTGGGCACATTCAGCAGACTCATGCATTCTAAACCGCTCGAGGATTTCAAAGGGCCTGCAAGCAAGAATCACACGAATGAAAAATGTATCTCATCAAGAAGAGTGTAAAAAGTAATTTGGCCAAAACAAAAGCTAGACTCTCCGCATCTAGCCAATGAACAGGTGCAAAGATCATACCAAGGATCCTAAAGTTCTAAGTCTGTCGAGTTCCATAACCCCTCATTCTGAAACACGCTTACCTCTTTTAGCCAGCAACATAAATCGATCATATAAGAGAACCCAGGAAAACACTTAAGACATCAAGTTTTAAAAGAAAGACAAAGATTGATGATGGTGATGATGATGGCAGCAAAGGAGGAAAAATTATTTCCTTTGTTAAAGAGATAGGCAGAAATGAGCAGGGCGTAGAGGGGTAATGGAGGATGTAGAGAGGAGACATTTATGTGGCTCCAGCTTGAACCTCCTTGGTTGTGTTCTTTTTCCTAACAAATTTGCTACTAAAATGAACGAAAAATAGGACCATTCAGCATTTTTCTTTTCATATGATACCACATTCATATTACTACCCATAGAATATATATTTGTGTGTGTGTGTGTGTGTGTGTGTGCACGCGCGCGCGCGTGTAACCCAAAAAGAATGGACTACCAGTGCGACAAACTTTTACTATTTCTAGGAGTTAATCAATTTTTGCTAAAGCAATATGCTTTTGCATTCCATTAATTCCAGTTAAATCTAACTTAATAGAATGAAATCATGGCACCGCTGTGATAAAGATGTGACAAAGAAAATACAATTATCGCTTATTGAAATTAATAAAGATGTAAGTCTGGGTTGTGAGATTAGCAGTCCCATGTTGCTTGGACTAAAAGACAGTAGCGGCACTAATATGCATACTGTCGCATTATTCCAGGCTACCGAAACAAATTTAAAAATGTACAATAGCTGTTTCACAACTGAGCATCCTTGTAAAAAAATAGGAATATGGGAAAGGGGCAGATCCAGAATCTGGACCCTCCATCTTATTCCTGTAGCCTCTACATCCCCTACAAATTTAATACAATTCAAACAAATTATGGAAGGCGGGCCAGCACAGCGCTCATGGGCCTCTAAAATCCTACAGTAAAATTGACAAATAGATCACATTCGAATACCAAAGTACCTTTTTCAAGTTAGGGCCTATAGAATTTCAAACAAGATAACAGCAAAAGCCACATCTTATATGCTAGATCGGTTAGGTATATAGAGGATATCAATTGCTGTTCCTATTTACTTGACAACCAGAAAAATCAAGAGAGGAGAGCCTTACAAAATAATCTCACGATTGTGAATCAATCTGCGTTCATTGTTTTCCATCGCATCCAATACATTGGCAGTTTCTGGTCCAGCTGCCACACCAGCAACAGTTGATGGGGCAGGCGCACTTGGAGTCCATATCTAGCATCACAAAACACTCAATATCTTTCCCAAGTATGACTTTTCTGCCCTTGAACAAATCCATCACAAGACTCACCTTTATCGTGTTGTCAATCCCACTGGTCGCCACAACACAATCAAAGGGATGACACTGGACGCAATTCACAACTGAGAAGGAACACGAGTAACAGGCTTCAGAAAATATAGGAAAAGCATCCCATGGAAGTCAAAGCGTCAGTGCTACAAAATACCTGCTTCATCTCCAAGAAGCATCTTAATCAGTCTACCCGTCCTTTTTTCCCAGATAAACCACCTGCCATCGTCGCTTCCACTTGCAACATATTCACCTGAAAATAAAGGACAGGGATCTCATGATAAATCTTTTTTTTTTTTTTTTTTTTTTGGGTGCCAGTGCATTGCAAGCAGTTGGAATACCCATATCTGGAAGATATATGCCCTAATAGTCTGTTTGGAAGAAATTACCAATCTTCTCAGTGCTTGTAATAACATCAGCCATATGTTGATTGGAAAAAGGAAAAAGCATCAGACATAGCACCATGCGTTTGTTGCTCAGGTTATGGAGGCAAACAAAGAACCAAAAAGGAGATATTCGCTTAAAAACCTCCATACCAATGCCGAAGTGGTTTCTAACTGAATTTAAACTCATGGAGAGCCATCTAGATATGGTGCCAATGTAAGTCTTCAGACAGTATATCAGAAAGTACATCGCCGAGAGTGCAGACCTATAGTTTTGCTAAGTTCACAATCATTTGCCCATGAGCACGAGCCCGCCCAGCAAAAAATTTCTTCACCTCCATTGATAATTGCACAAATAACTATAATTGAAAGATTCTAAAATGAAGACAAACAGGGAAAAAATGGAAAAGGAAAGTATATCATGAGATTGCCAGGAGCACACTGCAACTAAGCAGTATGGGCCGATTTACGAAGAATACATGCATTTAGGAAAATATGCAGCTTCAAATTTTTCTCTGATGTTTAACCAACCAACTGGAGCCGGGATTAACTCACAAATGGAAAATCAGCTACTTAGATGACCTAAACCATGAACAAGAATATTGAGATTTAGAGGCTTCTTAGTGTTAAGCCTATCAACCAACAGTAGCATATTTATTAACCTAAGAAAAATCAAGGGAACATCACTCTGTGTATAAAACCAATCCAGTCCACCTATGTAGCCTGTATGATAATAAGGAAATGCTGCATTCACACATGATACCAACATCATGTCATCAGGCTGAGACTAAGAGGGAGATATTCTCGAAAGACCTCAAGCAATAGGCAGCGCATCAACATATCAAAATGTACCTCTCTGCCCCAGAAAACTGGCCTGCTTTATATCAGTTCCCACATTGCAATGTCCAACATATCTCTGCTTCATATCTATGACTGCCTCAGGCTGCAATAGAGGAAGATAATAAGTTGATGGCACAAGATGACAAATAAAAGAAGTACCCATAAGAGTATCTCAAATTTGTTAACCCAAGCATGGTAACGTCACAACCACTTTCACAGAGAGTATAACAATTACAATACACGTTAGGATGATTTCATTAACCCAAGCATGGTAATGTCACAACTACTTGCACAGAAAGTATAACAATTACAATACAGGTTGAGATGAATCCATCCCTCCCTCCCAAGTATGGTAACGTCACAACCACTTTCACAGAGAGTATAACAATTACAATACAAATTGGGATGAATTTCGTTAACCCAAGCATGGTAATGTCCCTCCCTCCCCCTCATCAACTTCCCTTTTGCTTTGTTTATTCCTTGACAGTCTTGTGATTGGTAATGTACAATTTGCCAAAAGAGCTCTTCTTCCTCCATCTTTCTTCCTTTACTTCATTTTAGAAATCTTAATATTTTACACACATAGAAAAGAGCCATGAGATACCAATATGTCAGTTCTGATATGAAGATCTTGCTCTTGCTTGTCAATCAGAGAGCGTAAATCTATGTAACCGCAAAAATGCTGCCGACATGGCACAACAAAAACTACTACGATGTCACAAAGCAGCCGTACCCGCTGTTACCAACAACAGTTAACACCACCGCAGTGGGGATTATCAGACATAATGCCTACCAATCCCATAAAATTATGCTTCTCTCGCCAATGCAGAGAAGTCACTAAGTTGTTAACATGGAGGATTTCAGAAGGATCACATAAAATTTTCTTTAGGTACAATGGAAATAATTAATTGACTTGTGGACAAGATTCTATTGATATACGTGGTAAGACTAATACCCTCCACCAGTTCATGGGCAGTTTAGCTTGAAATAGAGAAGTTCCAGATATGAACCTGATATGGGATTTTATCATTCTGTGATGATGATGAAGGGGATCCACATGAATCATTTGTGCTGGCAGTTTCTCTAGATGAATCACCTCTTCGATGGATTCTCAAATTAAAACTTCCATGTAGAACATTTGAATCAACATCACGCCCTTCGTCGCCGGAAATTGAAGTTTCAAAATCCACTTCCATTTCCTCATCATAATCAGATTCCTCTCTTTCAGATCTTGGACCATCTTGTGAAGCATCACTATTAGCCTCTGATCGAAATAGAATGTCACCTAATGATAGCACTCTTGCTCCTCGAGGCTCGGATCTTGGTGCTCCATTTGTTATTTTGTTATTTTTTTCTGCTTCGGCTAAATGATAAGATAACACAGGCATAGACAAATCAAAAGGTAGGACAATGGATATGATGTGAATACTCATTGTATTTCTCTATACCCAAAGGATGAATTCGTTTGAGTAACAGGAAATCAACTGAAACAATGGCCATTATTCACAAAAGGAGGAAAATTCGAATAAGAAAAAACCTGTAGCGATATACAGCAGGACAAGAAGGAAAATATGTCCAAAATGCCATGCAGTTTGATAGCCAGTATACATGTGCTAGGATAACTGATGATCAGATTAATCAACTACAGCAGTGAAAGCAAGGAGGACTCATTGTAGATAAGCTATATACCTGCAGCAAGACGCTGCTTTATGTCCTGCACCCTTTCCTCTAGCTTAGGATCTGATGGAGACAAGCACTGTGCTGCAAGAGCAAAGTCTAGAGCCTCTTTATGTTTGCCCAACTGCCAAAGAGTTTGGATGGAGAAATGAGTGCACAAGCCCCCCCAAGGAACCAACCATGCTAATAAACTTAGCGAGTCTTTGAACAAAATCCATCTTATTAATATACATATATGAGAACAGCATGTAAAGGGCATCGTAACCTAAGAAATAACTATTTATATGAATTTTGCTAACAATCATAAAGCAACCACATGCAGGACCAGGTCAGGTGCAGTTAATCTATTCTGTTAGGCATTGTACAGTCGCTTCATCAAGCCTTATAGCCCCCTAGCCATTTCAGAAAACTGTGGCTACCGACCAAAGTCACCAACCAGGAGAACATAGTTTTCACAGAAGTTGACAGCCAAGTACTAATGAATCAGATGCATCATCAAGCCCTCAGGGTCATCGTCTCAGCTAGAAGGCAAAAGATCATGAAATTGGGAATTCAACCTCTAATTCATGAAAAGAAACTCTTCATCTTATCAGCCAATTTTATATGATCTTGACAAGGTAAAATCAATACAGGAAACGGACACAGATACCAAATAGCGTTTAAACAAAAGTCAATCACTTGGGCAAAAAAAATTATAACAAGTTGCTAAGCATCTTCCGCTAAGATAAATTGGATTTGGCAACAAAAGAAAAAGATTAAACAAACTTGGATCAATGAAGTATGCATTTGGAGTATGCCTCTTCATGACACATGCAGGCATTTTAGTTTTTCTTATCAGTATTTTCCATCGTTTGGTTTTTTTACATTTTTTATTTTATTTACAAAAATCTTTTTATTTTGTTATTTAACTTTTAATTTGATATGGAATTCTATCCAAGATTCATATAAGGAGCTTCAAGTAGGTTAAATGTGTGGTATGGGTTTTCATAAGTAGAGTTAAATATGGATGTGTTTTAGTAATCTCGCTATATTTTATTGCATAAATATGAGACAATTTGAGTTGGACCAAGACCTACTCCATTGTCATGGTCTACGTCTCACACTGAAGAGGCTACCAAGACCATTAGAATGACCCAGACAAGAGCATGAGAGGGCTCACTAAAACTGACTATGTAAGTACCTCAGGACTCCATTCTCCCATAACTGGTGAATGAAGCTACATCTATCTCAAATAAATCATATTTTCAACTCCTGAAGACATAAAACAACTTTACTAGCTCATACTTATTGTCCAATTCTGATCTGATCCTACATTCAATAAGTGTGGCTCCTGCGACCAGTGTATAAACAACATATATTTCAGGCAACAGGTACTTTGGAAAATCAGATTGACAAGGAAACTTAATAGCCACCTGAGATAAAGCTTCAGACATATAGTAAAGCGGACTGGCAGAAGAAGTGTTGATCATCCTAGCACTCCGGCAGTCTCTTATAGCCATATGCACATCATTCTTCCATTTTCGCTGATGAGAGAAGATAAAATCAGTTTATTATACAGCAGCAACAGGGCTCAACCAAACTACCAAATCACAATAGTTCACCAAAGACCTTGAGTAACAAAGCTGCACGTGTACAGAGACATTCAAGCCTTGAGGCAGGTTCAATCACTTGCCCATGTCCATCCAAAACTTCATTGCATGCCTCAATTCCATAATAACAGTTTGTTCCCTCTCTCAAGCATGCTTCTGCTTTTCGCATTAAACTCTGGCACTTCTCGAGCTGTGAAGCCCATATTAGACACACAGAAATGACAGTGGAAAGAGCATCAGCTCCATTTTTAAAAAAGTATCAAGACAAGGTTCAGATAAAATCGCACCGCAAGACAATGTGGATAGTTTTTGGAAGGAGTTGGTTGCATTTCCACTCCATTTGGCCAAGGAGCGAAGGTTGTCAGCTTTGAGACATCTGCTGCAGTATACTTCATCACATTTCCTCCTACTATAGAAAATGAGATTATGATTCTACATAAGACAACAAATTCTCATACTTCAATCAAATACTGCACAATTTCAGCATCATCGCACTTTAAAGAGAAAAACGGATGCCTACTCATATCACAATTATCAATCCGAGACCAGATTATACTATTTAACCAGATAATCATTCTATGCATACTTCACAAATATGAACATCTATACAACCACCAAGAGGCATTCAGTAGGCGCACAATAACTCAATCATAAAATTCTCTTGATGAAGAGCAACTTGGCCGTGCATGTGGATGACTAGAGTTCCCAACAGTAACAGAGTGAAGAAAAAGATATTCACAGTGCCCTATCACTTTCCCTTCTCTTTATCAATACTAAAGATCAAATCTGCTTCCACCCCGCCAGTTCACTAAAGACCCTGCTAAGGCAGTGACATCTAAGAACTACATAAACGGAGCATCGCTTTCATCCTTGCTTCACCAACATCTCACTTCATAGCATCTGTACAATCTGACACACCAATTGATCAAGCATACCAGGGTTTACATTCATTAGGTACACGTGCTCTCCGCTATAGCTGAGTAAAACCTCTTCTCCATTTGGACTAAATGTAACATGAGTCAGGTGCAAGCTTGAGCGTCCCTGCAAAAAAAAGTGGAAAGTAACAAACTCAGTCTTCTTCCATAGCAGTAGAAAAAGCTATTTTCGCAAACTGAGTAATACCCTTAACATGTACATTTATCAACCAAGAGCACAATCATTAAATCGAGATAGAGATATTGAATTGAACTCTCTGTGGTTCACATATCAAATGAAACCAAATCATGGATTCAGCAAGACATCTGAGTTTAGTTTCTAAAGACGCAGATACAGATAAGATAAGTAGATGTATCAAAATAAGATGTCTAAGCAAATATTCAGTAGTACCGAAAACAATATCAATGAACATCTACGATATACTTCTGAAACTGGTTCTTTGCAGACAAATATCACACTAACACAAACAGTCTCGGCCATAGTGACGGCCAACAGATAAGCTTGTGTTCCCGCATTTTACAGATTCATCCAACAGATTCATATCATTTATAAAATGAATTAAATCAAATTATAAGATTCAAAGCTTTCATGCTCCTTTTAGTTCTGTCTAGAGGAATACTTAGATATTGTGTGTGAAAAAATGACGATGTTTTGACCTACAAATTATATGACAACAGGAAACTATCTCTTTGTGCATAGACAAGTTCACTGGGAGTATTGGCATGATATTCATTAACCTATGCTTTCCAGTAATGATATAGGCTATATAGTGCTCTTAGACAAAAATTAAGAAGAAACAACCTGAAAGTTGAATATTGGAAGGAAATATTTAGATTTTCAAGTCAATCAAAGGAACACACTAACTGCAAGTTCAAAAAAAGCAAGCAGTTTACACAGACCAGGAGTGAAATCGAAGACCAAGAAATGGAACAGAGGGAAGCAATTCTACTCACGTATCCATAATGGTGAAGCTGGACACATTATTTCAGTTTACATCAAAGGATATAGGCAGAATAGATGAAATAGAGAGGGGAGTCTGGTATCAAGTGCAAAATCCAGAGAAGCGACATAAATAAATCCTATAAGACAGTGATAGGGCTGACATGTTCTAAAAGCAATAAGAATGCTTTCTTGGAGCACTCAAAATACCAAAGGCTTTAAAATAACCACATTGAAAGAAGAAGTGGCCTCTGATAAAGGACAAGATGGGAAAATTTTGTCTAATATGGTTTAAAAACTTGATGACAGCATTTAGAAAGTTCAGTGAGAAGACGCTGTGTGATAAGAGATGCGAAGATATATATATATATGCAGATGGAGACTTCAAGGAACATTTAAGTACTTGAATTTTACTGAAGAGACTATAGAGTCAGAAGATCCAGATAATCAGCCACACTTGCAAGGAAGTGTCAAACAAAATTCATTCTAGTACATATGACAAGAATATGCCGACAAAGTCCACTCCAAACTTAAGAATGCAGTGAACTTGACAATGATAGACTCGTTTATATCTAACTGTTGCCATTAAGAAGAAATATTGCATCTTTCTTATAATAGATAAAATCACAACTAGAAAGTACAATAAAAGCACTGCCTTTACTAGAAAGTTCAGTGCGGACCATATTTCTGGCATAGAACTACAAGTTCAGTAAATATAGGCACTAAATCTGAACATAACAGCACAGAAATGCAATAATTCAAAAATCTGAACTAACACGGTCCGAGAGATGCATTGGGCAGAAATAGTTGACACAAGGAGGTGGTGCCATCCTTTTTCTGCAGGAGGTCAATGGTGGCAGCATCCTTCTATCATATAACCGTGCAAATGCATCACTGACAAATAAAAATGGAGTATTAGTTGAAGCTAAGATTTAGATTAAGGAACAAGCTTCAGCTGCAACAAAATACCTCCCACCAACTAGGATCAAGTGAGGCCTGGTGGAACTGATATCACAAGATTTTAGCGCGAGAACTCCTTTTGGAGGATCAGTTAGTGATTTCTTGTGCCCAGAACGCAAGTCAAGCTGCCAAAATTCAAAGAGAGAAGAATGACTTTGAAAAGTCATAACAAAGACAACCATAATTTCAAGATGATGGCATCACAGTTGATATCTTTGAGATGCTGTCACTCCTAGCGCATGATCTACTTGGCCTCTACATCCAACAAAAGATTATTTGTTCACAAGCACAAAAATGTGTCTGAACATATCTTCATTCCCCCTGTTCAATGAATTGATCCCTCCTTATAACAAAATATGACGGAAAATTATTAACTGGGCATTGCCATGCTGATTGAAGGAACAGAAATAATTAGAGGGAAATGAAGGACTTCATCCATGACCCTAAGATGAAAACACTATTGTCTTCCTCAACTCATGTCAGTATTCATGTCTCTTTTCCAAGATTTGAATAAATGGATCTACTTTCCTATTCTAGAGCCTAACTGGTCGAATGAATGGCAGAAATGCAGCACATGCAGGATCATCTGTATCCAAGAGCAAACTGAGATACATCTTTCACCTAACTCACAATGCCCTTCACACAAAGTTTACAGGCAAAGACAGCTCCAACATAACACAAGGAAAACAAAACAAAAAGCAAATGGAGAAAGCGAGGTGACAACATATGCAAGCAAAAGCACATAAGCTCAGTAATAAGCGCATGAAGGAAATGCATCAAGCACAAATATTCATATCAAGATTCTCTAACAACTGTCAGGATGCTACAGCCAGAAAATAACAAGAATAAGTCCTCCATTTTAGACCACATTTTCATTGGATTTTCAAAAACTTTGAAGTACAATCATCACAAGAATGATCAATCATAATAGTACACAAGCATTCACAAGAGTTATGACTCACCAGAACACTTCGACATTCCTGTTGCGGAGACCCGGCAGGAGGGCAAGAATTACCTTCCCGAAAGTCATGCTGCCTCAAAGTTCCATCTTCGCTAGCACTCCAGACAACATTGGGATTACCAACTTCAACCTACATGAAACAGGAAAGGACATTTATTCACAGGAGAAGCAGCATAAAATCTGGATATTCACCAATTAATAATTAAAAATTGCCATAATATACCCACAGCTAATTTTTTAACTCTTCTTGTGTGGCACTGGAAAAGTGCTGATGGAAGAATAGCATTTTCTTCGGTTCCTCTCCCATCTAATCGAGACAAGTTGAATAACCTAACCTGTAGCAGTACCAATGTGAAGTTTATAAGCATTAATTATTGGAAGCAGATATGATCATGATAAATATCAGAAGTAGAAACAGTACTTCTGCATCTCCAGCTCCCGAGACTACAAGCTCGTCCGATGTTTCAGGGACAAATTTTGTACAAAAGATGTTTGCAGAGTGCCCACTCTCAATTGAATGCAAAAGCTTCCGACCAGAATAGCTCCACATATTGATCTGTGCAAGGAAAAACTTTGTGATGCTCCCGACAGAGAAACTTACATTATATATGTTTGCAGAAAAATGAAATCACTGCCATGACATAGGTATGATAACTTTTCTGCTGCTAGTCTGGTCTGCAACATTAAGCTAAGTGTACTCACCAATGCTTAAAGCCCCTTTAGAAAGCGGACACAAGAAACACATACTCTCAAATTTAGCATAAAATATCCAAGTGTCCTTAATAAGTGTAAACTCACTGTAGCTAATTTCTCATTCGTTACACCAAAATAAGTTTACAGAAAGGAGCTGAGAGGAATGGGAATCTCAAGAAGGCCTAGTCAATATAAAAATTTCTTGAAACATAAAGCACACAAAAAGTACAATGGTTCATTGCTGAGACATTTGCTCATTCGATAGGTAAAGAGTTATTCACTTTAGGGCACCAAGGATGTGCAAACCTAATTCATAAAAGAGCTCAAGCACCAGAAAGAGCTTAGATATCAGATAGAGCATCCATAATCAATGCATTTACATCTACAAGCAATTTTTCACTATATGAAAATGCAAGATTTTGAGCCAGTCTTGATAACTCACAAAACCAAAAGACCTCTTCTTCAAGAGCTTTTCTGCTTCACTCTTTCCAAATCAGCAAACACAAATAAAGAGAAATTGAAGTAATACTTCTTTTCTTGTCCAACAGCAAACGATCCCTGCCCGTAATTTTTGCTCAATAGAACCTCCTGAAGAACCCAACTATATGCTTAAGAAGCTGCCCAAAGTATACTCAACGAGGGAGAATGAACTAGAAGATGCCCAACAGTATCTTTTTGCAAAGAGAGCACCTATTAAGTAGCCCATATTGCCTCTCTGAACGCAAACAAGACTATGCCATGTTGAACGCATGATTTTCTATGTAAGTCCAGAAAAACTCAAATGGCAGCTAGGAGTCAGCCTCACCCCCTGGGCAATGTGAGACTTCCCTCGCAAATCTCACAATCAAGAGTCAAGATAATCTGCCCACCGCTGGAAGCACCATAAAAATAGAGTGTAGACTATTCTTATACATTAGACATAAACAGAAAACAAAACCAAGTTCTCTCTAAAGGATTTTTAAAACAACATAAAAGACAGCCAGAAAGAGTGGCCCAATGTGGACTAATTTAGATATTATAAAATTGATTGTTAAGTTTCTAATTTCCCTGACTTTAGCCAAAGCTTTAAGTTTTCTCCATTTAGAGAGAGAGAGAGAGATGAAATGGTCTTCCTCTATCTAAATCCGTCTCAATATGATGTGCACCATTTCATCAAAAGAATCATTCCTCTCTTTACCTAAACAATCTCTGGCCCAAGAAAACTGATGGTATAGCCCAAAAATTAAAATCGCTAAAAATATTTTTTGACTCACCCAACTCTCAAATTTGAGCATGATCTTACCTACTATACAATTCTAACCCAGCAAAAGAAATTTGGACCATAAGGTCGTGCGATCTTATGTTCTGAGCAAGTTGAATAACATTACTTTTGGTATTTGTCTTGACTTAGGATGACTAGTCCAACAACAAAGAATAACTCTTTAGGCTTCACAACAAAGCTTCCTAAGCATCGCACCTAGGGTTTCTTAAACATCACACAAGAGAGATGAATTGCATTACACAATCCCAAAGCAAAGAATTGCTACATTCAAATAATCAAGAATTCTATTGAAAAGAAAGAATTACAATGACATCTATAGACTCTCCTACTTGAAATAGGAAACCTCGAAACAAGAAAAATATATATAATAGAAAAACATAATATCTTACTTAAAATAAAATCCTAATAAGAATCAAATCCTAAAAGATATTAGACTGTTATCTATGAGAAGAATCCTTATCCCTTAGGGCTCTTATTTGATTTGTGAAGTCCATCTTCATCAAAACTTGGTACAAACATCAATATTTAAACAAACATCATCTTGCAAGACTTTGTTGGCTGCACCATCTGACGAAGAAAACTCGTCCTTGAATTTTGAAGTGTCAAACAATTTTTCAGCTTCATCCGCACATGATAAGTTTTATCCCTCGAGCCGAAAGAAGTTCAATTAGGGCATGTTTTGAGAAAAATTCATCATCAAACCGTTTGTAATAATGAAAGTTAGATAGTATCACGAAGTCCATATTCTCAATTATGCTTGTGTGATCTTCACAGCCACCTTGACCTAAATCTTGCTTGATTTGCCCAACTTTCATTCATAGACATCGATAAGCAACATGACAGAAATCGACACACCTGAAGCACACAACTTTCAAGCCATCCTATCTGTTTTTAGTTTTTTATCTCCTTTGTGCAATCAAGAGCATCATGCGATTCAAGATCTTCCTTATTTTGGATTTTTCTGATACTTGATCAACCCTTATTTACATTGGTTGTGCTCCAAGGGCAATAAACAAGTTCTTTAAATTCACTTAAAGAGTTCATCCATCTTGTTGTTTTGTTGCTTGAACAAGTGCTCAGAATCTTTACAGCGTCCAACTCGCCAACCTTGGATTTCAATTAAACATTTGTCCACCATTGCGGGCGAAAGTGTAGGACCCTTTGCTCTCATACCAAATTGATTGTAGGACGACGAGTCCCAAAACAAAGAATAAATCTTCAGGCTTCACACCGAAAGCTTCCTAAGCATCATACCTAGGGTTTCTTAAGCATCGTCCCCAAGGAAAGAACTGCATCACACAATCCCAAAGCAAAGAATTGCCAATTCCAAATGATCATCAAATCTACAAGGAAGAATTAGAACAAAATTACAGACTCTCTAAATTTCGACTCCTAGTTGAAACGGGAAACCTCTAAACAAGAAAAAAAATATAGAATAGGAAAACATAATATCCTACTTAATCTAAAAAGGACGCTCAAAATAATATTCAAATTTCAAATGACATAGGACTGCTAATTTATCTATGAGAAGAATCCTAATCCCTCAAGACTCTTATTTGATTTGTAAAGTCCATCTTCCTCAAGACTCAATAGAAACATCAATATTTGAACGAATATCATCTTGTGAGATTTTGTAGTCTGCATCATGTCTTGACTGATCTATACCGAGGGCTACAACTGCAATACATAGCTATCCACTATGCAGAACTAGGACTGGGTTCACCATGCTTCTTAGACAAATAAAGAAGATAATTTAACAACTTGACATGGTATGTTTGGGATGTCACCAATCCTAAAAGCTTAAAAATGTTAGGAAACCGATTCAGAATGTACCTCTAATACAGTTTTAAGACTCCTGCATTCATGTAAGTCATACCTTACACATTAAATGCAGTATGTGACCATTCAATACACAACCCATACCAACTGCATCTTTCGATTCACACGTGAAAATCCATATTCACTCCCAAATATTAAGCTGCTAACATTAATTAGATCTTTACTGCCATTGCCTCCATACACCTCTAAAATTGACAAGTTCTAAGCTATATCACATGTTCAAACAAATTCAAAAATTGAATTAAGTCGTACCCGAGTGTCATCTGATCCTGATATTAAAAGCGAGCCACTAGAATTCCAAGCAATAGCATTAACACAACCTTGATGTCCCTGAAAAAGAATATGAACTTAGTGACAGTCAAAACCTTATGTCTGTAAAATATGTAGACAAAAAATATGAAGCAGATGAGTTCTACATATTAGATGCAAACATAACTCAAAATTTAATCCGTATTCTGGCCTCAGAGATGGTCCCAGTGAAATAATGAAAACTAGAAAGCTGCTCAAATTCAGTTCATTCAAAATCATTGTTGAGGTCCTTGCTCATGAACAAATTCATCTACTTGTTCCACAGAAATATGAAACTTAAGGTAAATGACCCAACAGTCCTGGCAGTGAAAAAATTCTACTAGAAAGGGAACCGAATGAAAGGGATACAACTAAAACAGCTTTGCCAGTCATAAGATAATAACCAACTTCTGCCTAGTAGAGGTTCACGGGAAAAAAAGCCATCCAAATGATGCATCCATATGAAACTCACGTAAGAGAAAGTTACATAAGAATGTTTATGCTAATAGAAGTGAAAACAAATGACGTGCGCTGCTGATCCTCAATTTATCCCCATAACAAGAAAGAAAGTACATTTTATCCTGAACCAAAAGCACTTCAGCAAAAATTGTAAAGATGTACATCCAAGTACATTGAACCATTAAATAGAGTTACCAAAGTATGGATTATAACTACCTCCAATTCTTTCTCATGGGAGAGCCTCTGAACTAATGACGAGTGCATTTGCAGACCACGATTTGCATCCTACCAAAGTATCAGGGAGAACTCAGATAGCATAAACCAAACCATATATATACATGTACATGCATCATGCATATAATATATATATATATATATATATATATATATATATTTTTGTGTGTGTGCGGGGGGGAGCAAACATGAAAAAGAAAGTTGTGCCTTCACTTCTTCACTTCTATGTGAGAAACGAGATAGAGAGCAAACATGAAAAAGAAAGTCGTGCCTTGACTTCTATGTGAGAAACAAAACAATTACTCTTGTTCCTCCTCCAACACGAAACAACTTTGCCAATATTATCCCAACTTCCATTTTTCATATAACACAAAGATTCATCAAAAAAAGACTGTTGCAGAAACATAGGCATGTTGATGCTTAGAGTGAAAAAATAATATATATATCAAACATGTAATGAACTTCACTTGCTCAAACTCCACTTTTGGTAACCAAGTACCATACAGTAAAAGAATTGCCACCCATCGCAACACCAGAGAGGTCCACCTTATCAGGTCAATCACCTGTTTACCGCAGGCAACAATGTAGCGGTACATTAAATCCGTTAAATATACATCAAATGCCCTAAAATCCACCTCCCACTCCAGCCTAAACAGAGAACAATACATACAGTGTGAAGCTAATATAACTTCGGAGCCATTCTCAACACCTTTTAAACATTCTCCGCCATCTTCACGTTTAACTTTCCCTCCGGCTCACAAGACTCTCCATTTCCAAAATTCTTTACATTTCCAATAAAAAACCATGCCCTAAAATCATCATACCACAAGTCATGCATTGATGGACGATGATCATTTTCCCGCAACAGATTACACCGTTGGCTAATCAGCACTATTCCCACCCTAACTTTGCCTTTCATGGCCAAAAAGAATGATCATCCTAGCAAAAGTCCAAGAATCTCCCTCCGAGCCACATTTCCATCGGGAAGAATCGTGAGTCGTCGACACATCACACCGTCCGACGCCTCCGGAATTCTCACCGGAATCCCCACGAATGAACGCGAACGAAAAAATCGCCAAAATTCTACCCCGGGCAAATGATCGCCGGCAACAACAGACCTAACTCCCCCCGATCACCACAGCCCGCAGCCGCCAAAGCGCTCTAGCTCTCTAGCCCGCACTTCACAAGAAATCGGCCGACCGGAACGCCGGCCACGCATTCCCCGCCCCATCACAGAGCCCAACCTCAGGTCCTCAACCATCGCAAACAGATTAAAACTCGCGAAAGCGAGCAGCAGCAACAACAGCAGCCGCGAATAAAAAGAATAATATTTTACATGGCGAGTGTCGATGTATCTGCGCTCGAGCAAACCGTGAACGTTGCCGTCGTGAAAGCAACCGCAGTCGGCCATGGGAACCCCGCGCGAAAACCCTAGGCCTCGATCGCGATATCCTCCCTCCCCCTCTCCGGCGGCCGGTAGCCGATCGGCTTCTTCGTCTTCTCCGAGGAGCAGCGACGATCGCAGTACAAAGGCTCCCGAACCGTCGTCGTCTCCGGGGGCGCTATAAATACGTTCGCGAAATTTCAGAGGCGCTTTTTATAACGTAAGCTAAGCTCGCCCACTGACTCGAATCCTCATCGTCCGTCCTTGTCCCGTAATCGGGTGCGGCCGCGATCAGCTTAGTGACGGGCGATCGACGTGCGGATCGCCGCCCGTTTCTCGGGGACCCGCCGAGGCCCGCCTGGATGGAGGGTGGGCTCTGGGCGGGTCGGGTCGGGCGTTCTCGAAATGGATGCGGCCGCAGAGTATAAAAGCCTCTTCACCCCGCCCTGCCGTGCACGGTGGGGTGAATTCCAATAACCCCTTCGGCCCGTTTTTCCAAAGTTCTCACGTGGATCGGGTTTGTTCTAAAAGCACCAAGAAATTTGATCACTAGGATCCAGAAGGGCCCTGAACTTACCGCTGATAAAGATTATCGTCGGCAGATGAATATGTATGTACACGTTTCGCTCCTTCGCCAAGGGCGGTTCTATCCAAAAAATGATCTGGCCAAACTGGTCACAATCAATGGGAGAATCAGCTTGACTAAGTGAACCGCACTATTATTAGCTCCCCAAAAATTTTAAAGTAAATATAAAAGACTCTCAGAACTTCTCGCACGCAATAAGACATCTAATATATATATATATGTTCTTTCACATCTCTACAATGATTCTCCATCTTCAATCTTTCAATTCACGCTCAAGAGCCCTCTCTTTCTTATCCTTAATATTGGGACAAAATCGGTGCTTTGTTTGAGGCTTCTGATGTGAGGCGAGTGCAAGCTGAGCAAATATGCTTTCTTTGGGGACAAAATGCCCTTGGAAAGGCACGAAATGGTTACATCTGATAGGTAATTTTGGCGGGTGTTCTCGAAATGGATGCGGCTGCAGAGGTATAAAAACCTCTTCGCCCGCCCTTCCGCGCACGGTGGGGTAAATTCCAATGACCCCTTCGGCCCGTTTCTCCGAAGTTCTCACGTGTATCGGGTTTGTTCTAAAAGCACCATGAAATTTGATCACTCGGATCAAATGGGCCCTGAACTTATTGCTGATGAAGATAATCGTCGGTTGATGAATGTGTACACGTTTCGCTCCTTCGCACTTAACAGGAAATTATTAGAATTGAGTGAAATATTATTAGTTCCCCAAAAATCCTAAAGTAAATTTAAAGGACTCATAACTTCTCGCGCACAAGAAGACACCTAACTTGATTCGCTTCACTCCAATATATTTTTCCCCTCACATCTCTACAATGATTCTCCATCTTCAATTTTTCAATTTGCACTCAAGAGCCCTCTCTTTCTTATCCTTAGTGTTGGGACAAAATTGGTGCTTGTCCGAGGCTTCTAATGTGAGGCGAGTGCAACTTGAGCAAATATGATTTTTTTTCACGACAAAATGCCCTTGGAAAGGCACGAAGTGCTTACATACCAAGCATGTGTTCATCTTATACGTAATTATTTGAATTAATATCTTGAAAAACCCTAACCCAGTACACCTCTGATAAATTAACTAATTTTTTTACTATCAAAAACCCCAAACAGGTTCATTTGTGATAAATTTACCTCAAAACTGATATAATTGTAACAAATTTACCTTTAATTAATTTGTTGATCATCAAAAAACCCAAATTGGTATACATGTAACAAATTTACTATCTATTAACTTCTATCGAATTGTACCGAAAAATTTGCTCACATGAACGACATATAATAACATGTTATGATGACGTAAGTCCACGTGAAAGTCCATGGGATTAATGCCATGAAATATCCCAAAATTATCATAGGTATACCATTAAATTGATCACAGGAGTACTATTAAATTTATCAAAGGTGTATCAGTTTGGAATATTTCGTGATATTTACCCTATAGACTTCTACGTTGACTTGCTAAGTCATTGTACTACGTCACCATGTATCATCTAGGTCAACAATTTTAACATTTAAATTTAACGGAAGGTAAATTTATCACATATATGCTAGTTTTTGGTTTTTAATAGTCAAAAAATCAATTTAAAGTAAATTTGTCACGGCTATACTATTTTGGAGGTATGATGGTTAAAAAATTAGTTTGGATAAATTTATCAAAAGTGTACTAATTTGAGATTTTTCATAATATCAACCATAATTATTTTCATCGTTAGATGAGCTCGAGGAATTATTGGATCAAAGTGATCAAATTCTTTTGGAGTAAAATCCGAGTTTGGGAAAATTTCGAGAAATGGGCACCAGCTGAGGAATTTGGCAAAATGAAAATCCAGAAAACTTATATACATTTTACATGAAAATTTTGAAGAGTACAATGAACATGAATATAAGTGAAAAGTGAAACTAGCAGTGACAAAAAACTATGAGGCAGAGGATTTCCCTTTTCCCCGGGGGAGACTGCTCTCTACTTAGACACTCGCATTTCCTAACTTTGGCGTTACCTACCAACCATATGCTCCTAAGTTAATCAACTAAACAAGTCAATCTCATTAATTATCCCTTGACTGGGTTGACGTAATCAAACAGGATAGTTTCCCCGGTCAAATAAAGAGTTAAAAATGACTAGAACCACCAAATCATACTAGTGAATATCACTCCAAGGAGATTAACAAACTCTTTCACAAATAGAATCAACTTCAATCCAATTACACGAAATTTATGTCACATTGGCATGAGATCACGCAAATTATGACAAGTATTATGTTGTAGTTATGGATAGAGAGACAAAACCGTATGTGATGTAATAATACCCAATCTAGAGTAGTTCAATGGGGATAATTGTCTAAATAAGTCCTAAACACACTATTCAACGACCGATTTAGTTATAAACCTTTCGATTAAGCCAATTTAGTTATAAGCATTTTGAAGATTAGTCAATGTGGTCCCTTGTCAATTTTGATTCAAAATTACCGATGTTACAATCTAGTCAGTACTGGCCATTTCACATGGCATAATTGACTCTGATGTAGACAATTTCTTTCTATTTTCTCCTTTCTTTACTCTTTTTTGTACTTCTTCCTCTACCTATCACCAACATTTGCGTCACCTATTGGTCGCCAAAATTGGTCGAAATGGCTACATTAGCAAATCGTCAATAAGTGTAAGACTAAACTAGCCAAATTGAATAAATTTATGACTGAATTGCCACCATATAATTGGTCTAAGATTTTTTAGACAATTTTTTCAGCTTTATTTTTGGAGATTTTTAAAGGGGGACCAAGAAGGGACATGCCCATATGGCCTAATTAATGACTCGATTTCGATGTGGCGCAGCTATAAATCATGCGATGTCAAGCAATTGCTCACTTTACTGGTTCTGTGGCAACAACCCTCGGCGAAGATGAAAGTTCTTTGTCGTCAAGCCAGCGAAGAAGGAGGGGACGCGTGCTAAGGAATTCGGATCTTCCTGCCCAACTGATGCGATGCGGAATATATTCTGCACAAACGCACACGCGCACCCACCTTTTTCTTGCTTTCCTTTTTTCGTTTTCTTGACGTCGTAAGTGTAAGAACAAATTATCGACTTAAACATGCCGCGGACGCATTCGAATTTATAAATAGGTAAGCAACGTGGTATCGGACAAGACTCCATCCATCGAACAACAGCCGCAACCACTAAGCCCCTAGCCTCTCTCGAGGAAAAGAAGCGATTTTATGAGCAAGGAAGCCACCGGGTCGGTATGATGTCAGTATCAAGTTGTTTTGACAACTCGACTCACCCCTTTCAATCGAGAGAGAGAGAGAGAGAGAGAGAGATAACATTCGCGTGGAAAAGAAGCGAGTGCCCTTTTGTACTGGAGTAAGAGTTTGAAACTCGGAGAAAATTAATTGAGTTTCTAGATTGTGTTGTGTGCGAGGTAGCCGTGATTGATTTGTGATTCCAAAGAGATGGCAAAATTTCTGTTGTGTCACCATCCCGTATTCAATACAACCTGCTGACGAACCGGACCCTTCTCCAGTACAATGTCGGACGCTGTGATCCGAGACTGATTCCACGGGCTGGCGAACCCATGTTACGATGCTGCGAACGCTTCTAACAGCATGATGTGTCGTCATTCAATTTCTTGAACCCGTGCCGAGCGTAGTTCTCCATTTTGCCATTCTTCTGAAAAATGGATGCATCATATCGCAAACGTCCTTTCTGTGCGATTTCTAATTCTTATCATCGTGTCAATCGAGAAATCCCTTTGCGCTACTGAATTTACACTCCATACCTTCTCTTTCATATACTTGAGCCCAGGATGGTGCTTGAGCTTCTCGCTCAGTTTGGATACTCTTCAGGTTTCAACACTCCATGCCATCGCATATTATCATATCATTGTCAGCAGGTCCTTCCGGTTTTGCCCGACTTGGCGCTCAATTGCACCGAGCATGTGCACTGCTCCCATCCTCAAACCTCAAGCACTGCCCTCCTCCTTGATCCGAGTCAGCACTCCACAGCTCGACCAGCATTGATCTCTTGCCCTTAGTTTAAGGGTCCAAGGGTGTTTCGTGTTCGTCGCTCGAGTGAAAAGATGAGGGGCTAACCTTCAAAATAAGGGTCATTGCTATCCTAGATCGTTGCACGCCAGGGTTGCCCAATCCTCGTCCTCCAACATCAAGGATCGTTCCACCTCGCGGTCAGACATCTCCGTTGATTGCAAACCCTTGACCCACCACCGTCGATCCCCCGAGCTAAATGGAGAAACTGTACGTAACCAGAAAAAAGGAACAGGGGAAACTGTAAAACCTACACGCCCGTGCTCGTCCGCCAGATACAGGGAGAGAGATACAATCTGGACCCACCCCAAGCCACTTTCCATTTTCAAGGGAGGAGGGCGGAAATGGGGTCTGACACGGGACTCATGGTTTGCTATGATCACGAGCAGGTGGAAAAGATATAAAAACAGAGGACGACGACAGTGCCATCTTTATCTCCCTCTCCTGTTTTCGAGAAGATCTTGCCCGCCACGGATAGATCCATTCGCTCCCCGATTAAATTAAGTTAAAGAAACAAAAAGAGAGAATCATGCATTAGGGCACGCTCATCCACATGTGGGCTGATGGGCTATATCCTGTCCTAAAAATAATTTCAACCTTCACCCTGTCCGACGTGGTCCCCCTTCCCTCCCTCCCTCCCTCCTCCCTCCTCCGAAGCGCCATCATCTCCACGAAGAAAAAGACCACGAAAATCAATTCTTTCTTTCTTACTTTAAAGCAAGGAGCAATGAAGGAAGGGGGGAATCACAAACCCCAAACACGTCGCTTTCGCGACGGGCCATAAATGCGTGCATGCAACGTAAGTACACGGGAATAAAGACAAGGATAACACCAACCGAATTCAATGGGCATCTGCCGAGAAAGAAGGGAGCAAAAAAAGGGAAAATACAACCAAACCCACGAACATAAAATCACACGGAGCAGTGCACGCCCTTTTGACATTTCACACCAGCAGAGAGTAGTTTCACGAAAGCAGAAAAAAGAAATTCAAAAGTTTACACCAAAGCCCACCGCCAACATAATAGCAAAGACATGCCTTCTCTACCCACCAGGAGCTTTTTTTTTTATAATTACAATCCCACTTTTCACACAAATCGCAGCAACCACCAACAGTAAAAAGCAAAAGCACCACCGGAAAGAACACGGGAGCCTTCCTCCTCCTCTTGGGTGGGGGGGATTATGACTTGTGCATGGAAATAACCCATCTCCCAAAGGGGGGATTTCAAGCATGATAAAAGGGGGTTCGAGTGGGGAGGGGAGAGATCTCTCTCTCTCTCTCTTTTACACGAAAAGGGGGGTGACCCACAAAAGGATAAAACAGCACTAAGTTCAGGAAAAGGGCTGGGAGAAAGTGAGGGTTGGGACCCAGGACAATAAGAGGCGTGCAAATCCCCTCTTCACTTGGTCTGCTCATTCTTGGTCTGCTCATTCACACATCCAACTCCTTTGCTCAGTCCAAACTTTAAGTCCTACTTTCACTAAACCCTAAAATATAGACTGATGATGATGATTCAACCCTTTTGCTGGGACTGCAAAGAGTGCTGCTCTGCTCAGACAAAATGCTCCAGCCTTAGAGAGTTGAGGACAACTTTTGTGTTCCACACCAGCTTGAGAAACCTCCGCACCGATCGCTATAGAGAGACCCTTTCCGGTTTCGCCATATGCACAAACCATATGCACAAGGACCCGTGCGTTCGAACACCACCGTCTTCGAACTTATTTTGCACACGCTAGACATTACATTCACTATTAATTAAACAGAAGCAGGAACATAGGACTACTTGTAATAGCGCCAGACCACTGGTAGAGAAACATATGGATTTATGGGGCTAGCCCAAGTGCCTCGGCTTTGCGCTTCAAGGATTTCAAGTAGTTGATGGCTTCATCAAGAATCACAATGGCGTTCTTTTCCTTCCCGCCGGGAACTATGCTTTGCAGAATGTTGACGGTCTCACGGATTCTCTCCCTTTTGATTTTCTTGTCGCCAGATATAGAAGCCAATCCATATGCGTACTTTTTGCCATCAGCACTACTGGATTTAGCATCATCTTCAGACCCAATAGACTGGTTCAGATAAGACGTTGCAGTGTCCATAAGAGATGGCAGCTGATTATTATCTCCGCCAGAAGTCTTTCGCCTCTTAACCGGCCAAATTGAACTAGCTATCTCCTCGTTACTTTCTTCAGACAAACCACGTTGCTCATGATCTGTCATCGTACTGGGTGAATGGCCAGTACTAGTAACTTCGTCGTCATCGTCGTCACCGTCGGAGTAGTCAGTATCATCATCTGAATAGAGCAAGGCATTGAGTTCTTCTGTATCTTCCCGCATCTCGCTTTGCACATCAGTTTCTGGGTTTTCATGTATTCTCTCCACCGATAGAGGCCCAAAATGATTATTATGATCAGTGTTGCTCCCTACAATATTGTTGACAGCACTTCTAGGACAAAGTTGTTTTGTAGTCCATGGAGGTAGGCGCTCGGTAGGAACTCCATTCCCCGAACTGTATATCAAAGTAGTCTGATCACCCGATCGATCAAAAACAACAAATTTCTTCTGTGCGCCAACAGTGCCCGTACTAGGCATGCTGAAATCCCTCCATTTCTCAAAAGTGGTAGTAGGGAGCTTGTCTTCTAGAACCAAATTGTCTGAAGTAGGGACCAAAGCTTGCCGGAAGCGCGACAAGCAATAAAACCATCCTTGAGGTTCATAAGATTGGCTTATCCGAGGATTAGGTACTCCAGAAAACATATCCGGTGGTAAGACCCGACCGGGAGGAAACATTTGCTGGCCACCACTTTTCTGGGCTGAGATGAGACCTGGATACCCCAAGTTCATTTGGAGATTTGGCAACTCCGAATTAGGCAATTGCCAAGGTGCGGGCTGCTGCGGGAACCCACTGGCTTCTCCCATCCAACAAAAACAATCACCTGCAAAAAATTAAGCAAGACACCCGACCTTAATAAACCCAAAATGTTATACATTCCAAATTTAAGGTAGGTAAGTTTCCAGCATGAACAATTGAAACGATACCTGATGGACGTTGAAATATTAGAAGTGGCTGATTGCTTGCTATTTGATTGAGAAACAAGAGGAAAAAACTAAGAACACCAGCTTAAGAGGAACACGAAGGAGCAAAATCAATCTACGTAACAGGCTTTAGCAAATGACGAAAGTATTCAGCCTGAAAAAAGAAACCAAGAGAAAAAAAAATTATGTCAGTAAGCAGCATAGCCAAAACCTAATCTTAACCCAAGTGCATACGAAAAATCACCAGTAGAAAAGTTTCAAATATCCTGCTAGTGGTGAAAACAGAGCACACCATGAACTTCTTACTAACCTGGCAATCTTGAAGAGGTTGAAAGCACGCTATTACTCTGACAATGATGGTAGCATTCCCAGCGATCCCGTTTTCATGTTTCAATGCCCGGAATCTCGTTTGGCTTGCTGCTTGGCACACCATAACTACACTTCCCAACCCCTCAACTCAAGAAGTTTTCAACACTTTTTTTTATCTTCCAGCAGAGCAACAGGATCAACACCCAAGAAACACAGGAAACAAAACCAAAGATCTCCAGGAACCAACGAGGACGCTGACAGATGATGATCGGAAAAAAGCTTGAAGAATACCCACAGAGCACTTGCGCAAGATCAAGGAACCAAGGAACTAACAACAAGAAACAGAGACTTGTCCGATTACTGGCGGCGAAGGGAAGACGCGGGTAATTTCACAGACGGGACTACGAGTAAATTTCAGCTAATCTGGCGGACGTAGCAGGGGACGACGACGAAGAAAGTGGATCCCATGGGGAAAGCGATGTTTACTGACTAACGGGGCAGGCGAGAAAAAATCACAATCTCGGGAGTGTTACACAAAAGCGAAAGTTACAGAATAACCCTACAGAACAGGTTCAGAGAGATGGCTTTTCGGAATACATCAAGCGACAGGCTCCACCACCGCATGCTGCTCTGCTTCTTCCCGTTCTTCCTGAACAGATCGCCACGATAGCTCCCGCTGATGAACCTGCAACACCCAATTCCGCGTTTCAGAACCGATTCACACCCACCCACACGCGCAGTCACGCAACAACAAAAAAAAAACCATCTTCGCCGCGGAAAATCGAAGCTCGAATCCTTCCTCCACGAGGGAACACATCAGAAAATCAGAATCGGGAAAAGGCGAAGTCGGTCCCGAAGGAAACGGAAGCTCGATCTACCGAGCGGCGGCGAAAGGAGCCGGAGGCAACGAATCTCGACCGCGGAAACGAAGACAGAGGCTCGCTCGCCGGAGCCCCCGCCGGAAGAGGAGACGAGAAATCGGACGGCGACGCGGCTCGCCGCCGGGGAAGGGGCAAAAAGCAAACGACGACGACGACGACCCAGAAGAAGACGAGATCAGTAAGTACCTCGAGAAGTCCCGTGCCGCGAAGCGAATCCACACCGGAGAGAGAGAAAGAAGAGAGAGAGAGTGCGACCCAGATGAAGAGAGAGAGAGAGAGAGAGCACCGCACCGCACCGCTCAAAAAGGCGTCTTTGCACAGAGAGAGAAAGCGAGAGAGAGAGAGAGAGAGTCAAAATGCAGAGCGAACGGAGAAAAAGAGAGGGACTGGATGGACGCAAGGAGGAGAAGATTATATAGAGGGCTGAATTGACGCAAATGCCCCCCGCACCCCCGGAGGTGGGGATAGAAATGGGATTTTCCATTTTTCGATTTCTTTTTTCGTGTTTTCTTTTTAAAAAAGGCGGAAAAAAATTAAATAAAGAAAAGGAATAAAAATAATAAAAATAAAAAGGTAAAGGAGGGAGGCGAGTGCATACGTGCGCGGGGGGGCATGAGGAGCGCACGCGAGGTATGAGTGTACCATGATGAACGGCCGAAACCTGCCCCAGCCTTTCGCCCTTGGGTAGGGGAAGGGGAGCTCTCGTATCGCATATTTTTATTCGTATTATACGCACGCCGCATCTAATTTATACTTATATACTCGAGAATATTCTCTGTATACGTCTAAATTGCTTACGCAACATCATCTTATATTCGACACGTTTTTCTTTTATCGGTGAATTCCATTGGACCCACTAAATTGAACTGATTTTTCTTTAAAAATAATAACTTAACGTAAACGATGTAGAATGATTTTTGCGCAGTGCCGCGTCTAGATACATGCCTCCATCTCAACTACATGATTGTCTCGACTTGGCCTTAAGAAGCATTTCGTGTCTCGCCAGCAATTAGAGAGGTGTTTGGATTTTTGCGGGGCATTTTCACTTTCAAAATCGAAGCTCGAATTCCATCTAGCTTTAGATATCGGCCTATGTGAGAATTTAGTGATTGAATTGTAATATGTCCTTACAGACCCAAAAAAAAAAAAAAAATCGCGATATTTATTATGAAATGATATCATAGTGCGATACCCTTTACTTGATCCACTCGAAATATCATTTTGCTTTGATTCGTTTCACATCGATTTTAGATATTGACATGCACCCTCCTGTTCATTACCTCCGGTCATTCGTTTTTGCTACCTTAGGTGAACAATTGCAGAGTTCGACCTTTAGGGCTAACATCGCCTTAGAAAATCGTATTCTTTACCAACTTTGTTATAAACTAAGCTCCTCCATCCCAATTCAAGAAATTCAAAAGGGCAGTGCTCATAATAATCTCGAAACAAAGCAACCCCGCGAGGAAGACGGGGAATTGTAGAGATGGGAATGAAATATCTTCCTTGTCGGGCATGAAAATGGATTGCTCCATACGAATGATCCATGTACTTTAACGAAACATCTTCCAAGCCCACTCAACAACAATAGCAACGACAATGGGCGTAAGCAAGGCCTAGGATCAAAGATGTTTTACAGAAAGGTCGAGAATAGCATCCGATGTTTAGCCATGGACACCAATAATTCGGAGATTGACCGTTCAAACCATGTTGAATCATGGGAAAGGATGCGTTGGAGGGGGGTACTGGGGGGGCCCGTTCTTGATCACTGTCACTTTGGGGGTGCATCATGCCAAAGAATTCGGCACTCCTGCCAAAAATCGATCTCGCCCCTCTCTCTCTCTCTCTCTCTCTCTCTCTGTAATTTACGTTCACTGTGCATCATCATCTTCAAGATCGGGGCGGGGCGGTGCGGGGCGGGGGGGGGGTAAAAAGGGGGCTGCCGTGGTTAGTAGGCATTGAGGCACTTTGCCCCTACAAAAAAAAAAAAAAAGTACTTTTCGGTTTGATTTGATGTGTGGATGTGTCACGGCCATCAAAGGATGTGTCACGGCCATCAAAGGAGTCATCATGGAAGATGGGGATGTTCTTGGAAATACCTCTCCATTTGGGGTATTGGAAATTTTATGTGGTTTTTTTATGTGTGTGAAATTAAAAGAAATCGCCTTTTTTGTCTGGAATGTATATTTGATTTAGACCCCCTTTTCTTCAAGAATTTTTGTGGAGAGCAGCAGTAGCTCTCTCATTGCTTTGCTTCGGGGAAAATAGTGAAAATGGGTCCGGGAAAATATGATATCTTTTCAAACTTTTGTGGAGAGAAAATGAAAGGCGAGTTTTACATCCGAGGCATTTTCTTCCCATCTTTTCTTTTCGTTTCTTTTACAAATTTTAATCAAATTCGCTCTCGATGTATAATACATGCATAAATTTATTATTAGATCAATGCGTTTTGCACAGCTTTTGTGTTTTTTTATTATACCTTTGTAAACATTAAAGAATAGTGCTAAATATACTAAAATGAAATAATAGTATTTATATATTTGGTGATAAAATAGACACTAATTAAGGGTTTTGTATTGTATATAGAATATGTTATTAAAGAGTATTGCAAACTCAACTGATCATGTTGAAGAATTATATTAACTATGCCAGATTACTAAATATATATTAATATTGCATGGCAATTTATTGTTATTTAGCACCACTCCGCTCAAGTAACTCGTTCCCTTGGATGCAATCCATGCAATGGGTCTAAGAGACAAACTCAAAAAGTTCACGGTTTCAAATTGGAAAGAACAATGTCAAGACTCAATTTAGAAGACATGACTAAGTTTCGAGTAATTCATCTCATTTTCACATAGGTGCGGCATATCGCATAAATCACAATAGATGGTCAGCTTTCCAAAATTATGCATCGGAACTGTGAAAAGCTAATGCGACGGACTAATATTGAGTGTGTCTACTCTATTTCTTTTGCATGTGATGTGTACACTAATTTCTTTCCTGCCATGTGATCAATTTTCCATGTATATTTTTTCACTTTCCAATTCGCGAGTAATTTGCACTTCTTGATTGGGGTACGACTACTCATGTCTCATGCTGCATCTAGTTAGTTCTCATCAATCAACATTCTGTTCCCATCAAGTATTAAAAACCCTAAATTAGATGGTTCTCAAACGAAATCAATAAAGAGAAACCCTAGCCAAAAACACAATTAACTTAAGAGGGAGACCATGATCCTTTCACCTGAAACAGATCTCCTATGCAAAGATGAGGTGCATCTGCTCCCATGTATGCACCCCGGAATTAAATAAACCGATAACAACTACATGAGCACGTCCACAAGCTTTTGTTTGGAGAGGAGGGAACAATCTGTACACACCCAAATCGAGCTTTTTTTCTTACTTTTTCCCCTCTATTTTTCCCTATCCCAATCCCATTGGGTCTACGCTTTTGGTGGCAATAACACATTCCCCCCATATACGAGTGAGATGTAAAGTTGGGATTCCCTCGCACGTCTAACCTCTTAATTTAATCATTAACGCTAATTACACTAAAGCTATCAATAAAGTAATCAATATGGTACCATATGCTATGATCCGAGCGTTCGTTTGAGCAATAATTAGTGCCCTTTAATTGGGATTTTGGCAATGTGCCTTCGAGGGGGGGTGTGGCATGGGAATCATGGATGTGGATTGAGCACTTAACTAAAAGTCACATGCTTTTTAATTAAAAAATTATGAGAGAGAGAGAGAGAGAGAGAGAGAGAGAGAGAGAGAGAGAGAGAGAGAGAGAGGAAGAAGAAGATAAAATACCCTTATCTTTTTTCAAATCTAATGGGCACAAGGCTAAGATCTTCATCTTCTTGCACGAGCTCTTTTGCTTTGGTAGCTTCTCGCACTTAGGAGGAAGGAATTGGATGATTCTGTGTAACGCGCACGTACGTTCTCGATCGGCCATATGGATCACTATGGGAGAGGAGAGGGAGAGCCATGCTCGCTTCCAATAATAGTGGAGCCTCCACATTCGCTATCGATCATGGTTTTATTTTGATGGTTGTCCAACATATGTAGATACCCTTTTTGACAAATTAGGAGGAGCTGAACGTGAGCGTGTTACGTGTCAATGTGGTGAGTGATTTTGTTCGAAAGAGAAAGGAAAAATATGTGATTTGCACACCTAAAGATGTCATTTTCTTAGATGGTGATGTATTTGGAAGTCTTTGTGAAGCCGATGAATGATTCGCGTGCATAAACCTCCCTGGTACTAGCTTTATTGTCGTGGGATTAGGGAACCGTCAATAAATCTAGTTGGAATAATCTTCACTCTAAAGGTCAAGCTAATGAGTTATTAATCACTTAGGTAAAATATATCAATAATTTTGTGTCACACCAAATAATCTCATACTTGAACCACTCAGACTACTCTAGTACAACTCAAGCTTGCATCTCGAAAATCTCACCGTCATGGGCATGCTCCCTCTCAATCCAAGTATTCTTTTGCATTAGCATATCTCAATTTGGCTAAGCACGTACAATTATGCACTACAATCACCATCAACTACTAATTTGAGATCGTGCTGCTCTAGCCCCACACCTACCTTCATCTATGGTCTGTATATCGTATTGCCAAATTAACTACCCATTATCTCTTCTCACGCAAACCAATAGTGATGACAATTTCAACTCGAAATCTTTGTTGATCATGAGCTTTCGTCATTGAGATAGTCAACAACTATGAGAACAAATTGGTTGTCCATCATTCACTATCGGCTCTAATATTATTTTCTGAAATTCACGATGAAAGTCTATACTTTTGGTATGTGAGGTCAACAAAAAAAGAACTCAAATTCGAGCCTATCAACACATTTAATTGGACTCACATTCATTCCAAAACTTGAGCCTATGAATTATAGGCCTATCACAATACATTAATTACTTTGCACCACACCAACTTTTTTGACAAGGAAGTTATATGATACAACTTACATGGCACCTCAATAATACCAATTAACTCCTAAATTAACAGTGTATCGATCTTATTAACAATGACATGTTCGATGACCGATAGCTTAAATTTTTCGGGAAAAATAATTTCCTAACAAATTGTCTCGGAAAGGCAAACTTGACCTTTTAACACGCTTATCGCGAGAGTGATTAATAAGCACTTCACCCGGCCCCATAAGCTATAATACGTCAATTGCACCATCAATGAGTGTGGACAATCTCAAGATTTTAACAGAGGATTGTATATATAACAACCAAGAGCACTTTAATTACGTGTGACACTAAAATACTAAAAGGTGGGGAAACAAAGTCATACGTGCTCGAGAGAATATTCAAAGACAAAAGTCTCTCTCTCTCCTCCTTTTTTAATTATGTTTTTCTCTATTGTCTTGGCACACCTAGAGTTTGATTTCCATGTTTTCCGCTGGGTACAATATTGTAATAGTCGTCCTAATTTCAAAGTATGCCAAAGAACGCCTCGATTGAAGTCCATTGGACGCGCCAAGATGCGACACTTGCCGCGCCGACATTGCCCGTGCTTATTCATGATTCATGATTAAGGTTAATCGAGTCAAGTATAATAATGGGCGTGTTAGAGAGAGAGAGAGTTTGGTGGGGGAGGGGGTGGGACATGAGAGACCATGGAGCCATTTGATTGTGGATTCTCCAACAATAACATCCCACGCTTGGAAAGCTAAGCTATGCCCACTCCCCCATTTCATGCCGCACTTAAAAAGAAAATACAATAAAGGGGAAGAAAAGAAAGGAGAGAGAGGGGGGGATCGTGACTTTAGGGTTTGGAAATATAAATAATTTGCCAAAAGATAAAGGAGAACTCGCAAACCGATACAAAGGGGGAGATGATGCAAAAGGAAAGGAACCCATGTCCCCTTCTCCTCCACACGAAGCGTACTTAGAAAACCACCACCGCCCCCTCTCTCTCTCTCTCTCCCTCTTTACTCTTTAGGCTCCTTTCCCCCCGTTCCTCTTCGTGCGTATGTTTCTTGTGTATGTCCTATCGCCGAAAAGGAGGAGGACCATTTGGAAAGTGCCAATTCGAGTAGTGTATTTTCGCAAGTATATTCAACTTTAGTGGCTCCAGATTGAAGAGGTTTGGGGATGGATGTTTGGTCAGGGAGAAAAGAATGGTTTCTGAAGGAGATTGCTCGAGGTCAAATGAACAAAATGGAATTGGCTTTTTCCTATATACAAATTAAACCATATTGATCGATGTTGACGTGTCTATCTTGCATGTTTGAACCTCCGGTCCTAAAGAACTCCTTAAGATGAAGAGATTGATAAATCTTATATTTTTGCTTTTAGTTTCGTCTCGTTCACTTTACTTTTATGCTATCGTAAGCCGGTTGAACGTTACGTAAGAAGTTAAAAGGAGTAGATATAGATTGAAAAGAAACCTTTCTTCCCAACTCTTTTAGAACGAATAACGCGAAAAATGTGAAGATCAACTTTAGTATCATATTATACCAAACATCCTTTCTTTATCTCGACGCCTATTGTTCTAAAGCTAAAAGCACGAGCACAGAAACATCAAATCCACACCTACAAAGCAACATCATCCTGAGAAGAGTTCCAGCTAAGGAAAAACAGTCGAAAAAAAATCAAATTCCAAGCAAAATGATCACAACCTTAACCTAGACCACCCTTCAAAGGCTTCAAACTAAACGATCGCGGGACAACTAAAGCGTGGGGCGACACGAATTGCTGTCAAGCTAGAATGATACTTCAAGGAATTCCCACAAATGCTCTCTCATATCCTATAGCCATGATTGACCCACGAGCCACCGAATCACGCATCGTCTACACGCGCAGCACTTCGTATACCCTACGCCATATATGCGGGGTGTACATTGGGTCTGAAGTTTCCATCATCAGCACGTGCAAAGGGGATGCTCATGATTCCTTCTCATCGCCGTATCCATCGAAAGCTTTTTCGAAAGATCGAGCGGGCGGGCGAGGGAGGGAGCGAGCATCGAGGGTCGGCCGATGCAGCGAAACGTGAAAAGCGGGCCGTGTCTTCTCCTCCTGTTTGGTGGTGGGTATAATTAGGGTTTTCTGGGTACGCGTGTGAGGACTTTTTAATCACGTAGTTTTTGATTTCTAATTCCGGATGGTTTTCTCGCCATATTTTCCCCCTTTTTTCCTTTTTTTTTTCCACGGCATTGATGGCGATGGTAACATCATCTAGAAATTGGTGGTTGCACGTTCATGTCCCTTGGGTGGCAAGAAAACACGAAAACCCTTTATTTATTTTTTAATAATTATCACATCATAAATCTTGTTAGATGTGATGTTGAGAGGGTGTATGTAACCTTCCCATTTAATTTAAAATAATTTTCGGCGAGTTGTGTAATTGTTCCTTCATCACTTTTTCTCCCCATCAAATGAGTGAGCTTGGGAAGTGGGTGGGATGACTCCCCTTTGGCAGCAGAATCATGCCGTGCTTGACGCGAAACGAAAAGGGAAAGCGAAGGGGAAGGTTTGATGTTAAGTTTGCTAATAGTGTCAAACCCTAGTTAGGTGCGGGAGTTGGACCGTGATGCGCTTTGTTCCTCCGAATTTTAAAGTCCTTAGTCAACTTTGAAGAGCCGGGTCTTTTAGTAAACAAGGGTTTGAATGGCTTTTTGTACTTCTATCTATGTGCAAGTAGCTGAACTCTGATTTTTTAGAGCAGTATTGCTGTAAGATACGGGGAAAAGTGAATTGGAAGTTCTCAATTTTTTTTTGTAGGTATAATAAAATTCTGTTCTAAAAAAAGCCGTAATCGAGTCTTTTTGACAAGAAGTGCCGAAAAATTCTTATGTGGATTTGAAATAGGTCAATGCAATTAACTGAGGAACCGAGTAGAAATTAAAGAGTATAGAATTTGCCCCATAAGAAAGAATTGTGCTAAACAAGCATCAAAAGGATTTATATTAGCTATAGACAGTGCAATTTTACATGACACATCCCACATCTGCTGTCCTCGATATAAATAGTCAATTGCCTCCTACAAATACAGCTACCCATGTCTAAGATGATAAGCATGGAACGTGCGCATAATTTTAATTGTGTAATCTACATAATCATCATCTATTTCTTTACTCATCTTATTATTATTATTATTATTTGGCCTTACATATGTCCACACACAAATTTGGTGCGTATTTGCTAATTTATGGAATGTCAAATTAAATTTCCAAGTATATAAATACAAAACCCATCTAATTTCGTCAAAATTATGTTAGTGACCATATTAAAATCAAGAAGTCAACCTGTTCCATAGTTTGGTGGTGACTGGTGAGCACGGACTCACGGAGCAAGCACCAAAGCCTCGTTTGGTGTGGCTATTTTCATTATTAATTTTTTCTGGCCATGTTACATCAATTGACTCGGTCTCTTTGAAGATCCTAGGAATTGTAAATCCTTGGAGTCGCTTTGATTTTTCAATGCCCTGCCTTTTCTTTCCATCTCAAATTCTTGAATTTTGACTTTCACCGAAATTCTATATTTAAAATTTTCCGGACACAGGACAAGACACACGCGAAAATATAAAAAAAGGGGCCATTCCTAAACATAAGATGAAAATACGATTCCAAAGATCAAAAATAAAAACAAAACAAGTCAAAATATTTTTCAATTGAAAGAAAGGTTGCTAAAAGGGCGGAGGGCAAAACGGCGAAGTCAAAATCGAATTAAAAAAAGAAAAAAGCGAAAGGAGAATATAAAAAAGGGATAACTTCACGCGCCAGGATAAATAATTGGGAAAATAAAAAGAAGGAAAAAAAAAAGCAGAAATAGGGGGAGGAGAAAATCCAGAGATTCCGACCACCAAATCTTGCCGTACAGGAAGAAGCAGCAGGTCTTCGGTATTTAAAATAAAAGTCGCCCCACGCGGACTCAATTTTTCTTTTTTTCTTTTTTCCTTTTTCCCTTTTTTTTCTTTTTTTTTCCAATTTGGCACGCCGTTCCGTTCTGTCACTGAGATTGACCACCACAGACTGCTTTCCACGCTCGTCAGACGCGTGTATTTACCATTCTCTCCTCGCTCTGCAAGTCAATGGTCGCTCGCACACACCAACCAATTTTCCCAATTTTTTTCTTTTTTTTTCCTTTTCACTAAAATACATTGAAAGGAAAAGGCCACAGAGGTTCTATCAAATTCGAACTCGATTAATCTCGAATAACCAGAATCTTAGGGCCTGTTTATTTGAGTTTTGTTTCTGTTCCTCGGAACACAATTTTTGTTCTTTTGTTCCGGAGAACAAAAAAAAAATAAAAACGCGTTTGTTTACACCTTTATTATTAGGAATAGATTTGGAATAGAAACAAGAAGCAGAAAAAACTTATTTCTTATTTCTGGGAATACTTTTGAAAAACAATTTTTCTTTTTCCTATTTTTTTCTCCTCTTTCTTTTCTTCTTCTTTTTTCTTTAGCCGGTCTCCAACCTCGATCGAGGGTTGGCGAGGCCGAGCTCGCCCAGCCAACAGTGAGGCCGCCGGCCCTCGTTGGCCGGTCGCCGAACATGGCCAAGGCCGGCAACCGGCCAAAAGGAAGAAAAAAGAATAAAATTATTAAAAAATTTATATAAGTTTACCAAACGTGTTTCTATTTTTTTTTTATTCCAGGAACATAAATTTCGTGCGGTTATTAAACATTTTTTGTTCAAAATTGTTCTTCGAAATAGAAATAGTTTTTTCTATTTTTGTTCCTTAGGACAATTTTGAACAGTAAACGTTACCAAACGCGCATTTATGCTCCGAACGATACTCACCTTCTATTTTCCGATTAATCTCTATCATCGAAACATGTAAAACAAGATTTCTGTAAATGTCAATTAATCATTGAGAGCATCAAAAGAAATATTTCAATGTAAAGGATTTTAATCCTTTAAATGATATCTCTAAACCTATCCCTAACACAAATCGTATTTCCAAATTGTCTTAAATCTATTTTATCGAAATATGCTTTGAATAATAGCCTGTTTGTTTGGAAAAGAAAAATCATTTATGCAAGATTGATTTTTCAATTTTCCAATATTTAGATGACGGTAAAACTAATCGATATTTGACTACTCTACAGGAAAGCATGCTCGCCTTTCCCTGTGAGGATGGTAAAGGAGAACTATTTGATCACTTCATAACCGGTAATTGATTGGTATAATTAGCACCCCCTCGATGATTGGTGGATCCGCATGCCGGTGCCCCACATAATAACACCAACTCGCCAAGTACTGCAGCCCGTGGCCATGGGGGACTGTCATATCGGCGGCGCTTTCGTGGGCTTGTGTAGCCGCCGGCTGGCTGGCCGGCCGCCGTGCCCACCGCCCTGTGCTCCGACTCTTCTGTTTTCCCAAAACGAAAAGAAGGCATTGCTACTTTTAAAACGTCATGACATAATTATTTACTGCAGCTTTGGAGAAAAATAAAGGACAAGCAAATCAGAGGGAGCGGGTTCATGGAATCATGCCCGTCAACCTGGGTGGGCTTTATGAAGCATTACCCGTCCACAGAACTAGCAAATGATGGGTGCTTTCGAAATGCTTTCCATAAGCACTTTTCATTCATTCGTCGAGGTTTTGATCGTCGTGCTTTGGATATGTTCCTCATTTCACCTCGCCTAAATATGTTCCGTCGCGCTCATGCAACTTAGCCTAATGGAATGCCTTCTAAAGCCACTTGAATGAGTCCAATCAAGGCGGATGATGGCTACATTTGGGAATTGCTTTTCAAGTATCTTTGGGGGCCTAAAGGCCTTTGAGTCAAAATAAAAGTGTTTGGGAAAAATTTTGAAAGTCCCGTTAAGGCAAAGCTGGCATTTGTAAGGCTGAAAGCCCAAGGTAGGTCCTAGACTACCTTAGGCTTTCAGCATTCTCGAAAGCCTCATTTCTACTGTTCATCTTCTTCTTTAGTGGCGTGGCTAATCAGAGACGAGCTCGAGAGGCCGACGAGGTCGCGGCTGAGGTTGACGAGGTCGCGGCGACCGCTCGTGAGTTGCGTCACCGCAACCCAGCTCTAGGTCGCGCGACCTCAGGAGCGACCTAGATCTAGGTCGCCAAAGGTCGCGCGACTCAGATCTGGTCACCGCAAGGTCATACGACCTCAGGTGCAACTCAAATCTGGTTGCCACGACCTTCGGCGACCAGATCTGGGTTGCGCTAGTCGCCGTGAGGTAGCGCCGTGAGGTCACGCAACCTCCGGCGACCCAGATTTGGGTCCTCGTGAGGTCCTGCAACCTTCGGCAGACCTAGATCTAGGTCGGGCAACCTCGGTGAAGGGCCGCCGGGGGTCGCCCAACCCCAGGTGACCCTTGCCGAAGGTCGCCCGACCCTAGGCAGCCCTTGCCGGTCGTCTCCGAGGGCTACCTGAGGCCGCCGACGAACTTTTTTATTTTTTTGATAATTTTTTTCTTTTTTTTATTAATCACCAAAGTCCTTTGTAAATATAATATTTCCAAACACTATTTTACTCGAAGGTACTTCATAATGGACTTTCAAACTACAATTTACCAAACACAATTTACATTTTGAAAACCTCATTTTAACTTAAAGTCCTTTGCATTTTTCCAAAGGCTTTTCCCAAAAGTTCAACCAAACGCACTTGATATCGTTCTCCTGTTGGCCCATTAGATCTACTTGTAGTGGCATCAGAGCCAGGGTGAGGATGAATTGGTTTTAGATTCGTTTCTGATCATACGTAGCCTAAATACGGGCCGCTGCAATGTAGAAAAAATCTCGTGTAATTTTAAAATTAGCGTGACCTATTTCCAAGCTCTGCAGGTATGATTTTTTTTCATAAAGTTACACTAGCTTATACTTGATATTAGGAATTCAACTCTTTTGGTCTCGTGCAGATTTTAGTATCCGTTCCTCCCAACTGCTCTGTCTAATGGCCTATTATTGCGTACAAAGTCGCTTCATCCATATGATATTGCTGGGTGCATCGGATGCGATTCGATAGCGATCGGTAATGGACATTACCTCTATTTGCAACTCGGTGGTTGGTTTGACAATGTCAGCTTACTGTTGCAAGTACAGTAAAATTTCTATGTTTGTTCTTCGCTCATAATTTGTCGATAAAAATTTGAGAATAAACGGAGTAGTATCATCAAACAAGTGGTGCACCTTAATGTACCGTTTGTTTCGACCTCTGTGGAAAAATTAAGTGTGACTCTCGGAACGAGTGTCGGCATTCATCGTCGCCTTGATTCACCGCCTTTAGCAACGGCAGTACTCGTCAAAGACTTGGAAAGCCAATTGCATTGGAAGTTGAGGTGAAGACATTAGAGTCAAAGTGGGGGAAAAATCCCTTTCGATTCGTCCCAAACACAGACCGATCGGTCAACAAGACGACTCAATTGTGGCCGTGTAAATGGGATATGGAAGACTCCGACCAAAAAAAAAAAAAAAAATGGGATATGGAAGACATGAGCCCAATAGGGTCGGTAGGACCTTGGAAAGGGACAAGGCGAAAGGAATAATTGGTCGTGATTCCACGGAATTCGGTATGATAAGCATTAATCTAACGTTCTCACGTACGATTTGAGAGAAAACTTCGTTTTCTCCCATGCAATTGTTAAAGAAGACAATCAATAAATACACTGGAAGTACAAGAAGATGTTGTCTAGATCCATGCACCACTATATCACATTGTGACCTGTGAACTACTATAATAAAAGCGTAAATGACATTAAAAATATTATAACTTCGGTATGGCACTATTTTTAATGCCAAAACTTTTCATTCAATCACTTGAATGCCACTTTTGAAAATAAAAACGATTACTTCAATGCCATCGTCAATTTTAGTCGTTGAAAAATCTAATGTATCAATTTTTTATAATATAAATAGTATGACGTGGTTCGTTGACAAAGTTAACCCAACATTATTTGACCGAAACAATGTCGCCCCATATTAATGAACCGGGGAAAAATCGAATCTCTTCATTAAACCCCGAACTCGCGTTCGATGATTGTGGGGCAAAATTACCATTTGAAACTTGCAATGGAGAGCAGGAGCTGGAGAAGTGGCTCGAGATCGTAATATCGTGTCAACCAAGCGAAGATGAAGGTCAATATCACTGTGAATGTGGCTCAGAAGCCCGAGTATAGACAACACTTCAATTGTGGATACCCACCTCCAAGCTCAACCTTTCATACCCACATCCAGATTTTTCCCCTTTTTTTCCTGGCGACATTCAATTTTCTCGTTACCGGTCGATGATTTCTTTTGAAAAAGTTTTTTTTTTTTTCCTTCTTTTTTTATTTTGTGGGTGTCTTTTCGTCAAATTGGGTTGGGCAAGGACCACGATGAGGAGGAGCAAAAGGTAGAAAAGCTCAGGAGGATGACGTTGGCGTCGATTGCGAAATGGGTCTTGCTTGTGTCGGTATCGGAACCCATTTTGATATGAGTTTGAAACCGATTCCGTCTTCAATGTGCATGATGGTTTGCTTGACAAAAATAAAGGAGCGCCTTGGTTTTGGTTTTATCTGTTTAAAGAAAACAGCTAGCTTTTTTCCAGGCTTAACGATACGCTCTCCTAAATTTATTGTGATCATTTCTTCGTTGAATGTCTAAAAAATGAACTTGCTTCCCTATTTTGAGAAGGACAGAGGGAGTATCGGAACCCATTTTGATATGAGTTTGAAATCGATTCCGTCTTCAATGTGCATGATGGTTTGCTTGACAAAATAAAGGAGCGCTTTGGTTTTGGTTTTATCTGTTTAAAGAAAACAGCTAGCTTTTTTCCAGACTTAACGATACGCTCTCCTAAATTTATTGTGATCATTTCTTCGTTGAATGTCTAAAACGTGAACTTGCTTCCCTATTTTGAGAAGGACTGAGGGAGAGTGGGAGTTTTTCGTTTACAAACGGCGCTGTTTTTTTAAGAAGGACCAAGTCATTGCCACGCTGATTTTATTTCTTATTTTTTTTAAGGAAAAGCCACACGTTAAAATAAAAGTTTTATTAAGATAGTCACGAAAGACTTCTAGTCGGAAACTATTGTCAAAGACAGTTATGTGATATTTCCCCTCTCTTTGACACTTAAGAAATCCAACAAAAAATTTCAGTATTAAAGTGAGTGCCATACGAAAGTTATAACACTTCTGATATCATTTTCCTTAAAGAAAGGTAAAGCAACTCTAAATCAAACATGATCTAACGTATAAAAACTTAGTCGTTACCTAATCACAACATACAATCCAGACAAACGGGTGGAGTAGGTCGTATTTGAGCAAGGGTTACTCGGGTTTGGGCCAAAGTCATGAGCACGGTAGCTTTGAACGGCGGACATTCGCTCCCTCTAGTCTAAACCCGATCTTTACCCAGCGAGGTCGACTCTTTGCTTCAACAAATAAGCATTCAGTTCTAGAAACATTACTCCATGTACATATGATTCAGCATATTCAGTAATCAGTACAGAGAAATTTCAGGGAAAGGAAAAAACAAAGAAAAAAAGAAATTGGATGCAGCTAAACCCAAGCCACTCAAGTGAAGAGCCGACGCATGGCATAATTAAGAATTCGGGTTGGCAAGTCGGTCCAATGGGATGGGCTGAATCCGAAAAGCTCCATGTCCAAAACGGACCAATCTGTCCTGCGGGACAACCCTTGAGCCTGTTGGCAAATTATATGGTTAATTATCGGGAGAAGGACACGTTGATCTTTAAACCTAGGCCCAATATGCAATTCCATTACTGAACTTTTAATTCGTCCAATATGGTCCTTGAACCGTTCCTAAATGTTTGGTCCAATCTCTAAAATTTTCAATTTATCCAATCTAGTTCGTCAGCTCTCAATAACAGAATCAAAAGTTTTCATAATTATACAATTACTCGGATTTTACAATATCTTTCCACTACATATTAATTAAGTGAATAACACATGTGCTCAACGATATCGCTCGTGCTTTTAGAAACAATTAAGGCTCCATTCATTTCACGAAAAATAAATAATTTAGAAAATATTTTCTTAAAAATAATCAATTGTTGTCACTTGAAATAATTAGCCAATAAATAATGATTTCATTATCAATAATAATTTATATCTATACATTATTGTGGACGATGAAAATATTTTTGCTTTGCCTGTAGTAAGGAGGGGATGGTTCGAGTGAATCGGCCTAAAGGAGGATAATGGAAATGGGCTTGGTGCAGCTATAGCACTAAAATAGGCTTGACTTAGGTCTTTTTGATTTTGGGCTTGTTTTGGTCATAGGGAGTTTGAGCCCAATTGACTACTTAGGTCGAATTTGTTCCTCACTGGATTGGCCTTTTTAGAAGATGGGGCCCAGTAATGACCCAATTCGTGTCCCTTGCCCAAAACCCAAAGGCCTGCTCCAGCCCATGTTCGGACCTGGCCCGAGGGCCCAGTTGGAGTCCCCATTTTCGGAATTACAAAATTTAAAAAATATTAAAATAATAATTTTAAAAAATCGAATTTCAAATATTTAGAAAATAGCTTAGAGATAGGTCTAGACCAAGTTGCGTGGCTTTAGCAATAATTTTGGCATCGTTTTATTTAGTTAGCATAACCTTTAGTTTAGTTTTTTTTTTTAGGGGTTACCTTAGATAAGTTGTCTTAGTAGATCAATCTTTTAAGTAGGAAATTAAACCATAGGGGATCTTATCCCATGCTTATAAGATAAGCATATGTATTTTTTGCTCAAGTATCGGGTTTTTTTTTTTTTTTGCATTTACTTTTTTTTTTTGTCCTACTTTAGCTCTAATCTAACTCTCAAACTTTGACTCTGTCTCCTTGTATAGTGTGAGAATTGAATCTCATACTCGAAACTAAACATTCCCACTTTCAGTTTTGCTCTACCTCTTTGCAAAATGTAGGAATCAAATTCCACATTTGAAACTAAAGGTCTACACGAAGTTGTGTGGCTTTAATAATAAATTTAGCATTGTCTTATTTAGTTAGCACAACCTTTAGTTTACTCTTTTTTTTAGGGGTTATCTTAGATAAGTTGTCTTAGTAGATCAATCTTGTAAGTAGGAAATTGGTTTGCATTTAGCTTATAGGGGATAGGACTGATCGGGTTCAGGGTGGGTAGATTCCAGACCTAGACCCTGTACTCGACCTTGTTATAACCGGTTCCTCTTTTTTGGACCTTATACCTAACCCTATTTGCACTAGACCCTGTACCCAAACCAACTTATTTTTTTGGTTTGGTTCCAAGGTTAACCGAGTTATATTTGAACCTATTTTGCAACCACCCATCATATACGACTTCGAATTTTATATTGATACGCGAGAAAACAACGTAATTCTCCTAGTTTGTATTAAAACATTAAGCACTTGTAATCAATAAGTAAATAAAATTTTTGATTTAAGAAAAAAAATTAAGAATCCACAAGGCTAATTATCATAAACAAAATCATAATGCAAAGCAAAAATCCTAATGTTGCATAAACATTAACAACAAACATAGATCTACTCTTAGTCTCATTCCAAAAATATTACATGAAGTTGTTCATTTATCTAAAATGGTTAATAAATCTTCGTTGTAAGCATAACTCCTCCAAAAGTGAAATTAGACTAATTGCTCATCCAAAAGTGAAATTAGGCGAGCCAATCCATGTGGTACAAAATCTTAGACAAAAACCTAAAATTTATACATAAAGAAAAATCAACAAGAAACCATGCTTTAGAGACATATGCAAAAAGTTATGATTTAATAAAGTCTATTTACTTACCACAAAATCAGAGTTTCCACAAAATGAAGTTTATTTTCCAATGATAATGTCATCGGTAAGACAATCCAAATCTAAAAATGAAAAAAAAAAATATTAAATAAAGCATTCACTTAGTAGATAGTTATGCGAATGAATAACAAGATAGAAAGAAATATATACGACTTACCAGCCTTAAACTTTTCCGCATTCTCGATGCACTCGTCAACATTAATTGACATGTGAACAGCCCTCAACCAATCTTGAGTATAAATCAAACCTTTCACTACTCTAGGAATGAAAGAACTTCGAAAGCAGTCAAGTACACGTCTTGATGTACTAAAAGTTGACTCTGAAATTACGGTAGTCATTGGAATAGACAAAACATCCCGAGCTATCAAAGATAACATTTTATATTTTGACCTAATACTCTTCCATCACATCAAAAGATCGAGATTAAGGATATCTTTACTTTTAGCTTCAAGATACCGATCAAGCTCATATTTGTTTTCATTCAATACTTTTTTCTTCGTGTGGAAAAAGCCTCTATGCCAAGCATGGATTTCACACTTATTGTCATCGGTATCGGCATTGGAAGCACTACTACTATTATTCACACTTAAACCACCAAATTTTTCTTCATTAGAAGAGCCAACAAAAGATTGCTCATAAAATTGATACAAATTCTCCAAGGCATCATTCACTTTATCATGCATCTTATCAATTTTCACTTCATCATCATAAATTTGTTCAAAACAAAACTTTACATAATTCAACTTCTTTGTAGGATCTAATGCAACCGTAATCAATACCATCATATTTACTTTATCCAAACTCCCGTAATACATGTCAAGCTTCTCTTTCATTTTTATACTTATAACTTGAAGCTTTGGATATAAAGAATTCGCCGCATTATTCAAATATTTATACAACATAACCATCCCCTCAAAATAATCATTTGAAGTAATATATGAACTCTTTGGCATTCTTCTGGTTGCATCACAAAACTGTATCAGAAATTTAAAAAGAATGATGGCATTTTTCCAATTTTCATATTGAGGAGAATCATTGTCAATTTCCCTTAAAAAATATAAATAATCTTCTTCCATTTTTTGAAAAGCTTTTTTAAATTTTATGGCAATGTCTAATATCAAGTGGAGTTCCATCTAGTGGCAATATTAAGACAGACTGAACCATTGTATGCAATCCTCTTACTCTCGATACAAGATTGGAATGTCTTAACTCTCGTCGAAGAACTCTCCACATACCTAACTACGTTTTAGATATGTACAATAAAATCAAGAACCTCATTCAATCTGTCTCTTACTATCAAGTTAAATATATGAGTAGTACATCTCATATGTAAAGTATCACCATTCAAAATAAAAAATTCTTCTTTTGAAAATTTTCCCTTTAAATAACCAACGGCCACATTATTTGAATTAACATTTTCACAATTATTGTGGACACTTTTTTTTTATTCCCCAGTCACAAATACATTTTTCTGCCATTTTCCAAATCTCCTTACCCTTGTGATTGTACATCACCACAAAATTAATTATTCTTTTCTGGAACTGTTAGTTTTCATCAATAAAATGTGTAGTAAGATACAAATAGTTCAAGTTTTAAATGGAATTCCACATATCCACTTATGAGTGCAATCCTAGATTTAAGCTTACCAAAGTAAGCTTTCAAATAAGTTCTTTTACTCAGATATAATTTCATACAATCTTTAGCCACTGTAAATCATGAAAGATGTTGGAAAAGATGTTGTAATTCAGTAATAAAATCGGGAAAACCAACAGCTCAACCATGAAAAACGGTTATAGCAAGCATATGCTAACAACATTCTTGATCAAACTTCCATGTCATTAAGATACTACCACCACTAGTAGTATTTTCCCCTACTTTGCTAGCCACATCTTTATCACATGATGCAAACAACATTTACTTTTTATCTGCATGAGAATACTTTTTTGCACTTTCTCAAGTGCTTTCACATAGTAAACGTTCCATGATCAACATTATACGCATAATCAATCCCACAATGAATACACTTCATCCTAACCGTTTTCTGTGTTTTCTCATCTATGATCCTCGAAAAATTATCCCAAGCCTCTGATTGATTAACTCGCTTTTTACTCGAAGGAGGACGAGAGTTAGGTACCATCACATTGTTTGTCGCACCCATGGTCGCAGATTCCACTTCATCAACTCCATGGAATGACAATTTCATGAGCAGACTCATTTCATTATGTCCATCCACTTCCGTTGATATGTTTTTGTCTTGATCCATTAACTAAAAACAAGTCCATCCACTTCCATTGATATGTTTTTGTCTTGATCTATTAACTGAAAACAAATTATACAATATTAGGATTCTACAAAAAACAAATTATACAATAAACAAATGGCTACACTTAAAGAATACTAATTCCTTCTAGCAAATCAATCTACTTTATCAGAAAATGCCACAAAATAGCAAACTGAGGAATAGATTAATGCTATTTGAACATAGTTGGATGAAATTGTGTAACTGATAGTAACCCGTATCATCATTTAGGTCATTGTTAAGTAACCCTTGGTAATAGATTAGTAGAGTATGCATGACCATATACACATAGAAGACATCTACTCATTGAAAATCAAAATTTCCACGTGCAAGGACATTCTGCCAAACCCTTGCAAGTCATCCTTCGGTAACTACGACTAATATGGAAGCATTTGACCTAAAAATTAAGCAATGAAGCCTGGCAAATTTATACGGTAGGACCAATTAGAGTGTGGACATTTCGTTTAGAATTTATACACCAACTAGCATTTGGTATACTCCAGAGTGTTTTCTGGAAACCATACGTAAACATTGACCAAATTCATCAGTTGCTGGCATTTGATTTGCTCATAGTCTCGTCCTGCTAGATATGGTGCTAAACTATGAAGAGAATCATTAGTCCATAAGTTGTAGGAAGCTAGGCATTGCAACATAACATGGATTGAAACTAATTCACTTTTGTCTACAGATTTTCATTCTTATTAATAGTTCCACTAAGCTTTTGTGTGAAGGTGACATTGCAATAAGCTTTAAATAGAACATATTCCTAAGCTTGATGACTGTCTGAGCTCCCATCTCTAAAGGCATAAGAGCTCGTGAAGTTAGCTCTTAGAGTTCTGTAGAGTTGGACTGTCATAATCCTCTGGTGAAGGTTTGCACAAAGGATTACACAGAGGAAGCCTAGGCCATCTCACATGTGTAGTAGATTGCTGCCCTTGTCTTCCCTCGACGGGCTTGCCAAGAAGGCCTGGGCCCACCAACCACATGAGCCACCACCACCGCCCTCCGATGGGAAGGCCAGAGGGGGCGAGAGCCGAGCGGATCTGCTTGTCTCCGTTATCTCGCAAAGTCTCGACATGGCGGCGATTCATCTTACACCAAAGCTCTCTGAGTTCTACGACTTCTTCTTTCTCTCTCCCACCTTACCCCACCCATTCACAATGAGTTCCCATATGAACAAAAAAACGCAAATTTTTCCACTAATCTGTCAAGAAATCTAGCTCGAGAAAGCACCCCAAAGAAAAAGAGAAGAACCCAACTTTAATTCGAAAGAAAATTCTAGAAAAACCGAGGAAATTTGCGAGCTTACAGATGAGGAAGTTGGCGATGGATGAAATAGAGCGATAGGGAGCCGGTGATGGAGCGACCGTGAACCAGTCGACGATGGATGGAAGCGAGCGGGGAAGAGGAGAGGAACTCACGAACGATGAAGGAAAAACTGCCATGTGAAGTCTACGAGAGATAGGAAATCAGTGGAACAAATTAGGGTTTGGACTTTTGGGGTGGGCTTACAAAACCGGTTCCCGAACCAGTTTGGTCGCTCTGATTCCGGGTGGGTACTCACTCGAAACCGATTAAATCAGTTTAGAATTTTGAGAACCAGTTCCTGACCCTCTTTTCCAGGTGCGCCGATTCGGTTCTCAAGTATATCCGGTTCGGTTGCACATCCCTAATAAGGGGTCTCATCTCGTAGCTTATAAGATAAGCGTATGTATTTTTTGCTCAACTTGTATCGGGTTTTCTTTTTCGCATTTACCCTTTTTTTTTTGGTCTGTCCCACTCTAACTCTCATCTAACTCTTAGACTTTTACTTTGTCTCCTTGTAGAATGTTGGAGTCAAATCCCATACTTAAAACTAAACATCCCTACCCTTAGCTTTGTTCTGCCTCTTTGCAAAGTGCAGGAATTGGACCTCACATTCGAAACTAAATGTCTCCACCTCTAACTTTTCTTGAGAAGGCGGGGGAATCAAACTCCCCACATCCCCCTTCCCATTTGAGTTTTTTTTTTTCTTTATTGCACTGCATTTAAATAGATTGCTTGTTAATTTATTTAAATGGTTAGGGTAAGTTTGGCGTTATAATAAATCTTGCAAGAACATTGCATGATAACTTAGTGGTTTTGATACCTTTAGGTTCGTAATTGGTAATTAAGATTGCGTGATCACTTAGATACTTAGTGGTTTTGATACCTTTAGGTTCGTAATTGGTAATTAAGATTGCGTGATCACTTAGATTATCAACCTTCCAAGTCAGTGGTACCGAAAAGATGCTAATGGAAACATTAGCATAATTAAGTCCCTGAAACTAAAATCTCTAGTTACGTAGATGACATTCTCATGTCTCAATTGGTTTTTAGTCAACCCCAAATGGCTAATGGCAACTTCTAAAATCCAATTGGCACAAAACTAACAACAAAATCCAATGTTACATGAGGTATGGGCTTTGGAAAACTTACGTCTAATTGAAGATAGTTGGCCTACCATTAGGCAATATCTTTAAACTCGTTTCTTTTTCACACGACAAAAAAAGAGGGTTGCAACAGCGTCAATCAAGGCTGAATCTATGTCCATTGAAATTGGGCTTGGGACCTCAACGCCTAGGCCCGAGTCCTCGGCGCGCAAATCCATCAAGGCCGAGCCCAACACCTAGATGCACTTGCTTGAGACCCTAACGCCCATACCCGAGTCCTTGGTTGGGTTTGGTCCTAGTCTCGATTCCATCGAAGCTAGGTTCAGGACATGGCGCCTACTCGTGTCAAGCTCGAGTCCCCTCACTCGTGCCCACGTCCATCAAGGTCGGACCCGTCTCCATAGAGGCCAAACTCAAGACTTTGGTGCCCAAAACATGGGTTGAGGGTAAAAGTGGGATTTCAAAACTTTGACGAGGACAAAGTTGGAAGAGAAAAATTCATGAATCCCTAAAGGAGCATGTTGAAAATACTCAAAACCCAAAATTAGATAAGATTTGCATTGAGTTAAGAGACTTTAAAAATGCTAGCAATTCCCAAATGGACTCCAAAAACAGTTATCAAATACTGCCCAAAGGTCATTAGAGCCTTAAAGTCCAATTCCAAAGCCAAACTGAACATACCTGTAGGCTAGAAAGGGGTCTGCTGATATTAATGAAAATCCATAAGAAAAATTTGAAAAAAAAAAGGTTTAGTCCATGAAATTAGAATGGCATTCCGAAGGTCATTATTTATATAATGGGTGCGGTTTCGTGAAAATTTTGTTATGGAAGAAAAAGGAAGAACTGTGGAGCTCAAATTAATTGCGTGGCTTGTTGAATTTAGCATACCCAAGTTGCTAGTTGATTCTTTCCATGGGTGTGTTTGTTTAAGGGAACAAATTGCCGAGAATTAGTTTTTTAGACTTCAATGTGTTTGATAATAAAAAATCATTTATAGTAAAAAAAATATGCATATTTAAAATTAGGAAAATGAATTCCCTAACTTGCAAAGCGGAAACTTTTTTCTAGAAAATGATTTCTCGAAAAATATTTTCTTTCATCATAAGGCTTTCCTCAAAACAAACACATCCTTAAACTCTATTTGTTTCGCGGAAAACCTTTTTTGGAAAAATGTTTTTCATTTTGCAACATTTGGATCGTTTAGGATAATGAATCGCCAAAAAATATGTACTTCAATATAGGAAAATGATTTTCCTCTTTAAGGCTCCATTTGTTTCGCAAAAAATTAAGTCTGTTCACCTATAACCTAAGCATAACACCAAAGTCTCAGGCTTAGCCTCGATGGACCCGATCGTCGAGAACTCAGGCATAGGCATTAACATCCCGAGCCCCTGCACTAGGTCACGAGCTTGGCCTCATCTCTGAACTTGGGCATTGAGTCCCACGCTTGGCTTTTGTGGATCAGGCCCGAGTGCTAGGGATCTAGGCACGGACACCAGGGCCTCCGACCAACCTTTATGAACCTGGACCGATGCTTATACTCTTGCTCTGGACTCAAGTGTTCCGAGCCCAAGTTTGCGACGCCTAGGTTGAGGACCATCAGGACTAGACCAAGGATCTTGATGCCCATGCTTGGTTTTTTGGTTGCTCGCGGACAAATTACTAGCGCTCGAATAGTATTTTCCAGGAATGATTAAGCGCTAGCACAAATTAGATTTTTCGTTCGAAACAATGGATAACATTTTTCAATTCCTTTTAGGTTCTAACCAAACACAAAAAAATATTACCATTTTCCCTGAAAATGACTTACTGGAAAATATTTTCCGTAAAATAAATAGAACCTAAAAATCGGAAATTATTTCTAAAATATAACTATATATTGGTGCTTGAATTGGAAACCCTACATTTGGACACGGGAACCCCAATGCTTGTTCCTGAGTCCTTGATAGCAGCCCTAGGCCGAGGTCCATCGAGGCCAAGCCTAGAACCCTAATGCTCGGGCCCAGTTCTATAGAGGTTGGGTTGGGGACACCAACGCCTATGGTTAGACTTAGGACTCTAGTACTGTCACCGACTCCCTAACGCTCTAGCACCTTGGCTCGGGTCCATAGAGGCCTAACCCAAGACCCTAATGCTCGTGCTTAGGTCTCTACTACTTAGGCGTGACCTCGATGCTAGTTCTTAAGTCCCCAACGGTTGGGCCTGTGTCTATTCAGATTATGCTTTGGACTTTGACGCCTAGACTCAAGTCCTTGGCGCCCATGCCTAAGTCCTCAACTCCTGGGCTTAGGTCTTGGGTTCATCGAGGTTGGGTTTGGGACATTAGTGCCCGCCCATGTTTCAAGGCTAGGCTTGAGACCTCGGCACTCTCACCTAGGTTCATCAAGGTTGGGCTTGTGTCCATGCTTCGATGCCCAAACCCGAGTTGTTGACACGCTCACCTAGGTCCATCGAAGCCAAGATTGGGACCCCAAAGCCCATGCCTCGTCCGCAACACCTGAGCCCATTGAGGTCAAACTCAGCACCCTAGTGCCCATACCCTATTCCCTAATTACCTATACGCAAGTCACTAGCACCCGAATAATATATGTTTATTTATGAAAATCAAGATTTTTCTTATCAAATGATAGAAAATATTTTGCAGTTCATTTTTAGATTTTAGTCAAGCAACGGAAAATATTATTATTTTCCTAGAAAATAACTTCATAGAATTTTTTTAAAAATTTCACATTTTTTAGGAACAAACAGAATGTAAGTTCCTAGACTCTTTACGATTCTAGGTTGATCTAATCTCCTAAAAAATGACGCGGTGCTTAATTTCATATTAGAGTCCCCATTACTCAATGCGAGTAAGTGAAGATACCGAACAATCTCTGGTTCAAGGATTTTGTTATGCATGAGATCAATCTCTGGTCGTAATAGGCATGACTCTAAAATCAAACTTGAGATCTCGTGAACAAAATCCCAAATTTCCATGCCAAACTTGAATCGAAACGTGTAGTTCATTCATGTAGAATCCCCAAATTCTAATATTATTTTACTACATTACTCTACAAATAAATATGCGCACGAATCTTTATGTTGCTACTTCATTCATATGGCTCTTCTGTCTCCTCCTAATTTTTTAATCAGGGCAGTGCCCTCGATAGTATTGACTGCTCAGTCAAACAAAGGGTTGTTTGACAGTGTCCCATGAGAAAGCAAATCCAGTGGCTCAGCAAAGAGCAATTTACTCCCAAAACATGAAGTGAACGCACCTCCTCAAGAATCTTTTTCCGAGCATGCCATGTTTGGTCTCTGCAGAGCCCTGTCCACTTCATGACTACTCAGACAACAGGGGATAAACTTCAGAATAAACAACCAATCAGGAGAAAATGGATCCAACAGTTTCAACAAAACTCATAAAAACCATGTTTTTTGGGGATTTATTATATATTTCTCCTCCCCTTTAGCTAATGCAAATTTGCAAACTCCAATCAAAAAGAGAAAAAGAAAAAAAAGACTAAAAAATTAATAAAACTGTATTTCACAACCAACACAAATCTTTTCTCATCTTTTTCGCTCATCTCCTCCTTGAGTCCTTACCAAGCTGCTAAGAAGTCTAATATTTAACAGCTGGTGTCAAAACTCCCATTTCATACCAAGAGTATGAACACACACTGTTATGCCATTCCTGCATCCTCCAACCGATGACCCAACTTATTCAAAACTCCGCCATTACACATAATCCAAAGATTTGTCTTCCCCAGTTCTTTTCCAACCAATTTCTCTCACCTCTTCCTTTTTCTTTTCTGTTGTGTTCTAACATTGTCTTGTTGGTGCATTTCAGTATACACACCTTTACATACAAAAATCAAGTTCAGCCCTTGTAAATGAGAAATAGAACTTGCTTTCACGACCCAACAACAGTCAACAGCAATTTTTTTGGGATTGCTATGTCCTCCTCCTTTTAGGGTCCGGGCTGCTATGTGAGGAATTTGCACACGACCCAATTGCCGTTTCATCGGTTTTATAGCTCAGGCAAGCAGCATCCAGTACCCCGATTGGACTCTGAGGCACAGAGGAAACTGAAGTGCCACTTTTGGGGAACGCAACACTCAATGCCATGTCTGAAATTAGCTCGATGCACCTCAGGACCCTCTCCTGGAAAATGCAACACTATATCAGAAAGAAGTTCACTGTGATCTTTGCTGAAGAATCTTACATGAATTTGGATATGAAATGATAAGAGCAGAGTATAATTGAACGTGCTACATATGTTCTTGGACAAACATGTTCAATCACGCAATGTCACATTTTGGACAACCAGTGTTTACCTTTCTCACAGGTTGAGGGAGAAAAGAAGTTGCCTCCTCAATGTCCATAAATTGGTTCTCTCTCACAACGGATATCGCAATAGCTGCTGCAACTTCAGAAGGCCTGAACTCTACGAAATCAATCCCTGCACATAAATAGCATTCCATCAGACCATTGGAACATCTCTCAGCCAAACATTATGGCACATTGAACTGAAAGAGGAGTTTTCTTAATCTTGGGCAATTTCAACACTTAAAAGAGGGATAACCTTTGGCGATGCTCAAAACGAGTTGGACCGATCGTGAAATCAATGTTCGGAGAGGCAAGTTTCCGCCATTGATTTTGCGAAGGAAATGATCCAAATAGGAGAAAGGGGTCACGGCTTGCATTCTCCAGCTCAATGTACTCAAAACTAGGAGTTCCATTCTCTGAATTGTTCTGGCTTCAAACACAAACTTAGATTCACCAGCCTGCAACATGCATCATATTTATCAGATGAATTGGATCGAAATCGAATTCGAAATACAGAGAACCAATGACACAATGAATGAAAAGATTCAAACCTGTAAATCTAGAGAAAGAGGCACTTCAGTTTCCTCCATTTTGGCTGCTAGAGATAAGCATGCCACAGCCAATAACTGTGTCATCCAAGGTTTGCCTTTCTGTGATTAGGACAGTATAAATTGTTCAGACACAGTGAAAATCCAATACGATGCAATGCAATAAACGAATAAACATCAATGCTAAACAACCCCGTACACAATTCGACTTCCAATATATAAAACTTACAGGCAAATCATAGGTCGAGAGGAACCTATCCAAGTAGTTGATTGATAGATATGCAGAGAGCGGTCCAAAGCTGAAATGGGCATGAACCTGTTGAATTGATGGAGTGAGCACAATCATCTTCAATGTACAAGCAATCTATGAACCAATCAAACCGGCAAAATGCGAGACCATTTCCATGACATGTAAGAAAAACACTGAAATTGTCATGAACCAAAGCGGGTTCTCAATGCTCTACCACCAACAGCAACACCACAAACTCTACCATCCAAAATGACATCTAAAATGACAATAGCTGGGACAATCAACCGACCCACATGAACACTGAAAACCCAAGTCCAATCCCATCCACGCGACCACGAAGAGGAAATGAAAGAACCAAAAAAGAAAAAAAAAAAACCCACCTTGCCCATCCAATCAATAGCCTCGGCTCTAACCGCCACGTCCAAATCCCCATTTCTCAATCGGGTCAAGTAATCCAATCCGGGCAAATGCCGGCACTCCTTCTCCAGCAACACGGCCAAGCACTCCTCGCTCTGCATCGGCACCAGCTCCTCCCTACCCTCAAAGCACCCGTCTCGACCACGCCCCCGGCGGCGCCACGTGGCCTCGAGGCCCTCCCCCGCGGCCCCATCGCCGTCGTTCTCGCCGAAGACGCTCGTGTCGTCCTCGACGCAGAGGAGGCTGGAAACCGCGCGGTCGAAGCTGGGTGCCATCTCAAATGGGAAGAGTGAAAAAAAAAAAACAGGGGCCCTCTGTTCTTTTCGCCTTTTTAATCTTTGGGGATATTGTTATATCCAGTACTGGTGGGTTCTTGATGATGGTGATGATGAAATGAAGAAGAGCACACAAATCCTCTTTTGCCCAACAAATTTTTTATAACGAATGAATCGAAGGAAAATCAATCGAAACCAAAGAAGAAAAAGCCTGTTGAATGAAGCAAAAACCAGGTCCTTCCTCAGCCTCTCCCTCTCTCAAGCCCCTCTCTTCCTCCCTGTCAAGCACTCTCCCTCTCAAGCACTCAAGACAGGAGGAGAGCGTTGGAGGCTGAAAGGGACTGATGCTGAGGAGGGTTTATGAAGGACAGGAGTACATCTTTTTAGGGTAAAAGGCAGAGAGAGAGTAGAGAGAGAGAGAGAGAGCATCAAGAGAAAGTGAGAGGGTGCAAAATATATACAATAGATGAAGGTGGGCTTTTTCACAAAAAGAATTGCCCAGGTTGCAGCCATAGGATGAATTACTTGGAAAATTCAAGGTTTTCCCCTTCCATTTTATTGGCCTTTTTTACCCTGGCCAGTGAAAAAGAAAAGTGTTTTATTGGACAATATAAAATATGTAATACAACAATGCAATTGAAATTCATATGGAGTTTTGTTTTTCTTTGATGCGACTTAAAAAATCATTTTTTTTTTTTGGATCTTTCATTGCGACCAATGTCTTATTTGATATGCCTAAACTTGAGTAAAATGTCATTTGGCTATATATGTTAAGTGAAGCTCGCATCCCTTTTTGGAGTTACGTATTCGGAAACATGAGAGCCTCACATGTATGAGTGGAAAAATCATCGAAGCCCACCGACTTGCAAGGAAGGAAACTCATAAATCCAATGCACATTAGGTACATATCCATCGTCCAAATCCAAATCTATTAATGAATCGCCTGATTTATCATATGCATTTTCATCTGGACACGCTTTTCCGCTTAAAGAATACACACAAAAGTGTCATCATTGTGAGCCCGACATCACCATTGATGCATCGCCTCTCTCATTCCATCCAACTCATGCTTATATTTTCAACTATTCTAATTGTCCAATATTTCACGATAATTGGGACTGGGGTGATTGGCGTCACATCTGGACATAGGCAATGTTTCTAATAATAAACATGGGGAATTAATCTCATGGTGAAAATATAATTATGAGGGGAGCTTTAATTTTGGCAAAAAAAAATTATTGGATTAGATCTCGGTTTTCATGGGATTTCTATGTGAAAACCCTACGGCGTTTTCCTCTCCGACCGTCATTTTCTCATGTGATCAAAAATGCACCGAAGATCGAGAGCTGCGGCTCTACAGGGAAGAATACGAAATAGCTGTCAATTTCGGAATTTTTTTATAATATTATTCTAATATTATATTATCTCGAGGGAGAAATAAAGTGATGTGAAATTACGGTTGGGGGCCCCAGGGAGGGTGGGGGGACCAGTCGACCTTGATTCTGTCTTTTTCTCGCTGCGGTCCTGACACGTGGCGGGCCGTTTCGCGCCTGCTGACAACTCCGCGGAAACTTTCCCCACCGCGATTTACAATCATGAGAGTGTTGACCGTAATTTCTCGCCCTTTGACCGGCGGTGGCGGAGTACGTTGCATTTGCTAATTATGCATCACCTCTTTCGTGGGGGAGGAAAAGGAGGAGGAGCTTTAAAACAAATAAAGGTGGGTTTTTCTGTTAAGAAGGGGAAAAACATGACATAATTTTGTTTGATAGTACATTGCCCATATGCAATCATGCATTAACTCATCTCGAGACGAGAATGTCAGGTAACGATATGATCTGATAAAAACAGACAAAAAGGGAGGAAATAATTTGTTTGTGTAATTTGTATTTTGAAATCCAAATTGAATTATATTTTTCTTCTCACGGGTCAATGGGTTATGTCCTAATCAACTCAAATAACTCAGCACCCCTAAGTACTTGATGATTGGCAACTTTAAATCTCTGAATTGGAAATCCCTGATGCGTCAATTAACTGCACCAGTACGGGATTTACCTTTCTTGCATGTATGTTGAAGGAATTAGACCTTCAAACCCGTTCCTCAACCATTTTTCTCCCTTTATGTTTTGTTTCCTCCCCCCATCTTTTCCTCAGCCTTAACAAAGTGTGAATCGAAAATTCAGTTTCTGGTACCAAGAAAGCTCATTTTCCCCTTCTCAAGTTGTCACGGCATAGATTGGTATTGATACATACACGATTTGAGAATACAAATAAACAAACATAATCAAATAAAAAAGAGATTATAAATAATTTCATCGTAAGCAATTACTAAAGATCATAGATATATTTCTTTGATAATAAGCTCTAGCTATTATCCAAATAAACAAAAAAATGTTCTCAATTTTGTGCATAGTAGTTGATCCATAGGATACCATGAGTACCAGAAATAATATAAAAAAAATATAAAATCTATTGCATTAATACAAATTTAGTCATAAACCTTTTTTACATTCATACAATTTGTTCCATCTTGCCAAATTAAGCCCAAAATTACTGACACAAACATCGGCCGTTTTACATAACATGCCTAGTGTTGATTTAGACAATTATTTTTTAATCTTTTGCCTTTCTTTTTCTTTTCCCTTTTTTCCTCCTATTTTCCTTCTTTTCTTTTTCTTTTTCACTGTGGGTGGTGAGGGTCATTAGAGCTCGTTGGCCAATGGGCAAGACATAGATGACCACGGGCAAGGGCTTCGAGGTCCTTGCCTAGTGGTCAGTGAGCTCTAGCAACCCTTGTTGACCATCATGAAAAAAAAAAAAAAAAAGAAGAAGAAAAAGAGAAGAAAAAATTGATAAGAATTAAAAATTTCAAAAGAAAGTAGAGGAAGTTTATAAATAATTTATAATAAAAAGTCCATGTCAGTGCTAATCATGCTGCTAGGACATTCGGTGTCAACATCAGTAATTTTCGATTTAAATCGATCAGATGGACTAAATTGATACTAATGTGAAAATGTTTAAAATTAAATTGATACAAATATAAAAATGTTTAAGACTTTTTTAGTACTTTTCTCCATAAGTACCCATTTAGGAAAATCAAGAAACGATTGTTCGAGTCGAAAAGGGAGAACTCGAACTTGTCACATTCCAAGACAAGGAAAGTGTAACTTATCTACATGCTATTGAAAGACACTAAAGTAGCAGACTTTATTGATTTGAAGGAGATATGATGATTTTATATTTTAAGTGGCAAACTCTAGAATGTTAGTCAATTTGTCTATAACTATCCACATCCGTCGTCTCTAAATCATATCGACAAGAATTCATCTAATGCAATTAGATCTTAATTATGCTCGAGAAGTCAATCTAATGAAGAAAAAAAGACCTCCAAAACCAAAAGATAAAAAAATAATAAAAAATTAAAATGAATAAAAGAATATGGGGAATTTCTTTTTCCTTGATGACAACTAAAAATAGAGACATACAATATTAGAGTATTCACGCTTTAAACCGTTTTGTTAACAACATAAAGTCATGGATGGATTAGAAGAGATGTGTTCAAATCTCGTAGACCCTTCATTTACCTACTCACTTATTGAAAACATAGGAGAGAGCATTATAGCATCCGACCATTAGTTTTACATTTATGAATTTATGCAACTAGCATGTGGCATCCAAAGCTAATATGAGCAAGGGACCTTGGATTCAAACATCATATTAGTATCATCGAATCTAGTTGGAGGTATGTCCGTTCCGACTAACAGTAATTATTTATATTTGCACTAAATTTGCTAGAATCTGAAAGTGGTACTTCACCAAACGGACATGTGACAAAGATGTCTAGTCTCTTCAATAAGAATCCTCGTATATTATGTTTTTCTAATAAGGTATGGAATATTTCGTCAAATATATAATATGATTACACTAAAGAGACCACCTTAGAAAGACATCTAATAAAGTAAGGAGGCAAAGCAAACAGTTTCATCACTGCCCAGAGAATCACCGCAGCTGTCAAATCGGCGAGAGGGGAAAAAAGGCAGATTTGAAGGATCAAAGTGGGGAGGGAAGGAAGAAAAAAAAAAAATCATCTCAAAATCAGCAAATTCCCTCCGGAAAAAAGTTGGGAGAAAAGTTGGGAAAGAAAAATTAGAGAGATTTTTTTCTTTAGGCTGACCAGAGCATCATAAAAGATGAGTATCTTTGCCTCTCCTTTTCTTAATTTTCACTTTCGGGGGAGCGTCTGCCTTGGATTTGCTGGATGTAAAATCAAAAGTACACAACTGCTTTCCTAACATTCAGCGATGACTGATAGATTTAGCAAATGCGGTTCCAGTTGCAGTAAAACCAACATAATTAAAAGCTAAAAAGATTGTCAAAACATGTTAACTGAGGTAGGCAAGACACGACTGTGTTGCTGATGATGTAGATTGAACCACGACATCAGGGTGGACCACACGAGATTCAGGGTCGCAGTTCATCATGTTTTCTTGGTAATGCCGTGGAAAAAGGGAGGAAGGAGGAGGAGTCTTGACTCGCCGTTTGAAAGGGGCTGGTCGTAAGAAGATTTTACTAGCACGATCTCCGAATGCTTTGGACCTTTCATGGCGTTTTCAAGATGCCCCTCGACTAGGCGGTCCGAGACAAGATGTGGTGCTCCTCGCTCTCTTTTTTTGTATCTGTCTTTGTCTCGGTCGAGATTTTAAGTGAATATATTTGGATAATTCAAGAATTGCTTTGTCCTTGCAACATCAGCCATTGTGATTCATGCGGACATGCTTTAAGAGTCGTAGCACCGGATTATCCAAAATAAGAGTTAAGAGTCTCGAACCTCCTTGATGTAGATGCTAATGAGATTTATGTATATGACTAATCTTTCATCGGTATAAAAAAATTAAGGGTTTTTGGTTGTAATCCTTCAAGATGTGTCGGTATTTTTATTTCCTTTGCTCCCACTTCAATTAGTTACTCTGAACGTGGATCTGTATCGAACTTACTCCCTTCTACATGAATGATTATTTTCTTTCATTTTCCACCTATAAGCTTAGTTTTGCCGGTTGTGTATATTTGGGCTCGAGAAATTCTCTCGAGTCTCGAGCGATGAAGTGTTGATTGTGCCGAAATAGTCCTCGACCGTATAAAATTTTCTCTTGACCTTTAGTTAGTCTCCTATTTCCTTAAAGTAGAATATGCAACACTTCATATTTATCCTCCTCTTCTTTTCTCCGCACGGAAGAAAGTTCAATTTTTTAAAATTGGAAATGGGAGTTCTTTGTGTGGGAATTCGCCTCAAAAGATTAGCATTAATTGGTTCATTTTCAACTAAAAAGTAAATGGAAAAAATGGCATCAACTCCCAACTTTACATGATCACATGAAGCACAATAATTTTGGACCACAAATTAGGGTTTTTTTTACTAGGGTTTCAAGCTTAGGATGCTTATTCTTGCACCCTTTGAGACAAGCTTCAAAACGGGGAATTCCTTTGGTTCCAAAAGAGACTTTGAGGACACAAATTTCCAACCCCCTTTTGCAATCCCTCCAATCCTTTGGTGAAATGCTCTTTTCACTCCTTGAAGTTTCTCTACTTTTCACATCTTTTTTGCAGCTTCACGCTCACAGAAATTCCTCTGCGAGGGGGCCAAAAACAATGGCCACTTTTGAATGCCCCATATGGTTCTTGTCAGTTCTCGATGCAAATTTCGATGAATCTGTTATTCATTGTCCCTTGTTTCTTTCCTCTGTTCGATTTAATTTATATGGTTTTCTTTAACTTTCTCTTCCTCAGAAGACTTTATCCCTCGTCTCTCCTCTCAGTCCAAAGAGAGAGCATTTCTGTGTTATATTACTGTTTGAGATCCGAGCCGAGCTCTCCAGAGTGTCATTCACACCCACTACAGATTTTTTAACTCATCCTCTCACTTTCGAATTTTCTATCTTTTCTTTCCTTTTTACTGCCACACTCCCCAATGTTAAGGTTCTCTGCGAGGGCATATGACCAGTTCATCTTTGGCTTTTTGACCACCCCCCCCTCTCTCTCTCTCTCTCTCTCTCTCTCTCTCTCTCTGAGATATATAAAAGTTCACTTCAAGGTCACGTATTGTATTGGGCGGTTCATCTTTGCATGCTTCGGTCACGTAGAATAATAGGGTTTACGATGAGATGAATAAGGTTTTTAAGTCCTCATGCGTGTCTGTCTTGTTTCGTGCTCTTGTTGGAGAAATAAAACATAATACTCGTGGCATGCGTTTGGGATATTGTTTGTCGCATAGATGCGAGTCGATGAACAATGACCTGGATAGATCGAGATTAATAGATTGTTTAGTCGATACACTTCGCCCATAAACAATAGCAGAATTTATTGACTTCGATTGCTTGAGGATAGTGTTCGAATATCATTTCCCATATAGAATGGTAAGAATGGCAAGTTTCATATTGCAAATTACTAGGATAGATTCGATCAGTGATATGGTCGTCGACCTAGTACAACCTACCTCATTATTAGCAACATCAAAACCTTTGCAAGCACTTAAATAGAAGAATCAGTCTCTTAAGTAAGAGGAGAGTGTACTATACAAGAATGTGTCTATTAGATTAGACTCGCTTGGTTGTCTCAAGTTGTCATTATAGTGATGATATTCATGAGTAGGGATCCTCTCCATTTAAGATAAGGTTGACAGCTTCATCCCTCTAAATGTCAATTTATTCTTCCCAATAGTCGAAACCTCAAGTCCATCAACACCACCCATTTATATCAATTTAACTAAAATGATATCATACTTTGGGAAAATTCTTTCATATTGGAAGGTCGCCTGCCTAGGCGATGCAAGATTTTAGGTCGCCTAAGGCAAGCAGCCTCCGTGATCAAGGAGGGAAGAGAAGGAGAGAGAGAGAGAGAGAGAGATGCACTCACATATACCGGTCTGGTGGGTTTAGGATTTTGATTATAGAGTGCTCCTATTCAGTACTCTCTACCATTTAAGTCAATTGGTTGTTCATAAGAATGGAGACTTCAAGAATTTTCCGTGCTACTAAGTACCAACTAGCATAATCCAAGCCTTCTATTCCCTCACATGGCACTGGTTATGTACTCAGCCTACACGTTTTCTCTTTAATGCCCTGAACTTTGCATCCTTTTCTAAAGCTCTTTGCCACGAAGCCGCGTTCCTACTAGAATCAAGTCGAAATTTTTGACCACACAAAAAGAATGTTGAACAAGTGTCCGGTCGCACAGAAGTTGGACTTTCCCTAGTTATATGGGGAACTGAAATATTATATTTACTCTACCTTAAGATCTACCTGAATGTAGTCATTAGTCTTGAGTTTTCAGAACCTGAATGTAGGCTCCAAGGATCAAACCCTTCAAACCCGAAGCTCAATAGTTTCACGGATTTTAGGTATTTCGATGAATGTTGCAAAGCCATTAAGATAATTCCATCAATACTCAATGTGTTCAGGAGAGTTCATCAGCACATCATCATCATTATTATTGAATAAAAAAGAAAAGGGATAATTCAATAAATAAATAAAAAAAGACAACTGAAATATATAAAATCGGAAGATAATCTTGAAAAAATCACCTTTGAAAATCTTCAAATAGAGGGGATCAACTGGAGGAGAGAGGAAGAAAACAATTTTACTCTCAAGGATAATTTACGTAAACGGCTTGCTCGCCTTTTTCATGCCAAGTCGATGGCACAAAGATTAAGATTTGGACAAAATAGAGGGGAATTCATGTTTCTTCTGGATTCATATAATTATTTTATGTGCTCCAAATATATATATATATATATATATATATATATATATATATATATTACACAATAAATATTGCAGTTCTATATCTTATGTTTAATTTTAGTAAGAGGATAAACCTGCTTAATGGGATTCGGATCCACTTTATATAAAAATCTAAGGAAACTCTAGCAGAGAATTTGATCGATGTAAACATAAACAAAACCTATAAATTTAAGTAGATAAGTTAATAAATCATTAATAACTATAGATTTAAATCTATTCAATACATTTATTGGTTTAAAGATTATGCTCCCAAACACCACACAAAATTGTGGGACAAATTGTCTAATTAGTCATAAACTATTATATAGATGTCAATTTAGTCTTAAACTTTCCAATTTCGACAATTTAGTTCAAACCTTCAAGCGAAATTCCAATGTAGTCATTTCAATTAATCTTCGCTGAAAAATTGCTTACTTGATAGTCCACTATGTAGGATGGACATTGATGACTGGATCGCCACATTAGTGATTTCCAGCGAAAATTAGTTAAAATGATTACATTACAATTTTGTAAAATGGTTTAGGAGTAAATTGGCAAAATTGAAAAGTTTAGAATTGAATTAGCAGCCAAACAATAGGATAAGGACTGATTCGATAATTTTTACTACAATTATGTAGGGTAAGGCGTACGGTATAGGTGCGTATGACTCTATACCATAGAACTAGTCTTGTATGACTATGCATCGTGTCTAAACTTTTGAAATGTAAAACTTACTTTATCACCTTTAATGCCCCCTTAACTTAGAATATCCATTCTACAAACTCTCCTAAACACCGTTGTCAAAATTTTGGGACGAGATTCTTTGTACCCATTAGCATCTTCACTTAGTGTCTCATTCATCCAAACCACGATTTAATGTGAATAAAGTCATCGTGAAATTTTTGATGGAGTACATCAATGATCAAAATTTATCGAGACACCAATGATAATACCTAACAAAAATTGAATCTTTATATCTATGTAAGGAGGATGCACTTGTGCAAGGAAGTTCTATTTTAAAACTCATTATCTTAACGTCCGCAAGACCCAATCGATCAAAATGCAAATTAAATAACTGTGGAGATCCACATTCGAAAATAATAACCACCCCCTCGTCACTCCTATACGTGTAAGATCTCCATTCCACCAATTTAACACGATTTGCCTAGAGATTCACCATTCAATAAACTAACATCTACAGCACCTGTCCTAAGCCAACCATCAAGAATAATATAGCCCTGTTGACGAAAATTAAGAGGGACAAGCATAGCAAGAACAAAGTAAAAACCCCATCACTTGTGCAATAATATATACTTTCGCGAAGACCATAAATTCTTCCCTCCTAGTCTTCATCGAGCTTCCAACATTTTGGTCACCTTGGCATGTGCAAACCCCCTTCAACGCCGTGGTCCGCCATCTACACACAGTCCCGAACATCCGCCGTATCTTCTGTGTCTCCACTAAAAGATTAATAACCCTAACCCCAAAGATTAATCCAACATTAAATGCCCAAAACCGGCCCCAAATCCAAGAAAAGGAAAAGATAAAAGAAAAATGATCCCCACGTGGAAACAAGCTTGGGTCCACAACCACCCAATATATGGTGCCACTTGCGTAGCTTTATAGGGAGCCTGTCTTCTAATCCCCGGTCTCTCATTTGTCACGGCATCCTAATATATTCCAAATTACGAGTTGAGCTGGCAAAAGACACCCTTCTTGGCACATTCGCGTCCTCATTCAGCGTCATTAACACATATCAAATTCACTAATTTTATAACTCGGCTTCTTTATGGCTTTTGGGGGATTCTCGATTGGTGTCGATGGGAGGTCTTTTGAGAGAGTGGGAAAGCAGTTCCTCTGCTCAATATATGTTACTAATATAGCAGCGTGTCTTCTAACGAAGCTAGATTAGTCAAATGCACCCTTGATCTGTCCTTGTCCTAACACCCCATTTGGAGAAACGCCACGGTCGTCAATGTTATGGGGACAGAAGTTGATTGCTTTAGCGAGCATATGAATTGAAGGACACCAAGAGGTCAATGAACGTGTACATCTCAGCTTGATCTGTGTCCACTGTTCTTTTGGTCCACCCCCCCTAACTTAGCCCAACATTTCTTTACTTTGTCAAAGATCTGTGTCCCAGTCCGACCTTCTTTCTCGCTCGATAGCGCTTGATGTTCCCACTTCAAGGTTTGGCAGCTGAAGGGTTGTTTAACATGTGCCGGGATTGGGATTCATCTAGAGAGATCAGTTGAAAAATGAAAAAAAAGGGGGGATCCTTTCCGAAAAGCTCTCAAAGTTAGGGGCCTTCTAGTTGCATCAAAGCAACAGTCATCATCATTATACTAAATTGAACATGGTGCGTGCAAATACTAGTGGTCGTGCAAAATTCATTTTGAATTCAAGGACAAATGCAACTACCCAAATTTATCCTAGAGTTGACACTATAAGATATGATAAGATGACCATGATGACTTTTGCCCTTCACTCCTTTGCTTCGCCAATCCTTAATCCTTCACTTTCTTTCCTCCAGTTTTCGTCCAAAACTGGCCCTTTACACTTCTCAATTTAGACCCACTAGGCCATGAGTGCAATTTGGGAATTCCTGTTTGGACGATGGGCTGGTTGAACGGTCGACAGTTACACTCCCCATTCTAGTTGACCGAAAGACAGACCGAATCCCAACTTGGAGCGCAAAGAGTGTGCAAGTGTTGGACCAGACTTATGATTCCTAAGCCCATCAGAAGCTTATACATGTTCATAACCATTCTGACCTGGCCCCTGGCGCCAAAAGGCTCTTTGGTCTTCAGATGAGTAAGCATTAATCTAAAGGTACAAATAGTTCGAAACGTCTCCAGTTTTAGCCAAAATTCGAGCGATGGATCGGAGCTGAGTTTAGGGCAAATCCAAAAATGAGGCCAAGTAGTGTCCATGTACCAAGGGAGCTGGGTTAGGCGACCTAGTTTCGGAGGTTGACTGCTCCGCCAAGGGTCTAGAAAAGGCCAAACTCTCGAGCCGTGGGCTGAGCAACCTGTCCCTAGTGGTCAACCGCCTGAACACCCGGGCGGGTGCTCGAGAGATGCCGAATTTTCACGACCAGAGACTGCTTTTTTGGCCTGTTTATGACCTCTATTATCATTGTGGTCGTGTTTTCCTTCGCTACGGATTGGAAGAGATTTCTTATAATCACACCACTAATTAATGATTATAGATACGATTTTTGCAACACGTATCTCTAACCAACCAATCAGAATGCTGCAGTGGAGGTTTCTCCTATTAGAGATGGAGGAGAATACAAGGCTTTCATCCTTACTAATTCCTTGTGGAACATTTAATTTGAACCATTATTATCCTTTGCATATTTGAAACTCGAATGGTTACTATCGATGAGCCTCTTGCTGCAACCATCTTGCTGTCTTAAAACTTATCATGTAAGTATTATTGAATTTTAAAACTTTTTAAAAAGTGTAATTAAGTCATAAAAATTATCAGAAAAAGTGCAAATGAGTCCTAAAAATTTTTAAAATGCAATCAAGTCTTATAATTGGTCAAGTTTGTGTAATAAGTCCTAAAAATTGTTAGCAATTTTCGTTTGTCAATTTGGACGGAATTAATGAAATGATCTGATTGTATCAAATTGACAATTTTAAATACTTGGTTGCACTTTTTGAAAATTTTAGGATTAAATTGCACTTTTATGATAAGTTTTTTATTGCATTTTTTTTTAAATTCTATAATGTAATTACACTTTTGTGATAAGTTTTAAAATTTGTAATACATTTATATGATTTCTTTTCATACAAGAGTGTAAATGCTCAAGATATAAAAAATAGGGGTGAGCATCGGTCCAGGGTCAACCCTGGACCAGCCCAACCTTGTTGATCCTTGTCCGATTCCTAGGGGGACTACGTCGGTCCTTGGTCCTAGAATTTCTAGACCAGCACTGTGCGGGTCAGTCATTGGTTCTGAGAGTTCCGAGTCGGTTCAACCCAAACCAACTTTGACTATATATCAAGCCTTTGTGCGGGTCGATCCTCGGTCCTGAGAGTTCCGAGTCGGTTCAACCCAAACCAACTTTGACTATATATATATATATATAAAATATTATTTATAATTTTTTTATATAGATAAAACCTTAAAATAAACGGGATCAATAACATTAAACAGTTCTTTAGTAAGAAGTTCAAGTAATTTTACATTATTCTTTAATAACTTAGGTTTTTAATGTCTTTTACGACATCAATAGTCATAATTTACGAATGAAGAAAATGTTATTGTGAGACCCATCCTGTGGCGGACGCATTGGTTCGCACTCTCAATCCTCATTCGAGAGGGAAGGGGTTCGAAACTTCGCGCCCCATTGCGCGACTTAAGTGGGGTGTCGTGGGAGGTGGGTCCCCGCGCTAGTGCCCCCGGGTTTGCGTTGCCAGCTACCAGCTGTACAACAGTTCCCGGGTAATTAAAAAAAAAAAATGTCATTGTGAGGAATTCTCACGACATCCAAAAAGGCACCTTATGGCATTCTTATCTAGTATCCGTTCTCTTCCGTCTTATTTATCCTCTTAGTCTTCAATTTGCTAAAATTGAAAAAAATAACTTCTCCGCTCGCCACTCGATACTCGCCTCGCTCGCTTTGGGTCACTTGTGCCACTCGCCGCTCGATCCTCACTTGTTGCTCCCCGCTCAATATTTGATACTCATTCTATTCAATGCTTACCTCACTTGACCCTCACCACTTGCCTTCATTATTAAATTCATTGGGTCGGTACGGTTCTCGGTTTCTCTTTTAAATAATACAAAAAATGAAATAAAAAATTAGTTGTTAGTTTTGAATTGACCTTGAAACTGAACCAAACCCATTAAGTCAATCCGGTTTTCAATCATTTTTTTAAATAGTACAAAAAATGAAATAAAAAATTATCAATTGGTTCCAAGTTGACCCTAGAATTGGACCAAATCCATTAGGTTGGGTCCGGTCCTCGATCTCAAGTTCAATAGGATCAGTCATCGGTCCCAAAAATTGAGAACCAATATTATGTGAGTTGGTCTTAGAGTTATGGTGTAAACCAGCTCGATCCGAATGATGCTCACCCTGATCAAAACATTCGCTCATGACATGACTGGAGCTCGTGATCACTTTTTAAAGGCTGGGCTACCGAGGTCCTCCCCGCGATCTCTCATCGATCGTGATGAAAACACGTGGCCAGATCACAATGGCTACGAAACTTCCCTTCAAGAACCTTCTCATCCGAGAGCATCAAGCAACGAACCTACACGGGCGTCCCTACGACGCGCGACACCCTATAAAACCCGACCCCGGTCGCCCCCCGGCGATGGCAACCTCGTACCTCCGCTGCAGAGCGACGTCGGCCGCCTCCTCCGCCGCCGCCGTACGACGACGGGGCCTTCCCTTCGTCGGCGCGTTCTGCGTGCTCAGCTTGGGGTTCTCCACCGCCCTCTCCTTCTCCTCTTCCCTCAGGACGGGTTGCGCTCGGTCCCTCCCCTTCGTTCCGCTCTTGAGGTTGGGATCTACTACTAGGTTTTCTTCTCGCCTTTTCGGTTTCGATCTCGCTTTGATTCTCGCGGTTTAGGCCGTTGATGGAGCGAGAACTGGTGTTGCAGATCGAAGTTTGGAGCGCCTTTCAGAGGGTTGCATTCGGCTAAGATGGAGGGAGCTCAGGGAAGCGGCAACACGGTGCCGAGCATCGTTGTCTACGTCACGGTTCCGAGCAGGGAAGCAGGTTTGGTTTCGCGTGTTTTCTCTCTTCGGAATTGGAGTAGTTTGGGGCGATGTTTCGTTGGAGATTTCGTGAGGATTGGAGTTTCGCGCTTTCGATAGATGTTATTAGCTTCTGTAAGGTAGATTCTTCGATAATTTGGTGGAAATGCACTTGAATTTGGATCTTCTTTCTTAGGGTTTTGAGCTCTTGCTTTTGCATGGTTTGGACTTAGGATTTGATTGTGGCATTAGGGAATCGCCGAATTAGGATAATACTCGAGCCTCGACTTCAGTAGCTGTTGTCAAAGTCATGGAGTCCAGTGCATACAGTGGGGCTCTAGTGCTTGGAATCGGGACAACCCGAAAGCAGGACGACCGCTGAACACGAAATGCAGAGAGAAAATCAGAATACGGCAGTGCATGATTATGCATGCTTAATCATAACACGCGACACAAATTCATATGTTTCTAGAATAGATTGTTCATTTCGGTTTCTCAATTTGCTCACAGGTTCACATTCTCTCGATGCTGCTGTGGAGCTCCCTCTGTTTTTAAGTAGTTGCAGTTCCTGACTGGGTTTGCCTTTTATGTTTTTGTGCAGGAAAGAAGTTGGCTGAGAGCATAATCAAAGAAAGACTTGCGGCATGCGTAAATATAGTGCCAGGTATTGATTCGATTTGCTTTATTTGAGATTATGCAAAGGACAGACAAGTTGGAATTCTTTTGAGTGATTCAAACCGTGAAAGTAAAGCTATTTCAGATGCTCTCCCCTATAAGACTCTGGTTTTGTGAGTTAGAACCAATTATGGGTGCTAAATAGCTACAGGTGGCATTGCATTTATACTGTTATAGCCATTAACTAACTGGAGCACACACTATGAACAACCACTTTGGCCTAAAATTGTACACACCGATTCCTCTTCTTCTAGCTAGATAATCCTCTTAAACTTTTGTATGGGTTTGTTTTCCTTGAGCTTGGACCAAGTTTGCAAGTTTGCCGTTAGTCTCTAAACAAACTTGTTCTAGGTGTGTTTTTGCTGTTGGTTTGGACGCTTAACTTGACCAAGGAGACTGTGTGTCAATGCAGGTATTGAATCAGTTTACCATTGGCAGGGAAAGGTATGGAAGTGGAAGACCAATTATTGAATATCAATTTCATTTGTACCTAGGTTAGAAGTTATCGTGCTTGTCCAATAGCTCCGTCAAAAGTTGTACTTGTAAATGTGCTGGTCCGATGAGATTCTAAGAAGTGGTCGATGCATGCTTAATTAGGAGCATCCAGTCTTAGGCTGTCTTAGTTTTTGCCACTCAATTGCAGATTGAGACAGATTCCGAGGAACTGCTCATAATCAAGACAAGAGAATCACTGCTAGAGCCTCTGACCCAGCACGTCAAGGCAAACCACCCATACGAGTAAGATTCAAGCACCTGCCTTCTCTCCTAATCACACACTTGCGTGTCTTTAACTAAGGGATGCAAAGAAATATAGTTTTCTCGGGACTGAAAGGTGGGCGGGGCTCAGTTAGGTGAAAGATTTTTGGTAATCTTTGATGTTAATGTTTTTCAGTGTTCCGGAAGTGATTGGCTTGCCCATCCGGGGTGGCAATGACCAATACCTGGAATGGATCAAGAACAGCACCAGAGACTAAGTTTTAAGGTGGGGAGGCACGGCATTCTGGCTGCATCGGTTTGCTTTTCGTATCGCATGTGTATACTCTCTCTCTCCCCCTCTCGTGACTTTCTCTGAATAACCATGGCCCATGAGCATGTGTTTTCCCAGCTTGCTATATTTTTGCTAAATGATGAGTTGTGAATAGACTTTGTGGCACACCCTGCGAAAATAGCATGCTTTGCTACCTGATATATATCCGGCCTTCTTGCAATTTTTGGTAGTACTTTTATATCCATGAATGCCAATGGTGTTTCGTCTTTTTATTTTCAATTCTAGAACAAGGATGAAATAAGTGAAGGTAATTATCGAAGATTTAACTCCAAATCAGCGTGCAAAGCGGGAACAACAATTTCTACCGAATTGAGATTAAGGTCGACGAGCTTTTGTTGAGAGTTTGATTGTTACGATGAAAGAACATAATTAGACCTAGAGTTCTAGAAGTTCATAACCACCAACCATCCTCACCGCACCAGTGGCGGACTAAAATTTGCCTGGTCCGTGAGTGAAAAGGCATTCTAACGGCTGCTTGCCTGTCACAGAGAAAGTGGCAAGCAATTCGATCTCCCCTTGATTTGACTTGACATATCCTAAAGAACCGTCTTTTATTGTGAACCGAGTCGGAGGGCTTTGAGATGGCCTCTTGGCATTTAACTTTCGACCTAGGGGTAAGAGAACTCTTCGCACTTTGACTACGACAGTAGGAGATAGAGATGGTCTTTCAATCCAGTGAAAACCAACACTAAAGTAGTGAGAAGCACGTTCACAAACCCAAGAGCGTTTTCCAATTCATTTTGGAAACAGGAAAAGGATTTAATAATCTAAAAATAAAAGAGAAACATGTCACTGATGCACGCTTTAAATCAGTACCGACAAATGACATTCACAGCCCACCTCCTCCCAGAACAAAGTTTCGAATTTCCGTTGAGCTTACGCTGCATCTTTTAGGGCTCATCCAATTGGTCCTGCAACATTGACAGAACAGCATTTCATTAAGAAAATTGTTCTAGTGAATCACAAATAAGAGCAGAGAGAAAGGAAAAAAATGAAGATTTGCCTAATATACACCATAAGGAGGCAAGATAAGAAAAGACGGTGTCATTGGTACAACATGCTATAGTACCCAAGGCCCGTAAAAACTGCGCTCATTGTCAATGTGCCATTAACAAATGCAAAACAGCGTACATAGCATCCTTGTGGAAAAAGTTATTGTAAAATATATGTGATTATTGATAGAATGCCCATGTTTACATATTTGAACGCGTTTATCACGCAAACAGTGAGAGAGTGAGAAGAAGCGAAAAAGGATTGGAAATCCGACCTGCACATCAGAAGTCCAGAGGGTGAGATTATCCCTTAGCAGCTGCATGATGAGAGTGCTGTCCTTGTATGATTCTTCACCCAATGTATCCAGCTCAGCAATTGCCTCCTCGAATGCCTGAACAAGGAAAACATATGAGCATGCCAACCATACAATAGTTGGGTCAACTGATATCCAATAAGTATGACTCTTGGAAAATTTTCTTCGTGATAGGCAAATCCGTTTATGCACTAGAAATATAAAACATGTCTGCTTGCCTAAAGCTATACCATAACCTAAGCAGGAAAAGGAAAAGAAAAGGATATTGAAACCCGGGAGGCCGAAATCCTGGATGGATAATGTGCATAGAGCAACACAAAGCGCATTCCAGAATCAATGGTAGAGCAACTTCTAATGGGGAATACATAACTCTCCAAGCAAAATTTGGCTGGACAGTATGACGACACCATCAGCTTCTCACAAGAGTCAACTAAGTGTACCCAATACAGTTATTCAGGTCCATCGAAATTTCTCTCTGCTATCCAATGGACGATACAGCAAGAAATACACTTATCAACTACAACAACATTTTTACTAACTATTCAGAACAGACAGACAATAACATTTAAGATCTAAATTGACCAAAAAAAAAAATAAAAAAGAACAGACCTGTTTGGCCATGCTGCAAGCTTTATCAGACTGATTGAGGATCTCATAATAGAACACAGAGAAGTTGAGTGCCAGACCCAGCCTTATTGGATGGGTTGAAGCCAGATCCGCTTGAGCGATATCCTAGGATATACAAATGCATGGATCATTCACAAGATTAGAAAAGACAAAATTTAATCTCAAACTAAGCAATACCGCATAAATTTTGAACTACATCTGCTCCACCCTCATAATGCTAGACAACCCAGAAAAATATAAACTGTTCGTCTTTCTAAATTGCCTGTGCTCTTGTTAGAAACATAGACTTGATGTCATTACGAGGAGCTCTTGAAGGCAAGTAACAGAACAGCACTATGGGACCTAAAACTAAAAACATTAGATCTTACAAGCCACGGTTCTTATAATGCACAGATCCCCTAAAATTAAGGGAGCCACATCCACCCGACAAGTTTCTATCCTCCGTATAGGCTTCATCGATTTCCCCTGTCATGCACGCAGGCGAGGTTCAACAAAAGTGTTTTGTAGTCAACACGGTAAATTAGTAAATCTACTAGTCAACAATTAGAAAGAAAAGAAAAGAAAAAACTCAAGCCCACTACTACTAGAGCGACTTAATCAAATCTCAAAGACCATCCAGAGATCAAATCAAAAACACCAGTTCTTAACCTAACAGAGTTCGAAATCGTATAACCGCTAATAACCAGTCGGCAACCTAAATAGATCTTTAAATTCCCCTGAAATCCTGAAAGATCGTCAACTCAACCAGACAATCGACAACTCGAATCGCTCAAAAAGTCCAAAACTAGTCATAGTTCACTGTTCTCCTCCAGTTTCTCGCATAACCAAACTTAAGAAAATAATATACAAAAACCCTAGGGGAGAGAGACAGAGAAAAAAATTTACCTGAGCCGCCTTGTAAGCGAGCATGGTATCCTCGGCGGCGGCCTTCCTCTCGTCGCCGACCTTGAACTCGGCCAGGTACCGGTGGTAATCCCCCTTCATCTTCAGGTAGAACACCTTGGACTCGCTGGCGGCGGCCGAGGGGACCAGATTCGTGTCGAGGAGGCTGAGGATGCTGGCGCACACGTCGGTGAGCTCGTTCTCGACCTTGGATCTGTACTCCTTGACGAGGACGACGTGGTCCTCGTTCTTCCGGCCCTCCTCCTTCTGCTCGATGGAGGAGACGATGCGCCAGGCCGCCCGGAGCGAGCCGATCACGTTCTTGTAGGCCACGGAGAGGAGGTTCCGCTCCTCGACGGTGAGCTCGGCGGCCGGCGTCCAGCCGACGACCAGCTTGTGCATGAACTCCACCATCTCCTCGTACCGCTCCGCCTGCTCGGCCAGCTTCGCCAGGTACACGTACTGGTCCCTGCCCAGGTTCTCCGGCACCGCCATCACCCCGCTCCGACTCGCCGCAGCCGCTCCGATCAAATCGACCGGTCGATCGATCTAGAGAGAGAAAGCGAGCGGAGGAGGAGGATTTGGGGGTGGATTGATTTGAAGAGAGAGAGAGAGAGGATTAGTGAGAGTGTGGTGGTGTTAAAAGAAAGAAGGGTGGGGGAGGGCTCGGGTGATCAGGTGCGGACGGAAGTACGGTGCGAGCGGGATGAAGTTGACGGCTGTGGAGAGGAAAGCGGGGGACGCTGGACCGTTGATTTTGGGGCTTCGCGACGGCTGCTCTGGATCGGGGAGTGAGGGCGGGTGGGGGTGGGGCCCCTTGCGTAGCTCGGATGGCGCAGGGAGGGATGGGACTTGGGGATTTCTTTTATATTCTTTCCCCCTCTCCCTCGTTATTCCTTTTAAAGCGAACTGTTTCCGGTCAATGATTCGAGCCATGATTGGATTGATCACGGCTGAATTTTGGGGGGAAAGATCAGATGTTGGGCCTCTTATTGGGCCATGAGGTTGATGCTGGGCCTTGCTAGACCTGGAAATCATCCGGCAGGCTAATTATCGAGGGGTGGTTTGTGTCCATAGTAAAAGATTATGACAAAAATTGTCGTAAACTTTAACTCGATGTGCAATACGGTTCTTGAATTTTTTTAGTTTGGTAAATATAATCCATGGAATTTTGGTATATATTCAATTTAGTCCCCAAAGTTATGGAAATGTTCAATGCAGTCATTTAAGTAATTCAAGATCAAGGACAATATCAAACGTTTTTATATAATTCAGAGACTTAATCAAACTATTTTCAGTCAATGATTCGAGCTATGATTGATCATGGCAAAATTTTGGGGGAAAGATAAGATGTTGGGCCTCTCATTGGGCCATGAGGTTGATGTTGGGCCTTGCTAGAACTAGAAATCATCGAGCGGGCTAATTATCGAGGGTGGATTCTCGTGGATCTGAGATTGGAGCGTGTCCATTGTAAAAGTTAAAGATAATGACAAGAATGGTCTTGAACTTTAACTCAATGTGAAATACGATCATAAATTTTTAATTGGTTAAATGTGATCCATAGACTTTTAATACATGTTCAATTTAATCCTTGAATTTATGGAAATATTCAATGCAGTCCTTCAATTAATTCAAGCTCAGGGACAATATTGAATATTTATTAAATCAAACATGTATCAAAAGTCAATAAATCATATTGAACAAATTAAAAATACAAGGATCCCATTACAGATTGAATTAAAGTTCAAATATTATATTGAACAGATTAAAAATTTAGTGGTCACATTATATGTTGAGTCATAATTTAGGGGGCATTTATATCATTTTCTATAAAAGTTATTTGAAAAGTCCATGGGATTCAAAAAATCCAATCAAAGGAATCCAGCTAGACTAAACTGCAAAGCTATGGTACATTTGTCAAGATATCATATTTCACATCGGTCGGGGCGAGAATGCGTCTCAATTTCGGATCGGCGCGGACATAATTAGGTCAGAACTACTTTTTGAATTTACTTCGTAACATCGTACACGGACATAGATAATAAGGTAAGAGACTTTTCAATCCATCATATAGCCGTAACATTCAACGCAGGAATGATGCGTTTGAACACGAAAAGGACGACTTACGGACACAATAATCCCACGGAATTTTTTTGCTCCAGGGAATCAGCTGATCCAGCTGTCCGTTCCGTATTGGATGCTCGCCTTCGCAGGCTATTCGCTGCTCTGTAACGAGACAGACATCGCGCCTCGACAATGACCCAACCCGGGTTTGAACAAACCATCATTGGGTCTGGTCGGGTGCGATCGTCATGCCATAAATTCGCATCCTCATTTCTTCGTTTTCAAAGAGAGGGCCCTCACGGCCCGAAAATCAGGGCGGGGCCTAGCGTTGATGAATTGGTGGTACGGTTCCTTGGAACCCAGACGGCAAGCTTGTCATTTATGCCACTCGATGCGAAACGAAGTTATTGAAATTCAAGGGACAACGGCGAGCGGAGGGATGTCACGGGCAAGATGAGATCAAGACAAGACTATGGATGTCCCTTTTCTTTTCTTTTTTTCCTGGATGATCAGAATAGATTGCAGCAATAGGGTTCGAGCTATTGAAATTCAGGACTGGTTCGCTTGTGACTAACATCAATGGACGCATCGACTTGGAACCAGAATGTAGTGGCACTACTGATCCAAGTTTCCCGGACCATGTCTAATTGCCCGAGCACGCCGCAAATAGTGAGCATAGCTTGCGCTCCACATCGCTCGACCATCACCGACCATGCAGATGTGGACCTATCGAGTTTGCTTGCACTACAATGAATGCACACTGGTGAAATGAATCTACGCTTTGGAAGATGTCGAATCACTCCATCATTATGCCAGTACTACAACCCTTCTCGGCATACGCCTTATGAGTGAAAGACAACAGACAAATCGGATCAACTGTAAATGACTCATATGATCAACTAACATGATCACATCAGAAATTTGTTACCCTTCCGAAAAGATAAGGGTTGGCATCCTCAGGAGCCAGAAGCTACTAATTACTCACTGAAGATTCAACTCCTGAGAATAGAAAAAGAAAATAAAAATCCCCAGTGCCTTCTCATGCCGAAGCTAGTGGCTACTAACATATACATGCCACGCGTCTAGAGCTTCCTTAGATGTGATTCAAGAGATACAGAAGCATTTAGCTCACCAAATTGACTGCCGGATCCCCAAGCCATTACATGTCAATATAAGGCCCTTGTAACGGTTAAGGTAATCCTGCAGCAGTAGAAGAATGTTATATAGGCCAATTGAATCCAGAGGAAGTTTATCAAAATATTACTCTGTTCCAATGAAGAATGCAGTCCAGAACTTACAACTATATTGTAATCATAAACATGTGACATCCCTTTTGTGTCATATTCTCTCCTTTTGGCAGGATCGCTAAGAACTGTCAAGCAAATTCATGGAACAAACAATTAGAACCACATCCAGCTGCTGCTACTATCAAACATAATCAATCAACCACCAATAACCCAAAGTTAAAATTCCACTCAATGACTAAATGCTCCACGTAAAAGAGACTCTGAATGAAAGCCTAAAATTTAAACTTTGTTGTGGTTATGAACTTTCATGATTCAACAACTATCATGTGGATAAGATCATAAACAATGGCCTAGTCTCACAATCAAGGTCCCATAAATTACTAAACAATTACAATGGAACAAACTATTATCTTTTTCACCACTTATTATGCTCATTCTCAAAGGACCCAACTCAGAGTTCTCGTAATGATGATTTCAAAAGTTTCTACAATGTTAAAACATAAATATCAACTAGCCCACGTGAATCAAGTATCTTCATTGCATGAAGAGATCCACCACCAGCAGTGCTTAGATCATCTGCTTACCAAACTCAGTTCTGTGGCGGATGAATGAGAGCAGCAAATGCATTCTATTAAGACTAACTCTTCCTTTGTTACAAGAAAATCCAACAGAGTGAAAAGTAAAGAGTTCCCTTTATGAGGCATGGCACTTTCAAGTTGAAGTTAGTAAAGACACAGAAGGCCCTTGTATTACAGTGGATGAGAATTAAAATAAATTGAACTCTGCACTATTAAGAGACTGTAGTAATATCCGTCCAAGTACTTGAGCAGATTAAGTTCTTAATAGTTTCGATACCAATTTTGTACCACGTTTATTGAAACCCTAATCAGTCCAATTGATTCCCCAATATCAATGATCAAAAATCAAACTCTTCCCTTTTGAACTCTCTGGTAACCGAATTAAATTCTATGCCAAAATCTTTAGAAGCATCATTGAAAGTCAAATATTGATACAAACTGACAAAAGTCAAAATACATCGAGCTTAACGCGCCAACTGATGATACTGGACACATATCTTTCCATAACATCACTCAGAATTCTGGTTTCTTGGACATACTGACCCACACTACCAACCACAGGCATTATTGTTATGTATTATGATAATTTATATCTGTAGAGCAAATGATTACTTTCCACGACAATCAATCCAGTCTAACCTAGCCGCAAGTTGCACACTTTGCACCAACTGCTCAGTTCTGGTATTCCAGACTATTGCCAACGTTTCCTGGACTAGTACCATTGATCTACGAAGTGGAAATCTACTTTCACATCCAATCCTCCTCCAATGCAGCTCTGACTCGACTTCATCATCACAGAACACCCCTACAAGGACCAATTGACCAATCTCATTGATTCAAGCCGCAAATGTAACCAGAACTCGAGGCATTAGACCCGAAAACAATGACACGCAAGAACTTCTTTTCTTTTGGGCCAGAGGTAGGCATAATACTTGCCTAGTTCCATAATCAAAATATCAACGCAAAATGCACAGAAAACACAAACCACTGAACAGTTTCTAAGAACTAAAGCTAGAGTGAGATGACACGACAAACGCGCGAGGAGACAGAGAATTAAACTGACCCTGGTACGCTTCATTTATCTCTTGAAACCTCGGAGTCGCATCGTCCTGACCTTTTTGTTTGTCCGGATGCCATTTCTGCACCACGAAGCGATCCGTAAGAGAACATTACAAAGATACCGAAACTCCCCGTCCCATACTATCAGAATGCAGCTCTCTAAACGATCCTTGCGAATGCAATAAACGAAGAATTGCAACGAACAGCGAACTAATTGCGACCGGAAACTAAGAATTACAGCCTCGTGGCCTCAAAAACTCTCTCTTTAGCTTGCGGATGACAGATGGATTAGTTAAAAACGAATCAAAACACCAAATTCAGCAATTCGCAGCAAACAGCGAACCAATAGCAACGACATAGCAACCAAACCATCGCCGAAAGCCCCAAAAGAAACAAATTCACGGACCAGCGCGAGCCGGATGTAATTAGACCGGATCGCCTCCTCGGAGGCATCGTAATCCACCTCCAGTATCTTATAATAGTCCTGCACAACACAAGAAGGAGCACCGAAATCAGACGACGCCGCGAAGGGGCGCGGAAGGTGGAGCCCTAGAAAAGCCGGGAACGCCGGGTTCCTCCATCGGACGAGGTCCCCGGGAGCTCGCGGCGGCTACCTTGGGCTTCGACAGGAGGGAGAAGAAGTCGAAGTTGAAGGGAGATTCCTGCTCGGGCTCGCCGTCGTGCTGCGGAAGAGCGTCCTCCCACACCATCCTCGCCGCCGACGATGCGCCGCGTGCGGTGGCCCGAAGGAGAAGGTTTCGGGTGAAAGAGGATAACGTGAATGATTGTCTCGCTACGCTCCCGTGGAATAGTGGAAATTTCTAGAGACGGTCTCGATCTTCGCGACTAGCAGGAGAGCAGATTTTTTCTGATTTTTTTTTCTAATTTTTTTTTTAAATCGTTCGTGAGAGAGAAGGAAGAAAAAATAATTCGGAGATTTTTTCTTGATTCTTTGGTTGCCGCGGAGACAATGTGTCCATTATTTCCTCCACGATTCGATTTGGAATTAATAAGGTTGTGGAAGGAAAAATTGGAAAGCAAGCCGCCGCATGATTAAAAAAATCTGTCCGAACCGAATCTTAGCAAGGGGTACGAGTACGTGTCCTCACATCTTGATTTTAGCTCGGTTTAGAATTTCGTTTTCGCTGGGATTGTTACTAATAGTTTGCACAACGTTCTCGTGAGTTTCATTAGGTTTGATGCCGATGCTTGACTGGGGAGCTCGTCTTCTCTGAATGGAGAAGGATGATTAGAGAAAAAGGAAGTGACAACTTTGGGTTATTTTGTCATTTTAACTCTTAAATAGATAAATCGAGTTAACGTTGAAGTGAAAGTAGCAATCGCTTTGTAACAATCAGGTGTTTATCAATTAATAACAACATAATTTCATGTAATTTCTTAGTAAGCATTTTCTAAAATCTGTGAAATTTATGGATAATTGTATGGCGTGACTCCCTTATATTAGGGATTTATTATAATCTTTGACTAATCTCTCCATTTCCTGAGCTAAAATTTTGTGCATCCGCCACTTAATGATGATGATGGTGTCGATGACGATGTACCAATTAAATGAGTTTGACATTGTAAGTTGTGGTCCTGTGGCAATCATTGTTAAATTGGTTGTCATTTGTAGCACTCGTTACTACTCTCAACTAGCATAAGACCTTGTTGGTTCTTGAGCTTAAGCAAGACCTATGATGATCTGGCATGTCTTTGCTAGACAAACGTACACGTTTCGACTTTCCCAAGTCTCAGCCTATCCTTCCTCCTTAGTTGCATATCATTTGGGTGTACCATAACTAGATATAATAACATAAATAATAGAGAAAAAAACCACCCAAAACCCAAAACTTTGCAAATCGTGACACATTTACCCTATTAAGCGCATTTTCGTCTTATTCTTTATGTTATTTCTTTTTCTTTTTTCTTTTTTTCGTCTTCTCTCTTCCCTCCGCCGGCCATGGTGGAGGGAAGCCGACGTCCGGCGAGGGTTGCCCTTGCCTGGGCTAGCTAGGTTCACCCTCACCGGCGTCGAGCGAGGGGTGCTCTCGCCAGATCTAGTGAGGGAGGCCCTCGCTCGACCCAACCGAGGGCCACCCTCGACCGACGCCGATGAGGGCTGCCCTCGCCAGACACCGGCTTCGCCATGGATGGCAGAAGGAAGAGAGAAGAAAAAAAAAAAAAGTAAAAAGACCAAAATGCCCCTATGATTTAGGGTAAATGTGTCACACAGATAAAAGTTCGGGGTTTTTTGTGTCACAAATTTTTTTTTTTTGGGTAAATGTGTCACGGTTAATAAATTTCGGGGTTTTTCATGTCACAAAAAAAAATTAGTGTAAATTTGTCACTTTAGGCAAAATTTGAGGTTTTTGATGATTTTTTCCCTAAATAATATTGAAACTTTGATTTAATGTACAATATCATCCCTAAAATTTTAATATGTACGATATAGTCCTTCAATTTTGGTTCAATGTGTAATGTCGTTCATAAACTTTCACTTTATATAATATAATCCATAAACTACTGATAAATATTTAATATTATTTCTAAACTTTAGAAAAAATTTAAAACTTTAGAAATCACATTGAATAAATTAAAAATTTAAAGACAATATTACATATTAAGAAACTTAGTGTTACTTTTATCTCAAGTATCGCAAGGTCACTTTCACGAGATATACGAAGACAAATATGAGATGCTTTTTGCTGTGCCCAAATAATAGAAGCATAAAAGTCAATTTATCTTAGTGAGGACAAAGATCTCCACTTCACCTTTCTTGAACAGTATAAGTGGCTCCACGGTCGATGTAACATCATCTAACTTTCACCTTATCATTTACGTTTCTTATTGCCTCTATGGGTGTAAGAGAACGTACTGTTGGAATATTAGATGGAAAAAGTTAAGAACCTTTCTTTACAAAATAAAAATTGGAGAAAATTTTTAAAGGGTGACGTGTAATATGATTGACGAATCTATCGGTAAAGGTGTTGTGACCCATTAGAAATGTTAGCCATTAAAAACTCATTAATTAAGGGTAAGCATGGTTCCGATGTAAAATGAAACCTGAGAATTGGACCGGTAGAAACATATAGGTTCCAAGTTCCAAGATATGCGAGGTGGATTTCAGGTTTCAAAAAATGAGGACTCTATTTTGACGGGTAGGTTCTAAGTCCTTGGTTGAAGGAATCTAAAACCCGAAACCTGTAACCCGTAACCAACTATTTTTCTTAGTCTATGTCATCACATGATCTTGTGATATTTCATGCCATTCGATAATGAATGTATAATTTAGGAGCACTAGTCCGAGCTTCCATTTTATGTCCGAGACTTTTACTTCACTTATGTATATATTTTTCTTGCATCAAAATATAAGTTATGGTCAATGAATTATGATAGTAAATGATGGTCAATAAAAGTTTTAATTTACTACAATTGTTCAATTAATAATATAGGTGAAACTTTGATAGACCGTAGAACTTGTAATAGGATAGGTTCCAAATTCTAGGTATGTAAGGTAGGTTCCAGTATCCAAAAAATGATAAACTTGTTTCAATAGGTAGGTTCCAAATTACATGTGGAATCTATAAGAACCTAAAACTGCTCACCCCTATCGGTAATGTGTAACATGTATATCGTATTTGATGTGCTGACATAACAATGTATGTGTTTAATTATGTGAATTTATAGTAGATCGTGATGAAAGAGAATATTTAATTTGATGTGGCACATCGAATCTAGAGCATGTAGCTTCTAGGGTGGGTAATGTGTGACATCTCTTAATTAACTCATTTGAAATAGTGACGATAGGCAAACACTTTCCTAGAGTATGTAGCTTTGACCTTAGACACTTTCCCAGAAAACACTCATTTTGGCAGTAGTATAACCTGAGAGCGCTCTAACCTCATACACTTTCTTGGGAGATACCTATCTAGATAGAGCTTTAACCTGACTGCACTTAAAGCTTGCCAGTATGTTAAAAAGCTCATCCGTGAGTTAATTTTAATTTGCGCGTGCTCCGCACGCTCACACACATATATTTCCTAAAATCGCTCTCCCACTATTATGTATGCAATTTGATTTATACCTACTTACCCCATTGATCATCCTACAAACCTACTAGGAGTCATTCCATGTTTGAGCCTTTTGGCCCCAGCGACCACTCTATGTACTAAGCCTCGTGATTTTGTCATTTATTATACAAGCAAGCACTGTCTCATGTGGTCACCTATCATGGTAGTACTCTCACCCGAATACGCTCAATTTTGGAATTGTAAAGCAAAGTTTACCGTCACCTCAAAAGTCACATTAGTAAGTTAATTACAATTTTCATTAACACACACACACACACACACACACACACACACACACACACACATATATATATATATATATATATATTATAATGCTCTTTTATTTTTCGGTGTACTGTTCAATTCATTCATACTCCATTCGTCATTCTAAAAGCCTGCTAGGAGCAATTCCTTTTCCAATCAATAATGCCCTCATTGGACCGGGTTGTTACATAGTAAATTTGTCCGATGTGAGAACTTATGCTATACGCAATCAATCTAAGTTTTTGGAATTATACCTATCTTATAGTCTCCTAAAACCACCCTAGAATTTGTGAGTTTCACTGAGTTTTAGGTATCCTATACTTAAAATGAAATCAATGAATAGATAATATTGTAATTCTTATTATTAGCACATTGAACATTCCACACAATAAAATACATGTTCATGTCTAATAGTAACATGATCCTAGAATGATACAACATTGAAATCAATAGAACAAATAAATGAATTAGCTTTTTCTCAGAAAAAAAGATACTACAAGTGTCATAATTTTCGTTCAATATTTACTTGAGTGGCATAATTTCCTTCTCTATCACTTGAGTGCCATAAATGTTTTTTCAATCACTCGAGCATCATATAAATTTGTAATCAATCAATTAATTATCATAACTTTTTAACAATGTTTACCACGAGTGTTTCACCGCATTTTTTAAAAATATAGTGCTCAATTGATCCATTGAAATTATAACACTCAAGTAAAATTTGTTTTTAGAAATCATCACAATTAAGTGGCCGAAAAAAAATTATGACACTTAGTTTCATCTTAAACATAGACGAGCTAAGTTTGTCACAGAGAAGGGGGGTGGAGATTTTTTTTCTTTCTTTCTTTTTCGTGGGGCTAGAAGTTGTTAATCAGGTAGACATTAAAATGTAAGAATTTCAGAAAGAAAAGGGAACATCATAAGTAATTACATGTATGTATATTCAATTAAGAAATATTAAATGGGATTCTCTTTATCATTCTAATGGGTATTTGCACAGGGTACAGGGTACAGATTGCAAGGTATAGGGTGAGTAAAAGGTTGCTACGACCTCAAACTTCGGAATCTACCATATATACACTTGTCTTAAAAATTTAGAATTAGAACCTATCTTGCTTGCTTTAACACTCACACAACCTACTCAGCTGTGCCAGGCTCTCCTGCACATCCCTGTCGAATCAACATGCGGCATGTGAAACGGTTCTGGAGAGGGTGGCCTAAGGTTGAACGTTCGGCCCTCAATTATAAATGAAATGCAGGGTCATATATGATTAAGAATATGTCCTTCGGGATGGAAGTTGGTGGCCCTTGAAATCTACCAAAAGCTCATTTGCCATCTAATCTTCAAACCACGTGTCATGTATCATTTATAGGTTCTAAAGGTCAACTTATGACGATCTTAATCGTGCGCATCAAATCACGGCGGCTTGCCGGTGGATATATATTGTAGAAATACATAGATAGATTCAATATTTATTCATAGTTGATGACGATTTGAGTGCATAAGCTTTGACATTTGAAAATATAGACTTTTGAGTGTGTTTGATGGCGATGATTTTTTATTTATTTTATTTATTTGCTTTATTTCATCTTTCCGCATTTGGAATAAGAATTTTTCAAACTGTATTTTAGAATCCCCTATACTTGAAAGAGCACCGATGTTTCCGTTTATAGCTATCTGAATATTTTTTTTATACTTAGGCTCCGCTTGTTTCGTGAAAAAAATGAATGACTTGAAAATCATTTTACTAAAAACAATTACTTGTATCATTAGAAATAATTAGTCAATGAGAAGTTTTTAATTGACTTTTTGATTGATGATTTTAAAATGTGGTAGCACCTGTCACCAGTTACAAAGGGAGTGCCTTTTCCAATTGGTGTAGAAATGTAATAGTAACATTTTTGAGAGCCAACGTCATTAAAATTTGCTTTTGGGCAGACCATATCAAAAGACGAAAAACCCAATTTGAAGGTGGGCGAGATAAAAAAAAAAAAAAAAAAAAAAAAAAAGGTGGGCGAGATTAAACTAGCCTTAGAGTAGGTGGTTTGAAATTGCGAAACACCATTTGAAAGCATGCAATTAAAGGCATCTTGCAAGGACGCCTGCATGACGAGGACTTGCCCAACCATATTGGTGCTAACACGAGAAGATTAATGCATTGCAACATGTGTTGAGGCCATTTGTGGAGGATCACGAATTGACGCCCGAGGAAGAGAAGGACATGGTAGGGAGAATGTACGAAGAGAGATGCGCAGTTGTGCGGCGGATGCCCATGTACCCGTCACATCCCATATGATTTACTTGGGAATGTCTAACTCTAACATTCAATGGGACCAATCTTTTTCATGTTCCCTAAGAAATTTAAACCGTAAAAAAATATGTATGTAATACATTTACGACACATTTCTTGACAAAAAGACCAACATCATCAAAAGTATTTGTCGTAAGTAGCAATGCGACGATGCGTTTATTTCACCGAGAATTTTATGATAAAATAAAAAAAACTATTAGTTTTCATTTGTTTGGTAGCTCAAAAATGCTTCCTTCTTTCCATATAGAAAATTTCATTTTTTTCTTGATCTAAATTTGTTATTTTCCGCTAATGGAAAACTCTTTTTAAGATATTGACTAATTTTCCGTTGTCTGAATATAGAAAAATAAACGGATCAACTATTTCTGATTTTCTGACGTGTATTTTTCTCTTTCTTCCATTTATTACAGGTATGAAAATCAGTACAGCTAGAGTTGCACTGTCTCGTCATCTCCCCCGAAGCGGACGTGTCGCGCTTTTTGGCCCATTTTGACCGGCCACTCCCGACCAACGGGTGCGGGGTGGATCCGTAATTAGGCCCACTCCCCCAGGGGCAAATCGGTCCAACAAAATTACCCAACCGCATAACCACCAACCGATCAAACGTGTGATTCATAACAACTCCGCCCGCCGGACTCTCGGATCGGACAAAATCACCCCAAAAATAAATAAATATATAAATAAATAATATCAAATTTTATTTGTTTTTCAGCCGAGAAGAGGGAGAGAGAGAAAGAGAGAGGAGCTGTCTTCGTCTCTCTCGTTTTTCGTCGCTCGCCTCTTCAATTTGACTCTCATCAGCTCCGACGCCGAGCCGCCGCCGCCGAGCTGCCGCCGCCGATGGCGTCCTCCGTCTCCGGCATCTGCTCGTCGTCCCCGTCCCTCAGGCCGAAGACGCCGCCGTCCGCCGCCGGCCGGAGGGAGGTGGCCTCGGTCTCGTTCCCGAGCGGCGCCAGGCCCCCCGCCGGCGAGCGGGCGCTGTCGCTGTCGCTGGCCCGCTCGGTCGCGAGGGAGATCTCGGCGGAGCTGGGCAGGGCCGACGGGGCGGCGAAGAAGGGAAAGTGCGGGCTGGAGAAGGATTCCCGCTCGCTGTGGAGGAGGTACGTGGACTGGCTGTACCAGCACCGGGAGCTAGGGCTTTTCCTGGACGTGAGCCGGGTCGGGTTCACGGACGAGTTCATGGAGGAGATGGAGCCCCGGTTCCAGGCCGCGTTCAAGGCGATGGAGGAGCTGGAGAAGGGCGCGATCGCGAACCCGGACGAGGGCCGCATGGTCGGCCACTACTGGTTGAGGAAGTCGGAGCTCGCGCCGACCCGAACCCTGAAGGCGCAGATTGAGAGCGCGCTCGACGCCGTCTGCAATTTCGCTGCCGACGTGGTCAGCGGTAAGGTCAGTTTTGGAATTCTAGTTGTTGTTCTTCTCCGTGCGGCAAGAGAGATTGTTGTTCCCTGCATTTTTCCTGTCGGTTTGCTGTCGTAGTTGCCCGTGTCAGTTTTCTGGTAAATGTCGGCATTGTCTTAGTCGCTCAAGAAAGCGCGAGCCGAGGATAAATTGAAGTGGTTTCTGGTCAAAGAGAGCACATTAACGAATTAGTCACTTGAAATGATTGTGTATGGAAATTCCCTACTCCGAGAAGCAGTAGTTTCAAAATTTTCTTCAGTTTTTCCAATTAATGTCAGCATGAAATTCAGTTTTTGACCGTCCGTTTTCTTTTAGTGTGCTTAGCTGATTGCATCGGACACGGACGGATTAATTGACTTGATTATGCTTGACGCTTAATTTGCAGATCAAGCCCCCTCCTACTTCTCCTGTGGATCGCTTTACTCAAGTACTTTCAGTTGGAATTGGAGGTTCAGCTCTTGGGCCACAGTTTGTTGCAGAGGCATTGGCTCCCGATAATCCTCCCTTAAAGGTCTCTTCAGACATTGTAGATAAGTCGGTGGTGGCTTGTCTTGTCTCTGTCCTTTCTTGCCTTTTCAACTAGTTAAAATTATTTCTCGAGTCTTAGCAACTCTTCCCTCAAGTGAGCAGTTCTCTTAATGTTATTCTTCCTCCTACTTGGATTAGCCATGATGTCATTCCATTTTGGGCTTTTTGTTGCAAGTTTATCACTGTGGATATGAGAATGATCCTACTACCTTCCCCATGTTCTTCCCACTCACATTTCTCCTCCATTATGTGGAGCAAGTGTATATACTGCTTGATTCACTTATGCACAATGAAAGAAAGATCTGCTTTTGTTAATCATACTGTACTTAGGTCTTTTGTCTTCATCTTTTGATTCGGTATTTGAAAAGCGTTAGTAAATTTTAGATTTTGCACATCAGATTTACTTAAAGTTACAAGCTATGGAGGAATGTGCAGTTATAAGTCTTGGCATATTGGGCGAACACCTTGTGTTAGCGATTTTTTGACTTTTGACTGTCTGAATGATATCTTAATTTTACCTTTGGCAGATTAGATTCATTGACAACACAGATCCGGCTGGAATTGATCATCAAATTGCGCAGCTTGGTCCTGAGCTGGCTTCTACCCTAGTAATTGTGATATCAAAGGTGCCTGCATGTATTTTGCTTTGTGATCTCTCCTTTATGCAGTGTGGAAGAATATATGGTAATTCATTGTCATTTCCCGTCCTACAGAGTGGTGGTACTCCTGAAACCAGAAATGGCTTATTGGAAGTACAGAAGGCCTTTCGTGAAGCGGGATTGGAATTTGCTAAACAGGTATTGGTCCCAGGTTCTTTTCTTTTCTTTTTTTTCTTCCTGCCTATAGAAGTTTCACCGACTATTCATTGAGTTTCATGTTCTCTTTAAAGATACAAACTAGAGTTGAGTTGACAACTAATAATTAGTTTCTCTTGATGCTTAAGGGCTAAAAGCTATTGAATGTCGGACTTATCTTTTTTATTGTGAAGACATTAGTTGATTTTGGTTGATGTGTTCATGTCGTTTTCAGTGTAGGTTCCATGGTCTTTCTGTTGTTGCACATCAACTCAATCCCAAAAAAAAAACAAAAAAAATATCCAACACCCTATTGATTTCTTTTCTGGTTGAGCATTTTCTTTAGGGAAGCTTCTAGATGTCTCGGGTTGAACTCTATTTTGGTGCATTTATTTTATAATTAGGAGTATTCAGTTTAGTGGCTTTTTTAAGTCATTATTGCTAATGAGGCTTTGTCAGTTTGTTAATCCTGCACGGAACAGTTATTGCTTGTGATGTTTAACATAATCGTGGATAACTGGATGTCTTCATTTATATGTCAGTCTGATGGTGCCCTTGCATGAAGTTATGTCAAAGTTAATCTTTTCGGTTTGTTTACCAAAATTTTGTCACCTTCAACTTTGCAGATATTGCATTGATCGCTTTTTTTCCCATCATGAATGCAGGGTGTTGCCATAACACAAGAGAACTCATTGTTGGACAATACTGCACGGATCGAGGGCTGGTTGGCCAGATTTCCAATGTTTGACTGGGTGGGTGGTAGAACATCTGAAATGTCTGCAGTTGGTCTACTTCCAGCGGCCCTTCAAGTTCGTAAGCCTAACTTCTAATCTCATTGTGGTTACATATTCTGATTTGACTAGAAGAGCATATTCACTAGCGACTCCAACTTCAGGGGATTGATATCAGAGAAATGCTTGCTGGTGCATCCTTGATGGATGAGGCAACTAGGACAAAAGTGGTAAGATTGCTTTCAGTTAATGTTATCTGGTGTTTCTCCAGAACGTTCTGTTGTTACCCAAGTCCAGTAGAGGAATTAGTTTCAGTATTAGTAGGGCAACTTATGGTGTAAAATCCTGCTCAACGTGTAGTGCTCGGGATTCCGCATGTGCACATTTTATGATATAGGGAGCTGGGTCACCAGAATAAACCAAATATGGTTGAGATATCGATCTTGACTATAGACTATAGATAGCTATTCAGTCATTCAAGGATGTTAGCTAACGAGTTGAACGGTTGTCTCTGATAGTATGCACCGCAATGTATGCAAGAGTAACTTGTGAACTCATATGCGGCAGAAGCACCACTTGTTTCCTTGTCCAAGACGTTACTCACTTGTATGTTGTGTCAGAAGAAGATCCACAGAAACAATAATGTAGGGACTGTAGATTAACTTAGCATATCCACACTGTTTATGCTTCCTATATTGTAAGTCCTTTGCCGAGTAACTTATCATTGTACTACTTTTGTCATATAATCATAAACATAAATGTCAAGGCCTGTTTGGGGTGGCTGTGGGTTTCAGCTTGCCTTTCTGGCTTTGGCTGTGGTTTTGAGTTTTTTGCTTTAGCTTTGACTTCACAAAAATGAAGTTGGTCGAAATAATACTTCTAACTTGAAAGTGACTATGGCTCATTTTCAGAATTTAATAGATAGTACTGAACACTGATGCTTAAATCATAGATATTTGGATTCTTGGCTACTTTTACTTCTAAAATGAAGCATATAATAACTTTTAGTGACCAAAAGCCATATACCTAATGCGTAGTCCCTATTATCTCCCCCAAACACACACACACAAAAGAAAAAAAGAAGTTACAACATAAGAAGTATCAGTAGTTTTCTGTAGTTGTCTGAATGGCTTCTCTACTGATACTGATCAAATGATGGTTCTTGCCTTCTGTAGTCCCGTTTCAGCAAAAATAATTCGTTTCTTTTCCAGGTGAAGAACAACCCTGCTGCATTGCTTGCTTTATGTTGGTATTGGGCTTCTGATGGTGTAGGATCTAAGGTATTATATTTGAATAAGATTGCCTTCTGAATTGTTATTTTTTCTCCTTTCAGTTTGCGGTCATTGACAAGTGTTTCACTTTTCAAATTGCTGCTGTCAGGACATGGTAATTCTTCCTTACAAAGACAGCCTTCTGTTATTCAGTCGGTATCTGCAGCAACTAGTGATGGAATCAATTGGAAAAGAGTTCGACCTGGATGGCAATCGGGTATGCGTGTATTTCTTGGTGGAAATAGGGAGTTCCGTCTCCATCTCTAGATTCCAAAATGTTAAATCTCAAGTTGTTCATTTCACAGGTCAATCAAGGGCTTACTGTTTATGGGAATAAAGGGAGCACAGATCAGCATGCGTAAGTTATTTTTTGATAAACTAATGGCACTATTACTTTTATATACCAGCAACGTGATTATTCCTGATGCATGTTATTGTTTAATTTCCATATAGCTACATACAACAGCTGAGAGAGGGTGTGCACAACTTCTTCGCAACATTTGTTGAAGTGCTTCGTGATAGACCACCTGGTCATGATTGGGAGCTTGAACCAGGTGTTACCTGTGGTGACTATCTGTTTGGAATGCTTCAGGTTAGTTTACAACAAGAGCTACTAATATTTACCTTTAAGAAGAATCTAGCGATAGTCGAAGTTCCTATGTTTATTGTATCTGAAGTTTAAGATCTCACGCTTCTCTTGGAAAGGAGACATGAGTTAAGTGGGTGTTTTACTTATGATCTCTCTGTTGTTTTTCTGCTATTGATCTCTTTTAGATGTGGTGAACTTCTGTAGGGAACAAGGTCTGCTCTGTATGCCAATGATCGCGAGTCTATAACAGTCACCGTCGAAGAAGTGACCCCTAGATCAGTGGGGGCTCTTATAGCATTGTATGAGCGAGCAGTTGGGATATACGCCTCACTAGTTAATATTAATGCCTATCATCAACCTGGTAAATAGTTTACCTTATAATTCTTATTTAAATTAGATGATTGCATATGTTTAGTGCTTATTGCTGTTGAGAATATGTCTGGCCTCTCTTTGGGTCAAGAAATCAAATCAATTCATCCAACTGGGTGTCTCATTTCTTTGCCACTATGTGCGATTGAAATTCTTAGGTGTCGAAGCTGGGAAAAAGGCAGCAGCAGAAGTATTGGCTCTTCAGAAACGGGTTCTGGCTGTACTCAATGAGGCCAGGTACCTTACTAGAACAATCTCATCTAAGATGGAAAATATCGCTCTTAATAAATGGGGTTCTCGTTCATTTTCTTGAAATTCAGATAGGTTTGTTAATTTTGCCTTGGCATTGCATTTTTCAGCTGTAAGGAGCCTGTCGAGCCATTGACTCTTGAAGAAGTAGCTGAACGTTGCCATGCCCCTGAAGAGGTAATCTGCCCGATCCCTGGGCACAAATTAGCAACCAGAACTGTAGAATTTTGGCTAATTCTTTTCCTGGCCTTGTGGATGCAGATTGAAATGATCTACAAGATCATCGCTCACATGGCTGCCAACGACCGAGCAATCATAGCTGAGGGCAGTTGTGGATCGCCTAGAAGCATCAAAGTTTTCCTTGGGGAGTGTAATGTTGATGAGTTATACGCTTGATTTCGCGCTGCGGACCTCTTCATAAATCTTCAATAAGTCGATTTTGATTGTGGTACTGAATCTTCATGAGAAGGTGGGATTATTTGGGAGATGGAATTCTTTTACTGGAGGATCTTTGCCTTAATTGTTCGACGTGTAAAATCAACATTGTCGAACTTTTTTTATCAGACAAAAAAATAAAATAACAGATTGATGAGTTGATTCTCTTGTAGAAGTTCTTGATACTTTTGAGGAATGAGAGTAAGCGGCTGGTCCATTCTCTGTTGCTCGATTAGTCCTTCCCGCAGTTTTTGGTTAGTTTGAGTTATATTTCATGTTATATGATCTTTCGGACTCTGTTAAATGATGCCCTGACATTACCTTATGCATTTGTACTTTGCTTGAGCTCTGAAAACAAATCGGCTGTCAAATTGCCATGAATCCCTTCTTCATTGAGATGAAAAGGATACGAACGTTAGTTGCACCTGCTCCCGAGTTTCGAGTTTCAGACAATGACTGGTTATACCCGTTAGTTACATCTGAAATTTTTCTAATTTTTTGGTGGTCAAAGCCGACATCTGTGATTCACTGGTGCTGAAGACTAAACCCCAAGTTGAAACTGCATTATCAGGAGAAGGAAATGTCAGCCATTCTTCATTCTGTCTCTCTTTCTTTGCCTTCCTTTTCAACGAAGAAACACCATGAACAGATCGTAATTTTTGCGTTGATGTGTGCATCTAATAGTGAGCTGCTTGGAACGGTTGGGCCGTAGATGCATTCCAGGTGCAAGCACAACAAACCAATATAATCTCACTAATCAACATAATCAAATATGAAAGTCCATATTTACAAAGGGATCAGGTTATGCAATTGATCTGATCTGCACACAAATAAAGAATGGCATCAGCATGGCACAACATTCGGAACACCAAGCTGCCTGGACAGCACAAAGCACCAAACAACGGCAACCCCCAACACCACCACCACCACCACCCCCACCCCCACCCCCGCCCCCGCCACCCCCCGCCGCGGTTTTATCCCCTCCCCTGAAGGCGCATCCACATCAGAGAAGCTTCGAGAAAACATGACAGGACGCCCAGAAAGCTTTTGAGGCAGCCTGAAGAATAACAGGATTTTGATATATCCTGCAGAGAACAAGAAGTAGACATCAGAATATCATTCTTAATGAAGAAGATGCAGCTGTTCGGAGTATATATCTAGACAAGTACCAGCACGCATCAGTAGTGATTAGTAACTCGATCTTTAACTCAAGATCATGGAATAAGGAATGCCAGTTGGTGAATACTTAGCTTTCGAGTACCTACCCAATTGCAGTTGCTCCCCATGATGCTACATTATAAATAACTCTGCTCCCATCCCATGCCTTCCGAAGCTTTCCCTTTTTGTTCTTAACTGAGAATGTCTTGCAAAGAGCTGAAAGAAAATTCAAATCAGGACTCCAAGAGTTAACGACCGAAGAATCTGGGAAAAACTCAACCCGAACATAGAAGTTACATCATTAACAAACTTGATGAATACATCTTAAATTATGTTAGCAGTAATCGACAAACATTTTGAAAGCGAGTGCAAATTATATCAATGAAAGAGGAGGAATGAAAATCAAGCTAACCTTCCTGAAGTTGGTTAGGAGTCAACTCCTGCAAATAGAAAAGCACCAGCTGCTAAGCCCAAAAGGATAAAAATGTGCAAGAAGAAGAAGAGGCAAGCAAATGCATTTCATGCTAAAGACAAGCACCCTATGAAAGAAACAGCAATAACTGTCATGGCCAATGCACAACAAATGACATAAATTGCCTCATTATTATTTGTTCCTACAAAATCTGGTAATTTAACTCATCACAACAAGATGAAAGAAGCATTATCTAGTAGATAGAGTGGAAATCATTAGCAGATCTTCGAGGAAAAAGTAATTGCTAAATCCTCACGGGAATAATATTCTGATCTAAACAAGTCTATTCAATAAAAGACCAAGAACATGAGATATTCCCCAAGCAAAGAGTGCAAAAATCCATGACCAGAGTAAGATCCAGACAATGTTTTTCCAACCAACTCTGAAACTTAAGGAGTTCTCAGGAGTTAAATATTTTAGATGCAAGCTCTCATGTCACTCAATCAAAAAATGCTTTTCTTGTATTTTTTTTCAAACATCCCAATCTAAAGGCTCTTGTATGTGTAGATAATACACAAAGGCCGCAGGGACAGATAGAACTTATAATAAACCACAATCATGGGTTCACCATCAATATTTGCAAGAGTCATAGACACCATGCAGTGAAACTCATGGTAGGAAATAAGTTCGAAGAGAATAAATCCACTATTCATGCTTATTCTTTAGCAGAATATTTATTCATTATTAGAAGCCTTTGAGTAGAAGAAGCCACATAACCAAAAGGAAATGGATGTGGATCAAAGCTATCAAGTCCAAATATAGGCTGTGCTCAGTCCTGAAAGAATTGTTTCCATCACATAGAATCACATTACGTGTTATTCCAGCACATATATACTCAATATAACTTAAGATGACATCGATCAGCTAAACTAATCACTGGAAAAACCCAAAAAACAAACAGAAATTCTTTGTCCTCTTTCATCTGAAACAGCAATCGACTTGAAAGAATAACATGGTGCTGATGGCTCATAAAAAAGAGGACCACTCTAAGTCCCGCACCGATGACCAGGTAACCTGAGAAGCTTTGGTCTCAAGCATTTGCAAGAAGTGCAGCATACCTTTGTCTGTTTAAGGGACAGGAGGTAGGCAGCCATAAAGGATGCCATACCTTCTACAATATCTTCTTGTCTCACAACGACATAATCTTGTTCACTAGGATCCACGTTTTCACCCTCCCATAGTTCATCTTTACTGACCATATCCCATGTGCCACCTTCCTCTGTTTGCACAGGAAACGTGCTATCAGTCTGCATGAATGATTTTCTTTGGTGAAAGAAAAAGGTTGTTTAACATAATACTTTTAATTATGGAATGAACTAGAGGTTGTCACACGCCAAGAGAAAAAAACGAAGAGTGAAAAATCATTGCAATCCAAAAAGCATAGAAGTCGTTGGCCTTATATACCAGCAGCATTATTAGGAATTGACACTTGAGCGCACTCTAGCTTTTTGAGGAAGTCCGGGCGTTCAACTCTAGATTTGAGAAGATCACACAGCTGAATCATGAAAAGCCAGAGGAAGACACATTAGCTAAGTTCAGAACTAAATGGCACTTAACATCACATACACACACTTTGTGCGCAACAATAGTGTTCTGTGTGCAAGATTTAAATCAGTGAAACAAAAAAGCACCTAGTGATATATTGCTCAGAAAGTCAATAACTGCAACAACATCCTTATTATTATTCGACATACATCCCTTCACTTTGACTATCATCTTGCAAGATTATGAATGATCAGAAAGTAAGATTTACCAAACAACAGTGAAACTATTTGCCAAAATTCGCCAAAATTTCAATTTGTAAGGCCCACATAACTACATGTTTGGACTGCTTTACTGAGGATAGCATCCACGGGATAAAGACGTAAATAAGTAAAACAAAACTCAGACCAACCGAAAGGGGCCTGAGAGCAATCTCTGCCTTGCCTTAACAGAACAAAAACACAGAAAAAGGACCAAAATGAAGGAATCTATGCCTAAGTCCATATGTACTACAGCCCTCTAATTATATACACACAAGTCGTGTTTAACGTAGACACCAAAAAATGCATCCAAAACCTTCAAAATCCTCATAATATGAAAATTGACACTTACACAGTGACCATCGAATCCAGAGACTAGAGAAATGTGAGGATCCACGACACAACCGCTTACTAGAAGAAGCATGAAGTAGTCCTCTGGTAAGGTATATGGTGATATAGTCCAAGTTTTTTATTCACTTTGGATATCATCGAATCCAAATTCCAAAAGGACCATTGTCCAAGCAAAAGCCCTTTATTTGAAATATATGTGAAGGCTCTGTAACAATGGTCACAACCTTTGTACTCAGAATGAATCAACAGCCTGAAAAAAACTGCTAATGTCCATTTTCCTTTAAAGAAATTATCTCAAACATGACCTAAATCCAATACGAAGCTTGTGACAAAACAAACCTGGGGCTAACACTAATACTGGGATACCCAACCAACGAGGCCATCCATAAAAGATTCATAGAAAGTATCTCATATGGACAACAGGCATTCGAGAATCCACAAAAAGGTAACACTGGGAATGCAAGAGGACCATCTACCAAATTTAAATTCAGCATCTAAGATGCAAGTTCATTCTCCTGAAGTGTTCTGACCTCAGACTCAAAAAACACTCGCACACAAATCGCTGGGATCCTACAAAATTCCCTTTCAATGAGAAGAACAAAACTTTAAAAGTGCAGCTTTCCAGGTCTTTATACCTAGAAAAAAGACCAATTCCCAAAAAAGCCCTGAAAATTACCATTCCCGAAAACAAACTTTCGCAAGCATGTCAATTATAAAGTCGTATACACTTATAAAAGATCGAGCTATCATTGCCAGGTTTCTCCACCAAACCCAGAAATCTCGTCCTTAACTGGAACAAATTCTTCGCAGTAATAACAGGAGTGAACAATTTCCCAATTAGTCCAACCTAAAAGAGACATGAATGCACAAACCAAAAACAACAAATCCCATAAATCCTAAAGCTGGAAACTTCAACCCCTTTTCCTGACCATGTGTATTAACCAAGCAAGCCTAAAGCCAGAATCAAACGCTGCATCCAAAGAATATATCCAAATTCAGCACGATTAAGCCAGCAACAAACATAGGCACAACTACCTCATCGGCTTCACAATCGCTGCACGGAGTCGCCACGCCATCCCCACCCGGCTCAACTTCCGGGACATCTCCCTCCCCATCGCCGACACCGACACCCTCATCGCCGTCCTCCTCGACCTCCCCGTTGCTGAGCAGCTCGAGCGCTCGCTGGCACTGCTCGAGCACGGCCTGCAGCGTCTCCTTCTTCACCCGAACCGAATCCTTCTTCGCCCGAACCGAATCCTTCTTCGCCTTCCCATCCCCGACCGACGGAGCACTCGAACCCGAGCTCCCCACCTCCTCCATCAGTTCCCCAACCGACAGCTGTCCCCCCCGCTCTCCCCCCCTCTAAATCGAGCAAAGCAGCTCGATCCACAGCGCGAGAAACCGGGAAACCCTCACCGATCCTCGGCCGCGGAATCCGAGGACGCGGACGGAGATCTGCCTTCTTGCTCTTCTTCTTCTTCTTCGCGGAGGTCGGAGGGCGGCTGTAGCTTCTCGCCGTCGGGATTCGACATGCCGGCCGCCGCGTCGGTCGCGCGCGGATTGGTGCTTCCTCCTTGTAGCCGCCGGCAATCGGCTTTTCCGATTTAGATGACAACTCTCTCTCTCTCTCTCTCTCTTCTTTCTTTTCGCTGTGGTTTTCCCGAGAAAGTTTGTGGCCGGCAAGGAAAACGAGGAGGGAAAAGGCAAAAAGGAAAGGGTCAACCTTGCTGATTAGTTCTTAATTAATTTTTTAATTTAATTGAGGGGGGCTATTTAATTACGGATGATTATCGTCGTGTGATATCTGCGGGTTATACTTGCGTGCGGGTTTGGTTAAGAAAATAAAAGTTTAAAAAAAGAAAAAAAGAGCAAGTGGACCCCATCATGGGTTGGTTGGATCTCCTTCTTTGTGTTCAGCCATGAATAAAATACTAATCCTTTTCTTTACATTAGAATCATTGTCAGGTGGCCATTTTTATTTATGGTGTCTAATCCACTTTGGGCTCCTCGCATGATCTAATTACGGATTATATATAAGTCTCTCCCGTTTGGTGCGCAATTCGTTTTCTTGAAATGGCAAAATCGAGCACACGACTAGAGAATTCGACATCGGAAGAACCGCCACGCGGGCATTGACCTGTCAAGCAGTAGAACCACGGCTTTTGCATAGCTTGTTTAGTGGTATATAAGCTTCATTGTATGACCTCGAGTTTTTTGGGGTCACGAACTTTGGGAAAAGGGATTGTTCTCAAATGACGATGAGGACGATCCAAGGTTAGGGTGAGAAAGATTGTGAAAATCAAATTGCGCCGGATTAGATTTAAATTTTCGTCTGAGCTTAATTTGAGATCGAATGCTTATCCACGATCGAGTTAAATGGACCGGACCCGACAAGGGAAGGCCTAGAAATCTCATTCCCTAGACAATTCAACACCAAACTCTTCAACTATTGGAGGAAAAAAAGAGACACTATGACTCCAACCTTGCGAGAAAGTGTTCTGATGACTCGGGAGAAAGGTTTGTTCTTATTAGGCATGTGGGAACCGGGGAGTGGTCCTGAATCCTACTTGCATTGCGACTTATTCCAAGGCTGCTTTTCTTGGGGGCAAACCTCCGTAACAACATTACAGTACAAAAGTTTGATGGGGATAGAAAAAAGTTTGTCCAGTTGGGATTGGAAGTTGGTAGGTCCGTCAAATAGGTTAGTTTAATCGAAAATGGTCCAATTCATATTTGTTGACTTGTTTCATATTTGACCAAACCCGACCCCCTCTCCTACCGGCTCTAATTCTCAGTAATTTTTGTTTTCAAATTGTTGCTCCATAGACTAACTCGCCGAGTCAGCGAGGGGCCTTGAATGCTTGGGTCAGGTTGTGGGCTAAGATTTCACATGGCACATGAGTAACGTGAAAACGTGAGAGGATCGAGTTGCCGAACAAGAACACATGTGCGGATAGGTTCAGGGTCAAGATGGAGGCATGAAAGTGGGGATGATATTTAAAAAACTAGGCTTTTGTTTTCCTAAGAATTGTATATTTTTGGCTTACGGCAGTGCCTTCCCCTTGGAGATTCTCAAAAGTACAATAAAGCATGGAAATGAAAATGCAATTCTGAAAGAAAAAAAATCCATCCCATTTGTCCACGGCCTAAGGTTTTCCCTCCATTAAGCGGGGGTGCGCTCCAAGTGACTGAATCTTTCGAACTATTCTAAAAGTTGCAATCAATCATTCTAAAGTCCATTGTGAGCCTTAGATCCCAAGTACAAATGAGAAGTCAAATGATTACCTAAAGGTCAATCGATTTGCAAAAATAAAAAAATTTCAAATATTTTAAGTTGGAGATTTGGTTCCATACTAAGGTTTCAAACGAGTGGGTTGACATGACCAATCATGACTTGAGTTGATCCAACTCACCCATATTTTAAAGAAATTATTGAAGTCCATTTCTTTTTCCCCCCCTTTTTTTTTTTTTTTAATTTTACCATTTTCATTTCAAGCTTTTCTTTTTTTGTCTTTTGCAAAGCCTAACCTGTAACGTGATAAACAGCGATGAAATAGAATTGGGAGCAGTAGCAAAACTCATCTCAACTGTCTTTTATCGTCCAAAAAAATACTCAAGCTATCGAATGCGTTCACATTGAAAAATTATCTTCCGTGTTTTTTTTTTGCCCCCAACGTCACTCTACATTGCATCTCCATTTTCTACAGAGAAAAAGACACATGGCGTGTCACTTGGTGCGTCTACCAATTTTGAGGCGGAGAACATGACAACCTATACCTGCGTAAGGACATCTCATAGATTATTGTCCACAAAGATAACTCAAAGTTGCCAGCCCCGCTCTCCTGGATGGAGGTGCCTAGGTCACGCATTGTCGGAGACTAAGCCGAGGCATTACGAGCAACACAATCTCCAATCAATCACCAGATCGGTTCTCATTTCGAACGCACAGTTCTCGTGATCGCGACCTCGCGAGAGTTGCGGGGCTCGATGTCGACATATTCTAGCGACCTCGTGGATTCTAGGAAACGACGCGGCGTCGGGGGCCTACAATTTATCCCGTGCGTAGCGGGGGTCTATAATCAAACCTTGCCTTCACGTTATTGACATATTCCTCGCCCCCGTCTGCGCCGTGCCGCGTAGAATTTGGTTGCCTTGCCGGGGCGTATGGGAAGCGTAACGTGGTCTCCCCGCAAAAGCAAGACCTAACCTCGGACTGGTATGCAAGTAACATGCCAATTCATAGCCTCAATTAGAGGGCCCCTTCGTGGCTTTCGTTTGCTAGCATCCCGGTGTCGCGTTTCAATAGATAAATCAAAACTCTTTGTCCAAAAATTAATAAAGAAATCAATAAATAACGCCCAACGAAAGAAATTAAGGGGAGAGGACTATAATGAACAAAGTGTATTTATGAAAACTTGTGAATCGTAAGGAAGGATCGATTTGATTTTGTCGTGGAAAGTTGAGAGACTAGGTTAGGTAGATTGAAAAGTTTGGAGATTACATCGAGCATTTGAGAATAGTTCGAGGACTGCGGAAAACGAATTCAAAGTTCAAATATGATGTTGTACGTTGGGCCAATTTTTAGAGGTCATTTAGGTGCCGATTTTGTCTATAGAATATATTCTAGTGGGTCTACCTCTGATTTAATATCCGTTTGGTGGGATGGTTGACAAAATCAGTGCCAACAGATCGTGTCGTCCAAACCAAAAGGAGTTTTTTATGTTTGCCTTTCTATTCTCATCGAATAAGTTTGTTTTGTTATAAGTGTAGGGGTTAAAGTGGGTCCGTCGACTCTCTGTCTCGTAAAAAATGTCCAAAGAATTTGTTTACATGCGTGAATCATGTGACGTTAATATATGGCCTAACAATGGCATTGACATTTCACATTCCCTCTTATATATATATATATATATATATATATATATATATATATATAATATAAATGATTTAAGTTTATGAGTTTTTTCAATACACTTGTTAAATTTTTCAAAGTGTTAATTGAAAATAACACTAGGAAAATTGGTACATTAGTAAATGCAAAAATCATTTACTTAACAAGTTAGTATTCTTAGGGCGCTCTCAAAAAAAAAAACTCCTATAATTAGTGGAGAATTTCGTAGAGTAATTGCAAGATAATATTGACCTCAATATAATCATCTACATGACATCGCACCTTTCAAATCAGTGAGAGAATGTGAGTATCATGGCAAATTGAATGAGCACCCAAAGCTGTCTCCTACTTTATGTAATTACTTCAATGATATTTCACGTTCATTTCACAAACTTTGAATTGAAGCTCTAATCTACCAAGGCAAGAGTCGATTTAGATATCAAGTAAAACTAGAAACATTGCCATCCTAAGTCGAAACAATCGAAATCATCACAACAAGCAATATCAGTATGTTGTTGAGTTCCGGGCTTGAATTAGTACAATAAAATCATTATAGAATGAAAAAGACTCAAATTTTAAAATCGAAAATAAAAATACAATGATTAACTGATGCATCGCCGACGAAGATATCTTCATAATTATATAAAGAAAAAAAGGAAATCGGTGGAACAAGTAAAGCATCCATAAAAAAATGGGATCATGATCTGAAATAAAATAAACGGTTTTTAAAAATTAGCAAGTAGATAAAAATAACAAAGAGGAATAAAAGAATGTCCCGAAAGCATTAATTAATCGGAGGAAAAAAAAAAAGGGGGGGAGGAGGGAGAATGTGGGAGGAGTGTCATGCAGGCGGAAATCCCGAGAGTGCCCCTCCCTTTCCTCTATTTCGATTCGCGGGGAACCAGGAAAACGGAGCTGACGTGGACAACCGTCCGCACATTAGTAGGCCCCGCACTCATTGGGGGGGCCCCCTTGACCAACGTTCCCCCCTTCCAAACATTCCCCCCGGTCGATCAAGAGAGAGAAACTCACCACCATCCTTTCTCTCTCTCCCTCTCTCTCCCTCTCGCTCCCTCCGTTGCAGCGCATCAATCTCGTTGCCTTCCGAAGACGATCATCGCCATCCGGTAAGTTACGCCGCCGACATTCCCTCTCTCGCTCTCTCCTCCGATCGCCGCCGACGTCGACGTCGACGCCGGGGTCGGTGTCAGCGTCCGGCGACGGGGACCGGCCGGGGGGACCTGCATTGTTCGAGCTCTGACGCGGGAATGCCGGTTGCAGGAAGGGCTCGTCCGATGAGCGGCGTCCGCCGGTGAGGATCGCGCCCGCTCGCCTCCGGTGCCATGACTACTCGGAACAGCGAAGCTCCTCAGGTACGTGCGTCGCGCGCGCCCCCGGCCGATCCGGTTCTCCGGGGGCGTGGGAACGATGAGATGAGCTGAGCTGATTTGGTTCGCCTCGTTTTTTATTTTTTTTTCCTTTGTCGGTTTTTGGTTTTTTGCCTGTTTGAGCGGACGTTGTGGATTTCCGAAATGGCCGTGGAGTTTCCGTGTGGCCGAGGTTGTTGGCGAAGCGGGTGACGCTTTTTGCTTTACGTTTTCGGTTTTTCGTGTGGTTTTCAGGGAGAGAGCGGTGTTCCTCCGCCTCCGCCTGCCCCTGCGGCTGCGGCTGCGCCTGCACCTGGACCGCCGCTGAATCAGCCGACTTCTCGAACGGGCAATAAGGTGATTCGTTTGTTCCGGATCACGAATGCTGTATTGGTTGCTTCGTCGTCTGTTATGCATTTCGGTGTCCGAGGAAATCTGATTCATCTTTAGTTTCTGCTGTCAGCGACGGAGCTGTTTATTTGTTGTGTGATATCTCTTCATAATTCGTTATTTATTGCAACGATGGCTCGCATCAACTTTTTATTCTTAATTTGCTAGCCCTTTATTCCTTTAATTAGAGCTCTGTTACTGATGAAAAAAAAAAAATTGTTTTTTATGCTTAGAGCTTAGACATCGTAATTCCTTAGTAAAATAGGAGTTAGATTTGCATAAGCAATGCTGCACTGTGAGAACGGGGAAATGGAATTCCTATCCCAGACATAACCGTATCAACCTTTAGGCAGTTCATAATGCACTCTGTATATGTCTTTGTTTCGTGTCTCGAGTAATTCTACTATGACTTACTTAGGTTCTATCTCCAGTCCTGCTTCCTTACTATAAAAGCACGTGCTTATTCCCTGCTCAAATTGTCAATGGTTTGCAGGTTTTTAAGAGCGGGCCACTATTTTTGTCATCCAAAGGTGCGTTATATGATGTTCACCTTTATGGTTCCACTAAAGGATAACTAGTGAGAATGCAGGGGGACAAATACAAGCGTGAAAATATCTTCTGGTTTTGCTGTTATGCTTGGGGATTTTCAGTAATGTTGGGTGTCATGCTTCTTTCTACTCTGTGGCTTCAAAATGTAATTTTGGAGGTTATTCGTGTATATATATATATATATATATTTTTTTTTTTTTTGAGATAAAAGGGCAACTTAATCCACCATTCTCACTGGTTGCATCACTCAGTTACTGGATATGAAGTCATGGTTTGAAATGGAAGAGCATAATTTTCAATGTTGCATTGTCCAATTATTTGCCACAAGGCATACGTGCAACTTTGATGGTCTAAGCTGCTGTTATTATTCCTTCTCCTGACACGACAGATGGTACCAAACTTCGTGATGCAGGTATTGGATGGACATCATGGAAAAAGAGGTGGTTTATACTAACACGTACCTCCCTGGTCTTCTTTCGAAGTGATCCGGTAAGCAGTGCTATTCCAATGATTGAGCATGCTTATGCTCTTAATTCTCCTTGAAATTTACTTTTTTCCAGCTTATGCTTAGATTATCGTCAGATAAAGAGAATGTTATTAGTGTTTTTTCTGAAGAAATCATTAGAATTATGTGGAATTGACAAACAAGGTTCAAGAACACGCACAAAGTGAAATATTAAATGGAGTATGAAGAATCAAGACTTGGCTGTGTCACAATGACAGAAGTTCAAACCTAAATGTTCAAGCTAAAAGTAGAGGGAGACTACATATATATAAGACCCAAAAAAAAACCCAAAACACAAGCAATGTAGGATCGAGATGTTCAGCAAAAGTTAGCAGAAAGTAGGATAGAGATGTTTAAGCTAAAAGTAGAGGGAGACTACATATATACAGGACCCAAAAAAACCCAAAAGACTAGTAGAAATGTTCAGCAAAAGTTAGCTCAGATCATGTGTATGAACATTTTCTTAATCTTGAGATTGGCTTATTCCCAATGTCGTCAAGCTAATTCCACATTGTTGACGTGGACAGAGATTTAGAAGAATAGAAGATCTATTAGAAAATAGAAATTCGAGGCAATAGAGACAACCAAAGCGTAATTAGATTAGGATGGTGTGTACTGTGTGCTTTGGTGACATACGTAATGTTAATCTCAATCAAGACAAAGTTCTAAGTTCTAATATTGGCCATTTAACTTCACTGAAGTTGTATTTGCTCTCACTGGGCCATTTGGGAGATTTTGGAAGTATAACATTGAATAGACGAACTAGTGTTAAAGTATCCTTATCTACGGGGTTTACATGGCCCTATATTTATATGGTCTCCTTCTACCTCATGGCTTAAGCTTTTTACTTGGAGATTCTAACAACTAGAAAGGTAAAATTAGAGCTCTTGTTCTCAGGTGAAGTTAGGCGTAACATCATGTGGTTTGATCTGGTTCATCACCTCCTAAATCCCACTTGAACTTCCCTTCTCCCTGCAACTCAGGAAGCTCTTACTATATTTCGCTTACCCTATATCACCAGTATCCACACAACAGCAACTTTGTCCCTACTCCAAATGTCACATACATGCCTTGTAAATCCTGTCCAGCCTAACTTCATCCTCTATGCTACCAACAAATTCAGTCTGTTTCTCATTTCCCTAGTATGGACTAAGAGGAGTAACTTACTGTTGATTTCCACCAAATCAAAACAACCGGTATGTTTGCAGTATCCTAATTGCAGGAATGGTAAACCTATCTAATCAGAACAAAAATCTGAAACTTAGTTCCTTCCCCCTTGCCTCAGCTTTTGCATGACATAATTTGCTTCTTTTTATTATTGAAAGCAACATTTACAAGGCAATGCATCCAATATATCTAATGTTCCAATCTTTACCCAATGTGAAGCTCTATCGATGATACAGCCTCTTGGACTGGGTCCAATGTAAGTTTCCTATGGGACATTTAAGTTTCCATTGTCAGTTGAATATTGTTTTGAAAGGCAAGCCATATGTTTTCACGTGCAATGTCCTAATTATAGGAGGGCCTAATGTTAATGCAGAATAGGAATCTCTATTCTCATTCCTTTCCCTCTCACCTGGCTATCTAAGGACACAATTCGTCTCATCGATCTTCCTTCACCTGTTTAAAGGCATCTTTTGTCCCTTCTTGGAATGGGGCATGTTATATGAGCCAATTGTCCTTGCAAGGCAAGGCAAATGTCATTGTTGTTGCTGATCTTGATCTTTCTGATTTTATGACACATGTTGCTTGATTCCGGCTTGTTGTGAAGAAATGCTGCCTTAAGTTTCAGTATAACCCATGTCATATATTGGTAGGTTATGCCAATGAAGTTTACTCAATTAATTAGCACCTTAATTTGGAAAAGAATCTCTAAGTGTCGATGCCAATTACTTTAGCAAAGAGATGTCCAAGTTGGTTATTTATAGAGAATAAAGTCTTTATTTTTTACATTGCTTAGACACAATGCACCTAATCCAACTCATGGAGAGGAACAGTCAATTACCAATCTTTGCAGGCTCTATAGCAATTCCACATCTTAGGTCCCCTAATGTCCAACCTTATATGCTTGTTCAATTACATCGAGGGATTGAACTTGGGGACATTTGGGACAACTTTAGGTTATTGTCAAGCAGTCTTGTTTTACAAGTCTTTTCTTTGACAAACGGCTTTGAATCCATGCCGTGCGTTCCCTCATACTAGCTTGACAACATCATGATCATTGATGAACAAGTTAGTGAATGTTAGTAATACAATGTCACTTGACTAGGCAGCTGCCGTTTTCAACGCTGCATGGATCTTCAGCTACATGTTGCAATTGCCTTAACATTTCCACTCCCATTGTGATTATCTTATGATAAAATATGACGAGAAAGGTCATAGAAGCTACAGTTTTTCTTCTTTGGACACTTTGGAGTGTTCCGTAGGTTTTTGCACTGCTGACCTATTCAGATGAACAAAAACTTTCCTTCTATAGGAATAAAGGGAAACCCTAAATTCTTCGAAGTATTTCAAATAACGAAGGCTGGCAAAGTACAAGTTTGTTCCTTGTGCAATTTTGGTGCAAGTCAAATTGCTCATTGTTAGAGCATTTCGATATTAAGTGATGCCTTTACCTAATATTTTAAACTTGTGGGAGAACAATCATTGAATATGGTATGGAGCACGGTTAAAAATCCCTCTTATTATTATCTTGTCTATCGTTCTATTCTTGTATTCTTGCCTCAAGTTATTTGTTTGATATGGTCATGTGCACATGCAGTATTCACAGTGGGGGTGGAGTTAGCATATTGTTTAATATGCATTATCGGCAGGCAATATTTTATTTATTCTACATGAACTAGAGGTGCTGGTGGTCACGGTTTCTCGATTCCCTTCCTCAATTATGGCGATTTCCATTCATCAATTTGATGACAAAGCCCAGCCGGATTTGGGGGAGTTCATGAGCATCTTAATATCAAATCACACCTTCAACTAATGGTTATTTAAGCCTTTGGGAATAATTGTTGTCTAATGCTCATAAAACAATTGATGGCACGGTGCAGGCTAAAAGACCAATAGGTAGGATATGAGAGTTCTAAGTATTGTTGGCGAGGTGGTTCTATAATTATAAGTTTAGGTCAGGTAACTACAAGATTTAAAAATTTGAATATTTCATAAGATAGTTATTGGTGGTTGCTGGTTATAGGTTGAACCAATTGCTCTTTGTCAATTGCATTTTGCTGGTTATAGCTTGAATCAATTGCTAAATTCTCTTATGTGCATTATATCTCAACAATTTGGGCGAGGAACCTTTGTAGCAAAATTCAATTGATGAAGACTGTCTAGGGTAGTAGAATCCAATATGGCTGATTATTGTGTAGACGAAATCTTGTTGCATTTTACTATATCAAAAGGCCAGATCTACTTGCCTTGTGTACTTGAGGTGTTCATCATTTCAAAATTATGTGGGATTAAAGCACTGTTTGTCTTTATCATCTGATGGAAAACAATGTATATTCATAAGGTGGCAAGCGAGTTTTGCTGCTCCAAAATGTTTGCTTTTCTCTATGTCATATATCTTCCCTCCTTAAGAGTCATTTCTCGTCCCCTTTCTCTTGTTTTAGTTTGAGGCATGGGAAGATTCATTTGGTTATTTAAATTTTCCAGAGTGCCATACCCCAGAAAGGAAGTGAAGTGAATCTGACCCTTGGTGGTATTGACCTCAACAGTTCAGGCAGGTTGGCTTGCTTGTTCCTATTTCCAGTGTTCTGCGTGCCCAATTTCTTCTCATCCTCATCCTCATCCTCATCCTCATGACTATATCTGAATATAACCATTGCTTAAAATCTTTTCAATTTCTAGTGTGGTTGTCAAAGCAGATAAAAAGCTATTAACAGTGCTTTTTCCTGATGGTCGAGATGGACGGGCCTTTACACTTAAGGTGCGTTTTTTCAAGTTTATACATTTAGATTGATTTTGAATGCATGCCTTTTGTTTCTTTAGCCTGTGACTAGTTTCCAGAATCTTATTCTAGGGATTGCTTTCAAAGAGCTTTTCCCTTCAAGAGTAATGATATGCTATATGCAAATTTACATGGAGAATTGCTTGCAATTGTAGATTGATGATTGGTTCAGCAACAATGCATGGTTCATTTTCTAACTTTCCCTGTTTGAGAATAGAACACCAAGACCTTAGCAGTGATGAATGCATGAGATGGTTTTTCTCATTAGACATCGGGAGAGTAATATTTTTTAAACTTTAAAATTGCAGTCATTTTCTGGAACACCTTTAACAGAGGCACAAAAGGTAACACAAAAGCATGTAAACTATAGAGCTGAGTCAAAGTGGTTTCATGTTATATGTACTATAAAGCAGCACAAATCTGAGGTTCAATAAGAAATTTGAATGAAAAATAAATTCTTTCTTTACAATAAACCTGCAAAGTTCTCTCCCGGCATATGAGTTACTACTCCTTGATCACTTATACTACCTTCAATATTTGACTGCATTTTTGAGCTGAAATGAAACATGACTACCGAAAGTAGGATCCTCCAAATTTAGTGGTCTAAGAGTTTTATAAAACATTGTCTGCATAGTCGTTTCCTTTTTTTTCCCCTAAAAATCCAAAGAAGAGTATGAGTATGAATTTACTTCTTATCAAAGGGAAGAATTGAAGTCGGGTATACATGCTAGGCAATATTGCTGATGTCTAGTCTATTTAGAACTCTACGGGAGACTGAAGTATCGTTCAAGCACTTAGTCCTTCCATCATGTCTGTAGAGACTGTTTAGACCAGATTTGCAAGTAACAGAGTAAGGAGACTCTCTGGAACTCATGGTCATTTTGTCGTTTTGTATCGGAGAAAACATGTTGATCTATTATTGTATAGGGTACAAATAATGGTAAGTAGAATGCCTCTTATGGTAAATTGATGCGGGTAAAGTCCCACATTGGGCAACTAAGGAGATATCTTGGGGCTTATAATGGGTTAGGTTCCCTCTCCCGGCAACTAGCTTTTCAGGATGAGTTCTTCCACCCCTTGTAATGCATCAGCATGGTATCAGAGCCACTTCTAGGGACACTTGCCTTCTGGCACTTTATCCTCAGGACTTTGGTCCTTTGGTGGTGGCCTGAGGCTATGTCCTTAGGGCCATTTTGCAAGGTCGCAGAATCCTGAAGAGGGGGAGGATAATGCAGGCATAGTCCCTCATTGGGACTAAGGAGTTGATCTTTTTAGAGTTCTTCCACCTCTTGCAAATGAAAATCTATTCATTAGAGAAAATTGAGGGTATGCAACCTGTATCCAACAATAGTTACAAGACAGTAGATCCATAGACTTCACAAAAGATCAATCATCCGAGCTGCCACTGCAAAGACCAACAAAGAGAGTGGACATCAGTTAGTCCTTTACAAAGTTAATGGCTTCCCTCGCTGTCCTTCCTAATGATCCAAAAAAGGAAGAGGTCATTCAATAGACCTCTCCTTTCATCCAAAGGCAGGTGCAACATATATGGGAACATCTTGAGATGAGGGCATACTATTCTACCCTACTAAAATGTGAAAAGTGCTTCATTACATTGGAGATTAAAATTCCATTTTGAGAAGGAAAGAACAAAGACCTAGGCATTATCATATATCTCTTTATCAATAAATGTTTCGAGTGGTGTCTTTATCAAGTGCAAATGCCGCATGGGGTTATCTTGCAAATGCATTTGTGAATAGATGTTTCAAGTGGTATCATTGTCAAACATCCATTTGCAAGCGCACGTACATGATGAATTAGTCCATCCATTAATCTTTACTGCCTTAAACACTTCATTTTTAAACAAGAAATATATGTTGTAAAGGATCTCAAACTGGACATGATGTTGGGCTAAGACAATATACAAGTATTTACTCTTGTAGAGGGATGGAAGAAAACGAAAGAAGTGAAATTGCATAAAGTTCTACCATGCAACAATTCATGATTGAGGATGATATGGAAGTCTTTATAGATCCTATAGCTCTGTTGATGACGTCGCATTTCACAAGCTTTTCTGGCAACTAAAATGCAATTCATGTAAGAATTGATATACTATTTAGTGACTTTTAACGTTGTGGTGCTTGACATTGACAAAAAATGATGAAAAGAATGAGGGAGTGTATTTAAAGTTAGGGAAACTACGCAAAACTCCCCAAACTTTGTGGGCTAGTACATGTTTGGCCCGAAATTTCAACTGTTAAGCAATACCCCTGAACTTTCTTTTTGTTACAGAACCTAATGCTCTCTTGTTTTTTTCAATTTGGGAGTGTATTTAAATGGTCGATTAATTTAAATATTGATTGATTAAAATAAATTCAGAAAACTATTAAGGGAAATGATGTCCTCAACTTATAAGAAAAAATAAATAATTGATATCTATGGTGACACTTGTAAACATTGTTTTGTTATCCATCATTTTCTTAAAATATTTATCAGTATGAGAATAATATTTTAGTTAATTTATTTTTCTCCTTTTTCTCTGTTGTAGTATCTTTTTACAGAAATAAAGAGTAAAAGAGACATTTCAATAAAATAATGTGAGATGAAAGCACACATTTACCCTTTAAAATTACTGTGCATTATTCTTGCTAATGGAAAATATGACAGATGGTTAGCTAGTTCACAAGAGTAATTTGTCATTGAAATTGTAAGGAAAAACATGCACTACCCTAAAGTTCAAGCGAGTGTTGTGTAATTTATCCTAGAATTCAAAATATTAATAGTGTGAACTTTGAAATTATTAGCACAAGAAATTATATGCGTGTTGTATATTATATATATTGTCATTTCCCCTTTAAAGTTATCTTCTATAATATCATGCTTTCTCTGATGTTGCAGGCTGAAACTTTGGAGGATTTATATGAGTGGAAGACTGCCCTCGAGAATGCATTGGCTGAAGCACCGAACGCTGCTCTTGTAATGGGACAGAATGGAATCTTTCGAAGTGATCAGGCTGTTGCACCTGATGGCTCTCTGGAACAATGTATGCTTCACTTGACAAAAGTCAATCTTTAATCCTGCTCTTCTCTCACAGCTTTATATAACTTGTGTGGCACGTAGTCATTAATGAACATCTGAGTGTTTTGGTAATGATAAGGTGTCTTTAATTCTATCAGAAGCTTAGTTATCGGATAATGTAGCGATTGCAGGTTTTCGAAAAATATAAGACAATGATAGCTCATTCAGCAAGATTCCTCAGGACTCTAATCTTTGAAGAATGATTCGAAAATAAGCCTGCTTTTCAACAATTAATGAAGCAAAGTAGAGAACTTTTATCAGTCTTACAATAAGTTGTGAAGATTGAATTTTTTGAGAATTCTATAACTAGAATGCTTTAGTTTACATGCTGGTTGCACAAAGTGTCTCGTCCAATGCTGTTCATTAGCTTTTCTACCGCCTGTTAGGAATAAAAGTCTAGATAGAACAACACAAATTTGTGACTTCTTTGCTGTTACATGCGAGAATTTTGTAAATTGCAGAGAACCTAGGAATTTGTTGATTAAGATCTGGAACCATCCTCTTGATTCTGATTCCTACTCTAAACATTGCTAATTTCAGCCATCGCAAATTTATTGGATAGATGCTTCATTAACCAATAAAATTGCTCATAGCTCATAAATCTTTTCTGTATCAATGCCCTTGAATTATATTACTCTTCCATCATCATGCTAAATTGTCATTATCTGGTGCTATATTGTCAGTAAAGGACAGACAGACCATAAAATCAATGGTTGTCGGTCGGCCCATTTTACTAGCATTGGAGGAAGTTGATGGGACTCCCTCATTCTTGGAAAAAGCTCTTAGATTCATAGAAGAGCATGGTGAGCTCTATTACCGATGTCTTTGCTTCTTTGGACAAATCTTTCTGAATTTATTGTTCATTATATCTATTTGATGGGATCTGTGCTTGTGTCCGGATGAGGTTTGGCATGCTTAGCTAATGATGAAGCTATCTCCAGTTTATCTGGTGAGCAAAATGTTGCATCTCAACACAACCTTCGGTGATATGCGATAACTGAATGGAGCATTGGTGCTTTTAATGAACACCATATTCTAGGACAAGAGTGTGGCTTACTTCCATCAGATTGTTTCTTCTCTCTTGAAGTGATGCTTAATTTTCAATTAGTGCAGTCATAGATGTTAGGTTGAGCATGTACATTGAAAGGGAATAACTTCCTCTTTAATAATGTCCTCTTAACAATAAGCACAAAAAAGCCCTCTTGTCACTGAGATATCAAACTTGGCATGGAGAACTGTCATAGGCTTATAAAGTCCTTTGTGCATTTTGCTTTACACCTTCCAATTATTTAATTTGTTAAGTTGACAATTTCATGTGCCTACTCTTTAGTTTGGTAGATTGGGGAAGATATTCATCTTATATCTGCCCTGTTATGCTAGAGTTCCTTTTTTAGATCAATACATGTACTTATATCTGATTATTCGAAGGTACTGAACAGGGATTAAAATAGAAGGGATCTTGCGACAGGCTGCAGATGTCGATGATGTTGAGCACCGAATTCGAGAATATGAGCAGGGTTTGTTTGTTTACATATTGTTTTGTCATTTATTGATCAATAATGGTACATCTCAATCATGACACTGAAGATTTATGTCATTATGGGTTTCATTTGAGATAACTGGCATCGAAAATATTGGACTAAGTTCAGTGAAAATATTGTCTTCTATTTTATGTACATTATAATAAACTAATAATGCCATATATATGAGGTATCCTGAGTGGATAGTACAAAGATCGAATGCTAGGATGGATCCATACATTCTGTTTAATGATCATGGTTGCCTCAAACAATTTCTACTTTATGATTAGGGAGTATTGAGTTTTCCGCAGAGGAGGATGCGCATGTTATTGCTGATTGCATCAAGGTACTGTGTTTACTGAGATACCTACAGAATTATTTTTCTTAAATGTCTTAGCCCTTGTTACAGTCAATTACGTTCACTTTTACAAGCCAAGTGCTGGTGTGTATCTTTACTGTGTGGATATCAAATTGAACCGTTGAATTGATGCTTCCACATTTTTATTTACATTGAAACAGTATGTTCTTCGTGAGTTGCCATCATCTCCAGTTCCTGCATCATGCTGCAATGCATTACTGGAAGCCTGCCGTAAGTTTCTTATTTAGCTGATGGTTAAAAAATTCATATTCTGTTTTAGACATTCAGAAAGAGAAAACTGAAGAATATGACAATCTTCTGTATAAATTTTATGCTGCGTTGTCTTTTATTTTGCAAAGCTATTCAGTATCGGATAATCTTACAATTATAGGAACTGATCGTGATATACGAGTCAATGCAATGCGGACAGCAATTTGTGAAACATTCCCAGAACCAAATCGGCGCCTATTGCAGAGGTGATTGATGAAGTATCTTTACTTAAATCCTACCATAGTACATAGCCCAAAGAAAATTATACTTTAATTGGCTGAAGAAGTCTGATTGATTTTGTTCTCATAGAGCATGATCACATGTTTGCACTTAATGAGTAACTTCTCAAGAATTACTTACATTTTTCATACAACTACTCTTTTTTTAGCTCTCTTATGGCAGAATAAATTTAAGAATTACTAGTTTGGTTCAGCCTGCAATAGTCTGTCCTTATATATCCAATTTCAGCTGGTTTGCTGATGCATCTTTCCAGACTCAATTTTCCTTTCTCTTGTCTCACCTTTCAGAATACTTGTGATGATGCAAACTATAGCTTCTCATAAGGCCAAGAACAGAATGAGTTCTTCAGCTGTGGCAGCTTGTATGGCTCCTTTGCTTCTGCGCCCTCTTCTAGCTGGTGACTGTGAGCTTGAAAATGATTTTGATGTTGGTGGCGATGGTTCTGCTCAACTTCTCCAAGCAGCTGCTGCAGCAAACCATGCTCAAGCAATTGTCATAACTCTTCTAGAGGAATATGACAAGATATTTGGGGTAAGTTCTAAATCCACATATCTATTTTGGCACATCAGCCCTTTCAGTGTGTTTTCCTCTCCTAAGTTAGAATGATCTCAAATATGTACATCTTTGCTGTCAACAATGATTTTCATTGCACTTCTAACAGCAACCTAATGTTACAATTCTAGCCTTATTATTATATTTCTTAACAACTTCAAATTATCTTGTACCACAACAAATTACCATCACAAATAAGCTTCTTATGGCTTCAGCTTTTGCCTGTTTCCACTTAAATATTTAGGTTTGCTTTTAGTAAAGCTGTCCCACCATTTTGAAAGCAGAAGCAGCTAAAATAAAGCGATGTCACACAAGTACCTTGTAGATTTTTAGTCAACAGGAAAAATAAACTACTTCATCTCTGAGCACTGGTGATACTGCCAGGAACAATAGCATGAGTAAATTCAGGAGTTTTGGTCTATGACAAGTCAATTATCTGTTCTACCAGGTACATCTGTTTAAAGTCGAGTAGCTGTAGAAAACTTTTTTCTTCATACATTCTAGTTGCAAAAGGATATGAGATCAAGTCTGGATACCATATCTTGGTGGACCTAACAGGCATGGTTTCTGGGCATTGTGCCTTCAAACCCTGCTTCTCCTGAAACAAATGCCAATTCTCCACCACAATCTTTTTATACTTGTCTTCTTCCACAGAATCAAGATGGGATATCTCTTAATTCAAACAATGTTTCAGCTTTTGATCCCATCTGAACCCTCTCATTCTAGCCTTCTCCTCAAGTTTTGTGCACAAGGATGGCACCATTCCTGATTCTTGTTGGTTACATTCCAAAAAATTCTTGTTAGTCGGACATTGAAGGGGTTCGCCTTGTCAAGGTTAAGGCCAGTCAGAAAATATGCTCCCAATATGTATTGGATGTTGGATGTTTAAACATCTTCATGTTAGCATGCATTCTTAAGTCTTTAGACAACCTTACAGATGGGATTGCTCATCCAGGATCCAAGTCTTTGTACTCATCCAGTGACAGCATATATATGAGTAAACTGTCTTCTCGCGATGCTTTGATTTCATTATTATACTTTTGAAGTTCAGAGTAGTCTTGCCATTTTGAAGATTCAGAATTTCATATTTCCTCCACGTGCATGGTGCATATAGATTAGACATGGTCTCTTATTGTCTATCCTCTACATATCTGGTTCAAATTGCTTTGTTCAGAATTGCTAAGGCCTCTTGTATGTGCTGTTAGAGCTTCACAATTAACTTTGTTGCAGGAACATGCTCTATCTCCTGATATATACTCTGACTCACAAGAGAGCGGAAGTGAGAGTGAGGAGGAAACCGATGATGATGGATCCTATGAGGATGATGAACATGATGATTTAACGCAAGACTCTGAATCGGAAATCGAAGATGATCTGGGACATACATTGAGTGAAAGCCACAGCGGCAGTGACGAGGATGGGAAATATGCTTCCAGTAACAAAACTGATGGAGATAATGCTCAACTTGACAAGGTATTTCCTTACACTAAAACAATTAGCACAATGCTTAATCATGACTGGAGAAACCTTACATTTTTTTGTATCGTTAGCAGCCCTAGTGTGGTGTTGTCGTCTGCTGTCCAAATTCTCTTTTTACTTCGAGTAAACAATAAGGTCAGTTACTTTATGGAATAGAATGACCCATTATTCTGGGTCTCTCCTCTCCAGAAAAGCATGCTAGCATAGCTGACATTTATCCTGTTATGGGAAAAAAAGTTAGTGCATATTATTCAGTTAAATCCGCAATCGTTTATTTTTAAAAGTTTATGCTATTAGAGACGGTGTGTTCTCATGCGAATGCAATGCTGGCATGACAAAAGCTCGAACTGTATGAAAGAGATATGTAGAGGTGAAAGAATAATTAAAACCCATAAGACATTGATGTCGTACATGGGTGAGAGGGCAATGCAACATAATTGAACTTGAGACCCTGGCGTTGATACCGTATTAAGTAAAAAGGCGAGACCGATTTATTCCAAAAGGTAAGTTGTTATCCACTCGTGTCGATTAGGTTTTTATGACAATGTCTTTAACTGCGATATGAGCATATTTTCTTGGCAATTTCTCGTACTCCATGTGCCTAGACATGTCAATGCTTATTGCAATGCCTATGAAGGATATTATCACACAATAATTCTCGACTTCTTAGTGTCCTTGTAAAAGAATATACATAGTTGAAACATAGTTTAATGGGATCACTCCGGAGTAAGAAAGAGAACATAGGGCTGATAACATTCACTGTGTTTGGACCCTTCATTTCTCTATCTTCTTTGACATTTTCCACTCATCTTTCTTGTGGCAATGCATAAGTATCGTTCCCTCTTCTTTCTGTGAATCAGTAGCATGGAGAAGTTAAACTTCCAGTGTAGTTGAGCTGTGGCGATATCAAATAATAGCATTGTTTGTAGTATATGGTTATTATTGTTGACCAGTTGGGAGGTTTCTGTTGCACTGATGACAATAAGCGTGTTAAGCTTAAATAATTGCCTCTACCACTGCTTTTGTATTTGTACGAGTTTCTTCTCTTTTTCCTTTTTTGAAGAGGACTAAGATTTGTTTTTAAAGCTATGTCAGATTCTTCATTGAGATTGATCAGTTTTTGTTTGTTGAAATGGTTTCATTGAGATTCTTCATTAAGATTTGTCTATGCAGGTATCTGGTAGTTGTACCCCTCATTCTCATTCTCCAGAAGCAGTTGCTGATTCTAACGAAAAAGAGAAGCTATCACAAAATTCACCTAAGACCTTACCATCCCAAACTGAGGAACCGCTCAGGAGTGAGCACACTGATAACCAGCTAAATAATCATGGCTCATCGTGGAAAGATGATGAATTTTCTCAAGCACCGGTGGATGATTTTGCAGAAATAAATTTTCCTGGAAAGTCGACCGATCATGGTCCATTGTCCAATATGAAGAAATCAACAACTATATCTGGTGGGACTGTCCGCAGTGTTAGGCGTCCTGCTGTTTGGGGACGTACTCCTGTGAGTATTCCTTTTAAATGAAAATTAGTCTCTTTCTTTAGGAAAATAGTCCCTGCATCTCTCACTCCAAAATACAACGTCACTTTTATGCCTGCACTGCTGGGATGGTCCATGAAAAGCCAAATCTTTATTCTTTGCAAGTGTTACAATATCGTTGTTTACTCTTGCATCTCCTCTTTTGGCATGAATTCAGGGAAAAAAGAACCTATCCATGGAATCCAACGACTGTGGCATTATTGATGAGTAAGTGATGCAGCTACTGTTTGTCATGAATTTTTTGTTAGACACTGTAGTTGAAGTTTTTAATTGAGATAGATGATGTCAATGATATATTTGTATCTTGCTGCAATTCATCTTTGACTGAAGCTACATCATCTGTTTGGTCCTTTTGGAGTATTATAACCTCTATAGGGGATTAGCATGTGTTTGTTTATTAAAGTGAATTTAGGAAAGACCTTATATATCTGAATCTGCACTGGGTACCTTTAATTTGATTATATATTCCTAATTTGAGCATCCAAAACATGTAGGGATAAAATTTAGCATTTTCTTGATGTTGGAGTCCCTACTTTTTCTTATTATGTCCACCTTTGGTGAATGTAGGCTCTTCGGGGAGATTGTGCACTACTTAGTTGCACTCGAGCTTATTTGATTTTTCTCTTGTGCTTCACTGGGTTCTTGGAAAATTAATCAAGGCATGGGCCTATAATATTGCATAAACCCATTAAGTTTGTAAACTTTTACAGATCGACAAATTTTTAGCTTATCTTTCTTTTCCTATTGAAAGGTGACATTTAATTGGTGCATTTAGACCTTATAAAAATAAGAGGCTATAGTCTTAACAAGTGTGATCATATTCAGTCTCATTAAATATAATAGAAGTTCTTGTGTACCCTTTTTTTTGCTTTGTATCTTCCAGTAATTTTTCCACTGATGACAAATTTACCAATGTAGTGTTGAAATACAGAGGCTTGAGGTTACAAAGCTTGACTTGCAAGACAGAATTGCAGAAGAGGTACGTGCTTACTCTCCATGTAGATTTTTTTGCGTGAAGTGGTTTAACTTTTATGCCGGAATTTTCTTTTGCTGCTGTAGGCCAAGGAGAATGCAGTTCTTCAGGCTGATTTAGAAAAACAGAAGAAAGCATTGCACCAGCGTCGTCAGGCTCTTGAGCAAGATGTATGTTCTATACAATAGAAGATATCCTCTGCTAGGTGGCTTTACGTATTGTCTTAATTGCAAATGATTTTTGTATCTCTGGTTTTGATTAGTGTCACATAACAATCTTTTAGAAACACAGAGAGAACACAAGGAACCTAAGTTCAGTGCCTCAAACGAGTACCTACTCTGAGTTTAAGATCAGAAATGTAACCGCCAGAGTTGTCTCTTCTGTACAGCACTGTACCATTCCAATTAACAGATTCGCTCATTTAACCTATATTTCAGAATTAATAGCTGATAGCAATAATATCGTTTTATATTTTCTGACTAATTTCGTTTTTCTCCTTTGTGACCTTTCTATGGAATTCAGAGCATTTTTCCATAACCTCTTGATAGTTTTTAGCTGTTGCATTTTTGTCAAATGATGTTCCTACTTTTGTACAAACCTAATCTGATTGCATTTTATTGTTGTGAAACTGATTTTGTTGGCGAGTTCATCATTATAATGTGACATGAAATCTGCTTATAGGTGGCAAGACTGCAGGAACAGTTACAGAAGGAAAGAGATCTGAGACAAGCCTTGGAAGCAGGGCTTAAAGTAACTAGGGTGCCTGTTTCTGTTGGAGCGAATATCAACGAAAAGGTTGGTGAATTTCTCACTTAACTGGTCTAAGTTCCATATTTTGTGGGTAACAGGGGAAGTCTAAGTGGCTTTGATAAAAGGAAAAATCATTTAACTTTGAATCTTGTAGACAAAGGCAGATCTTGAAGATTTAGCTCGGGCAGAGGCAGACGTCACGAATTTGAGGCATAAGGTTGATGGTCTTGGAGTAGAGCTTAACAAAGAACGGGAAAAGAACTACCATTCGATGCAAGATTTAGGCGATCAACAAGATAAAAGTGGAGATGACAGTGTGAAAGTGTATGATTTCCATTTCTTTAATTGCTCTGCTATTGCATTAGCATCTGTAAGTGCTCTTAGTGTCAAACTTCGAAAAAGAAGTGTCTACATGAATGACCTTCTGTCATTTTTGCCAAATTCTAGAAAAGTTTGATGCTTGAATAGTTTTTTGTATTTTTACTCTACCTCAAAGAAGTCTGATTAAATAAGACATGAATTTTATAGGAATGTCGTTTTAGAGAGCATGCACACATGCAAACATGCTTGTCTCTTCTTTTCTTTGACTGTTGCTTACTTTCACATTTCTTATGGAACAGGAAGAATACACAGGGTGACATTAAGAATCCAGAGAGTTCATATCTTGCTGGAAGGTCATCTACAAAGGTATGCACATCTCTTTATCTTTGTCTCTGTACCTGTATGAACTTCTCTTCAGAGATCTTTACCAAAATACATGTAGAGAACGATCAGCTTTTGTAAGCTGCGCAGTGGATGAATAATTGTGACCAAAATTTTCTCATTATAAAATCTTGGGGTCAGACGACGATCTACCTATAACCGTTAAATCTCCAAACGCTTGTGAAATTCACCCAGTTTTTTAGAATGGTTCTCATTTTATTTTGTCATATTCTTGGGTGGACCAACAACATGACCCCCTACCTTTTGGATGTTTTCCATAAAAGGACTCGAGTTTAGATGGCATGCATACTGAGAATGAGAGTAAGGAAGAATCAACATCTTCGTCAAATAAACATCAACCTTTAAGTCAGCAGCCGGATTCAGCATATAACAGCAAATCCAGGTACTTGGGCCAGCCAGCCAATTCTCAAGCTGCAGATTCAGCAGCAGGAAGGCCTCTTGCTCCTGTGTCATCAAAGAGGTCTGGTACAAGGAACGAGGTAGATGTCAGCAACTTATTATGGCGAGTTTATTTTGCTGCCATGTTTCTCGTAGGAAAAAATCAATAGAAATTACAGTGCATGCCTAACGTTATGCCAACTTACGCAAAAGCCCTTTTTTGTTCAAAAGCGCCTGTCATGTCATTTTTTTGTATCACTAGATTCTGTCCGTTTAGCTGATTATATTCATCACAACTCATTTGCTTAACAAGAGACTAAATTTAAAGCAATTAAAAGGCATAAAGAAGGAGCAATTAACTCCTTCGAAGAGAGCTAAAGTGCACTTCTTTCCTAGCTAAAGGGATGTTAAGCAATTTAACTTGGATCGTATGCTTGCAATATGAGCTAGGCAAAAATCTAAGTTGTCAAAATTCGACTTTTGAAGCACTCCATTGTGCCGCTTCTCTGTTGATAGTTGTGTTGTTGTCTCTTTGTTCGTTCCTTTTGGCATTTGTTCTGGCAGAAATAGGTTAGGACATATATTTAGTCTAGAATGTGAAACTGGATAGAGTAGTCAGCATCCCTCTAATTCTTTCCAATCTTGACGCATTCCTTTCTTCTCCATGAATGAGCAGGGGCTGAACTCGACAACTTCTGCATTGTCAAAGTTGACTACTCGACTGAACTTCTTAAAAGAGCGGCGTACTCAAATTGCCAATGAGCTCCAGAACATGGACAAAGGTCGAGGCTCCCCTCCAGCTGCTGAGTTTATAGAAAAGGGTAGAGCATCGGAATCTCAATCTGCGGAGATTCCTGGTACAGAATCAGATGGTTCTTCTAGACCAATCCAGGACCCAGGAGACGGGTTGGGAAGAGAAAATACTTTGCTGAGTCGCAATAAATACAAGAAAACAAATAGTCAGGATGCTGATAGAGGAGCAAGATTAGAAGGCCAGCCATCGCAAGACACAAGCAGAAATCAGGAATCAGATGCCACTTCAAGGGCAGGTCCTAGATGATGGAATGGTTTTGTTTGATAATATGGTGCTAATCTCGCTGCTTTCATTAACATCCAAGTTTAACTGGGCATTGGTTTTTGGGCACTGACACAAGGAAGTAGGATGCCTACGTGACGAGGTTAGGATCCATGTCAACGTTTTAGGGTATGGTGAAGACCGGGAATGTTCTCCCAAAAGCTGAGGAGCAATACAAAAGTCTGAGGCCCCTTTGGGAAACTGCAGGCCGAATTCAAGTATTAGAGGCACCGTCATTCATCTCCAGGAACATCAGGTTGTTGAAGTAGTCGGTTCCTCTTCTCATTTCGAAGCTTGAGCCAATGACTTCATAGTGTCGATCCCTGCTACCACTTGCTAATCGTTTGGTCATTGTTTTTCCTTTTTTCTGTGACTCTGCATCTAGAAAGTCTTACCGCAAAAATCTCTACAGTGCATGTCTGCCATAAGATCTCCCGAGAGGTCACGCGCAGCAATCAGAGCAATTTCGCTTGTTGCTCTCTTTTGATTTAGAATCTGTCCAAGCACGCACTACTTGAGTCATCTTAACTTTTTCCTTTTTTTTACTATTCTGGCCATGAAAACTGTTGACATGTTTTTCCCTTTCTGAGCAGTGCTATATGTTATGGGTGTATATATCATGGACTGACCGCCCAGGAAAGATTCCATAAACCATAGTCAAGACTCGAAATTATATATGATTTTTTCGTCCTCCTCGAGGCGAAAGTATTTTAATACACCAAAAGGACATGGGTCCTCCCCCTGACGTAAGTCTGCATGCCAACATCAAAGTATATTTCAACTTGGTCTGCCTTTGGTCGCCTCCTACTTACCTCCTGGACCAGAGTTTCACCAATTTCGCAAGATTTGACATGGCCTAGACCTAATTTTGGCATGAAGATTATTATACTCGTCGTAGAATATGATTCTTGTGCTTCTCAATGTCATCTAGAGCTATAAAAATCTCGCGCATGCACTCGTCCTACGTACCCCCCTAATGTGAGCTAACGATTATTAAAATGGACGAGATGGTGTTTCCTTCTTTGATAGATGATATTAGATTAATCTTTGCTTATAGTCAAAGGGTTGCTACAACTTATGCAAGTTTTCGTAATTTAGGCCGGGTACATTCGATTGAGACGTCCGCCGTCGATTTTGTAATAGTTCATGTGCTAAAGCAAAATGGTAACTTACTTGAGAAGTAATATCGATCCTTTGAAATTTAACTAGATCTGGTACTGGGAATGAAATATGGCTGGAAATATTCCCTTTTACTTTTTCTAACATTGAGAAATCTTTGTTGGTTAAGTATAACGCATGTACAATATCATGTCTTATATTGATGATTATGTATCTTTTAAGTAGTTCTCATTAAATTCATTCCCCTTTTTATCTATTTAATTTTATGGACACATTTGGATCTTCATTTTAACTCGCCTAAGCTCACTTTTATTTTTATTTTCGGATTAGTAAAAAATTTGGCGACCAACTCACATATGATTTTCTTGTAAGGTTTTGAAATCTGTGTGATATTTTAAATTTTGGCACGAAAGTTAATTTTTACTTAATTACAAACAAACAAGCCCTCAATCATTGTTTTTTCAGTAAATTATAATCGCATGATAAGAAGCATGAAAATAATTTATTTTCTTGTTCCGATCACGTATTGATTACAGTCATATATTTCATATTTTCTTGTTCCGATCACGTATTGATTACAGTCATATATTTCATTATTCATTTGATTTTTCATATATATGTTTATAAAAATTCTCTTGAGCAACTTGTTATGCTGGTCCCGAATCCTCATGATTAGTATGAGAGATGCATCCTCGGAAATTAGGTGAGCCATCATCATCTCCCATCTTGCCTACCGTACCCATCAACTCGGAGTGCCAGCCAATCCATCTCCGCCGCCCAATCTCGGTCCCCACCAAATCTCCTGATCCAATCTCGACCGTCCATCACCTTCCAACAACGTGTGTCGACCCGAACCGGACCGGTCGGTGGAACCGGTCCAAATACATGGACCGGTTCCACCGGCACGTGGATGGAACCCGACAGGGAATACTTGGTGGATCGAAGACCTCACGCTAAAATGGAAAAAGGCAAGATTCCCCCGAGTCACATCTTGCAAGCATCCGGTGCATTGAATCTACTGCGTCTCAACCATCAGACCTACCGACCAAAAAAAAAAAAAAAAAAAAAAAAACTATTAGATCTAGTAGATCTCTGAACGGTGCACACATTTCAATGATCGAAATAGAGTTGGCTCACGTCCTTCAATTACATATAAAAATGGTATCACAGATAATATCCAATACAAAGTTTTCGTACTTAGTAAGATAACGCATGTCATAAAATACACAACACAATGTATTACCGTATGATTCGATTCACTTACTATATATGCCCATGTTGTCATAATTTTGAATGGCTACAATTAGCGTTATAATATAACGATAGTTACTTAGATTTCAAATCTAAACCTTCTTATAATCAACGAAACATTTGATATGAAATTCTAAGATCTCTCTGTGTCCTTTCTTTTATCTGTGAGTCGATCTAGTAAACTTCTGATACTTGTTGATTATCTACGAGAAAAAAAAAGAAAAAGAGAGTCTCATTCACTATCATTATTACATCGAAAAGACAAGGTTCACCGAGTGCTTTATCACATGTACATTGCATTACAGGCTATAAATAAGATGAGATTCATAGTAAGCGGATTAAAAGAAAAAAAAGCGATTGGTCGATTATACCACCTTTTTATCTCGTTATTGCACCAATCCATCCGTTACATTAAATTCTCTCTCTCTCCTCCCCTCCTTTTTCTTCTTTTCTCCACCGGCAACCCATCTCAAATTCCCTTTGTCGCAACGTACAAAAAAAAACGAATAGAATAAATTAAAGGAAAAAACAAGAAGAAGGAAAGAAACAAATTCTTAGCGAACTCGAATCTTATTTCCGCATCCTCTCTCTCTCTCTCTCTCTCTCTCTCTCTCTACTCCGTCCCTCGCAGAATTCCAAAATTCTCCGTCTCTCCAAAGGCAGGATTTCCTCCTCCACCTTCAACCTCCCTCAGAGAATCCCGCATTCTTCCTCCGCACGGGATCCGCCGCCGCCGCCGCCGCCAATCGAGGGCCGGAGCCGTACCGACCGACCGGCCGGCCGACCTCGCTCGGACCTTCCCCCCCGCAGGGCCGGAGAGAATAATCTATGTATGGTGATCGGATCAGAGGATTGCGGCCTTCGGACTTCGCTAGATGCTTCTCCTCTGGGGCTGGATAAATGCTTGTAGCTGGGGATCTAGGGTTTTCGAGCCTGGTCCTGGTGGTCTGCCTCGCGTTCCCCCTGCTCGGGCTCCTCCTCCGCCGCAGATGGACCCTCGCGGCCGCCAAGGGCGAGGAGATCAGGCGCCTCCTCGTTTTGGCCTCCGAGGAGGCCGCGAGGGCCGAGATTGAGGCCTCCGCGAGCTACTTCGCCGGGGCCGCGCCGCCGCCTCCTCCTCCTTCTCCTTCTCCTCCTCCTCCTTCCGTTCCGCAGGGTTACTACTGCGCCGTTTGCTATTGCCCTACCACGACCCGCTGTTCTCAGTGCAAAGCCGTGAGATACTGGTACGTTTTTGCCGTGGGAGATCGGTTTGTTGTTTGCCATAGGCGTTCGCATAGGGCGCCGCGAGTTTGTCCTTGTTACCTTTCGATAGCGTGAATGATCGGCAAAGGGATAAAATCAATGATTCGAGGCGTGTTGGAGTCCGTGGGTTTTGTCGGTGAACTAATGGTGTGGAATTTCTTGATAACCTGCTTCACCGTTGCGACTGGGCTACCCTGGCATTGCAGGAATTGATTGGAAACTAAGGGGCTTAATCGCATTAACAAATTGCTTAGTTTGCTGCCGAATGCAATTTTTAAAGCCATTTTGTGCTTGAAGAGTTTGTCCTGAAGACCTTCCTTGTTTACCTTGTTGATTGAAATAAACTTTGTAAATAGCAGCTTGACGCCATAGAAAGATAAGCATGAGCTCTTGTTACGGCTTTGAGGAAAGTTTGGAGTTACTTTTAGACATCTTTTTAATCACAGTGGTAACAACCTGAGGAACATTGTGGCATTCAAACACGTCCAAACAATCATTTTGTTGTGTTATTTAATCCCGTGCCAGAAGTGTAACATTCTTGAGTTGGATGCTTGACTGACGTTCAATTTTGCATCCGTCAGTACTATGCATGTATTTTCCCCATGATGAAGGTTGTCATTGCGTTGAAACATTGCAAAATATGACCTTTTGGGACATGTTATACTGGTGGCATATTTGGTAATGGAATCATGACATTAAATTTAGGAAATGCCATCACAAGTCGAATCATTTTCTGCATTGAGATACATATAATCTCTTGCCAGAGCTGAAGAGGTGGTGAATGAGCTGAAGTAATATGAATTTTTCGTGTTTTATCAAACATGAAGTTGGTCCTTAGTCCATAATTTGTTTGCTATAATTTATGAACGGAATTTGGTGAGGCAAAGTAAAGGAGAAGTGTTAATAACTATGTGAAGTTTAATACTAGTATCATGAGGAAACAACTCATGTCTTAGAGACAGATGTCTCATACTCTTTATTTCCATCTTCCTGACTTTTGAGCAGTGATGATAAGTTTGCAAATATAGATTAATTCCTTTTATCTCTTTGCAAGTGTCTTAATTCTCATGCGTATTTTGTATAAGTTATCTGGCTATTCTCCAACTACTAATTTTAGCATTTCCATGACTTAGTTCTGGCAAGTGCCAAATTATACACTGGCGACAAGGACATAAGGAAGAATGTCGTCCTGTGGAGGCGGGGAGCCATTTTGATGGGAAGGATAATAGGTCAGGACAGGATACATATCATGGAGAGACATTGGAGAGCAAGGCAAAGCAGTGTGCTAAGCCAAATGTATCATTTAGTGATGAATGCGTAAGGGCTCAATCCAGCTGCTCTGAAATATTTCGTGCTAAGGGTGATGAGATCTCAATTGAGCTTCATGATGTAAATTGTTCTTCTGAATCTTCTGATGCATCCACTGGATTTTTCTCCTCCACTACAAATAGCGATTCCTCAGATGATACATCTGTCTGTGAAAGCATTAATTCAGATGATTCTGGGAGGCTAGAGGAACCTTTATCATCCGATATTGCGCATAAGATACCTGGCACTGGTGGTATCAAGATCAAGGAACAAGCTGAGCCACTTTCTCCTAAATTTGCTAGTTTGGTTGATTCTACTGAGGGTTTCAGAAGTTCAAGTAAATTACACAAAAGTAAGAGTGGTTTTATTGATGATCAAGTCCAGTGCAAGTCAAGCAGTCATTCACATTCAGGCTGTACTGGCTTGCACACAGATTCAATGGCTAAGCCATCTAGACACCCTTCTGGCTTCTGGAATACTCTGAACCATCCAAGAAATGATGTTTGCGATGATTCTTCTCATTCCAGTATCAGCAAAATTGATGCTTGTGGAAAACCTGATTCTGGATCTACTCTTGGGTTTTCTTTCAACTTGTCCAACGATACTGTCCGTCCCATCAATCGGCAAGTTTTTGAGATCTCAGCTAAGAAATCTGAAAGTATATCTTCTTTATCTGAAACGCCAAATGCAGATGGTTCAAGTGCCCCTAAATCACTGTCTACAAAAAGTGAAGGCCCCAGTCATGCTGCTGATGAAGGTTGCAGTGATTCTCATGTGTCGAAATTTAGTGCCGGTGAGCCTTTAAGCTCTGTGAAGGCCAACGTAACTCCCAGCAAGACAGTGCCTTCTTCAAGAGTGGATGCTCATAAATCAAAGTGCAGTGAAGCTGGATGCATATCGCCTTCTGTTTTTGATGTTCGTGGACATTCCAGGTCTGATTTGCATTCAACTTCACATGCCAAATTGGAGAGAGTTTGTGACGGCCAAGCACATGCTGCTGTGTCCTCTCATGTTGCAGCTCATCTTCCAAACACTAAAAATGGCTTGAAAAATTCAGTCTGGAGAGTCCTAGATCAATTTAAAGGATCGGTGATGTCAAAGCACCAACGATTAGGAGTTGGGAGTGATGTACCTGGAAGATGCAATGACAAGGTTTTTCATTATATTGCAACCTTTTTCTTGTTGCTTCTTCTTCATTTTTTGGGGCCAAATATTATTCTTATTCATGCCAAAGTGTTTTCGTTGAATGTGCATTTATTTGTTCCTTTTGCAGGGTATTTTTCCATATGAGTTATTTGTCACACTCTATACATGGAAAGGTGTGGAATTGCATCCCCGGGGCCTCATAAACTGTGGGAATAGGTAATGGTATCTCTCCAGTTCTTCGAAGGACGGCTAAGAGATTTGATGATCCATGCTGCTTGGTTTTGATAATCTTGGTTTCTGAATATCTAGAATTTTTGTATTGATTTCTTGTCCTTGTTTGCTTAGGACGTATGTGTGCTTTACCAAAATAAGTAGATTGCAACACTGTTATATTTATTGGTAACTAACCCCGTTCCACTTCAATAAGAATTTGACATCAGGTAATTCACATGAGTGAGGCTCTTATAGTTATATCTAATATCAGTAAAGAGTCAGAGAGCCACTAGTGATTATTCACATAGCAATGTTCTTATAAAAAAGAAAGAGCGGCGTGTTTGGTCGCCCGGGTAAAATGCCGGATATGATAGAACTAATCCCATTCGGTGTTTGGATACACATTCGGACTGGGATAAACCTGGATAACTTATCTGGTCCACGAGGGTGGGACAATATCATTCCACCTGGACGAATAAAAAATAAAAACGAAAAAATGACAAGCAGGTTGAACACAGAAAGTTTTGCTGGCTACTACTCCGTGGTGGTCGCACCACTCAAGTGACACCGGGTGGTCACATGACTCAGGTGACCGCCATCACAGTGGTTGCCTAAGATCGTAGCTCCATGGTTGACGCAACCCACCCTCTCTTATCTGTTTCTGTACAGCCCCGCGCTGCTCTTGGAGACCACCATCACAGTAGCAACCACCATGACAGTGGTGGCCTTGTGCAGCAAGATCCAGATTGACGTCTGGATCTCGACCTGTACTTTTTCTCTTTGTTGTGGTGGTCATCTGCAACCAGCGCGATAGACGTGACCACCACCACAGTGGTTGCCACAGGCAGTGGTGGTCCCTGACGAGCGGACTAGACCCCCGCAACAATGATGGTCCAACAACAGTGGTCCAACAACAGTGGTCCAGCAACCACACTCCCTGTCTCTTATTTTTATTTTTTTTAGCTTCTTTACTTATTAAAGGAAATTCTTTGAAATGTCAATTTTACAGTTATATCTGCCATCATATCTAATGGTTTACCAAACAAAAAATAGAATAGAACAAGTCCCTCCAGACTTCTTACCCTATTATAAATCTTGTTCTGGCAACCAAACGCAGCTGAGGGCTTCGCATCGATGTTTTGTCTTTACTGATGATGATTCCTAACTCTTCCATAGCAAGTAACTATATGATATGTTTTTGCATTTTGTAAACACCAAGTAGGCAAAGTAGACTGTTCTGTGTAAACCTAGATTTCAGGATAAGAGTGGACCACATTCTGCTTGAACAAATCAACTAGCATCTTCCTGTGTGACTTGGTTATGTGTTTAGCTTCCGGCAGAGCTCAATTTACACAATGATGTCTGAAATTATTGATTTCGTCCATTTAGCTGAAGCTTTTGAATTTGTTTGATCTGTAAGTGCATCTCTTTAAAGAAACTTATGGAGTATTGATGAAAGTTTCTCTTTTGAGTATGAAATACTGTTTATCTCATTGCTGAGAGTTGTCTCCAGGAATTTTTCTTTGTATGGTTTTTTATGACACAAGCCCTCTTTTCCTTGCAGTTGTTATGCGAACGCTGTGTTGCAGTGCTTGGCGTTTACTCCTCCTCTTACTGCATATTTCCTTCAAGGACTCCACTCTAAAGCATGTGAGTTGCTGGTGCACTTTTATTTGTTCAGTGAGTGACTTTAGATGATTTCCTGTCACGTTGTAATACACCTTACATATTATCTGTACTATTCATCTCTGTTACCTCAGGCGTTAGAAAAGATTGGTGTTTCACCTGTGAATTTGAGAGTCTAATTTTAAGGATGAATGAAGGGAAGTCTCCTATTTCTCCTATTGGAATTGTATCCCAGCTAAGAAACATTGGAAGGCAGCTTGGAAATGGGAAAGAAGAGGATGCTCATGAATTTTTAAGGTGAGAGTCCACCTCTCTTTACTGTACTCTATGACAATTGTGTTTGCGTGAAATTTTTTGGCTGTTTTCCTCTAGTGTTGGATATTGCAACCCCTGATGAGTTAAATATGGCAGGTGTGCTATTGATAAGATGCAATCTGATTGTCTTGTGGACTCTGGCAAGAAGGTTTCTAGGTCAAAGGAAGAAGCCACTCTCATTGGCCTCACATTCGGAGGCTACCTTCGTTCAAAGGTAGTAATCTTCACGATGCTCTTCCATCTTCATCTGTCATATGCCCACTATTCTATATACCTCTTGCATACAACTGTGAAGGGCTCCCCCCCCGGGCCAACTTGAAAGGTTATTTTTGATATGCATGAAATCCAGTCTCTAATCTGCAGATAAGGTGCAAAGGTTATTTACCAATGCATGAAATTCCCTTCTCTTATATGCAGATACAGTGCACAAGGTGTAATGCTGAGAGTTTATAATTGATATGCATGGAATTCCTTTCTCTATTTGCAGATTCAGTGCACAAGGTGTAATGGAAAGTCAGAGCGACATGAAAGGATGATGGATCTGACCGTTGAGATTGGAGGAGATATTAGAACGCTGGAGGAGGCTCTTCGACAGTTCACTAGTACTGAAACACTGGATGGAGAGAACAAGTATCAATGTACCAGGTTGGCATGCCTAATTAACTTGTTATTTCATTTGAAGCATTTTCCTTACAATTTTTCAGGGTTTTTGGTGCTTTAATAAGTAAACTGTACAAGAGTTTTTACCCCGAAAAAATTCTTTGAGAATGGAGATCATCCTTGCAGCAATTAAGTATTGAAAATCATTTGATTTCATCTTTGGCCCCTCCTTGAAGCTGCCATTTATTATGGCAATTTTATGATTCAAAAGAACTTACAGAACAATCTTGCTAGAATATTTATTCATGTTGCACAGTGAATCCCGGCTTATTTTGCGTCGTAAGTTAGTATGAGATATTTTCCTGTCGCTGAGATAGATTATGAAATGATACTTTTCAGTGGCCTGAACCAATTTATTAACTGATTTTTCTGGACTTATGATGTTCTCTTTCTTGTGACTTTATCAGGTGTAATTCGTATGAGAAAGCTAGGAAGAAGCTGACAGTACTAGAGGCTCCTAATATCCTTACAATTGCATTGAAGCGATTTCAGGTGTAGTGATTGTGGAGAGCTATTTTTCACGTTTCATATATATTTTTTTAAATCAGATGGTGTGTACTTTTATGGAAGAAAAACTCTCATTTGCACTTTTTTTGGACATGCAGTCAGGTAAATTTGGAAAGCTTAACAAGTCAATTCGGTTTTCAGAGATCCTTGATTTGTCCCCATATATGAAGGGGACAACAAGTGACAGATCGGCTGTATATAGGCTTTATGGAGTAATTGTTCATTTGGATATCATGAATGCCGCATTTTCTGGTCACTACGTCTGCTATGTTAAGAATATGCACAATAAGTGGTTCAAGATTGACGACAGCACGGTAAATTCTCTTTCCTTTGGTCTAAATTTTCGAGAACATGGATGCAAGATTTTGATTAGATTTTATGCTAATTGCTTCTTAGGCTCTTCTTTCTATTATAAGTTGAAAATTCCAGTTACTTGTCAATAAAGTTGATGCAATTGCATTTTCTTGCATCCTTGGATACATTCACTAGAACTAGAAGCTATCTATCTTGCATGCGACAGGATATTTCACCAAGAGTTATTTGCTTGATACTGGACTGGTCATAATAGAACCGGGCTCTCAAGCTTATCTGCTTTTAGACATTACGAACATATCTACTTTTGGGTATTTCAAGCTGTATTGCTGGGTGATATTCATGTACTAAGCTCCCTAGGGTTGAGCTATTGAGATTCCTGCAGTTTTTATTAGTGTGTATGCATGATATTCTTGCTCAGCTCAATACTTCATTTAAAGTGATACATAGATGAGTTTGTGCATGCACACATACATGTTTGTGAGGCCTTTGCTTGTGAGTTGTTGTGTTCATTCAACACTTCCGATTTTGAGGGTGTCATTCTTTACTTGGTCTCAGATTTTATAAGCATTCTGCTATGGATATGTTTTTTGAATTCTTTTTTTTTTTTGGGTCTGTCCTTTTAATGGATTTAATTGGAGCTTAGCATTAATAGCGAATGCACATTCACTATCATCATCCTGCTTCATTATAGGTGAAGCCTGTTGAACTCGAAAGGGTGTTGACGAAGGGAGCCTATATGCTTCTCTATGCCAGGTAAAAGATCTTACAAACTCTTGCACAGTGTCAATGTGGCTGTCTGATACTCAGATCAAGTAATTGCTATACAGGTGCTTGCCACGTGCCCCTAGATTATTGAAAGACAGCATGACATCTGCGGATCCGAGAAACAAACCCATGAATGTCAAGAGCAGTGGGAAAAGTGCCACGCTTAAATCGGGCTTTGCAAACTTGAGGAACAACCACCATTCTTCTGCATGTAGAAATGATTCAGCCAGTGCCCATTCTTTTGATTCGGACTTCACCCCGCTGCACAGATATCACCGAGAGGACTCTTCAAGTGATGTTTCTTCCCTGTTTAGCAGTAATTCTGATGAGGGTTCTTCTAGTACAATCAGCACCCGAGATTCTCCCAGCTATGATGACTTTACTGACTATATATTCGGTGACTCTGGTAGCGGTTGGAGCAGTAGTCCTTGGAGTAATCCCTCTTAATTTAACCCTTCTCTGTTGTCTCCATTCTGCTCAAGACATTGATGGCTTTTGCGGTGAAACAGCACATGCCCAGAATCTGGTCATTTCCTAACAAGTTGTGCACATCATGAGAACGTGTTGCGAGCTGGCGAATCTGGGAGGTGGAGGATTTTTTTTGTTTTTTCAGCATTCCGATACCTCTTTATAGTTTAGAGAATTCGTAAGTAGCCGTAGTAGTTTCTGTAGGCAGACTAACCCGAGGATATCATTGGAGGGGCTAACTGTATCGCAGATGTAAAATGTAGATTTTATCTGCCAAGCGAGTAGCGGAGGAAATTGGACAGATCAATCACCTTGATCATAATATATTGAGGTGGAGAATATGTAAATAAGAGATCCATGAGAAGCTTGTATTTAAATGCGCTTTTTTGCTGGAAAAAGGAGGCCATTACCATTTTATCGATGTTGATGCCCTTCTTATTTGAAGTTTGTAATGGCTGTACGATGTATTATTGTAATATTTGAAAGTATCAATTCCGTCGACGTCAGTTTTATTACCTGTCGGAGAAGTCCCGGAACTCTTTTAGAAGGGAGAGAAAAAAAATGGGGTCTGCCTGATCCAAAAGACGGGGTCAGGGTACTGATGAATATGTAAGAAACTTAAGTCTACTGGCTGAGCTTTCCCCTTTTTCTTTATTGAAAAGAAGGTGACTTAGCAATGGATGTTTTGAAAGTCATGAAAGGGCTAATTGCCCTGTAAGACATTGCAGATTGTATGCCGAACTTGTTTTCCCTCATTGTTCGATCTTGTCCCAGAGTGTCTCTTATGGTTGTTTTTCAAATTGAGACTAGATGGGGATTGCCGACATGAACAATTAGACAACTCGGTCGTCCGACATGTAGCTGCAATATGACCCTGTAAGTTTAGCATTGTGCGCAGGAAATTGGATGAATATGCTAATCGGATTGCATCCCGATTCCTGAAGTAGACTGAAGGCAGTGCTTGGTTAGGCGGTGGTCGGTTCAATAGCCATCGCCTTCACTGGATCTTTTGCCTAGCTGACGTTAAAGCTCAACCTTGATGATGCATATTCTTCTTTTCCGCAAAATCCCCTTATTTTATCTCGACTTTTAAAACCACGAAAATATCTGCACGCGATTTCCAATCTTTTTCCTAATTAGCTCCGAACAATATTTCAACTCGACCACGAATTTCTTCTCTCTCGTGATTTTTCGGATCCCTTTCCATCTCCCTTCCAATAGCTCCGTCCAAATTGTCGGTTCGTCTCGAAGCGGCTTTTCAATTATAGCCCTAACCTCGAGCCCAGAAAGATTTAATTCTGTCGCCGACATGTTCAGCAAAGCAGCAACACGATCTGAGTTGCGCAATAACGTCAGTTTTCCATGTTCCCACAATTTAATCAAATTCCGAAAAAAGAAAATGGAAAGAACAAACGGACGAAGTTACTTCCGCTTTTCGGCGCGCGGACACAACATCGACAGCTTATGTTGTCCGTGCTTTTGATTAATCCGTTTAGATGGATTGGCATCTTTTTTTTGTTTTCATTTGTCGTATTTCATTTTTCAAGATTTTTCTGTCTCCTCATGATTACTCTATTAGATCTTATCCTTTTACTTTAAAAGTTGAGATGATAAAAACGAAAACTCATCGAATTGATTGAGCGATTAGCATTCTCATCCCTCTAAATGAGAATTCAGGTTCAAATCCACCCGTTTACCTGCTATTTCAAGGTCACATCCATGAAAGCACAAACATGTGTTCTAATTCCCCGATGTGTGTAGGACGGGAAGACTATTGTGCCTGGAATTTAATTGGTTCTTAATTATAAGTAATGCCAAACATCTAAAATAGCCAAACAAGAAACTACTTGAAATGACAGTAAAGAATAATTTACCTTCAGAATGATAAGCGAAATTTTCTAAATTTAATAGTTGTGTCCATCTCTAATTAAACTGCATGAGTTAAAATTTCTCACACATGGTGCTCAAGTTAAAAAAAATAAAAAAATCTTCAGATAAAGTCACGTGGGGCATAGGAAGGAATTTTATATAAGACCTTTCTATTTGATTTAGGCACACGTCAATCAGTTAGTTAAGAAATAATAATAATAATGATAATGATAGCAATAATAATAATGTATACCTTCCAGATTCCTATGATAAAATATAATTTAGTACGACATTCTAACAGCAGCCGTCAGAGTGAAAGTTCTTTAAAATATCTTATTTCTCCCCTCCGCATGATTGCAATCTTTTATTTATTCATATCTTAATCTCTCTTTTCAAGAGTTAATATAATGAAAAACTCCGACTTAATACACTAATGATAAATTTTTACTTCAAATTAGTTTTTTGATCACAAGAAATCATAAATCGATACACCAATTATAAATTTATCTCAAACCATTTTTTTTTTTTTGGTAGAATACCTCGAACTAATTTTGTCACCATCAAAATCCTAAAAATAATATATTTGTGACAAATTTGTCATCCGTTAAATTGGATTAATACCACAAAAAAATCATAAATAAATACACCTATGACAAAATGAAGGGAAAAATCCGAAATTATTATACTTGTTCAACTGAACAATTTGACTGTAAAATTAAAGGGAAACTATTGGAGTGTAAATTTATTACATGTGTATCAGTTTAAGGGTTTTAGTGGTTAAAAATTTAGTTTGAGATATATTTGTCATATATATACCGATTTGGGGTTTTTTTTTAATGATATATAAATGGCGAATATTCAAATACATAAAATAGAGAAAATTCCTTATTTAATCTTAATTTTAATGTGTAAAATATCAATTTAATCATAAACCTCTCAATTTTGTCAATTGAGTGATTGACCTTCATGCAAAATTTTAATATAATCATTTATATTAATTTTGGACTGGAAATTACTGACGTGGCAGTTCAGTTATTGTTGGCAATCCTACATCAGCAATTTTTTACTAAATTGGCCGAAAAGACTACATATGAAATTTCTTGGAAAAGTTTTGAACTCGATTTAAAGTTTATGCCTAAATTAACACGTTCGTACAATAGATTCAGGAATGATTGGGCAATTTCTCTCACATAATTTTTTATGCTTCTTGACATTGAAGAGATAAAATTAGGAATTACATAGAGTGTATCAAATTATATGCCCAAAAAATACGTATGGGATATCATTAAAATATATACATGATTCATTACGGTGTATGATTGCGTCAACTTTAGCGGTCAGAGGGCACTTGGGATGCAAGCCCGGCCCAAAAGGCGGTCAACAAAAGCGGCGCTCGTTGACGACTGAGGCATCCAAGTTGACACAGTCACACAGGGCCCCACTACAGGCGTGCGATGACGTGGCATTTCATCATTACAATCCGCGAAAATTCGGGCGTACCAAACCCCTTGGCGAAAGTTTTCGTATCTTTGCTTGTTTGACTTTTACTACATTCTTGGTCCAATCTGTCGACGCCCTAATTTTTAAAAACAAATACAAGTTGCATCTTGCGGCTTTCTTGCGAAATTTTAAAAAATATGAAAATTAACCTTGTCAAATTCCACACCTCAAACGTCAAAAAAGCCGAGGAGAAATAAATCGTGCCGAACTAGCAATTTATTATTACTTGAGGGCTTGTTTTAGGATTCGTTTGTTTCGAAAAAAATAAATGATTTCGTTTATTTTTTTTTTATAAGTGATATAGACAATTATTTTTACAAATCATAGTTTCTCCACTAATGGAACTTCTTGTTGTTTGAAAAATTGAAACTTATGGTTCAATGTCCATTTAATAGATTGCAAAGTAAATTATCGTGGTAGCAAATTCAACTTCACCCTTGATTTTTCAATTCTAAGCTACCACCTTTGATTTCACTTCTAGTAGGGCCACTTTGTCCACTAATTGTCGTTGACATTTGGGAAAAGTTAGATCTAAAATTCAATTGAAGCTTTAGTGGGATATGCAGTGAAAGCAAAGCTAAAAGTAGATGACTACGCAGGAAAGTTTTGGACACGTTCTCAATGTGTCATTGATCGGCATTGGAGTGACTTGATTCATCTGAACGTGAAAGTAAACTTGGATATATGATCAAAGGTAAAAACAAAGTCATCGAACAATCTTGATGGCAAAGGAAAAAAAGGTATTTCACTCGATAGTCACATTATGTGACGGTGGCATGTGTTGCAACGAGTCAATCAAAAGTGAATAAGTCCAAAACTTAACTACCACATACGACAAGATACTTTTGACTAGCAAGTTTAATTGGATTTGTACAGAATTTTCCAACTACATTTTGAAAAGGAAAAATAGAGCATATATATATTGACATCTTAAAGTAAATTTTATGCAAGCAACTTTATCTAGTCTTGATTTTAGGATTGTAATTCTTAGGGGTGAGCACTAGTATTGGGTAGACCTTGAAAATGAATAAGATCAACCCTATCCACTTAGTTTTGGTCTGATTCCCAATTTCAGATTCTTGAAATCGGCTATAACAGGTTAGATACCTGGTTTTGGGTGTGGAACTGGCCTAAGAAATCATAATTCTCTCCTTTTAATTTTATCTTTCATCTTGTATTGTGTTGTCGCCGCCATTACGTCTGGTTTCTCTTTCTCACTCTATGTTTCGCCTCGCCTACTTCTTCACATTTTCTCAACGTGAATCAACCATTTGAAGCTCATGAGCCTCTTGTAGATCTGTCGATTAGACGTACAAGAAGAATCAAAGATGCCTCAACTCTATTTTTCTGTTCCTGCAGATATTTTAGAAGCATTTGTTATGTAGTTGAAAAACTGACATCCGCAACACTCTTTAGGAATACCAAAAAAAAAAAAAAAATGAATTGGCTTGTTTCTGGGTAAACATTGGAACCATACCAAATAGACAAGGTCCACAGGGTAGGTTCTATTTAAAAAACTGAGAATTCATCTCAACAAAGTAAGTTTTAGGTTTCAAGTCTAAAATATTCTCACTCTGAAACTGCTCACCCATAGTAATTGTTCACTCTCTCAAATTATTAGTATATAAGGTTGTTTATGCTACAATCGCTCATTCAAAACATATAAGTAGACAACTAATATCAAATGTCAAATATGAAAAATAATTTCTAGCATAAATATTCACATGAATAAAGGTAACCAATCTATCATGTTTTCTCCCCTTTTATGAGCTGAATTGGCAAATTCTAACGTAAATAAATATAAATTTCAAATGTCACATGACAAACAAATTTTCGACCAAATTTTATACTCCCATCATTGGCATAATTTTCTTACTTCTAGCTAGTGTACTGAAACTTCCAACTCCACTGATCACCATAATACACGCAAATTGCCCGTTCGTATGTATTGAACAAGACTCCACCCACGAGATGGCAGCTATGATTTTCAAGGTTAATATAAGAGGTATCATTGTAATTTGAAAAACAATATTTATTGAATCCAAACTAGGCAGTTTAACCGATCAGCCAATCCCATGAGGGGGTTTCAAGCTTGCATGGCCTTATGCTTTTCTTCTTCATTCTTTTTATTGATGTCGCATGGCCATAGGCTGCATTTGATGAGTGTGAGAAAATGTCCCGAGAGAGGGTAAGTATTCATACATCCAACATTTGAAGCTGTCTTAGAATGTGAAAAGATTCAACACAAGGACATTTGGAGTGCCAAAATTTGGCACGAAGGAACACTTAAGTGCCAAATGTTAGGAAAGTTATACTTAAGTGTTAAATCGGAACAAAATGGATAAGTTAAGTGCTAATGGCGAGAAAATCCGGCCAAAACGCTGACATGACAGATTTCCAGCGAGCCTAGTGCAAAACGACGTCGTTTTGCATACTGATGTGGCTAGATAGTACCAAAATGACATCATTTTGGTGTTGATGTGATAAATAATTAATATAAAAATCAATTTAATTTAATTTAAAATTAAATTAAAAAAAAAAAAGGGGAAGGGAGGAGGAAGATGAATAGGCAGCGGCGGCTAAGGGCCGTTGTCGCCGGTAAGGCGAGGGGGAGGGTTGGTGGCGAACCTAGCCGATCGGGCGGCTAGGGCCCGCAAGCCCTCACCGAACTGGGAGGGCCGCCACCTTTGCCTGTTCATCTTCCTCCTCCCTTTTAAAAAAAAAAAAAAAATAATAATAAATTTGGTTTTAAATTTAATTTAATTGATTTTTATATTAAAATTTGAATTGTGTCAAAACAACGTCATTTTTGTATTTATTTGTTGAGTTAGCCTTCGACGAGCCACGTAAGCAAGAAAAATTAATAAAAAATTGCCACGTAGAATTTCTAATAGAGTTCACCGGATATGTCACTAAAGTGTCCTAATTAAAAAAAAAAAAATAACACTCAAATGTCACTTTCCTAATTTTTGATACTTAATTATTTCTTTATACTAAGTTTTGGCACTTTGGGTGTTTTTTTGCCGAAAAGATTCTAATAATCCCATATTGAATCCAAACAAAACTATCCCACGAGGAGGATGAAATAATCTTACTTTATAAGAAAAGATAGATCCTTACATAAAGAGGAGAACATGGCAGAGAGAGAGGAGAAAGGATTGATCATCATCGCCACAATCGAACGGCCACCACCCTCATGATGGTTGCACGAGATATGGCCTCCTCTCTCTCTCTCTCTCTCTCTCCCTCTAGCCATACTCAAGAGAGCGTGGCAACTAGGGGTGTGCAAAAGAACCGGGACCCGCCCGGACCTCCCGGAACCAGACTGGAATTGCCCGGAATCGATGGTTCTTGAGGGAACCGGTCTGGTTCCCGGTTCTAAGTTATGGGAACCGATGGGTACTAGTCCGATTCCTGGTTCCATGGGCAGATCTGTCTACCAGCCCACCCGAACCGGACCGATTATATAATAATAATATATTAATTTTTAATATTAAAAAAAATTAAAATTACTAATTAACAAACCCAAATCAAATAATTAAAAAAATTAATTAAAGTGGGTAATCTAATATCATGCCAGTCAAACTAGATGGAGAGGTCCTGATTCTAAACCTGAAAAGTCCAAAGCACACACCTTGACAAAATGACGAGTAGTTAGTGGGCAAAAAGCAAGCACGCGAAGAAGCAAGAAGAGGAGAAGAAGAATAGGTCAGGCGAAGAATTGGCAATTTCGGTCGAAAACCAAAGTTGTTTCGCATCAAGATCGGAGCTTTCGAGAAACCCAAGAACCCCCTCGGGCTAGAGTACTCACGACGGGATTCAAAAAATGATATTATTATTGATGAGACCGGTTCCCGGGTGAATCAATGTAACTAACGGGTGGATCCCGGTTCTAATTTTTCGGAACCGGTTCTTAGCGGGCGATTCCCAGTTCTAGGTCAGGAACCGCCCGCCCGGACCATGCACATCCCTAGTGGCAACCACTGCGAGGTGATTATGAGCTAACCGTCCACAACTTGGTTGTGGAAGTTGGTCATTGTTGTTGAAAAGTTGACATTATGGGTGATCGGTTCCAAATTGGGAGACTCTTTATCCTGAAATTGGGAACCGTTCCATTTTGGTCAAAGAATGGGTGGGACATAACGAGATAGAGAGGGGATGAGGAGAGGCTTGAGCACCGAGATGAAAGTAGGCAATTAGGATTTTGAGTGTGAAATTATACATACAACCTTCAATGTTTTGTAATAATAAGAATTATATATAAATAAATAAAAATTACCAGTCCAGTTTGGATGATTCGATCCATACTTGAAATCGAGAATCGAATTGATTTTTACCGGTTTCACATTTTAGGAACCAAGAACTATTTAAGATTTGATCGGTTTGATCAGTTCGTGCCGATTTCAATGCTTATCCCTAACTAACATTACACCACTCTCTACTTCCTTATTTAATTTCATTTTTTGTACTCATTTTCTATTTTTCAATCCAATGAACTCCCTACTTTATGTTATTCTTCCTCTTTTATAATCACCGTACACGTAAAAACGAATTCATCCTTCCTTTTCTCAATACTCAATCTTCTTGTTTTGATTCACTTCTTCTGAAATCTTTTTCGAGCGATACATTCCAATGTAAAAAGTAAGAACATTCTATCAGTATTTTCACGGTAACTCCTACGGGGTTCTTCAAAAATCCTTTCATGCATTAGGTTGGAAGATATCAAGGAAAATTACCATAGGATCGACGGCATCATGCATGGCATATTTCACATACGCTGTTCTTGTATCAAATGAGAAATAGCATGTCAAGGATCAATTCCTAGAAAGAGAGAGGGTTGGGGGGGGAGGAGAGAGTAGAAATAAATTTATCCTAGCTACTACTTTATCCTATACTGGCGACCGAACAAAGCCCTAATAACTTCAAAAGGATAGCATTGAGTGAAGAAGAAGATTGGAAAGAGAGGTCAGGGTTTTGCTTTCAATGAATTATCACAGCTTCTTCAATTTCTCAGAGGCGGTTCGGGGAAAGAGAGAAAGAGACAACCCCAAAGTACAGATTTCGATCAGACGCGCATAGAAAAGTAAAGTCCAACCCCATTAAAAGCGAAGAAACCCCCCCACCTCGAGTCTTTCAACTCTCTCTGTCTCTCTGTCTCTCTCTTCTGCAACTACAACTGAGAAAAGCAAGCAACAGCGCCGGGGGGCCAACCACGATGAGATGAAACCCTAGCCACGTTCTCTTCGGCCACACGCATTATCCCCAGCCATCCCTCCATCACCATCACCGCCCAGGGACGAGAAAAAGCGAAACGAATCCATCGGGTCCGACCAGAACCAGAGTTATCATGTCCCCCTCAACGAGACGCGACCCGCCCCCCTACCGAGCGAGGTCGGCTCGCTTGCTTCTTCATCCCCCTCGAACACACAAGTCGCCGAATTGCGAGGCTTCGAGATCACTTATGATTCTTCTTCCCCAACCAAAACGTGGGAAGACTTTGCTTAGCAGGAACAAGGAGGAAGAGCAAAACGTCAAATTTCCTGTTCTACCTAAAAATGGATGCCAGCACAGAACACTGCACTAACTATTTGCCTAAGCTCTTGCAAGAAACAGTTTGAAACGAAGAAAAAGAATTCCCTCTTAACAAAAGCATGGTGAGCAGCAAAGATATCACAACCTTAGATACTTCACAACAAGACAAAAAATGAAGAAAACAAACTCAATTATAAGGGGGCGGTGGCGGTGGAGGTTGCCTCGGAGCAGGAGCCCATATCACATCCGATGACAAATGGCAACTATACACCGGCTCCGCCTGCGGCCGATGGCCCGGCCCGCTGTCTCCGCCGGTCGACATCTGGGGAGACTGCCCCTCCCCGCTGCCGCTCCCCCCTTCCGACGCCGCCCTCCGCGCGTTCTCGGCCTCCTCCTCGCAATCCGTCAGCCTGAGGAACACCGGGCTGTTGAACGACGCCGCGACGACGAAGACCGGCCCGGCCGCCACGAGCGGACCCGCGACGGACCCACCGACGATTTGGCCCTGGGGCCCGGCGAGGGAGATGGAGAAGGCGTTGGAGGCGGCGGCGGCGGCGAAGGACGAGGCGGGCGGGGAGCGGGGGAAGACGGTGGCGGAGATGGAGAGGATGTCGAAGCGGCCGTGGAAGGTGAGGGTGTTGCCGGAGGCTCCGGAGAAGTGGGTCTGGCGGAGGGTGAAGTTGGCGACGGAGCCGGAGGCGGAGAGGACGGAGAGGGAGAGCAAGCGCCGGCGGCAGAAGCCGTGGAGGCAGGCGACGACGTCGGAGCCGCAGGGGACCTCGAGGATGTAAGGGCTGAGGGAGGGCTCGGGCTCGCGGGCGATGAAGACGGGGGGCTTGGGCTTGTTCTTGGACCCGGGGGGGCGGCCGCGGGGGCGGCGGACGACATCTATGGTGGAGCCGTCGCCGGAGTGGGGATCGGCGGGGTGCTTCGCCTTGGGACCGGGGCCGGGCTCGCCGGGTGAGGGAGGAGATGGGCGGAAGTGGTGGAGGGAGAAGGAGGGGTGGTCGTGGAGCTTGGCGAAGAGGGTCGGCGGGCTGGCCGCTTCGGGGTGGTCGCTGGGGGATTCCAGATACTCGCCTTTCATGGTGGACGGACGGACGGACTCTCCGCGGGCTTTCAACGGCGGCGGCGGCGGCGACGGCGATGGCGATGCTATGCTTTCAAATCAGTGGAATCTTTCGGGAGGAGGGAGGGAGGAAGAGAGAAAGAAAAGAGGGGAAGGGGTGGGTGAGCTTTGAAAGCAAGAATTCAAGAACTCTCTCTCTTTCTCTCTGATGGCGCCGCTGGTCTTGGAGGTAAAAACAGCGAGGGCCCCACCGCCCTCGTCAGATTCATCTCCCTTCATCTTTGCTTAATTCGGTAGTTAAATCGATGCTTCCGAAGCAATCCTTCCTGAGGAAAATTTCGTTGAGTGAGAATGAGCCGCAGCTACGAAAAGGGTTTTCGAGGAATCCGACTCTTTCGTACCGTCTTGAAAAAATCTTGTCGTTTGCGCTTTGGTTCTCGCTGTATAAACTAGCTTTTAGGGCAAAGCACAATCTATGTTTTGCGAAAATGAGGGGAGATGAATGAAAAAGATAAAGAAAAAAGAGCTCGGGTTCAACCTCAAACCGCCTTTTGCTGCCGAGAGAAAAGGCTTCCGACCTAAGGAGATAATTTTATTGAGGTTGTCGGTTTTTGGGCAAAGGGAGATGGTTCGGGTCACGGTGAAAAAGAAGGGAGAAAGAAAAACCCAAAGTAGAGGGTGATTAGTAGCGGTGGGATCGAGCGGAAAAGTTCCTAAGACCGGACCTACTTTGTCGTTCAAGCTCCCTCGTCTTAAAGATTGTCTTAACATAATTCCTACAGCCGAGTAGGCTTCGGCCAGGGGTCACCTAGCCGGCCCGTGAGTCTGGGGGCTAGCTTATTGTCAAGCCCTGTAGAACCAGCATGGCCGTGTAGGTTCCGAAACGGGTATTGTAAGATTTTAGAGTAAGTTCCAATTTTCAAAATATCGGAATAGGTGAGTACATAGAAAAATCAAGGTTTGAGGTCATACCCATTGTCTATACCCTTTACCTTGTGCAGTGTCATACCCCATACAATGCTGGACTAAATTCATATGTACCGAACTATTTATGAATTGTTTTATAATTCTTCGGAGTGATTAGGGCTTGGATAAAAGACATAAATCCATAGAGATGTTACGCATTGAGTAAGGCCATGCCATGTCCTTTTATGGCAAGGAATGCCGGGTAGTTAAACATGAGCATGCGCATCGGTGCATGGATGAGGGCGGCAGAGATGAGAACACTTCATCGAATGCGTGACAAGATTGAAAATGCATCTACCGGGGGGAAAGATAGGCGTTGCCTCGATTAAAGATGAAGTTAGAGAAATTTGCTTGGCATGGTTTAGCCATATATTAGGATGCTCCAGTTAGGAGATGCGAGCAAGGGATGAAGCATGGGATAGAAGTGCAGGAGGAAGAAAGACCTCGAAGGATGTAGAAGGAGATAATGAGATATTAAGTGTTTGAAGTTTTGCTCTTTTAGTGTTGAACTACTTGGCGTGAGCATGATTTTATGACAGAACCTAGAACTGGATAGGTCCTGGTTCAGTTCCAGGTTCCAGAGTATGTAGGGCGGATTCCAAATTCTAAAAATTATATAACCTATTTTGATAGGTAAGTTTAAGGTTCTATGTAGATAGAATCTGAAACCTAAAACTTGGAACTTAAAATAATTTTTTGTATTTTTCTTTGCCTTTGTCTTTGTGATATCCTATAATAATCCACGGTATTCGATAATGAGTGTATAATATAGAAGCATTAATTTGAGCTTCCATTTTATAATCGAGACTTTTATTTTATTAATATTTCATTTATTTTCTGTGTCTTAATATAAGTTGTAGTTAATGGATTGTAGAAGTAAGTGGTGATCGTTAAATATGATGATTTATTGCAATCGTTCGATTAATAATACAAGTGGAACCTAGGTAAACCATGGAATTGACCTTGGAATCTGTTGATAGGATGGTTCGAGATTCCAAAAAAAGAGGAACCTGTTTCAATGGGTAAGTTCCAGGTTTCAGATAGAACATATACATAATTTGGAACCGCTCACCCTTGTAAACTACATGTTTAGAAAGAATTTATCTATATCGGAGTCATGATATTACAATAGGTAGAAAGCCTTCCACTATCTAGGTGAGATAAAATCGGATGGGGTTTCTCTTATCGAGAGTCAAATAAATCCAAAAATAGAAAACCACTTCAGTATGCTACAATGATTGTGCAAGATGAGGCCGAGAACCCCTTTGTATTTAGTAAGTTCCTAGGTCTTGGGAAGCCAACGGTTTGGGTATCTTAAAATGTTAGAATACCATAAAATTGTTCAAAAAGTTCTAAACTTATTATGCTTTTGCCAATTAAGTCTCAAATCTTTTTCATTTTTTAACAATTGAGTTAATCCGCCCAATTTTAATCGGAAATTACTGACGTGGATGTTGACCGTCTAACATCCAAATTGTATATAAATTTTTTTAAAAAGATGATTTTTTCTTAAATTTTTTTATTATGTTTTCTTTTTTTTTTTTTTTCCTTCCAAGCCCGGCAAGGGTCGACTGGCAACTCTCTTTGGACTTGGTCGTAAAAAAAGGAAAAGATAATTTAAAAAATTATTTACGTCAATGTCTTTCGTTCTATGTGGCACTACCGGTATTCATATCAACGATTTTCGATAAAAATTGATGGGATGGATTTAATTGAGAAAACGTGAAAATATTTAATACTCAATTCGTATAATTGAAAGATTCATAAGTTTAAAACTACTAAATAATTTTGCCCCGGTGAAATGCATTAGCTTGATCATCCTTAAGATGCGCAAGTATTTCTGATACTTTGGGCTGCTTTTACGACCGGACTATCGCGTGTCGAAAAGAACATGCGGGCGCCCCAAAAGGATGATTTCTCACGACACCGATTCTCTCTTCTCCCCCCTTTTGCATCTCTTCGTTCGAGGGTCAATCCTGGCTTCTTTCTCTGCCAAAATATTTCAGAAATCTGAGCTCACTTGCTTTGACGGGAAGGCTTCCCTTTCCATGTGCCGCCACGACGACGACGTCGTTCCTTTTTCACCTCTTCCACTCGTTTCTAAAGCCGCCCAAGTTTCAAGCATCGCAATCATGTTTGCTTGGGTCACACTTAATAAATTCGCAAACGATCTGCTGGGGGAAGAAAGTCATAAAGTTCGATCAGTAGCTTGCCAAGTGGTTTTCTAAGCCACTAGTATGTCCGAGACAAAATTTCAATGGGGACCCAGTTGGGACCAAATCTTGTTCATTTTGATATTTGTGTAGAAAACGAAGCATGCATGCATGCAGTGTCCTGGGGTCCTCATGCCTAAATCTTATCCGCATTCTTCATCCATCTCGAGTGTGTATGCAGACTTTAAAAGGACCAATCAATTTGTAATTTATGGGTACTTTAGAGATATCTTTACAAGAATACCGTTCCTTTGAAAAACATAGACAAAATATCTTTTGAGCTACGGATCGATTATCGACAAAGGATGCGAAAGGTTCTTTGTCGATTCCGAGATAGGATATGCAAATCCTATAAGAAAATTTAAAATATTGAGACTCGAGACAATTGTGGTCCATCGCGTGAATCACGATTCTAGTACTTATAGCTACTACCGACAAACGACGATTAACACCTAAAGACAAAAAAAGAAACAAATACATCCTACACGACTCTTGATATTTAGCAACTCGTACTTACAAACAGTTAAACAACACCTAGACAAAATTCCACTACTTGATGGTTACTGTTGAAGTCCCTCGTTCCACTACTCGATGGCTGTAATAACCCACATCTCTCGGTCTCTATCGTTAGTTGCTACCGAGATCTACGGCATCCATTACCCGATGATTGCGCCGGTTTCATTTCTCTATAACTACGTCGATGTGCCTTAGGGAATCGTCTTCGAAATCGTCGGCTGTATCACTTCGGTTACTACTTTGCATCTAACTCATCATAGATTTCGTCAGTTGTTGTGGCTTTTGTGGACTAAACCGAGCTTCATTTACGGATGCTCATACTTGTTACATCTTACGTTGGCTAAAGCCACTCACTTTTTCGACTAACTATACCTGATGATTAATGGCCTTCAACCCTTGACAAATTTTACCTCTAAGGTATTTCACTCGGTCTTTCTTAGCCCGAGTCAACGGTCAAGGATATAGACATTGTTTTTGTTTGTTTGTCTAAGAAGTACATCAAGTAAACAAAGAGACTGATCGGTTAGAGAAAATCATCAGATTACATGAGTAAGAATCATTGTCTGGTTAGATTCAAGAATACTTAGCGGTGAGGTGCTCAATCATATCAAAATCAAAACTTTCTCTAAATAAGGTGCAACAAAGTGTCAATCAGCATATGGGAACCATCCTTTTCTTTCCCAAGGAAGCTAGTGTTTTTTTTTTTTTTTGGTTCCTTCCTCTTTTTTCTCCTCTTGCGTTAAGCGTGTTGTGAAGATCTATTGCTAACCAATTATGACGTATCTACATAAATAAATAGAGACAATAAACTTTAACCGAACGTGAAAATCTAATCCCGCAGTCAAAATGCATATAGTAAGAGAAACCCTAATTCGACATACACGAACGCAATCGAGTCGAAATTGATGAAACGTAAAGCGTTTTGAAATACTTTAATTTTCCTATGTGGAAAGCAAATTCACTATCATATACTAATGTGAATTTGAGCTACTTTTATAGTTACAACGATTCATCGATAAGATTTTGACGGCAAGATGTGTACCTAAATGACAATGCCATCAAACTAAATGTGGACTTATGACCTTACAATCGGTCATCAACCCCGGTGTCAATCGAACTATAAGCCCGAGTCCTTTTAACCCCTACCGCCACTCGGTCCGGACCACAATCTAAAGCCCGATTCTCCACAACCATCCTCAAAGCCCGTTTCAGCCCACCAAATTCACTCTCCCTCCCAGCCCACTTGATCCGCAAAATGCACTGGGTGCGCCCGGCCAGCGTCGCCATCTCGGCTCGAACCACCCTGGCCCCGAAAGCCCGAACAGCCTGGCCCAAGTCCCGGTTCAAGCTCGGCCTGTCGTCGCAGCACACCGTCGCTTCCACCAGGCCTTCCTCGCCGCTGCAGCGACTCAGGCTGGCCTCGTCGGACTCGCTGGGAAGCGGCCCAGGAAGCTCTGGGCCCAAGCACGCAGGCCCATCTCGGCGTGCCACGTCAGCGACCTGGCACCTCAGCTTCTTCACTCGGTGGACCACTTGGGCAAGCAAGGACGCCTTGTCCATCTGCACAATTTCGCGACGGACGCAACATATAAAGGACGCCTTGTTTAGAGAATCATTTCGACAAATATAGATATGAGTTTTCAATGAGATATTGACACTACGCTCTCAGGAATTCTTGAAACATTGACCACAACATGATTGTTACAGCACGTCGTTTGTTTAGAGAGAGAGAGAGAGAGAGAGGTGTTTAATAGCCATACTTTGGAGGTGGAGGGGAGGAGGGAGCGGAGGGTGGAGAGGTGGGCGTTGATTCGCTGCCTGCGCCTCCTCTCCGCTTCCTTGTGGCTCCGGCTTGCCGTCATTGACAGTTTCCTCATCATGCGACTCAGCGACGGGTCCGCGCTGTCGATGGAGTTCACTGAGGCTGGAGGGGGCTCTTGACAAGGCCGAGCCGGTCCGGCATGAGGGATGCCGAGTCCGAGAGGTCTCGAGTCCATTGGAGTAGCTCCCGAGCCGATGGCATACACTTATATATGTCGAGTTAAATAACAAGAAAGATAAGATGAGGACAGCTTTATAATGAGAAGTAGGGGGTGAGAGAGATGAAGCAGAGAGGGAGGAATATGTGAGTGACAAGGAGGAGGAACTGAGAGAGAGTGAGAGAGAGGAGAAGAGGAGAGGGGAGACTTTTTGAGTCCCTGATGAGGAGGTCAGTATATAAATAGACCAATCTCTCTTCTTCTTCTTCTTCTTCTTTTTCTTTTTCTTTTTTAAATGCCAGAAAAACAAGAAGGTTTGTGAGGTTAAGAAAATAATTACGGGTTAATTTGAAAATATTTGCATTAGAAAACTTTTTTATTTAAATCAATCTCGAGGTTAATTTATAAAATTTGTATATTTGGTAATATGATCAACTGTGATGGATGCTGAATATAACAAGTGTATTCGTATAAGACTCATATGATCTAAATATATATAGATGACGAGTGTTGGTTCAAACTAATAAGAGTGAATTCCAACATTGATGTCTTCCTTTTTCATTTTTTCCTTTCCCCCTTTTGTCCCATTTTGGCTAAGCACTCCATCAAGGAATCGAGCCAAAGTTCCTAGGGTTGGTGCGGTTGATTTGACTAGGGGTATTGAAGGATTTCCATGTCCGGAAATTGAGAAAACTTTTTCGAATCTCATCAACCTTGTGTAAATTGTCAGTGCCATTTGCTGAGATTAAAAATCTAGAATTAACCAGTTCATTAAGAGTTTACAGGGTATTTCATGAGTCTTCACATAGTTGAGTCTCCATGCCCACATCCCTAGATTATAAGAAAAATTGAAAAACTTATCAAATTGAAGCTTAATTTATGAAATGCAAATTCGAGGTTTTCTAGATGTGATTTTCCTTAGGACCTTTGGAAACGAACAAGGATACTTGATAGGGGGTATGTTAAGTTTGATAAATAAACATAGATAGGATTAATAGAGGCTCAGTTAAATTCCTTTCGAACCTTTTTTGGAGAAGTCTCTTTTGAAGTCGTGCTCCAGGAGAAGAGAGGTATATTTAGGGGGTCCAATGGTGATATACAAGAGGGCAACGCAGCACAAGGCCATTGATGGGTGAGTGATAGCAGCAGTATGCATGAGATGAGACACTCTGCATGCAAAAACTGAGCAGTGCACAGGACATGTCGTCTTCATCATGGTATCCTCTCAGCCTCTAGTTGGTGTTGAAAGGGGGCAATTTCTCAGCTATTCCTGGCTCTCTCTCTCTCTCTCTCTCTCCCCATCTTTAGTTCCAGAAATAATAGGGTTGCTTGTCGGTTGGTTTGTGGGGGTCCATCCTAGTACATGGTCACATGCAAGTTTCCATAGATGCTCGTTGTGTCGCTGTTTTTAGAACTTATTTTTTTCCCTCTGCCAAGATTCTACTGGGAAACAAGCATATCACAGATGATCATAACTGAGATATTTTCTACTCGTGTCTCTTTCTTCCCGTTTTATATTCTTTGGAGGGGCTTTGCATGTTTTCTCTGCACTAATAACAAACCATTTGCCCCTTTATTTAGCTTCTAGCAAATTGGACTGGCTAATTTTCTGACGGTTTATCAAATCGACTGCATTTTATGGAGAGTAAAGTTGTATTCTCATGTCGAATATGGAGGTCATTGAATGATCAAATGACAGCTCATGATCTCGAGGATGCTTGTGAAAAGACGAAGTTACATCCACAGTATAATGTTCCAAAACAGTTTGGCATGCGTATATTTTCTTCTTGTTCTCTTGCTTCGAATTAGGATGAAAAAAAAGGGTACAAGAAGAGGAAGCAAAGAGAGGAAAAAACAAAGAAGGCAAATGTACAAGACAGCCAACATGACCGATTGCCCTAAATTGGCTTCATTGCTGTCTGTCTTGTGTCATTGAAAACGGGGTTTTGCCCTCTTGTCGGATATGAACAAAGCATCCACTTGAAAGGACAGAGACACTTCAATGATCTTTCCTTCGTTTCTCTTGACGATATCGCTCGCTCGTAACTCTATAGTTCCCCCGACCAAATATATTTAAAATAAAAATAAAAATCTATAGTTCCACTTGGTGAGTACTGACTACTGAGGCAAGGGCATTGGGTAATACAGAGATTATAGAAGAAAAAGACATTTCAGCACCTTTAAGATCGCCCGTGAAGGCGGGTTAGCCGACGTGCGTGGACGCTAGCCCGAACACCACTTTACCGCTAAACCAAGAGAAGAAAGACATAATCTCAACTTGTTTTGTCTCTTGTCCAAAAAAAAACTTTTTTGTTTCTTGCAAATACCCTCGTTCTTCAGGTTTTTGGCATACAAACTCGGCGTTTCAGAGTTTCATAAACATCCTCCTTCTGTTATGTTTGATGGTCTCGTTAGAATATTGTCAGGATACTCCTAAACTTTTGACGGATTGCATGAGATTATAATTGATTCTGTAGTTTTGGCTATTTTCTAGGTTTAACTAGTTTAATTTTTAGATTACTTACTTCACTATGCATATTGTTCTTGTATAAATACCGCTTTGGCGTAATACATGATTGATTCTAAGCAATGTACCAATCCTTCTATATCATCTATTCTAATTCGGTATCAGAATCAAAATCCATAGGCTACAGAGTTCATGCAAAATGAATAAATGTTCGCCTCTTGTGGTAATTCAAGATTTCGCCAATCATGTAAGAATGTGAGTTCAAATATTCTGAGCTTTTGTCGGATTACGTGGGCTGTAATTTATTTTGTAATTTTTGTTGTTTCCTCGTATATGGTATGAACATAAAGGATATAGAGTCGTAATCGTTTCTTTTGTCGCAAGAAACGAACACAGCTTGAATTGAAAAGGATAGCCATTAATGAAGGCTCAATACACAAAATCATTGCATTTCATTATCAAGAATTCGAAGAAATAAAAAAGAAAATAAGAAATGGAGGTTGGCCTGTTTGAAAATAGTAACATGACTCTTATTATTTGTAATTTTTTAATACAAAATTTGAAACCAAATATATATATCTTTTAAGTCTCGAGATGTTATGTGAAAAATTTATGTATGATTCTACAAATGTAAAAAAGTCAAGGTCCGCCAACTGTAAAATCTATAAATATTAATTTGACAAAATTACAATCACTACAAACAAGAAAGGCCTAATTTGGGCCGTTATGGGGCATTTTCCAGCTAGAATAAAGGCCATTAAAGATCACAATTGTGAGGATATCTGCAGCGTTTTGACAAAAAAGGATTAGGCATCATTTGCAAAGATCAAATTATTAGGCGCTTACCCATTCCTCGTGCCGAGCCGCGCCTAGCCATGCCATGCCGACAGGCTTGGACCCTTGGCCTAGCACGCGCCCCTCCCAATGCTTGATCCATCGCGGTGCATATCCCAATGCCGGGCTTGGGACTGCAACGTGTCATTTGCCATGTCTGGCATTTGCAACTTAACCCAGAAGAAAGCAGATGCACTTTGCATCGAATCTTCTCTAATCCGTGAAATCGAAAATTGAAGATGTCCGCCTATCGTAGAAAGAGAGTGAGTAAGCAAATGCGCAGGGCCGACTCGGTTACGCCAAGTTGACAGAGTGACGCAGTCCAGTTGAATACGAGTTCATAAGAGGGTAAAATCGAAAATAATGTAGCTGTCTTTGCTACATGTTCGAGGAAATAGATCTCAATTGAATACCAGAGCAAGGAACCAGCAATTCCATTTCTGTCCAGAGGCAGAAGTCAGACGGGACCGAAAATGTGAGCCTATGCTTCATTGTCCCGTCAGGTGAAGCTTTGGAAGTAACTTGCAAGATTTTGGCCCTAAAATGCATCACAACATCGCCAAAATGCCAGCGTACTAGATTTTCCAGGATGCAGTTCGTTGTCTTCCACAATGTATCTCATAAACTCAATACTTTCCCCTCTTGGCCAGGCGCCTGGACTTCATACCGACGTGCACATTTATGTGAATGTGAACCCAGAGGTGCCCAAGAAGAAAATTGCAGGACAGAGCACATCCAAAGAACCTGAAACAAAATGAGACGATCCATGGAGCGACTAATGACCCACACGAGCATTTTCTGCGTCCCGCCGTGATCCTGGTATCGTGGGACATTGTATACCACGGCCAACATTATGCAGAGGGCCCAAAAGTGAAACCCAAAGAAAGGTTGACTCAAGCACATGGTAATCATTGCTGCCGTCTAACTAAAGGAATGATTCTTTTGGACAAAATTTCAAGGCAGCATTACTGTGAATTAATGACTCAAAAGTTGGGAGAATATTTGCATGCGTTGACTAAGGTTAGGGTCTCTTAAGCTTTGTGGCTACCGCCTTCTAGATCTTTAGGTGAGACAACCAAATTAGATGTCAAGACAAAACAACTATCAACACTTGGAAAAATCCCAATTCCTTTGCTCCCGGATCAAAAACTAAGACAATGGTGTTCTCCCTTTTGGAAATGGCGACCCTGCAGGACTGATCAACCCAAGACTTCTCATTACTCGCAATCGCCGGGTGCTAAGTTCTTGAGCTCTTCCAGTTGAACTGGGAGAAGGTGTCTGAGATTTTTTTGGAAAAAAAAAGGCTAAGTCACTAGCAGAAAGACAGAAATGCGATAATTAGATGAGCAAAAGTAGCATCCTCACCGTTGCACTTGCTGGCTTTTTTTTCTTCACCGACTCAACTTCTTTTGCAGGTTGCATCTTTGTTTCCTCCTTGGCGTATTTTATATTTGATTCGAGTTCCTTCTGCACATTATCTTGCTCAGTTTTTCTTTTGTTTGCATCCAGCTTCTTCACTGACCTCTCTAGCAAAGGGGATTCATTGATTGAATTCTCATCGACCTTTGTGCTACTCGGCTTGCAGTTTTTCCGTTTCTCCGCCTGCTTCAAAATTTTGCATTCTTTATCATGGTCCATAATTTGGTCTTTCCTCTTTAACCCTCGAGCCATGCTATCATGTTGATCAACTTCATCATAGCCTTGTCGTTCATGCTGGCAAAAGCTCTTCTGCTTCTGTTCATTCTTAACCTCATTATGCTTCTTCAAGGATTTGCTTTCCACTTTCGACTCAATACTTGTGACAATGGCCTTGGGCTTAGCCTGTGGACCAAGCTGTCCTGAGATCCTTAGTTTTGCTTTTTCTGCTGCACTTCGTCCATAAAGCTTGATTCTGCTTGATACACTATCTTGCTTCAATTTTGAGCTCTTCCTCTTTGCTGAAACAGAAGCATTGTCTGTGGTTGATTCATGATTTTTCTCGACCCAATCTTGATTGGGAGTTCTGATCTTCAGATGCTCAGTGCTCCCGTTCTTTAGCTCTAGACACTTGTCAACTCTCTCTCTCCTAGAAATGCCACTCTCTCCTGCCTCTACAGTTCTTGGTGTTGTCGGCAAACCATCTTTAGTATTTGATGGATCTTGATTGTCACTTAGCCTTTCTTTTCTGTGTGTCTTACTTCGTTGAAAGGTTCTCAAGGTTGCTCCTTCAGCTCTCCGAGAAGTCTAGAAGCAACAGACTCTTCAGACGGGTACAAGTAGCAAATGCGCACCAAGAAAATCAGCCCAAAAACCATGCATACAAGGCCTAGTATTTACCAACTTCATCTTGGATCCCTCAGCTATTGGATGAGCACTATGTCCTCCAGTCCTCTTCACAGTTAAATCTGTATAACCTTCTGCATCAGCATCTCCCTGGAACCAGGATTATTTACAACATCTCTAGAGTCATTATGAGCAAGTAAAAGTACTACAATAAAAAGACCCATTCTAAGCCAACCCACAGATTTACTGTCTTCTAAATTCTGAGTCCTATCCTCCGTATCTTGATTTGATCCATTATCCTGGGAAGCACCATTCCTTCTCTCTGCACAAAACACATCAAAATCATATAATCAATAACTGGTATCTTTACATTTAACGGTAGCGAGCTAAGAAAAAGATGCTTCAAGAAAGCAATAATTTGATAGATAACTTATTCTCTTTCCACAATGATGGGTGGATTCAAACAAACAGGCAACGACTAAACAGGTAGTCTGGAACTCCTATCACAGATCACAGCTTTATACGGGGGAGCCATGCAAGTGTAGACAAGTGCTAAACCTAATGTAATTGCAAGGTGTCTTTTGTTTCCTTCACACTCAATCTACAGAGCGCAACATAGATTATATCTCATGGGCCGTATTAGTCAAAAACCATGTCAAACAAATGCAGTTGAGCATGTTAGCTATTGAAAAGGTTGAGTACTCTGCATATCATATTCACAAAAGACAGTCCCAAATGAAAGTAACCGCCCTAAAGACTATGATCCAATTTGACGTACAGTTTAGCTTGCTAATTGAGCAGGCTTTTGAAAGCCAGAATGAGCAGCTCAGATAGCTGGAAAAAGCTAGAGATACCTATGCATCCTGACATTCTCTTGAAGACCCATCAAATAGATGCAGTTCAAGTGGCAAGGTAGTTAGGCCACTGGCTTTGTAGTAAATGAAAGAATCACTAAACAAATCTATGTATATTGTACACATGGAGGAATCAAGCAACAGTTCAAGCTTCACCAGTTTCCATCCACAATTTGGTTAAATTATTTAGATATGATATCACCAGTTTTCCAAACTCAATTATTTGTCATACAAAAGCAATTGTGACACATAAGTTAAGAGAAGCATCACTGTGATTATGATATAATAAATATGAGTCATAGGTTGAAAATGGAAATCAATATTGCAGCAAGTCTATTTAGCATATGTGTAGTATCGAAATAGAGCTGGCTCTCCCACCTTTCCATTGAGGTAAAATCAATTATTTCCCACTGGGAAGAGAGGGACAAACTGAGCTAAATTTGTCCTATCCAGGACAATAGGATCTGTTGCTACTTACTCCTCCTAACATAAGCTGGTGTAAGATTAAACACAAGACTTCAAGGCAGTCACTTGAAATTCGAAGCATCTACAAACACGGCACTAATCCTTTTCTTTTTTAGCATTGCTGCTGAAAGAAACAAGCATTTTCTTTATAAACAAAGTATATAGCTTGTTTCTGCAGCTAAAAAATTCCTGCATGCACAAGTAAAGTATGAGGTATCCTATGGTAAAGTCAGATTGAAGATGCACAGGGTGAACTATCTCGTGATTTAAAAAGAATGCATATGTCAAACTAGGTTATCCCAGCTGGTGTTTCTCCAAGCTACATAAGAATGGCAAGGATCTGAATGACCTCATAAGAAGTCCAAAATTAAGGAAAGAATTAGATAATCTGAAGAATGGCCCAGGAGAACATAAAAAAATAAGCAGAGATAAGTAAGAAATATTATTTTCTTCAGCACATAAATAAAGTGGAAAAGCCCCACCATTATAGTCAGAATGGCTACGGATGTATTCTTTCTGGATATGATTGGCTCTTAACCCATAATACAGCATTGAATATAGAGCCTGGCCTACCATTTGAAAAATGCACGAGGATTTAACATTCAGCCAGGATGCTATCCACCATGTGATACCCAAGGATACAAGAAAAGGTGTCACCAGAAGAAGCAATTCTGGGAGAGAGATAAGAAGCTAATAGATATTAATTGACATGGATATATTAGTCATGTACTACTGTTGAATAACAAGCCCTCAATTATCTATTTCTATTCTAAAAATAGAGATTTCTCATGCTTAAGAATCCCTGATGACTAAGCCAAGATTTTACAACGACTGCAGTTGTGGAGAGACGCGAAAGCAAAAGCCTATGGGGTTGCTTCTGTAACTGGATAACCAGCAGCAAAAACTGTCTTTACATTGGATGGCTCGGTGTTTTGATAATTGCTACATTATGGAGTGCAACTTCTGTATTTACCTGTATGTTTACATCCCCGTTCCTTCAATTTGGCAGATGTTGAACTAGCAAGTTCCTATATCCAGAGACAAGTTGCAGTTAACTCCACCAGAAATTCAGAACTAACTGGAAGCATACATTATACTCCTTGAGCGCTATCCGTAGTAACTCAAATGAGAACACAAGATAAGCATACCGTCTTAAGAGCTTTAACAAATACATGATGATAGCTCCCATTATTCTGTTTGAGCACCTGAGTTTTCGAATATACAAAAAAGGTTGGCAAAGGTAGAGGGCAATAACCAATACCAATTGATTTACCTTTACCAAAAAAAAATAAAATAACCAATACCAATGATTCAAAGGACTTTAAAGGAAAGGGAAGGTGTCGTTCTTTCAGAACTTTGCAGCTAACTTACACTTTCGAAGTCATTTCGGCATTTAAGAGGATCCGCATACAAACTACAAAATAAGAGAATTAATTAAGCAGTTAAACGCAAGAGCAGTCATAAGAGAGCAGGCATATTGACTCACTGTTTGTAGCTCCCATACAGCCGTACAAGAACTTCACCCGCCAACCTCTTACTGGGTTTATTGCTCTCACTCACGGCATCACCATCAACAACCTAACAGAGAAAGCATATTAAGAAAATGAATACTTTCCCAGAGTAACGCGTTGTGGAAGATAGCCAAAGCATAAAAATCAATTCAAAGGTTTAATGTCCAGCACCACAGAAGCATTTGACAAACCTGTGCCGGCCACCATGAATCACCATTGAGCCTGACCCAAATCAAGCTCCCCGGCACAAAATCCCCTCTTGGTTGAGTAGATGTACCTTCCATACCAGTATTCCCGGCAACTGAAGATCTAATGCTTGAAGGATTACTTTTCTTCATAGATCCTACCAACATTACAAATAATACGTCAAGGATCATCGCCAAATTCTTCTCTTATATCATCTATTAGTTCCCCCTTTTCCCTGAAACACTATCAATTAGGTGTCCCTGGCAACAAAGAGAAGATTTAGTTACACTTCCAGTCATATCGAATATATATAAATTTCACTATGTGAAATTATCCTAAATTTCTAACTTTGCTTATTATAGCTTTTAGAAGATGAAGACCACCCTTGCAACTTTCCTTTCCCCTGCACAGTCATATATAGAAATACTTTCGCATAATCATAAGCCCCCACATTCTTGTCTAGGTATATGAAAATTAAAGGACTTTCTCTAAGAGATCCACACATTTCCTCTCAAGCTTCTCCCTCGTTTTTCTCAAACTCTTATCCAAGTCTACATTTTTCTTGGATGCTTCTATGTCACTAAAACATCCTTGTTGTACCTACAAACATTATTTACATATACCGATACCTTCTAGCATCTTATAATCAAAGACTCTCAATGAACTGCTTCATCTCGTCCATTTTTAATGAGTCCATATCAATACTTCGTCATCAAGCAAAGTAACTTCATCCTCAATGATGAATACCATGAATATCAATCTCAAATATCTCACCAAGAACATCCTTACCCTATTCATCATCTCATTTGACTAAGCAGGAAATATCATAACCCACTCTCAATTATATAACAAGTCATAGACTTCTTCAGCTGCAGAAGATGTATAATACAGTTGTTTTCACAACTAGAAAAGAAAAAAAAGAAAAAAAAGCGCCTCCAGGTGGCCACAATCAAATCTGAATCTATAATCTCATGAAGAGATCCACGAACAATTCCACTGATTCATTAAGAATAACCCAAATATGGCATCAGCTAATCCTTATTATCATTAGATCCCCATAGACCATTCAAATCACAGCTTGAAAGCTTGTTGGCCACTAGATTTACCTCATGCAAAGCGTAAACCGTATCCTTTCCAAAAGAAATGTCTTTTTTGGTCTAAAAGAAATGTCCTTTTAGGTATTTCGATAAACGAGGCGATCTCTTGACCACAGCCACCATCAATACGCAGTACATTTTCACCTTCCCTCATTGTGCCTAAAGCCTAGCAAGTGCAAAGCTAGTAATCGAACCTAAAAAAAGGAGACAAGGAACAGGAGATGGAGTCATACACATGGCAAGGCACTATGCTAAACGCTTAAAGCTCGCTCTCATGTCCAAGTTCCAGATTCCAGACAACTGCGTTTCCACGACCTACATGTAAATACCTCAAAAGGCGATCGTCGTGGTCATATGCGAGAAATTATCCGATCGATCGCATTCCCACCAGTCCGACGACTTTCGTCAAAGCACATTTTAGGACTCGCAACACACAAGTTCGTCATCCGCACCGTCATCGTGCACGCGCAAAGGCAACGTAACGCAGCCGAAGGGTGGCTCTTCGCGCATGGAACGCCACTCCTGACATCGGCTTGTCCGCCGAGAAGACCAACAAACGCGACGAAAGGTAAAGCAAAAGAAGGAAAAAAGCGGAAAATGCAGCACGGGAGCACCGATTCCGGTCCCTTTTCCGGCGGACTTCTCGAGCAACCGATGCTCCGACGGAGGCCCCGGCGCGGAGACACTCGCGGCGACAGCGACCGGAACAGGAGAGGGAGAGAGAGATTTGAAATTGCGACGGCGAGCGATGAAGCGTCGTTACCTGCGGATCGTCTTCCCCGCCGGCCGACGGAGAGTTTCCGAGTTCCGAAGAAACGGACGGACGGACGTCGGGAAGTCGAGGAAGAGCCGAAGAGATGAAGAAAGAAGAAAGGGGGAGGGAGTGAGGAAACACAAGGAATTAGAAAAAGGTCAAAAGAGAGTCACTATTGAAGACGGGTGGGAATCTTTTGACCATGTCACATTAAAAAAATGCAAAAAGCTAAAAGGAGAGACGATTGATTATAATAAGGTTAACATCATAAATAACCATGATCCATAGATTTATAATAAATTTATCGTCCGTTAGTTTTCGTGAAATTTTATCATTCGATTACTGAGCTGGATATCACATGACAATTTCGAGTTTTACCTTCTATTTGTCGCATATATAATAATTTATGATTTTTCGTGATATTAATCTAATTAATAATAATTAATGAAAAAGGAAAGTTGTCTTACCCATTTGTGAATTTTTGTAGTAAAAAAATTAATTTTGGATAAATTTATCATAGGTTTACCAATTTATGACTTTGATGGTAAAAAAAAATAATTTTAGGTAAATTTATTACGTGTATTAGTTTGAAATTTTTTGTAGTATTAACCCTTAAAATAAAGGATAATAACACCGGTTTCTTAATTTTGACATAGTGTGTGATGTTGTTCTAGAACTTTTAATTTATTCAATATAATCAATAAATTTTTGATAAATATTCAATATAGTATTTAAGCTATATGAAAACAACTAATGTCATGCTTTTATTAGTTCAAATTTGGGACAACATTAAACATTTTCAAATAGTTTAAGAATTAAATTGAACTTGTACCAAAATCTTACGGATCATGTTAAACAAATTAAAACTTTAGGGACAACATTACACATTATGCTAAGGTTCAAGAACAATTTGTGTTGTTTTTCCTTAAAATAACTTAAACTTCTCTAGAAAGAAAGTTAATACCTTTAAAAAGCTTCGAACACATAACCATGATATATTTACCTTAAACTAATTTTCATTTCATGAGAGGAGTATCTCATGATGCTTTTATTTTAATTTAATTTTTGTGTTACAAAAAAATTTCAAATTGGTATGTCATATACATTTGTATCCAACTAATTTTTGTCTCGTAAAAAAGCCAAATTGGCACCCTTGACAAAATGTTAATGGAAGGTTAATTTGGATACGGGATACTAATTTAGATTTTTTAAAGGAAAATTAGTTTGACATAGAAACTTGTCTAAAAGGAAACGGAAAGACATAAGCTTTTGGCCAACGTGGAATCTTAGGGCGCGTTTGGTAAGTTTCTGTTTCGAGAAATAATTTTTAAACATAAATAGTCATTTTTTTTTTTTGTTCCCGGGAACAATTTCTGAGTATAAAAATGTACTTGGTGACTGCAAAAAATTTCAACTCTACGAATAAAAATGCGTTTGATAAACTTGTAAAATTTTGTTGTTTATTTTAGTTTTTCAATTTTTTTAATTATATATTTTCCTTTTTTTCTTTTTTTTTTTCCTTCTTTCTCTTTATGGTTGGTTGTTGGTTGCGGCGGCGGCGAGAGCCTCACCAAGCCACCACGAGGCTCAACCTCGCCAAATTTGGGCGAGGCCAAGCCTCGTAGGTGGCCAAGCGAGCCTTGCGCCGCCTGGGAGAGGTCGAGCAGGCCATCGACAAGGCTCAATCTCGCCCAGCCACTGACGAGGCTTGGCCTCGCCAAATCTGGGCGAGGTCGACCTCACCATGGCTCGGCTTCTCTGGGGGCCGGCGACGTTCTGGCGAGGTCGCCGGCCCTCGTTTGGCTGGTCGCCGGTGCCAGCCATGGCCAAGGCCGGTGACCAGCAAAAGGAAGAAGAAGAAAAAAAGAAAAGAAGAAGAAAAGAAAGAGAAGAAAAAAAGAGGAGAGAGAAAAATTATTTTTCGGAATTATTTTTAAGAACAAGAAACAACTTTTTCTATTTCTTGTTTTTGTTCCAAATCTGTTCTCGGAAATAAAAAAAATAGATTTTTTTGTTAAGGGAACAAAAGTTTTACCAAACATGTTTTTATTCTTTTTTTGTTTCCGGGAACAAAAGAACAGAATTTTTGGTTCCGAGAAACATAAACAAAAATAAACAAACATGCCCTTATTTATTCGATGCTAATGAGTACTCACAACACTAAAGAAAATCTTTACATGTTCGAAAGTTAGGAGCAACATTTTACTTTCTCGACATTTTTTATAATGTCATTTGAACTTATGAAAATTGTAAACTAATCATAAATTTATAAGAGATGGAAGTTACAGGTGTTTTCGAGTTGAAAAAAAGTCAAAGTGCATTAACGCAAAACAAAGGATAATCTAAATCTCTTTAATCCGATGATGTGGAGTACCCATTCATCTATTGGCCAACGTGGAATCTTATTTATCCGATGCCAATGAGTACTCACGACACTAAAGAAAAGCTTTACACATTTGTTTGTGCTTTGCAAAAAGTTAAAAGCAACATTTTACTTTCTCGACATAATTTATAATTATTTGAATTTGTAAGAATTGTAAACAAATCATACATTTATATGAGATGGAAGTTATAGGTGTTTTCGGATCGAAAAAAGTCAAAGTGCGTTAACGCAAAATTTAGGATAATTAAAAAAAACAAAAAGCCAAATCCTATACAGTTAAACTTTCATAATTAAGTCAAAACTAGCCAACCTCCTTTAAAACCTTTGATAGGGGCCACGAGTTGCACTTGAAATTTTGTAAATTGGAATGACTTGTAAAATAGATTAATTGAGTCAAAATCGTTTTGACTTGCCCTTGTTTGCTACATTCACACCGAGACAATAAGTTATGACGACATGAGTTGTGAGTTTGAAACTTTCTAATGCTCTTATCTATTTTAAATTTGATGGCATCAATGCGATTAGATATGTTAATAATCACGGGAAAGATTAGATTGCACCCAAAAAAAAAAAAAAAAAAATTGAGATCCCAATTACAAAAAGTCACATAAATAAAGAGGAGAAAATGTGAACTTGATTCCAATTTTGCGCCTACTGATAGTTTTCGGTTCGACCGGTCGGTTCAAATCGTGTAAAAAACCGGATTAAACCGGCCCGTCTAAACCTCTCTCTGCCTTCAGGTTCTCCTCTGCCCTCTTTCATTTCACTCCCTCAGAACCCTAACACACGCACACTCCCCCTCTCTAGCGCTAGCGCTGTTCTCTCGCTCGCCGATCGCCTCGCCGGCGACGGAGGCGTGAATCGCCGGCGGCCGTCGCCCCGACCCGCTTCGACTCGCCGTAGCCCGCGACTTTCCAGGTTCGAGGAGTCCGTCTTTTCTTCTTCCCCTGCGCTTGCGTCTCGTTCTCATCGGAGTCCCGTATCGGAATCGTCTCGTCGCAGCGACCCTTTTTCGCCGCCCTAGCCCTTGTCGCCGTCGCCGGAGGCGTCCGCGCGTACCGCGCTCTGCCGCGGTCCTCTCTAAAATGTGCAGGTGAATCCCTCGCGACGTCCGATTCGAAGTTCGTCTGCCCGTTAAAAACGATGGCGGACGTGTGGATTTGCGTGGCGTTTCGTTGCGCCAAGCTAATCCGTGGGGACGCATTTGCTAACTGTGTTAAACACTTTGCGGAAGTCGTTGTTCGGGAAATCCGACACTTTTCGCATTAGCCGAACCTATGTGGCACTCCTGTTTCGGTGCGGTATGATTACGGCACGGCAGCACGACCTGATTAAGTTGTCCATTCGAGCCTACCGTTGGATGCGGTTCCATAATCTCTAGTTAAAATTCCATTTGCCATGCTTCCTTGTTGAATCTTAGTCTTCAAGGTCATTATGAATTCAATGGGATGCTGTTTGTTTGGAGGTTTCTCATCATAGTGGTTGGTTATGCATCTGGAGAGCTTTTTAAGTGACTTGGAAAATACACTGCCTCAGCTATAAAACCGCTACAACTTCTTGTTGCATCTTTTTGGAGCATGGTTTGTATTTGATGTCAAAAGAAACTTCTTTGTCTCCCCTTTTTTGTTTCGAGCACATTCTATTCTTTGTATTTCTGATAGCTTAACCTGTTATGCCTAATCGCAAATGACTCTTATCGGATGCAAAATTGACTATCAAAGCATGAATGGTAGGCTTTTGTTTATTTTTTATGTGCATAGATTTGATACGTTGTATTGTGGATGTGAAGAGTCGAGTTCCAGTATCCTTGTATATCTCGTTGGTAGGATTTATATGTAGCCTCTCTAGTTTGAACTGATTCGATATCGTAATGTCAAGGTTGTATATCAGTAAGATAGCTTCAAGAAGAAGAGGCCAATTATTTTTTCTTTTTTTACAATGAGATGGGTATTGGGGAAAGATGGAGATAAATTGAGCAAGTTATCTATATTCTGCTTATGATGAATATGTTTTGATAGGTGTAGACTACATTGAGTTAAGGAAATTGTACGAGAAAAGCAGTGATGGTGGAAGTGTGGTGGCCTTTGCTTGGAGCCATGATACCTGCCATTGTCGGTGGGCAAGCTTGGAGGATAAGGAAAAGGCGAGCCGAGGAACAGAGATTGAAGAGCGTGAGAGGGCGAGAAAAGAGTTCTGAAGAGATATTTGTCTGCGAGAGGGTCTGCACTTCAAAGAGGATGCTGAAGAAGGTCGGCTCATTTTCCAAAGACCCAACTCCCGATACTTGTGTCACTGTTTGTGGTGTATCCCAGCTTGATGCTTGTGCTGATGCATGTGCAAGAACTGTGTGTGTTAATCAACATCAAGTGCCCAATTGGAATGATATTTGTCTTAGGAGGTGCCAGAGTGAGTGCCTGAGGCTCTCGAATTCCTCTGATGCATCTTAGTAGTTTATACTGTACCCTCTTTATTACTTGTGCAAATGTTTCTTCGATTGTTCTGCTATAGATTGTTTTTCATAAATTATGTTTTGTTCCATGACGGCTGAGTTGTCTACAAGTATGCACCACTATCCTCTTGGTGTTGGCATTTTCTTGTGTGGTTTCTACTAGATGACTAATTTGTTTCATCTTGGATTTCCTGGAGTCACTTTGGTTTTAGCTCCTTATATTTCCACGGATTTTCTTGGTATTCTTCTCGCTGAACTCCTCTAGGTGCTTTGTGAAATGCTGATCTTATTGGGATGACACTGTGTGGCTCGCTTGGGGCCCTCTATCCATACCCCTCTATCCATATAAATCAAGAACTCAAGGATATTCGAGAAATCTGGAGATTTCTCGAGAAGTCTTGAGTTCTTTGATAGGAGAAGCTATCAGGTTCTTGTTATGGGAGGCTCAGATGTGTTGGAACTAGCATTCCAATAACACACGACTGGGCCTGTTACTCTTACGTTACGACTCTCTCTAGTGCCCTTACACGATGCTCGTTGTCGGAGGCTTGACTAGATCTGCTATTAACCGTTCGACCTAATTTGGGACAATTTAAATGTGTAATTGCTGAAAGATCCATAGTTTGTAATTTCATGTGATGCCTTCTTGTTTATGAATGATTACACCGAGATTGCTAACCGGAACAATTTTATGATTTCAAGGAAAGTACTAAAGAATATTGGCAGAAATTGAGATACCTATTTGCTCGAACGATGCCTATGTTCTTACCTTTCTTCCTTTTATACGAGGAGGGAGAGGGGGCGGCCCATCCCGAATGAATTGTGATGAGCTAACCGCAATCCCACCCTTCACGAGATTCGATATCGGGGTTGTATCTATGGAACGGAGGATACGGTCACGTCACCCTAGTTCTACCTGTATATTGCAAGTTAGTAGGTTTATCCACATGATGTAGTTATGCTCGAGAAACTAGTTGGCAAGAAATTCTATCGCAACATGGCTTGAAGTTATGACATTATGCACGACGTGGATATCGTCACTCATTTATCTCTAAAATACCCTGCTCGACAGCGAAATCATAATCTAATTGAAGATTTTTATGGCAATAATTGATCTCTTGATTTCTTCAATTTTTTTAATGAAATGGTCAAAAGTAAAGAATATGCTTAATAGATGCCCCCACAATGCTTGTTAGCATGACCCTGTTGTTGATAGTAAATTGTACCCAAGTAAATCTTAGGGGTGTGCAACGGGAACCGCCCAAATTGGGAACCGCTCGGACTGGACCGAACTGGCCGGTTTTGGGTGGTTCCCACAGTCGGCGGTTAGGTTCCCGGTTCCTAATCTTAGAACCGATGGCCGGTCGGTCCGGTTCCCGGTTCCAAGGTGGGAACTAGACCGAACCAGATCGACCGGACTAAACCAATTTTTTATATATATAATTTATATACATAGAATTTATAAAATATATAAACATTATAATTTATTACAACCAAAATTGTAATTTGAGGTAACAACCTCTTATGTGGCCAAGAGACCATTAAAACCCTTCTTGTTACTCTTTTATTTACTTGATGTGAGACTAAGGCTCCAAGAGACTCACAAGGCACTTCAAGTCTCCAATTCAAAGAGTATAAAGAGAGATTGTCTATAAAAATTTAAGCCAAGCACAACCTTTAGACAAATTGTTTATGGCCTTCATGGTTAAGGTTAAGTGTGAAACACACGAAGTGTGAATCACACAAGTGAAGTTTGAATATTTTACACTTGGAAACATGTGTGATTAGCTCTGTTGAATTGCTCGAGAACCGAATTGGATTGATTGGGCTGATCGGTCACTCTTTAGTGCAAAAAAGTAGAGCCGATTTTGTTAGACTGGACCGGACCGGACCGAAACCAATGGTCTAGTCCGGTTCCCGGTCCTAGGACCAAACGGTCCGGTCCACGGTTCCCAATTTTGGGAACCGGTACTCCCGGTCCGGTTCCCTGTTCCAAGGTGGAACCGGACCAAACCGGGAACTGATCACCCCTAGTAAATCTTGTTGGATTCTTATTTCAATTTAAATGTCAAATTGAGAGTAAGAAGGAAATGATAGTTCCCCAAATTAGATAAACATTACGTCTTCACCCCCAAATGGAAACCAACCCCTAGCTTCAGAGAGAGATTATGCATCTTTTGAGTAGTTCACTCGAATTATTTCTAAATTGATAACCGAGTTTCAGATTTGCAATTGAGGCTTGGACCTATTTGGAAGTTCCCAATGCAAAGTAGGCATTTTATAGGCCTACTTTAAGCTGAGGATGGATTGGCCATCTTTTAGGCCTCATTTCTAGCAGCTTTGTACGCGAGAGCTCCTTGAATCTTTGACGAGCTTCTCAAGGCATTCTCTAACTATTCTCCATCAGGGGGTGCCCGTCACGCGACAACACAGAATTAACTCCAAATCCAAAAATATAGATCTCGATTGATTTTTGCATTTTGCATTTTACTTATTAATTTGCGATTCTCGCGCCTTGATTGTTTTTCCTCTAACTCAAGATATCCGAAACTTTCATTATGTATAAATATTTATACTTAGAACAACATATATTTTTCACAAATTTTAAAAATTCAGATAATATTTGGGATTCAGATAATATTTAGGATCATGGCGGAATTTTTTGCACTGGACTAATGCCAAGCAAACAATGGTTTCAAAAACAAAAATCTTACCAAGAAAGTGAAAGAAGCCGGAACCAATGGGGTGCAAAGATGGGCTTGATTGTGACCAGAATATTCAAATTCGACCCCATCCGGACATGTGAACCTTAGTTGTGTCATGATCGAGAAAGCTTGAATCAAGGAATCTTCTTTTGGACCGATACATTAGCCGATTGTTAATATGATTATTGCAAATCATCGTTTCTTTATTCCCTTTGTATTTGGTACTTAAGTATAGTAGATTTAATCAAACAATCTTGTTTTTCCAGCATTCGAAAACGGATTAAACCAACGGAACAACTTGAACAGTCGCATCAAAATCTATCCACGAATTGATTTTGAAAAGGACATAACCCAAGGAAAGGAGCGAGAGGCCAAGGCAAGAGGCCAATGATAGATCGACAACCAAAGGCCGAAGCTCCTTTTTGGACCATCGGAAGAAGACCGTTTTCAGAATGTAATCCTCCTATCCATGTCTCATGATTGGAACATAAGGGGGCATTCGAGGAAGGCGTATCGAAAGATTTTCCCATCAAGTCTTTTCAAAAGGGAGGTGAATAAGCCGAGAGGTACGTGGAACGTTTCGGTCGAATCGAGCACGATAGAGGATAAAAACTTTCGGGGGTTCGAAAGGATGCTGAGCAAGCTAAAGTACGTGGAACGTCTCGGTCGTTTCGAGAACAATAAAAGCACGAAGTGTCAATAGGTATCTAGAATCCGGAATAGAATGTGCCGCGGACTCAAAAGGAACATTAAATAAGATAGGGGTCCTCGGACCACTTTAGTCGTTTCGGGTGCACGGCCGAGGATGCCCCCGCCTCCCGTACCATGTTTTCATTGATCGACGTGTCGACCTATTTCGGACGTCAATGCATTTCGTATTTCACATGTATCAATGATTGAGAAGTGGTTTTGAGATGCTAACGAGATCAGCTTCATGCAGGATATGGGACATTCATGCTCGTGCTGTGAGGTGTGAAGTCACAATGTCTGTATTTGGAAAGACGTGTAATACTGCACCAACATCTCGAAATTAAATTGAAATTCAGTGTGCATGCGAGGAAAATTGTCCAATAAGTCATAAATCTATTATATAGCACTCGATTTAGTCTCAAACTATTTGGGAATTGTTGAGGTGGACGTCGACCGTTTTACATGATATAATTAGTGCTGGCATGACCATTTTTTTTATATTTTTTACATTTTTAATTTTTTTTTCTTTTTTAATTGTTAAAGTCCAATAGCCTTGCTGCCCACAACCGATGAGGGCTCGTAGACCCTCACCCTCGTGGGCCCCTTAACTGTAAAACAAAAAATAAAGCAAAAATTAAAAATTTTAAAAATTATCCACATTAGCACCGATTGTGCCATATAGGACTACTGACGTCTACGTCCTCCATTTTCGGCTAAAATTGATCGAAATGACTATATTGGCAAATCGACAAAATTTTTAGGATTGAATTAGTATAATTAAAAATTTTATGATTAAATAGATTGCCATAATATAAGTTTAGAATTTTTGAACAATTATTCCATATGTGTGTTTACATCTAGGGCAGTGTTTGGTGGCTCAAATTTAAGTCTAGATAGGATGATAAATTATTCTATTTGGTGTTTGGTGACATTCTTTGGATTGGATAAATCCAGACACATCCAATAAAATGTTAGATAAGAAATCTGGTCTAGGAGGTGGGATAAACTTGGATTGGATATAAAATTAAAAAATTGACTAAAAAATTCACATTTTATCTTTTAACAGAGTGATAAAGTGACACATCATATATTGCTTCGCCAACATGCCCGCCCAAGGACCACCACCGAATTCACCAATCATTATCACTTCTGACAACCACACAATCGCCATCACCTCCGCCACATCATTCATCACTATCGGCCGGTGATTATGTTCCAATGAATGAGGGTGAAAAGGGGCCCGAAGACGATTATCGTGCTAGGCTTGCATCGATCATCTTTTCCACCCTAGAGGCATACGTCCTTCACATTGAGCCTAAACTTTCATGCATGACTCACTGTCCGGTTATTCACCTGCCGGTCGACGAGGAACATCCAGCACACCATTAGATTCTTGGCAACCACACTCTTGAGCGTCGAGTTCCAGCATCAAGAATGTTGCAATGGCACAGTGGTGTAGAACCTCCTCTTGCAAGCCCAATCGATGACGCACACCTTCTCTGCTATATTGCCTCTCTTAGCCGCTTTCTTCGGCAATGGAGTTCGGCCCTACGACCCACATGAAGTGCCTCCTACTACTGTTCACGAGGTCGTCCCAAAATTACAGGAACTCGTGTCGATTAAGAGACGTCATGCTGTGGTCAAGAGGGTTTGAGACTCACGTACTAGCGAAGCAAAGTCAGAGATGGAATTTTCAAAAGAGAAGGATTTTCAAAGATTTTCAAATCTTATATTTAGTTACGAATTTTTGAAAATTATCAAAGATTTTTTTAGAAAGATTCCAAATCCTATCTTAGGATGCACTAAATATATGATTAGATATTTCAACAATTCGAAGATATGTAAAAGATTTCAAATCTCCTTTTATCCTATCCTATTTCAATATGAATTCGAACGATCAAATACAGCTTAAGTGTCTAGTAAATACCCTGCAAAATTTGAACTGAATGTTTTCACAATTGTAGCTTTTGTGAAGAATTTATTCTTCAAATTTTCTCAAAGTTATTTTGCATTAAAAATTGTGGCCCCACCACGTGATATACAAATTGTTGCTAATAACTAGAATAAAAACTTGTGCCACGTAAGGTTGAAAATTGATTACGATTGTCTCTAATTTGGTATTCTTAATAGATTAATAGAAATTGTTCAACAAATTCTAAACTTATCATATCGAAACTAATTCAATTCTAGATTTTCTGATTTTACTAATTTAGTTTGAAACTTTTACGTCAAATTTTACTGTAGTTCTTTTAGCCAATTTTTATCGAAAATCACCAAATTACAATATGTCACGTTAGACGACTGGTGATAACTAGACTGTCGCCAAGTGATTTTTGACAAAAATTGACCAGAAGAACTATATTGGAATTTCTTGTAAAGATTTAGAATTAAATTGACAATAATTTGAGACTAAATCACTATGCATATAATAAGTTTATGACTAATCGGGTAATTTTCCTTCATATGCAAAATTTTTTGACAGCTATTGTCATGTTAATATAGATGCATACAATTTGTTAGGCATCCAAATGTTAATATGGTAGTATACGAAAAGGGTATCCATCCTAAATTGAGATAAAGATAATTTCGTTTATCGGGGAAAAGTGTCAGAAAAGTCTTAAATTTATTTCGTTGGTATTAGTTTAGTTCTAAACCTTTTGACTTGGTGCCAATTCAATCATTTCAGTTAATTTTGGCTGGATATTGATAATGTGGATGTTGACGGGCTTACGTAGCACTACTGGCATTGACATGGATAATTTTAAATATTTTTCCATTTTTGTTTTTTTCCCTCTCATTTCTTCCTTCTTCTTTTTGCTAATGACTAGCCACCGACCACAGGCGATCGCTAGGTGGGCTAGCCTTGCTTGGTTGTGGCGGGACTAGGTGAAGGTTGGCCTTGCCAGGCTAGGGCAACATCATTGAGCATCGTCTTTGCCTAGGCTATGGCTAGGGGAGGCTAGTCCGCATGACCATGGCTGATGGTTGGCAAAAGGAAGAAGAAAGGAAAGAAAGAGAAAAAAAAAAGAAAAAAAATCGTAAAATCATTAAAATACAATTAAAAATTGTCCACATTAACGCCGGGGTGCCTTGTAAGCAGGTTAGTATCTACGTCAGCAATATCTGGTTAAAATTAGATCAAAAGACTAAATTGACACCAAGTGAAAGAGTTTAGGGATAAATTGCCACTGAATCAAGAGGGTTAGGACTAAATTGGTACCAATGTAATAAATTTAGAACTTCTCTAACACCTTTCCTCGTTCAATTATAATAAGTAATGGCTTGAGACATTTATGTAAATAGTAACTGAATTAACGATAGCTACTTTATTTCGTTACACATATCAATTGAGATGATTATTTTTTAGCTTGGGATCCACCACATACTAATGCGGTAGTTAACTTTCGTTTGCTTAAATTTTTTATTAAGTAATTTTTGACGAAATCTTCATAATGCTTCTACTTTCTATAGAGCAAGGTAAGTTGGCTTACTTAAGTTTGGTTGCTTGCCTAAATCGTAATCCAAGCGTTATTGCCTTTTAGAAATCAATTTATTTTTTTTTCTAAATCAACTTAAATTGATTTGCTTAAGTTAGTCGCTTATCATGTTAATTATGATATTTCGAATTGCTAATTAGTCAGCACAGCATTTTTTGAGAAAACTAATAATTTAAACATTTTGTCCTTTCTGTCTTCACATCACATTTTTCTCTCACTCTATGATTGGCTGTGGAACACTTGGAGTCTTAATTAAATTGCCACATGGCAAACTTTATTCATATTTCTTGAAGGTTTCACTTTACATTATTGTATAAGATGAGATAAGATATTGTGTGCTTAAGTTAAATTTTCCTTTTAACTTTTGTGTATACAAAAAAAAAAAAAAAATCCTTCATAAGACTATGTGCGAGTTTTTATTATTATATATATTTAAAAAGAAAAACACTAAAAGTACCATGGCCTTCATAAGGCACTTATTTTAGTGTCGAAACTTTTTATCAGATCACTTTAATGCCGTTTTGATGAAAAAATAATCATTTAAGTGTCTTGAGTGACAAAATTCCGAAACCTTGGCTTTTTTCTTTATGAAATTTTAATGTCTATTTAGTTTTCTTATAGAAAGGAGAGTCCAACTTGAGCAATGTGTAACTCATTCCCTTTCGTTCTCATTTCCCTCTCTAATCTTATAAGAGATCGCTTGGCTTGAAGCTCAAGCACTCAGAAAGTGACGATTCATCTTCAATGGCAACCAACCCGCTCCAAATCGACCCCAAAAACTTTTTGTACAGCTCCAACCCCACTTTTTGCAGCAAGCGCAACCCATTCCCCTCCCCCCAACCCTTTTCTCGACATCACCAATTTCATCTTCTCCTATTCTCGCCGTAGCTCCACCACTTCATTGGCGCCTGCTTCAGCCTCTACGTCCCCTTTCGCGAGCTTTAGCGCTCCGTCGATTCCCTCCCCTTCCGCCCCTCTCCAAGGACGATGTCGTCCTCCTCCTCTCTGCCAATGCCAACTCCATCTTCTTTCCCATCGTATACCTTGCCATCGTGTCTCTCGGCTCTTTGTTACTATTTATCCTAGATATCCCACTATAAAAATTGTAATTCCAGTGAGATTAAATCACACAAATGAACTAGCAGGCCTCTATTGCAAGTTTCAATTACTAATTTTGCCTCAAAACCACAATAGTGAGGTTACGGAGGAAGAGGTTGAAAATTTCCCCAGATCATCTATTGTGAGGTCAGGGTTCGAAGAAGAGGCTGAATCTGGGGCAATCATATGTTAAAGGACATCGTTTATGTCACTTAGTGCTGACTCATTATGATGGTGAGCTATGTCGGTCAGAAGAAATGTTAAACTATCAGCACTCGGATTTTTGGCGTTTTAAATCGGAGTTGATACTTACGTGATCTCTTTTTCCCAAAATGACATTGAAGTGATTCGTTGAAAAATTTTAACATTAAAGTATGTGCCGTACAAAAATAATGATAGTTCTAGTGCCCTTTTCCCTCTTTTTTTTATTGGATAAGTGCGCTAGAGATCTTAAAACTTGTCATAAAAATACGATTGAATTTTAAAATTTTCAGAAAGTAAAACTAATTGAATTGGTGCAATCGAGTACTTCAATTAACTCTATCCAACTTGACTAACAAAATATGTTTTATTTTTTTAGTTTCCTTCTCTTGCACGCCATTATCTTGCTAAAACATTAAGCATAATACTAAAACGACTATGTTTTGGTCAAGATCCAATTTTTTTTAAACCCAAATCCAAGTTAAATTAGATTAAAAAGGGTGAAAGTTAATGAAAATAAATAAAGGGAAACAAAAACCACGGGATAAATCTCTCCTGTGGGGTGCATCGTCCTACCATTACTAGAAAAGGCCAATGAAGCTAGGAAGATGACCAACTGGCGAGAGTCGCCAGGGCCTCAATGATGGCTAATGACCCTCACCAGCTGATGACCATCACCAACCATAAGTGAGGACCAGTAATCGTCAAGGCTAACCCTATTTGGTGATGGTGCGGCGGTCCATAGGACCCTCTTGCTTGGGTTTTTTTTATAATTTTCTTTTTTTATCTTTTTAATCTTATTTAACTCAGATTTAGGTTAAAAAATTTGAATTTAGACCAAAATAACATCCTTGTAGTGTCATGCTTCATATATTAATAACATTAGTGCCTTGTCAGAGAGAGAAAACAAAAGCACATAAGCATTTTCCATTAGTCAGATTAGACGAAGTTAATGGGAGGACTTAATTGCATTAATTTGACAATTATTAGAACTTGATTGTAGTTTTTGAAAGTTTTAGAACTTATTGGCTTTTTCATGATTTTAGAACTTCTAATGCATTCATTTTTTTTTCGATTCAGTATTAAATAATCCATATAAGCTCCTCCATCAATTGTTTTTGCCCCAAGGCTTCATCTAGTATTACTATAACTCACCAACTTGGAGGATAGTTAAAGGTACAATAGAGTTATAATAATAGCAGAAATGTCCCCAGTAACTATTACAAATACTAGGTTTATCTTTTCATAATAAAGTGATCCTTAGTATTACATGTATATCGAATTATGTGATTTTTTTTATTAAATAAAAGGGCATAAGGGGTGACCAGCATAGTAAACCTCTATTCGCATATTATATACACATGTTGTTGTAGCTCTACTGACATGCCCGAAATCAGAATGTCTCCTTACATAATGTAACAAAAGACACAAGCTAGTTAGAGATTTGTTCATGACATCACTCAAGCTTGTAACCTCATGGAAAGATAGTTTAACCTTTCATCACTAGACTACCGTGCTTGGTGATACAGACTAATGTAAATTGCATTAGTATGTAGCTAGGTTTTATTTTAAAGGTGCAACCTATGTAATTCAGATTTTAGTGTTCATGTAAGTTCACTTATGCAGTTTCTACCAAAAAAATGATTTAAAATTTTTAATGACACGAAAGAACTTACAAAATTAAAAGGATAAATAACACAAATTGTTTATGAACTTTGACAGAGACTAAACTGAATTTGCACCAAAAGTCCAATAATCACATTAAATTAATTAAAAGTTTAAGAATGACATTGCAAATTATACTAAATTTAAGGGACTATATTGATAAAATTCAAGAATCATATTGCATATAGAACCAAAGTTAAAAAACTATTTGTATTACTATCCCAAATTGAAAAAGTATCTTGAATGTGGACATAATAAATTTCTTTTTTTAAATAGGAAATTTAGTGACAAATTAAAAGTATAAAGGTACTATTATTGAGTTGATTTTCACTATAAAAATATATTATAAAATATTACACCTTATAAAAATAATTTAATAAAAAATGATAAATGAAAAGATCTTTATATCGATCTCTGCGTCTCAATCGCATCTACTTGTGATTGACAATTGACATTTTCATATTTTTCTCCTTTTGTGCTATTAATTATTTTCTGTCATAGCCACGTGGACTGATAAAAAAGTAACCCTGAAATGGCCACACTCTGACTTGATATGATAAGCGGTTGCTTTGAGGTAAGATAGTTACGGTAACCAGCCAAAAATAAAGTAATTCAAAGCAATGAAATGATGGCTAACTAATAAATGCGCAATGGCATGGACGTGCCCAATCTTCTTGCTCATAACTTGGGCCAAAGTTATAGCATTTGTACATCCTCCTTCGTACAAATTCGGTAGAACGGACTTTAAGTCTCCTTAATTAAATTCGAAATGAGGGGAGGTTCATACAATTTGTCCAAGTGTTGATCCTTCGATCATAAATTGTCATAATTACACCCATGTAATTGTAATTCCTACATGAAACATCGAAACATTTAAATAGTTTAAAAGTATCACGTTACGTATTAAATGATTACAAGTCTCGTGAGAAATAATTTGTTGAGAGATTATATAGAAGTTAATCAAAAAACGAATGAGCTAATACATATGTGTCAGGGAATTTGAAGAGAAGTGATGAAAATTAGGAAAAATAAATAAATAGACAAGCCTAACGTATCGAAGATGTCATCTCAAGTACGTCAACTTTTACAGATAATTATGTAATCCAAAATGTAATTAGAAATCCTTCTCCGAAACATAATGCTCGCGCTCTAATATTCTTTTCTTAGTCTGTTTACAAAGAAAAGAAGAAAAAGTTTGAACTTACTCGATAGCGGTAGGGTATAAAACAATGACAGAGAGATCACATGTCCTTAGAGGAGAATTACCCTTCACCAAAATAAAATAAAAATGAACAAATAAATAGAGAGTTTATACTTCATAGGTGCTAAAAGAGTTCAAAACACACTATTATGTGGCTAAGCAATATATTTAAATGAATAAGTTAAGGTCCTAAATTGCGTGGATTCTGGTCTCCCCGTTCTGAAAGCTAGTTATTGAACTTTCTTAGGCAAAATGTAAATGATAAAGATATCCCTCTTTGGCTATAAAAGAGAAGACCGGGTTCCCTTTCTCAAGCCCACACGCTCTCCCACACACACACTCTCTCTCTCTCTCTCTCTGGTGGCTTTGTTTTGTTTTTGGCTGTGATCAGACAGACAAACAAAAACCATCTGTTTCGGCGTCTGAACAAGGTAAACCACAACTTATAAAAAGAAGAAAAAATTCAAGAAGAATCACAAAACCCGCAGATGTTCACTCCTTCCCTCAATTAACTTGCATTTTCTGGGTATTTTCTTCTTTTTGTGTGTGCGAGTTGCGTTGTGCTCATGGATCTGAACTGGTTTCTTGTTTTTCTAGGGTTTTCTGGTGACTTTTTTTTTTGGTCAAATTTCTGGTGACTTAATCTCACAGAACTTTCACCATATGACTCAACATCTTTTTGTTGCTCTCGCGTTATCAATTTCTAGGCCTCATTATGTCTTACACTAGGTAAATATTATTAGTTTGTTGACCTGGGTCTCGTCTGATTTCTTCTTCTTCTTCTTCTTCTTCTTCTTCTTCTTTTTCTTCCACAAATAGAAAAAATTTGAGAAGGGATTCAAGGAAGATGGCGAAAGAGAAGATAAAGATAAAGAAGATAGACAGCTTGACGGCGAGGCAGGTGACATTCTCGAAGAGGAGAAGAGGGCTGATCAAGAAGGCCGAGGAGCTCTCCGTTCTGTGTGATGCTGATGTGTCCCTCATCATCTTCTCAGCCACTGGCAAGCTCCATGATTTCTCCAGCTCCAGGTACTCAAAAATTAATTCTTCATAAGTCTCTAGTTTTTTCATCATCGTATTATATGCATCCCTTAGGTATGCTCGCGGTGTAATGCAGTGTATGTGAATATTTTGGTACTCCGATTGTGTCTTGAGTGATCAATATGTCTTGGTCATGATCCGTCATAGGCACACGTAATTTGTTGCAATTCCACACAAAGTTACAATGTATAGAAACCTAAAATATATAGATCGAAAGTTGAGATCTATTATCTTACGACACGCATGGTGAAAACTTCAAAAGAACAACTAGAGAGAAAAGCACCAGCGTATTTCAGATTCAGGACTTCCAAAGGAGTTAGGAATTAGGAGGAAGAGGAGAAGGAGAAGGAGAGAGGAACAGAGTCCGAGAGAGTTCCGTCTTACTATTGAAATGGCAGCATAAGGAATCTGCAAATATATCTACGACAGTTTGATGCTGCGGTCTCTTTCTCTTGTGCTGAACACTTGAGGCAGAATCTATGTGTTCTCTCCTCCGAGCTTTGTGTAGGGTAGTCTACATACATTTACAATACTGAACACAAGCAAACATGCACTATACTAAAGGCAAGATGCTTTTGTTCAAGATTCTACAATCCTCATTCAGCACTTTTACAAACACGTACTTTACAACAAGCAACATATACCCCTTGGTATTTGGTATAGACTTTATCAAACATGCCCTATTACTCAACTTTCATATCTTGCCTCTGCTATATTTCGATGCCTGCTACTGCAAGCTAGTTAGTCTTGGCCTAATCTTCTTATGTTTATTGAGGCAATACCTGTCACATATAAAAAACCTAACCCAAGGAAACCATCAACATATATCTTTTTTCTTTTTGGACACCCATCAACAATGAAGCATGTACATAAATTTGACTATGCTGTAATTTCATCAATTATAATACGGTGCATTGTACACACAAATCTTGATATTGGTCACTGCACTTTGAATCTTTTCTTTTTTACAATTAGGTCAATAAGCTCCAAGTTGATTTTTTTTATCAGGTTTGTTCATCTCGCCCCTAAGTGTAAACTCATCCACTAATTGTTCAATATCAATCAATTTAGACCTCCACTTGGTTTCACCCGAGCTTTCATCCTGATCGTAGATAGATCACCCAAGTTCAGGTTCATAAGCAATGACAATTACCCTATGAAGACTTTTTACCTGAAGTTCACCTGCGGTCACTCAACTTATTGTAGACATCACATGTGGTCAGCCAACTTAAGGCTGCATCATCTTCTTTGTTCGATATTGGGTTGGTTAATGGTTGACCCTCGAGATGAGTGACTTCATTGAACACAAAATCAAAACTTGCCGGCTTAGTGGTCAAAAAGGAAAAGTTCATTGGCTTGATTGAAATAAGCACAAATCTTGCATCTTATAACACTAGATACGATGGTCCTAAGCATGACGTTAAAAGGCTTTATCTAGATCTCGGGATCCTTGGGATGTAAAACTCAAAGCGGGTACTATCGGGTGTAGGGTAGTAAAGAAGATACTGTACCAAATTAGGGATGTGGGGCGTGCTATTATGCTATAATAAGGAACACATCCTGGCAGCCCACCCCACAAGAGGGTTTGATTGAAATAGATGAAAATCCTGCATCTTATAACACTAGATACATAAGTAAGATGTTGAGTTCTGCATATACTTTGAGTAGCATTTTCACTTTCTAAATCTTCCTTTGGTTTTATTTTGGGTCCTTTTTCTGTGAAGAATGGAGGATACGCTAACGAGGTATTATGGTCTCCACTCCAATAAAGTTGAGAAATCGGTTCAACCATGTCTTGCGCTCGAGGTGAATCCCTTGCTTAGATATGCCTTCAACGTTCTCTTAAATTTGTGCCTTATTTTCGTGAAACAAGACACATATCCTCCTGGGGAAGTCATTCTATTACACTGACATATTCCTCTTCAGATTTGCAAGTCCTGCATTCTTTATCTTAAAGTATAATACTGACATAAGTGAATTGGAACGATTTTCATATGTAGGATTTAACCTTTTCTCGTGCTTGTTTTTGTTGTCTTAGATAGAGAGCACCAATCGGGAAATGTTGCATGAGGAAGTGTATGTTCAGGCTCATAAACTGAGGTGCATGCGTATATTTTTCATGCTTGTTTGAGTCCGATATACGTTTCTTTTTCTTATTCCTCCTTTTGGCGGATTAATTAGATTTATTTCCCATTTCTTCTACAGGCAGATGAAGGGAGAGGAACTGGAGGGGTTAAACGTGGAGGAATTGGACCAATTAGAGAAGAAACTCGAGGCGGGACTGAGCCTCGTGATCAAGAATAAGGTTTCTTCTTTAAATATTTTTCATTTGGGTTTCATAAGAACCAAAAAAAGTGGTTCCTCGCGGGTGTTTCTTCTTGTTTCACTATTTTGTCTCTCCTCATCTTGGTCGTTCATCTCTTTCCAGGAAGAGCAAACATGGAAAGAGATCAACAAACTGCAGAGAAAGGTTCGTGCACCCTAATTAGACCTGTGTGTGCATCTTTCATTATAAACATTGCCCGATTAGGTCGGCTGTCCAAAAAATAATTTCATATGCTGTGAACATTGCATAACGTTAAAGTACCTATTCAATTAGCTCCACTCATGAAGATTTAAGATTTGGTGAAGGTCATCATGAATATAAAGAATATTCTGTTGATTTGAAGACTTTTCCTCCCGGAATTGCAGGAAGCACAGCTGATTAAACAGAACAAGCAACTGAAACAGGAAGTACGATTACTTCCTGATAATTGATATTAGTCGTCAATAATTTATGTCCATGCACTTTCTCTTTAAAAAGAATTATCACTCTCGAAAGGTGGGTCATTTGATTTCGATAAATTGCAGATGAAGATGATTTTACATCAAGAGAAATCAGTGACCGTGAACTCGGAGTCGGTTAAAGACGTTTACATCAGCCGCAATAGCATTCCTCCTCTGGATGGTGATGGTCCTAATCCCTCGAGTTAGGTGAGCAAACAAGTAGAACTGATTTACTGAAAATGAATACATGATATATCTTGATGCTCTTCATTTTATTCTTCTGTTAATTGAATTTATGTTTGCCTTTAGATACTTTGATATTTGGAGAATTTAACAATTTTTAGCCCCAGCCTCTTGAAGCCAATTCTTTTATTTTTGAAGTTATAATTAGCTGATATTATTGGGGTTAGGTAATGCGTCCGGCTATTAAGCTGGATAGCTTTTCATTTAGGTTTCTCCGTGGAGAAATGGTATTGTCAAAGTAATTTATACATGATTTTTGGAAAAAATAGTGGTCCAGTGTATAAAAATCGACTTCGATTGATGTTCTTTCTTCTTCTTATTCTTTTTGTTTTTTTTTTTGGCCCAACTATGAAAATCATTACAAGGGGGACGCTAGCTTCTCCCAAATAATCAAAGCCTGTGATTTACAGCAGAGTAGGTTTGTAGACTGCCCGAGAAGGACCATCACCGGCCTATTGTCTGCGATTCAACTCATCATCATCACAAATTCCAACACCTTTTTTTTTTTATCTATTTTGCACTAACCATGTCACTTCGGTTTCTATTTCGAGAAACCTTTCTGCACTAACCATCATTTTGCAGGCGTCCTTTCCGAAGCTGAAGTCTCGGACAGGAGACAGCCAACTGGTGTATTTTCCTGCAAGCAATCAATAAAGTATCGAAGCATGTGACTTCAATAATAACAATAAAGGATTGAAGCCCGTGATTTCGAATAACTATTCTATAGCTAGTTGGTGATGCAACTTCTTATATTGATGAAACTGCAGTAACGATTTTCCATTTAAAGAATTTGTAGTGTATTTTCTTGCTCAGTTGCTCTAGACAATATGGATACAATGATGTACCGTTGAATCCAGGAGATAAGTTACACTAATTAAATATGTATATGTAAAAAAAAAAAATATGTATATGTCAATATTAGTAAAATCTATATGTTACAGTCCAAAGGTTCTCTATGTACGAAGAATTGTAAATGATTCAAGTAGATCGGGTGAGCTTCTCTAGATTAGTGGCAGATAATATTGTAAACATACGCTAATCTAGAGTGTCCTTATAATAAATGCGGATAGTTAGTAGATTGAATTTCCATCATAAAATTAAGTAGGGATCTATGGCTATAATATGAGAAGCACTAGTCTATAAAAGCATCTCATCTCCTTCATTTGTATCATCTCATATGTAAAAAAATCTAGAGTTTCTCTGTCTATGATCAGTTGGACTGTGATTGACCGAAAAAAAAAAAAAAAAAAAAAAAAAAAACGGCCTGTGACACATGCACATAAAATACCATCTCTTAGTTAATTAAATTTTGGAGAGGCTAATGTTTTCCTTCATTTTTAATTAGTTGGCTACAAGTATGGATGGTCATAATTTGTAACCTATTGATTAATAGAAGCATGGTTGGAAGAAATAAGGGCGTTTTAGAATTGGTTATAAGTAATCTATCCTTTCAAAATTCAGCTTGAACTTAAATTAGAAAGCATTATAAGAATTGGTGTTTTACATGGTTGAAGAAGCTAGGTTTTTAATGTTAAGAGATTCTACACTTTATCAATGTGGCGCCACATCCTAGTAGTAATGTGTTGTTTGGGAAGGAGGGAAGGGGGAGGAAAACTAAATACGAAAAGTTTGGTGAACTTTACGCTCTATTGGGCTAGTGGAAAAGTGTGGAGAATGAAAATCTGAGTGCAAATGATTTCAACATTTTTATGGAAAAAATAAAGAAATGAGAATTCAAGTTTATTAGCATTTTTCCTTTTCTTTTACTTCTCCTTAGATCTCCCACGCATAGAATTATTTTCGGTGAGCAAAAAAGAAAGGGAAAAAAAAATAATTCTCATATGTCCTCTAGTAGATAATCCTAATTAGAGACTAAGCAAATTCGAGTTGGCTTTCCTTATGGACATAGGTATATTTATAAAAGAATGCAATGGTTGTAGCACATCTCTCTGACTTATTTCTTTTTGAGATTTCACATATTACGAAGCATTATGAATTCAAAACTTTTTACTTATTCAAACTTGAGAGGCTGCATTTGGTAGTCATGATAAAATTCATAATAAATTAAAAATTTATCATGTCCTGCATTTGGTGCTTGCTCAAGATAGAATAAAATCGAATATGAGGGGAATATAGACTAGATAAAATTATCCCATAGGAGAGGTTGGATAAATGTGGATATGATTTCTAATATCTATAATAGGAAAGTTATTTTTCCCGAATAACAAACTTATCAAATTAACAAAATTAAAATCATATTTCAATATAGATAATATTTGAATTATAATATAAGAAATTCAATATAACGAAAAATAAAAATTTAGTTATCTTAATTTAATCTTATTTTTATATATAAATATAAATATATATTACATATTCTAGGTATATTAGTACAATTTACAATTTAATAAAATTTTATTAGAGAATGATGGAATGGGAAGAAAGAAATAAAAAGAAATTAATTAAAAAGAGAAATAAAATAAAAAAGAAATTAAAAATGAAGTAGGTAAGAGTGTGGCGAGAGATTTTTAATATTTTTGTTTGTTAAATTTTTGATTCATTTATATTAATATGCAATTTATACCGAATAATATACAATATATAATGTAAACATATCTTATTTTATTATTACAATCACTAAATGATGGATATGATATAACAAAATTCCTGAATTTCATATCCTATCATATCCAGTCCTATCCTAATTATAAATCCGATCGACCAAAAGTAGCCAAATAGTAAAAGTCAAATTGTAGATGTTATAAGAACAAAAGTAAAAAATAAAAACTCTCTCATGCACACAATGGTCTTTTCTAATTGTAGACCTTATGGTTCCTAGAGGGCTTCTTGTTACATGTCTGATGGGGATTTCATCAAACCCGTCTTTTATTTCACGATGTCATATGCAACTTTACAAGCCAACGTCAATCAAATAATACTTAACTTTTGTTTATTGAGCAAATTCCAATTAGCTTTGACTGTCACTTCCTCCTAGTCAAGGGTAAGTGCGGATTTTTTTTGTTATATATAATCCTCAATTTGTATCTTCTAAATACAAAAGTCTTTTTCATCAAATCTATAGATTTTCACTTTTTCTTCTTTTGTCGCTGTCAATTCACTTCAACTCAACTAAGTCTGACTCTGATACTAATTGTTACGGAAAACAAGCTTGAAAAATAAAATACATGGAACAAGAAAATAAATTGGATACCAAATTTACTTGATTTAGTTGGTGTGACTTACATTTATGGAGAAAGTAGTGCATAATTCCAATATAGATTAAGTGATACAATAGAGATTACAACCATACTCGAGTTACTCAAACATTCTGAATGTTTCTCAACCTCCAATTATACCAACAACTCACATGGTATTTAGCTCCACAATTTCTTACATAATAATCTTTCAATCTTATAAAGGAACTATACAAAATCTTAACACAAGATATTCATGACTTCAAACCCTCAAAATAAAATTCACAGAATCATGAGCACAAGCTCCTCTTGGATCCCACTTTTAACATAGAAGGGAATTGTATCTAGAAGGGAAAATCTCTTTTTTAGATAACCTACTCTATTTGACCAAAAAAAAATAAAAGAAGACAACCTACTCTAACTAGAAAATCAATTCAAATTAGGAAACCTACTCTATTTGACCAAAAAAATAAAAGAAGACAACCTACTCTTAACTAGAAAATCAATTCAAATTAGGAAACCTACTTGAATTAGGATAGATTCTTTTTTGAATTCAAACTCAAGACATGTTTCCAACGTATTATGTGATAAAATATAGATGAAAATAGGGAAGACCAACCACAAGAAGGACGATAAATGGAAACATATGCTCTGCACTTTCTCAACCATTCCTACTTACGGGAGTTTCTTGCTATATGGGTTAAGCCAATTTTGCATCAGTTTGCTCTCTTCATAAGTTGAAAAGTCAGCCAGCCTTTTCATTTACTTTATAAATATTTTTTCAGCGTAATGTTTAAAGTGTAATTTTCCTATTATCACAACGTTTATATGATATTTTCATATTATTTTACTGATGATTTTAGTGGATTTAGGTCATCAAAATTTCTTATCATATAATAATTCACATGTCCAACTTCTAGGTTTTCTACCTTTCGGGCTGCGTTTGGTAATGCTCTTGGAGGCAGGTGTTTCTATTATTTTGTTTTTGGAAGTAGAAATAGAACATAAACGCGTTTGGTAAGTTTTTTGTTCCTGGGAACAGATTTGGAACAGAAACAAGAAACAAAAAAAAGTTGCTTCTTGTTCCTGGGAACAACTTAAGAAACAAGAATCAATTTTTTTTTCCTTTTTTTTTTTTTTTTCTCTACCTCATTTCTGGGAGGCTCCCCTAAGCCTCGCTTGGCCACCGTGAGCCTTGTAGGCCACTGATGAGGCCCCCCCGAGCCTCGTTGTGGCTGGGCGAGGCTTGGCCTCGCCTTGGCCGGGTGAGGTCAAAACTCGCCCACCCTTAACAAGGCTTTACCTCGTCGGTGGCTAGGTGAGGCTTGGGGTGACCTTGTCGGCCCTTGTTTGGTCAGTCGTCGGCCGAAGGCTGGAGGAAGGAGAAGAAAAAGAAAAAAAAAGAAAATAAGAAAACTGTAATAATATTATTAATAAATTAAAAGAATTTCTAAGTCATAAAAATATATGGGATCGTACCAAACACAATTCTCTCTCGAGAATAGAAATTTTGTGTAGTTACCAAACGTGTTCAAATGCTTAGAAACTATTCCTGAGAATAGAAACAGAAAAAAGCGTTTTTGAAAAAAAATTGTTCCCTAGAACAAAAACGTTACCAAACGCACATTTGGTCTTCCGAATAGGTTATCTGATTATTACATTCATGAAGTTCCAATTTCTTGGTACTCAATCATATTTTTGGAAATTTCAACTTCTAGATTTTCACTTTCTCAATTAAGAAGACTTATCTTTTGATTCCATTTTCTGACGTCCAAAAATATGATTGTTTTACATTACTAGATTGATTGCGTATAATATCATGTAATAATAAATTCGTCAAAACATGATGTAGAGTTTGTTTTGTTTTAAACTGGGCAGTTAATCCACTTCATCATTTCTCTTCTTGGAAGTTCTAAGTATATTTATGCAGATCCATATGTTTCAAGGTTCAACAGATATTAGTTTGGACTTTTGTGCAGATCCATGAGTATCGAGGTTCAACAGGTATTAGCTTAACGTAGTTCTAACAATTTTTAATTCATTGTAGCTTTTCTAGTTAAAAAATTGTTTCGATCCCATAGAAGCCAAGTGGCGAGGTTGTCCCTTCTGATCAGCCAATTAAGAGGAGTTTCATGACAAAAGATGGATTCGCAGTAAGTTGGAAAGATTTTTGGATGGGTGAATCTTGTATGCCCAATTGTCCATATATACGCAGATACTTTTCCCCGTAATTCACTGTTTATTTGGGCATCAAATTTCCTCATAAAACCAGAATTTCACATGTCCAACTTCTGAGTTTTCTGCCTTCTGGTCTGCAGAAATGGTTATCTGATTAATATGTCCATCGAGATTCAATTTCTGGTACTCAATCTACTTTTAAAGTTCCAAGTCATGCAGAGAATCCATTTACAGAAACAAAATCTATGGGAATTCCTTAAAGAAAGCGTCCCTTTTCAATATCATGATCCTTTTTCTAAGTCTGAATATAAAATCTCAACTACAATGTGCATTTTCCATTTTAGGGTTGTTTTAATGATTACATTGTTGAACTATTCTAGGATATTACTTGTCTGTTCAGCCCATTCTCGAAATCTGAGATTTATCTTTTGATTCCATTTTTCGATGTCCAAAGATATGATTGAATCTCAACTACCAATGTGCATTTTCCATTTCAGGGTTGTATTAATGATTACATTGTTGAACTATTCAAGGATATTACTTGTCTGTTCAGCCCATTCTCGAAATCTGAGATTTATCTTTTGATTACATGTTTTGACGTCCAAAGATATGATTTTTTTACATTACTAGATTGATTGCATATATTATCAAGTAATGATAAAATTTGTCAAACATGATGTAGTATTTGTTTTGTTTTGAACTGCGCAGTTACTACACTTCATCATTTCTCTTAGGAGAAGTTCTACGCATATATATGCAGATTCATACGTTTCAAGGTTCGACAGATATTAGTTTGGACTTTTGTGCAGATCCATGAGTATCAAGGTTCAACAGACATTAGCTTAGAATAGTTCTAACAATTTCTTGTACATTGTAGCTTTTCAAATCAAAGAATTGATTTCAATCCCACAGAAGCCAAGTGGCAAGACTGTCCCTTCTGATCAGCCAATTGAGAAGAGTTTCATAACAAAAGATGGATGAGAGTAAGCGTACAGCTTTTTATTTCATCCTCATACGTAATGTACAAGCATTCCTAATGAAATATATTTATGTAGAGACATACAGATGCGATTGGAGCAAGGAGGAGGTGGGCATCTGATACAGTAGAGAAAGTGACGAGTTCAGTTCCTGTTACAAGTGTGAGAACTTCACCAAGACTCGGAGAAAAGATGGGACAAATATCTAACGCAGTACGTGTTCTTCACTCAGGAGAGTGTTGCTACATCAGCCAAGGGGACCAGACTTTCACCAAGGCTTCGAGAGAATGTGAATAATATTACTCCGATGAAAGAAGTGTTAAATTATGTCTCGAGTTTAAGTCCGTGTACGATATCCGATCCGTACAAAATATTTTCATGCCAAAATGAGAAAGAACGTGTGCGCGGAGTGTTTGATGAAAAATGGGGCAGGATAGGAGCCGAAAGGATCCCGTTCGCTTTCCGCGCTTCACGTTGGAAATAAAGGCTTCAAATCCATGGGATTCTTCTCATTTGTCAGCATGAAATCTGAAGGGTTGATCGTCCAAGTTTCTTCTACGTTATTAAATGCATGCACATGGCCATGTGCATGCATGCCCGGAGAAAAAGGTGTGCTGCCTCAGAAGCCTATCATGTAGGCGCCGAACTCTCTCCCTCTCTTTGTTCAGGCTTCTCTTATTTTAATAAGAAAGTGGGCTTCTATTATTTTAATGAAGAAAGAGGGAAGGCAGAAGCAAGACGTCGAATTCTTCCTCTCTTTCTTGGTCATCTTTTGTGGGCTCTCATTAATTTATTATTAAGAAAGAGGGAAGGCAGAAGCAATTCTCCTTCTGCATGGTCATACGCGCACATGCTCTCATTAAATGCATGGAGGCGCATGCTTTGAAGATTGGCGCCGTTCTGACAACTCTGAAGAACAATTTTGATTTGTTTTCTTCCAGGCACCGATAAAAGGAGCGAGAGCTTCGGAGGACGAGGCAAGCTGCGAAAGAAATAGAGCTTGGCAGTGAGCGAGAGCAAAAGAGCTCGAGAGACCGAGAGCGAGAGACGTGAGCTCAGAGAGATTTGTGCGAAGTCGAGTCCAGTGAGTGAGTTATTTTGTTAAACGCCGTGGGTATTGGGTATAAAGTAGGACGGGGAAACACTTGAATGCATATGTGCTTGTAATCCTGTAATTCTCCGATTTATAGTGGATTGATTTGCTGGCTCTCCCCGTGGACGTAGGTTTCGACATTCGGACCGAACCACGTAAATTTCCGGTGTCCTTATTCTTTTATTGTTCCTCGTTTTATTTTGATCTATTTCTATAGCTCCCGACATAATTGCAAAATATACGATCCGCTTCCGCTGCGACGCCAATTAACAACAAGAAGAGTAAAATTTTTTGGTGGAAAAGTGAGATACATTCTGTCTTTTTAGTATTTATGTTGCTCGAACGATGCCTATGCTCTTACTTTTTCCCCCTTTCTATGAGGAGGGAGGGCGACTGATCCCGAATGAATTGTGATGAGTTGACCACTTAATTAGTCCACCCTCCTTAAGATTCAACCTTAGGTGGTACTGTGGAACGATAGATGTGGTATCTCATGACCCCAACTAATTCTACGGGCATATGTTGGAAACCACGAAGTCTCTGTACATGATGTAGTAAATGCTCGAATGACAAGTGGGTTAGGGATCCATTTGCGACCTGACTCGAGGTTATGACTTCATGTGCGACAAGAATACTGTGACTCCTTTAGCATTGGATTACCACGCTTGACAGTGAAACCGTATCATTTGTCATCGAATAAAACCAACACCTAACTTTAGAGAGAGATTTTGCATATATGATTAGATCATGTCTAATTTAAAGGTGGAGCTTCCGATTTTAGATTTGAGGTTTGGACCTATGTAAAAATCCCGATGCAAAAGGTAGGAATTAATGGACCTGTTTGGCTATGGATGGAATTGGCGGACCAAGGGAAGCATCATTTTGAGGCATTTCTAATAGCTTTTTGTGTGAGAGCTTCTTGAATCTTGATGAACTTCTCAAGGCATTGTCTAGCTATTCACAGTCGAGGGTGCCAACCAGCTCCATATCCAAATACATAGGCATGTCTAAATTGATTTTTACTTATTGCTTTTCCTCAATTAAAATACTGCAATTCAGTAGAATAACATCCGAAACTTTAAAACATAAATGTTGACATGTAGAATAACGTAATGGTGGAAATTTAGATAATTTTTTAAATTTTGACAGGATTTTTTTGCTTTTGCTGATTGCCAAAGGAATACTCAAGGGTTTCAAAGACAAAAGTCATGTCGATAAAGTTGAAATATTCGGAACTAATAAAACGTGAAGATGGCGTTGAATGTGTGACTGGTAAATTCAAATTCGATCCCTATCTGACTCGTGAACTCTAATCATGTGTTAATAGAATTCTTGAGTTGAGGATTCTTCTTCGAAAGCAAAACATTATCCGATGGATGTGTTCAAATATAAGAACTTTTTGTCTTTGACTGGAAATATAAGAACTTTGATACGTACTCTATTTGAACATCATTATTTCTTTATTTCCTTTGTGTTTGGAACTTAAATAAACGTTTATCACGCAATAAGATGCTACTTTCGAAGTGTTGCTTTTCACACTAGCAAAATAAAAGTTGGGTTTTTCAAGAAATAAGTTTTTGGGTACACCTGTGGCTTCTTTTACTAATTGGATTCTGGAGTGCGGTCCAGAATCAGCGCGACACTGTCACTAGTCGCATTGGAATCTATCCACGAATTGATTTTGAAGAGGACATAACCCAAGGAAAGAAGCGAGAAGCCAAGGCAAGAGGCCGATGAAATACAGACAACCAAGAAGGTCGAAGCTCCTTGTTGGACCATCAAAAGAAACTTCTCAGGATATAATCCTCCTAATCTCACGTCGAAACGGGAATATAAGGGGCTTCAGAGGACGAAGGGTCAATGGATAATAGGTAGTATCTCGTCGAAACGGGAATATAAAGGGCTTCAGAGGACGAAAGGACGGAGAGAATAAGCTTTGAAGGATCTGCGAGTTGCTAGACCCGTCTTTGCCGTTTCGTGGACTCGAAAGAGCGCTGAACGAGCGGACGGGGAAATCCTCGCCCTCTCGTACGGCGTTCCCATAGATCAGGCCTGGACGCGTATCATAGGCACATACACCGATGAGATTAGCTCCGGGACAGGATGGCGGATCCTCGTGCTGCCACGTGTGAAGTTGCAGTTCCTACAATCGGAAAGACTTATCATAATTTTCCAGCATCTTGAATTTGAAATTTACCATGGCTACTTTATGATAAGATGCTTTGTCCATATATAGTTATGTGCAATGAGTCGATTGTTTCAATGGTTCTAACTTTTGCATAGAGCAATAGCCATTACATTTGATTTACGTAATTTTGATTCTCAAAGGACTTTATTGTTGGGGGTGCATAGCACGCGATGTGCGGTCCTCTTCTAGAGGCTGGATCCTACCTCAGGCTAAGCAGTTTCTAGGGCGAGTAGAAGAAATCGATATCTTTACTCGGAGTGATCGTCAAGAAGAAGCCTAAGTTTGAGCCCATCAAGATATCAAATTGAATCTACATTGACTAAAAAAGAGTTCCACATCACATCAATTCTCTGATGTGGACTATCTATCACAATTCACACGTACATCTTAACATTTACATCTCTTGTTAATAGAAATTTTTTATGCAATGAATGATAGCTCTAATTATTCTCTAAATTTATTTATATTAAATATATTGACCCATTATGTGATATTACATGGACTTACTTATGACTATAGCATGTTGAAAATGAATCTCGTTTCTCTTTACATTGGTATTTCTCATAGGCTGTCTTATCACCTCAAAGAGCTTTAATGAAGGGATTGAAGAAAATAATTTCTTTGTCAATAGAAGTTTTTAAGCTGAACATCTTAGGCTTGCCCCTTCCCACTTATTAGGGGATGGGTTTGAAATCTTATACAAGGTACTTTAGGGTAAAACCCCTATATCTAAGAGGACTTATGCACTTCACTTGTCACCACTAAATAACTAAGCTTGGAGCAAAAAAGAAGTGGCTCTTCCCACGGTAAAGTCACCATTGAATCACAGTTGCTTGATTAGTAGCCCAATTATCTTTTTTATACTAAAAGCGCGTTTGGTAACTATTTTGTTCAAGAAAACAATTTCTTATCAGAATAATTCTTTTTTATTCTACTCCTTGGAACAATTTTTAAGTATTTTAAGACGTTTGGTAACTGTTCAAAATTTCTATTCCCATAATAAAATTGCGTTTGGTACCATCCTCAAAATTTATATTTTAAACAATTTTCTTTTAATCTTTTAATAATTTTATCACCTTTTTCTTTTTTCCTTTTCTTCTTCTTTTCTTTTTTTCTTTTCCTTCCCTCTTCCTCCTCCTTCTTCTTCAAGCTCTGGCCGGTCATTAGTGACTGGCCAAACAAAGGTTGGCGACCTCGCTGGAGCATCATCGGCCCTCGGTGAGGCCGCACCTCGTTGGCAACTGGGCGAGGCTTGACTAAGCCTTGGTTGGGCAAGTAGCCTCGCCCAGATTTGGTGAGGCCGAGCTCGCCCAATCACTGGCGGGGCTTGACCTCATCGAGCCGCTACAAGGTTGGCCTCGTCTTGGCCGGGCAAGGCCGACCTCATGATGGCCTGGTGAGGTCGAGCTTGGCCTCGCCTGGCCTGGGCGAGGTCGAGCCTCGCCTAACCATGGCTTGAGCAAGCCTCGCCTAGCCATGGCTTGGCTAGGCTTGGCCGCCGCTCGGCCAGGTGAGCCTCACCGGTGGTTGGGCGAGCCTCACCTAGCTCATCGGTGGTGGCGGGAGGCTTGGGTGAGGCCCACCTGGCTATCGGTGAGGCTTGGCCTCGCCAGATTTGGGGAGGTTGAGCCTCGCTGGTGGCTGGGTGAGCCTCTGGTGAGCTCGCTGGATGTCGCCCTAGCTTGGCAAGCCTTCGGCGAGGTCATTGGGCCTTGGCCAATTGGTCATTGGCAACCGACGGCGATGGACGGTGGCGGCGGCAGCGGTGGAAGAAGAAGAGAGAAGGAAGAAGAACAAGAAGAAAAGAAGAAAAAAGAGAAAAAATGGGTTGGTTTGATTCTAGAATTGTTTTCGGGAACAAGGAATCAACTTTTTTTTATTCCTCGATTTTACTCCAAATCTATTCCCAGGAATAAAAAATTTACCAAACGGATTTCTGTTCCAAATCTACTCTCCTAAACAAAAGAACATAAATTTTCACAATTTGGCTGGTTGCCAAACATGCTCTAAAACTATCCCACTTTTTGACATGTTAATATAGATGCATACAATTTGTTAAGTGTTCTAATATTAATATGACAATATATTAAAATGGTATACCTCCTAAACCGAGAGTATATGATAATCCCATTCACCATAGTATTCAAAAGGGAATAAAAACAGCTTTTACCAAAAAAGTGCCAATATAATTATTCCAGTCATTATAATAACAATAAATTAAAAAGTAACAATTCATGAAATATATGAATTGTAAGGTTTCATTTGATAGTTTGGATTTGAATCCAAGTGTTCGACAACATCCTCCAGATCGGATAAATCTATATATATCTAAATATACTGGGATAAAATGCCAAATAAGAAAGCTAGGGAAGGGGGTGGAATAAAGCCGGATTGGAATTAAAAATTTAAAAACTAACTTAACAAGCTCTCTTATCTTTCAACGTGGAGTGATGCAGTGACGCATTTAAGACGAAATGTTTCTTTGCTCCCAACTTGCTCGTTCCCACAAGACGATTGCGATTCCAAACCTTCGCATAGTTCAATTACTCGAAACAGAGTACCCTTTGAAACTAGCCTTCTCATCGAAATGACCCCTCCTCCTCCTCCACAAAATCCAATTGACCATCATGACCATTTACGTCGTCAATTTCATTTTGACATTCCGTCGCTATTAGTTTCTCCCGATTGAACCCCGTCCTCTGCTCCTGCTACCTCGCTTATTTTGCTACTGCCGACGAGAGTTGGTGCTGCCCGATTGTCGTCATTGTCAAGACACTGAGAGACATGGTCGAGAGGAGGGAAGAAGAGAGGGAGGGGGCTGATGATCAATGCGAGACAGCGAGGGCAATGCGGCAGCGGTATAGTCGGAAGTCGGAGGTCGCAGTAGCCCAGACATGAGGCAGTTTTTTCAGTCAAAGAGGCCACAAGAGAGAGGAGCTTTTTCTCATCACCGTTAGTGGAACAGTGAAGGCGTCGACAATTTGTGAGAGATAGTGAAGGCATCACGACCTGAGAGTGAGAGAGAGAGAGAGAGAGAGAGAGCGAGACGGAAGAGGATTGTAAAATTTTTTGAAAGATTCTCAATCCTATTTTAAATTGTACCAAATGATTGGTGGGAATTTTTTAGAATTCGGAGGATGTTCTAAAATTTTAAGTCCCACTTTATCCTTTCCTATTGTATCTCAATCCGAAGGTTGGTGAACATATGTAGGGTAACTGAGTTGCCACATGGCAAATATTAATCAAATTTCTAGATGCTTTTACTTCAGGTAACTTTTGTGAATATAAAAAGAAAAATCCTTCAAAAGTCGATGTGTTAGTTTCTTTTTGTCCTTTTCACTATAAAATTATCCATAGGAGATGCTCCATCAATTAATTTTTTTTTCCCAAAAGCTTATCTAGTATCATTAAAAGTCACCGGCTTGGAGGATAGTTAATGGGATAATCCAATATTTACAATAGCAAAAGCGTCCCTAGTAATTATTTATATTGCTAGAATGTTTTCTAGCAACAATCGACATATCTTACATTAGGTGTCGATGGCTACAAATCTGATGAGAAACGGTTTTTTGAGAACTTACAGAGACGTTAATCTAAAAACGAGTGAGCCAATACATATCTTCTTGGACATTCAAAGAGAAGTGATGAAAATCAGAAAAATGTAGGGAAAGAAAGTAGGGCAAGGCGTATCAAAGTCGTTCTTTTAATGCAGTGATTTTCACAAATAAATACGTAATCCAATATCCAATCAGCCACTTCAGAGATTCTGTCTCCACAGCATAATGATCACACTCCAATATTATTATCTTAGTCTGCTTATTAAGATAAGAAGAACCGGTATGAACTTATTTGGTAACCAGAAAATATAAAACAATGGAGAAGAGAGTTTGCTCGGTCTCTACAAAATGCAATACTTGTATTTAGATGGTCCGGAGATTGTTAGAGAAAACTCATTGATTATTTTGAAGCTGATAAAACGTTTCCAAAAGTCTAGTCTAAAGACTTGCAGACTCAAGTATTACAGTCTAAAGAACTCCAGACTCTACCGTCAAAGTCTGAAGACTCCTAGACTTTAATTTCAAAGTCTGCCCTCATTGACAGTTTCCAGATTAAAGAGTAAAGACTTATCTAGATGCGGGTTTATCTTCAAGGATTCAGTTATTATGGTTTTTGGAAGATCTTATGGCTGGATATAGCATCTTATGATCAATTATTCTTATTGGAATCAATTTGGATAATTAGATCTCTTGAAATGTGAAGTATACTTAGAAGGTTTTACTTATGGAAACCAAGATTCTGATTGTATGGACGAGCAGGATTGATGGGCGTTCATCTCATTCCTAAAACGACTCGAGATCTCCTTGATTGATTCTGTCCAATGGGTAGATTGGAAGAACTCCTTTAGAAAGTGCCAATGGTCGTAAAGGCATGGGGGAGTATTTAAGGCAGACCCTCAAGTTGTTCGAGGGGGTGTGAAAGAAAAATTTCAAAGTCTGAAGCTTCATAATTCTTTGTTATTTCAATTGTCGAGCTTAACTTGTATTCAAAAGAGAGAGCATATACTTGTGAGACTTTGGAAGGGTGTAGTAGAGTTTCTACACTGTGAAGTCAAGGAAGTGAAATTGTAAAATCTCTTTTGATTCATAGTGAAATCCAGCCAATAGGCTGTTAATGCGGGAAAGTGGACGTAGGTTTGATCTAAGCTGAACCACTATAAACCTTGTAATTCTATTATCTTTCTCTAAACTCCTTACTGTAATTCGTAGATTTATATAACTATTTATAGTTGATTACATCTTCAGTCTATTATTTTCTAAGGGCAACTTACTTTTATTAAGTCTTGTGAAAATTTCTTTTAACACCTATTCACCATCTCTAAGTGTTCTTACTAGCCCTTACAGAGATCACATCCCTTGAAGGAGCATAATCCTTCATTACAATAAATGGAAAATTGTCTTAAAAATCCTAAATTTATTATACGGTGGCCAATTCAATTTTAATTTTGGCTAATTTTTTTGGTTAGAAGATTTGGTTAATTTAGTCCTAAACTTTTGATGATTTGCCAATGTAATTTTTTTTTTTCTGTAAATATGTGAATATCATTGATCATATGAGGTACAAAAGCTTAGGGGAATCCCCTAGCATTTCAAAGAGACTAATTATGCAAAACGATGGAAGAAGGAAGCCTCCATACGACTAATAAAACATTTGCCTGGGAAAGATTACACTTTTGGTAGAGTGACGCCCTACCTCTTACAACTTTTCGAATAGTAGCCAACAGAAAATGAGGCTCAATCGAATTGTTAAACTGTTCACATTCCATCTAGATGCAATAGATTGTCATTAAGAAAGAAAGCTTGAGGAGTCTCACCACCAAGTTTTTGCCATTGGTGGCCCCAATCATCCATTGAAGTTTTAAGTTCCAACCTCTTACATAACGCCAAATTCTATTTTGTGCCAAAATGCTACTCCATACACTGCTTGTCCAAGTGTATTCAAAGAATAAAGGTTCCGTCTTTTGTACTAGTCATATAAAAGTCACACTTAGTATCTAGTGAAAACAACCACTGTGATATGGCTACTGCTGTTGTAGTCTATCTCTACAAATAAACCAGCCGATAAAATTATGCTTGTTAATACCATTGGTCCAAATTAATTGATACCAGTCCACGGTAGGTCCCTCTTGTCTGAATTCCATGTATATCTCTTTGAAATAGTATATTTTGCTAGATATAATAGGTGTTGGGCAAGTCTTAACTTGAGAATACATCACTAACTCCAAGCCATACAGCCCTTAATGTTGAGTTGCATAATGAGAGTACCTCTACATTTTTTATGATGAACCCAAGTACTCCGGAGGGATGTGGACAGAAGATTGATAAGGCTTAAAAGCATGCGACCCATCAATACTTTATTTTAGAGTTTTAGATCGAGTAGGCCTAGTCCTCCCTCCTTTTTTAGTGAGCATACTACATTCCATGCAACTTTGTGGGATTTGTGAGTTTCGGCATTTACTACCCGTAAGAATTGCTTAATGTTCTTTTCAATCTCGTAAATAGTTTGCTTTGGGAGGAGATACATTTGCATCCAGTAAGTGCAAATAGAAAAAAAGTATCAATTTGGCCAATTGAAGTCTTCCTGTGTAGCTGTGTGATTCATGTCCCATTCATCTATTTTCTAAAATATCTTTTTAATTAGGCCCTTACAATCCGCGTGCGTGGGCCTTCATGTAACAAGTGAGGTACCGAGGTATCTAATGGAGATGGTACCTATGGAGAAAGGCGTGTGATCCAATACAAGGTGTTTTCATCCTTAGACAACCTAGAGAAAAAAGATATGACATTTGTTTGGGTTAAGTATAAGAAAAGGAAGAGCGGCAAAATCATCTAATGCATCAAGAAGGTAGTGGATGGAGTTCACGATGAGCAAATAAGAACAGGTCATTAGCAAAGCATAAATGAGTAATCCTTTGCGATTTGAGATGTCAATGGAACTTAAAAGATGAGGTAGCAATTTTCCACATGACAATTCTATTAAGGACTTCCATAACTAGAATAAAGAGGAAGGGAGAAAGGGGGTCACCTCGTGGGAGCCCATTTGTACTTGCAAAATATCTAACCTGTTCACCATTGAAGTTAACTGAGAACCTTCGAGTGGTAATGCATTGATTTATCAAATCAATAAAGTATTGAAGGGTATTAACAGCTTTTAAAACCCTGAGAACAGCATCCCATTTTATCATATCATAAGCCTTCATGAGAAATGAAAGCAGTTTGGTTGATACCAACGATTGAAGGGAGAATACAAGTTATTCTATCTACATGCAGCTTTGATATGATTTTATATATGACATTGTAGCATGAAATGGGTCTATACTCCCTAAGGCGGAATGGAATTGAAACCTTCAGTTTAAGAGAGATCAATGTAGAATTTATCGATTTCAACATTCTCCTTGAAGAGAAGAATTCCATGATAGCATCTTCAATGTCATGTCCTATGATGGGCCAAGCTTTTTGGTAGTTTAAGCTGTTATATCTGTCTGGACCGGGAGCTTTGAAATTGTTGAAACCCTTAACGACTCCGCGAATATCTGCTCTTTGAATAAACAATTTAGTGACTAGAGCACTAACATCTTCATGAAATTGATAAGCGGGCTTGTCATATGGGATGCGCCTATGGCTGGAGTTTCCAAGTAAGTGGCGGTAATAGGATCATACTGTTTGCTTGAGAGCCCTCTCATCAGTAATAATGGAACCATTATCAAGTAAGAGCTGATTAATCCTGTATTGAGCACTTCTACGCATCATGGAGGCTAATAAAATCTTGCTGTTGCCATCACCCAATTTAAGCCAGAGATTCCTAGATTTCTGTTTGAGAAGGATTTCTTTATGTTTGCCGAGAGTAAGGAGTTGTTCTAGTTGTGCCTTTTCTTCATTTCGAGAGTTGGGGCTGTCAGGGCCTAGAGTGAGCTCTAATTGAATTCGCTGAAGGCTTTCCCTAGCCTCCTTGATCGTCAAGTGCAAGTCACCAATTTGAGATTTGTTCTGGTGCTTTAGTTATTGCTTCAAAGCTTTGAGTTTCTTCACCATTGTAAACATTATGGATCCTTTGATATCGTCTTGTCAACAAGTGTTTACCATGTGCAAGAAGTCGAGGTTCAGCCCAGAAATTGAAGAATTTCAAGGAAAGTTTTTTCCTCCTAGTAGTTGGTCGAGATGTACTAAGCATGGGGAGTGATTAGAAACACATGAAATAAAAAATTCAATCGAATAGTGATTATACCTATTTTGCCAATCTGCATTGATCAGGGCTCTATAAATCCTACTTGCTTTTAGATTACCATCCACCCTTTTGTTAGTCCAAGTAAAGAAAGGGCCTATGGAAGGAGAGTCAATTAATGTAAGCTCATCAATCATGGTGTTCAGCTCCTCCAAACCATAAGTCCATCTAGTTGTGGAGGTAATCCTTTCATTAGTGTTCCTCGTTTCATTGAAATCCCCCATTAGTAACTAGGGTAGATTTTCAAAATTAGCAGTAGAAAAGGTTACCATGTCACGCCATAAAACCTTGAGTTCAGCTTCACTATTACTTCCATAGATGGCAGAAAGTAGAAAAAAAGGTTATCTCCAGGTCTTTCAATGAGACAATGCATGACTTGTGCCGAGACTTCCTTCATTGTTAAACTAGGAATAGACAACTTCCACAAGATCCAAATTCTATCTAGTGTACTACTCGTATAGTTGTGAGTGTAATTACAACCTTGAAATCTATTATTGATGACAAAATTAGCATCACCCTCCTTCATTTTATGCTCAATCAAAATAAGTGTGATATCCTGAAATTCAACTCCTTTCGAAATATATAAAATGATTATTTCATCAGTGTACTCATAGCTAATTTACTCAGAATTAATTACTCATGAGTTAACTAATCTATTGGAAGAGACCATAAATGATTAAAACACAAAAGATCATAGAATTTAATCGGGGATAGACCACTCGACCATAAGTATTGAAAGGCACAATATTGCACTATTATAAGTTAATTAGCAAACATATATAAATTGATTCGACAGAAGTACATAGTTGGTTCGCGAGTGATTCCACACGATTATGATACTCATTGCGAATGACTATAAAACTTTTTCTATTGATCTTGTACTTAGGGTACGTAATTAAACTCTTGCAATTACATAAAACCGAGGGTCATTTAAGATTCGAAAATGCATAAATATGGATCGAAAATTATTTACCACGAGTTAACCGCGCGAAAACCCCTAAAAGCCACCCGATAGTTTAGGTTGTACTAAAATTGCATTTGATCAAATTTTAATCACGAAATCTAATTCGATTTTGGGGATCGAACTTTCGAGGATTCCAAGACCAATCTATTGGACGTCGCTTCATTTATCTGAGATTTATCGGTAAGCTTTAAATTTCCAAATAAGGACTATTCAGTCGAAAATTGGAAGTTGAAGAGAGAAGTCGGGCCAAGCGAAGACCAATAGGCCTCACGCCCCTCAAGTCGGCCATGAAGGCCTAATTAGGCCTGCCAAGCTAAGTCTAGCCCAATTCAAGCTCATTCAAGTAAATAGGCCCAACGGCAAAATTGAAATTTTTGATCAACAGTTGTGAAATGTCTATTTTGCCCATTCTAGATGGTTTTTGGCATTTAAGAAAATAAAACAAAAGAGAAGAGGATAAGGACAAGAGGATATAATCCAAGGAAGAGAGGGTTTTAGGGAGATATTTGGAGAAATCTCTCTCTCCCCCCCTCCCTCAAGTGGTCAACCCTTCCCCCATTTCCTCCATCTCTCTTTTCTTCTTCTTCTTCTTCTTCTTCTTCTTCTTCTTCTTCTTCTTCTTCCCTATTTCCCTCTCCATTTTCGGCGCCCCCTTTGCCGCCCACTTTTCCCGCCATTGCCCATGCCACCACCACCGTCCACCTGCACCGTCATGATGTTTGTGTCACTATCCCTCAAGCCGTTGCTCACCACCATTGAGCTGCCCTTTAGCTTAGCTTGGCCGTGAGTCCAAGCTCACCAAGCGTTGCTATTATAGCCGTGAACGTCACGCCCTCGTCGTTGACGCGTTGTCGTCGCCGTGAGCTTGTCATCGCCGGAAAACTGTGAGTTAACTCTTAATTCTTGATTAGGGAGTTAATTGCATTTAGGGATAGGATTAGTTTATGGATAATGGTGGTTGGTGGTAGTTAATAATGGTTTGGTGTTAATTACGCTTAAAGGTAGTTTAGATTAAAGTTAAGTGCATATAGTTTAATTAATTACAATTAAATTAATTAATTGAACCGCAGTGAGCTTAATTAATTAAAATTATATTAATTAATAACAATTAGTCTTAATTAATCATAATTAGTTTAATTAATTATGATTAATTTTAATTAATTACCGTTAATCTTAAATAATGACGGTTAGTGCCAATTAATGATCTATTAGTCGATAAGTAGAATTTTATGCTTGAATTATTGGATAAATTTATACATTTATACTATGAAAATGATTGTCCCAATTATGAACCTTAAGTACTATTTTTAAAGAAAGGTTTAATTGGCATTTAAATGGCAAATCCTGAGGCATTGTGTTGCGATGCCATGTTTTACGTGTTAAATGGAGGCAATGAGGTTTTAAAATGAAAGTGTTCAAAATTTGACGGATTAATTATGTGCATGTGATTATGTGAGATTATTTTACTGCATTTTTATGTGTGAAATTTGCGATAGTGTGTTGTGTGAGGATGAACCACATTTGCATTGGCTAAGTTGAAAAGATAAGAATAAGCTCAAATGGTTGAGTACTCATGTGATCACATAATGACCCTCATGTGTATTATTACGCGGGGTAATGGTTCTGTCTTGATGTGTATGAATATGCGAGACGATGCTCGATTTTATTGGATGCCGATTTGCGGTTGAGACTGGACCAATACTCTTAATGGAATGCCGTCTTGATGCATATGAGTATGCGAGGTGATGCTGTGCCTGATGGAGCAGGATGATGCCCGGTTATACTGGATGACCGCCAACTCTTATGTTGGCTATGGCCTGAGGGGTCGTAATAATTGGAACACGCATGAATGCTTTGTGTATGGAAGAGTTTGAAATGTGTTCTGATTATATATATGCTTGATGTATTGCTTTGGGCACACGTTAATTAACTGCATTTGAGACGAATCAGCGTCCTAATTAAGGATTACGTCATTAACTCGCTAAGATTTTATTTCACCCATCGTTATTTATTATTTTTCAGGGCTGTAGTGTAGAGAACCATCATGTGCGGTTGTGGTGGATGTGAGATGCGTTACTTTTCAGCTGGTCCTGCCATTAGTGAAGTTTAGGTTAACCCTGACCCTGAAGATTTTTAAGATGATTGGTAGGAGGTAGTCATAGAAAAGCTTGTAATTCTTAAACTTTTTAGGGTGAATAGTGCATAAATAAAAGTTCTACTTTTGGAAATGTTGGTGTGTTTTTATTATCTCTGTTTTTATGTTTGACTAGGTGTTTATATTAAATGGTTCTTCTTGCATTTAATTGAAAGATGAAAAGAATGATTTGGCGACGCGTCTTGGGACGTTGCAATAACCGTTGAGGAATATTCGCATGCTCGGGGATTTGTGGCGTGACACTAATAAAATGAGGATCTTCAGACAGAGCAAACTCCACAAGCTCCTTTTGTTTGGGGCTACAATTAAGGCCCCTTACATTCTAAAATAGGAGGTTCTATCGACCCATCCTCATCAATCCTAGGTACATCAACACAACAACTAGAAGTACTTGGGTGGTCATCAACTTCCACTAGTGCAAATCTATTCCCAGAGGTCAATAAGTTGTAAGAATCTCTATTTCCCTTGTGTGACCTTTTTTTCTTGTTACCAACTAGTTTAAACTCTGAAGAAGGTGAGACAAGGTGGGCAACAACGGGGACAAACGGCTGAGCATCCGAGGCATTCGATTTTGGTAGTGTAGAGGAAGTTATTTCTGATAGGACAATCGGCTAAGAATCTCTTTTTGTAGATGGTAATTTGGGCAGTATCTGTTGGTGATTCCGACCATATTTTAGTAGAAGCGACACAATTCTTTTTGACTTTAGGGACCCAGACTTCTTTACTAACCGCAGTACAATCCTTGTGACCAAAGCAATTACAATGTTCACATTCTAGTGGAAATCAACTATGGTCAATAGTCACCTCAAAGACCTCATCCTTCCCCATGTCAATATCGAATTTATCTGGAAATGAGCTATTAAAGTTCATAAGGATGCATACCCTAGCATATGATAGCTACCGTTTATGTTCAGTGGCTTTATCCGTATATAAGGGTCTTCCAAGTACGCTACATACATAACTTAATCTGATTTTGGTCCACAAGGCATGGGTGGGCACATTGTACAAATGGACCCAAATAGGCACAGAGGTAATCTTTGCCTTCTCCAACCTAATGAGGGGGGTGCCATTTCTGCAAGAACAAACGTTCCTTGCTATGTCCCAAATCCCCACCTCTATAACTTCCAATTTGAGCCATTAGAGAGCCTAAAGAAGAAATAACCATCCTCTGTGGCCGATACATCTAAGAGGTTCTCTTTACAAGACAATGCTCAAAATGAGTCTTTCCTTCTTCAATAGCCTCAAGTTGGGGAGCAACTACAAGCTCATTTCCGTCCCTACTGCGCGAGAGGAAATCTAGTTTACAGTCTAGTCAAGCTTTTCCATGATAATGCTTTTCCAAGAGGAGACTAGGCCGGTAGGAGTAGAGCTAATATTGCAAGAGGGAGGGGGATAAAGAGAGGGTTTGGTATAATTACAAAGTTTCCCATCATATTATTCCTACCCACATTGCTGATGTAATTCTTACGGTGTAGATGTGGATGGTGGTCATATGTGGCCCGATTAGTGCTAATATATATAATTTTTACTTTTTTTTTTACTTATAAATTTGAAATTTTCTATTTTCATTTCCTTTTTTTCATTCTTTTTTCTTTTCCTTTATTGGATTTTCTGTTGATGGGTTATCGGTAGGGGTGTGCATAGTCCAGGTGGGCGGTTCCTGGCCCAGAACCGGGAACTGCCGGCTAAGGACCGGTTCCAAAAAATTGGAACCGGGAACCACTGGTTAGTTGCATGGATCCACCTGAGAACTGGATCGCCGGTCCGGTCCGGTTCTCGGGTGGATCCATGGAACCAGTCTCACCAATAATAATATATTTTTCCAAATCCCGTCATGAGTACTCTTCATATCGAGTAATATTTTTCTTTAAATCAAACTAGCTTAATTAAAGGTACAATTTTTCTTTATTTTATTGGAAAACACTACCAAAAAAGAGAAATAGGTTTTTTTTTTTTCCTATTTTTGAATCATTTCAGTTGAAATCTAAAACATTCTTTAAGTTCAAAAAGTTCTTGATGATTGTCATATGTAGATCGTCTTTTCCTTTATCTCTTAATAGTGCTCAATCTCTTATAACATTTGCTTTACTGAATTCTTTTTGTAGAAACAATTCCACCGGTACTCCACATATTCTTGAACATAGTGTCCTATGTGAATCCCGGAAGTATCATTTGAAGGAGCCATTTGTTAAGTTGCAAAAAGACAGCTTACACACTTTACTAAATTCTTAAAAAACATGGAAACCTTCAGAGGAGATGAAGTCCTAAAATTTAGGTTTGCTAATTAGTAATTTCCAAATTTATTTTAATATTAAAAATCAATATATTATAATATAATCGGTTCGGTCTGGGTGGATGGATGCGCCCATGGAACCGGGAATTAGACCAGTACCCACTGGTTCCCTCAAGAACCACCGGTTTCGGGCGGTTCCGGACGGTCTGGGCGGGTCCCAGTTCTTTCGCACACCCCTAGTTATCAGGGATTTGGTGACTCTCACCAAATCTAGGCGAGGCGTGAAGGCCGGCGATGAGGTTTGCTAGCCGTCACCGGGATATTTAAATGAATAAACTAAAGTCCTAGGTTTCGTTGATTCAGGCCTCCTCCTCGTTCTCAAGGATATTTCCCATCTTTTGCCGGCTAAATGTAAATGTCAAATACTAAAAAATGATGATAGAAAGATACCCTCTTTGGCGAATAAAAGAGAAGACCCCTTTCGAACCCTCGAACCCTCGAACCCCCAACACACTCTCTCTCTCCTTCTCTGACTGGTGGCTTTCTTTTTGTTGCTATGATCAGACAAACAAACCCCATCTGGTTCTGCATCTAAACAAAGTAAACCCCTCCCCGCTCCCACGCCTAGCACGAAGAAAAAATAAAAAAATCCAGAGAAATCACAAAACCCACAGATCTTCACTCCTTCCCTCAATCATTTTGCATTTTTTGGGATTTTTTTTTTTTTTTGGCTGGTGTGTTTTGTTTGTTGTGCTCTTGGATCTGAACTGGTTTCCGTTCTTCCTAGGGTTTCCTGGTGACTTAGTCTCACAAAACTTTTACCATCTGCCTCAAGATCTTTGTATTGCTCTTTTGATATTATTTCCAGGCTTATCATGTCTAACTCCAGGTGAGATACCCACTAGTTTGTTGACCTGGGTCTCTTCTGATCTTTTTCTCCCCCCTTTTTCTAACATATAATGAATTTTAGAAGAGATTCAGGGAAAATGGCGAGAGAGAAGATAAAGATAAAGGAGATAGACAACTTGACGGTGAGGCAGGTGACATTCTCGAAGAGGAGAAGAGGGCTGATCAAGAAGGCTCAGGAGCTCTCCGTTCTGTGTGACGCTGATGTGTCCCTCATCATCTTCTCAGCCACTGGCAAGCTCCATGATTTCTCCAGCTCCAGGTACTCAAATATTAATTTCTTAAGTCTATAATTCATCCTCGGATGATGCATCCCATAGATATAATCAAATAACTTGTGACTTTTATTGGATGTGCAATTTGATCCTCCATTTGGCGTGTGTTTGGGGAGGGGGTGGGGGGTGAGGGTGGGTGTAAGGTGGGCGGCCGGGCAGTGGGGGTGGTGACGGAGTGCATATTTAGGTACGTCGATCATCTCCTGAGAGATCACTATCCGTTCTAGGCACGCGTATTTTGTTGTAGTTCCTGCTCAAAGTATGCAATATATAGAAATTTAAAATTAGATCGAAGTTGAGATCTATTTTCTTATGATGGGGACGGTGATCAAAACTTAAAAAGAACAGCGAGAGAGAATGTTAAAGGACCTAGATTCAGAACTTCCTAAAGGAGCAAGGAGGGGGGGAGCGAGGGACAGAGAGAGATGAAGAAACCACGAATTTCAGAACTAGGATGGGCAACATTAGTAATCTCCAAAAATATTTACAACAGCTTGATGTTGGGGTCTCTTTCTGGTGTGTTGAACACTTGAGGCGGATTACATGTGTTCTCTCTTTGTATTCTTTTTCCTCCTCCTCCGAGCTTTGTTCAGGTTTGTCTGTTTACATTTGTGTAAAAAGGAAAAGATTTCTTTTGTTTTTGTTTTTTTTTTTTTGAGTCAAAATCTGAAGTGCTATTCAAGTTTTAGAAAATTATGAGTAAATTATATATGAATATACATGTCCATATTTGCATATTATGAAAGTATGAGGAATTTCGAATGCATGAGTTATTAGATTTTTGCTTAGTAGAAAATAAAGGTAAAAGTTAATCCATTTAATTAGCAAACAGAAAAAAATTCAATGCAGAACAATCTTGACAGGACTAGATGAAGATTTTACAGCACTTTTCCAAACATGCTCACACGTGTATAGTATCCTAAAAGACAGAATTTCCTGTACTTTACAAGCAAGATTTCATCCTCATTCAAGATTCTACAGTCCTAGTTTGGCACTTTTACAAACATGCACCATAAGTATACAAACATGTACCATACTAAAAACAAAATGGGCTAGATCGAGATTTTACAATCCTCGTTAGCACTTTTACAAATGTTTATGAAGCATGTAGCATACTAAACTCTACGTAGAATTTTCATATCTCACCTCCCGAGCTTTTGCTAGCTAGTTAGGTTTGGCCTAACCCTCTTATTTTCATGGAGGGCGGTATCCATCACATATGGATAACCTAACATCGGGAGACCATCAACATATATCCGTTTGACTTTTGGGGCATCCATCATGTATATCTATACTTTAATTTGAATGTAACAATTTTTTTTTTAATTGTAATGCGATAAACTATGCACACGCATCTTGATGTTGGTCACTGCACTTTGAATTTTTTTATTCAATAGGTCAATAAACTTTAGGTGCCTTTTTTGTCGGTCACTCTGTATATATCGTCCTTTTTCTGTGAAGGATGGAGGATACGCTAACGAGGTATGTTATCCACTGCAATAACATTGAGAAAACGGTCCAACCATGTCTTGAACTCCAGGTAAATCCCTTGCTTATATACATGCCTTCTAGGCTTCTATTTTCTCTTCAAACTTAAAGACATATGTGTGTGAAATGAGACACGTATTCTCTCTGTTGCACGAAATATTCCTCTTCAGATTGGCAAGCCTTACATTCTTTTTCCCTAGAGTATAATTCAGACATATGAAACACTGATATAAATGAATTAGAATGATTTTCGCATGGAGGATCTAACCTTCTTTTGCGCTTGTTTTCGTTGTCTTAGAGAGGGAACAACAAACATGAAATGCTGCACAAGGAAGTGAGTGATGAGCTTCACAAACTGAGGTGCCCGGATATGTTTTCCTTGCTTGTTTGAGTTGAAAATATGTCTTTTTTCCCTTTTTCCTCTTCTTCGCAGATCAGCTAAGATTATTCTTGACTTCTGTCTCAGGTAGATGAAGGGAGAGTATCTGGAGGGGTTGAACAGGGAGGAATAGGGACAATTAGAGAAGTGGGACTGAGCCTCTTGATCAAGACTGAGGTCTCTTCATTAGATTTTTTCATTAGGTTTCTCTAAGAACCAAAAGAAGGGTCCTTCATCTGTGTTGTTCTTGTTTGACTCTTTTGTTTTTTCGCCATGTTGGTTGTTCCTGTCTTTCCAGGGGGAGTGAGCATCGAACGAGATCAACAAACTGAGGAGAAAGGTTCGCGTACACTCACTAGACCCATGTGTGCAGAATAATTTCGTATGCTGTGAACATTACATAACGTTAAAGTATATCTTCAAGCTGTGGGTGGTCGAGAAGACTCTCTGTTGATTTGAAGAGTAAAATTGATTGATATTGCAGGAGAAACGTTCCATTAAAGAGAACAAGCAACTGAAACAGGAAGTAAGATTACTTCCCAGTAAATAGTATCACTTGTTTGTCGCTAATGTATTGCCATGAATTCTCCTTTTCTTTAGAGGAATAATCAGTATCCATGGGTGATTTTCTTATTTTGACAAATTACGGATGAAGATAATTTTACATCGTGGGAGATCGGTGACTGTAAACTTGGAACAACGTTTTCCATCAGCAGCAATAGCATTCCTCCTCTGGATGATGATAGCTCTCATCCCTCAATTTAGGGTGAGCAAACAAGTAGAACTGGTCTATTGAAAATGAATACGTACTACATATTGACGCCCTTTATTTTGTTCTTCTGGTAATTAAATTTAAGTTTGCCTCTAGATGCTTTGATGATTGGAAAATTTAACAATTTTTAGCCCCCGCTTCTTCGAGCCAATTCTTTTATTTTGGAAGTTATAATTAGCTGATATTATTGTGGATTAGGAAATGTGTCCAGCTAATTAGTTGGATTAGCTTTTCATTTAGGTTTCCCTCTAGGGACATAGTATTATCGGAGTAAATTAAGCATGATTTTTTAAAAGAATAGTTATCCGGTGTATAAAACTTGTCCTTGATTGATGTTTTTTTTTTTTTTTTTATAAATGTTTTGCCCTGTTGTTGCGCGTGCGGAATACGGACCAAGCGAATCGGATAATAATCGGAATGAAGGAAAGGAAATCGGACACCAGATTTACGTGGTTCGGTCCGAATATCGGAACCTACGTCCACGGGGAGAGCAGCACGGAATTCCACTATAGAAACAAGCGATACACCGGAGATTATAATCACTCGAGTACTCAAACACACTCAGTGTTTCCCAGCCCCAAATTACACCCAAATAACTCACATAGTGTTTAGCCCCTCACAATTCCTAGTGAAACTTCACTCAAGGAATTAAACAAATTCTACTCACAAGAATTTAACTGACTAAAACACTTGGGTGTAATTTCAACGAGAAAATCTCTTTCTGTCGAGAGCTTCTGGCTTTTCTCCAGGAAGTCCCACGACTTCTCTCACCAGCACTTCAGCTCTCTCTCGGCCACCGAAAATAACTCAGCGCCATCTTCTCCTTCGCTCCTCTGCCTTTTAAGGGCGAAACAAGACAGGAAATGTGAAGCTCATTCGGCGCTCGCAATCAGCACTGACGCCCACCAAAGTTCACGGGCACGCATGCATGCATGGGACGCATTTAATAAGGCAGAAAACATGCGCCCATAATCGAAGCATAAAATAAGGATGGCCGCCGTCTTCCAAGACCATCTCCACGACGTTCAACTCCTTCAAGTAATATTTTATCCTTTCTTTCCTTACGTTGGCTTCAGCTGAATAAACAAATAGCAAAGGAAAGAAACAAGGAGTTAATGAATGAAGACAAAACAAGCCTATAATTGGCTTTAGTCTTCCACGTCCATTCACCATGCATGCACGTCCATGTGCATGCAATTAAAGAGGTAGAATAAAATAATGGTCTTCCCCTCTCGCGGCTGCACGCTCTCTTCATTCTTCACGCTTGCGGCTCATAGATCCGCATGCGATCTTCTTCTGACAATTTCGGCCAATTCACATGCACTGCTTTGACTCGCACGTGATCAAGTTCACATATTCTCGTTCAATGGGCTCAAATCGAGACATATTTTCAACATGCTCAACTATGAATATATTACATGGCGCCCTATTTTCTCACAAAGAATCAAAGACGTGTGAACGACAGTAGAGTAGGTTTCTAATTCCACCAAGTTGACAAGACATAGGCTCAATTACATAGTCGTGAAAAGTTTTGAAATTTTTAGTACACTTATCTCTTAGATAAACACTTGGTGTGGATGTATAAACACCTGGTTTGGATGTAGTGATTACAAGAAATGTAAAGGATTGCTAATGACAAGAGAAAAGAAAAGAAAAGAAAACAAATGGAAAAATTTAGTGAAGATGTTGTTTGGATGCTAACAAGATAAAAGGATTGTAATATAGCTTAATGACATATTTTCTTATGATCTTAAAACTTGAGATTAAATAAGGATATCTATGACAAAGAGGAATAATTTCTTCATAAGTTCCACAATTCCCTCATAATCCCTCCATATGTGGATAGATAGGACTGCTCTATAGAAATATTTAATATGAGTGCATTTGGCCATCTCTTAGCCCTATTCTAAAGAAAAATTAAGGTTGTGTTTCCAAGTAGTCACGCAGGATTTTATTTTCCTATGATTTTATTAGATCTTCATAATGAGGAATATTAGGATTCCACATGATTGTGATTAAAAAGATTTTGGCAAATGAGGAGGCGAAAAATTTGCATGCTTAAGAAAAAGTGAAGAGGTGAATTTATCAAATGGATTTATTTGCATAAATAATGATGAGTTACAAGACATTACTTCACATTTCATTCATTTGTATTATGTTATGGAAAGTAAGTGATCGTTTAAGCCTCTATGCTTGATTCCTTTTATTATCACTAGGGCACCTTAAGCGACCTTTTATTTATTTATCAAACCTTGAACGACCTTTAAAACTCCATTTTATGAAGTATACCAATAGTAAGCTGAATCTAGGGCATTCAAGGAAATCGTGCTCTTCTTCAATTTTGGAGAATGTCATACTCATGTCACTATTCTCACATGCTATCATGCATTCTGATATTAACATCACCAATACCCAAAATATGGCACTTAGCGTTGTTCCCCAAGTACACTTTACCATTATTCATGAAATGATAAGAAGTAAATTGGTTCTCATTCAATTTAGCATGAAACGAAAAACCATAATCTACAATCAATCCATCAAACCATGAATGCTCAGTTAATTAGCTGCAACACTATCGGTAGGCTCTATTCTTATAGTTAATTATAGTTGTAACATCATCGACAGACTCATCTTTGATTCCCTCACCCCTTCTTGTTATTCAGCCTAAGAGAATCCCTTCTAAGATGTCTCCTCTTGCCACAACTCTAACAGATAGCTCCACCAATTCTAAACTTACTACATCTGTTCAAGTTTATACTACTCTGCTAACACAAGTATTAAGTCTTCCTTAACCTTCACCTACTAAAGTAGCAAGCACGGGTGCACCAAATTCTCTCATACTAATGTCCTCACCCATTAAATGCCAACCCTATTGACCCAAACGAATTACCAACAATAGTAATAGTAATAGTCAGACTATTAGGCAATGGGGGTAATAGATACAAAGCACATACCTCATCTTAAAAGTTAATCTCAACTAAACTAAATTGACTAACGACCACATTAAATTCATTGATATGATCAACAATTGATGCACATTAATCCATCCTTAAGTTAAACAGACATTGCATCAAATAGATCCTGTTAATTGTATAGGGCTTTTCATACATGTTTGACAGGGCATTCATCAAACCTAGAAAGATTAACTCTTCCATGATGTTAAACACGACATTACGAGCCAATGTTAGTTAGATATCACCAACGTCTATCTATCTATCAAACTCCAATTAGAATCCTTCATCAACTCTGACTTCTTCCTATTTAAGGGTAAGTGTAGATTACTTTGGTAAAGATAATCCTCAATTTGCATTTTCCAGAAATAAAAGTCCTTTCCATCAAATTTGTTGATATTCACTTTTCCTTCTTTTGTCACTATCAATTCGCTTCAACTCAGTTAAGCCTAACTGTAATACCAATTGTTGTAGATAACAAGCGATCTAACTATAAAACATATAGAAAAAAAGAATATATTGGACACCAGATTTACATGGTTTAATCTATGTGACTTATGTCCATGGGAAGAGAAGCACAAAATATAAATCAAGTGAGACATTTGAGATTATAACCACTCTTAAGTTACTCAAACACTCTAACCGTTTGGTTCAACTTTGGGGAAATGCCTTTGCATTTCCCCAAGTATCTTTAGAAGAATGGGCATTTGGTGAATGCTGAAGTGTTTGGGAACTTTTTATTTTGGTGTAGCATTTTGTAAAGTAGCTTTGAGGTGAAAAGAAAAAGGAAAAAAAGAAAAGGAAAAAGGAGGAGGGGAAGTTGACGCAGAGGAGGGGAACAAGTGGGAGGCAATCGGAGCTGGTGTGGGAGGCGGCTGGTGGCTGTGGTGGGGGAGGCGGTTGGTGGTAGTGGTGGTGGGGAGGTGGCGGGTCGCGTGACCCACGCACCGCCGTCGCGTGGTCGCGGCCTCAAGCGGCGTCGCTTGGGTTGCGCGACCCACGCACCGCCGTCCTGTGGGTCGCGCGCCCTCAGGGCGACGCCGCCTAGGGCCGCGCGACCCACGCACCGCCGTCGCGTGGGTCGCGCGGCCTCAGGGCGACGCCGTGCCGGGGCCGTGCGACCCAAGCACCGGCGGTGCGTGGCGACGGCGGTGCGTGGCGACCGGATCGGCCGGCCGAGCACCGTTCGGCTCGTCGCGTGGGTCGCGTGACGCCGCCGAGGCCGCGACCCACTCGATGGCGGTGCGTGGCGACCGGATTTGGCCAACTGAGCACCGCTCAGCCCATCGCGTGGGTCGCGGGACGCCGCTTGAGGCCGCGATCCATGCGACGGTGGTGCGTTGCAATCGGATTTGGCGGGCTGAGCACCGCTCAGCCCGTCGCATGGGTCGCGCGACCCAGGCGACGCCGCCTGAGGCCGCGACCCACGCGACGGCGGTGTGTGGCGACGGCGGTGTGTGGCGACGGCGGTGCGTGGGCGACCAGCTCCGGCCGGTTGAGCTCCGCCGGCTGAGCTTCGGTCTTGAAGAAACAAGGAAGCCGAGGAAGACGATGAACAGTTGTTTTTGAGGGTAAATCAGGAAAATTCAATTATCAATGAGGGTAATATTGGAAGAAAAAAATTCATTAAAGCCCCCTTCAGCATTCCGAAAATGCTGAATGCCCAATACAGGTCCCCACCTGCATTGGGCATTCGGCATTCCACAGCATTCCAAATGCTGACATTCCCCCAAGTATCCCTCCAAATGTTGAACCAAACGGCTGAAATTTTTCCCAAGGGGCTTTCGGGGCTGAAAGCCCCTTGGGAATGCTGAACCAAACAGGCAAGTATTTCTAAGCCTCCAATTAGAACCAACAACTCACATGGTTTTTAACCACACTTTACAAAATAATTTTTTAATCTCACAAAGGAATTACACAAAATCTTAGCACATGATTTTCTTGACTTCAATCACTTAGATGGTAATTCACGAGCACAAACTCCTCTTGGATACTTTTCATAGAGTAGACCCACTTCTTATATAGAAGAGAGTTGTATCTAAAATAGAAAATCTCTTTTTTAAGGCAATCTACTCCTACTAGAAAACCATTCAAGTAGAAAACCTATTTAAATAGATGAAAATGGGGAAGATCAGCCTCAAGAAGGACGATAAATGGAAACATATTATCCGCACTTTCCCAACCATTCGTATTCACGAGAATTTCTTGCTTTACGGGTAAAGCCAATTTTGTATCAGTTTGCTCTCTTCATCAGTTGAAAAGTCAGCTAGCTTTTTCGTTTGCATTGTAAGGTCTTTTTCAGCGTGACGTGTAAAGTGGAATTTTCCTTTTATTATAATGAGGTTTGTTATGATATTTTGTATTATTTTTGTGAGGATTTAGGTCTGTTCTCTTTCCGTCTCAGATCTGAAGTTAGTCTAACTATTTTGTATTGGCCTTTGTATATGTATATGTGTGTACATGTGTATGTGTCTGTGTGTATATATGTTAACAAGTTAAACTCATCGCTATAAGGCTTATTTGTTATTCAGCAATGATAAGGCAGTGTACCAAAAAGATAAAATAAAAATGATAAGGCAGTGAGATCATAGGGTGGGTGAAATCTTGTATGCCCGTAAATACGCAGATACTTTTCCCCGTCATATACTATTTGTTTGAGCATCAAAATTTCTCATAAAACCAGAATTTCACATGTCCAACTTCTGAGTTTTCTGCCTTCTGGTCTGCAGGAAAGGTTATCCGATTAGTATGTCCATCAAGTTTCATTTTCTGGTACTCAATCTACTTGTGAAGTTCCAAGTCATGAAGAGAATCCATTTACAGAAACAAAATCTCTGGGAATCCCCCAAAGAAAGCGTTCCTTTTCAATATCATGATCCTTTTTCTAAGTCTGAAAAAAATCGCAACTACCAATGTGCATTTGCCATTTTAGGGTTGTATTAATAATTACTTTGTTGAACTATTCTAGAACATTACTTGTCTATACAGCCGTTTCTCGAAATTTGAGAATTATCTTTTTGATTCCATTTTTTGACGTCCAAAAATATGATTGTTTTATATTACTAGATTGATTGCGTATTTATCACGCGACAATAAATTTGTCAAACATGATATAGTTTTTGTTTTTTGTTGAAGTGGGTAGTTAATCCACTTCAACATTTGTCCTCTTGGAAGTTCAACGCATATTATGCAGATGCATATCTTTCAAGGTTCGACGACATTTGTGCAGATCCATGAGTATCAAGGTTCAACAGGTATTAGCCTAAAAAAGTTCTAACAATTTCTTGCTCAATGTAGCTTTTTAAGTTAAAGAATTTTTTTAATCCCAAAGAAGCAAAGTGGTAAGAGTGTCCCTTCTGATCAGCCAATTAAGAAGAGTCCCACGACAAACGATGAATTCAGAGTCAGTTAAATAGCTCTTTGGTTCATTCTCATGTGTAATGTACAAGCATTACTAGTGCAAATACATTTGTGTAGAGGCAAACAAATGCGATTGCAACGAGTAGGAGGCAGACGTCTAATATAGCGGAGAATGCGACAAGTTTAGTTCCTGTTACAAGTCAGTACTTCACGAAGACTCAGAGAAAAGATGGGGCAAACATCTAATGCAGTACATTTGTTCTCATCAGAAGAGTGTTGCAACATCAGCCAAGGGGACCAGATTTTCACCAAGGCTTCGAGATAAGATGTCCAAATCCACCAAGATTCCTAACCGGAACAAGTATATTGTTCCAAGGAAAGGAGCAAAAAGTTTTAGCGGGAAATTGAGATAACTATGTCTTTATAGGATTGATGTTGTTCGAATGATGCCTATGCTCTTGTTTTTTTTTCTTCCCTTTTTATGAGGAGGGAGGGTGACCGATCCCGCATGAATTGTGATAAGTCGACCACTTATTTAGTCCACCATCCTCAAGATTCCACCTCTGGTGGTACCTGTGTAATGATGGATGTGGTATCTTATCACCCCAACCAATTCTATGGGCGTATGTTGGAAACCAAAAGGTCTCTGTACATGATGTAGTAAATGCTCGAGGGACAAGTAGGCTAGGGATTCATTTGCAACCTGACTCGAAGTTATGACTTCATGTACAACAAGAATATTGCGACTCCTTTAGCATTGGATTACCATGCTCGATGGTGAAACTATATCATCTGTCATCAAATGGAAACCAAACCCTAGCTTTAGAGAGAGATTTTGCATATATGACTAAATAATGTCTAATTTAATGGTAGAGCTTCTGATTTGAGATTTGAAGTTTGGACCTATGTAGAAATCCCGATGCAAAAAGTAGGAATTAATAGCCCCTTTTGGCTAAGGATGGAATTGGCGGACCAAAGGAGGCATCAATTGGCCATCTTTGAGGCATTTCTAACAGCTTTGTGTGGGAGAGCTTCTTGAATCATTGTCTAGCTATTCTCAGTCGAGGGGGCCAACTAACTCCATATCCAAATACATAGGCATATCTAAATTGATTTTTACTTATTGCTTTTCCTCAATTAAAATATTGCAATTTGGTAGAATATAAATGTTGACATGTAGAATAACATAATTGGTGGAAATTTAGATAATACTTTAAATTTTGACGGGACTTTTTTGCTTTTGTTGAACGCTAAAGAAATTTCAAGGGTTCCAAAGACAAAAGACATAACAATGAAGTTGAAATATTCGGAACCAATAGAACGTGAAGATGGCATTGATTGTGACTGGTAAATTCAAATTTAATCCCTGTCCAACTTGTGAACTCTAATCATGTATTAATCAAGAAATCTTGAATTGAGGATTCTTCTTTGAAAGCAAATCATTACCCAATGGATGTGTTCAAATATAAGAATTTTTCTTCTTTGACGTGTACTATATTTCTACATTATCATATCTTTATTTCCTTTGTGTTTGGAATTTAAATATATTATATTTGATTAAATGATCACGTTTGTCACGCAAGAGATAGCTACTTTCAAAGTGTTGCATTTCACACTAGTAGAATAAAAGTTAGGGTTTTCAAGAAATAGGTTATTGGGTAGACTTATGGGTTCTTTTACTAATTGGATTCTCGAGTCCGGTCCGTGAACTAAGCAAAAAGGGCATTACAAAAACGAAAAGAATCAGCGCAACACTGTCACTGACTGCAGTAGAATCTATCCACGAATTGATTTTGCTGAGGACATACCCAAGGAAAGGAGCGAGAAGCCAAGGCACGAGGCCAATGAAATGTAGACAACCAAGAAGATCGAAGCTTCTTTTTGGACCATCAAAAGAAAGACTTCTCAGAATATAATACTCCTGATCTCACCTCGAAACGGAATATAAAGGGCTTCGAAGGACGGAGGGTCAATGCATAGTCAATATCTGGAGTAAGAAACCTCCCGCAGACTCGAAAGGACGGATAGGGGTGAGAATCGGTTTAAAGTCAATCTTGGAGCAACCTTGGATTGGTCCAACCCTACTGATCCTAGTTCAATTTCCAGAGGGACTGGATTGGTATTTGGCCTTAAGATTTCTGGACTAGTACTGTACAAATTGATCTTCGATCATGAGAGTTTAGGGTTGATTTAACTTGGACCAACCTTTACTATATATAAATATATAAATATATATCTATATAAAATATATTTTAGATATATTATATATTATATATCTAATATATTATTTATAATATTCTTATATTTATTAAAAAGAATAAACCCTAACTTAAACGGCGTTAAACATCATTGAACAGCATCAAACGATGTCCTCCTCCTCTAATAATCTTGTTCTCCTTTCTTTTTTATCCTCTTCTTTCTTCTTTATCCTCTTCAATTTTTACTTGAAAGAAACAACTTTTCTCTCGTGAGCAATCTTGCCTTACTCACCAAGTGACACTAGCCTCGCTCATTGCTCAACACTTGTGCCGCTCGCTGCTCAATGCTCGGGCTGCTCTCCTCTCTTTGCTGGCTTCACTCGTTGCCAAGTAAATTAGAAGGAAATAAAGCCCTAATTAGAAGCCTTCTTCACTCATGAGCAACATTGGCCGTTCGCCGCTTGCCTCATGGCTTGCCTTTGTTTGCTCGTCTCACGAATCACTCTCATCTTGTAGCTCACCCCTATTGATGGATATGTAATTTGAAATAAAAAATTTGTTTTTTAGGAAATACAAAAAATAAAATAAAAAAATTATCGATTAATTCTGCGTTGGCCTTTAATTGGACCAAATCCATAAGGTTGGTTTGATCCTCAGTCTCAAACTTAATTGGGTTGATCTTAGATCCCAAAAATTGAGGATTAATATTATACGAATTGATCTTTAAATTAGATATTAGATCAGCTCAATCTGGACCACGGTCAGCCCAAGGATGGAGAGAATTAAGCTTTGAAGGACCTGGGAGTCACTAGACCCTTCGTGCCGTTTCGAGGACTCGAAAGGACGCTGAATGAGTGGACGGGGATCCTCCGCCTTTCATGCCGTTTCGAGGACTCGAAAGGACGCTGAATGAGTGGACGGAGATCCTCCGCCTCTCGTACGGGCAGTGCCACGGGTCAGGTCTCGACGTACCATCATAGACAAGTGCACCGATGAGATCAGCTCCGGGACAGGGTGGCGGATGTTCATGCTCGTGCCGCCATTTGTGAAGTTGCAGTATCTGCAATCGGATAGACCCATCGTAATCTTCCAGCCTATTGAAATTGAAATTTAGCAAGGCAACTTTCTGACAAGATGCTCTGTCCATATATTGGGTGGATCTGGACATGTCCGTAAAAGAAGAAACAGACGGAAGATTCAAGAGATTCCACAATATCACTCTTGTATTGTCTCTTTGTTGGAAAAAAAAAAATATTAATAAGAAATTTGAGAACCTTACAATAGTGAAGATATACATCATGTCACGACTTTAATTTTGATTACTACCAGCTAAGTAGATATGATAGCTTTCCATGTTTGAAATGAGTGAAAATAAGTGAAATGCTCACAGCTGTACAGGCATGCCTAATGGCACAATCCCTAAATTGACTCAATCCGGACCACAGTCAACCCAAGGATGGAGAGAATTAAGCTTTGAAGGACCTGGGAGTTACTAGTCCTTTCATGCCGTTTCGAGGACTCGAAAGGACGCTGAATGAGTGGACGGGGATCCTCCGCCTCTCGTATGGGCAGTGCCACGGGTCAGGTCTCGACGTACCATCATAGACAAGTGCACCGACGAGATCAGCTCCGGGACAGGGTGGCGGATGTTCATGCTTGTGTCGCCATTTGTGAAGTTGCAGTATCTACAATCGGATAGACCCATCGTAATCTTCCAGCATCTTGAAATTGAAATTTAGCGAGGCAACTTTCAGACAAGATGCTCTGTCCATATATGAGGGTACATCCATTGAATCGTTTGTTTTCACAGCTATAACTTTTGCGGGGAATTGGTTCTTCATCCATAAATTGGGGTATGTCCATTGAATCGTTTGTTTTCACAGCTCTAACTTTTGCGGGGGAATTGGTTCTTCAAACGCCCGCAGAATTTCCTTCCTACGACGAAGAGCAAAGTTTATTATCTTATTTAATTATTTGGTTAAACTTAAATCAATGAATGAGCATATAGCAACAATAATATCACCCGACGTATGTAGTTTTGATTTTTAAATGGATTAATACAAATTTTTTATGCAAATAATGGTAACTCCTGATTATTCTATAAATTTATTTGTATTGAAGATAGTGGCCCCGCCACATGATATTATATGAACTTACTAATTACTATAGCATGTTGAAAATGAATTATGTTTCTCTCTAACTCGGTATATCTAATAGGCTACCTTATTACTTTAGAGAGCTTCAATGAAAGGATTGAAAGAATTAATTTCTTGATCAGTAGAAGTTTCAAAATTGAACATTTTCGGGCTTGCCCCTTTCTACTTATTGGGGGATAGGTTTGAAATCCTATACAAAGTACTCTAGAGCAAAACCCCCATCACTAAAAATGCTTATGCATGCCACTCGTTACTACTAAACGTTGAAGCTAGGAGCAAGAAAGAAGCAGCTCTTTCCATGGTGGAGTCACCATTGAGTTGCAACTGCTTGACTAGTAGCGCGACTGTCTTTTTTCAAGAAAAGTGCCATAACATCCTAAATTTATTACATTTGTGTTAATTCAGTCTCAAATTTTCCAATTGTACCGATTGGTACTAAACCTTTTTGCAATTTGTCTATATCGTCCACACGACCAATTTTGACCAAAAATTGCTAATATAATGAAACCTGTTGTCTATGTGGTACAACGACATAGATGTAGACAAATTTCATAATTTTTAAAATATTTTTCTTTTCTATTTCTTTTCTATTTTATTTTTATTTTCATAGCGACCATCGCTAGTTGCCGAAGAGGTCTTGTAAGGCCTCGCCACCTGTTGGTAGTGGTGATGGTTGTGATTGTTGCCCAGACAATTGTTGGTAATGAGCAAGGTTGCCAAGCCCTCATACAGGCAGGCCTCTTGCCAAATCTAGCGAGGGCGACCCTTGTTCGGCCACGAAGGTTGAGCCCTCACCCAAGCTATGATGCTTGAGCCCTTGCTAGAAGTTGCAAAGGCTCCACCCTATGGCCTAGGTGAGGGTCACCCTCGCCAGATTTGGTGAGGGCTTGACCCTTGCAAGTGGGTAAGGACCACAAGCTTAGCCAGCCCCAATGAAAAAAGAAAATGTGAAATTTGTCCAGGTTGTGCCACATATAATGGTTCACGTTGGCGATTTCTAGCCAAAATTGGCCAAATGAACTACATTGGCAAATTGTGAAAAGGCTTATGACTCAATAAGTATAATTGAAAAGTTTAGAACTAAATTAGTTCAAGTGCAATAGATTTTGGATTTTTTGGGTACTTTTTCCATCTTTTTTCTATTGGGACTATTCCACTTTTTGTCCTGTTAATGTGGGTGCATACAGTCTGTCATGGATTCTAAAGTTGCAAAGGGTATACTTCCTAAATTCAGATGATGATAATCCCATTCACTATATTATTCAAGGGGGAATAAGAACAACGATTAAGTATTTATAAAATTACTCCAGTCATTATATTTAAATAATAATATAATAAATTTCAGAAATATATATAGATTGTAACTGAATTTATAATAGTTACTGTTAATATGTTACATATGTTACTAAGTTGAGATACTTATTTTTAGCTTGGAATTCTTCATTTGTTGAGGCAGTAGTTACCTTTCATTTGCTTGAATTTTCAATGGAGTAATTTTTTTTTTTTAAATTTGCTTAAAATGCTTTCGCATTTTATAAATCAAGATAAGATAGTTTACTTGAGTTTGGTCGCTTGTCTGAATCCTAATATTAAAGTTATTGCCTCTTAGGTACATTTATTTAATGAAAAATGAATTATTCAAAAAATATTTTCCTCAAAAAGAATTGTTTGTGTTATTTACAAGAATGAATGGGTGAAAAATATACTCATAATTCATGGAAATGTTTAAATACAAATTGCTGTTGATAAATGAGAACTTTTCCTTAGCTAATAATTTCGAGTAGAACGTATGATTATTTTCAAAAAAATATTTTTTGAATTATTTATTTTTTCGTAAAAAACAAACAGAGCCTTAAAAATCAACATAAATTGATTTGCTTAAGTTTAGTTGCCTATCATGTTACTTATGATAATTTCAGAAAACAAATACTCTAAACTTTGTCTTCACATCATTTCTGTACTTATTTTGTCCATCTATGATTGGCGGTGAACACATGGACTATCCCTCTAATGCTAATTGTGGGAGAAGGACATTGGAAATGCCAAAAATTGTATATGATGTTTACTTTAGTACCAAAATTTTTTGCCAAATGCTTAAGTACCAAATTTAAGAAAAAACAACTACTAAAGTGCCTTTGAAGATGGCTTTTATAATTAAAATTTTTATCTGAGGTGATATTTTTTGGCATTGAAACGATCAATTTTTCAATGAGGCTGGCATTGAAGCAATTGATTTTTAACAATGATTAGCACTGAAATAATCATTTTTTTAATGACAACTAGCACTAAAATAATCACTTTTTAATCTGCTACACAATATCATTTAAGGGTTATATGCTGATTGGGCATACTAGTGAGCCATGTAGGATTGAGATATTGATAAAATATGGTTACGTCAGATTTCTGACAATCCAGATTGGAGTTGACACTTAAGTGATTGTTTTTTTATTTTAAAAGTGACATTTATGTGATCTGAAAAAAACTTTTGAAACTAAAATAAGTGCCGTACACAACTTTTTGCATTTCTAATATCCTTCTTCCACTAAGTGGTAGATATTAGTAAAATTTCTTGAAACTTCCACTATACCATATAGTAAAGATAAGATAAGATAAGATTTTGCACGAGTAGGTTGGTGAGTACATAGTCTAACTGAGTTGCCACATGGTAAATATTAATAAAATTTCTGGAAGTTTTCACTTCAAATAACTTTTGTGTATATATAAAGAAAATGCCTTATAAGTCAATGTGTTAGTTTCTTTCTGTCTTTTTCACTATTAAATTGTCCATGGGAGGTCCTGCATCAATTCATTTTTCCCAAAAGCTCCTCTAGTATTATTAAAAGCCACCAAGTGGAGGATAGCTAATGGTATAATACAATTATTATAATAGCACGTGTCCCCAGTAATTATTGATATCGTTAGAATGTTTTAATCAATAATTGAGATATATTACATTACGTGTCAATGGCTAAAAACCTTACGAAAAACAGTTTCTTGAGAACTTACAGAAACATTGACCTAGAAACGAGTGAGCCAATTCATACCTCCTGGGCATGCAAAGAGAAGTGATGAAAATCAGAAAAATGTAGGGAAAGAAAGTAGGGCAAAGCGTATCAAAGTCACTGTCTTAAAAATAGTGATATTCGCAAATAAATACGTAATCCAAAATCCAATAAGTTACTTAAGATATTCTGTCTCCAAAACAAAATGATCATGTTCTAATATTCTTTTCTTAGTCTTCTTACTAAGAAAAGAAGCGACAGTATGAACTTATTTAATAGCCATAGAATATAAAATAATGAAGAAGAGAGTTCACTCGATCTCTCTAGAATGCAATAATCATATGTAAATATGGTCAGGAGATCACATCCCTCAAAGGAGCATAATCCTTCACTAGAATAAAAGAAAAATTATCTAGAAAGTCAAAAATTTATTATACAATGGTTAATTCAGTCATAATTTCAATTGGTCAATTTATCCTAAATCTTTTGATAATTTGTCGATATAATTTTATGGCCAATTTTGACTGAAAATTATTAATACAGATGCTGATCATTCAATGTAACATGGCCAACACTGATATTGACACTTTTTTATTTTCTCTTTCTCCTTTTTCCTTTATTAGCCGACAGGTTGCTATGTTCCTAACGACCCTTGCCAAGATCTAGGCAAGGGCACAAAGGCCAACAAGGGTCGCTAGCCATCAACAGGGCCCTAACAACCCCTTTGCTTGGAAATCCAACAAAAGAATAAGAAAACAAAAGGAAATAAAATAAAAGGAAAAAAAAAGAAAAATTCAATTTTTTTTTTTAATTTTAAAAAAGAGCAAAACTTGTCTATCATTGCTAGTTGTGTCCACATAAGTATTTCCTGGCCAAATGGTTGAGATGACTATATTGGAAAATTTTTAAAAGATTTAACACTAAATTAGCAAATTAAAAATGTTCTAGATTGAATTGGTTAATATATAATAAGTTTATGACTTTTTAGATAATTATTTCTTAAAATAAAATATATAATAAAAAACCAGTTCATACCTTTTAGGTGCTGAAAGAGATCGAAACATTCAAATGTGGGAAAGCAATATTTAAATGAATAAACAAAAATCCTAGGTTTCGTTGATTCTGGTCTCCTCCACCTTCTCAAGAATATTTCCCATCTTTTTAAAGCTAAATGTAAATGTCAAATACTAAAAGATGATCATGGAAAGATACCCTCTTTGGCGAATAAAAGGGAAGACCCCGTTTCAATTCTCGAATCCTTAACACTCTCCATCTCTCCTCCGGCTGGTGGCTTTCTTTTAGTTGCTGTGATCCGACAAACAAACCCCATCTGGTTCTGTATCTGACCAAGGTAAACCCTGCTCCCTCCCGCACCCAGCTCCAAGAAAAAATAAAACATCAAGAGAAATCACAAAACCTACAGATCTTCACTACTTCCCTCAATTATTTTGCATTTTCGGGCCTTTTTTTTTTTTTTTTTTTGCGGGTGCGATTTGTTTGCTGTGCTCATGGATCTGAACTGGTTTACTATTTTCCTAGAGTTTTCTGGTGTTCACAGAATTTTTACCATTTGACTGAAGATCGTTGTGTTGCTCTTTTGATATCATCTCCAGGCTTATCATGTCTAACTCTAGGTGAATTACCCACTAGTTTGTTGACCTGGGTCTCTTCTGATTTTTTTCCCCCTTTATCTGACAAAGAAAGAATTTGACAAGAGATACAAGGAAAATGGCGAGAGAGAAGATAAAGATAAAGAAGATAGACAACTTGACGGCGAGGCAGGTGACATTCTCGAAGAGGAGAAGAGGGCTGATCAAGAAGGCTCAGGAACTCTCTATTCTGTGTGACGCTGATTTGTCCCTCATCATCTTCTCTTCCACTGGCAAGCTCTGTGATTTCTCCAGCTCCAGTTACTCAAATATTAATTTCTTAAGTCTATAATTCAACATCAGATGATGCATCGCATAGATATACTCAAATAACTTAGGACATTTTTTTTTGGATGTGCAATTTGATCCTACATGTGGTGTGTGTGTTTCGGTGGGGTGGGGGGGGGGGGGGTTTGACGGGTGCACTTTTAGGTTTTGATCGTCTCTTGAGAGATCACTAGGTCCTGGTCATGATCCGTCATAGGCACGCCTATTTTGTTGTAATTCCTGCTCAAAGTATGCAATATATAGAAATTTAAAATTAGATTGAAAGTTGAGATCTATTTTCTTATGATGGGGACGGTGATCAAAACTTGAAAAGAACAGCTAGAGAGGATATGAAAGCACCTAGATTCAGAACTTCCAAAAGGAGCAAGGAGGGGGGGAGCGAGGGACAGAGAGAGAGAGATGAATCAACCACAAATTTCAGAACTAGGATGGGCAACTTTAGTAATCTTCAAAAGTATATACAACGGCTTGATGCTGCGGTCTCTTTCTGGTGTGCTGAACAGTTGATGCAGATTGCATGTGTTCTCTCTTTGTATTCATTTTCCTCCTCCAAGCTTTGTTTAGGTTTGTTTGTTTACATTTGTGTAAAAAGTAAACAAATTCTTTTTTTTTTCCATCAAAATCTGAAGTGTTATTCAAGTTTTAGAAAATTATGAGTAAATTACATATGAATTTACATGTCCATATTTACATATTATGAAAGTGTGAGGAGTTTCGAATGCATGATTCATAAGATTTTAGTTAAGTACATGATAAAAGTAAAAGTTAATCCATTTAATTAGCAAACAGAAAAAAAAAAAAATTCAATCCAGAACAATCTTGACGGGACAAGATGAAGATTTAAAGAAAAAAAAAATTCTTGTTTCACTCTTTTGTTTTTTTCACCATGTTGGTCGTTTCCTGTCTTTGCAGGAGGAGCGAGCACTGAACGAGATCAACAAACTGCAGAGAAATCGCGCACGCTTGCTAGACCGATGCGTGCAGAATAATTTCATATCCTGTGAACATTGCATAACATCAAAGTATATCTTCAAGTTGCGCAGGTCAAGAAGACTATCTGTCGTTTTGAAGACTCTCTTGCTGAAATTGCAGGAAGCACGGTCGATTAAATAGAAGAAGCAACTGAAACAGGAAGTATATCATCCACGGGAGGAACACTATTGCTGCTGATGGAAATGTTGTTAACAGATTCGTCAGCTGAATACTTCCCAATGAATAGTATTACTTGTTCGTCAGCTGACATATTGCCATGCATGCTCCTTTTGGTTAAAAGTATCATCAGTGTCAAAAGGTGGTCATTTTGTTTTGGTAAATCACAGATGAAGATGATGATCTTTTGTTTTGGTAAATCACAGATGAAGATGATGATTTTATGTCGAGAGAAATTGATGATGGTGAACTCAGAGGGCAATAACAAAGTTCTAGAGCCAAAGGCGTGTTGTTGGAATTTGTTAACAACGTTTCCATCGGCAGCAATAGTGTTCCTCCTGTGGATGATATACTTCCTGTTTCAGTTGCTTGTTCTTTTTAATTGACCGTGCTTCCAGCAATTTCAACAAGAAAAAGTCTTCAAATTGACAGACAAGAGTCTTCTTGACCCGCGCAACTTGAAGATATACTTTGACGTTATGCAATGTTCACAGCATATGAAATTATTCTGCACGCATGGTCTAGCAAGTGTACGCGAACCTTTCTCTGCAGTTTGTTGATCTCGTTCAATGCTCGCTCCTCCTGGAAAGACAGGGAACGACCAACATGGTGAAAAAAACCAAAAGAGTGAAACAGGAATTTTTTTTCTTCAGTAGATGTTACTAAATAGAGCCTTAAACAATTCGAGTCATCTCTCCTCATGGGCATAGGTCAATACACAAATGTAAATAATGGTTGCTATCATGTCTCTCTCTCGCTCCCCCTCTCTATATAGTACACACACACACACACACACACACACACATATATATGTATGTATGTATGTATGTATGTATGTATGTATGTATGTATGTATGAGATTTCACCTATAGCAACCGTCATGAATTCAAAACATCGAATTTACTCAAAACTAGTTATTATTTCAGGGATCCTATACTAATGGACTGTATGAACTCCACTGCTTTCTGAGTAATGTTTATTATAAGAAACCGCTTTAATATGCAACTATAATGAAATTATGCCTTTTGGTCCATGGGGCATATATTTTACCGATTACATCTATAGCCCAATTTCTAAATGGCCATGGGTTAACGATGTGATTTCATATCGATGCGGGAACACGTTGAATGACACCCTTTTGCTGGGAAAAACACAAAAAAAAAAAAAAAAAAAAAAATTTAAACCTATTACATTTGTGACAATTTAGTCATAATTTTTTCAATTGTACTAATTTAATTATAAACATTTTCATAATTTACAATTTGAGTTATTTCAGTCAATTATAGTAAAAAGTTATTGATGTGGATGCCGACTCTCCTACATGTCATACATGTCATGATCGGCGTTGACGACGCTAACTTGGATAATTTTTACAAATTTTAAATTTTTTCTTTCTTCCTTTTCCTTTCATTTTGATTGGTAAGGACCAACAAGCTCTCATCAGCCCTTGCCTAGGGTTGCAGCCCTCATCTAGGCCGTCGCTAGATTTGGGTGAGAGCCACCTCACTCATGATTGGCGTGGCCAGGAAGGCCTTGGGTGAGGGCCTAAGGTCATGTTGACTATTGAAATCTAATATGTGGAAAAAATAGGATTTTGCACATAAGTTAATGCGAAAGATCTAGAGAAATAAATAAGAAATAATAAGAACATCAAAAATTTATGTCGTTATGTTCGAATGTTGATATCTACATCCATAGGGAAAACCAACAGCTCCACTAATAATCGGAGAATTAGAATTCCAATTGTGCTCACACATTCGAATATTTTTTATATCTAGATTTAAGCCTAAATCCAATGTGTTTATAAATAAACAACTCAATTCAGACGTAAAATCACACAATAAAATCAGAGCCTGTGTCAGATTTCTTTGTGCGGCCGAGCCTTAAGAACATTGTGCGTTCTGTCGCGGCTTTGTCTTTCGATTTGACTGTATGGCTCCAACGATGTCACCGTGTGTGTGGCTACCAGGAAAGAAAACATTGTTCGGCAATTTATATGGGAGTCCACAACGCGGTCAAAGTTAGAAAGTCCTTTGACGTTGGTTAAATCCTCGAATAAGGCCATAAAAAAAAATACAAAAACAAAAAACAAACTCTCAATGGCAAGACTGCATGTCTGATCCATATTCTTGAAAATACGAATATCCACAAATAATATATTTGTATGCTCCTTCCTTTATGCAATTTAGGAAATTTCTTCAATGGAGAAATTCTAATCCATTTTGAAATTTTTTTCTCAACAAATTTGATTTAACTAATCAATATTCAGACTCAAACTTAAGACATATTTTGATAATTGTCCATCTTGGCTCGACATTTGGAGTACAAAAAATGAAATAAAAAATTATTGGTTGGTCCCAGGTTGACCTTGGAACCAGACCGAACACATTGGGTCGGTCCGTTCATCGGTCCCAAAAATTGAGGACCAGCACTGTGCAGGTTGTCCTAAGGTTAGGGGGTGAATCGGCCCAACTCGGACCATGCTCACCCCTAATAACTACACCGAACTAGCTCGAAATTAAAAATATATATATAGGCATGTCTGAATAATTTTTTTCTTTTTATTTTTTACTTAACTAAAATTTGCAGCCACGCACTTTTACCATTTTTTTTTCAATCCAAGATATTCAAAATTTTCATGGTATATAAATGTTGACATGTACAGCGACATATATTTTTCCATATATATATTTTTTAAATTAAGATAATATTTCAAAAATTTTGCTGGACTTTTGGGTTTCGCTTAATGCCAAAAAAAAAGCATTTCTTAATTTGAAATAACAAGTAGGGACGAACACCGAGTTCGATTCAATCCGAGAATCCTAGACCAATCGATTAAAGGCCAGAATTTTGTACCGGTTTTGAATTCTCTTCGAGGGGAAAAAAGAGAGAATATTTTTGCGCCCATTAAGAATCTAAACATGGTCTTCACACATGAAGAAACAAGAGCATAAACACTTGACAAACAATTTTGTTTTTTTGTTTTTTTTTGTAATGAAACAATGCAACTTTAATATTCTAATATAAGAACACAGGTCACCCCAAATAACAAGCGGGGTTTCAAAGACAAAAGAACGTACAAGAAAAGTTGAAAACATCGGGACCAATAACAAGGTGAAGATGGGGTTGATTGTGATTGGTAAAATCAAATTAGATTCTAGTCATGTAATAATCAAGAAAGCTTGAGCTGAGGATTCTTCTTTGATGTTAACATCTAAATTTTAGTTGACAAATTAAGTGTTATTTGAAAAATAGATAATAACAAAAAGAAGAATAAAGAGTAATAAAAGGCTTCAATTCTGTCCGGCCCACCAGGCCATATTAGACAGGCCTGAGGCCGCAGCTTGGTCCATTCGCGGAAGTACAGCCCATTTGACTACCTGTAGCCCATAAAGTCCAGCAACTGAGACTCATAATGTAAGGCGATTTCACGCTCGGATTCGAGGGAATTCCTCGACAAATATCCTTTTCCATCACACGTGGCCGCTGCCGCCTGCTGCTCGCCACCGCCGCCGGTCGACACCATTTGCTGGTCCTCACCTCACTCTGTTCGGCTCAGTATATTGACCAAGAACCTCGAAGCAGCTCATTCTCGTGTGAAGCCCCTCCGTCGGCATCAATTTTCACCGGAGGAAAAAGATGTCACCCTAAAAACAAAACAAAATCTTGTCAGCCGGCGAAAGACTCCAGGAGCCTTCTTGTCACCGAAATCCACAAACGATCACTCTCAGTCACCAAAATTCGGTGTACATCTGTCTTCGGCCTCCACTAAAAGCAGAGCGCAACCTTGATCCTACATTCGACTTTATTGTCGTAGCATATAACTGAGAAAGGACAAAATGGAAGATCTCAATGTGAACCAATTCAATTCTTCTTGTATTATAAATGTACATATTGTTACGCAATTCGCAACTATATTTCCAAAATCAACTCCTATAGATAAGATAAGTACCACTAAAAGATTTAATAAAACAACTAGGGATAAGGTATATGATTTGCTAAGATTTCGTAGAATAATACAACTAAGGATAAGGCATATGATCACACTAAGATTTTGTATGATTTGCTAAGATTTCATGTGATCACGCTAAGACTCCCCCTCAAGTTGGCACATGTAGGTTACAGACGCCCAACTTGGAAAGTAATCGTATATATTGATCTCGGCCTAGATGTTTGATAAACATGTCAGCTAGTTGTGACTCTGTGCCAATCTTCAATGGAGCAATGAGGCCGGCTTGTAATTTTTCATGAACAAGATGGCAATCAATTTTAATGTGTTTCGTTTGAAATGGCTAGTAATAATACCTAGAAGGGGGGTGAATAAATGTTAAACAAAAATTTTCGCAAAGTTCAGTAGAAGTAATTTGCTTATAGAAAATCACAATCTAAGAACGACTTCAACCTTTAGCAATTTCAAATAAAATCAAGGAGTTTAAACTTAAACAGTTAATTAGAGCTACGAATTAAAATAAATTAGTTGAGGGAAGAGAATAAGAACACAAGATTTATAGTAGTTCAACTTAAATCAAACCTACGTCCACTTTTCCGCGCTGACAGCCTATTGGTTGGATTCCACTAAGAAACAAAAGAGATTTTACAGTCTTGCGATCTTGACTTCACAGTGAAGAGTTTACTGGTCTCTCACAAAATCTCACTATGAGTTTCTCTCTTTTGTATACAACTTTGAGCTCAGTGAATGAAATAATAAGGAACTAGGAAGCTTTAGACTTTAAAATTTTTCTTTCAAACACACTATCGAACAACTGGAGAGTCTGCCTTAAATACTCATTTATGCCTTCACGACTGTTGGCACTTTCCAAATGAATTCTTCCAATCTACCCGTTGGACAGAATCAATTAAGGAAATCTCAAGTTGTTTGAGGATTTGTGATGAAAGCTCGTCAATTATGTTCGCCCATACAATCAAGATCTTGGTTTCCATAAATAGAACCTTCCAAGTTTACTTGCCTTCAAAAGATTTGATTATCGGAATTGATTCCAATAAGGATAATCAATAATGTAAGTGTTAAATCCACATAAGGTCATTCATAAATCATACGAATTGAATCTTTGAAAAAATAAAGATAATTTCGTATCTGGATAAGTTTTCATTCTTCAGTCTGGAAACTGTTAGTATGGGTAGACTTTGAACCTAAAGTCTGACGATCGTCAGACTTTGACACTAAAGTCTGGAAGTCTTCAGATTAGACTTTGTAAAGGTTTTGTCAACTTCAAAACAGTTAAGGAGTTTTCTCCAACATTGTTCACTCATGAAAAACTGAGTTGGCAGCAGTGTGGAGGGCAGCTTAGTTATTATAGTGTAAGGAAACTAAGGCTTGAAGAGTAATGCCAATGTCTCAAATGAGATATGATAACTAGGTAATCTCGCTTGTGGTTACTGCCATTGCATGATATTCTGCTTCAGTTGAAGAGTGTGAAACCGTGCTTTGTTTCTCGGTTTTCCATGAAATGGGGCTATCACCCAATAAAATGCAATACCCAGTTGTTGAACGGCAAGTCATGGGACAACTAGCCCAATTTGAGTCACAATAAGCCGTGAGTTGAAGTTCATTTTTAGCTAGATAGAAGAGCCCTTAGCCTATGATACCATAGGAGATGATGTGTTGCATTCTGTTGACGCCTAAATTTCATTTTTTAATTAATTAGGTTTTTATTATTATTATTTTGCCTTTTTAGGATAATAAAATTAAAAACAAAACAAACAAAAACAAAAATAAAACAAAAAAAGCAGCCCATTTTTCTCTTCCCCCTCCGCATGGGCCCCTACGGCCCATTTTCCTCCTCCAGCCCGGCCCTCTTCGGTCATCTTCTTCCTCCGTTCGCCTCTGCAGCACACGCGCAGAGGGTGCGACGTCGGATGAGCGGATGAACGGTGATGCACGTGGGGGACAGGTGGCAGACAGGTGGCGGATGGGACGCCGGTTAGGTCGGCGGAGGCCGTTCGACGTGCAAGGATTGGCGGTCGAAGCTTCGTCGACCGGTCGCCCTCCCGCCTATAAATAGGCCCTCCACCTTCGTCGGAAAGCACACATAGAGGAGAGAGAGAAGCCGGCAAGCTCCGAGAGATCCCATGAGAGACTTCGGGAAACTCAAAGAGCGAGCAAGGGCGAAGAGATCGGGTTGCAAGCTCAATGACCTCCCTCCGAGAGACTTCGGGGGAGGCCAGCGGCGTGCGAACCCAGATCTGCGATGAGGAGAGGGTAGAGAGAGAGAGAGAGAGAGAGAGAGAGAGAGAGAGAGAGAGCGAAGGGGAAGGGGCGTCGCGCACCCTTTGCCGTCGTCGCCGTCTTCGCCGCTCGCCGTCCGCCACCTCGCCACAGGTAATAAGGGTCGCCGTCATCACCGTCACCACCATCGCCATCATCACCACCTCCACCATCGCAGTTGTCGCCGTTGTTGCCCCAGCGACACTTCGTTCCCCCCCTCGGCGCCGCGAATCAGGAACCCTAGGGTTCTCGATTTTTTGGGTCGCAGTCCTGGGTCGTCGGGTCGGACCCGAGCCAAGAATTGGGTAGGGTTTTGCGCGATTTGGGGCGGCTGGAAACCGGGTTGTGGGGTCGGATTCGGGTCGGGTAGGGTTCCTCGCGGGAACCAGGTTGTTGTCGGAATTTGGGTCGGATCTGGGTAGGGTTTTGCCGGGTCATCGAGTCGGGCTGGATCGCTCCCAAAACGACGGGCCATCGGGCCGTTTTAATAAATAATTTAAAAAAAAAAAAAACGAGTTGGGCCCGCGTAGCGAGCCCGTCTGCGTTCGGGTCAACGACCGGTCGACCCAACCCGCGGACTGACCCGGGTCGGCTTTTCAATTATTTTAAATAATATTTTAATAAATAAATAAAAATAAATAATTTATTTTCAAAAAACAAAAAAATATCATGAAAAATCAAAAATACTTTATTTTCAGAAAATATTTAAAAATAGTAAAAAAATATTTTATTTCCAAAAAAATCAAGAAAAATAAAAAATACTTTATTTTCCGAAAAATATTACAAATATTTAAAAATATTTTATTTTTCGAAAAATTAAAAAAATCAAAAAAATTTCATATTTTCCAAAAAATGCCATAATAAAAAAACAAAAAAAAATCCATAAAAAGCCAAAAAAGACTTGTATTTTCTAAAAATACCAAAAAAATCCAAAAAGTCCATTTTATGTCAAAAAAATAGAAAAAGACCCAAAAAATGTTTTTCCTCCCCAAAAATGCATGGAAAATCCCCCAAATATCCAAAAAGCCTTAGGGTTTTAACAAGATTAGGTATCGAAAGGGCATTAATGATTAACTAGTGTAATCAAGTCCTCGATCCTAATTTCTCTGGTTGCACAGGAGCGAGTATTTCTCCCGATACTTCGCTTGGGTTTCTAATCGACCCACCCTAAATTGATTAGTGGCGACTTCTTTTTAAATTAACTCACAGGTTAAAAAAACTTGAATCATTAAGTCGTGAATTTGTGGACTTGGGAGAGTCCGGGCTAAAATAAACCTAGCCGAACCATTAGCCTCCGCCAACGCCCGTACCTAATTGCGGGCGCTGAAAAAAGAGGTCGCGACACATCCAAATGTGGTTGGTGCGGTGCATGCATAAATTAGCTCATAATGTTGACACTATAAGTAATGTCAGGCCTAGTAATAGTCAAATAAATGAACCGACTAATCAAGCATTGATGGATAGACAAATCCTCTAATGGATTGCATGTATCAATGCTCAATTTTATATTTTGCTCCATAGGAGTATCAACTAGTTGGGCTCCACCAAACCCACAATCTTCTAGAATATTTAGGATATATTTTCGCTAGCATAAATAAAGACCAAGACGGGACCGAGCAACCTCAATCGCCAACAAATATTTTAAAGGCTCAAGGTCCTTAATGTGGAATTGATTATGTAACATAGTCTTCACTGAATTGATCAAAGAAGCATTAATACCAGTAATGACTAGATCATTGACTTATAGTACCACAAAAACATAGTCACTACCATTGTGCAAGACAGAGAGAATGATCAACTCGAGAAGGCGTGAAACCAATGCCACATAAGGCAGTAGAAAACTTGGAATATCATTGACGAGATGCTTGTTTTCAACCATATAGAAATTTGTGAAGTTAACACACAAGATTCTCTCCCTTACGTTGAAAACCAAGGGGAGGTTTCATATAGACTTTCTCATCCAATTTGCCATGTAAAAAAAGGTATTATTAACGTCTATTTGTTCAAGAGGCCATCCCTTAGCTGTGGCAATGGTCAAGAGTACATGAACTGTAACCAATTTGGCAACAGGTGCAAATGTATCATGATAATCCTTACCTTCAACCTAGGAATACCCTTTGGCGACTAGGCGGGCCTTACATCATTCAATACCACTATCAGATTTTCATTTAATTTTATAGACCATGTGGAGCCTATGGCCTTCTTGCCAAGTGGAAGTGGTACAAGGGACCATGGACGATTATGAGAAAGAGCTTTGATTTCAGCCTACATGGCGTCTCTCCATTCCTAATGCCGCATTGCCTCAATGAAAGTTGATGGCTCAATGGTAGTAGATAAAGAAATAAGAAATGCTAAATGGGTTTGCTTAAAATGAGTATATTGGAGAAAATTAAACATAAGGTAAAAGATACCTATACCATTATCTTTGGCGGAACTTAGCGTTTGAGTAAGCAAACAAGTAGTCCTATAGATAAGGGGGAGGTTGACGTATCCATTGGGGTCTGGTGGATTGTTCAAGCATTGGAAGTAAGGGTGTTTGTGGTGGTGTGGAAATGGGGTGTGGTTGTGAGGGGTTTGTAGGTGAGGGTTGATTTATCTCATTACATTGTGTGATAGGTAATGGTAATACAAGTGACCCTAACAAGATGGAGTTGGGGAGCATTGAGTATGGAAAAATTGTTTAATGAAACACAACAGCTCGTTTATCTTTTTTGTGAGAAGATCAGAAATGCGATACCCTTTTTAACCATTGGAATATCCCAAACAAAACCCTCGGAGTAGCATGACATCAAATTTGTTTTGAATGGAGGTGTTGCGCCAAAAACACAAGCAACAAAAGGCGAGTGAGATTCAGTGATTGACCATGTAAAACCTCATATGGAGCTTTCCCTTTCGAGATAGTAGTGGGTTGTCTGTTTATGATGTAGGTGGTAATGAGAACGCATTCACCCCCAAGACTTAATGGGAAGGTTAAACTGGAAGCGTAAGGCACGGGCAATATTTAGAAGGTGCTAGTGCTTGCGCTCCACCATTCTATTTTGTTGAAGGATGGACACACAACTCGATTAATGAACAACACCCATGGAATCTAAAAAAGAATTGGTAAGTTGATTGAAAAATTCTTTTCCGGCGTCAGAACGAATGCAACGAATTTGTTTACCAAATTTGGTTTTTACCATGGAAAAGAAATTAATGATAAAATGATTTGCATTAGATTTAGAAGACATTATATAAAACCACGTGCTACAGGGATAATCATCAACTACAGTAAAAAAAAAAAATTGCCCCAAATAAAGAGGTGGTCCAAAATGAGCCCCAAACATCCAAATGAATTAAATCAAACTATGAAATAGTATAAATTGTACTAGATGAAAATGGCAAGCGAGATTGTTTCGCAAGTGGAAACACAGTGCAAGGAAAAGTATCAATAAATGAAATGTTATTGTCTAAAGTTTGCATATGACGAAGGCAAGATGAACCCGGATGTCCCAACTGCTAGTGCCGGAGGTCAAAGTGTCCACCTGGTGTGGTGGTGGATGTCAAAGAAGTGCATTGAGATGGAAGGTAGTATAAACTATTGTGTCTCTTACACATTGTTAAAGTCCTCATCGAGATTGGGTCTTGAAAAAGGCAAGTATCATAGGTAAATGCAATATTGAGAGAAGTAGCAGTAGTAAGTTTACTGATTGAAATAAGATTAAATCAAAAAAGGGGAATGAATAAACATGATCGATGGTAGTAGAGAAATCCGCCCAATTCATTGAATAGGAACCATAGTCCTATTAGGAAGGGACACGGGGTTGGAAGTTATGTTATCATAAAATTCAGAAAACAAGGCTCCATCACAAGATATATGATCCGTTGCACCAGAGTCTAGAATATAGGATGAAGTATAATTTAAACAAATGGAAGTCCCTGCTAAATTCACCAAAGGGCGAGAAGAAGGTGTGGTATTACCAGTCGGAAGTAAATGAAGAAGTTGTTCTATTTGGGCAGGAGTAAGGGTAGATAGAGAGGAGGAATCATTGGTGGCAACCGCAGCAATAGTCGGAGAACTAGTTAGGCGTGAAAGTCGTTGGTGACCAAAATCATTGGTAGGGCGCTTATATTGATCATTCCACCATTCCGAATATCCGTGCTTCTTAAAACACTTTCATGATGTCTTTCCATTTTACAATGAGTACAATGTAAAATGGGTTTGGAAGAACTTGTAGGCAAAGAAGTGCGAGTATAATTAAGATGATGAAGCGCTGCCATGGCAGCAGGATTGGGAATAACAGCGTGATTATCCTGAATGTTACACTGTCGTTCCTCTTGTAATAGTAAGGCATATGCTTAGTTGACAGTAGGGAGTGGATCCATAAGGAGGATGTGACTTCGAATCACGGCATAAGATTCATTGAGGCTTGGAGAAAATCTCATAATGAATCTATTTCAAGAAATTGTAGAAGAGTTGACATTGCTCCACAAATGTAGGTCGGCAACACTCGGTATGACAATAGTTCATCCAAATAGGATTAATCACATTGTAATAGGCAGATATCGAAGCTATACCTTGTTGATGTGTTAATAAAGCCCTACGGATCTCAAAAATTCGAGGAGCATTACGAGGGGAGAAGTGCTCTCGAAGATCATTTGAGACATCATTTGTCGAGTCATGCCAAAGAATGCTATGTGAGATCATCGGTACAATAGTATGAATCAACTAGGATCTCACCATGCTATTGCAACATATTCATAAGGGATAATCCGAAGAGGTTGAATTAGGACGCTGCAAGGACCCATCAACAAAACACAATTTATTTTTTGCCTCAAGGGCCATGAACATGGCACGATGCCATGTTGGATAATTGTCTCCATCTAAAGGAGGAGAGACTAGAGGAGCAATCGGATGGTCACTTGAATGAAGAAAATATGAAGAACTTACATCGATCTTGGAAGAAACAGTGGAAGGGTTTTGATCGACCATGAAGAATAAACTATATCGGGATTGACGTTTGCTTTGATACCATGAGAAAGGACAAAATGGAGAATTCCAATGTGAATCCATTCAATTCTTCTTGTATTCTAAATGTACATATTTATACATAATTCACAACTATATTTTCTAAATCAACTCTTACATATATGATAAAAACAATCGAAAGATTGAATAAAAACAACCAGGGATAAGGTATATGATTTGCTAAGATTTCGTGGAACATCTAGGGTGAGGTATATAATCACGCTAAGATTTCGTATGATTTGTTAAGATTTCATGTGATCACACTAAGAATAACTCTATTAAACTCTGTTTTTGTAATCCGAGAAGTCCCAGTAGCTTTGGAAACCTCGTCACCTTCGTTGACTGATAGCAACGGCATTTCCGAGATCACGTTCCACCAATCGATTTCCAATTATGACTGCAGCCTCTTCGTCAAGGTACGAATCTCTTCGCTCTCTTTTGGTTTGCGAACTGTGGAAGCCACAATTGATGCTCGAATGAGAGTTAAATGATGAAGAAGAGCTTGAAAACAGATGATGTATATTCAGATGTCATCACAATTAAATGGATTGAAAGCGATGCGTCACTGATCCTTCTGTGCAGTATGTTTGAACGGGTTACCATAAGCTTGTAAAAATGTCTAAACGAAGCTGTGTTTTTTTTTTTATAGCAAAATCTTCCGAGTCAAAACACTTTGATGTTCATTTCAATTTCAAATCACAACATTCGTCTTCGATTCATCCATCTTGTATTCATTTTTCCTGTGAATTGTGTTTATGGCCGTATTTAAGCCCCTTCTTGTGTTCTCTGTTTTGCATATCTTTGCAGTCATCCATGGTTGCTTATGGAGAACAAATGGATTCGAATTGATGGACTGAGCTTTGATTTGAGGAAGTGTCTGCATTAGTCTATTTCTCCGTGTTTTCAGTATCGCTTGAGTGTTGGAGATGTCGGTGGTTGGTAGTTTTCGGCGGTGGATTTGGCTTTCGGTGGTGGTTTAGTGGTGGTGGATGGATGTAACTGGCAGCGATGTATAATTTGTTCTCAGCTTGAAGCTTGAATGCGCCGATTATTGATTTAGGCTGCTCTGGATTTTAGGCACAAGTTCTGGGCATTCTGACGAAGGAAAACGGTGGTAACAAGTAGGGGTGTGCAACCGGACCGGTTATACCCGGGAACCGGACCAGCCCACCCAGAAAACAGGGTCGGGAACCGGTTCCTGTTGAAACGGGTCCGAGAACCGGTTCCCAAAATTTGGAACTGGTTTAAACCGGTCCGGGAACCGGGTCCGATTGATTACCCACCCAGGAACCAGTTCCCAGACCGGTTTTGTAAGTATAGGTCCAAAACCTTATTTTTTTCCCTTATTTTTATTCTTACTCCCGCAATCACACGGTGCTTTTCCTCTTGGCTCTCTCAAACACGCACGACACTTCTCCTTCGTCGTTCGTCTTCCTCACTTGCTTCCCTCCCTCATCGGCTCCCTCTCACATCGTCCGACGGAAGGACAGTGTTCGTCGCCGCCAAATTCTTGCGTATCACGTAGATTGACTTGCCTAATTTCTCTTTTGTAACGCACGGCACTCCTTTTTCGTCGTTCCTCTTCCTCACTTGCTTCCCTCCCTCATCGGCTCCCTCTCACATCGCCCGACGGACGGATAGTGTTCGTCACCGCCAAATTCTTGTGTACCACGTAGATTAACTTGCCTAATTTCTCTTTTGTAACACACAACACTTCTCATTCGTCGTTCCTCTTCCTCACTTGCTTCCCTCCCTCATCGGCTCCCTCTCACACCGTCTGACGGACGGATAATGTTCATCGCCGCCAAATTCTTGTGTACCTCGTAGATTGGCTCGCTTAATTTCTCTTTTGTAGGAAGAGTAATACTTGCATAAATGTAGTAGTTGTGGGAATAAAACTAATATTAGACCCATGTTTGTTGTTAATTCTTTATCTTATGATTTTATGTATTATAATTAGCCCCGTGGATCCTTAATTTTTCGTTTAGTCAAAAAGTTCATGTATTTATTTATTATAAGTGCTTAATGTTTCGATACAAATTAAGAGTATTATGTTATTTTCTCACGTATTAATATAAAATTCGAAATTGTTTAGGATATCGGAAGATTGCAAAATAGGTTTCAGTAGAAACATGGTTGACCCTAGAACCGGACTGGAAAAATAGGGTGGGTTAGGTATAGGGTGCAAAATAGGTTCCAGTAAAAATAGGGTTGACCCTAGAATCAGACTGGAAAAACAGGGTGGGTTGAGTACAGGGTCAAATACAAACAGGGTCGGGTACATATTCCAAAAAAAGGGAACCGGTTATAACAAGGTCAGGTACATGATCCAGGTCTAAACCCTACCCACCTTAGACCCGATCACCCCTAGTAACGAGAAAATAAAAAGGAAGAATATAAAATGTATAAGAGGCAAATATATATATTAAAAGTCTTGGACTAATTTTGGAAAAATTTCAAATGAAAATATGAAGTGCTTTTATTTCTTCAAAAGATTGCCCAAAATGAAATTTACTACAAATGAGGGCATAAAATGATTATGGCAGCTTAGTTAAGTGTCTATCCTTCAAATCTTCCAGCTGATCAAGAGTATTTTCATCCAAAGATAATTTTGTTTTTTTTTTCTTCCCTGTAATCAGCATCCGCTCTAGGGGCATTTAAATCAAAGCTTAGTCCATTAATTCAAATAAGCCCCTCCTTGTGTCCTTCGACGTGATCACAGAGACCTCGACCTCCTCTGGCTTGAGGAGGGGGCGGTCGCCCTCGTTGGCGAGGGCAGAGGGCTGGGACAAGGCAATGGGGGAGAGGTCTTTGAGCTCGCTTTCCATGGCAGAGGGGGAGATTCTGCTGATGCAGTGGGAGTTTTGCAATAGAATTGGGGCGGTGGCGGCGGTGGTGGTTGCATTCTGGAGGAGGAAGAGAGGAGTGCTTGTAGATCTGGGAAAGTTAGTGTCACGTTTTTAAATTTGGATTTGGGTTTTGTTTGTTCATTGGCATGATAATTCTTTTTTTTTTTCCTTTTTTAAATGCGCCCACCCAGTGAAGTGGTCAAATTTGATGTTGATACGTGCAACAAGGAGCAATTGTATGCACGCCACCAGTATCGCTGCAATACTTGAGCCGGCTGTTCTTGCATATGCCGTCACTAAGACTGTTGCTTTTCTATATCCCAGATTCAACACTTCTGGTACTTGAATTCAGTGTTCCACGGGTTTTTTCTTTGTTGAAATTAGAAGACTAGAAGGACACTCCTCTATCTGATAGTCCTTTTCATCGGATGGAAACTTCACATCCTTGGTCCATGTTGGGCACAGCCTCTTGCCCCGGATCAAATGTGATTGGCCACTCTTCCCTGTTCATCTTGTTGGATGAAGAAGAAGATGAACAGGGAAGAAGAGAAAGAAAGAAAGAAAGAAAGAAATATATATATATATATATATATATATATATATATTTGAATGAAAATGCCCTTGATCGGTATAATATTTAGTCGACCGGTGAGGTTAGGTCTTTATTTGAAATTATCATAATCATTTTAGGTCTTTGTTCGAAACAAAGTTCACTCTAGTCCTTTTTTGAGAAACCGATAGCACTTCATACTCTTATTTGGAATTTTCTCACTTATTTTTGTTGAATTTTGGGTTCATTGTTAGCATGGTGAAAAAATGGGGCTAAATTCAATCTTAGTAAGAATTGAGATAGGGATTACTTTGGTTCTAATAGCAAATTAGGGTCAGATGGTTTGTTTTCAAAAATGTGTAACAAAACATGAATTACACCCATTAGCTCAGTCCCGTGAAACCATATTGGAAGATATTCGGATTGGGCACAAGGGCCCAGCCCAAGTCCCTCTTTCCAATAGTTAAAAAAAAAAAAAAAACGAAATTAAAATTTCAAAAAATAGTTAGAAAAATAGGTCTTGATGAGATATTAGGTCTTATAATTAGATTTAACATAGTGCCATTTAGTTGATATTCATATACTTTAGAGATTTTGTGAGTACTTTTGTTATTGTTTAGTTTTGGTAGGCTGATCTTTTAAACAAGTAATTAAATTTGATTTGAACTAAGCTCATAGGGTTGTTGTCCTAGGCTTAATAATGAGGTCATAATATATTCTTTTTTCGACTTGTATTGGAGTACTTTACATCATTTTACTCTTTACTCATTCTCTCATTACCATATTTGATGAATTGATTGCCATTATATTATATTATGTTTCTTTTTGAATTGTGATTTGCCTGTTTTAGTTGAGTGACTATTTTACATTTTATGATCATAATAAACATAAAAAGCATTGCATGGACCCTTAGCGGATAAGAATCTTAAAATTCATAATTTTGTTAAAAAGTTTATATGAACACATTAGCTAATAAAAAATCAAGTTTAGCTACTAAAAGGTCAGTAATTAGATAATTAGTGTAATAAAATTTCTACTCCTAAACTTTTTGGTTCCATAGAAAGTGATGTACATTCCCGTACTTCACTTAGTTCTAGTCCATTCCAATAGACTATTAGTGACTCTTCATATTGAATTTTTATAGGATTAATTGAATTTTCATTTGAATCCTAATGTGTGCGAAGTAAGGATTTGGGAGAATCAAGCCAATTGAAGATTGTTAGGTCCCAACTCAGCATTATCTATAAACCCATCATATCACTAACATGATTGTTTGAGAGGGTCGTGGTATTCGAAAGCAAAAATATAAGAACTGACATGTACTCTATTTGTACATGATTATTGCTTTATTTCTTTTGTGTTTGGAATTTAAATAAATTAGATATGATTGAATGATCTCGTCCATCACACCATAAGATGCTACTTTCAAAAGCATTGCATTTCACGCTAGTAAAATAAACGTTTAGATTTCTCAATAAATAGGCCTTTGGGTAGACTCATGGCTTCTTGTACTCTCGAGTCCAGTCCGTGAGTCATTAAAGCAAAAGGAGCATTCGAAAACGAAATGAATCAAAGCAGTAAATTCCACTTGTCGCATTAGAATCTATTCACGAAATGAAGGACACATAAAAGGGGTGGAGCGAGAAGCGAAGGCACGAGTCCAATGAAACCTCGACAACCAAGAAGATCGAAGCTCCTTTTTGGACCATCACAGAAAAGACTTCTCGGAAAGTAGACCTTCCAATCTTACGTCGAAGGATGGAGGGTGAAAAGGCAGATAGAATCTCGAGCAAAACCTCTCGGGGGCCCGAAAGGGCGGAGAGAATAATGTGAACTAGTTGGGCCCTTTTTGTCGTTTTTATGGATTCGAAAGGACCGTTGTTGTCGTTTCGTGGATTCGGTGTCGCCATAGATCACGTCCCGACCTGCTTCATTTATTGATGCGTATCCTACTCACATTCACCGATGAGAAGGAAGAGATCGGCCCCAGGACAGGATGGCAGATGTCCAAGCTCGTGCTGCCATGTGTGAAGTTGCAGTAGCTGCATCCGGAAAGCCCATGATGATGTTCCGGCATCTACAAATTAAAATTTGGCGAGGCAGCTTTCTGATACGATATTTTGTCCATACATAGATATATACATTGCATCGTTCCTTTACTTTGTTTTTGTTTTATTCTACGGATGTTTTACTTTCTTATTCAGTTTAATTTTAAGTCAAAGAATAGTTATTGGAGCGAATAAATAATAACAATCATTTCATTCGACGTGCTTAGTCTTAATTTTTTTAATGAATCTATATCTTTCATTAATCAAGATTTTTTGTTACAGTGAGAGATAATTTTGATCGTTCTCTTAATTTATTCGCATCGAAGATAGTGGCCACACAATATGATATTACAAGGCCATACTAATTACCATAGCATGTTGGAAATGAATTTCTCTCTCTAAATTGGTATCTCTAATGGGTTGCCTTATCACCTCAAAGAGCTTCAAAGAAAGGATTGAAGGTATTAATTTCTTTGTCAATAGAAGCTTTTAAATTGAACATTTTCAGGCTTTACCCCTTTCCACTTTTTATTTTTGGACGGATCCACTAATTAGGAGATAGGTTTGAAATCCTATACAAGGCAGTGATGAGGAAAAAAAATCGAACTGACCTGGAAATTATTTGAACCGGCCAATTCTGAAAGGTTCCCTATGTAAATATCGATTGAGTTTCCGGTTCCAAGTGTGGACCCACCCAAATTGGAGATATATATATTTATTAGATTTGTGTGTCAAAACCCTAACTAAAGAGTTTTTTCAAGCTTTCCCTAAGCCCTAACTCACTTCATTCTCCTCCAACGCACTCAAGTAGTTACACTCTCTCTTGCAGCTCGCTCTCGGGGCTCGTACCCTTGCTCGCCGCTCAGGATGAGAATTGCTCCTCTCACATAAAAAACATTTGCCCCTTTTTTAGTTTCTCCACTTAAGTCTCATGCCTCTCTCTCGTAGCCTCGCTCGTCGCTCATGACACTCGTCGCTTCTCTTGCAGCCTCGACCACTAACAACACTTCTCCCTCCATCTTTGTAAGTCCTCAGTCCCTCTCCGGTTAGACTGGTCTATATGAAGAATTGAGTAAATATGCGACATTTGTGGCAAACTCTTGTAGTGATTGTCATGTTATGATTGTCGAACTTTGTGGTATACTCGTAGGTAGTAAGGCTTGTGAACTTGCATGTACAAACAACTCAAGACACGACTAGTCCATGGTTCCATCTGGGTGGGTCTAGGAACAAGTGGATGGTTGCAATTTCCAATTTCAGGATAAGAACATGCCTACTCTGGAACCGATTACCCTAATACAAGGTACTCCAGGAAAAAATCCCTATCTTTGAAAGGGCTTATGCACTCCGCTCGTTAACACTAAATGATGAAACTAAGAGCAAGAAAGAAGTAGCTCTTCCCACGTCGAAGTCACCATTAAGTTACATTTATTTCACTGGTAACCCGATTGTCTTTTTTCTATTGGGATTGTTCCACTTTATGTCATATTAATGTAGATGCATACAATTTGTTTGGTCTTCTAATGTTAATATGACAATATATCAAAGGTGTATACCTCCTAAATTGAGATGATGATAATCCCAACTATAATATTCAAGAGGGTACAAAAATAACATTTAATACAAAAGTATTTATTTAATTACTTTAGTCATTATAATTCCACAATAAAATTGTAGAAATTGATATAGAAGAAAATAGGAAAGTGTATAGAATAAAAGAGGAGAGCGTAAAAACTAATTAGGGTTTGCCGCTCCTCATACTTTTATTATTAATCAAATAATACTTAATGACCATAATAACCCTCTCAATATCAATGACCATAATAACCCTCTCACCCTTTAACACTCCCCCTTAAGTTGGAGCATAGATATCAATCATTCACAGCTTGCTACAAAAATACTCAACCCTATTGTTCCCTAAAGATTTGGTGAAAATATCAACTAGTTGTTTACTGGTACTAACATAACTAGTAGAAATAACTCTAGCCTGAAGCTTCTCATGAACAAAGTGACAATCATCTTCAAAATACTTGGTATGCTCATGGAATATTGGATTTGAAGTAATATGGATTGCTACCTGATTATCACACCACAACTCCATTGGCACAAGATCTTTAAGTCTAAGTTCAACTAATAGTTGACGCATCCAAAATAACTCATAAGTAGCTTGAGCCATAGCTCTATATTATAATTCTACACTGGATCTAGCCACAACACTTTGCTTCTTACTTTTCCAAGATACTGGGTTTCCTCCCCCAAAAGTATAGTAACCCGATGTAGACATCTTATCTGTAGGAGACTTGGCCCAATCAACATCTGAAAATGCTTCCACTCTTTTGTGACCATGATCACAATAGAAGAGACCACAACCTGGAGCTTTCTTAAAAAATCTCAAAATTCTTACTACAGCATCCCAATGAAAAGTATGAGGGGAAGACATAAACTGGCTCATAACACTCATAGGAAAAGAAATATCAGATCAAGTGACAGTTAAATAATTTAATTTTTCAACAAGTCTTCTATACATTTCCGGATCATCCAATGATGTACCGTCCTCTGCCATCAATTTCAAGCCAACTTCCATTGGTGTATCTAGTGGTTTAGCTCCTAGCATACCCGTCTTTTTTTAGCAAATCCAAAACATACTTGCGTTGTAGATATAAATACCTTCCTTTGCCTATGCCACTTCGATACCCAAAAAATATCTTAGTTGCCCCAAATCTTTTGTTTGAAAGCTCTGTTGCAAATACAATTTCAATTCATCAATCCTTGTAGAACGATCTCCAATTATAACAACATCATCCACATAAACTACAAAAAATATCCGATCAACTCCAAAACGATCTCCACTACATCTAAACATTCCAAACTGAAGCACCACCTCAATAAGCCTCCCAAACCAAGCTCTGGGAAATTGCTTCAATCCATAGAAAGATTTCTTCAAACGACAGACATAACCAAGCTCCCCTTAAGCAACAAACCCAAGTGGTTGCTTCATATACACCTCTTCATGTAAATCACCATGAAGAAGGGCATTTTTAATATCAAGTTGAAAAAGAGGCCAACAAGCAGAAGCAACCAAAGAAAGTAAAAGATGAACAGAGGCCGTCTTAGCCACTGAAGAGAAAGTATAAGCATAATTGACCCCATAAACGCATAACCTTTTGCAACCAATTTGGCCTTAAGGTGAGCAAGAGAACCATTAGGATTAACCTTGACAGTAAATACCCTGTTACATCCAATGGTAGTCTTCCCTACAAGTAGATGAACAAGATCCCAAGTTTGGTTTTGGTGTAGTGCCAATAGGTCCTCATCCATAGCTATCCTCCAGCGTAAACTAGAAAGTGCTTCAGCAACAGTTTTAGGAGTAGGATGTGTATCAATGGTGTCCAAACTAGCCCGAAAAGAGGTAGACAAACCAGAATATGTGACAAACTATGCAATAGGGTGTTGGGTATAACTGCAAACTCATTTATGATGTGTAATAGGGATATCAAGGTCAATATGTGACATGCTTATCTCATACTCAGAGGACAAAGAAGACAAAATGGGCGGAGGTACATCTACAGGTGGCTCCACATGTTGATGAGGATGTCTACTGTATACATGCTAGACTGGTAGAGGACCTGATGGAGAATTCAAAGTGGATTTCATAACAACATATGAAAAGGAATCATCATCCACTGTAGGAAGCTCTATTGGTTCATCAAAATAAACAATAGACTTAAGAAAGAAACATCTACAGTGATACAATACTTGTGCAAAGAAGGATTATAACAATGGTAGCCCTTCTCTGTATGAGAATACCCCATAAAAATGCATTTAAGAGACCGAGGATCTAATTTGGAAAGCCCTGAATGATGGTCACAAAAATAGCAGACACAACCAAATATACAAAGTGGTAAATGAAACAAGGATTTTGAAGGAAAAAGAAGAGAGTATGGAGTGACATCCTTAAGATAGAGGACGACATGCAGTTGATAAGATAACATGCAGTTATGATAGCATTAGCCCGAAAGGATTTATCTACCTTCATTTCAAATATCAATGATCGAGCTACTTTTAACAAGTGACGGTTCTTCCTTTCGGCAACACCATTTTGTTGTGGTGTATCCGAACAAAAAGATTGATGAAAGATGCCCCGTTGAGCCATGAATTCAGAAAAAGGATTAGAAAAATATTCTTTAGTATCATCATTTCGAAGAATACGAACGGGAACTGAAAATTGAGTACGTACTTCATTAACAAATGCACAAAGCACAGAAAATAATCATAACGACTTTTCATTAAATATAATCAAGTAACTCTTGAATAATCATCTACAAAAGTAACGAAGTACTTGAAATCCAACTTAGAAAGACTAGGACACGAACCCCATACATTAGAGTGAACTAACACAAACGGCTGGGAAGCTTGTTTATTGACTCTTGGATGATAACTGCTACAGTGCAATTTCCCAAACTGACACGACTCACACTCAAGACTAGATAAAGAATGATACTAGGGATCTAACTTCTTTAAATTTTCCAAGGAGGGGTGGCCCAAGCGACAATGGATTTGATGTGGGGAAGCCACAGAACAAGCAACACTGGTAGTATTATCAAACAAGGATAGCCCCCCCGACACATGTCCTTTTACCAATCGTCTTCCTCATCTTCAAGTCCTAAAAAACATAGGAATTGGGATAGAAAGTTACAAAACAATTATATGTCTTAGTAAGATGACTGATAGACAAAAGGTTGAACGAAAAACTTAGAAGATACATGATTGAAGATAAAGATAGGGAGGATGTCAGGAGAACTATGCCTATCCTCTTTACTATGAATAGAGAACCATCAGCTAATGTAACATTAGAAATACACTCGTGAAAGTCTAAAAATACCTTAAACTCCAATCATATAATCGGTAGCACCTAAATCAATGACCTAGGGGCAGGAGGTAAAAGAAAGACACGCTATTATATTACATGTTTGGACAAAAGTAGCTGTTGAAGAGGATTGTGAAACTGGTTGGGAAATTTGGAATTGATTGTACCTGGCAAAATCCTATTCCGTCATTCTGATCAACTTTCCTCCCTCAGAGGATTGTGAAGATGTACTAGACTCTACTGCATTGGCTACATTAGTTGCAACCTGTTGAGGGGGCCTTCCATGAAGCTTATAATAGAATATTTGAATGTGTCCGAGTAAACCACAGTAATGACAAGTCCAAACAAACTAAGTATTACCTCCTATGTCACTAGAAATGTTACTAGATGAGGGTGGTTAGCCTCTACTAAAACCACGGCTACCGCCACCACTTCGGCCACCATTATAACCTCGATCACCACCGCGATTTCCTCTAGCTACCAAGACTAAGCTATCACCTGTAGAAAATACATCCTTAGGCATTTCATTGAGACCTTGAGGACATGAGCAAACATCTCAGTGAGTGAAGTCACTCTATCTCCTCCAAGTATTAGGGAACGGACTGCGTCATACTCTTGTCCTAATCCTCCCAAAAAACCCATAACATCCAATTGCTCTCGTTGCTCCCGCATCCAAGACTAAGCCATCACCTGTAGAAAATATATCCTTAGGTGCTTCACACAAGACCCTTAGGGCATGAGCAAACGTCTTAGTGAGTGAAGTCACTATATATCCTCCAAGTATTAGGGAATGGACTGCATCATACTCTAGTCCTAGTCCTCCCAAAAAACCCATAACAACCAATTGCTCTCGTTCCTCCTGCATTTCCCTAACATTAGAGGTAATGGGTAGTAGAGAATTAAGCTCTTCATACATCCATTTAAAACAAGATATTAGGTAAGTGGCTGACCCTTTCTATTAGCCTTATAAAATTCCAAGGATACTTCATAAATCCTTGAAAGATTATTTTATCTTGAATAAAGGACATTTAAGTAGTTCCACAACTCCTTCATTGTATTAATATGTATAACCAAATCCGCAACTTGGGATTCCATGGAGTTTAACGTTTGACCAAGAATTTTGGCATCCACGGTAGCCCAATTTGTATCGGAGGTAGATTTGTTAACTGTTAAATAATTCTATTGCTCTCTCCTAGTCAATACTAACAACAAGATTTTCCTCCCTTGTTGGAAATTGGTGATACCTTCTAACTTCTTCTCTATCAAAAAATTAGAGGATGCAAACACAACCTCAGCTACTATAATTTATTCTCCACCATTATACGATGTGTACTAATATAACAAAAGATTTTTTTTTTAGCACAATAATCAAATTCAAATCCCGCCAACCAGAATTCAATTCAACAAACTACTATGATTTGTTTCAACCAATCTAAATCTCCACAACACTTCAATCAAATTCATCGATTTCATCTAAACATACGCCAAAATCATAGATTGTGTCCAAACAGAAACCATCTCATCTAACATCAATTTCGAGGCAAACAAGATCATCAATCTCATCAAGTAAATTGCTACGATTTTTTTAAAAATTTTTTTTGCAAAACATGGAGAACAACACACGAACAAACTTTTGAGGACCACATAGCTCAAATCTACTCACACAAAGGAGCGCGAGCTTGATCAATTTTGGATCTCGGATGATGAACGAGACCATGTAACGCCGTCAGACATCGGATTTGAGCCGACGACGCTCGGCATCAGATCTAAATCGAGTTACATTTGGACTCAACAAGGCTGGGTGACACCAAATTGGGTTGGATGACGCTTGCCAATGTCAAATCAAAAGTCGCAACAAATAGTTTTTTTTTTTAATCCTGGCTCTGATATCATGTAGAAAGTGATATAGAAGAAGAGAGGAGAGTGTATGGAACAAAAGAGGAAAGTGTAAAAACTGATTAGGGTTTGCTACTCTTCACATTTCTATTATCAATTAAATAATACTTAATGACCATAATAACCCTCTCGCCCTTTAACAAAAATAACAAGTAACAGTTCGAGAAGTATATATATATTGTAATTGAGGGTGCATTTGTTTTACGAAAATTATTTTTTAGGAAAACATTTTCTTCATTTTTCAGCATTTGATTCAATTAGAAAAATAGGAAAATGAGTCAAGGGAAAATGTTTTCCTACCAAAGCTTAAATTTAGAAAACGATTTCCTATTTGAAACAACCAGAAAACAATTTCCAAAATATTTTCCTAGTCTTAGGGTCCTTGGTTAATGAAAATTTTATTCTTATGAAAATGATTTTTTTTTAAATTTGAATATTCAATTATTTTTAAAATTTTTAAAATTTTATTATTATTATTTCTTTTCTTTCTTTTTTCTTCTTTTCTCTTTCTTTCTTTTCTTTTTTTCCTCCTTCTTCCCTTATCGGCGGTGACTTGCCAAGACATGGGCCGACGAGATCAAGGCTTGGCCGATCCAAGCGAGCCCAAGCTCACTAGCTTGAGCTCGGCCAAGGTCAACAAGCTCACAGCTTGCTAGATCCAAGCGAGCTCACAGCTTGCTCGATCCTGGTGAGGTGAAGCTTGCTTGTGGTCGTTGTCGGTCAGTAGTGGTGGAGGAAAGGAGAAAAAGGAAAGGAAAGGAAAGAAAAGGAAAAGAGAAAAAGGAAAATTGATTAATAATTAAAATTTTGATTTTAAAAAATTAAAATTAAAAATTATAACTTATTAATGCATTAAATATAGCTATGGGATTGAAAAAGTTCTAGCAATATCCAAACAATAGAAAAATATTTTCAATCATATATCACCAAATAGGGGAACACTACTTGTATTCTTGAAAAATGTTTTACCAAGAAACATTTTCTTAAATCATTGAGTTTTCCGTGAAATGAATGCACCCTGAGCTACTTTTAATTTGTTACATTTGTTACATAAGTTGAGAAAATTATTTTTAGTTTGGGATTCATCATTTATTGATGCGTTCATTTGCTTCAATTTTAAATGCAGTAATTTTTTTCTAAATCTTGCTCACAATGCATTCACATTTTACTTAAGTTTGGTTGCTTGTCTGAATTCTAATACTAGTGTCGTTGCCTCTTAGAAATTAACATAAATTGATTTGCTTAAGTTTGGTTGCTTATCATGTTTATTATGATAGTTTGATCAATACTTATTTATCATAGTGCAGAAAACTAATAATCTAAATTTCTTGTCCTTTTTGTCTTCACATCAATTTTAAAATTATTGCTCATCATATTGGTGGTGAACGCTTGGGCTACAACTGGATTACCACATGACAGATATTAGTCAAATTTCTCGAAGCTTTCGCTTTACCACATTGTATAAGATAGATTTTGCGTGCACGGGTTAGTGAACATATGTAGTATAACTGAGTTGCCACATGACAAATATTAATGAATGTTCTTGAAACTTTCACTTCAGGTAAGTTTTGTATAAGTCAATGCGTTAGTTTTTTTTTTTTTTTTTCCATTTTACTATTAAATTATCCATGGGAGCTCCTCCATCAATTATTTTCCCTAAAAGCTCATTTAGAATTATTAGTACTCACCAACTTGGAGGGTAGTTAATGGGATAATACAATATTTACAACAGCAAAAGTGTCCCAAGAAATTATTTAAATTGTTCAAATATTTTCAATCATTAAATGAGATACATTTTTTTTACGTGTCAATGGTGACAAAGCTTATGGGGAAAACGACCAAAAAAATCCTAAACCTATTGTAAATATACTATTTCAATTATAAAATTTTCAATTTGATTAATTTAATCATAAATCTTTCAACGATTTGTCAATATCGACCAATTTTGCACGGCAAAATCAAGAATGGAGAGCTTTTTCCCTTTTTCCACCTAACTCTTAGGGCTGACATGGACACCATTGTCTTACGTGGCATTGCCGACATTGATGTGGACAATTTTTGCAATATTTTTTTTAATATATGTACTTTTTTATAAATTTTATAATATTTCTTTTTATTTTATTTTATTTTATTTTCCTACCATTTTGGCAACTCTCGCCATTGCAGGCAAGGTTCACAAAGGCAAGAAAATTATTCAAAACTTTTATAAAAGATTCAAAACTTTCTAATAAAAAATGCGAAAATTATCTAAATTAGCGTCAGTTGTATCACATAAAATGATCACTATTCATGTTAGCAAATTTCTACCAATATTGGCTGAAAGGACTATGTTGGCAAATTATCAAAATATTTGGGACTAAATATGCCAAATTGAAATGTTTAAGACGAAATTAACATCCATACTATATGTTTAGAACTTTTTTGTAATTATCTTGACGTAAACAGTTTTTTGAGAACTTACAGATACGATGACCTAAAGGTGAGTGAGCCAATAAATCTCTTCCGGGGTAGTCAGAGAAATGATGAAGATAAAATAAAATGAAAATGTAGGGAAAGAAAACGGGGCAAAACAGGTGAAAGAAATTATCATAAATACGGTGATTTCGGCAAATAAATACGTAATCTAAAATCCAATCAGCTCCTTCAGAGATTTTGTCTCCGAAACATAATACTCATGCTCTAATATTCTTTTCTTAGTCCGCTTACTAAGAAAAGATGAGACTGAGAAAAGATGAACAAGTTTTATTTTATTTGATAGTCAATGAAGAAAAGAATTTGCTCGATCTCTCCAAAATGCAATACTCATACATCAATGGTCAGTAGTTCAAATCCCTTGGGGGAGCAGAGCCCTCCGCTAGAATTAAAGGAACAATAAATAAATAAATAAATAGTGAGTTCATGCTTTGTAGATGCTGAAAGAGCTCGAGCTCAAAGCAATATTTAAATGAATAAACTAAAGTCCTAGGGTTCGTTGATTCTGGTCTCCTCGTTCTCGAGGATATTTCCCATCTATTTAGGAAAAATGTAAATGTCAAATCGTAAAAGATAATCATGGAAAGATAACCTTTTGGCGAATAAAAGGAAGGATCCCCTTTTAATTCTCGAGGATCTTCCCCGAACACATGGTTCTCGCGCCCACGCGCGCGCGCTCTCTCTCTCTCTCTCACTGATGGCTTTCTTTTTGTTGCTATATGATTAGACAAATAAATCCCATCTGGTTCACCATCTAAACAAGGTAAACCCTCCCCAGGAAAAAAAAAAAATCAAGAGAAATCACAAAACCCACAGATCGTCACTCCCCTCAATTGTTTTGCATTTTCTTCATCTTTTTTCTTTTTGTGAGTGTGTTTTGTTTGTTGTGCTCATGGATCTGAATTGTTTTCCTGTTTTACTAGGGTTTTCTGGGGACTTAGTCTCACAGAACTTTTACCAGATGACTCAAGATCTTTGTATTGCTCTTTCGATATAAATTCCAAGCTCATCTTTCTTTCTTTCTAGGTTCCGACCAAAAAAAAAAAAATGTCTCTTTCTAGGTGAAATACCACTAGTTTGTTGACCTAGGTCTCGTCTGATCTCCCCCTCCCTTTTCCTGACATAGCAAGAATCTGAGAAGAGATACAAGGAAAATGGCGAGAGAGAAGGTAGACAACTTGATGGCGAGGCAGGTGACATTCTTGAAGAGAAGAGGAGGGCTGATCAAGAAGCTCTCCGTTCTGAATGACGCTGATGTGTCTCTCATCATCTTCTCAGCCACTGGCAAGCTCCATGAATTCTCCAGCTTTAGGTACTCAAAATATTAATTTTTCATTAGTCTCCAGTCTCTAGTTTTTCATCATCATATGATGCATCCCATAGAAATATTGAACTAACTTGGGACTTGCAATTTGGATGTGCAATTTGATCATACCTTTGGTGTCTGTAATGCAAGGGCGGGGTTTTGTGCGTGCGTGCGTGCGTGCGTGTGTGTGTGTGTGAGAGAGAGAGAGAGAGAGGGCGGGGGGGGGAGGGATGGGGATTGCATATTTGGGCATTTCGATCGTCTCTTGAGAGTTCAGTATGTCTTGGTTGAAATCCGTCATGGGGACGCAACATTTGGTTACAATTCGTTCTCGAAGTATACTATACAGGAAGTTAAAAAATTTGTATATTAAAAGTCGAGATCTATTGTCTGATGATGGGGACGATGATCAAAACTTGAAAAGAACAGCAAGAGTGAATGTAAAAGCACCAGCATATTCCAGATTCAGAACGCCCAAAAGGAGCAAGGAGGAAAGATGAAGAAACCTGAAATTCTAAACTAGAGTTAAGAATAAGATGCAGAAGACAGGTATCTGGATTTATGTATATATTGATATCTAGTACATATATGTATAATCAAAAGCGATATAGAAAATATGAGGAAATATATTCCTAACATCCTGGTGCATAGAAGAGGTCAACTCGAGTTTGAATACAGGTCTGAATAGTCTTCAGTGGCTGAGACACGGCGAATGAGGCAACTAAGATGTGAAGTTTGCGGGCGGCAGTCTAATGGTGGTGCTAGCTTCTCGAAAGGCCACAACCTTTCACCCGTCTCTTTCTGGTGTGCTGAACACTTAAGGTAGTAACACATGTTTTCTCTCTTGCATTTCTTTCCCTCCTCCTACGAGCTTTGTTGTGGTATGTTTGTTTACACTTAAGTAGAAAGTGAAAAATATTGTTGTTTTTTTCATCAAAATCTAAAATATTGTTCAAGTTCTAGAATTATGGGTACGTTATATAAGATTTTTACGTGCCAACATTTACATATTGTGAAAGTTTTAGGAGTTTCAAATGTAAAAAATGGCCATAATACGAATATATACAATACTAAACGAAAAGAAAAAAATAAAGGTTTAGCTATCAGAAAAGAATTCGGCCCCAAATAATCTTGACCGGCCTTGGTCAAGATTTTACAAACCTAGTTCAGCACTTTTACAAAAATGGACCATAAGCATACGAATATATACAATACTAAAACCAAAATGGGCATCATCCAGATTTACAATCATGTTTCAACATGTACTGTACTATACCCTTGGTAGTTAGCTTAGTTTTAACCACACATTGAGCTACATTTCAACGAACGTCATTGCTATCTTTTTTCTTTTTTTTTTGGCCGCCCGCCATGTATAAATATATCTAAAAATTTGAATGTGACAATGTTTCAGAACTATGAACACATATCTTGATGTGGATCACCGTACTTTGAATCCCCTTCTTTTTTTTTTCCAAGTAGGTCAATGAACTCTAAATTCACTTTTTATTGGGTCGCTCTGATCTTATCACGGATAACTAGAATCTAGGAACTGTTTATCCGACCTTCACCTCACCTTAACTTAATGTAAGACTCCACAAGAGGTCAGCTAACTTTAGGCTACATCATGTGGTCGACCCTTGAGCTGAGGACTTCATCGACCAAGAAATTAAAATTTACCGGCTTAATGTTTAAAACAGAAAAGTTCAGAAGCTTGATAGAGATTGGCAAAATTCCTACGTCTTATAAACACTTTTTATCAAGTTTCAGTATCATTGTCTTATCTAAATCTTCCTTTGTGGTTTTTTTTTTTATGTCCTCTTTCTGCAAGTATGGGGGATACACTAACGAGGCATGTTCTCCACTCCAATGGCTCTGAGAAACCGGTCCAACCATGTCTTGCACTCCAGGTGAATCACTTGCTTAATTATGCCTTCTATATTCTCTGGAACTTGCGCCGTATGTTCTTGAAATGAGACACATTTTCTCTTGAGGAAAACATTATATTACATTAAAAGGTTCCTCTTCGAATTGGCAAGCCTTACATTCTTTTCCCTAAAGTATAATAGCGACATATGAAACACTGATATCAATGAATTAAACGAATTTCACATGGAGGATTTAATATTTTTTTCATTCTTGTCGTCTTTACCTTAGAAAGAGGAGCAATCTTGAAATGTTGCACAAGGAAGTAAATGATAAGGCTCACAACTGAGGTGTGTGCGTATGTTTTCCGTGCTCGTTTGAGTCATAACTATGTTTTTTCTTTTCTAGTTCCTCCTTTTCGCAGATCAGTTATATTTATTTCCAGTTTTTATTACAGGCAGATGAGGGGAGAAGATCTGGAGGGGGTGGGCGTGGAGGAATTGGGACAATTAGAGAACAAACTCGGGGCGGGACTGAGCCTTGTGCTCAAGACTGAGGTCTCTTCATTAACTTATATTCATTTGGTTTTCATAAGAACCAAGAAAAGGGTACCTCATGTGCATTGTTCTCGTTTCGCTCTTTTGTTTTTCCATATTTTGGTCGTTCCACTCTTTCCAGGAAGAGCGAGTGTCAACCGAGATTAACAAACTGCAGAGAAAAGTTCATGTACACTAACTAGACCCTTATGTCCATCTTTCATTATAAACATTACGCGGTTAGGTCAACCCTCCAAAAGATTTTTCCCATGGTGTGAACATTACATAACGTTAAAGTGCATATTCAAGTGGCATGGGTTGGGCAGATTTAGATTTGTTGAATGTAACTATTTGATGCAAAGATTCTATCTGTTGATTTGAAGACTGTTTCTTTCTGAAATTGCAGAAAGCACGTTTGATTAGGAGAACAAGCAACTGCGACAGAAAGTAAGATTACTTCCTGATAAACAATCTTACTTGTTGCTAATAAATTGCCATGCATTCTTCTTTTCTTCAAAAGAAGTGTCCAAAGGTGGTTATTTCATTTCGGTAAATTGCAGATGAAAACGATGATGATTTTGCATCAAGAAAAGTTGGTAACCATGAACTCAGAGGGCGATAATGCGGTCCTAGAGGCCGAAGGCTTGTTGTTGGAATCGGTCAACGGTCAACAACATTTCTGTCGGCAGCAATAGCGTTGCTTCTCTAAATGATGATAGCTCTCATTCCTCAAGTTAGGGTGAGCAAAAAAGTTGAACTGATTTACTACAAAAGAATAAATAAAATATTTCGATGCAACCTTTTTTTGTGTTTCTTCTGATAATTAAATTGATACAGTTAGGAAACTTAACAATTTTTAGCCCTAGCCTTTTGGAGTTTTCTTAGATCTTGTTATCAACTGCTATTATTGCAGGTGAGTTTATGCGTCGGACTATTGACACTGGATAACTTTTCATTTAGGTTTCCAGCGTGGACATAGTATTGTCAGAGAATTCATGCATGATCCTTAAAAAGAATAATTAACTTGTGTACAAAAATATATTTTACAAAATCAATATATTGAGTGCAATGACCCATTTATTTAAATGATCATAACCAGCTACAACAGTCCACCAAGTGTACCAATTTTATGAAGTTATGGATAACTTTTTAATTTTTCCCATTTCGCACGAAGGATCAAAGCATGTGAATGATAGAATAGTAGGTAGCTGGACTGCCCAAGAAGGATTTACCCCTGGTCTCTTGTCTGTGATTCAACTCATTATCTTCATAAATTCCAAGACCTTTTTTTTTTTTTTTGGTGGCATTAACCAAGGTAGTTTGCTCTTTGCAACATTAATTTCTCTGCTTATATCATCATCTTGCAGGCTTTCTTTCCGAAGCTGAAGTATCAGACAGCTAACTGGTGCGTCTTCTGCTAGCAAACAACAAAGGATGGAAGCCCATTATTTCGATGATAAGAATAAAGGATTGAAGCCCGTGATTCATATAGTTATGATTGAATTAGTGCTTATAAGCCGAAAAGTCTTTTCCTCTCTCTTCTCTTTTCATTGTCTTCTTCAACCTTCAACCATGGGGAGGGTTTGAGCTAGTCTCACCCTGCCCTCCATCTGTTTTGATTTTCTTCAAGCTTTTTGTACTTTTCTTCCTTTTTCTCTCTTGATCTAAATCCAGGAGCTGTGCTCTCCAAGTCTAGTTCTAGATTTGAGAGTTTAAAATCTCCAAATCTAGTTCTAGACCTAGGAGTTCCTCTCTCTCGATTTAGATCTAGGTGTTTAATAATGTTTTCGATGACTCGATACTGCTGTGCTCCATCCATATATAGGTCCTTTTGCCTCCAGTTTCAATGATGATCATAGGAGCTCTGGCATCTTGCTAAACTATGAATATTTGCTCTTCCAAATGTTATATATGTGTCTGTTTAACCCATTTTGGTTGTCTCCATACAGCAATGACGTAGAGAAAGCTGAACTTAGGCGCACCACCAAATGGCAATGCCGTTGTTATTGCGGAAGGAATTTCTGGCGTATGCTCATCATTGACAATGATATGAGATCTAGTGATAGACCATCAATTATTTTGCTTGATAAATCAATTCCTTTGGAATGACTGTGTGCTTAACCCTGCTGGTACTTTGTTGATCCTCCTTATTTTCTGGATTTGGCTTTATTTTGTAGTGTTCTAGCCTTTGTTCTGCTTCGATTTGCTTTACCATGAAAATCTATGTACTTCTCATGTATCCTTTTAAGCCATGAATACAATTTTCTTTCGATAAAAAAAAATATATATATATATTATCACTTACTAGTCCCCCCTAAAATGTTTATTGGTGCATATAGCTAGTTGATGATTCAACTTCTTATATAGATATAACTGTTACAACAATTCTCCATTTGAAGTCAATCTTTGTTTCTTACTTGGTTTCCCTAGACTATATCATCAATACAATCTATATTAATTGTTAAGGTCTACTTGGAGTGAAATTATCTTTGTTGAAGAACGTACTATTGACTGCATGACATCTATCTACAAGTTATGCTAACGAGATATGTCAATGTTAATAATATCCATGCCCATAAAATACTAGCCCTTAAAACAGGTTTTGAAAAGAGTAATGTTTTCCTTTATTCCTAAATAGTAGGTTACAGGTTATGAATATCATATGAATGATGACCATATTGTAAACTATCAATTAATGGAAGGCATGGTTGGAGCAAAATATCAGAGTATTCTAGAATTGATTTTGAATAATGTCCCTTTCAAAATCAGCCAGAACCAAAATTAGGAAGGATTCTAAGAACTGGGGTTCTATAAATGGTTGAAGATGCTAGGCTTGCAAAGATGAGGGATTACGAGGGTGCCACTTTGTTAGCCGCATCACATCGCTTATGTTTTGTTTGGGAAGGAGGGGAGGGGAGGAAAATGAGGGGTGAATATGAAAAGCTTGGTTTTTTTACGCTCCTTTGGGAAAAGTTTGAAGTATGAAAATTTGAGTGGAAAACCTTATTATTCTAAAAAAAAACAATGACAATTCAAATTTATTAGATTTTTCCTTCCCTCTTGATGTCCCAGCCATAAAATTATTTTCGGCGAGGAGAAAAGAAAGGGAAATTTAAAACTATTTCTTCTCTTTCCTTCGATAGATGCTACTAAATAGAGCCTTAGAAAATTCGCCTAGTTGCTACCACGTCTCTCTTTTCGCGCTTATTTCTTTGTCTTTTGTTTTTTGTGGAGACTTCCCCTATTGCAACCTTTATGAATTCAAAAATCGAGCCATCACAAATATGATATAAAAAAAATCAAAATTGTAAATGTTTCCAAGTTAAAAGGTAAAAGATAAACTCTCTCGAACACACTCTAAGATGGTCTTATTTCTGTTGTGGAATACACTTGTGAATTTAGTCATTTTTTGACACTAAGTTTGATTGCTTTTGATTACATCAGTATTGTGGGACTTCAAATGTTTAATTAAGCTAATATGAAAATTTTCTTGGCGGGTTAGATATCCAATATAGATTACTATATATGAAAATCAAGAATCTAAATAATCGTAAATTTATTGTACAGTCATTAATTCAGTCTTAAACTTTTCAATTTAGCCAATTGAGACTTAAACCTTTTGACAATTTGCTGATTGGTCCTCGTGGCTAATTTCGATTGAAAATCACTGACATGGCAATCCAGCTAACCCTAGCCGCCTATGTAGCACAATCAACACTAACAAAGACGATTTTTATAATGTTTTAAAATCACCTAAATTTTAGCTTTATCATTTTTGTATCGTTTTTTTTTTTCCCTAAAAGATGAGGGAATATATATGATTGATAGTTGACTGGTCATTGGCCACAAGCAAAGGCCGTGATGGCCCCCGCACAAATCTAGTGTGGTCAGTAAGGGCTCCATGGGCCTCACTTTTGGCCAGTAAGGGCTTGTTTGGCAATGTTTCTCTTCTTTTATTTTTTTTTTAATTCTTTTGCTCTCGTGAATAAAAAAAAATAGAAATCTATTTGGTAACGTCAATTAATTTTTATATTCCCCAAAATAGAAAGGTGGCTGGGGAATAGATTTGGAACATAAACAAAAAATAGAAAAAAAAATAGCTTCTTGTTCTAGGAAATAGAGATTTTATGTAATTACCAAATGCATTCTTTTATTGAGAAATCGTTCTAGAGAATAAAAATAGAAAAAGACTATTTCTGAAAAGAAATTGTTATCCAGAATAGAAGTCTTACCAAATGAATCCTAAGGGTTACTAGCCATCATCAAAGCCTCGACGACCCTTTGGTAAGATGAATAGCGAAAGAAAAGAAGAGAAAAAAAATCAGAAAATTTTTATAAAAAAATTTGCCAAAAGTCAATGTCAATAACGGTTATCCACGTAGGACGGTCAATGTCCATGTCATCAATTTCTGGTCAAAATTAGCCGGAAAGATAACATTGATAAGTCTTCAAAAGATTCAAGAATTGGTTAAATTGAAAAATTTAGGACTAAATTGGCTATTGTACAATTGATTTAAGTTTTTTTGGACATTATCCCCATTAAAATATGTTATTCTATGGTGCACATCTATACAGATAATTATGTAAAGTAAAGAGAACCTCCAATTTTTATTAAATCTCAATCATTTTTTCATCCTTAAACATCTTCATTGACTAATTATCTATATGTTGTATCCATGAATAACTAATTGTTAGAAGTTCTATCTCTCATAAGTTTCAATGTTAAGATTTAAATCTTTTCAATTCCACAAGAACCTTCTTAAACAAAGTGCAGATCTTAAAGTATTTTCTTTTTTTACATACAATTTGTTTGTATTGTGTACTTTTATCAATAATTTCTTTTCATTATATAAAATTTTAAATATTTTTAATAATGATTTTTTGTTTAATGTTCCATATGTCAATTTTATACAAGCATGCAACGAAGGTGATAAACCACCAATTTAATCCCCACATTTGTTTCTAAATAATCCCGTTGTAGCTGTAAGTCCTGTGTTGCCCATTAGTGTTCAATCACCCTAATGGTGAAGGATCCCAACTAACCAAAAATGGAGAAAAACTTGTAGTAGACTTGAAGGGAAGATCAAATTATCCTAGAAAAGTGACTTATTTCTTTATTTTTTTTATAAAAAGAAAAGGAAAATTAGTCCAAAAAGTTATAAACCTTTTACACTTTTGTCAACCCAATCCTAAACCTTTCGAGCCAATTGAGTTCTAAACTTTTTAATACTCTGTCAATTGAGTCAACTTGACCTTTCCTTGGGTAAACCAATTGGCCGAATAAATTCAATTGATAGAACAAGAAAAAGTTTAGGACTAAATTGACAAAAGTACAGTAGATTTAAAACTTTTTTGATAATTTTCCCTCAAAAAAACTCATGCTCTTTTTAATTAACACTCAGTGGCTAGGATATGAAAATATTGATAAAGACAAGAAAAAAGAAAATGAAGGAAATTGGGAGATTGAGTGAAGATGTTGTTTGGATGCTAATAAGAGAAAATAATGGAATTATATGCAAAAGGACATAAGCGTCTTCTTATGATTTTAAAATTTGAGAATTAACGAGGGTATCTATGGAAAAGGAGAAAATTTTCTTTACAAGCTGCACATATCCATCCAGTTCCCAATTGGATGTGCGAAAATTGTTTTTGTTAATCAACACCAAGTGCCCAATTGGAACGATACTTGTCTTAGGAGGTGTTAGAGTGAGTACCTGAGGCTCTCCAATTCCTCTGATGAATCTTACTAGTTTTATACTGTACCTTCTTTATAACTTGTGCAAATGTTTCTTGGATCGTTTTCTGCAATAGATTCTTTTTTTTTTTTTTTGGTGCTAGTTTTCTGCAATAGATTGTTTGTCATAAATTATGTTCTGTTCCAAGACGGCTGAGTTGTCTACAAGAGTTGTCTACAAGTATCCACCACTATTGTCGTGGTGCAGGCATTTTATTGTGTGGATTCTACTAGATGATCAATTTGTTTCATCTTGGATATACTGTAGTACAATTTAGTTTTAGCTCCTTATCATTCTATGGATTTTCTTGGTATTCTTCTTGCTGAACTCCTCTTGGTACTTTGTCAAATGCTCATCTTATGGGGATCACACCGTGTGACTCACTTGTGGTCCTCTATCTCTACCCTTTATTCATACGAATCAAGAACTCGAGGAAATTCAAGAAATTTGAAGATTTCTGGAGAAGTCTTGATGTTCTTTTTGGTAGAAGCTATCAGGTTCTTGTTATGGGAGGCTCAGATGTGTTGGAACAAGCATTTCAATAACACACGACTGGGCCTGTTACTCTTACGACTTTTTTCTCCACTGCCCTTACACGATGCTCGTTATCCGAGGCTTGACTATGTCTGCTTATCGACCGTGAGACCTAATTTGGGACAATTTAAATGTGTAATTGATGGAAGATCCGTAGTTTGTAATTTCATATGATGCCTTCTTGTTTATGAAGGATTACACCAAGATTGCTAACCGAAACAATTCTATGATTTCAATGAAAATAAAAAATATTCGTAGGAAATTGAGATGCCTAGTTGCTTGAACGATAACTATGCTCTTAACTTTTCTCTTTTTGCCTTTATATGAGGAGAGAGGAAGAGTGGCCCATCCTGAATGAATTGTGATGAGCCAACCACTATCCCACCCTTCCCAAGATTCAATATCGGGTGGTATATGTGGAAAAGAGGATGCGGTCATGCCACCTTAGCTCTATCCGCATATTGCAAGTGGGGAAGTTTATCCACATGACGTAGCTATGCTCGAGAGACAAGTGGGCAAGGGATTCTTTCTTGACATGACATGGCTCGAAGGTACGCCATTTTGCACAACACGGATTTCATGACACATTTATCCCTTCCCGCTCGGTAGTGAATTCACAATCTAATTGAAGATTTTTATGGTTGTAATTAATTTCTTGCTTTCTCCAATATTTTCGTCAAACGGTTAATACTTCAAAAGTAAAGAGTATTTTCTCATTATTATGCTTAACAAATGCCCTAAAATGCTCGTTGGCACAACCCTATTATTAATCATAAATTTTGATAGAGAGATTCTTGTCGATTTAAATGTTAAATCAAGAGTAAATGGAGAACGATAGATCCCCCATTTCAATAAGTAAATATTACATCTCATCATGAATGGAAACCAACCCTAGCTTTAGAGAGAGATTTTGCATCTTTTGAATTTTTCACTCAAATCATTTCTAATTTGACAACAGGGTTTTGGACTTGCGATTGGGGCTTGGCCTATTTGGAAGTTCCCAATGCAAACTAGGCATATCATAGGCCTACTTTAAGCTGAGCCGTGTGTTGGCCATCTTTTAGGCATCATTTCTAACAGCTTTGTGTGAGAAAGCTTCTTGAATCTTGACGAGCACCTCAAGGCATTCTCTAGCTATTCTCGATCCGGTGGGTGCGCGTCACGCAACAACACTGAACTAGTTCCAAATCCAAAAATATAGATCTCAATTGTTTTTTACATTTTACTTTTTACTTAACAAAAGTATCATAATTCTCACATTTCAAATTTTTTTTCTAATTCAAGATATCTGAAACTTTCAATATATATAAATATTGATACATAGAACAGCATATATTTTTCATAAATTTTAAAAATTCAGATAATATTATGGATTATGACGGTATATTTTGCTCTGGCCTAGTGCCCAACAAACAATGGTTTCAATGACAAAAGACTTATCAAGAAAGTGGAAGAAATTGAAACCAGTGGTCCGCAAAGGGCTTGATTATTCTACCAAAAAAATAAAAATAAATAAAGATGGGCTTGATCTTGACAGGAGGATTCAAAGTTTGATCCCCATCTGGACATGTAAGAGCTAGTCGTGTGATGAACAAGAAAGCTTGAATCGAGGATTCTTCTTTAAGATCAATACTTCAGCCAATTGTAAATCGCAAGTCATCGTTTCTTTATTCCCTTTGCATTTGGTACTTAAATATGATGGATTTAATCAAACAATCTTGTTTTTCCGGTATTCGAAAACGGAATAAACCAAGGGAACAGCTTGGGTAGTGGTAGTCGCATCAGAACCTGTCCGCAAATTGACTTTGAAAAGGACACGTCCAATGGAAGGAGCGACGAGTCAAGGCAAGAAGCCAATGAAATGTAGACAACCAAGGAGGTCGAGGCTCCTTTTTGGACATCATCACCAAAATACCTTTTCAGAATGTAATCCTCCCGTCCACATGTCATAAATGGAACATAACGGGCGCACCGAAGGAGCCACATCGTCGAGAGATTTTCACATCGAGTCTTTTCAAAAGGACACGTCCAAGGGAAGGAGCGACGAGTCAAGGCAAGAAGCCAATGAAATGTAGACAACCAAAGAGGTCGAGGCTCCTTTTTGGACATCATCACCAAAAGACCTTTTCAGAATGTAATCCTCCCGTCCACATGTCATAAATGGAACATAAAGGGCGCACCGAAGGAGCCACATCGTCGAGAGATTTTCACATCGAGTCTTTTCAAAAGGGAGGTGAATAGACCGAGAGGTACGTGGAACGTTTCAGTCCTTTCGAGGACGATAGAGGATAAAAACTTTCGGGGGGCTCAAAAGGGTGCTGAACAGGCTGAGGTACGTGGAACGTCTCGGTCTTTTCGAGCACCATAGAGGTACGAAGTGTCGATAGGTTTATAGATTCTTGAATAAAATATATTGCAGACTCTTAAAGGGACATAGAATAAGATATGCATATCCTTTTGTACGGTATTTTCATAGATTGCTGTGTCGACCTATTTCGGACGTCGATGCATTTCATACGTGTATTAATGATTGAGAAGTGACTTTGACAAGCTAATGTGATCGGTCCTTGCAAGATAAGGGATGTTCATGCTCGTGCTATGACGTGTTGAGTTACAGTAATATGTGTATTTGGAAAGACATGTAATACTGTACCATCATTTGTGCATGTGGAGATAATTATCTAACAAGTTTAAAACTTATTGTATGGCTCTCAATTTAATCATAAATTGATCAGAAATCGCTAATGTGATTATTAGCTGTCTAACGTGACATAATCGGTATTGACATAAATAAATTTATTATTTTTATAATTTTTATAATTTTCCTTTTCTTTTTTTATTATTAAGGGCCCCTTACCCCGTCAGCCCCTTAACTATAAAAAAAAATTATCAAAAAAAAAAAAATATTTATGCCAGTTTTGACCATATCTTATAGGATTACTAACATTCACGTCACCAATTTCCGATCAAAATTAGTTGAAAGAATGGCAAATTAACAAACACTTTAGGACTTAATTAGTGCAATTGAAAGATTTAGGACTAAATTAATTACCATAATATAAGTTCAGAACTTTTTGAACAATTATTCTGTACATGTGTCTATGTATAAGTGTCTATGAAATACCCAACAAAATTTGAATTAGATATTCATGATTGCAGCGTTTGCAAAGAATTTGTTCTTCATATTCTCTCGACGTTATTTTGCATTAAAAATAGTGGACCCCCCACGTGAAATTACATGTTGTTGCTAATAACAAGAAGGGTAAATACCAAAAAAAACCCAAAACTAGTTACTTGTAAAAAATTTACCTAAAAATCTCAAACTAGTACGTATGTAATAAATTTGCCCTATATTAGTTTTTGTTATATTTTATCATTAAATTACTAAATTGGAAGATATATCACAGTTGACAAATATATTAATTTGAAGTTTTACCCTTCATTTCTCATAGGCATACCAATTTATGATTTTTTTTGTTGTATTAATTTAATTTAACGGAAACTAACGAATAGTAAATTTATCACAAATATACCATTTTAGGGTTTTTGAAAGTCAAAAAATTAGTCAGTGTATATTTATTGCAAGTGTATCAATTTGGGATTTTTGACAGTCAAAAAAATTAATTTTAGGTAAATTTGTTACAGATGTGTTAGTTTGGGGCTTTTCGCAATATTAATCTCAACTAGAATAAAAACTTATGCTACGTATGGTTGAAAATTCATTTTGATTCTCTCTAATCTGGTATCCTTAATAGATCAAGGGATATTGTTTAATCAATCCTAAATTTATTGTAGAGAAACAAATTCAATCCTAAATTTTCTCATTTTATTAATTTAGTCTTTACCAATTTAGTCTAAACCTTTGCACCGAATTACACTTAAGTCATTTCGACTAAATTACATGACAGTGTGTCATGTAAGGGTGCGTTGTTTGTGTTTCTGTTCAAAAAGTGTTCAGGGAACGAAGAAATAGAAAAAACTATTTATGTTTCTATTTTGTTTCGGGGAACAATTTTTGACCAAAAACGCGTTTGGTAAACTTGTTTCAGAAATAAAAAATGAATAGAAACATATTTGGTAAATTTATATTCTTTTTTTGTTTCTTTTTAATTTTTAATGTTTTTATTTTATTTTTCCTTTTTTTCCTTTTTTTTTCTTTTTTTCCTCTTTTGGCCGGTCGTCGGCCTCCGGCGACCGGCTGACGGCGGCCGACGGCCTCACCCAGCCACGGCGAGGCTCGTCGGCCCTCGACAACCCCGGCGTCGCTGGCGCGGGCGAGGCTCGGCCTCGCCTTGGCTGGGTGAGCTCGAGCTCGCCCAGATCCGGCGAGGCTCGGGCTCGCCCAGCCAAGGCAAGGCCGAGCGTCGCCAATGCGGGCAAGGCTCGGCCTCGCCTTGGCTGGGCGAGCTTGGCCTCGCCCAGATCCAGCGAGGCCGAGCCTTGCTAGGGGCCGGCGACGCTTGGCCTCGCCAAGGGCCGGCGACACTCCGGCGAGGTCGCCGGTCCTCGACGGCCGGTCGCCGGCCAAAGAAAAAGAAGAAGAAAAGAAGAAGAAAAGAGAGGAGAGAGAAAAAATGTTCTTCAAAAGTGTTTTTGGAACAAAAAAACAAAAAAATTTGTTTCTCATTTCTGTTCCAATTTTGTTTCGGAACAAAAAACGGATTTTGAACAAAAACGCAAACAAACGCGTTTCTGTTCTTTTTTTGTTCCCGGGAACAAAAAAACAGAAAATCTGTTCATAAACAAAAAAAAGAAACACAAACATGAAGGCCCTAAGATGCCTAGTGATAATTAGATTATTACCTCAGTGATTTCTGACAAAAATTGACTTGAATAACTACATTGAAATTTCTCAATAAGATTTTGCACTAAATTACCAATAATTCGGGACTCAATTAGCATCCATAAAATAGATATATGACTAATTGAATAATTTTCCTCAATATGTGAAATTTTCTAACAACTATTTTCATGTTAATATATATCATGACTTGACTCAAGATCGCGACCGGCGAGGTATTGATGTGATATCCTAGGAGCGTTACCGACCCATTTCTTTTCTATTTTGTTATTATGAGCCTACGCAAGTGTGTACAACAACCGTCTCATAGATAACACAACAAACAAGCAGTATGGAAAACACAACATAGCACACTACTCTTCTATTACATCAGCACCTTTACAAACCCTTTTTTATGGGCCTTTTTCTTTTTATATCATGCTATATCTATCCACATAGGCCGAGGTATCCCTATCTCCTCTATGAAGGCTGCAACTTCAAACTCACCTACAAGTTTGAAAGAGAAAAGAGTGAGTCAAAGACTTAGCAAATAAAATCACTAATTCCCCAATAGGAGGACAACTCATTATCAAATCTAGCATGCAAACATCACTCGCACTACAGCATCGATGACAAATCAATAATAATTCCCTTGCTCTGCCTTGACTATAGGCATGTTCAATTTTGGCTTATCGTCAATGCATGATATACCTCAAATTTATTAAACAAACTCATCAAACAACATACAGCAACATGCACAAAGGTTCATTAACCCTCTCAAATTGTTCTTCCCATATTTTCAAGTGCTTCCAGCCTCAAGTTGGGCATCTAGCCATTAAGTCGAGTGTTCCATACTTTCGGGGACTTCCTGACTCAACTAGAGCTTCTCATTCTCATGAACGAGGCATCACATCGGCATAGGAGATCTCGTTCTCATTAATGAGGCATTTCGTTGGTGTGGAGCATCTCGTTCACATGAACAAGGCATCATCGTCATCTCAATTAGCAACGGCATCCCGTTAGTGGAGGGGCATTGTCGCCACCTCAAGTGGCAACGGTTCTTATATTTCATTAGGTGATCACATGTTGTATATTACACAAGCCGGTTCGTTCTCTTTCATCTTAGGCGATGCAAATAAGGCCCGAGGGCATGCTCATGCAAGTGTGTATGTCATGATCTATAACATCATAACTATACTAATATGTCAAGTCTAGTATGTAAGGCACGATATGTGACTCGTGGTTTAAACCGACACAGCTAAGCGCCAACCCAAAGCCAAGCATGGCTCAGAAGGACATGCTTTAATGCCAATCCAATTCTAAAGCAAGTTCGGTCTGTCACACCTTAATGTCGATCCCAAGCTAAGCGAGGCTTGTCTGCGACTCAAGGTGTAATCATCCTTATGAATGCAAGCCATACAAAACGCTCATTGACTTGCACACAACTAAGCCTGAATATGCTTGGTGCGGCGTGTGACTCATGGCTTGACCTGACATGCCTAAGGGCCAACTCAAAGCCAGGCAAAGCTCGGATCGACACGCCTCAATATCAATACAAGGCCAAGTGAGGTTCGATCCATCACACCTCAACACTAATCTCAAAACCAAGCTAGGCGCATCTGTGACCCGGGGCATGATTCTACTTATGAATGCAAGACATGAGTAAACCATACAAAATCAATCATTGTAATGCACACAATTATGCCCGATGAGTACACGACTAAATCAAACAACGTAGCACATTACCTTAGCTGAGGGTTAGAGATTCCACTTATAGTTGACAAAGTAATGAGGATTTGATCAAGAAATGACCAAGCGGTGAGGGTGGTGGTAAGTTAGCCTAAGGGAGAAAGAGAGGAGGCGTGTAAGAGAAAAGGAGAGGAAAAGGGAAAGTGAGCCAAGGGTTGGGAAATGAAGGGGTGGTGCTTCATTTATAGGCCAAGCCTCATTTAATGTCCTTCACACATGGCTTAATGAACTCTTTTTGAGTGGCATGCCTAATAGGATGATTGGCAAGGCTATCTTGAAGAGGTGGCACACCTAAGTTTTAATGGAAATAATGAAGAACACTTGTTAGGCTCTTCATTGGTCCGCTTAAGTTCATAAGTCATCACATAATCATGACTTGACCAACTTGTTCTTCAAGCCAAATCTCCTTGCAATCATTACCAAATCTTCACCTTGCTACCTAGGTTGGATGAGTCATGCCCTTCATTAATGGTTAGAACAAGTGGCCCAATAGACTCTCTTGGAATGACATGACTAGCTTGATGGCGTGGTACTCTAAGATTATAGGAAAATGATTAAGAACACTTGTCAATCTCTTTATTGGTCCACTTGTGCAATGAGTCACCCTATAATCATGACTTAGCCAAGCTTGCTCTCTAAGGTTAATATTTGATAATTATGACTATATTTTCACATAGCCACCTAAGCTAATGAATCACCCTCTAAGAAGAAATATTGGAATATCAATCTCATCGATCTCATAAGTATCATACCAAATCCCATCCATCGAATCGTATTCTACTAAAAAAAAGAAAAAAAATGTAAAATAAAAGTATCTCTCTTTTATGCGAATCATTTGTTTAATGTCCAATATATGGTCATGATGAAGCTTGGATTTTGTCATATGTTTCATGCATTTCCTTGCTCTCCAAGCCAACCTTCTAAAACCCTCTACCAAATTATCTTTATTTATGGACTAACTTCCAAAGAACGTCAAACAAACAAGAAAATGAGGCTAATGGAAAAGCTAACATCCCAGGGCGAGAGTTTCTCATCTTCATGCATGATGAACTACCTTACTTGAACTGAAATTTGTGGTAAATTCATGGCCGAGTGAGGCTGGTTGTGACCTAGTATGACTAGCGTAACTAGGTTAGTGGCCTGTCTAACGGGCTCTGTGGCCAATACTGGCCGATACATGGCTAGGTTTGACTGGGCATGTGACCAACTCTTGGCCTGGCTAGTGCCAAGCTCACGATCGAATAATATTTTGTCTTTTTTTGCTCTATGGTCAACCTTCGGTTGTTATGTAGTCACATGGGATCGATCATTCCATTACTAACACATGATCGTATGGACTCGATTCATGGTTGCCCGCAATCGATACATGACCGTGCGGAATCACTCGCGATAATGCGGGACTATGCGGGAACGATCCATGGTCATCCATCGATCCATGGTAATGCATCACCATCTCACGACCAACCCTTATGGTCAAACAGTCAATCCATGGCCGAATAGCTCAGGTCGAATTGCATGATCGGTGGATCGATTCACTGTAGATCCCATGATTGATCCATGGCTAATCCCTTGAACGGACCATGACTGATCCCTCGATCATCTGATCCCTCAATCATCCTCCCAATTAGGCCGATCATTATATGACCAATCCCCACTATCAACACACCGATTGTATGCACACAATTTGTTAAGCATCCAAATGTCAATATGACCGTATACGAAAAGTATATCCATTGAGAATGAAATAAAGAAGCCTCTCTCTCTCTCTCTCTAACCTAAGTTAGTGTTTCCTCTCTTTATCTTGAAACTACTGCCTTTGTAATGCCATCCTAGAGAGAGAGAGAGAGAGAGAGAGAGAAACCCTCACTCCCTCCCTCTGTCTCCCTCTTCCTCTTTTAAAGCATTCCATTTTTATTTGCTCTCTCTGTGTTTAGGAAGTTTGCATGTGAATAAATTTCTATAACTAATCCTGAGTGAACATGGAGACCAGTTAGGCCATTCATCCAATTGATAGCCACCTAACTCCACAACCTCACCAAAATTAAGCTGCTCTCCTCTTCCGATTTAGATTTAGGTCCAGATTTAAGGTTTTGCTCTCTCGAACTAGATCTAAATACAGATCTAGGAGCTCCTTACAAATATTTGATCCACACTCATTCAACATTTTGATATTGGTGTCTATGCACAACAATGGTGATGCAGACATTAAAGCTAAACGCGTACTGCAAGCAGTTGCAAATGTAGTAGGAGATCTCCACATGAGCTCATCACTTAATCTAGTGATCGGCCATCGATCATTTACAGTGTAAGATTCATTCTTGAGGGATGAGAATGTGCATATAGCTGCAAATTGTGCTTTGTTATTTGCCTTTTGACTTTTGATTTGTTTTATGGCTATTTGCGATTTGTTAGACTTGAAAGCCTTCTATAAACCTCTTGAGTATTATTTTTGATTAAAAAAAAAGTGTATCCATCCTAAGTTGAGACAACTATAATTCCATTTAACATCATATTAATCTATTTAGAAATTATTTACTCCCGTCATTATTATTCAATTATAAAATAATAAGTAATGGCTCAAGAAACTTATGTAAATAGTAACTGAATCAACACTAGCTCGCTACTTTATGTCATTACATATATTATGTCAGTTGAGATGATTATTTTTTAGTTTGGGATTCATCTCATAATACCACGGTAGATAACTTTCGTTTGCTTAAATTTTTACCAAGTAATTTTATATGGTCTTAATTATAACGCTTCTACTTTCTATAGATCAAGATAAGTTGGCTTACTAAAGTTTGGTTGCTTGTCTAAATCCTAACCCAAGCGTTATTGCCTTTTAGAAGTCAACTTAAATTGATATGTGGAATTGCTAATTTTTTTTTTTTTTGGTAAATTGGAATTGCTAATTAGTTAGCATAGTCTTTTTTGAGAAAACTAATATTCTAAACGTTTTGTCCTTTCTATCTTCACATCACATTTTTCTGTCAATCTATGATAGGCTGTGTAACACGTGAAGTCTTAACGCAATCGCCACATGGCAAGCTTAATTGATAGTTCTTGAAGGTTTCACTTTACAATATTGTATAAGATGAGATAAGATATTGGGAGAAGTAGATCAGAAGTGTCTTAACTTGTTTACGGCACTCACTTTAGTGCCATAATTTTTCGCCGGCTCACTTAAGTGTTAAAATCGGAGAAAAATGATCACTTAAGTGCCTCTAGTGAAAAATTCCAACTAGAGAAATTACATGACTTTTACAATTAAAAAATTATTTGATGTGGCATTTTTTGGCACTAAAGTGATCACTTTTTCATTAAAATTGGCGCTGAAGTGGTCACTTTTAAACAATGAATGGCACTAAAATGATCAATTTTTTTTTTACAATGACTAGTATTGAAATGATCACTTATTAACTTGTTATACGACGTCATTTAGAGACTTTTTGGCACTGAAGTAATCACCTTTTCATTAAGATTGGCACTGAGGTGATCACTTTTAACAATAATTAGCACTGAAGTGATCATCTTTTTTTATAAGAACTGGTACTAAAGTGATCACTTTTCAACTTACTACATGACGTCGTTTAAAGATTATATGTTGACTGGGTATGCCGGCAAGCCACGTGGGATTGAATATTGTCACGTCAAATTTCCGGTGACTCAAATCGGAGTTGACACTTAAGTGATCATTTTCTTTTTTAAAAAAGTGGCATTTAAGTGAGCCGACGAAAAATTGTAGCGCTAAAATAAGCACATATACAAGTTAAGACACTTTTAGTGTACTTACGCCGATATTGTGTGCATGAGTATAATTTTCCTTTAGCTCTTGTGTTTATAGGAAAAACAAATCCTTCACAAGGTGACGTGCTAGTTTTTTTTCCATTTAAAAAATGACACTAAAAGTATCATGACTTTCATACGACGTTTATTTTAGTGCCAAAACTTTTTGTTAGATCACTTTAGTGCTACTTTGTTGGACAATCACCTAAGTGCCTCAAGCGACATAATTCCAACAATTCATTTCACGTGGTTTTTTTTTTTTTAATGAAATTTTAATATCTATTTTGTTTTCTCATAAAAAAAGGAAGTCCACCGTGAACGATCTGTAAATCATTCTCTTTCGTTCTCAGTTCTCTCTCTCTGATCCTGGAAGAGATCGCTTGGCTTGAAGCTCAAGCTCTATGAAAGTCATGATTCATCTTCAATGACGGCCAATCCTCTCCAAATCGACCCCAGAAACAATTTCTATAGCTGCAACCCCACCTTCTATAGCAAGCGCAACCCATTCCCCTCCCTCCACCCCTCTCTCGACATCACCACTTTCATCTCCTCCTATTCCCATCGCAGCTCCATCGCTTCATTGATGCCTACTTCAGCCTTCACTTCCCCTTTTGCGAGCTCTGGCACTCCATCGACTCCCTCGCCTCCCGCCTCTCCAAGGACGACGTCATCCTCCTCCTCTCCGCCAACTCCATTTCCTTTCCCATCGTCTATTTCGCCGTCATGTCTCTCAGCGTCATCATCACTACACCAATTAGTTATCCCTCGTTCTCTTAATCTAAATATATTCTTGCTATATTTCTTTTTCCCAGCATCTAAACCTTCATCACGGCTCTTTGTTACTATTTATTTTTCAAAATCTCACTATAAAAATTGCAATTCCGGTGAGACAAAATCACATAAATGAACTAGCAGGCCTCTATTGCAACTTTCGATTACTAATTGTCCCACATCCACAGTTTTAAGGTTAGGGAGGAAGAGGCTGAATCCCCCCCCCCAAAAAAATCATCTATTGTAAGGTTAGGCTTTGAAGTGGAGGCTGAATCAGGGGCAATCATTTGTTAAACAACATCGTTTATGTCAATTAATGCCAACTTATTATGCTGGCGAGCCACATTGGTCAAAAGAAATGTTAGAATATTGCCACTCGAATTTCTGCCATTCTAAATCGGGGTCAATACATAAGTGATCTATCTTTTATCAAAATGGCACTAAAGTGGTCCATTGAAAAGCTTTAGTACTAAACTGAGTGTCATACGAAAATAATGGCAGCTCTATTATCTTTTTCTCTCTTTTTTTTATTGGATAAATGCACTAAAAATCCTAAAACTTGTTATGAAAGTGCGGTTAAGTTCTAAAATTTTCAGAGAGTTCATTTAAGTCATGAAACTCGTTAAATTGATGTAATCAAGTCCTTTAGTTAATTTCATCCAACTTGATTAATAAAAAAAAATACTAACATGGTTTATTTTATTATTTTCTTGCTCTTGCATTGCATTAACTTGCTTAAACATGAAGCACAAGACTAAAGCGATGTTTTTTAGTCAAAATTCAGATTTTTAAAACCCAAATTTTGGTTAAATTAGATTAAACAAGGCTAAAAGTTAAAGAAAACAAATAAAAGGAAACAAAAACCACAAGACAGACCTGGTGCAGTTGTTGCCCCACCATCACCAGAAAAGGCTTATTCGGATGGCTAGCCAATCGTTGAGGCTAATCAGGTTGTAGTCGTTGCCCCACCATCGTTGAGGCTTTATCAGGGCCTCAATGATGGTACCTCAATGATGGTAGACAACCCTCATTGACCACAGGCGAGGACTTATAATCGCCGATGCCTTACCGACCCTTTTTGGTGATAGGGTAGCTACCCACAGGACCCTCACGCTTGAGGGTTTTTATCCCTTTTTTTTTTTTTTAATCTTTTTAATCTTATTTAACTCAAATTTAGGTTAAAAATTCAAATTTAGATCAAAATAACATCATTTTAGTTTTATAGTTAATGAATTAATAATATTAATGCCACGTAAAAAGAAAAAAAAGGCACATAAATATTTTTTGTTAGTCAAGTTAGACAAAGTTAACGAGAAGACTTAATAATATTTTCATAATTTTAGGACTTAGAGTTTGTTTATTCCTTTTTTAGTTCAGTATTAGATAATCTATTTAAGCTCCTTCATCAATTGCTTTTTCCCAAAAGTTCATCTAGTAATACAAAAGCTCACCAACTTGGGGGATAGTTAAAGGTATAATAGAATATTAAAATAGCATAAATGTCCTCGGTAACTATTATAAATACTAGCATTATCTTCTTCTTTTTTTAATCATAATGTGATCCTTAGTAATACATGTATACCTAATAATAATTAAAAGGGAATAAGGGGTGACCAACACAGTAAACCTCTATTCGCGTTATTATATGCGTATCACACTGCAATTCTATTGGCAAGCTGGAAATCAGAATATGTCTTTACACAATGTAATAAATGTCTTAGGCATAATTTAGGGGAGAAGTGCCAAAAAAAACCCTAAACCTTTTGTCTTTGTGTCGATTTAGTCCTAAACCTTTTTTTGGTGCCGATTTAGTCCTAAATCTTTTTACGTTGTGCCAATTCAGTCCTTTACGGCCAATTTTGGCCGGATTTTGTTGACTGGATGCTGGTCGGCTGACGTGGCCTGATCGACGCTAACGTGGATAACTTTTAATAATATTTTCATATTTTCGATTATTTTTTTTCTGTTTTTCTTTTTCTGTTTTCTTTTTCTTTTTTTCTTTTTTTCGTTTTCTTTTTTTCTTCCTCCAGCTGGTCGCTAGAGCTCGACGACCAGCCACCTTGCCGGCCACCTCGCCAGTGGCTGCAAGGGCGGCCTCGCGTGAGGAGGCGAGGCCGCCTCAAGGCTGGGCAACGAGGCTCGCCCTCGCCGAATCTGTCGAGGGTCGAGCCTCGCCCATGGCCGGTGAGGGCGAGGGCAAGGAGGTGGCCTTGCTACAGTCGCGCCGTCCCCTGCTCGTGCGCCTGTCCGCACGTCTTCGCCTCTCGCGCTCATCACCCGCACCTTGCTCGCCGTCCGCCGGAGCTAATCCAGCCGCCTACCATCACCATCGAGTTGGCCTCGCGTCAAGCTGGCGGGGCTCGCCCTCGCCGGCCATGGGCGAGGCTTGAGCCTCGCCAAATCTGGCAAGGGCAAGCCTCGCCGCCCAACGCGAGGCCGCCCTTGCAGCCACTAGTGAGGTGGCCGGCGAGGTCGACCTTGACCTCGCCAACCGTCGCCGCCCGGCCGATCGGCCGAGCTCCGGCGACTCGGGCTGGAGGAAGAAAGAAAGAAAACGAAAAAAAAAAAACAGAAAAAAAATTGAAAATATTAAAATATTGTTAAAAGTTGTCCACGTCAGCATCGGTTAGCGTCGATCAGGCCACGTCAGCCGGCCGGCGTCCAGTCAGCAAAATCCGGCCAAAATTGGCCGAAAAGGACTGAATTGGCACAATGTAAAAATGTTTAGGACTAAATCGGCACCAAAAAAAGGTTTAGGACTAAATCAGCATAAAGACAAAAGGTTTAGGACTTTTTTGGCACTTTTCCTCATAATCTGGTTAGAGTCTCGTTCTCAACATCACTTGGGCTTGAAGTCTCATGGAAAGATAGTATAACCTTTTATCACTAGACTACTATGCTTTTGATACCTGTCTCAACTTTAACTAATAATGAATTTGGCTAATGAATAACTAAATCTTGACTTAACTCGGGCTCTGCCAATCTTGTACCAATTTGTGACATTTGTTCAAGTTCTTAAAGTGTAAGTTAATTTTATCTTGAAATTGCTACTAATCAATTCATTATGGATCAATTATATATCCAAGTAAAGTGCAAGATGAGTGCTTTACATCTACAAACTAGAGATTCAATGAGTTTGGAGAGTTAATCACGCCAGATTACTCTAAAAACAGTTAAGCAGACAGCTTGGATTAATTTTAATCTAAACACTAACATGTAGGGAACAATCATGTGGATGTGTAACCACTAAAAAGGATCAATTAACAAAGCCAACAAATTGCAACAAAGGAAAACAAATAAACACACCAAAAAAATCTAATATTATTTGGGTTTTCTTTTATCTTGCAATTGATCTACATGATATGCAAATTTGATTAAATGTACCTAACATGACATGCATATGGTATTTTTGGTATTTTATTAAAATTCAAAAATTAATAAATAACCAACTTAATCTATCTAAAATGAATAGTTATATAGTCTAGATTAGAGATTAATTTAGACTAAACCATATTCCATCTTTAAAAACTATTTTGAACATGCAATATTATTTAAACATGCGATGCTGTCTAAGTTATCTTAGTCTATTAGGGAAATTTAATCTAAAGTCTGTTCTGATTTACTCTAAAATCTATCTAAATAAGCTTAAATCACCAGAGATATCAACCAATCAATTTAAATATGAAAACAACATCTAATTAACTTGAAATTTTGCGCAAATAAAATTAATATCTTAATCTTAGGGGTTAGAGATTGAGATATCAATTTAAAATCGCGTAATCTAATAATTCTATCTCAAGGCTTAGAGATAGAATTAAAAGATTACATTTGCATCGTGGGTTAGGAAATAAATCCTAATTTATATTACCTTTCACTAAAAAAATCAAATTAGATATTAATTTATTCGAAATAGGAAAGTAATTATATAATCAATTTTGGATAAGATCCTTACCGAGTTTGAAGATAATATTGCCAAATTCGAACAATGGATATTGAATCACGAAAGGTAGTGATTGGCAAGCTCACGGCCAAGGACAATAGTGGCAGGGCTTGTAGTGGCTGGCCATGCTCATGGGCGGCGGCTTGCGTGTTAAGACTCCGCAGATCTAAGCGTCGACTTGGTTCAATAACAGCCTCATCAACAGTGATGATGGTGTTCAACTACGGTGGTGGTTCCTTTGTAAGAGTTTTTCTAATGTGGGTTACATTAATTAATATTGTAATTTACCATTTTACGGGGTTGGTTGATCTAAGGTGAAATTGAAGGTTTCTTAATTAGTCTAATATGGAGCTGGTTAGTGTGGGCCAAGTTGAGCCTAGCCCGTAATAAGAAGGCCTGATTAGAAACTTTATAAATAGTGCTCAAGTCTCTGCTTTAACTCTAATTCTTACAAGTATCCTCACAAAAGGGGCCTTTATCTAGCGCAACAGGTGATGGGCCATCTCATTGAGCTAGTAATATATAGGGCAATAGAGGAGAAGGACTTGTGCGTGGATCATCATTTTTTTGCTTCCGTATTAAGAACGATGGATTCCAAAATAGCATTAATCTTTCTACTCGATATATATATATGGAGATCATGGGATTGCACGTTTTGCATCTTACATCCTTGGCTCGATGGACTCACGGGTTGGTGATTCTCGCCCATGGGTGTGCTCGGCGTCACTCACCTGCAAAACAAAGGAACAATTCTGCAGCTTGGTGAAGAATAGCGATGGCGGTAATAGATTGTCATCGTAGGCTTAGTGCAGGTGACCTCCTCACGGTGCAGTGGCTTTGTCAACTCATCGTTGTTGCGGTAACTGGATGCTTTGTTGCCTCGCAGTGCAGGTGCAGTACCTGAAGGCGCGGCGAGTTGTCGCCAGAGGAGGAAGCAGTAGCATCGATCGTCAGTGTAGGTGGCTCACGGATGAGCATCAGGCGGCTTGGTCAACACAGCAAGCTGGTCAAGGCTGGCAAGCAGCACCAACACCAGGGGAGTCTCGGACGCAAGGGTCGCACAGCCGAGGGTGTTCGGCCATGAGGCTCCTTTCTCTCATCTCAACGTGTTTTCTCTCGATATGCTTTTAGATTTCTGATTTGCTGACCTCTGAATTATGAGGCATGATGCGATATATGTACACACACACAGAAAAAATACCTAAGTTAATCTGAGGGCTTAATTTAGGCCTTTACCAAGTGATGAACTCTAAAATCTAAAGCATAATTCTTGATTAATCCCAATGGGCTGAATTCAATTAAGCTCAATGAGGCCCCGCCTTCTTGGCCAAATTTTTCCCCATCTAAGTAGATTCAATTCATTCAATTAAGCTCAAAACTATCCACTGCCAATTTGATTAAATGCATTTAATTGAAATATGATTCTGATAACTATATGCAATTTAATTATTATTTTTGCTAGTGTTTGGGATCGATCATTAATTTTCTATGCGGTGAATTACTGAACAGGACGCCATAATTTAAGTGTCAATAACACCGAGTAATGTGAATTGCACTAATATGTAGATAGGTTTTATTTTGAAGGTACAACCTACGTAATTCACAATCAGGTTGTATATATACTTCCAAGTTAGGTTACTTATGTGGTTTCTACCCAAAAATTACTTAAAAATTTTAATGACATTGAAGAATTTACAAAATTAAAAAAGAATATAAATGGTCCCTTAACTTTGGCAGGGACTGATTGAATATCTATTAAAAGTTCAAAATCCATATTGAACAAATTAAAATTCTTGGAATAACATTACATATTGGACTAAAGTTCAGATACCGCATTTGAAAAATTCAAAATTCAAGGACCATATTGCACATTGGGCCAAAATATACAGGCCATTTGTGCCATTATCCCAAATTGAAAACATATCTTGAGTGTCGACATCGAGTTTTTTTAATAGGGATTATTAGTGATAAATTAAAAGTATAGGCATAGTATCATTGAGTTGATTTTCACTATAACACCTTTATATAATAAAAAATGATAAATGTAAAAATATGTATATCAATCTCTTTATGTTGGCTTCTCAATTAAATCTACTTGTGATTGACATTTTCATATTTTTCACCTTTTGTCTTATTATTTATTTTCTTCCACAGGCACCTAAGTGACCTTGAAGTGGCCACGTTCTGACTTGATACGGTAATCAATCGCTTTGAGGTAGCAGAGTTATGGTGACCAACAGAAAATAAAGTAATTTTATTTTTGATCGGCGAGATGGAAAAATTCAAAGCAATGATATGACGGCTCACTAATGAATGAACAATGGCATGGCCTGATAGCCATGGTCGTACCGAAAAAAATGAATATCTGTCAAATCTAACTTTTGATGAATGTGCCCAATCTTCTTCCTTATAACTTGGGCTAAAGTCATAGCATTTGCACATCCTCCTTCATGGGGATTTGGTAGAATGGACTTTAAGTCTTCTTGATAAAATTTGAAGTGAGGGAAGGTTCATGCAATTTGTATAAAGCGTCCTAATTATACGCATGTAATTATAATTCCTATATAGAATATCAAAAATTTTAAATTGTTAAAAAGTATTTCGTTATATGTTAATGACTATAGGTCTGATAACAAACAGTTTGTTGAGAGATTATATAAATGTTAACGTAAAAATAAACGAGCCGATACATATTTGTTGGGGGAATTTGAAGAGGAGTGATGCAAATCAAAAACAAATTGAGAAATAAAACGTATCGAAGACGGCTCAAATACGACAATTTATATGCAATCCAAAATCCAGTTAGGATTCTGTCTTCGAAACAAAATGCTCATGCTCTGATATTCTTGTTAGTCCATAACTTATGATTAATAATGTTGGCCCTACTTTGCTTAAAAATATCAAAAGAAATTGTCTTTGCTAATTGGCTCACTAATCTCAAAACCGATAAGTATTTTAAACTAGTTTCTTTCCATTACCTCTTAAAGAGTTATTTTATGTTTTATTAGGTGAAAAAATAGGGATGGCAGATTTGTGATGCCAAATTTTTGTATTCAGCTTTAGCTTTTGTCATTAAAAAAAAAAAACAATGAAATAGAGAGATCACATGTCCTTGAAGGAGCATTACCCTTCACCGAATTTAAAAATAAATAAATAAATAAATAAATATAGAGTTTATACTTCACAGGTGCTAAAAGAGCTCAAAGCACACTATTATGTGGCGAAGCAATATATTTAGATGAATAAATTAAAGTCCTATGATTGCGTTGATTCTGGTCAATTCGTTCCGAAAGATAGTTCTTAACCTTTTTTGGGCAAAATTTAAATGGTAAAGATATTCCTCTTTGGCTATAAAAGGGGAGACCCGGTTTCCCTTCTCGAGCCCACAACACAAGCAGTTATACACGCTCTCTCTCTCTTTCTCTCTCTCTCTCTCCTCCCCTCCCCCACCCCCCCCTTCCTTCTCTTCTCTCACTGTCTCACCGGTTGCTTTGTTTTATTTTTACCTATGATCAGACAAACAAAAAACATCTGAGTCAGGTCTGAACAAGGTAAACCACATCCCCACGAAATATAAAAAGAAGAAAAAAATTCAGGAAGAATCACAAAACCTACAGATCTTCACCCCCCTCAACTAACTTGCATTTTCTCGGCATTTTCTTCTTCTTATTTATTTGTTATTTTATTTGTTATTTATTTTTTGTGGGTGTGTGTGTTGTGCTCGTGGATTTGAAGTCGTTTCCTGTTGTTCTAGGGTTTTCTGGTGATCTAATCTCACTGAACTTTCACCATATGACTCAATATCTTTTTGTTGCTCTCGCAATATCAATTTCTAGGCCTCATCACGTCATACACTAGGTGATTTATTACTAGTTTTTGACCTGGGTCTCGTCTGATTTCTTCTTCTTGTTCCTTTCCTTTTTCAATAGATAGAATTTGACAAGAGATTTAAGGAAGATGGCGAGAGAGAAAATAAAGATAAAGAAGATAGACAATTTGACGGCAAGGCAGGTGACGTTCTCGAAGAGGAGAAGAGGGCTGATCAAGAAGGCTCGGGAACTCTCCGTTCTGTGTGACGCTGACGTGTCCCTCATCATCTTCTCAGCCACTGGCAAGCTCCATGATTTCTCCAGCTCCAGGTACTCAAAAATTAATTCTTCATGAGTCTCTAGTTTTTCATCATCGTATCATATGCGTCCCTTTGGCGTGCGACAGAGAGAGAGAGAGAGGGAGAGAAGTGGGGTGGGGGGCTGAGGCGAGAGAGAGTGCAAAGTTGGGTACTTCGATTGTCTCTTGAGAGATCAATATGTCTGGTCATTATCCGTTGTAAGCACACTTTTTTTGCTGCAATTCCCACATGAAGGTACAATGTATAGAAACTTAAATTATATGTAGATCGAAAGTTGAGATCTATAATCTTACGATGGGGACAGTGATCAAAACTTCAAAAGAACAGCAAGAGAGAAGAACCAGCATATATCAGATTCAGGGCCATCAATTTATATCTTTCTTCTTTTTGGCTACCCTTCAATAATTATACATGTACATAAATTTGAATATGCTGAAGTTTCATCAATTATAAGACGAAGCACTATGCTCGCACATCTTGATGTTGGTCAGTTAACTTTGAATCATTTTTTTTCTCAATTAGGTCAGTAAGTTCCAAGTTCATTTATTATCAGGTTTGTTCATTTTACCCCTGGCGACAAACTCATCTGTTGATTCTTCAATATCGTCTCTTGAGAGTGCATATTTGGGTACTTTGATTGTGTCTTGAGAGATCAATATGTCTTGGTAATGATTTCACACGAAGGTACAATCTATAGAAACTTTGTTAGAATTTGAATGTGCGAGTAAGCATAGCATAGTTTATATTTGATAGAGGATGGATAAGGATAGGATATTTTGAGAAGGTTTACGGGACAAGATAGTTCACTACTTTAAAAAGATGGTTTTACATAGTTGAGGGAGGTGCTAGTGAGGGAGCCACATGATGTGGACTTTTTGGTCAGCTCCACTCAAAACATGGAGCACTTGCTCCGGTATATAAGCTGCCAAAGTTGGTGGAGGAAGTCTCCATAGTTCTCTACTACAAATATCTACTTTTATCTTAGAGTAACACAAGATGGAGTGTTCCAGAACAAATAAGAGATGGCGTGGATGTCCCCGTACAAGTTGGCAGCTTGTTGGTTGTCTTTTCATGGTCTGTTTCTCACGTCTACTACAGTTGTCTAGATTGGACTAAAGAATTCCATGTCAGAAATTGGATCTCCACAGTTCTCGAGTGTTCCAGAACAAATAAGAGATGGCGTGGATGTCTTCGTACAAGTTGGCAGCTTGTTGGTTGTCTTTTCATCGTTTGTTTCTCACGTCTACTAGAGTTGTCTAGATTGGACTAGAGAATTGGATCACAAATTCCAACTAACTTAAATATATATGTAGATTGATAGTTAACAACTATAATCTTACGACAGGGACGGTGATCAAAACTTAGAAAGAACAACAAGAGAGAAAAGCACAACCGTATATCAAATTCAGGGCTTCCAAAAGGACTTAGGAGTGGGGAGAGAGAGAGAGAGAGAGAGAGAGAGAGAGAGAGAGAGAGAGAGAGAGAGAGAGAGAGAGAGAGAGAGAGAGAGTCCAGAGAATTTTGTCTTGAAATGGCAGCAATAACTAATGGCTTACCCAGAGGGAGAGATGAACAAACCTCGAATTTCAGAACTAGGATGGAAACTTCAGGAATCTAAAAAGATATCTACAACAGTTTGATGCATCGGTCTCTCACTGGTGCTGAACACTTGAAGCAGAATCTATGTGTTCTCTCCTCTGAGCTTTGTTTAGGGTAAGTTTACAAACACTTACAATACTAAACATGTAGTAAACTAAAAACAAAATGTACCATACTATACGAATATGTACCATACTAAAAGCAAAATGCACTTGATCAAAGATTCTACAATCCTCATTCAGCACTTTTACAAACTTGTACTGTACCTTTGCAAACATATACTCTACTACAAGCAAAATAAACTATACTATACCCCTTGGTACTTGGTATAGACTTTATCAGACATGCACTATACTTAACTTTCATATCTCGCCTCCTGAAGTATATTTTGACGCCTGCTGCTGCAGCTAGTAATTCTTGGCCTAACCCTCTTATGTTTATTGAGGCAATACATGTCACATTTACTAAACTTTCGTATCTCGCCTCCTAAGCTTTAGTTTGACGCCCACCGCTGAAGGCTAGTTAGTCTTGGCCTAACCCTCTTATGTTTATTGAGGCAATACATGTCACATATACAAAACCTAACCCAAGGACCATCAATATATATCTTTCTTTCTTTCTTTTTTTCTTTTGGCCACTCTTCAACAATTATACTTGTACATAAATGAATATGCTGAAGTTTCATCAATTATAATACGATGCACTGTGCTCACACGTCTTGATATTGGTCACTGCATTTTGAATCTTTTCTTTTCTCAATTAGGTCAATTAGCTCGCAAGTTCATTTTTTTTATCAGGTTTGTTCACTTTGCCCCAAGCCACAAACTTATCCACTGATTCTTCAATATCAGTCGATTCAATCATCCACTAGGTTTCACCCAAGCTTTCATCCTGGTCGTGGATAGTTCACCCAACTTCGGGTCCATAAGCAATGACGATTGCCCTATGAAGACTTTTTACTTGACATTCACCTGAGGTCACTCAACCTATTGTAGACTTCACAAGTGGTCAGCCAACTATAGGCTACATCATCTTCTATGTTCGACATCTTGGGTCAGTTATTAACTGACCCTCGAGCCGAGTGACTTCCTTGAAAACAAAATCAAAACTTACTGGCGTAGTGGCCAAAAACGAAAAGTTCAGTGGCTTGATTGAAATAGGCGAAAATCTTGCGTCTTATAACACTAGATACGTAAGTTTGTTGTCGAGTTCTGCATATACTTTGAGTAGCATGTTCACTTTCTAAATCTTCCTTTGTTTTAATTTTTTCTTTTGTTATTTTTTTGGGTCTTTTTTTCTGTGAAGTATGGAGGATACACTAACGAGGTATTATGGGCACCACTCCAATAAAGTTGAGAAACCAGTCCGACCATGTGTTGCACTCGAGGTGAATCACTTGCTTAGATATGCCTTCCATGCTCTCTTAAACTTGTGCCTTATGTTCATGAAACAAGAAACATATTCTCCTGAGGAAAGCATTCTGTTATACTGACATATTCCTCTTCAAATGGGCAAGCCTTGCATTCTTTTACCGTAAAGTTAATACTGACATATGAAAATACTGACATACGAAACACCGATATAAGTGAATTAGAACGATTTTCATATGAAGGATTTAACCTATTCTCATGCTTGTTTTTTGTTGTCTTAGATAGAGAACACCAATTGGTTGAACGTGGAGGAATTGGAGCAATTAGAGAAGAAACTCGAGGCGGGATTGAGCCTCGTGATCAAGACTAAGGTCTCTACTTAATTATTTTTCATTTGGGTTTCATAAGAACCAAAAAAAATGGTCCCTCATGTGTGTTTTTCCTGTTTCACTCTTTTGTCTCTCCCCATCTTGGTCGTTCCTCTCTTTCCAGGAAGAGCGAACATGGAACGAGATCAACAAACTGCAAAGAGAGGTTCGTGCACGCTAACTAGACCTGTGTGTGCATCTTTCATTACATACATCACTTGATTAGGTCAACTCTCCAAAATATAATTTCATATGCTGCAAGCATTGCGCAACGTAAAGTACATACCCAAGCAGCGCCGCTCGAGAAGATTTAAGGTTCGGTGAAGGTCGTAATGAATACAAAGACTATTCTGTTGGTTTGAAGACTATTTCTTTCTGAAATTGCAGGAAGCACAGTTGATTAAAGAGAACGAACAACTGAAACAGGAAGTAAGATTGCTTCCCTGATAATTAAAATTAGTCGTCACTAATTTATGTCCATGCACTCTCTTTTTAAAAAGAATTGCAAATGTCGAAAGGTGGTTATTTGATTTCAATAAATCGCAGATGAAGATGATTTTACATCGAGGGAAATTGGTGACCGTGAACTCAGAGTTGGTTAACAACGTTTCCATCGGCAGCAGTAGCATTCCTCCTCTGGATGACGATAGCCCTTATCCCCCAAGTTCGGGTTGGCAAACAATTAGAACTGGTTTACTGAAAATGAGTACATAATATATCTTGATGCCCTTTATTTTATTCTTCTGTTAATTGAATTTATATTTGCCTTTAGATGCTTTGTTATTTGGCCAATTTAACAATTTTTGGCCCCGGCCTCTTGGAGACAATTCTTTTATTTTTGAAGTTATAATTAGCTGATATTATTGTGGTTAGGTAATGCGTCCGGCTAATAAGTTGGATTGCTTTTCATTTAGATTTCCCCGTGAGGACGTAGTGTTGTCAGGGTAATTTATACATGATTTTTCGAAATTAAAGTTGTCCCGTGTATAAAAAGTTGACTTTGATTGATGTTCTTGGGTTTTTCTGTTTTTTGGCCCAACCATGATGTGAATTACAGTAGAATAGGTTTCTAGACTGCCCGAGAAGGATCTACCACCAGCCTATTGTCTACAATTCAACTCATTATCATCACGAAAGCGAAAAAAAAAAACTCATTACTATCACAAATCCCAAGACCTTTATTCTATTTTGCACTAACCATGTCACTTAGGTTTCTATTTTGAGAGACCTTTTGGCAACATTAATTTCTCCGCTGATAACCTTTCTGCACTAACCATCATCTTGCAGGCGTCCTTTCCGAAGCTGAAGTCTCGGACAGGAGACTGCCAACAGGTGCATTTTTCTGCAAGCAATCAACAAAGTATTGAAGCCTATGACTTCAATAATTGCAACGAAGGATTGGAGCCTATGATTGCAAATAACTATCATTGAATATAGTTGGTGCTTATAGCTAGTCGATGATTCAACTTCCTATATAGATGGAACTGTTGTAACGATTTTCCATCTTCAAGAATTTGTACTATATTTTCTTGATCGGTTGCTCTAGACAACATCGATACAATGATGTACCATTGAATGCAGGATATCTATTAACAAGTTACACTGCTTAAATATATCAATACTAGTAATATCTGTATGTAATGGTTTGGAGATTTTCCATGTGCGAAAAATCGTGAATGATCCAAGATTACCGTGCAAGCCCCTCTAGTAGTGTTCTCTAAAATATTATTAGGGTGGACAATATTGTAAATGTATACTATTCTTGAGTATTCCTATAATAAATGTGGGTAAGTCGATAGATTGTTAGATTAAAGAGAGATCTACCATTGTAATTTGAGAGCTTCTCTATCTATGAGCAACCCACTCAAGAAAAATCACCCCTATTTAATCAAATTTGGGAAAGGCTAATGTTTTCCTTCATTTTTAATAAGTGGGCTACAAGTTATGGACACAAAATTGATGATGGCCCTAATATGTGACCTGTCAATTAATAGGAGCATAATTGGAAGAAATAAAGGCGTCTTAGAATTGGTTTTAAGTAATCCATCCTTTTGAAATTCAACCTGAACCTAAATTATAAAGGATTATAAGAATCAGTGTTTCACATGGTTGAAGAAGCTAGGTTTACAAAATTACGAGATTCTACGCTTTATTACTATGGCGCCACTTCGCTAACCACATCCTAGTAGTAATGTGTTGTTTGGGAAGGAGGGAATGGGGAGGAAAATCATGGGTGAATACGGAAACTTTGGTGGACTTTAGGCTTTATTGGGCAAGTGGGAAAGTATGGAGAGTGACAACCTGAGTGCAAATGAATTTAAATTTTTTGTGGAAAAGAGAAGGAAATGAAAATTCAATTTTATTAGCATTTTCATTCTTTTTTCTTCTCCCGCGGTCTCCCAAGCATATAATTATTTTTGGTGAGCACAAAAGCAAGGGAAATTAAAAAAAAAAAAAAAATCTCCTCTTTCCTCTAGTAGATACTTCTATTTAGAGACCAAGAAAATTCGAGTCACCTCTCCTTATGAACATAGATATATCTATAAAAGTACGTGATGGTTGCTACCACATCTCTCTCTAGCTTATTTCTTTTTTGATACTTCACATATTCCAAAGCATTATGAGTTCAAAAATTTAAACTTACTAAACTTGATATAGTAAAAGTCAAATGCTTGATGTTATAAAATAAAAGTATCCCAAACACATGGTAGTCTTTTCTAATTATAGGTACTATTGTTCGCAGAGGGCTTCCCGTTACATGTTTGATAGGGCTTTATCAAACCCACAATGGTCTTTTCTTTCATAATGTTAAATGTAATATTACCAGTCAACATCAACCAAATGACACCAACATCTGTCCGTCCAACAAATTTCAATCAATTTCTTTCATTGACTCCAACTTCTTCCTAGTCAAGGTTAAGTGCAATTTTTTTGTTATAGATAATTCTCAATTTGTATCTTCTAGATAAACAAATATTTTCCATCAAATTTGTAGATTTTCACTTTTTCTTTTGTTTGTCGTAATCAATTCGCTTCGACTCAACTAAGCCTAACTCCGATACCAATTATTATAGAAAATAAGCTCGAATAATAAAATATATGGAAGAAAATAAATCGGATACCATTTACTTGGTTTAATTACTATGACTTACATCCATGAGGAGAGTAGCATCAAATTTCATTATAAATTAAGCGATAAAATGGAGATTATAACCACACTTGAGTTAATCAAACATTCTCACTATTTCTTAGCATCCTATTACACCCAACTCATGCAATATTTAGCCCCAAATATTCTAATAAGATAACCTCTCAATCTTACAAAAGAATTGTACAAAATTGTAACACAAACTATCAATGACTTCAAACCTTTGGAACGCAATTCACAAGCAAAAGCTCCTTTTGGTTCCCACTTTATATATAGAAGAGAATTGTATTCATAATAGAAAATCTCTTTTTTAGGCCCCGTTTGGTCATTGACCAATTTTTGACTATTTTCATTCTTTTGTTCCCTAAAAAAAAAAAAGAACAAAATTCCATTAGTAACATCAGTTAATTTTTCTACTCTTTGAAACAAATTTGTTCCAAGAATAGATTTGGAATAAAATCAAGAAGTAGAAAAATGTTACTTTTTTTTTTTCCAGGAGCAATTCTAGAATCAAGCCAAATTCTTTTTTTTTTTTTTTCTCTTTGTTTTTCTTCTCTTTCTTTCTTTTTTTTTTTTTTTTTTCCTTTTTCCTCCTCTAGCTGGTCATCAACCTTGGTGATGGTCAATGATCGACCAAACAAGATCTGGCAAGGCTCCCCAAAGGCCAGCAAGGTTGCTAGCTCTTGTCTAGCCAGTCCTTAGCTCGAGTATAGGAGGAAGAATAAGAGACGGAAAAAAGAAAGAAAGATAAAAATCTCATAAATTTATTAAAAAATTAAAAGTTGTATGCACACAAAAAAAAAATTAATGTCGTACCAAACATATTTATGTTATTTTTTTATTCTAGAAATAGAAATTTTATGCAATTATTAAATGCCCTTGAATGCTCGAAATTCATCCAGATAATAGAATAAAAAAAACATTTCTAAGCAGAAATTATTTTCGAGAATAGAATGGTCACTAAATAGGCCTTAAGACAACCTACTCCAATTGATGAAACCTACTTGAATTAGGATAGTTTCCTTTTTTAACTCAAACTCAAAGATATTTCCAACGTATTATGTGATAAAATATAGATGAAAACGGGGAAGATCAGCCACAAGACGGACATAAATGGAAACATATTCTCCGCACTTTCTCAACCATTCCTATTTACGGGAATTTCTTTTTCTTTTTTTTTTTTTTGGTGAAGATATTTACGGGAATTTCTTGCTATATGGGTTAAGCCAATTTTGCATCAATTTGCTCTCTCCATTAGCTGAAAAGTCAGCTAGCCTTTTCATTGCTTTATAAATATTTTTTTCAGCGTAATGTTTAAACTGTAATTTTCTTTTATTATCATAACGTTTGCTATGGTATGTTTGTGTGTTGACGCATAAATTTCATTTTTTTTTAATTAATTAGGTTCTTATTATTATTTATTTTGTCATTTTCGGATAAATAAAAAAAAAACCGTATAAAAACAACAAAATAGCAAAACAAAAACTAAAAAAAAAAAAAAAAAAAAAAGCAGCCCCTTTATTTTCTCTCCCTCGCGTGGGCCCCACGGCCCAGCCCGCGCGACCTAACCCCTTCCCCCTCCTTCTTCCTTCTTCCTCCTTCTCCTTCTTCCTTCTTCTTCTTCTTCTTCCTCACTCCTCCCTTCTCCGCCTCTGTATTTCACGCGCGTCAACGCCGACGCGCGAAGGACAGCTTACGGCCAAGGAGGGTAGGCCGACGTTGCCCAGAGATGACAGATCTTAGGTGCCATTAATGGCTGCCTTCAATGCCGAGCACGCCTCGCTGGATAAGCTCGGATGGGACGCCGGTTCAGCCGAGGAAAACCGATCAGCAAGTCGAAGGCCGGCGATCGAGGCCCTCCGTCGACCGGACCCCCCCCCCTCGCCTATAAATAGGTGGCCACAAGCTCCGTCGACGGACATGGCAAGCTTAGAGACTTTCTCTTGAGAGACTTCACGGGAGACTCAAAGGGCGAGCGCACGAGAGATCGGGTCGCGAAGCTCGAACGACCTCCCTCCGAGAGACTTCGGGGGAGGCCGGCGGCAAGCGAACCTGAGGGGGAGAGATCCGAGCGGGTGGAGGCCGAGAGAGAGAGTGATCGAAAGCAAGCAAGCATGGTGAGCTTCCCCCGAGAGACTTCAGGGGAGGCCCGAGCGCTCGCAAGCCCAGATCTGAGGGAGAGGGAAAAGAGCGGATCCGAGCCTCGCCGGAGGAGGTAGAGAGAGGGAGAGAGAAGGCGTTTCGGCCAGATCTGACCAAATCCAGGACCTGCCGTCGCCGTTGTTCGCCGCTGTCGTCACCGTCACCAATCGATCCCTGCCATCACCGTTCATCGTCCCTGTTTGAGGAAAGGTAAAAGGGTTGTCGCCATCGCCTTCGCCGTTCATCGCATTCGCCGTATTCCATTGACCTAGCCGATGTTGCCATTGTCTTTGCCATCGCCGTCGTCGCCACCATAACGCCTCGGTTTTCCCCCCCTCGGCGCCGCAGATTCGCAAACCCTAGGGTTTGCGATTTTCCGGTCACAAAGCGGACTCGGATCGGGTTGGGTCGGGTAGGGTTTTCGCAATTTTGGGGTGGCGGGAATCCGGGTCGATGAGTCGGGTAGGGTTTCGCCGAACCGGGTCGTCGGGTCGGCCCGGTTTTTTTCAAAAACGATTTCTTGGGCCGCGAAAAAGAATATTAAAAAAAAAATTGAGTCGGGCCCGTCTATGTTTCGGGTCAACGACCCAGGTCGAACCCAACCCGCGGACCCGACCCGAGTCGGCTTTTCTATTATTTAAATAATATTTTAATAAATAAATAATTTATTTTAAAAAAATCAAAAAATCAAAAAATGATTTATTTTCGAAAAATATTAAAAATTAGTAAAAAATATTTTATTTTCCCGAAAAATCAAAAAAGTCAAAAATATTCCATATTTTCCAAAAATGCCAAAAATCCAAAAAAAGCCAAAAATTCATGAAAAAGCCAAAAAAAAATTCAGAAAAAGCCAAAAAGACTTGTATTTTTCCAAAAATACCAAAAAAAAATCCATTTTATGTCAAAAAAATTAGAAAAAGACTCAAAAATGTTTTTCCTCCCAAAAATGCATGGAAAATCCCTCGAACATCCAAAAAACCTCAAGGTTTAAACAAGATTAGGTATCAAAAGGGCATTAGTAATTAACTAGTGTAATCAAGTCCCTGATCCTAATTTCTCTAGTTGCGCAGGAGTGAGTATTTCTCCCGATACTTCGCTTGGGTTTCTAATCAACCCACCCCAAATCGATTAGTGGCGACTCCATTTTAAAAATTGATTTATAGGTTAAAAACTTGAGCCATTAAGTTGCGAATTGGTGGACTTGGGAGAGTCCGGGCTAAAATAGACATAGCCGAACCATTAGCCTCCCTTAGGTGCTCGTACCCAATTGCGGGCGCCAAAAAAAAAAAAAAGAGGTCGCGACATTGTGTTATTTTGCTGATGATTTTAGTGAATTTAGGTCATCAAAATTTCTTATAAAACCATAATTCACATGTCCAACTTCTGGGTTTTCTACCTTTTGGTCTCCCGGATAGGCTATCCAATTAATACGTTCATGAGGTTTTAATTTCTTGGTACTCAATTTACTTGTGAAGTTTCCTCGTCATACAGAGAATCCACTAATAGAAACAAAATCTTTGGAAGTTCGTTGAAGAAAGCGTTCTTTTTCAATATCACGATCCTTTTTAAAGTCTGAAAATAATCTTAACTACCAATGTGTTTTTGCCATTAATACTGTTAATGATTACATGGTTGAACTATTCTTGGACATTATTTGTCTGTTCAGCCCATATTCTCGAAATCGGAGATTTATCTTTTGATTCTTTTACGTCCAACAATATGATTGTTTAACATTATTAGATTGATTGTGTATATTATTATGTAATGTGAAACTTGTCATTCATGATGTAGTTTTTGTTTTGTTTTCGACTGCGCAGTTACTCCACTTCACTATCTTCTCGGAAGTTCAACGCATATTTATGCAGATCCATATTTTTCAGGGTTCGACAGATATTAGTTTGAACTTTTGTGCAGATCCATGAGGATCATGGTTCAACAGGTATTAGCTTTAAATTGTTCTAACAATTTCTTGTTCATTGTAGCTTTTCTAGTTAAAGAATTGTCTTGATCCCAAAGAAACCAAGTGGTAAGATTGTTCCTTCTGATCAGCTAATTAAGAAAAGTTTCATGACAAAAGATGGATTGAGAGTAGGTGTACAGCTTTTTATTTCATTCTCATAGGTACTGTACAAGCATGCAATATATTTATGTAGAGGCTTACAGATGCGATTGCAGCGAGGAGGAGGTGGGTTAGAAATTCATTCGCGAGTGGACTCAAAGTTATGACTTCATGGACAACACAGGTATTGTGACTTATTTAGCATTGGATTACCAAGCTCAATGGTGAAACCATATAATTTGTCATCAAATGGAAGCCACCCCCTAGCTTTAGAGAGAGATTTTGCATATATCACTAGATCATGTCTAATTTGATAGTAGAGTTTCCAATTTGAGATTTGAGGTTTGGACCTATGTGGAAAATCCCGATGCAAAAAGTAGGAATCAATAGACCTTTTCGGCTAAGGATGGAATTGGCGGACCATGGGAGGCATCATTTGGCCATCTTTGAGGCATTTCCAACAGCTTCATGTGTGAGAGCTTCTTGAATCTTTGATGAACTTCTCAAGGCATTGTCTAGCTATTGTCAGTCGAGGGTGCCAACTAGCTCCATATACAAATACATAGGCATATCAATTTTTACTTTTCGTTGTTTCCTCATTTAAAATATTGCAATTCCCGTAGAATAACGTCCGAAACTTTAAAATATAAATGTTGACACATAGAGCAACATAATTTGTGGAAATGTAGGTGATATTTTAAATTTTGACGGGAATATTTTCACTTTTGGTTAATGCCGAAGGAACATTTCTTTAATTTGAAATAACAAGGGTTTCAAAGAAAAAAGACATATCAATAAAGTTTAAGTATTCGGAACCAATAGAACATGAAGACGGCGTTGAATGTGATTGGTAAATTCAAAATTCTATCCCTATCTGACTCATTAGCCTATGGATGTGTTCAAATATAAGAACTTTGATGTGTACTCCATCTGTACATTATTATTTCTTTATCTCCTTCGTATTCAAATAAATTAGATTTGATTAAATCTCGTTTGTTACACAACAAGATGCTACTTTCAAAGTGTTGCATTTTGCACTAGTAAAATAAAAGTTAGGATTTTCAAGAAATAGGTTTTTGGGTGGAAGGCTTCTTGTACTAATTGGATTCTCGAGTGCAGTCCGTAAATTAAGCAAAAAGGCATTCGAAAGCGAAATGAATCAACACAACACTATCACTAGTCGCATTAGAATCTATCCACGAATTGATTTTGAAGAGGACATACCAAGGAAAGGAGCGAGAAGCCGGGGCCCGGGTCCAGTGAAACCCAGACTTCAAGAAGGTCGAAGCTCCTTTTTGGACCATAAAAGAAAGACTTCCCAAAATATAATCCTCCTAATCTCACGTCGAAACGGAATATAGAGGACTTTAAAGGACGAAGGTCAATGGATAGGTAGTATCTCGAGTAAAAAACCTCACTGACTCGAAAGGACGGAGAGTATTAGTGATATTGTATTAGAAGTTCTTAAGATTTTCTATAAAATACTATCTTATATTAAAAATAATTATGATATTACTATTGATTATCTATATTAATAAAAAAATTACAATATTTTGATTGATATATTATCTTTAATAATCTCTCATAAAGCCATGTAATTTTTATTATCATATATCGAAATATATACAAATTCCTACTTATTATTTCACGTTATATTCAACTAAGACAATAAAGCTTTGAAGGACTTGCGAGTTGCGAGACCCTTCTCGCCGTTTCGTGGACTCGAAAGGGCGCTGAACGAGCGGACAGAGAATTCCTCTGCCTCTCGTACGGGCTGTTGCCACTGATCGGGTCTGGACTTTCTTCAATTATCGACGCGTATAAGAGATGGACACCCCGATGAGATCAGCTCCGGGACGAGACGGCGGATGTCACTGTTCGTGCTGCCATGTGTGAAGTTGCAGTACCTGCAATTGGAAAGACCTATCATAGGCTTCCAGCATCTTGCGTTTGAATTTACCGGGGCAACTTTCTGATAAGATGCTTTGTCCATATATAGGTGGGCCCATGGACTCATTTGTTGCTATAGTTCTAAGTTTAAATTTTGCGGATAGCAGCAACCATTTTATCCGGATTTTCAAATAAATTTACATCTTTAATTAAATGAAATTTTTCTATAAAATGAGTGATAACTCAAGTTATTCTCTAAATTTATTTATATTGAATCTAGTGACCCGTGATATTACATGAACTTACTAATTATTAGATCATGTTGAAATTAAATCCCGTTCCTCCCTAAATTGGTATTTCTAATAAACTGTCTTTTCACCTCGTAGAGCTTTACTGAAAATATTGAAGAAATTATTTCTTTGTCAATAGAAGTTTTTGAATTGAACATTTCACGCTTGCCCCTTTTCACTTATTGGGGATTGGGTTTGGAATCTTATACAAGATACTCTAGGGCAAAGGGCTCATGCACTCCACTCGTTTCCATTAAACGACGAAGAAGGAGCAAGAAAGAAGTGCCTCTTCCCATGGCGGAGTCACCATTGAGTTGCAATTGCTTGACTAGTAGCCCCACTATCTATTTTCTATTGAGACTATTCCACTTTTTGTCATGTGAAATGTAGATGCATACAATTTGCTAGGTGTCCAAATGTAATATGTCAGTATATCAAAGGGGTATACCTCCTAAATGGAGATGACGATATTCCCATTCACCTATAGTATTCGAGAGGGAATAAAAATAACATTTACTAAAGATGTACTTATATAATTACTCCAGTCATTATAATTCAACAATAAATTAATAAATAATGGTTTAGGAAATATATAAATTGTAAAAGGCTGCATTTAGAAGTCTGGATTTGAGTCCGAGTGTTTGACAATGACTTTCCAGTACAGATAATCCTGGATATACCTAGATATACTAGGATAAAATGCCAAATAAGAAATCCAGATAGGATGCGTTTGGTTGTCTGGATAAAATTCAGGTATCCTGGGTTTAGTGTTTTTTCAAGATAGAATAAAGTCGGATATAAAAGATATATAGATCAAATAAAATAATCCCATGGGGGAAGTGGGATAAAAGCATATATGAATTTTTTTTTTTTTTTTTGGTAAAGAAGGCAGATAGGATTTTTATTTCCATAATAGGAAAAAAATTTCTCAAATAACAAAATTTTAAATTAAAAATTAAAATTATATTTCAATATAAATAATATTTGAATTCTAATATAAGAAATTCATAAAAACAAAAAATAAAAAGTTAGTTTTTAAATTTTATTTTAAATTTATTTATATATTTGAATATAATTAAATCTTATAATATAAACTCGATATATATATTTATTACATATTTTAGATGTTTCGGTATTTTAGGTTTATTAGTACAATTTTCTATTTAATAAAATTTTATTAGAGAATGATGGAAGGTGACGAAAGAAATAAAAAAGAAATTAATTAAAAAAGATGGGAAAATAAAATAACAAATAAATAAAAATAAAGTAGACAAGAGTGTCGTAAGAAATTTTTATCATATCCGTTTGTAAAATTTGTAATTCATATAGGTATTTATATCAAACAATATATAAAATATAATGTGAATATATCCGACTTTATTAATACAGTTATTAAGCAATAAATAGGATATAGCAAAATCTCCCAAATTTTATATCACATCATATCCACTTCTATTCTGATTAGAAATCTGAACGATCAAACGTAGCCATGGGGTGTGATAAAGCCGGATTAGATAAAAAAAATTTTAAAAAAAAACTTAACAAACACTATTACCTTCTAAAAGGGAGTGATGCAGCGACGCGTTGGAGACAAAATGTTTCTGTGCTCTCCAATTAATCCACCGAATGTCAATTGTTCTCAACTCGCTTGTGTTCTCATGAGACGATTGCAATTCCAAACCTTCACACGTTTTGATTACTCGATAAGGAGTATTAATTGAAACTGGCCTTCTTAGCAGAATGACACCTCCTCCTCTCCACAAAACCCAATTGAATGTCATGACATTCACATCGTCAATTTCCTTCAGACAATCCGTTGTTATTAGTTTCTCCTGATTGAACCCTGTCATTTGCTCCTCCTGCCTTGCTGATTTGCCACCGCCGATGAGAGCTTGCACCGCCCGATTGTTGTCACCGTCAAGACACTGAGAGATACGGTCTAGAGGAGGGAGAAAGAGAGGAATGGGGCCGATGATCAATGCGCGACAGAGAGGGCAAATTGGTGTGGGGGAGGGGAAATCGCGTTCAGATCCGAAGCTGTTGGGGGGGGGGTACGGTATAGGCGGAAGCCGGTAGGGCAGAGTGGGTGGTGGGGGGAGTACTAGTCGGGGCAGCCGTAGGCGTAGGAGGGGTGGGAGTAGTCTTAGACATGAGGCGGTCTGCTTCGTCAATGGGGCCACAAGAGAGAGGAGCTTTCGGTGGCTCATCCCTGTTAGTCAAACGGTGAAGGCGTTGACAATCTGTGAGAGATATTGAAGGCATCACGATCTGTGAGAGAGAGCGAGAGAGATAAGGATTTTCAAAATTTGGCTAATATTCTCAATCTTACTTTAATTTGCACCAAACATTTAACATGACTTTTAAGAATTCAGAGGAAATTTGAAAGATTTCTAACCCCTCTTTATCCTATCTTGAGTTGCCGAATGGCAAATATTAATCACATTTCTAGAAGCTTTCACTCCACGCAAGTTTTGTGTATATAAAAAGAAAATCCTTGATAAGTCGATGTGTTAATTTCTTTTTATTTTTTTCACTACTAAATTATCCATAGGAGCTCCTCCATCAATCAAATTTTTTTTTTCAAAAAAAGCTCATCTAGTATTATTAAAAGTCACCATCTTGGAGGATCTTGGAGGATAGTTAATGGGATAGTACCATATTTATAATAGCAAAAGTGTCCCTAGTAATTATTTAAATTGTTAGAATATTTTCTAGCAACAATCGCGATATATTACATTACGTGTTGATGGCTACAAATCTTATGAGAAACAGTTTTTTGAGAACTTGCAGAAACATTGACCTAAAAATGACTTAGCCAAAACAAATCTTCCGGGCAATTCAAAGAGAAGTGATAAAAATCAGAAAAAAATGTAGGGAAAGAAAGTCGGGCAAAGCGTATCAAAGACACTGTCCTAAATACGGTGATTTTCGCAAAAAAAAAAAAAAATTACTTAATCCAAAATCCAATCAGCTACTTTAGAGGTTCTGCCTCTGATACATAATGATCATACTATAATATTTGTTTCTTAATCTGCTTACTAAGAAAAGAAGAACCAGTTCGAACTTATTCGATTGTCATGGAATATTAAACAATGAAGAAGAGAGTTTACTCGAACTCTCCAAAATGCAATACTCATATAAATGTTCAGGAGATCACATCCCTCGGAGGAGCATAATCCTTCCCTAGAATAAAGGGAAAATTATAAATAAATAAATAATATCCTAAATTTATTATATGGTGACCAGCTCAATCCTCAAATTTTCAATTGATCAATTGGTCTTAAACTTTATGATGATTTGCCAATATAATCTTTACAGTCAATTTTGATTTAAAATCACTAACGTAAATGTCAGTCATCCAACATGGCATGATCAATGTTGACATAGATAATTTTTTTCATTTTTTTGAAAATTTATCTTTATTTTCTCTTGTTTTCTTGAACATCTTTTTTCCTTTATTAGATTTTTGGCCGATGGTCTTCATGGCCTCAGCTACCCTCGCCAAGATCCAGGCGAGGGCGCAAAGGCCAGCGAGAATGGGGCCCCAACAACCCCTTTGCCTGGAAATCCAACTAAAAGACAAGACAACAAAAGAAAATAAAATAAAAGGAAAGAAAAGAAAATTTTGAAATTTTACAAAAATTACAAAAATTATCTATATCATTACTGACTGTATCCACGTTAGCATTTTTCCAAGCCAAAATTGACCGTGACAATTATATTGGCAAATTTTTTAAAGTTTCATAACTAAATTAGAAAAAAAAATTAAAATATACATATTAAAATTGATGCCGTACAGTAATTTAGTATGTTTTGGATAATTATCTCCTAAAATAAAAGGCAACGATGGATACATCTATAGCAAGTTCATCCTTTGCAGGTGCTGAAAGAGCGCAAAACACCCTAGTGTGCGGAAAAGCAATAATTAAATGAATAAACGAATGTGATTCCGGTCTCCTCGTTCTCAAGGATATTTCCCATCTTTTTTTATGGCAAAATGCAAATGTCATATAATAAAGGGAAAATCTCAAATAATGACTCAAAGTGAGTCTATTTTCTCAAATAAGGACCCAAAGTGGCTGTTGTCCCAAATAAGGATCCGAAGTGGCTAACAAGTCTCAAATAAGGACCTGAACCTGCCGGCGGGTGAGCGTGTGACATTTCCGGTGGCCGGAGTATGGGCAATTTTGTCCACAAAAAATATAGATAGAATTTGGTAAACCCTAAAAACAAAACTGGCAAACCCTAAAAACAAAACCTCCCAAACTCTTCACGTTCTTTTGACCTAAAAAAACCTCTTCACGTTCTCACGTTTTTCTTCTTCTACTCTTCATCTTCTCAAAGAAGACAAATCTCGAGTAAAGCCACCTTTTTGTTATTGAGACACTCCTGTGTAACACAAGGGCCTCGATTCTTCATTATCTTTTCCTAGGTTCGCCATACACTTTGATTCACACTCCCGTTCAACCAAGGTCAGTTTGTTCAAATTGGTGCAATCAATCCTTCGTTCATTCAAAGTGGTTGTAACTTGTCGAAGCAACATGTCGACAAGGCGCGGGCATGTGGTGGAATATCACACAGATGGCAGCGAGGATGGTGATGGTAGGACGAATTCTTTTGTTTTATGGTGTTCTTTTTGCTTGTTTTGTTGGATTTCTGAGTTAATGTCTCTTTTGTCCAACAAAATGCATATGAGTTGTGTCCGCTATGGATTTCTAATTAGATATTACTACTGTTGGGGTCCTTCGTGTTGTGATGGTGGTCCCTGTTTTGCGATTTTTTTATACTCTCTTTTTGTTTTTTTTCTGGTTTATATTTTGTCGTTGATGGTTGGAACTCACGGCCTGTCATGGAATATAAAAGCCCACATAGATTCTCACAGGGAAAGTAGATAGACATTTTTAAAAAAAGCTACAATTACTCTGATATGGGTACTCTGATGGAAAGTATTTAGAGGAGGAAATTTGGTGGAAACACATTGAGACAAAATCAATTTGAGTCTACGTGCGCATGAGTTTACAGTCAGAGCATGAGGGCATCTTGTTTCCAATAATTTTTGTGCGCACTAGTTATTAGGAACTGGAGGTGTCTTGTTTTCTGCAGTTTTTGTGCACTATAATGGACGTAACTTCTAAAGTGGCAATTTGTAAGATTACGTGTTAGTTGTTCTTCTTCCCAAGTTATTAATATGAAGACTATTTAATATTTGTGTCAAGATGCATCGTAGATCCTGCTAGTTATCATTCCTCAATTACTTAGTAAATTTGCAATTAAGTCTTCTTGATAGGATTGTGTTTTCAGCCTTGTTTGTTGAACAAGAAAGAGAGAATCAGACAAAAGTTGAGTCGACCAAACTTAGTAGTCGTTTCCATAATTTTCAAGCCGATAACATATGAGCCTAAGAAATGCTTTGAATGGGATCAGTTTTCTTTTCCTTATGGTATATATCTCTAAGTTTGGTTCTTGGGCCACCACGGTTGGCTCGCCTAAGGAGAAAGTTATGGCAACATCGAAAACATTTTAACTCCATAATGCACAACATTTTGATAAACGGTATCCAATAAAAGAGTGGTATATAGTCACGGGTGTGCCTAGTTTTCTTTCGTTAATCAAAGCATGGTACAATTTATTGCAATTGTTTACTATTTTTGTTTTGTTTTTTCCCAATGTACGTTTTGCATGGAAATATATTGACTTTATTTTTGCTTCATTTTGCACTAGTTGAGGGATGTGAAGAACTAAACTATTCAATATATGATGGTGGGTATGATGGCGTTGCTAGAGAAGAGGGGTTCGCCTTTGTTGATCTTGACGAGTTATACATAAGAAATGTAAGTTGTGCTAACGGTGATGGTTCAATGGAGAGGGATATGGAGGTTGGAGACATCAGTCAGTATGTAGATGTGTTAGCTGACAATGTAGATTTATTGAATATGAATGGCGAAAATGAGTATACACATCCCGAGTTTAATGTTGAGGTTGATATGGAAAATCCTGTCTTCAAGTTAGGAATGTGCTTTAGTAATGCTGAGGAGTTTAGAAAGGCCGTTAGGAACCATGCCATAAAAAATGGGAGAAAGGTGAGGTTTGTTAAGAATACACCTAATAAATTGAGGGCAGTGTGTTCTGATGGTTGTGATTGGCTTATATATGCTTCCAAAGTGCAAAGGGAGCATACTTTACAAGTCAAAACCTTTAACCCCATACATACATGTAATAGAGCTCTACATGTTCCTCAAATAAGCACTAAATGGTTAGCAAACAAGTACTGTGATAGGTTGAGAAACAATCCTACATGGCCAGGTGCTTCAATGAAAAAAACAATGGAGTCTGAGAATGTTTTAAAGTTGTCGAGGACAATGGTTTATAGAGCTAGGACAACGGCAATGAGTATGATCACTGGGAATGAGGAAGAGCAATTTCGGATGCTTAGGAGCTATTGTCAAGCACTTCTTGATGCCAACCCAGGATCCACGTGTATAATCAAAACCGAGCAATATCAAGACCAATACAAGTTTAAGGCAATTTATATTTGTCTTGATGCATTAAGGAGGGGCTTTGTAGAAGGATGTAGGCGCTTTGTGAGTTTTGATGGTTGCCATTTGTCATCAGGCTACAAGGGTATACTTCTAGCAACGGTGGGCATAGATGGCAACAATCAAATGTATCCCTTTGCATGGGCAGTTGTTGGATGAGAAACATATAAGACATGGCATTGGTTTATTAGTTTGATTGCAGAAGACTTGGGGATTATCGACCCCTGAAAATTCAAAGTATTGGACTTTCTTGTGTGACAAACGGAAGGGATTGGTGCAAGCACTAGCAAATCTAATGCCTGAAGCAGAACATAGATTTTGCTTAAGGCATCTTTATGAAAACTTCAAGCTACATCACAGAGGGGTAGAACTTAAAAAGCTCCTTTGGAAGGCTGCCATGGCGACTAGGGTATGTGATTTTGACTTGGCAATGGAAGAGCTGAAGGCAATTAATAAGAAAGCTTATGAATGGTTGTCTCAAAGGCCTCCAGTGCAATGGAGCAAGTCCTACTTCAGGACAAGCTCAAAATGTGATATTTCCTTGAATAATTGGTGTGAAAGTTTCAACAAAAGCATCATTGACACAAGGGACAAACCTATCATCACAATGCTTGAAGCTATAAGAGTGCAGCTCATGGAAAGAATTCATAAGCAAAGAGATGGGATGGCTAAATACACTGGCGTGATATGTCCTAATATGCAAAAGATATTAGATCTTCAAAAACAATTTTCAGCATCATGGATTCCTAACTGGAATGGGGATGATGAATTTGAATTAAGTGGCCCATATGGTGACAAGAGAGTTGTTAATATTAGACATAGATCTTGTAGTTGTAGAAGATGGGACATTAGTGGAATCCTTTGCTGTCATGCTGTGGCAGCTCTTATATACATGAGAGAAGATCCTAAAAAATGGGTTCACACAAGTTTTAGTAAGGAAACATTCATGCAAACTTATAGCCATGTTGTGCATGTTGTAGATTCTATGGACACATGGCCTGCTAGAGAGCCATTACTCCCACCAGATGTGCCCAAGCAAGTTGACAGAAAGAAGAAACAAAGAACAAAATCAGTGAATGAAACAACTGATAAAAATTTGAAGACAAGAAAGAAAAAAGTTGTGCAAGAGCCCGAGGGAACAAAGTTGAAGAGACAAAATACTACAATCACTTGTGGAAAATGTGGCGGCATAGGCCATAACAGGTATCATTGCAATAATCCGTCAATAGGATCGATGGGAGCGGCAACGACAACAGTAGCATTAGCATCTTCAGCCCCTTTAGCCCCATTAGAATCACAACCTGAGATAGTTGAATTTCTTGCTTCAACTTTTGGTAACATCTCAAGCTCGTCGACATCTATAGGAAGGACAAAGATGCAGGTATCCATTTACCCTTGACTTTGTCCTAGAAGTGTTCTTATTTGCACTTTACTTCTTTTGACTAATTAATTTATTTTTTGATTCAATCGTAGGTAAAGAGGAGGATGTAAGGATCTCAACTTGAAAGTGGTGGAAGACGAGCAATTTTTTTTTTTTGGAGAAACGCAAGACCAACAACACAATTTCTCTTCTTGTTAGTTGTTGTGGATGGGTCTATTTTGGTCTATTATGGAGCATTTTAAAGTATAAATATGTATAGGTCTACTTCGTTAGGAAGATTTCTTTCGTGGGATATTTCTTTTTTCCATCATACAGGCCGTGTTTCGTGGTCTTCAAGGAGGACCACACATCTTGTAGTCTCGTGGTTTATGATGCTTTTACCCTTTGCTGCATATCTATCTATTTGATAGAATTATGGAATCTGTTGATATCATTTGACTCCATTTAGCGCGCTGGAAGTACGACTTCCTTGTTGCTTGAACTTTGGCTAAATTGGGTTCCCAAACTCAAATTGAAGTAATACCCCTGGCTATGTTTTTCCAAGTTAGAAATACCATTATGTTCCTAGAGAATAAGTCGAAGCTCATCAGTCCATGGACGTTTGTTTCTCTGCCCGCTAAACTTCATCTATCAATGGCCATTTAGACATCACGTCCAAATGCTTTAGACAACATAATTTTGTACCTTTTTTTCATTTTTTCGCACATCCCTTGCATCATGAATGAAATCAAAGCCTTGCATGATAATCATTTAATTGTAGAATATAGACTATGTCACTAGACTGGGCTGTTTCGGGGAATCTTTTGATATTAATGCTTCATCAACTTATTACATAAGACTCATCACCGTAGCATAAATAAACTTCTCTGTCCATTGAAGCCCAAGGAAATGCAAGTGTATAACTTGAGTTTCTCAGTTAACATGTTCTCATGGTGCAATAAGGAAAGAGAGAATTTCAAATTTCCATCTTTACAGTATCCTTTTTAGTTTCAGATAGGGAGATCACGATACAGACTTTCTTGACATCGAAATTTGTATATGCAGCAGCACTTCTACATCATAATTGATTTTGTACCACACTAATCCATGATTTGTCCCTCGGTTCTTGTACTTCATTGCTATTTTCTCGAACTCGATTGTAGGAAATTGCTTTGCATACTCCTCGACATCATGGCGAAGTTTAGGACCCGATTGTAGCAATCTTTGATTGAAAGTGAGGGGAAGACTGCATTGTGGCCAAGAAGTCCTTCAACTTTGTTCCTACTAGACAAAAATTTTTAACATCGAATAAAGAAAGCGTGAACAAAAAAGAGGAAGCAGTAGAGAAAAAGCATTAAGCATGCTTGAATGCATGAGGTGATTTGAACCATCTATAATTGGCAGACAAAAAAATGAATTTGGTAGAACCATTCACCTTTGGTTATGACCTTGATTTTCACTACCCAACTGACGACAGCATCAAAGAACTCAGCTACTTCCACAAAGTCCTCTTCAACAAGAAAGCAACAGGATGGAAAAATTTATAAGTAAAGTGTCTTCAAGGTATATCTAGCAGACTCGTAGAAAGGAGAGAATGTGAAGTTTTTGCATTACCTTTTTCTTCAAGTTCACTAAAACCGAATGATTTTCAGTCCCGCAGAAACAAGTTCAATAAAAAAGGAAACAGAGGTAAGAAAGTAATACAGAGTATTTCACAAACATCTCAATCTCGAGCACAATTCGAATCCACCCAACCAAGAAACAGAGGACATCTCCATCTCGAGTACCCACATCGCAGGCATAATTCGAATCCACTTTCACGGACCCAGCCATGAGACAAAGAACATCTCCATCTCGAGTACCCACATCTCGGGCGCAATTCGAATCCACTTCCACGGACCCAACCATGAGACAAAGAACATCTCCATCTCGAGTACCCACATCTCGGGCACAATTCGAATCCACTTCCACGGACCCAACTGAGAGAGAGAGAGAAGGAAGGCACGTACCTTTGGAACTTAGGGAGCCAGTGTTGAGCACGCGCTGACCGCGCACTAGCCCTTCGGTCCCGTCCATGGCGATGTTCCTGACCATGTTCTCTCCCAGGTGCTGGGCCACCTCCAGCATGAGCCTGATCGAGTTGTCGAGCACCTCTAGGGCCGTCAAGATCGGGGGCAAGCCCTCGTCAAACAGCATGTCAACCACGGCGCCGATCACCTGGCACACTTGCCCGATCGCGCCGGCGCCGGTGAACTTATCAGTGATCCTGCCCTTCCCAGCGCCCTTGGCCATGGCGGCGGCGATGGAGGTGGAGTAGTGGGTGGCGCGAGTGAGGAGGTAGCCGTGAGGGGAGAGGCGGTGGTGGTAATGGTGGCGGCGAGGGGTGGAGGAGGGGGTGAAGAAGGGGGTGGATTTGGGGTTGGAGGAGGAGGTGGGCTGCGACGGCGATCGGCGGAGGGTGGCGGAGCAAAGGAGGGCCGATAGGAGCCAGCGTGAAGATGGCGACGCCATGGAGCAGGGGTGGGGGGCTGAAAGTGAAAAGGGATGAGTGAGAAGAGTCTGGGGATTCTATTTATGTTTTTTCGGGACAAAATTGCCCATACTCCGGTCACCGGAAATGTCACACGCTCGCCGGCCGGCGAGTTCAGGTCCTTATTTGAGACTTGTTAGCCACTTCGGATCCTTTTTTGGGATAACGTCCACTTTGGGTCCTTATTTGAAAAAATAGGCTCACTTTGGGTCTTTATTTGAGATTTTCCATATAATAAAACATTATCGTAGAAAGATACCCTCTTTGGCGAATAAAAGGGAGGATACCGTTTTAATTCTGGAGGATATTCCCCCAGCACACGGTTCTCTCTCTCTGACGGCTTTTTTTTAGGTAAATGTGTCATTGGGTACTAGTTCAGCATTTTTCGTGAGACAGGAATTTAGTTTGGAATAAAATGTATTATGGCATATTAGTTTGAAATTTTTTTTAGACGATAATTATATCAATTTAAGATTTTGATGATATTAATCATTACTTAAATGATCATCACCTACAATTGGAGTACGCCCAGTATACCTAACTCATAAAAAAGTCTTAGTTTATATTATCCAAATTTTTTTTTTTGCACAACTATGAAATTTATTTCAAGCGGAACCTTAGTTTCTCATGAACAATCAAACCATGTGAATGATTGTATTATAGGTAGATAGACCACCCATAAAAGATTTATGATTGGCTTAGGGTGAGTTTGTTTGCGTTCTTTTTTTTGTTCCCCAGAACACAATTTCTGTTCTTTTGTTCCGGAAAACAAAAAAAGAATAAAAACGCGTTTGTTTACGTTTTTGTTCCTAAGACTTGTTTCTGTTCAAGGGAACAAAAACTTGTTTCTTGTTCTCGAGAATACTTTTTGAAGAAAAAAAAGAACAAAAACACAACTTATTTCTTTTTTTTCTCATTTTTCTTCTTCTCTTTTCTTTTTCTTTTTTCTTTGGCAGATCGCTAGTCTCGGACATGGCCGGCGATCGGCCGTCGAGAGCCGGCGACCTCGCTAGAGCATCACCAACCCCCGGCGAGGCCGAGCCTCACCGGTGGCTCGGTGAGGTCGGCCTCGCCAGATTTGAGCGAGGTCGGCCAGGGCCAAGCTGGCCTCTAGCAAGCTCGCCAAACGTTGCCCAGTCGGTCGCCGGCCACAGCGGTGGTCGGCGACGGCCAAAGAGAAAAAGAAAAAAGAAAAAAGAAAATAAAAATATTAAAAAATTAAAAGAAAAAAAAATTATACAAGTTTACCAAACGTGTTTCTATTCTTTTTCTATTCCAGAACAGAAATTTTGTGCGATTACCAAACGCGTTCTTCTGTTCAAAAAATTGTTCAGTGGAACAAAAATAGAACTATTTTTGTTCCCTGGAACAATTTTTGAACATAAATGTTACCAAACGCATCCTTATTATCTGAAATTTAACTTATTGTCATCACAAATTCCTAGACTTTTTCTCTTTTTGTTTGAGAGACCTTTTTGCAACGTTAATATCTCTGTCCATCATCATCTTGCAGGCTTTTCCTTCTGAAGCTGGAGTCTCAGTCAGCCAACAGGGACATCTTCTGATAGCAAACAATAAAGGATTGAAGCCCATGATTTTAATAACAAAAATAAAGGATTAAAGCTTATGATTTCAAGTAGTTATTACTAAATTTGTGCTTCAAGAAAAAGATATTAGTTACTGCATATAACTAGTTGATGATTCAACTTCTTATATAGGTGGAACTCTTGTAACGATTTTCTATCTTTCTATTTTCTTGCTCGGTTGCCCTAGACAGCAACATATATACAATCTACAATCTATGTTAAAGCCCGCTCAAAGCAAAGAACGATCTTTATTTAAGGATATATTCTTGATTGCACAACATCTGTCAATGAATTACACTAACTAAATATATCTGCGTTAATAACCCTCATGCCCATGAAAATAACTCCTTAATTAATCAGATTTTGAAAAGGGTGATGTAATCCGATATTTGTAATTAGTGGGTTATAAGTGATGGACATCATATATGTGATGATCATACCTGTAACTTACCAATTAATTAGAGGGAGGAGAAAGATCAGTGGGTAATTCTAGGATTGGTTTTAAATAATAGATTTTCATGAAAATCAACCTGAACCAAAATTAGTAGAGATTCTAAGGTCGTAAATGGTTGAAGATGTGAGGGTTGCAAAGTTAAGGTTTAGTCTTAAATAATTTATACTTCTGAATATCAACCCGAACCAAAATTAGAAAAAATTCTTAAGTCCTAAATGGTTGAAGATGGTAGGTTTACAAAGTTAAGGGATTCTACACTTTATCATGAGGACTTCACCTTCTTAGCCACATCCTTGTAATAATGCTTTATTTGGGAAGGAGGAAAGGGAGGAAAATGAGGGGTGATTGTGATAAGTTTTGGTGAACATTACCCGCCATTGGGTAAGTGAGGAAAGTACTGAAAATAAAAATTTGAGGGGAAATTCTAAGGTTAAAATTTGAGGGTAAAATTCTAAACTTTTTGTGAGAGAGAACGAAGAGAATTCATATTTATTAGTATTTTCCTTTCCTTTTCCTTCCCCTCAAGTCTCCTAAGCATATAATTATTTTATGTGAGGAGAAAACAAAGGAAAATTAACCTTTTCTCCTCTTTTATTCAGTAGATGCTGCTAAAATTCAAGTCGTCTCTTCTTATGGACATTAGTCAATCTGCAAAAGTATGTAACAGTTGGTATCGCCTCTCTCTCTCTCTCTCTCTCTCTCTCTCTCTCTCTCTCTCTCTCTAGAGGAGATTTTAACTATTGCAACCATCATGAATTCAAAACATCGAATTTATTCAAATTGGTTATTGTTTCAGGGATAATAAACCGATGGACTATATGAACTCCTTCACTGCTTTCTAACTAATGTTTTTCTATAAGAAACCGCTTCAATGCATTTCATAAAACTATCAATTGTAACTGTAATGAAATTATGCCTTTTGGTCCATGGGGGATATATTTTACCGATTACATCCATAGCCCAAAAACTAAGGGTGTGTTTGTTTAAAATTGATTATGTTCCCTGGAACACAATTTTTTGTTCTTTTGTTCCGGGGAACAAAAAAAGAATAGAAACGCGTTTGTTTACACTTTTGTTCCCGGGAATAGATTTGGAACAGAAACAAGAAGTAGAAAAAACTTGTTTCTTGTTCCTAGGAACACTTCCGAGAAACACTTTTTTTTCTTCTCATTTTTCTTCTTTTCTCTTTCTTTTCTTCTTATTTTCTTCTTCTTCTTCTTCCTTTTGTCAGTCACCGGCCTTGGCCATGGCCGGCGCCAGCAACCGGCCAAACGAGGGTCGGCGACCTCGCTGGAGCGTCGCCGATGGCTGGGCGAGGTCAGCCTCGCCCAACCCAAGCAAGGCTGAGCCTCGCGCGATCACCGCAAGGCCGGGCCTCGCCAGGCTAGGGCGAGGTCGACCTCGCATCGCCTAAGTAAGGCTGAGCCTCGCCGGTGGCCTGGTGAGGCTCCAATGAGCTCGCCGGACGTCGCCTAGCCGGCCACGGCAGTGGCCAGTGACCAGCCAAAGAGAAAAGGAAAGAAGAAAAAAGGAAAAATAAAATAAAATAATTAAAAAATTAAAATAAGCAAAAGAATTATACAAGTTTACCAAACATGTTTTTGTTATTTTTTTATTTCAGGAACAGAAATTTTGTACAGTTACCAAACACGTTCTTCTTTTCAAAAATTGTTCCCCAGAATAGAAATAGTTGTTCCTATGAATAATTTTTGAACAAAAACGTTACCAAACGTGCCCTAAATGGCCATGGCTAATGATGGGATTTCATATAAATGCCGAAATGTGTTGAATCAACTTGTCTATCTTCTACGATTTACACCCTTTTGCTATGAAAAGCACAAAAGTGTCACAAATTTATTATACTTATGCCCATTCAGTTGTAAACTTTTTAATTATATCAATTTAATCATAAATATTTTCACTATTTGTCAATTGAGTCCTTTTGACTAATTTTAATTAAAAATCGCTGACGTGAACAATGGTTATCCTATATGTCATGGCTAGTGACACCGACGTTGAAATTTCCAAAAAAATTGAATTTTTCTTCTTTTTTTTTCCTTTCTTCTTTTTCCAACGAGCCCTCACTAGCCACTGGCAAGGGTCACAGCTAGGAGTGAGCATGATCTGAATAGGCGATTCCTACCCAAAATTTGAAAACCACCCACTAAAGACCGATTCCAAAAAATTGGAATCAGGAACTGCCCGTTGATTCCATAGATCCACCCGGGAATCGAATCAGCAACCCAATCCGATTCCCAAGTAGGTCCATAAAACCGATCCCACCAAGCTTCATTCGTTAGCACTGTAATATGCAACAGAGAATTACACAACGGAATCACCTCATCAAAGACACTCTCAATTAGAGCCAATGGACCAACAATATTAGTATGTTAGGAAGTAGTAAGCAAGAAAGTACACTCACCAAACTTGTTTATAAGAGGGCAAAAGTAGACAATTATCTAGCATAAAAACTAATAATAGCCTAGGGATTTAGGATTTTTTTATTTTTTTATATCAATCCGGTTCGGGAGGGTAGTTCCACACTTGGAATTGGGAATCGAACCAATACCTATTGATTCCAATAAATCGGAACCAAGAACCATACCGGTTTCCTTAAGAACCATTAGTTCTTAAGCAGTTTAATCTAAGTGGTTTCTAATTCTTTTGCTCACCCCTAGTCGCAGCCCTCATCCAAGCCGTCACTAGATCCGGGCAAAAGTTGCCTCGCTCTTGATCGGTGAGGCCACAAAGGCCTTGGGCGAGGGCACTAAAGCCCTTGCTGGATGTAGGTGAGAATCAAAATGAAAAAATAAATAAATAAATAAGAAAGAAAAGAAAAAGTTACAAAAATTTCAAATATTATTTAAAAATGTCAACGTTAGTGGCAGTCATGCCAAACGTGCCAGTTGTGCCATATAGGATGGTCGACATCTATGTTAATGATTGCCAACTAAAATTGACTAGTTGTCTCAATTGATAAAATGTAAAAAAGTTAAAGAATAAAATGACAAAATAAAAAAGGTTTAAAACTGAATTTTGTAATAGGTTTAGGACTCTTTTAATACTCCCCTCTTCATATTTAATGCAATCTTGAGCTATTCTAGGTCAACTATAATTATACCGAGACAATAACCACCTCAATTTTATTCCAACTTGATGTGTACCATAAATGCATTCGTGCACTTCCGCCATAGCCAATACCAATTCATATTTAGTTAAACATTTCAATAATGATCCCTTGACACTCCGTAGAATTCAAATCCAAGCAGAACATATCGTAATGCTTTTCTTTTTAATTTCTTATCTTTCGAATTAGGATTTCTTTTTAATAGTCGAAAAACGGCTTTCTGCAATCCTTTTGATTCGCAGCCAAATCAACATCAGCCATTATACCCTCGATCTTGAATTGATGATAGAATTCTTATTTCTGCGACTATTACTTTGGTCAATTCTTTTGAGATTCAATATTCATATGTCATTTGAGCTAACTCATTGGTTTCTAAATTTTCATATTTTGCAATATGAATCAAGTCACAAAAGAGGAAGTTGTCTAGTAACTCCTTAGGCAAAGCATAAGATAATGATATTCTTAATGAGACATGAATATTCTCCTTTCAAATGTTTAGTAACCAACAAGAAATCTCCCACTTTTTTGTTAAATTGTGCCTTCGAATTGGCTAAAATTTGTAAACCAAAAATCAATGCTTCATTTATGCTCGGTTATTCAAATAAGCAAAATCCAATTTAGAAAGAAAATTTGTCTTATTCTCTTTTGGAGAGATTATCAATATTCCTATGCTTGAAGAGTTACTTGCACAAGACCTTCAAATCTTTCCTTTAAATCAAATTTTAACCCCTTGAAAGCTAAGTCTGTAAATTCCTTTTTTCGAAAGCTAAGTGAGGCATCTATTTCCCGACTTTTAAAATTGAGGAATGAATTGGTCTACGGATTTGTTGTTGTAATGACATAATCTTGTTAAATATATCACTGTTACTCTAGGTATTGTTATATAAAATTGGGAGTGGAGCGGCCTTTGCATTTCTATCCAATTATACACTGAAATAGGTGGAAAATTAGTATACCATTTGAAGGTTTTTTTTTTTTTTATAAAGACAAAGAAAATAGCCTAAGTCTTAAAAGTTCTTTAATCTCTATCTCATCATGTTGAGCAACAGATTGATCAGTATGCTCGACCATCGATTGGTCATCCTGGCAGTGAAAATGGTGAAATCATGTATTTTAAACCCCCTTGAAAGGGGTTGATTGTCAACCCATTTGGGATATAGTTTCTTATAAACATGCCCTATCGACTACTAGTTGTTACGAAAGTACTTCAGCCACTTGATCAGCCCATGGTCGATAAATTTGACCTTCCTGCCTCGTATGCAGGGACGATGGTTTGGCCTGATTATCCATATTGCATTTAATAGGAAGATTTTGACAATAAAGCATATTTCCAACATTTGGTGGAATGGCTACACTAAATGGCCTTATGTTATTAACATTTTGTACTAGCCTCATAAGCCTAATATTCTATATTCGGCAAAGGTCCATTCTATTGAACATTTGGATTTGTGAAAGTATTGTTATTGTTTGGATTAATCTGACCATCGTTAACTTGAATGTTTCATTAACCAGACCAATCAAATTTGCATCATTTTGGCATTAATTAGATGTTGTAGGTCTTTGTAAAATACTTACATGGGTTAAAATTACTTGGCCTAAATTATTAACATGATTAAAATGCCTAGAAATTGAAGGGACATACCATGGAATCGCTGGACTTTCTTGATGTGGACATGGCTAGTTGGATTATCTTAGCTCGGAAAAAGCATCATTGACCGCATTGACAATCATTTGCCCAATCAGTTCAGAAATATGCTTCACAATGTAGTGTGCTAAGTTATTGTGCTACTCCTTAAATAATCTTCGTATGGTTGAAACCACGCTCGGGTTTGAAGTCATTTCCCTTATTTGCTCATATTACTCGAGATGTTAGCATTTCTTGGCCGGATTTCTTCCGTCGCGGTCTGAGTGGCAAAAGACTCGGAATATGCAGCCCTATAATTGTCTTTGTATGGTGATGAATTTGCACATGCAACATTGTCAAGCTCTTGTTGATTCCTTGTTCTTGCCATTAGGGGTATGCACCGGGCCGTCGACGGTCTAGTTCCCAGCTCCTATTCTTGGAACCGATGGCCAACCGACTGGACCAAATTTTTATATATATTATATGTAAGATTTATTGTAACCAGAATTGCAATTGAGGTAGCAACATCTCATGTGGCCAAAAGACCAACAAAACTCTTCTTATGACTCTTTATTTATAGAGAAAACTTACTTGTTAGTTTCTTCTTCTACCCGATGTGGGACTAAGACTCCAAGAAACCCTCATTCCTCATACTCACACACACTCTCTCTTGCTCCCCTCACTTGCAAAAGACAAGACACACCAAGCCTCCAAGAGTCCCATATCGACTAAGTACTTAAAAAGTAAAAGAGAGATTATCTATAAAACCCAAGCCAAGCACAACCTCCAGCCATATTGTTCATCGCTTTTATGGTTAAGATTAAGCGTGAAACACCTCAAGTGTGATTGATATTCATGCAATTGACGTTTGAATTTTTTGCATGTGGAAACATGTGCTATTAGTATTAACGGATTGCTTGAAAACCGAATTTGAATGATCAGTCCAGAGCACGGCCATTCGTTAGTGGAAAAAAAATAGTGTCGATTTTGTTGGACTAGACCAAGCACGGCCATTTGTTAGAGGAAAAAATAGTGTTAGTTTTGTTGGACTAGACTAAACCGAATTGGAACCAACGGTTCGGTCTGGTTTTTAATCCTAGGACCAAACGGTCCAGTCCACGGTTCCCAAAATTGGGAACCAGTTGGAACCGAACTAGAAACCAATTATCCCTACTCACCATTAGACTTCCTTAAAAAGAACCACAAATCGGGTATGTTAAAAGGATCCACAAAAAATAGGTTCATCCAAATAACAAAAAATCTTTCACACAAAAATTGATTCTTGATTTTTAATGAGAACGGTTTTGTGGTGATTTTGGATAGAATAGTAGTTAGAGCATGCAAAGGAAAGTGAAATACAAGGATTATAAAGAACGAATTGGAAATGAAAAGACTAGAAAATGAAAGGATTGGAAATTAATACATTTATTAAAACTAAATCTATCAAAATGGGCCATAGACCCAATTTCTAACTCATATTTAATGGGTTAAGTTGTTATATGAATTAGTTATATTTGATAAATAAGTCATAAATGAATTTAGAATGGTAAAGCTCAAAATAATTTGTGCGTTAAATAAGTTTATAACTTACTTAGACCGATCTCATCTACGTGACTCTCTCTTTATTTTCTCTCATCGTCACTCGATCTCGCACTCTCATCTCCGTTTGGGCATGAGTTTTCAAGATTTGGTTAAATATAAAAGTATTTTAGCAATATGAGTCGGTGGGATATGAGTTTGGTAGAGCTTGGATATGTATGAATCACTAAATTTATATTATATAAAAATTGGTCAAAATAGGTCAAATGAATAAATTTAGGTTGAACTTTTTTCGACTCAGCCCATCCGTTTGATAGGTTTAAGTAAAACATAATGAAACTTAAATTAGTAGAGATGATTATGTAATTACAATGAAAATCGTGGATATTTATACCCCACAAGCCACGATTACAACAAGCGGTTATCACACTTAATGTAGTTACATTTACACATCCTCCTAAATTCCAAACGTGTTATTTGTTGGCAATCATTATCCATAAGCAATTACAACTTCCAAGGCCGTTGGGATGCTCAGCTGTTGTTCAGTACCTACGCCTTTATTCGACATTCTAATCCATGTGGGTCTCCTTTTGTTTCCAATACTTAGTTAATATTCAAGATGGCTATTCTCCTGTATGCTCCATCAAAGAGTCATGATATTTGTTGAACATCTCTCAACTATTTGTCGATGTCGACAGCGCGTAGTTGTCGATGTCCATTCTACACGGTTGTCAATTGTTCAATGAACTATTTTCATCAACGAATCTCACATAATCAATTAAACTCCATCGTTCATCAATCACAAAGACTCTGGATTTGACGTTGGCATGCTCGATCGTAAGTCGCATTTCTTTATTATTGTTTTTGTCAAGCATGGGTCACCAAGATGTTGATTTATATGGAGAAACCCACGGATCTGAGGTCCCTACCTCTTTACGAGCTGTAAAGGGCAAGGAGGATGATGACAGGGGCACACAGGCAATACAGTGGTGACGCAATAGCTTAGGGTGCGTTTGATAACATTTCTGTTCAAAAATTGTTCCTAGGAACAAAAATAAAAAAAATAAAAAAACTATTTCTGTTCCGAGGAATAATTTTTTAACAGAAGAATGCCTTTGGTAAATTTGTTCCTGGAATAGAAAAAGAACAAAAACACGTTTGGTAAACTTGTATAATTTTTTTGTTTCTTTTAATTTTTTTAATAATTTTATTTTGTTTTTTCTTTTTCCTTTTTTTCTTCATTTTGGTGATCGCTGGCCTCGGCCATGGCCGGCGACCGATCGACGAGGGTTCGCGGCCTCACCTAGCCACGGCGAGGCTCGCCGACCCCCAGCAAGGCCAAGCGACCTCGAGCTCACCCAGATCCAGCGAGGCTCGGCCTAATTGAAATTTTCACGAATGTCATCCAAAAACCCAAGTTAATTAATAATTATCATAATATCCTAAATATTTTCAATCAATGTATAGAATTGTGGATGTCACACTCGATTCGCGGTGCCTGCACAACTAAACCAAGCTAGCTCCAAATAAAAAATATAGGCATGTCTGAATGATTTTTATTTTTATTTTTAACTTAACTAAAATTTTGCGGTTCACATACTTTGACCATTTTTTCCAATCCGGGATATCCAAGTTTTCACAATATAAATGTTGACATGTATAACATGTTTTCTCATAATTTTTTAAAATTTAAGATAATATTTTAAATTTTTACCAGACTTTTTGCTTTTGCTTAATGCCAAAAAAGGCATTTCATTTTGAAATAACGAGTAGGGATAAACATTGAGTCTGATTCAATCCGAGAACCCTCGACCAATCGATTCAAGGCTGGAATCTTCTACCGATTTTAAAGCCTCTTCAAGGGGAAGAAAGAGAGAGAATAGTCTAGCACCTATCAAGAATCAAAACAGTCTTCACACATGAAGAAACAAGAGCATAAACACTTGACTAACAAATTTTTTCTGCGATGAAACAATGTAACTTTGCTCTGTTCCGCTCTGTATATTGACCGAGAAGCTCGAAGCAGTTCATTATCGTGTGAAGCTCCTTCGCCAGCGTCGATTTTCACCGGAGGAAAAAGACGTCACGCAGAAAAAATCTTCTCAGCCTAGCCAGACTCCAGGAGCTTCTCGTCGCCGGAATCCACGACCGATCACTCTCAGTCGCCAAAAATCGTTGTACATCTCTCTTCGGCCTCGACCAAAAGCAGAGCACAACCTTGATCCCACAATTACTTCATTGCCGGATGTTGGGATTTTCGGATCCCAAAAACCGGATTCGACACTAAATCGAACCCCTAAACTTGTGCGGAAGACGAGCCCGGGAAAAAACACATGTATCACAAATCCTAAAGCACACCACGGAATCGAGCGTACCTTGTTAGCCACAGATTAAATACTGACGCCGATATGAGGAAGAGAAAACGATCCCGTTCGATCCGATGACGTCAATTTGCCTTGAAGGGAAGATGGGTGTCGCCTCTTGCGCTTACTGTTTTTCTTTTGGAGGGAGAAAGGGAGAGAGGGAGGATGAACGTACGTACTTTCCAAAAAATACGTTCTCTTTTTCTTTTCTCCACTTAAATACGTCTTCTCCAAAAGACGTGTCCCTTCAGCAAAAGACGTCCCCCCAAAAGTTACAACACTTCAACGTATCCCTCCATCCATGGGCCCTAATCTTGTGGGCCGGGCTTTTAGGCCCAACATGGGCGGACGGGCCAACTTAGGCCCATCACATTAAATAAAACCATCATCTCCCACTCGCACATGGTGGGCCGAACAGGATTCTCTTTACCTCTCTTCAACATTCATATCGGTGAATAATCCGTGCGACCAAAGCATACTTTGAGAGCTCGTTGCTATACATCCGTTAGGAATATATAGCAGCTCATAATGGGCATCACACTCGAGTAGATTTAGTATGCAGTACCCTAGATCGATCAATCACATTTATATCTCTCTTGATCTCTTTTAAACAATGATATATATATATATATATATATATATATATTGTATTCACAATTATGATTATCCCAAAGACAGTCATAATTGGTCGACTAGTGAATACAAAACTACAATGTGATTCTCCAAATTCGATCTTCCTCTTTCCTTCAAACTCTCAATTTCAGTTCAGCTTGTTTTTCTAGAAATGTCCCATTAGATCAAATCAACTCATGATCATTGGCAACATCCTAAGATAGCAAACACTAAATAGAAATCTTAAGAATAAGTAAAAGTCATGAGGGCACTAAGAATGAGGAATTCTTTTCCTCAAGAGTCTCACACGGCATAAAAGTTGAGATCAAACTTTTGCAACTCTTCTTGGTCGTCACATGCATACGTAGTATGAAATACGTATTACGGTATTAACTCCTTTCCCATGGAGCGTATGTCTACACCTTCAATACCGTACAGATGATAGTTCAGACATATCCAATATCTAACTTGAGTTCATGTATCTACTCATTCACAAAATTCATCAGAACTCACATTTGGCATCTTAGACAGATAAAGTAAAATATGTGGGGTATTTTACTTTCGGACATAGTACATATCATGTCCTCATCTTAACACTTAGTTAAGGCGACATATATATATTTTAAGCTTGAGCTCTCGATTATCACCTAGATAATAAGCTTAAAAACCATCTCATCTCTATTTATCACATAGTAAATAGAGGCGATTACCCGTGTGAGTGGGTTAATCTTATATTTGTCCGACATACTTTCTCAACTTAAAGTAATGCACTAAGCATTAAGATGCATAAAGATCAAACAAAGATTCATAGGCATTAATAATGAAAAAACACAAGTTCATAAATGTGAACAACTCAGGGAAATTACAATATCCAGTACATCAGACTCTACGTATTCCTAAAGATTTTACATGACCACAAAACACATCTCTAGGTATTGGCTTTGTCATAGGATCTGCTACTATTCTATGCGTAGATATGTACTGTAAGTTCACATCCTTTCGTGCAACCATGTCTTTGACAAAGTTATACTTGGTATCTATATGTTTGGTCTTGCCATGATATTTTGGATCTTTGGCGTACGCTATAGTTGCTTGGCTATCACAGTTAACCAATAATGGATTTGCAACTTTCTTAATAACACCTAAATGATCCAAAAATCTCTTAAGCCAAACTCCTTCTTGTACCGCTGCTGATAATGCCATGAACTCAGCTTCCATCGTGGACAAGGCTATACACGTTTGCTTCTTACTGCTCCATGATATGGCGCCATTGTTCAGTAAGAAAGCAAATCCAGAGGTAGATTTCCTTTGATCTAAATCTCCTCCCCAATCAGCATCTGAATAGCCTTCAAGTCGCAGATCCTTTCCTTGGTAATTCAGCTTGTAATCAGCAGTTCCCTTCAGATACCTCAGTATTCTCTTAACGGCTTTCCAATGTACTTGACTTGGATTGGATTGGTATCTACTCACCATTCCAACTGCAAAACATATGTCAGGTCTTGTACACATCATAGCGTACATCAAGCTCCCAACAACACTAGCATAAGGAACATGTTTTATTTGTTCCTTTTCTTGTGGAGTCCTTGGACACAGTCTATGGCTCAATCCTTCACCTTTTGCAATAGGAGTGTCTATAGGTTTACAATCTTGCATACGAAATCGTTCAAGAACCTTATTTATATATGTTTCTTGCGAAAGAGATAACGATCTCTTCGAACGATCTCTTGAAATCTTAACTCCGAGAATGTATGCAGCCTCACCCATATCTTTCATCTCAAAGTTGGAAGATAACCAACTCTTCACATTATTTACAAATTCCATATTGCTTCTAGCAATTAGTATGTCATCAACATATAATGATATGATCACAAATTGATCTTTAGATCTTTTGATATATACACAATGATCCTCATCAATCATTATAAAATCATATGCCATTATAGCATTATGAAAACATATATACCATTGTCTCAATGAATGCTTAAGGCCATATATCGATCTCAAAAGTCGACATACCTCTCCTTCTTGGCCTTCTATAATGAAACCAGCAGGTTGTTCCATATATATTTCTTCCTCTAATTCTCCATTGAGGAAAGCAGTCTTTACATCCATTTAATGTAACTCAAGATCCATACTAGTCACTATTGCCAGAATAATGTGAATTGAGGTAAATCTGACTACAGGAGAAAATGTTTCTTCATAATCAATTCCTTCCTGTTGATTATACCCCTTCGCCACAAGGCGAGCCTTATGCCTTTCTATCGAGCCATCAGCTTTTCGCTTTATTTTGAGAACTCACTTGTTCCCAATAGCTTTGCGTCCTTTTGGAAGATCAACTAGTTCCCAAACTTGGTTTGACTTCATTGACTCAATCTCCTCTTCCATTGCATGAATCCATTTTTCCTTACTAGGGCAATTTAGAGCATCATTAATATTTCTTGGCTCATCCTCATCTTGCGGAGCAATCATAAAAGTTTCCCCTTCAATGTCAAAACGTCGACGGGGAATACTTTTGCGACTTGTTCGCCGTATGGGAGATTATACACTTTGCATATCATTCTCCATTATGCTCCCACTAGGATTAGATAATGATGATGTCGTCTCATCATGTGGTTGTAATTGAGAATGAGTTGAATTCAATTCATCACTTCTCATATTACTCCCACTTGGACGAACTCCACTAATATCATTATCTTGATCCAAGGTTTCAAATAGGGAGTAATTTTCACCTATTTCGCCCTTCTTAGGAAATTCATCCTCTAAGAATGTGACATCCCGTGATTCAAATTCAGTTATACTCCCACTTTCCTGCTCACCTATGAACACATACCCTTTTGAGTGTTCGGAGTATCTTATGAAAATACTCTTCTTTCCTCTGGGACCCAATTTCCCAAACTTGTGAAAGAGCTCATGAGTATAGGCAGCACAACCCCATGGCTTAAGAAAACTTAAGTTGGGTTTTCTACCTGTCCATAACTCATATGGAGTGGAAGTAACTGATTTAGAAGGCACTCGGTTAAGTATATAGGCAGTAGTTAACAGCGCATCACTCCAAAAAGTGATAGGTAAGTTAGCATGCGCCATCATGGACCTAACAATTTCCAGTAGGGTTCTGTTTCTTCTCTCCACAACACCATTTTGTTGAGGAGTATATGGAATAGACAACTGTCTTTCTATTCCTTTTTCATCACATAATTTTCTGAACTCATCAGATAAATATTCTCGACCTCGATCGGATCGCAATACTTTTATTTTCTTGTCTAATTGATTTTCTACCAAGTTCATAAACCTTTTGAAACAACTCAATGCTTCAGATTTATGAGAAATCAAATAGACATATCCGAATCGAGTATAATCATCTATAAAAGTGATGAAATAAACAGCCCCATGCCTTCCTCTCACATTCATTGGACCACAGACGTCAGACTGGATTAAATGCAGAGGAAATTCAGCTCTTTTACCTTTTCCAAATGGTTTTCTTGTCGTTTTCCCTACTAGGCAATGCTCACATATGGGCAAATCAACTTTTCCAATATTGCCCAACAAGCCCTCTTTGGCTAGTCTATTCATACGTTGTTGGCCAATATGACCAAGTCTAGCATGCCACACATTCACATCATTATCATATGAATTAGGAGACGTGAGAAAGGAATAACAAACATTTGCATTAACATAGTCAATATCTAATACAATGAAACCATCCAGAAAATAACTACAACCATAGAAATTTGTATCCAAAAACAAATCCACACCTCTATTATGGAAGTTCATATTAAAACCTAGCTTGACCAACATTAAAACAGACACTAAATTCCGACGAATTTCCGGAGCATACAATGCATCATGTAGGAACAAAGTGCGTCCACCACGCATGTTCAATTGGCAGGTGCCAATTCCTTTTACTTCAGCTCTGGAGTTGTTTCCCACATAGATCCACTTAGTTCCAATTGGTATTCGTCGGAATTCCACGAAGGATTCTCTATCCTTCGCTACATGGTCTGTCGCTCCTGAATCTACAGTCCACAAAGGATTAGACTCAGTTAAGAATACAGAACTTGACACATAAGTAAAGTTCTCAAAAATACAAGGGGTGTGCACCTTCTTTGGCTCGCGACAGTCGCGGGCATAGTGACCCTTCTGGTCACAGTTGTAACACTTCACCCTTGTCAACTTCTTCATTCGAGGACGCTTTCCTCTTTCATGTTGGTCAACCTTTGGTTTCTTCCCCGAAGAAGTTGCTCCCTTGCCTTTCCTTTTATCAAACCAGTTAGGACGTTTGCGTTTGGAGCTCGAAGCTCCATATGAGCTGAAACCAGCATAATAAATTTCAGTTTCCGGCTTAGCCGCCAAGAGGCGGTCCTCTTCCAGCTCAAGATGATGCCCTGCATCCTCAAAGGTTTTGATATTCTCATTATGGGTCAGGTGCACCTTCATATACTCCCAACTCTGAGGCAAGGAACGAATCACTGCTTGCATTTGCTGTTCATCAGTCAGGACATGGCCAGCATCTTTCAGCTCATTAATCATATTTGACATCTTTCTAAGATGTTGTTTCATGGTCTGACCATGAGGCTTCTTATAAGAGTCAAACCTAATAGTGAGCTACCTCAGTTTGGTCACCGAAGTATGACCAAATCTTGCTGCCAATGCTTCCCACATTTCCTTGGCATTCTCAAAACGCCTAAACTCTCGCATGACGTCATTTTCCATGCTGCTCAGCAACGTAATGCGAGCAAGAGAGTTCTTTCTTTTCCATGCAGCAAATGCTTCCTTATCTCTCTTGTGCTGTGCAGTGTTTCCTTCTTCAGGTTATACCATGGTCAGGTTAAGAGCTTCTAGTGCCTCTTGCTCTTCCAGCACATATTGAATTTTCATGTGCCAGATTTCATAGTTATTGCCATTGAGCTTTTCACCTTTGTTCAGCTCGGCAACTATGATTTTTGTGGCTGAAGCCATTGATCTGAATACATCAGACATATATGCACGAATAATTAATGCCTATCATTTATGCATCCACTTTGCACAGACTCATCTTATTAATGAACAATTTCAAGTAAGGTTTTAGAATCAAAAGGTTACTATGTTTCCAATCATCCTCCAAAAATCCTAACTTAAAACTATCATTAATATAATTTTTCATGCAAAATAAATTCTATGAAGTTACAAAAACTTCTATGAACTACCCACAGCAGTCAACAATAACAAAAAGCAAATAATATTTGACATCTAATAAAATAATAATGCTTTCACATAATACAACCTTACATATCAGTTGCTACATCAACAACAACCAGGTATTAAAAACGTTTACATAAGGTATCCATAAAATATAGTAAAATAAAGACAACTCGAAATATCTAAACCCAAGTCAATATATGAACTGGGAAAGCTCCTTTTTTGTTCAATTTCATGATCTTTTCCCTTGTAACAATCCAGTAATAATCATCTATAAAATCCATCACAATTTTCCTATATGAAGTGGCTTTGTTGACATCCCATTTGCGATTCAACACTCCTTGCCATTCAGGTGGAAGAGTGTTCATGAAAAATCACACCATCTCAGACTGTGCCATGGGACGACCATTTCATATGACCTTTTGAATTTTCCCGTTGACTTCCAGAACGTGATCAATTAAGTCGCCACTCTCCAATCGATGATCAGTCAGCTCAGCTATCAACTTAGAAAGTCTTTCCTTTTGTTCATCGGTGATTGCGCGAATAGGTGTGCGCAACTTAAGGGGAGGCATTGTTCCTGCAACAAATGCAGAACAAATAAGGAATTACATATAATCCGCATACACTTAATTGAAAAAAACAAAAAAAAAACACATCCTTTTTTTTTTTGGGTCAACGGTCAACGGGTCAAAGTCAACGATCACGGTCAACGGGTTGGGCCGCCAGGTCGGGTCGGGCCGGACGAGTCGGGTCAGACCGGTCGGCCCGGTCGGATAAGCCGACCGGCACGTGCCATGCGCGTGCCTGGATGACGTCATGATGATGTCATCCGGCGCGTGCGCAGCACGCGCCAGCACCACGCACGTGCACGTGCGTGCGTGCGACGCACGCGCCGAAGACGCCGTTTCGCTCCGGCTGCGCGTGGGGGCGCATCCGACGGTCGTTGGCGGCGTTCCGCCACTCGTCGCGATCATCTCGACGAGCCCTTCAATCCTACACCATTAGAAATCGATTTCGACTTACAAAAACTCGAAAAAATGGATGAACAGTGCTCGAGTGTCGGGATTTTTCCGCCCCAATCGGTGTCGGCCGATTAATTTCGCGAAAATTCAATCAAAAATCATTCATAAACATGAAAGGGGTCGGGAAAACATGAACTAGGGCTCTGATACCAATGTTGGGATTTTCGGATCCTAAAAACCGGATTCGACACTAAATCGAACCCCTAAACTTGTGCGGAAGACGAGCCCGGGAAAAAACACATGTATCACCAATCCTAAAGCACACCATGGAATCGAGCGTACCTTGTTAGCCACAGATTAAACACCGACGCCGATATGAGGAAGAGAAAACAATCCCGTTCGATCCGATGACGTCAATTTGCCTTGAAGGGAAGATGGGTGTCGCTTCTTGCGCTTACTGTTTTTCTTTTGGAGGGAGAAAGGGAGAGAGGGAGGATGAACGTACGTACTTTCCAAAAAATACGTTCTCTTTTTCTTTTCTCCACTTAAATACATCTTCTCCAAAAGACGTGTCCCTTCAAAGAAAAGACGTCCCCCAAAAGTTACAACACTTCAACGTATCCCTCCATCCATGGGCCCTAATCTTGTGGGCCGGGCTTTTAGGCCCAACATGGGCGGACGGGCCAACTTAGGCCCATCACATTAAATAAAACCATCACCGGAGCATGTAAATCTGTTAGGCTCCGTTTTGTAATCCAAGAAGTCCCAATTGCTCAGATTTTCGTTCGAAACTCCATCGCCGTCGTTTGACCGATAGCAACGGTATTTCCGAGATCACGTTCCTCTGTTCGATTTCCAATCCTGACCGCAGCCTCTTCGTCAAGGTACGAATCTCTTCACTCTATTATGGTTTGCGAAGTGTGGAAGCCATAGTCGATGCTCGAATGAGTGTTAAATGATGAATAAGAGCTTGTAAATAGATTATATATAGTTTGATGTCGTCACAATTAAATGGATTGAAAGCGATGCGTCCACGATGCTTCTCTGTTTGTAAAGATGTCTAAACGAAGCTGTGCTCTAGTTTTTGGAAAATCTTCTGAGTCAAAGTAATTTTGATGTTCATTTCATTTTCAAATCACAACATTCGTCTTTGATTCATCCGTCTTGCATTCATTTTCCTGAGATTCAAATTTGTGGCCGCATGTAAGCCCCTCGTGTTCTTTGTTTTGCATATCTTTGCGGTCATCCATGGTTGCTTATGGAGAACGAATGGATTCGAATTGATGGACAGCTTTGATTTGAGGAAATGTTCGCTTTAGTCTATCTTTCCCTATTTTGATTATCGCTCCACTATGAGTGTTCGAGATGTCAGTGGTTGGTAGTTGCTGGTGGTGAATTTGGTGTTCCGGCGGAGGTTTAGTGCGGTGGACGGATGTGACCGACAGCGAATTGCTCTCAGCTTGAAGCTTGAATGCGCTGATTGTTGATTTAGGCTGCTCTGGATTTTAGGCGGAAGTTCTCGGCATTCTTCAATTGCCGAAGAAGGAAAACAATGGTAACAAGAAAATAAAAAGGAAAGAAGGATAGAAAATGAATGAAAGGAAAATATAGTTTAAAAAAGGGCTTAAACTGATTTTGGAAAAATTCCGAAAAAATCTGTCCTTATTTTTTCAAAAGATGACTTAAAATAAAACTTATTTCAAACCAGAGCCTGAAATGGCTATGTTAATCTCAAATAAAGGTCATTCAAGTCTTCCGACCAATCAAGAGTATTTTTGTTAAAAGATAAATAAGAATTTTCCTTTTTTTAATGCCATGTACATCTTCTTTGTCGTGACCAGCCAGTAGCTTGGCCAGGTTCTCCAGCGTGATTGCGGAGGCCTAAACCTCCGACTTTAGCTTGAGGAGAAGGCAGTCGTCCTTGTCGGCAGGGGCGGAGGGCTGGGGAGTGGGGAGTGGCAACGGGAAAGAGGTCTTTGAGCTCACTTTCCACGGCGGAGGGGGAGATTCTGCCCATGCGGTGGGGTTTTGCAATGGAATCAGAGCAGTGGTGGTGGTTGCATTGTGGAGGAAGAAGAGAGGAGTGCTTGTAGATCTAAGAAAGGTAGTGTCAAGGTTTTGCATTTGGGTTTGGGTTTTGTTTGTTTGTTGGCGCGAGAGTTCTGTTCTATTTTTTTTCTTTTTCAAATGTCCCCACCAAGTGGAGTGGTCGGATTTGATGCTCGTACGTGCGCCACCAGTATTGTTGCTACACTGGGGCTGGTTGTTCTTACGTATGCCTTTACTAAGGCCGTTACTTTTCTATATCCCAAATTCTACCCTTCCAAGACTTGAATTCCTTGCTGCGTAGATTTTTTTCTCCGTTGAAATTAGAAGAAGAGGCAACACTAAGGACACTCCTGTATCCAATTGTCCTTTTCATCAAATGGAGACTTCAAATCCTCGGATTCCATATTGGGCATAGCCTCTTGCCTCAAAGCAAACGTGATTGGCCACTCTTCCCTGTTCATCTTGCTAGATGAAGAAGAAGATGAACAAGGAAGAAGCACGAAGAAATTAAAAAAAAAAAAAAAATTGTCTTTTGACAAAAGTACTCTTGATTGGTAGGGATTTTTGGCCAGCTAATGAGTTGAGGAGTTATTTCAAACTATTATAGCTACTGGAGATTCTTATTTGAAATAAGATTTATTTTAAACACTCTTTTAAGACTTCATACCCTTATTTGGAATGTTCCAATGAATTTTATTGAATTTGGGTTAAATGTTAATATGGTGAAAAAATGGGCTGTATTCGGTCTTAATAAGAATTGAGATAGGACTTACTTAGATTTTAATACAAATCGACCTTAGATGGTTGTTTTAAAGAATGGGCTTCAAAGGCTTGTAACTAAGGGAGAATTTGTGTAACAAAGTTCGAATTACACCCATTAGTTTAGACCCATGAAACCATGTTGGACCATATTCGGATTAGGAACAAGGGTCCAGCCCAAGTCGCTATTTCCAATAGTTAAAAAAAATATTAATAATAAAGAATTCGAAATTAAATTTTCAAAAATTAGTTAGAGAATTAGGTCTTGATTAGATAGTTAGGGCTTAGAATTAGATTTACCTTAGTGTCATTTAGTTGATATTCATGTAGTTTAGAGATTTTAGTGAGAACTTTTGTTATAGTTTAGTATCGGACAATGAATTGAATTTGATTTGAACTAAGCTCGTAGGGTTGCTATCTTGGAGCTTAATTACAAGACCACATTATACTTTTTGCTTAACTTGTATTGGGTTACTTTACTACATTTTACTCTTTACTCGTTCTTTCATTACTATATTTGATGAATTGATTGTGATTCTTTTATATTGTTTTTCTTTCTAAATTGTGATTTGCATATTTTAGTTGAATGGTTGGATTACATTTCAAGACATAATAAACATAAAAGCATTGCATGGACACTTAGTGGACGAGAATCTTAGGATTCATAATTTTGTGTAAAGATTGCACAAACACCTTAGTTAATAATAATCAAGTTTAGCTACCGAAAGTGTGCTAATTAGATAACTAATGTAATTAAGTCTTTGACCATAAATATTAGGTTGTGTAGGTGCAGTATACTTCCATACTTCACTTTGGTTTCCAACTGATTGCAATAGGCTATAAACCTCATATAGATTCTCATAATATTAATCAAATTTAAATGAAAATCCTAATGTCGCGCGAGATAAAGGTTTGAGAGAATTCGAGCCGATTAGAAACCATTAGTCCTCAACTCAGCATTACTTCTAAACCTGTTATCCATGAATTTTGAGCCAATATACAATGCATTTTCTAAAATTTTAATTTGTTTAATGTCGTTTTTGAACTTTAGCTTAAACTGCAATATAGTCCCTAAACTTTTAATTCGCTCAATATTGGTCTTGGATTTTTTATACACATTCAATTTAATCCATAAACTACGTGAAAATGTTCAATATTGTTCTTTTATTAATTTAAGTTCAAGAATAACATTACACAGTTTGGGAACTAAGTTGAATATATACTAAAAATTTATGGATTACATTAAACAAATTAAAAGTTTAAAAATTATATTGCACATTTGAACAATGTTCCGAAATCAAATTGCACATTTTTCCTATCATCAACAGGTTTGCTCGGGAAGGTTGCAACATTTGAAGGCAATACATTAGCTGATGGATGTGCTTGCATATAAGAGCATTGACGCATGCTCTATTTGTTCATGATTACTTCTTTATTTCCTCTCCGTTTGGAATTTAAATAAAGTATATACGATTGAATAATCTTGTCTATCATACTAGAAGATGCTACTTTCAAAAGCGATGCATTTCACGCTAGTAAAATAGAAGTTTAGGTTTTTCAATATATAGGCTTTCGGGTAGACACGTGGCTTATTGTCGTCTCAAGTCCAGTCCGTGAATCATTAAAGCGAAAAAAGGACATTCGAAAACGAAACGAATCAAAGCAGCGATTCCACTTGTCGCATTAGAATCTGTCCACGAATTGACCTTGGAAAGGACACATAAAAGGAGTGGAGCGAGAAGAGAAGCAAAGGCACTTGTCCATTGAAATTTCGACAACTAAGATGGTCGAAGCTACTTTTTGGACCATCACAAGAAAGACTTCTCGCAGTATAATAATGCGTTTCACAAACATTCTATTTTTAAAAATAATTTTTATTGGTAAATATTTTTTTTTTTATTTCATAAATGAGTTTCTAAACATGTGAACTCATCTGATCACCATGCACAATTTCTATTGTAGAAATAGAAAGAAAATGTGAATGTATTTAGTACAATTCTTTAAAAAATTTATGACGTATAATTTTTTTTAATTTTTTAATAAAAATTTTGAATTTTTTTATTTTTCTTCTTCTTATTTTTCCTCTATTCTTCTTAATCCTCTAGCCAGTCGCCGACTTGCTTAGATCTAGCGAGGTCGAACCTCGTCAAGGGCCGGTGAGGTCGCCGAACCTCATTTCTAGTTGCTAGCCATTGCCTAGCTTGACCATTGGTTAAAAAGGGAAAAAGAAAAAAAGAAAAGAAAATGACTTGTTAATAGTATTCTTGACAATAAAAATAATTTTTTTCTATTACTTGTTTCTATTTTAAATCTATTCTTAAATCACTGATCTGATCTTGAGAATATAAAAATTAATTGATATTATTAAATAAATTTCTAGTCTTTTTTTTATCTCGACCAACATAAGAACGGAAATATAAAAGCATTGGAGTGTGATCAAATAGGTCATAATCCTCCCCCAGCTTACGTCAAAGGACGGAGGGTCGATGGAAAGATAGAATCTCAAGCAAACCCTCTCGCGGGCTCGAAATGGCGGAGAGAACAAGCTGAACTACTTGGGACCTTTTTTTGTCGTTTCCGTGGATTTTTTTTGTGTGTTTTTGGTCGAAAGGACCCTTTTTGTCGTTGCGTGGATTCGGGTGTTGCCGTGGATCCCGTCTCGACCTGCTTCGTTTATTGATGCGTATCATTAACACATACATCGATCAGATCGGCTCCGGGACAGGATGGCAGATGTTCAAGCTCGTGCTGCCATGTGTGTAGTTACAGTAGCTGCATCCCGAAAGATCATGTTGATGTTCCAGCATCTTGAAATTAACAATTAGCGAGGCAACCTTTTCTGATAAGATATTTTGTCCATATATAGATAGATACATTTAGTTGTTTATTTTTATTAGCGAGGCAACCTTTTCCTTTAGATATTTTGTCTCCGAAACATAAGACTCATACTCGAATATTCTTTCCTTAGTCTGCTTATTAAGAAAAGAAGAAGCTAGACATTGAAGAATAGAATTTACTCGATCTCTACAAAATGCAATACTCGTACATCAATGGCAGGAGATCACATCCCCTGAAGGAGCATAACCCTTCACTAGAAGAAAAGCAGTCTTTGTAGGTGATGAAAGAGGTCAAAGCACTCTAGCGCGTGGCGAAGCAATAATTAAATGAATAAACTAAAGCCCTGAGGTTTCTTTGAGTCTTTCTCTTCGTTCTCGAGGATACTTCCCATCTTTTTTAGGCAAAATGCAAATGTCAAATAGTAAAAGATGATCATAGAAAGATACCCTCCTTGGCAAATAAAAGGGAGAACCCCGCTTTGAATCCTGGAACATATTCCCGGAACACACAGGTATCGCGCACACTCTCTCTCTCGCTCTTTCCTACTGATGGCTTTCTTTTTTGCTGCTATGATTAAGACACAGACCCCAACTGGCTCACCATCTGAACAAGGTAAACCCTCCCCAGAAAAAAAAAAAAGGAAAGGAAAAAAGACGAAAGAACATCAAGAGAAACCACAAAACCCACAGATTTGCACTCCTTCCCTCAATATTCTGCATTTTCTGGGCATTCTCTTCTTCTTTTTTGGTGGGTGTGTTTTGTTTGTTGTGCTCATGGATCTGAACTGGTTTCCTATTTTCCAAGGGTTTTCTGGTGACTTCATTTCACAGAACTTTTACCATATGACTCAAGATCTTTGTGTTGCTCTTTTGATAATATTTCCAGGCTTAACATGTCTCACTCTAGGTGAGATACCACTAGTTTGTTGACCTAGGTCTCGTCTGATCTTTTTTTTTCCCCTTTTTCTTCCATAGAAAGAATTTGAGAAGAGATAGAAGGAAAATGGGGAGAGAGAAGATAAAGATAAAGAAGATAGACAACTTGACGGCGAGGCGGGTGGCATTCTCGAAGAGGAAGGGAGGGCTGATCAAGAAGGCTCAGGAGCTCTCCATTCTGTGTGACGCTGATGTGTCCCTCATCATCTTCTCAGCCACTGGCAAGCTCCATGAATTCTCCAGCTCCAGGTACTCAAAATATTAGTTCTTCGTAAGTCTCTAGTTTTTCCTCATCATATGATGCATCCCATAGAAATATTAAACTAATTTGGGACTTTCTATTCGGATGTGTAATTTGATCATACCTTTGGTGGGTGTAATGCAAGCGTGGGGGTGGGTGCGTGCGTGCGCGTGCGTGCGTGTGTGTGTGTGTGTGTGTGTGTGTGAGAGAGAGAGAGAGAGAGAGAGAGGGTTGCATATTTGGGCACTTCGATCGTCTCTTAGTAGATCAGTGCATATTTGGTTGCAATTCGTGCACAAAGTGTACTAAACAGAAAGTTAAAAAATTTATAGATTGAAAGTGGAGATTTATTGTCTAATGATGGGGATGGTGATCAAAACTTCAACAGAACAGCAAGAGAGAATATAAAAGCACCAGCATATTTCAGATTTAGAGCTCCCATAAGGAGCAAAGGAGAAGAGATGAAGAAACCCCTGAAATTCAGAACTAGAGTTTAGAATAAGATGTAGAAGAGAGGTATTTGGAATTTGTGCATATTTCGATATCTAGTAATGAGCCTTTTTTTAGGTTTTTTTAGATGACTATTTAAGGAAATCAAATCAGATATGTATAGTCAAAAGAAATTTGAAAAATCACAGCAAATATATCTCTAACATCCCAGTGCATAGAAGATGTCGACTTGAGTTCGAATACAAGTCTAAACAATCTTTAGTGGCTGAGATGCGGCGAATGAGGTGACTGAGACGTAGTGTTTGCGGGCCGCAGATGGTAGTGCTTCTTGAAAGGACGCAACCTTTCACGTCTCAACCTTTCATGCATCTCTTTCTGGTGTGCTGAACACTTGAGGCATAGCACATGTTTTCTCTCTTGCATTTCCTTCCCTCCTCCTCCGAGCTTTGTTGTGGTATGTTTGTTTTCACTTAAAGTAGAAAGTGAAAAATATTGTTGGCTTTTCCGTCAAATCTAAAATATTATTCGAGTTTTAGAATTATAGGTTATGTGTCAACATTTACATATTGTGAAAGTTTCGGGAGTTTCAAATGTAAGGAAAAAAAGAAGTCATAATGTGTGAGTCGTGAGATTTTAATTAAATGAAAAGAAATATAGAGGTTGATCCACCCAATTATCTACCAGAAAAGAATTCAACCCCAAATAATCCTGATAGGCCTCGCTCAAGATTTTACAAACCGAGTTCAGCACTTTTACAAACATGTACCATAAGTATACGAATATGTACAATACTAAAAGCAAAATGGGCATGATCCAGATTTGACAATCATTTTTCAACATGTACTGTACTATACCCTGGTACTTGCTGTAGTTTTGATCACACATCGAGCTGTCTTTTGACGAACGTCATTGCTAGCTAATTGGGTTTGGGCTAACCCTCTTAATTTTATTTCCATCATATATAGAAAACCGAACCTCAGGATACCATCCACATATATCCCTTTTTTTTCTTTTCGGCCACCCACCATGTCTACATATACCTAAATTTGAATGTAACAATGTTTCAGCACCATGATACGATTCACTATGCACACATATCTTGAGATGGATCACTGCACTTTGAATCCCTTTTTTTTTTTTTCAATTAGGTCAATGGACTCTGAATTCACTTTGTATTGGGTCACTCTGATCATATCACGGATAACTAGAGTCTAGGAACTGTTTATCCGACCTTCACCTCAACTTGATGTAGACTCCACAAGAGGTCGGCTAACTTTAGGCTACATAATCTGGTCGACCCTCGAGCTGAGGGACTTCATCGACCAAGAAAAGTTCTGTGGCTTGATAGAGATTGGCGAAATTCCTACACCTTATAAACACTTTGCATATAGTTTCAGTATCATTGTCTTGTCTAAATCTTCTTCTGTGGGTTTTTTTTATGTCCTTTTTCTGTGAAGTATGGAGGATACACTAACGAGGTATGTTCTCCACTCCAATAGCGTTGAGAAATTGGTCCAGCCATGTCTTGCACTCCAGGTGAATCACTTGCTTATGCGTATTTTCTATGTTCTCTTGAAATTGCGCCATATGTTCGTGGAATGAGACACATATTCTCCTGAGGAAATCATTCTATCACATTAAAAGAACAGCAAGCCTTACATTCTTTTTCCCTAAAGTATCGTAGTGACATATAAAACAATGATATGAAATGTAATGAAATGAATTTCTCATGGAGGATGTAATCTTTTTTTCGTGCTTGTTTTCTTTCTCTTAGAGAGAGAACAGCAATCTTGAAATGTTGCACAAGGAAGTGAATGATATGGCTCGCAAACTGAGGTGCGTGCGTATGTTTTCCATGCTCGTTTGAGTCATAACTATGTTTTTCTTTTCTGGTTCCTCCTTTTCGTGGATCAGTTATATTTATTTCCAGTTTTTGTTACAGGCAGATGAGGGGAGAGGATCTGGAGGGGTTGGACGTGGACGAATTGGGACAATTAGAGAATAAACTTGAGGCGGGACTGAGCCTCGTGATCGAGACTGAGGTCTCTTCATTAACTTCTATTCATTAGGTTTTCATAAGAACCGAGAAAAGGGTCCCTCTTTTGTGTCGTTCTCGTTTCGCTCCTTTGTTTTTCCCCATTTTAGTTGTTCCTCTCTTTCCAGGAAGAGCGAGCATCGACCGAGATTAACAAACTGCAGAGAAAGGTTCACGTACACTAATTAGACCCCTGTGTGCATCTTTCTTATAAACATGACGCGGTTGGGTGAACCCTCCAAAAGATAATTTCCCATGCTGCGAACATTGCATAACGTTAAAGTGCATAGTCAAATTGCGCAGGTTGAGCAGATTTGAATTTATTGAATGCAACCATTTGATAGAAAGACTTTATCCGTTGATTTGAAGACTTTTTTTTTTCTGAAATTGCAGGAAGCACAGTTGATTAAAGAGAACAAGCAACTTAAACAGAAAGTAAGATTACTTCCTGATAAACGATCTTGTTGGTAATATATCCCCATGCATTCTTCTTTTCTTCAAAGGAATTATCAGTGTCAAAAGGTGTTTATTTTATTTCGACAAATTGCATATGACAATGACGACGACGATGATTTTACATCAAGGGAAGTTGGAAACCGTGAACTCAGAGAGTGATAATGTGGTTCTAGAAGCCGAAAGCATGTTGTTGGAGTCGGTTAACAACGTTTCCATCGGCGGCAATAGCGTTGCTCCTCTGGATGACGATAGTTCTCATCCCTCAAGTTAGGGTGAGCAAACAAAGAGAACTGATTTACTACAAAGGTATACATAATTTATCTTGATGCGCTCTCTTTTTGTTTTCTTGTGGTAATACAATTGATACATCTGGGAAACTTAACAACTATTGGAGTTTTTTAAGATGTTGTCAGCTGCCATTATTGTGGATGAGTTTATGCGTCGGACTATTAACATTGGATAACCTTTCATTTAGGTTTCCAGTGTGGATATGGCATTGTCAGAGAATTCATGCATGATCCTTGAAAAGAATTATTATCAGACGTATAGAAATCTATTTTACAAAATCAATATATTAAGTGCAATGACTCATTTATTTGAATGATCATAACCTGCTACTGGTGGACAGCAGTCCACCAAGTGTACCAATTTTATGAAGAAGTTATGTTAATTGATTTATTTTTTGTTTTGTTTTTCCCTACCATGAAATTTTTTTAAAGGTGGAGTCAAAGGATGTGAATGTTGGTATGGTAGGTAGCTAGACTGCCCTAGAAGGATTTACCACTGGCCTCTTGGCTCTGATTCAACTCATTGTCATCTAAAATTCCGGGATCTTTTTCTTTTTTGCATTAGCCAAGTCACTTTGCTCTTTGCTACACTAATTTCTCTGCCTATATCATCATCTTGTAGGCTTCCTTTCTGAAGCTGAAGTATCAGACAGTTAACTGGTGCATCTTCTGCAAGCAAACAATAAAGGATGGAAGCCCGTATAGCGCTTATTAGTCCCCCCAAAAATGTTCATCAATACACATAGTTGATGATCCTACTTATATACATATACAACTGTCCTTATGATTCTCCATCTAAAAGCCTATCTTTGTATTTTCTTACTCTGTTGCCTTAGACAACAACATCAGTGCCATCTATGTTGTTAAGGTCTGCTTGGAGCGGAAAATTATCTTTATTTAAGAACGTGCAATTGATTGCATGACATTTATCGATAGGTTATGCTAACAAAATATATCAATGTTGATGATATCTGTGCCCATAAAATATTACCCCTTAATCAGATTTTGAAACAAGTAATGTTTTCCCTTATTCCTAATTAGTAGGTTATAGATTATGAGTGATGACCACATTGTAATCTTTCGATTAATGGAAGTCATGGTTGTAGGAAAATATTGGAGCATTCTAGAACTGATTTTGAATAAGTGGTCCCTTTGAAAATCAAACTGAACCTAAATTAAGAAGGATTCTAAGAACCAAGGTTGTAAATGGTTGAAGAGCTAGGTTTGCAAAGATAAGAGATTGCGAGGATGCCATTTTGTTAGCCACATCAAAATGGTTATGTTTTGTTTGGGAAAGGAGGGAATTGAATATGAAAAGCGAGGTGTATTTCACACTCTATTGGGAAAGTGGGAAAAAGTAAATTGAGTCGAAAACCTTATTCTTCTAAAAAAAATTGTAAAAAGTCAAATTTATCAGATTTTTCCTTTCCTCTTCATGTCCCAAGCATACAGAATTATTTTCCATGAGCAGAAAAGAAAGGGAAAATTAAAACTTTTTCTCCTCTTTCCTCCGATAGATGCTTTTAAATAGAGCCCTAGAAAATTTTGAGTCATCTCTCCTTATGAACATAGATCAATAGGGTTTATTAAAAAAAGAAGGGAGAAGTGAGACCGAGCCGGGGGCAGGCTGGCCCGGCCTCTTTCTTTTTAACCTTCCTTTTCATTCTCTTAGCTTGGGCCGACCCAACCCATTTCCTTTCCTTTTCCCTACCCGGCCCAGGCTTCTCTTCCTTCCTCTTTCCCGCACGCGCTGCTACAGTGAATGACGGAAAAAAGGACAAGCGTACAGGCGCACAGGAGACAAAGCAATAGGGACTAGGGAGGGGCGTCGAGCGAGACGGCATGAGTGTTCTCCGGTAATGGTCTGTTTTGGAGTGACGGTGGGCCCCCAGTCAGTGGTGTTGAGGTCGACGGGGCGAAGCAGTGGTCTAGATGTGCTATGAGCTGGCCAATCCTTGGCCGCCATCCCCGCAGTCCTTGGAGGTTGTGGTGTAAAAGTTTTTTTAACGTTGGCTACATTAATTATCATTTTACGAAATTGATTTGTTAAGCTCTATTATGTAATCCAAGAAGTCCCAATAGTTTTCAAAACTCGTCGCCTTCGTTGACCGATAGCAACAGCATTTCCGAGATCACGTTCCTCTGTTCGATTTCCAACGGTGACTACTGCCATTTCGTTAGGGTAGGAATCTCTTAACTCTCTTTTGGTTTGCAAAATGTGGAAGCCACGGTTGATGCTCAAATGAGAGTTAAATGATGAATAAGAGTTTGTAAACAGATGATGTATATTCAGATGTCATCACAATTAAATGGACTGAAAGCCATGCGTCACTGGTGCTTCTGTGCAGTATGTTTGAACTGGTTACCATGTGTTTGTAAAAATGTTTGAACGAAGCTATGTTCTTGTTTGAGGAAAATCTTCCAAGTCAAAACACCTTGATGTACATTTCATTTTCAAATTGCAACATTCATCTTGCTTTCATTTTCCTGTGAATCGTGTTTATGGCCGTGTGTAAGCCCCTTCTTGTGTCCTCTGTTTTGCATAACTTTGCGGTCATCCATGGTTGCGTATGGAGAACAAATGGATTTGAATTCATGGACTGAGCTTTGATCTGAGGAAGCGTTCACATTAGTCTATTTCTCCCTATTTTCATTATCCTTGACTATGAGGTTCGAGATTTCGGTGGTTGGTAGTTGCTGGTGGTGAATTTGGTGTTTCCGACCACGATTTATTGGTGGTGGACGAATGTGGTTGACAGCGATTTGCTATCAGCTTGAAGCTTGAATGTGCCGATTGTTGATTTTGGCTGCTCTGGAATTTAGGCATAAGTTCTAGGCATTCTTAATTTGCCAAAGGAGGAAAACAATGGTAACAAGAAAATAAAAAGGAAAGAAGAATAGAAAATGAATAAAAGGAAAAAAATATTAAAAAAAAGGACTTAAACTAATTTTGAAAAAATCACAAATAAAAGTTGTCCTTATTTTTTCAAAAGATGACTCAAAATAAAACTTATTTTAAATAAAAGTCTGAAGTAATTATATCTTAAATAAAAATCTAAGTTCTAAGTCTTCTGACTAGTTGAACATTTTCGTCCAAAGATAATAAAAATTTTCCTTTTTTTTTTTCTATCATGTACATCTTGTTTGTCGTGACCAACCAGCAGCTTGGCGACATTCTCTAGCATGATTGTGGAGGCCTCAGCCTCTGACCTCAGCTTGAGGAGGGGGCAGTCATCCTTGTCGGCGAGGGTAGAGGACTGGGGATGGCAATGGGAGAGAGGTCTTTGAGCTTGCTTTCCATGGCAGAGTGGGAGATTCTACTAATGCAGTAAAGGTTTTGCAATGGAATAGAGCGGTGGTGGTGGTTGCATTGTGGAGGAGGAAGAGAGGAGTTCTTGTAGAACTAGGAAAGCTAGTATCATGATTTTGCATTGGGTTTGGGTTTTGTTTGTTAGTTGGCATGAGAGTTCTGGTTTTTTTTTTTTTCTTTTTTTAAATGTGCCCACCAAGTGGAGTGGTCGGATTTGGTGCTGATAAGTGCGCCACCAGTATTGCTGCAATAGTCAGGCTGCTTGAAACTGTCATAGCCACCTTATGCTTTTATTTAAAATAATGTTTATTCTAAATCATTGTTTGAGAAAATGAATGTACTTCAAACCTGTATTTGGAATTTTTTCATTGATTTTTGTTGAATTTGCGCTCAATGTCACTATGGTGGAAAAATGGAGCTATATTTGGTCTTAATAATAATTGAGATAGGACTTCTATTTTAATAGAAATCAGGCTTTGATGGTTGTTTTCAAAAATGGGCTTCAAAGGCGTGTAACTAAGGGAGAATTTGTGTAATAAAGCCCAAATTACACCCCTTAGCTTAGACCCATGAAAACATATTGGACCATATTCAGATTAGCCACGGGGTCTAACTCGAGTCCTTCTTTTCAATATATAAAAAAAATCAAAATTAAAATTCTAAAAAATAATCAGAATTAGGTCTTAGAATTAGATTTAGTTTAGTGTCATTTAGTAGATATTCATATATTTTAGAGAGACTAGTGAGTACTTTTGTTATAGTTTAATTTAGGTAGATTAATCTATTAGATAAGGAGTACTTTTGTTATAGTTTAATTTAGGCAGATTGATCTATTAGATAAGGAATTGAATTTGATTTGAACTAAGATAATGGGGTTGTTGTTCTAGGGCTTAATAACAAGACCGTGTTATATTTTTTGCCCAACTTGTATCAGGTTACTTTACTGCATTTTACTCTTTACTTATTCTTTCATTACTATAGATTGTGATTCTTTTTTATTGTTTTCTTTTTGAATTGTGATTTGCCAGATTTAGTTGAATGGTTGATTGCATTTTAAGACCACAATAACCATAAAAGCATTTCATGAACACTTATTAGATGGGAATCTTTAGGATTCATAATTTTGTAAAAAGACTGCATGAACACCTTAGTTGATAAATAATCAAGATTAGCCACCGAAAGCGCACTAATTAGATAACTAATATAATCAAGTCTTTGACCCTAAATCTTTGGTTGTATAGGAAGTGAGGTATACTCTTGTATTTTACTTTGGTTTCTAGCTAACTACAATAAGTTAGTGGTAACTCCTCATATAGAACTCTCATAAGGTTAAGAATTTAAATGAAAATCCTAGTGTCATGCAAGGTAAGTGTTTGGGAGAATCCAAACTGATTAGAGACTATGGGTCCTCAATTCGACATTACATCTAAACCCATCATACGTCGAGATAATGATACAAATGATCCATGAACTTTTGGTTAATATACAATGCGATTTCCAAAGTTTTGATTTGTTTAAGGTAGTTCTTGAATTTTAGCTTAAAATGCCATGCAGTGCGTGAACTTTCAATTTGCTCGATGTGATTCTTGAACTTTGCATTCATGTTCAACTTAATCCCCAAACTAAAATTCTTTGTTGCCCTTCATTTAATTCTAGTTCGGGGATAATATTGAACATGTTCACATAATCTGGAGACTAAGTTGAATATTTAATTAAAAATTTATGAATCACATTAAATAATTGAAAGTTTAGGAATCACATGCATATTGGACTAATGTTTAAGAATCACATTACACATTCTCTCTATCATCAACATGCTTATCTAGGAAGGTCACAACATTTGAAAGCAATACATTAGCTTATGGATGTGCTCAAATATAAGAACATTGGCATGTACTCCATTTGTACATGATTACTTCTTTGTCTATCATACCTCAAGATGCTACTTTCAAAAGTGTGCATTTCACCCAAGTAAAATAAAAGTTCAGGTTTTTCAATAAATAGGCTTATGGGTAGACTCGTGGCTTCTTTGCACTCTCGAGTCCAGAGCTTGAATCATTAAAGCAAAAAGCGCACTCGAAAACGAAATCAATCAAAGTCGCAATTCCACTTGTCGCATTAGAATCTGTCCACGAATTGACTTTGAAAAGGACACATAAAAGCAATGGAGCGCGAAGCGAAGGCGCGAGTCCAGTGAAACCTAGACAGCCAAGATGGTCGAAGCTCCTTTTTGGACCATCAGAGAAAAGACTTCTCAATGTATTGATTCAACTTTGCAAATGGAATTTAGTATAATACAAATATCAAAAGTCAAAACTCTTTGGATAAATATAAATTACTAACTATTTTTTTGGTCGAATTACTAACATAGTTTACAAAGCGACTTTAAATTCAAATTCTGTTTGACCAAAAACTTTTGCCAAGGATTTTTGCTGCATCTTTCATATTTTTTTATTAAAAATACTTAAACCCTTCGACAAAGCAGGCGAAGGGCTTAAGCTACTAGTGAGCTAAATTTGATGTCGATAGCCATCGATTGAGATCGCTCCACCTCAGGCAACCTTCAGCAAGGGTTGCACCGCCTAGTTTGCATGACCTCGGATGAGGGTCAGCAAAGCTTGTAAGACCCGACGGCGGTCACCGAAGACCGTTTGACCTCTAATGGTAGTCACTTGAGTCACATGACCCAAAAAAGATTAACAATTACAAGGAGGGCCAAAATTAGAAAACTAAAAAATTAATGAGGGCAGTCTTGAAAGAAAATTATTTTTTAGTCTTGATTTCAACATTCCGCAAATGCTACTTCAAAAAATTGATTAAAAAAAGTATTAGCCTTTCAGTATTTCATTCTTAATATTTGAGTGAAAGTTATTTCAAAATATTTGTCAAATATACAAGTATTTTCTCAAAAGATTTTGAAGGCTGAAATCCTTTTAAGAAAATTGAATTTAGATTGCCATGATCCTCAATAGACAAATGGAATCACGAGCAAAACCTCTCGCGGGCCCGAGAGGGCTGAGAGAATAAGCTGAACAACTTGGGACCTTTTTTTTTTTGTCGTTTTTGTGGATTCGAAAGGACTCGTTGCGTGGATTCGGGCGTTGCCATAGATCACGTTCGACCTGCTTCATTTATTGATGCGTATCATTAACACATACATCGATGAGATCAGCTCCGGGACAGGATGACTGAGGTTCAAGCTCGTGCTGCCATGTGTGAGGTTACCGTGGCTGCATCCCGAACGATCATGTTAATGTTCCAGCATCTTCAAATTAACATTTAGCGAGGAACCTTTTCTGATTAGATGCTTTGTCCATATATCGATAGATACATTGAGTCGTGTGTTTTTATTTAACTACTCAGTTAAATTTTAAATCAATGAATCGTTTTAGGAGTAGATGACAATAACCATTTCATTGGATGTGCTTAGTCTAATTTTTTTTAAAGAATTTACATCTTTCATTGATGAAAATTATTTTATGTAGTAAGTGATAATATTGATTATTGTCTAAATTTATTCATATTGAAGATAGTGGCCTCACCATCACGAACAAATCATGTTTGAGCATACTTAAAATTAACATTTAGCAAGGCACCTTTTCTGATAGGATGCTTTGTCCATATATAGATAGATACATTGAGTCAGTTTGTTTTTATTTAGCTATACAGTTAAATTTTAAATCAATGAACCATTTTTGGACTAGATAACAGCAATCATTTCATTGGATGTGCTTGGTTTAATAAATATACGTCTTTCATTAATGAAAATTATTTTATATAGTTAGTGATAATTCCATTTTTTCTCTAAATTTATTCATATCGAAGATAGTGGCCCAACCATGTGATATTATATGGACTTACTAATTATCGTGTTGGAAATGAATTTTTCTCCATAGATTGGTATTTCAAATAGGCCGCCTTATCACCTCAAAGATCTTCAAAGAAAGGATTGAAGGAATTAATTTTATCAATAGAAGTTTCTAAATTGAACATTTTGAGGCTACCCCTTTCCACTTATTAGGAGATAGGTTTGGAATCCTATACAAGGTAGGGGTGAGCAAAAGAATCGAACCAGGAAAGCCTCGCTCACTCACGATGCTTGTTGCTCCCTCTTCGGTATGTTCAAAACCATAATTGCAAGAAAACTATCCAAAAAATCATAAATCTATTGCACTTTTACCAATTTAATCATAAATATTTCAATTTTGCCAATTGCGTCCGAAACCTTTTTACTTTTTGTCAATTGAGTCTATCCAACCAATTTGGTCAAAATTCACTGACGTGGATGCCAGTGGTTCTACGTGTCACGGTCGGTACTAATGTAGACAAAATTTATTAATATATTATTTATTATTTTTTGAAATTTAAATTTCGTTTTTTCATTCCTTTTATTTTTTATTTTTTTAAGCTCTCTTCTTCCTCTGTCGGTCACCCGGCTATGACTGGTGAGGTTGCCCTCACCATGATTTGGTAAGGGACGACCTCATGGGCCTTGGGAGAGGTCACCTCTTGCCTGATTCACGTGAGGGTGAGGGCCTCACCCTCGCTGGCCTTTGGCGAGGGTTGCAGGCGAGGGGCAACTTCACCAGCTTCTAACAACCTTGTCAGTTACAAGCAAGGCTCAGCCTCACCAGATCCAACGACGAGGGCAAGCCTCGCCCAAGGCCTGTGAGGTCATCCCTCGCCAGATCCTGGGGAGGCCAACCTCGTTTGAGGCTGAGCCTCACCTAAAGCCCATGAGGTCTCCCCTTGCCAGATCCCGACAAGGGCGACCTTGCTTGAGGCCGGCAAGGCCGACCCTCGTCGATCATAGCCTCTAATCAATCGTCGGGCGATCAGCAAAGGAAGAAGATGGCTTAAAAAATGAAAGAAAAAAAGAAATTAAAAATATAAAAAGATATAAAAAAATCAAAAAAGATAATAAAATTTCTTCACTTAGCGAATTCCAGCCAAAATTGGTTAGATAGACTTAATTGGCAAAAATTGAAAATGTTTATGATTCAATTGGCAAAATTAAAAAATTTAGGATTGAATTGGCAAAAATACAATAAGTTTGTTTAAGATTTTTTGGACAATTTCTCCCCATAATTGCCATTTGCCCATTTTCCAGTTTCTTCACTTGGTCTCACACCTCTCTCTCTCGTATTCTTGCTCACCACTCATGATCATTGTCACCCCTCTCGTAGCCTTGCTCCCTCACGATATTCATTGCTCCCTCTCTGTAAGTCGCTAGTCCCTCTTTGGTTAGAGTGGTCTACATGAAGAATTAAGTAGATTCATGACATTTTTGGCAAACTCTTGTAGCGACCATTGTGTTATGATGGTTGAACTTTGTGGCAAACTTGTAGGTGGTGAAGCTTGCAAACTTACATGTATGGCAAACTCAACACATGGCTAGTTCCATGGATCTATTTGGAAATCGAACTGGTAGTCTAGTTCTCGAGTGGATTCAGAAATCGGTGGGTAGTTCCCAATTCCTAGTTTGTGAAGTTGGCCCTTCATAGGCAATTCCCGATTCTTGGATGGGAATAGATCCACCTTGGAACCGATCACTCCTATTATAAGGTAATCTAGGGCAAAACCCCTCTCTCTAAAAGGGCTTGTGCACTCCATTTGTTAATATTAAACGACAAAGCCAAGGGCAACAAAGAAGTGGCTCTTCCGACGACGAAGTCACCATTAAGTTGCAACTTGGCTAGCCGCCTAACTGTCTTCTTTTCTAATGGGGCTGTTCCACGTTTTGTCATGTTAGTTAGATGCATACAATTTGTTAGGTGTCCTAATGTTAATATGACAGTATATCAAAGGGGTATCATACTCAATAGGTGTATAAACAACATTTACTCAAAAAAAAATTATATAGTTACTCCAGTCATTATAATTCTACAGTAATATCATAAGTAATGGTTCAAGAAGTATATATAAATTGTAACTGAGCTACTTTTAATTTGTTGCATATGTTCCGTAAGTTGATATAGTTATTTTAGTTTGGGATTCATCATTTATTGATGTATTCATTTTGCTTGAATTTTAAATGCAGTAATTTTTGTGTAAATCTTGCTCACAATCCTTTTATATTTTATAAACCGAGATGAGTTAGTTTAGTTAAGTTTGATTGCTTGTCTAAATCCAAATACTAGTGTTATTGCCTCTTAGAAATCAACATAAACCGATTTGCTTAAGTTTGGTTTCTTATTATGTTTATTATGATAATTTGATCGATAATTAGTTAATGTATTGTTTTTTCAGAAAACTAATATTCTAAATTTTTTGTTCTTTTTATCTTCGCATCATTTTAAAATTTATTTTGTCCATCATATTGGTGGTGAACGCATGGGCTATAATAGGATTGCCACATGAATATTAGTCAAATTTTTTTAAGCTTTCACTTTACCCTTGCGGAGGTTTTAGTGACATGTAGTAGTGTAACTGAGTTGCCACATGGAAAATATTAATCGAGGTTTTGAAGCTTTCACTTCAGGTCACTTTTGTGTAAGTTGTGTTGGTTTTTTTTTTTCCTTTACTGTTAAATTATCCATAGGAGATCCTCCATCAATTATTTTTCCCCCAAAAGATCATTGAGAATTATTAATACTTACCAACTTGGAAGATAGTTAACGGGATAACATAATATATAAATATATATATATATATATATATAATAGCAAAAGCGTCCCAAGTAATTAATTAAATTGGTAAAATGCTCTCAATCATTAATTCAGATACATTTCTTTACATGTCAATGGCTACAAAAATTATGGGAAAATTGACAAAAAAAAAGTTCTAAATCTATTGAACGGATATTAATACACTTGTAGACTTTTTAATTTGGCTAATTTACTCTAAAATCTTTTAATGATTTGTCAATATAGTCATTCTGACCAATTTTAATAGGTAATCGTTAATGTAGATGCCTATTTTTTTGTGTGGTATGGCCAACACTAACATGAACAATTTTTGTAGTTTTTAAAAATAATTTATGTATTTTTTTATAAATTTTCTAATATTTTATTTTCTTTTCTTTTTCCATCGTTTTTGGCAACCCTTAGCAAGGCAAGACATAAATTCAAAACATTTATTAAAGATTTCAGATATTTTTTTTTTATAGAAAATGCAAAAATTGTTTAAATTAGCACTCGCTATAACACGTAAAACAGCCGTTATTTACGTCAGCGATTTTTTTCCAATATTAGCCGGAAGGACTATATTGGCAAATCATCAAAATGTTTAAAACTAAATTGCTACTCTACCAAGGAGGAATTGGGACCGGTAGGCATCATCTGGTTTTGGCTGAAGGGGCCAAACCAGTTCTTAAGCGCTGGTTCTGCTTTCACTAGATTCTGTTCTATCAAATTAAAAAGTTTAGGATCAAATCGACATCCGTATTACAAGTTTAGAATTTTTTTTTTTTTGTAATTATTCTGAGATTACGTGAAATAGTTTTTGAAAACTTAAGGAAACATTGACCTAAAAATGAGTGAGGTAATACATCTCTTCCGACATATTCAAAGAGAAGTGAAGAAAAAAAATGTAGGGTAAGAAAATAGGGCAAAGCGTATCAAAGACATTATCTTAAAGATCGTGATTTTTGCAAATAAATACTCCAATCAAATCCTTTAGATATTTTGTCTTCAAAACATAATACTCATACTCAAATATTCTTTTCTTAAATCTGCTTACTAAGAAAAGAAGAAGCTAGACATTGAAGAATAGAATTCGCTCGATGTCTCCAAAATGCAATACTCGTACATCAATGGTCAGAAGATCACATCCCTTGAAGGAGCATGCATAACCCTTCACTAGAATAAAAGCAGTTTACGCTTTGTAGGTGATAAAAGAGGTCAAAGCACTCGAGTGTGTGGCAAAGCAATAATTAAATGAACAAACTAAAGCCCTAGGTTTCTTTGATTCTGGTCTCCTCGTTCTCGAGGATCCTTCCCAACTTTTTTAGGCAAAATGCAAATGTCAAATAGTGAAAGATGATCAAAGAAAGATACCCTCTTTGGCAAATAAAAGGGAGGATCCCGCTTTGAATTCTGAGGATATTCCCCGAACACTCGGGTCTCGCGCACGCTCTCTCTCTCTCTCTCTCTCTCTCTCTCTCTCTCTCACTGATGGCTTTCTTTTTGCTGCTATGATTAAGACAAAGAAACCCCAACTGGTTCACCATCTGAACAAGGTAAATCGTCCCCAGAAAAAAGGAAAAAAAAAAAGAGAAAAGAATCATCAAGAGAAACCACAAAACCCACATATCTTCACTCCTTCCCTCAATATTCTGCATTTTCTGGGCATTTTCTTCCTCTTCTTTTCTGGTGGGTGTGTTTTTTTTGTTGTGCTTATGGATCTGAACTGGTTTCCTATTTTCCTAGGGTTTTCTGGTGACTTCGTTTCACAGAACTTGCACCGTATGAATCAAGATCTTTGTGTTGCTCTTTTGATAATATTTCCAGGCTTAAGATGTCTCACTCTAGGTGACATACCACTAGATTGTTGACCTAGGTCTTGTCTGATCTTTTCTTTTCTTTTTACATTTTCTGCCATAGAAAGAATTTGAGAATTGGAGTCCTCCGTTTCCAAAAAAAAAAAGAATTTGAGAAGAGATACAAGGAAAATGGGGAGAGAGAAGATAAAGATAAAGAAGATAGACAACTTGATGGCGAGGCGAGTGACATTCTCGAAGAGGAGAAGAGGGCTGATCAAGAAGGCTCAGGAGCTTTCCGTTCTGTGTGACGCTGATGTGTCCCTCATCATCTTCTCAGCCACTGGCGAGCTCCATGAATTCTCCAGCTCCAGGTACTCAAAATATTAGTTCTTCGTAAGTCTCTAGTTTGTCATCTTCATATGATGCATCCCATAGAAATATTCAGTTAACTTGGGACTTTCAATTTCGATGTGCAATTTGATCATACCTTTGGTGTGTGTAATGCAAGCGTGAGGGTGTGTGTGTGAGAGAGAGAGAGAGAGAGAGAGAGAGAGAGAGAGAGAAAGGGGGTTGCGTATTTGGGCACTTCGATCGTCTCTTGAGAGATCAGCGCATCTTTGGGTGCAATTCGTGCATAAAGTACACTATACAGGAAGTTCAAAAATTTGTAGACTGAAAGTCGAGATCTATTGTCTGATGATGGGGAGGGTGATCAAAGTTTCAACAGAACAGCAAGAGAGAATATAAAAGCACCAGCATATTTCAGATTCAGAACTTCCAAAAGGAGCAAGGAGGAGAGAGATGAAGAAACCCTGTATTTAGAACCAGAGTTAAGAATAAGAAGCAGAAGAGAGGTATCTAGAATTTGTGCATATTTCAATATCTAGTAATGAGCTTTAGTTAAGTTTTTTAAGATGACTATTTAAAGAAATCAAATTATATATGCATAATCAAAAGAGATATGGAAAGTCGGAGCAAATATATCTCTAATATCCCGGTGCATTGAAGATGTCAACTTGAGTTTGAATACAAGTCTAAACGATCTTTAGTGATTGAGACGCGGCAAATGAGGCGATGAAATGCGACATTTGCGGGCGGCAGATGATGGTGTTGGCTCTTTGAAAGGAAGCGACATTTTCTCTCAATTTCACGCATCTCTTTCTAGTGTGCTGAACACTTGAGGCTGAACACATGTTTTCTCTCTTGCATTTCTTTCCCTCCTCCTCCTCCGAGCTTTGTTGTGGTATGTTTGTTTAAACTTAAGTAGAAAGTGACAAATAATGTTGTTTTTTTCCATCAAATCTAGGATATCTTCGAGTTCTAGAATTATGTCAGGTTATATAAGATTTTACGTGTCAACTTTTACATATTGTGAAAGTTTAGGAGTTTCAAATATAAAGAAAAGAGTCATAATGTGTGAGTTACGAGATTTTAATTAAACGAAAAGAAAAATATAGAGGTTGATCCAGCTAATTAGCTACCAGAAAAGAATTCAACCCCAAATAATCTTGGTTGGCCCTGGTCAAGATTTTACAAACCTAGTTCAGCACTTTTACAAACATGTTCCATAAGTGTACGAATATGTACAATACTCCAAGCAAAATGGGCATGATCCTGATTTTACCATCATTTTTCAACATGTACAGTACTATACTCTTGGTACCTGTTGAAGTTTTTATCACACATTGAGCTATCTTTCGACAAAGTTCATTGCTAGCTAATTAGGTTTGGGCTAACCCTCTTATTTTTATTGTGATTTCTATCACATAAAGAAAACCGAACCTCAGGATACCATCCACATATATCCTTCTTTTCTTTTTCGCCGCCCACCATGTATACATATACCTAAATTTAAATGTAACTATGTTTCCTAACTATGCACTATGCACAAATTTCTTGATGTGGATCACTGCACTTTGAATCCCTTCCTTTTCAATTAGGTCAATAAACTCTAAATTCACTTTTTATTGGGTCACTCTGATCATATCACGGGTAACTAGAGTCTATGAACTGTTTATCCGACCTTCACCTCAACTTAATGTAGACTCCACAAGAGGTCAGCTAACTTTAGGCTACATCATCTGGTTGAGCTGAGGGACTTCATCGACCAAGAAATCAAAATGTACCAGCTTAATAAAAATAAAAGTTCAGCGGCTTGATAGAGATTGGCGAAATTCCTACGTCTTATGAAAACTTTGCATGTAGTTTCAGTATCATTGTCTTGTCTAAATCTTCCTCTGTGTGTATTTTTATTTTTATTTTTTTATGTCCTTTTTCTGCAAGTATGGAGGATACACTGACGAGGTACGTTCTTCACTCCAATATCGTTGAGAAACCGGTCCAACCATGTCTTTCGCTCCAGGTGAATCACTTGCTTTATTATGCCTTCTATGTTCTCTTGAACTTGCGTCATATGTTCGTGAAATGAGACAGATATTCTCCTGAGGAAATCATTCCATTACATTAAAAAAATTCCTCTTCGAATTGGCAAGCCTTCGTTCTTTTTCCCTATAAGTATAATAGTGACATATGAAACACTGACAAAATGAATTCAGACGAATTTCGCATGAAGGATTTAATCTTTTTTTTGTGCTCGTTTTCTTTGTCTTAGAAAGACAGCAGCGATCTTGAAATGTTGCGCAAGGAAGTGAATGATAAGGCTTACAAACTGAGGTGTGTGCGTATATTTTCCGTGCTTGTTTGAGTCGTAACTATGTTTTTCTTTTCTGGTTCCTCCTTTTGGTGGATCAGTTATATTTATTTCCGGTCTTTGTTACAGACAGATGAGGGGAGAGGATCTGGAGCGGTTGGACGTGGAGGGATTGAGACAATTAGAGAAGAAACTCGAGGCGGGACTGAGCCTTGTTATCAAGACTGAGGTCTCTTCATTAACTTCTATTCATTCGGTTTTCATAAGAACCAAGAAAAGGATCCCTCTCGTGTGTCGTTCTCGTTTCACTCTTTTGATTTTTCCCCATTTTAGTCGTTCCTCTCTTTCCAGGAAGAACGAGCATCGACCAAGATTAACGAACTGCAGGGAAAGGTTCGAGTACACTAAGCAGCCTCTTGTGTGCATCTTTCATTATAAACATTACACGGTTAGGTCAACCCTCCAAATGATAATTTCCCATGCTGCGAACATTGCATAATGTTAAAGTGCATATTCAAGTTGCGCAGGTTGAGCAGATTTAGATTTGTTGAATGCAACCATCTGATACGAAGACTCTATCCGTTGATTTGAAGGCTGTTACTTTCTGAAATTGCAGGAAGCACAGTTGATAAAAGAGAACAAACAGCTGAAACAGAAAGTAAGATTACTTCCCGATAAACGATCTTGTTGCTAATATATCCCCATGCATTCTTCTTTTCTTCAAAAGAATTATCAGTGTCAAAAGGTGTTTATTTTAAATTGCATATGATGACGACGACGATTTTACATCGAGGGAAGTTAGTGATCGTGAACTCAGAGGACAATAATGTGGTTCTAGAGGTCGAAGGCGTCTTGTTGGAGTCGGTTAACAACGTTGCCGTAGGCAGCAATAGCGTTGCTCCTCTGGATGATGATCGCTCTCATCCCTCGAGTTAGGGTGAGCAAACAAATAGAGCTGATTTACTACAAAATACTGCATAATATATCTTGATGGGCTTTATTTTTGTGTTTCTTCCGGTATTTAAATCGATTCATCTGGGAAACTTAACAATTTTTAGCCCCAGCCTCTTGGGAGTCTTTTAGATGTTGTTATCACCTGCCATTATTGTCGGTGAGTTTATGTGTTGGACTATTAACATTGGATAACCTTTCATTTAGGTTTCCAGTGTTGACATAGCATCGTAGAGAATTCATGCATGATCCCCAAAAAGAATAATTCGTGCATGATCCTGGAAAAGAACCTTTGTTTCGCATGAAGAATCATAGAATGGTAGGTAGCTAGACTGCCCTGGAAGGATTTACCACTGGCCTCTTGTCTGTGATTCAACTTAATATCATCATAAATTCGGGGACCTTTCTCTTTTTTGCATTAGCCAAGTCACTTTGCTCTTTGCAGCACTAATTTCTCTGCCTATATTATCATCTTGCAGGTTTCTTGTCTGAAGCTGAAGTATCAGATAGCTAACTGGTGCATCTTCTGCAATAAAACAATAAAGGAGGGAAGCCCATTATTTCAATGATAACAATAAAGGATTGAAGCTCGTGATTCAATCCCCTAAAATGCTTATTAGTGCATATAGCTAGTTGAAGATTCAACTTCTTATATAAAACCAATTGTCGTGATGATTCAGTCTGTGTTTGCATTTTCTTACTTGGTTGCCCTAGACAACATCTGTACAATCTATGTTAATTGTTAAGGTCTACTAGTAGCGAAAAATTATCTTTATTTAAGAATGTACGGTTGATTGCTTGACATTTATTGTTAAGTGATACTAACGAAATATGTTAATGTTAATAATATCCATGCCCATAAAATACTACCCCTCAATCAGGTTTTGAAATGAGCAACGTTTTCCTTTATTCCTAATTAGTACGATACAGGTTATGAATATCACATGAGTGATGACCATATTATAATCTATCAATTAATGGAAGGCATGATTGGAGGAAAATATCGAAGTATTCTAGAATTGATTTTGAATAATTAGTCTCTTTGAAAATCAGTCCGTGCCTAAATTAGATTGTATTCTAAGAACCAGGGTTATAAATACTTGAAAATGCTAGGGTTGCAAATATAAGGGATTACGAGGGTGCTACGTTGTTAGTCACATCAGAATGGTTATGCCTTGTCTTGGAAAGAGGGAAGGGGGAGGAAAATGAGGGGTGAATATGAAAAGCTTTGTGTATTATACGCTCTACCGGGAAAGGGGGAAATCTACTGGGAAAGGGGGAAAAAGTGTGGAGTATGAAAATTGAGTGGAAAACCTTATTATTCTAAAAAAATTGTGAAATTTCACATTTATCAGATTTTTCCTTCCCCCTTGTTCTCCCAAGCATAGAATTATTTTTGACGAGGAGAAAAGAAAGGAAAATTTAAAACTTTTTCTCCTCTTTCCTCTAATAAATGCTTCGAAATAGAGTCCTAGAGAATTCGAGTCATCTCTCCTTTACCACACCTCTTCCTTCCCCCTTATGTTTCTTTTTACTTTTTATTTTTTTCTGGATACTTCGCCTGTTCAACCTTATGAATTCAAAACATCGCACTGACACAAATTAGATGTTAAGTAAACGGCAAAATTGTAAATGTTTCCAAGTTAAAATGTAAAAGACGAGAGTCTATCAAACACACTCTTAAGGTGGTCTTATTACTAGGGGTGAGCAACGATATAGGGTCGACCCTGGACCGACCCAACCCTGCTGGTCCTAGTTCGGTTCCCAAGAGGACTGGGTTGGTCATTGGTCCTGAAATTCCAAGACCAACACTGTGTGGGTTGGTCATCGGTTCTAAGAGTTTTGGGTTGGTCCAACCTAGACCAACCATGTATATTATATTATATTATATTATATTATTTATAATTCTTTTATATATTCAAACCTAAGTAAAATGTCTGTTAAAAAAAAAAAACGTAAGTAAAATGATGTTAAAGCTATTGACTTTTCAGGCTCACAGTCATGGACAGACGGCATCCAAAAGGAGTGAAGTTTACGCCGTCAAGGTCTTCACGGCGTCCTTCTCCACAGTCTAGTATGTTCTTCACCATGAGGACCAAGGAGTCCTCACAGTCACGAACTCGCGACGTCCAAAACGGCGCGAGGTTTACGCCGTAAATCTCCTCACAGCTTTCTTCCCCAAAGTACGTTCTCTTCCATTCTGTCTTCTTTGTTCTTCAATTTTGCATATGATGTTATGAATATTAAAGATAGATGATTACAAGAACTTTCCATCTTGTCCCATATCTCGATGAGCGGTTAGCAGGTACGAAATTTTCATTATTGTGTCATCTTATATTTGCTGAATATGTATTGGTATTTATAGTTTAGTTGCACAATGCCACATTGTCGATGGATGTGTAATTTGAATTTGTAGGTTTGCTTTTTTAGGGCATATAAAAAACAAGACGAAAAAAATTATCGATCGGTCCTAGGTTAACCTTGGAACCGAACTGAACCCATTGGGTCGGTCTGGTCCTTGGTCTCAGGCTCAATAAGGTCGGTCCTCGATTCTAAAAATTAAGAATTGACACTGTACGGGTTGGTCCTAGAGTTAGGGGGTGGCCCGGACCAACCCGGACCATGCTCACCCCTACTTATTACTCTTGTGAATTTAGTCAATTTTGTATACCATGGTTGATTGCTAGTGTTCACATCAGTATTTGGGATTTCAATGTTTAATTAAGCTAATATGAAAATTTTCTCCGTGGGTTAGAAATCCAGTATAGACCACTACATACAAAAATCAATAAAATTTTCCAAAAAATCCTAAACCTATTATTCACATCAGTATTTGGGACTTCAATGTTTAATTAAGCTAATATGAAAATTTTCTCCGTGGGTTAGAAATCCAGTATAGACCACTGCATACAAAAATCAATAAAAATTTTCCAAAAAATCCTAAACCTATTATTCACATCAGTATTTGGGACTTCAATGTTTAATTAAGCTAATATGAAAATTTTCTCTGTGGGTTAGAAATCCAATATAGACCACACTGCATACAAAAATCAATAATATTTTCCAAAAAATCCTAAACCTATTATTCACATTAGTATTTGGGACTTCAATGTTTAATTAAGCTAATATGAAAATTTTCTCCGTGGGTTAGAAATCCAGTATAGACCACTACATACAAAAATCAATAAAATTTTCCAAAAAATCCTAAACCTATTATGCAGCTGCCTATTCAATCCTAAATTTTTTAATTTAACCAATTTAATCATAAACCATTTGATAATTTGCTAATTAGTCCTTACGGCCAATTTTGGTCAAAAATCACTAATGTAGCGATCTAATCAACCCTAGCCACCTATGTGACACAATTGACATTGACATATATGATTTTTATAATTTTTTAAATTTCCTAAATATTATCTTTTTCTTTTTTCTTTTTTGTGTTTGTATTTCCTAAAAGATGAGGGAATATACATGACTGGCAGTTGACTAGTCACTGGCCACGAGCAAGGGTTGCAACAACCTTCACACAACTCTAGTTTGGCTGACAAGGGTTCCATATGCCTCACCTATGGCCAGCAAGTGTTGATAGCCATCCTCAAGGTCTTGCCAACCTTTTCAGTGAGATGAATAGTGAAACAAAAAAGAAAATAAAAAATTCAGAAATTTTTTTATAAAAAAATTGCAAAAGGTCAATGTTAGCACCAATTGTGCCACTCGAGACTAGGGGTAAGTACGATTCTAGGGTAGAACCTAAAACCAAATAATTGAAGAATCAGATTAGTGAGAACCCATCCAATTCCTAATTCCAAAGTATGCATGAAGTACACTATCAGTGCCATAAGTTGTGTACGGCGCTCACTTTGGTGTCAAAAGTTTCCGTCGGATCACTTAAGTGTCAAATCGGAGGAAAAACGATCACTTTTGTACCACCGGCGAAAGATTCCGGCCAAAATGATTACGTGGCTTTTTTTTTTTAAAGAAAAAAAACATCGACAAGGCCTTAAACAACATTGTTTTCGGTCCTTCTTAAGAAAGGGATATCGTTTTGCCGTCCTACATGGATGGTCTCACAAAAACAATACCGTTTAACTCATTTGGGGATTTTTTTATTTATTTATTTGGGGATTGAAATTAGGGTTTCGTCGCTCGGCCTCCGCCATCGCTTGCTCAGCCACCATTGCTTGGCACTGTTCAGACGCCCTCAATGGCACACGAGGGAGCACCAGCCTCGGTCGCCGGAGCCTAAGTACTGGAAGATGCAGGCCAGGCACTCGTCAAGGAGATCAGAGATGGAGAGGGAGACATCAATGGCGGCGCACTCGTCGGCGGCCTCCCCGAGCATCGGCTAGATCACGGCCTTCGACTTGGTTGCCGAGTGGCCGTCGTCGGGGTTGGAGCCACAGCCGCCGAGTGGCCATCGTTGGGGTCGGGGTCGGGGTCGGGGTCGAGCCGCGGTCGCCAAGTGGCCATCGTCGGGGTCGGGGTTAAGGTCGGAGCCGCGGCCGCCGAGTGGCCATCGTCGTGGTCGGGGTTGGGGTCGGAGCTGCAGCCGCCGAGTGGCCATCGTCGGGGTCGGGTCGGGGTTAGAGCCACGGCCGCCAAGCGTGGGGGCCATCGAGGACGGCGAACGGCATCATTTTGTTATTAGGATTTTGAATTGGGGGAGACACCAAACGGCGTCGTTTTGGTATTAGGATGTTAATTGTACTCTCCAGCGAGCCACATCAGCTTCAAAAATTAATAAAAAAGTGCCACGTCGGATTTCGGGCCAACCGGATCGGAGTTGGCATCAAAGTGAGCGTTTTTCAAACTTTTTGGTACTTAAATGATTCGGCAGAAACTTTTGACACCAAAGTGAGTACCATACACAACTTATGGCACTGATAGTGTACTTATCCCATAATAGGTTTTAGATTCAAAAAATTATGAAACTTATTTCGATGAGTAAGTTCCATGTTCTAGGTTGGTGGAACTTGAAAAAAGTTTTTGTATTTTTTTTTTTTTTTTTGTCTCTATCTTCATATGATCATGTGGTATTCCATAGTGTTTGATGATAAGTGTATAATGTAGACCATCTAGTCTAAACTTCTAATTTATGACTGATACTTTTATTTTGTTAATATTTCATATTCTTCATATGTCTACATATATGTTGTGGTCAATGGATTGTAATAACAAGTGGTGGCTCTTTAAAGATGATGATTTATTATAATCATTCAATCAATAATATAAGCGAAACTTAAGTAAGCCATGGAACTGACTCTGGAACTAGTGACGAGGTAGGTTCTATGTTCCATGTTCCAAAAAATGAGGAACATGTTTCAACAGTAAGGTCCAGATGGAATATATATGGAATCTGGAACTGTTCACCTTACCTAAAATGATTGTTGTCCTTGTTATCTATTTCAGGCCAAAATTGCTCAAAAGGATTATATTGACAATTTTTCAAAAGATTTAGGAATTGACCAAATTAAAAAGTTTAAAACTAAATTGGCTGTTGTGCAATAAATTTTAAAATTTTTTGGACATTATCTCCACTAAAATCCGTTATTACTATGATGCCCATCGATATAGACCATTATGTAAAGTAAAAAGAGCCCCCGATTTTTATTGGATCTCAATCATTTTTTCTTCCTTAAACATCTTCACTTACTTTTTATTTAAATATTGTATCCATGAATTACTAATTGAATTAGCAGTTAATCTCTCATAAGTTTCGATGTTAAGATTCTAGTCTTTTTTATCCACAAGAACGTTCTTAAACAAAGTGCAGATCTTAAAATATTTCCTCTTTTTACATATACAATTTGTTTGTATTTTGTACTTTTATCAATAATTTCTTTTCCATTAATTAAAAAATAATAATTTTTTTTGGTTATGTTGTTTTGTTTAACGTTTGATGTCAATTTTATACAAGCACGCAACGAACGAGGTTAAACCACTAATCTGTTCACCCCATTCGATTCTAAATAATCCCCTTGTATCTATAAGTCCTAGGTTGTGTTTAGAGACCCATCATTAGTCAATTTATTCCACCTTGATGGTGGAGGATTACAACTAACCAAAAACGACAAAAAACTTGTACTGGACTGCGAAGAAAAACTTGTACTGGACTTGTAGGAAAATATAATCACATGGAAAGGTGACTTATTTCTTAGTTGTCCTAAAAGCTCATGGTCTTATTTCTCTGTTCACCCCATTCGATTCTAAATAATTTCCTTGTATATATAAGTCCTAGGTTGTGTTTAGAGACCCATCATTCTTCAATTTACTCCACCTTGATGGCGGAGGATTACAACAAACCAAAAACAAAGAAAAACTTGTACTAGACTTGAAGGAAAAATATAATTACCCCGGAAAAGTGACTTATTTCTCTATTGTCATAAAGCTCATGGTCTTTTTAATTAATATTCAGTGGCTGGGAGATGAAAGGATTGATAATGACAAGAAAAAAGAAACTAAAGGAAATTGGAAGATTGAGTGAAGTCTGCATGTAATAAGAGAAAAGAATGGAATTATATGCAAAAGGAAATTAGTATCTTCTTATGATTTTAAAACTTGAGATTAAACAGGGGAACTATGGAAAAGAAGAAAATTTTCTTTGCAAGTTGAATAGATCCATCCAAGTCTAAGGGTTCTATATATATAAAAGATAAGTGTATTGGAAGTCTTAAAACTTATCACGAAAGTATAATTAATTTTTTAAACTAATAAAAAGTGCAATCAAATCTTAAAACTTGTCAAATTAGTACAATTGAGTCTTTTTAACTTAGCTAACAAAAAAAAAATACTAATGTGGCTTTTTTATTTATTTATAACATTTTCTCTCTCATAAGTGGCAATGATATGGCTAATCATGACACATAAGGTTAAAACGACATCGTTTTGGTCCAAATTTGATTTTTAGTATCAATCTTATTTTAATTAAATTTTAAAAATGAGGTAAATTAAAAAAAAAAAAAGTTAGGTCCTCGCTGCTGGTCCTCACTGTCACTACCCAAATCTGGTTTCTCCCTTTTTTTTTCCAAAAAATTAGCTTATTTTTTAAATTTAATTTAAATGAAATTTGTACAAAAAATCAAATTTAGACTAAAACGACGTCATTCTAGCCATGTAAATGTAACGTAGGATAGAGAAAATAATGAAAAAAACCCACTTCAGCATTTTCCATTTGCCAAATTAGATGGAGTTAATAAATGAATTGATTTAACCAATTTGACAAATTTTAAAACTTGATTGCATTTTTAGTAAATTTTAGAACTCAATTATACTTTCGTGAAAGTTTTGGAATTTTCAATGCACGCCCTTTAAAAAAATGATGCATTTGGCCATCTCTTTGCCATTCTAAAACAAAAACAAGGATGTTTTTCTAAGGGTGTGTATGATAACTATTTTATTTTTCTATTCTTCTATTTGTCCATTCTCCCGAATAGGTTTGGAACAAAAATTCGTTTGATAATACAATTTCATTTTTATATTTCTGAAATAGAATTTTATTTCGAAAATAGATTTGAAACAAAAATCAAAAGTTAAAATTTTTAGTTTTTCTATTTTTGGAATAAAAGTAAGAAATAAAAACTCTTTTCATTATTCACTCTTGACATCCCCTGCCGCCCACCTGCCATGTGGGATGCTGGACACCCCTACCGGCCGTCAATTGCCGATCGTCGATTGTCGTTCACCGGTTGTTAGTCGTCAAATGCCAAAGCCGGATGCTTGACGCCCACCATTGAACGTTGATCTCCAATTGCCAGATGCCCATTGCCGGACGTCGGCCGTCGGACTCCGGTCTCCAGTCCCCAATTGCTAGTTGCCAAATGCCCATCGGTCGCTCACCGCCAGCCTCCCCACTTGCCGACCGTCTCCCACTGTCACTTGGGATGGAGAAATTTTGTGTTGTTATTAAATGAATTTCTATTTCAGGAACAAAATTTTTATAAGGTTATCAAATGTGTATTTTTGCTTAGAAACTCGTTCGGTGAATAGAAATATAAAAATCAATTTCTAGTAAAAATTGATTTTTAAAAATTGATTTTTGGAACAAAATGATTCTCATTCGCACCCTAAGTAGTATCACGATATCGATGAATTTTACAAAATCCATCAATCTCAACAACTTTTTCTTTTTTGACTCCACATGATTGTGATTAGATATATTCCGGCGAGTGAGGAGGCAAATTTACTAAATGGGTTTATTAAAATTGACCATGAGGAGTTACAACACATTACTACACATCCTTTTTAGTTTCCTAGTATTACTACACATCTTATTCAGATGTATTTTGTGATGAAATATAGATGAAAATAGGGAAGATCGGTTAAAATATAGGGAAGCATATTATCCGCACTTTCTCAACCATTCCTAGTTCCGATATTTATATATTTGTTCACCATGATGTTTAAAGTGAAATTTCCTTTTATTATCAAACCGTTTATTCTGATATTTTTGTATTGCTTTTATGGTGATTTTAATGGTTAAAGGTCTCTTCTGTTTCGGCCTCAGACCCCAAGTTAGTCTAAAGTATGTATTAATTGGCTGTCCATGTGTGAGATGGAAATACAGATACTTTTCCCCCGTTGTTTACTATTTGTTTGGGCACCAAAATCTCATAAAACCAGAATTTTGCATGCCCAACTGCTGGGTTTTCTACCTCTTGGTCCATGGAAATTTGTTCTTCAATTGATATGCCCATCAAGTCTCAACTTCTTGATACTCAATCTACTCGGGAAGTTTTGAGTTATGCAGAGAATCCTTTTGCAGAAGCCCATCTGGGGGGATTCCTTAATGGGAAAGTAGTCTTTTCAAATATCATGATCCCCTCTTGATCTGGATTCCTCTCAACTACCAATGTGCACTTGCTATTCTAGGGTTGAATTGTTGAACTAGTTTGGACATTGTTCATCTGCTCGACCCATTCTCGAAATTTGAGATTTATCTTTTGATTCCATTTCCTGACGTCCAAAAGTATGTCAACTGTGATGGAGTTTTCGTCTTGTTTGAACTGGGCAATATGACCCCCAGTTCATGCAGATCCGTTAAATTTGCAGGTTCAGCTAATATTAGTTTGGACTTTTGTGCAGATCAGTTTAGCTTACCATAATTCCAACCATTTCTTGTTCAATGTAGCCTGGCTTCGCAAGTTAAAGAATTGCTTCCATCCCAAAGAAGCAAGTGGCTAGACTGTCCACCTCCCATCTGCCAATCAAGAAGAGTCTCACCCCAACAGCCGGATTTTACGAGCGAGTGTTTAGCTTTCTATTTCGTTCTCATTGGTAATGTGCAAGCATCAGTGTAAAGACCATGTGATGCGATAGAAACGAGGAGGAGTCAGGAATCGAATATAGTGGAGCATTTGACGAGTTCCGCTCCCGTTACAAGCGTCAGAACTTCACCAAGATACAGAGAAAAGATTGGATAAAACACCTGATGCAGCACACGTGTCCTCAACCCAGGAGTGTGTTGAAAACATCAGTCAAGGAGACCAGATTCTCACCAATGCTTCGAGAGAAGATTGTCCAAATCAACTGAGCAATAGAGGGAAATGGGATATTGGTTGCATTCGCAGTTTCTGTTCTTAAGTGTGGCTTGGGGTTGATATGGGGTTTAATGCTGGATTTTACGGAAGAAACCTTCGAGGGTCTCAGATAGATGCATGTATGTTCTTGCAACAGAGATATGCAATGATAAGTCTCCTTGGGCGGTACGTTCTTGCAAATGTGTTTTGATAAGTCGAGAGCAATCATTGCATGTTCTCGTTTGCTACTGCGATTGAAGTAGAATAGAAACTCACTTGCTGGGGTCACTGGTATAGACCTCTGATGTAAATTGCAAGCTCAGATAGAAAGACAGGTCGAGGGAAGAGTACCAAAAAGGCACCAAATTCGAATGTTTCTCTTGTTGGAAGTTAGAGAGGAGTAGAAAAAGAATACGTATCGGGGGAGGACTTCGTAACATTGTTTGTTGTAACCAAAAAATTAATTTCGGAAAGTGATAACAAAATAAATAAGAATTGGAGATTAGATACGGCTAATCAAATCTCCTTGAGACGATTAGTTCCTGCCGGTGCTAAGCAGCTTCACGAACTTCGCCTCTTAATATACAACACCTTGACGCACTATACGAATAGGACTTTGCTGAACATTTCTTGAAACCGGCACATTTAGTGAAACTTGACAAGAAGGGATGTGAAGTTCTTCAATTTTTCTTGGAATGAAGATTTGAATGCTATTTATAAAGCTTTAGAATTCATGTATAAAAGCAGTACATGAACGATGAATTCAATAGATACAAAAATATAGAAGATAATGAATTAAATGAATACACGAACTCAAGAGATACATGAACTTAGATTAATGAGATACACGATACTACGTATCTCTTTTTTTTTTTTTTTTTTTGCTCACTTTCGTTGATCCATTAACATGCATAAATACAACATCTCTTCTTCAAGTTCTCGTTTTCAGCCACAAGATCGACATTCGCTGCTGCATTCATGCGTCTCGACTTGAGTTTTTTCATCTTCAGTGACCGCATCAGCACTTGTCACCCCCGTTAACTCGCCTCTTTACTCTCGCGTTCTCGTTTGCGAGGGCTCTGCTCCGCGTACAAGCGCTTCTCAATTCGTCCTTCAGCTTCTCTTACTTCTCCAACACGTTCAACTAACTCGTTGATCCATCCCGTCAACAGCAGGTCAAGGGAACTCTTCATCATGCCATGTAAAGAATCGACCGCCACCACCATCCTGCAAAAAGGGTTTTTGTACCGCAGTTCAAATGGGATTTTTCTACATTGAACGCAAGCCAAAACGGATATCATTCGGACACCGCGTTACAGCGCCACTGTTGATCGAAGACAGTCCCAAATAGTCCTCGTCGATGGTGAATTTGGTCGGCAGCGTCGACGTGTGGTGTCATTCCCTTTGTTCATTGACCGCAGTTGTGATCGAGAGCTCGATCCGATGGTTGAGTAAGGAGAAGATATGGAGCAATTTGGCCCCCAATTTAAAGTCCCTAATTGGGTTTACGAAGATGAAACCCAAAATCCATTCCTCCGAAGTGAGAAGTGTTCTATCGTCCAATGTGTTCTCATTTAAGCCGAATAACCTACCTGACTTAATATTTGCCATTGTCCCAACCGATGCGAGGCCCATCCCTTAAGAAAGCATCAACTTTTAACTCAACTTTCAATTTTGGTCTGAACCTTCCATTTTTCTTATAAAAGACTCACCTATTTTATCACGGGTCCAATTCCACCCCAAATCTTTTTTATCTTTTAAAAAAATATCAACTTTGGCTTGGGCCCAAACTTTTCTTTGTCCGATAAAAAAAACACTAACTTTCACTTGGTTCCCCAATCCGGTCCTTGTCAAGTTTCCACCAAGTAAACATCGAATCTTTAATGACATCGTTGGACAGAAACTTGACAACGACTGTATTTCAATATCAATCAACTTGTCAATTTTTAATGAGATGACAAAAAGTTTGAACTAGAATTGAGATCTAACTTAAAGTTTGTATTTTTTATGAGACAAAAAGTTTTAGATTAAAAATGGGACATGATCTAAAGTTTGTATAATTTTCAGAGATGGAAAAAAAAAATTGGGCCAGAATCTAAGTCTCACTTAAAATCAGTATTTTTTAAGGAAATTAGACCATCCCCGTGTCTGCCGAAATAAAAAAAAAAAAAGAGAGCGATATAAAATTGGCCATATTAATCCCTTCCAGTCCTTTTCTTTCTTCTCCCTCCTTCTCCATTCTTCCGTCCAAACTCCTGATCGTTTTCAACATCTTCGCTCTTGCTCTCTAACCACCCCAAAGCGGAATCTAGCTCATTTGCTTAATATCATGATAAAAAAAAAATGAGATTGGACTGCAGTAATTAAGTAGAAGGTCAGTATTATTAAAGTTAAAGTCTAATATCTACCAAAAAGGGAGATGATTCCTCTACTTATGGTTATGGTATTGAATCAAACTCTTATCGAACACATTCTAAAAGTAAAATCCTAAATGCATCAAGTCAATATAAGGAAAAATGCCCTTGAGATCATATGAAGTGATGGATTTGTTTAAATGCATGAAAGTCAATATAAGGGAAAACGACTTGAGATCATATGAAGTGATGGATTTGTTTAAATGCATGAAAGATCAAGACAACAAAGAATCGTGACATAAAAAAGGGAAAACGTCACAAAAAAAATTCAAACTATACTCATCGTGATACATTTACTTTGAATTTTTTTTCTTATGACATAAAAACCCTAGATTTGTATTGTACATATGTAACACATTTATTCTTCGTCAATGCTCTTTCAGATGATTTTTCAACCAAGAAAATATTATTTTTTATTTTGCTTAAGTTATTTGAGTGCTATATCAACATTGTTCCTTCAGCGGTGCTCATCGATGGAATCTTGATGGGACGTGTCACACAAGTATGAATTTGAGACTTTTGGTCATGTCATAATGAGGATAATTTGGAGTTTTCAATGGTTTTTTTCCTCTAAAAAAACCTAGTTTTGGCGACGGTCAGTGTGCAAATTGAATTTCACCTTTTTTTTTTTTTTTTTTTGTCTCGAGGAGAAATCGTCATCAATTTAGTAATAAAAGAAAACTAATTACCAACAATGCTGAATTTACTCCTTTTATAAATCCCATCCAGCACGCGTTTTCGTAACGAGAAGTCCCTTTGACTTCACCGAGTACACATACACACACCCCCCAACACGCACGCCTTCCTCGCACTCGCCTCGCCTCGCCTCGCCTCGCCAATTCCTCTCTTGCCGAGAAAGCGCGCAGAATTAGGGCACGGGAATCCCGAGCACCCGAATCGCTCCCCCGAAGGAGTCGTCCCGTCGCCGCCGCCGCCGCCGCCGCCCAGAGCGGACGCCGACCCCATCCTCGTCCTCGCTCGGCCGCCGGTGGATGCGATCGCGTCGATGAAGAGCGTGCGGGGCCTCGAGGTGTTCGATTTCAAGGAGGAGGACGAGCTCCCCGAGCTGGCCTCTGGCAAGTATCTAGGGAAATTCAAGAGCCCTAGGGCGGATGATCGCTCGATTTTGAAGTATAAGTTCCTTGAATGTGGTACATTTGCGAGCTTTTTCTTTTACTTCTTTTTTTTTTTAAATTATTTCAATAGACTACGGGCCGTGTATCGCGATCGTTCGCGAGTTAGGCGCTTCGTGTCCTTTCGTCGCGACTGCGTGGATGGCTGCGCTGCTGTTTTAGTTGCTGAGATGTGCGTCGGAAAATTTCCTTTTTCAGCGGGAACTTTGTTTGCGTCTGGGTTTTTGAATCTGAGTATGGAAAGGTCGAGTGTTGCATAGAAAACGATTGTCCCATCGAGGGTGAATCTGCTGGAATTTATTATTTCTGATTTGGCAAACCAGAGGGGTGAATTTGGTCTTCGAAAGATGATTTTTTTTTTTTTTTTTAATTTTTTTTGTTTCACGGGTGCATTCGGTATCATTTATTTATGGTGGAAGGGGTTCGTGCTACTTGCAGTCCCCTCCTTGTAAATGGGGGAATCTGATATATCGACATGAACGGTTATCGAAAAGGAATGGTAAATATGGGTCACAAAGTAGATAGAGATTATTAGGACAGCTAATCTTAAAAAAATCTGGTGAATTGCTCACCTTAAAAAGTGCAGACATCAGACTATAGGCAAAAAAATTCTACCCATGCCACAAAAATCATGCAGTCCTGTTTACAAGCCTCTTATAAGTGCATTTCAGTACCACATTGTTATTCCTTAATGCATTCTGGCAGGGTTTTGGACTAATGATGTTAGCAAACCTTATAGCCATTGCCTTGATTTTTAGCAATGATGCAAGGAGGATTTCAATTGCACACCAAGTTAAACATAAGTAGATATTGTGGGCTTTCTATTTATACTTGGAAAATTTTGCTGGTCTATGCCCTCAGTTTACTAGTTTTCTTGTGCTTAAGGTAGTTCTATTCTTCTATAAATAGTTCTCGGGCTTGGTTTTTCTCAAATACTCAGCCTTTCACATTACTTTTCTGACTCTTCTAATTTGACTGTAGTTGACCCTGGATCAGATGCTCCTAGAAATGAAAGTGATAGTGTGCTCTGCGTTGATGTTGATTCCCTCAATGGTGATCAGAGCAATGAACATTCCAATTCAAACAATGCTTCAGGCACAGATGATGAGGATGGTGCCACTAAAAAATCAGATGATGGACCAAAATCTGCTTTGGAGCTTGATTCTTTGGGTCATGGAAAGCATGCTTATTTCGAGGTAGAGAAGCAGGAATCTAGGAGTTCATTTTCTGTAAGGGAAATGAGAACCTCAAGCCCGGGTGCTTCTTCACCTGGAAAAAGTCAGTCAAATTGTGACGTATCAGAGGCTCCATCCAATGTACTTCAAGTTAAATTATCTATATATTATGCTATGATAGTGATATAGAAGTTTAATTATAGTTTAACTTTTTGCAGGATGGGTCGGTTGAGCTGAATTCTGACGATGGTGAAAACATGGATGAGCATGCATCATCTAGTTTTGCTTCAGATTGTGAGGATGATGGTTAGTGCCTTCTTTAGCCCAAGATTTATCTTTTAGATGCTCTCTTCAAATGTGGTGTTCTAATCATGACTTGCTTTGAAATTTCAGTTTCTTTAGATGGTCACCGTGCGAATTATTATGCCAATCACATGGAAGTGGTATATACTACATCTTTTTAATTATTTACTGCAGTCATTTTGATGAGATATGTAGAAATACTGGTCATGCATTTATGCATTTGCTAAATGAATGAGATCTAGATCCATGAGCACAGAAAGTACTTATCGTCTTTTCTCTGTCTTTGTTAACTTTTAACATTTCATTCTCCCATTAATTTGCTTTATTAGTTTCAAAGCTCCAGTAGTTTTATGCGCTCCTTTTTTTAACTTATATTTGACTCCCCTATGGTCTTTATGGTTATGGAGAATTCTCCACTTTCTGTTCTCATTTTAAGTGGAAAGAGAATAGTTGTTTGAGGGAAATATTCAGTAGACAACTGTTGTTTGGTTCTTCTAGGAAAAGAGTTATAGAAGGTTTATTACCATTTTCTACAATTGGAATGGGATTGAGAATACATTTCGTATGGTATCCATTGGCTAACTCTATTTTGCAATGTGAGTGGCAAAACTTATGTAATTAATAACATGTACATGTAAAAATTGGAAAGCTTCAACATATCTCAAACCACTGCAACTAATTTTCCTCATTTGCTGGACTTACTCCCCTGTGGCTTTGCCTGAAGATGTATCTAAAGTCCATCTTTTGTTAGCCAAAGGGAAAATGGTGATGAAATTTCTAGGAGTGTTTTCTAGATGGTTCTTTTACATGTTCTTGAGCAAATGGGTGATATGACCAAGCCAACCACTTGAAGACACTAACATAAAGTTTACAGTGCTACATTATTCTTTAGCAAAAAAAATTAATCATTCAACAACTACCAATCACCAAGGAGGTGGAAACACATTGGAAAAAGGAGCTGAACAAACCAAAAAAAGAGCTTGGTTACGAGAAAGTGTTTACAAAAAGAGAGGGAGAAATTGGAATTATAGAAAATAGCTTGAACTACTGGTCCTCTAACTTCCTTGGATTAGTTATGGATGAAATGTACTTTATAGGTAGTTGCGCAACAAAGCTACGCTCAAAAGAGGTTTCATGTTGCCATTGTTTGGAGTGAATAACATTATAACAGATGGTTGAAGATGTGTCATCTATTGGACCCTAGCAGATTTTGCATTACTTAGTTGTTCCTATTAAATATTCCGATGGCACATTCAGCCTGATGGCTATGTTAGAAAGATTAGATCCACTTAAGAGGGACAGCATTGTACATGTTGGTTAGAGATGGACTAAGGGATATGCTGAATGAGAAGTATATTGTGTGATTTTGGAGCACAAGATGTTATCCTAATTTTTTGTGTCTTTTCTCAAATAATATCTGTAATTTGAATGTTTGTGCATTTTGCAGGATGGTGCAAATCAGGCAGTTGTTGTTCACTCTGAATATCTCATATATCAGGCTAACTATTACGTGGGTCCCCTGCTAACATTCTCCTCAAATTGTATCCGAATCGATTGTTCAACTACTTGTGAGAAAGAGAAAGACTTGTCACTTGTATTGGAAGTTGATGATCTCATTAGTATTTCGTGTCAGTGGTTACAGAAGGTAAGTATTCTAGATCCTCATCAGAGATATGTTTAAATTGCGAATCTACACTTTATTGGGCTAACATGGTGGAATTTAAACAGGTTCAAATAGTATTTGTTAAGCTCCGTATGATCTCCAAGGATTCATTTGATAAAGCTCACGATTCTTCAGGTGAGTGGAACAGAAAATTTTATGCACTGTCTAATGCTTCTTAAAACTGTATTGCATTGGAACACTAAGGACTTACGCATTTTGATTGAACAAAGGTGGAAATACTGGGGAAGAAAATTTATGTGATTGGCTTGTTGGTTTTTAACTGGTATTATCCTAAGCTTCTTGGCTGGAACAAAATATGCGTTTATTTGTTTGTATCATCTTACAATCGGAGTCATTCAAATTTTCTAAGTATTTTCCTAATTTCACAAGGTTATTGCTATGTTTTCTGTTGATCTGTTGCTTGCTTTTTCCACTTCTGGTGTTGTTTGGCCTGAATTAACTCCTTTCCAGGCATTGAGGAGTTGAAGTTTGCAATTGTTGACCCAAACTGGTCGGTGAAGCAGGAAATGATTGTGACTTCAAATGTGAAATACTCAGCTATCTGGGAGATTGTCACCGGGTACGTATAACTATAGCAAGGTCTTCATGCCCATCTAGCTCTTTAGGATTTTTTTTGTTATGAATGGATTGATGTTGCTTATTTATGCAGACACAATTTTTCTTTAAATGGTTGGTAACCTCTCTGTACATTACTGATTTAAATGCTTAGTTGATTTTAAAGTCGCATGATATAAATGCTGTTGTGGTGAGTGTCCTCTCCTCAAAATTCGCTTTCACCTTAGGTTGTGCTGAGCAATGTATATGCGGGCTCGTGCAGTGGACCCTAGTCTTGGTCCTTTAGAAGATATGACGCTTTAATTTGTGGGTAATGTTTTTGGAGGTCACGGTCTTTTACGGGACTTAGTGCTCATCTACTGACATTAGCCCCTTCGTACTTTGTTTTTGGTTGTTTGATGATGAAATTTAATTATCAAGAGTATCTAAAGGGAATCTGACTACGTTTACCTTATATTAGCTTAGAATGTGGCTGCTTTGTCATGCATATAATGCTTCTTAGGCTTTTGAAAATTTGAACTTTGAACGCATGCATATGCAAAGTAGCCATAGTCTATTTCAAGGTTCATTTAGCATAAATTTGATCAAGTAGGTGACAGTTATTGTGTTCAGCCTAGTAGAAATCAGTATCGATGTTTGACTAAAAACAGCTGAATATCTTTATATATGGCTTGTAACGTCATTTATTTATGTGACTTACAATCACAGGTTTATATATTATATGGAACTAAGTTGCCCCTTTCATTAGATTTGAGGTCTCGTTTGGCTAAAGGAAGCATGACAACAGGAATAAATAATTGGAATCTAAATAATAATTTATTTGAGTTATCATGTTTGGTAACTTCTTTGAATGGAAACGTGACTCTTTTATGGTTTATATATTGGGATCATAACCACCATTAATATTAGGTTTGTTTGTTTCCGCTCAGATATAAGTAAAACGCAGTTGTTTTTCTTTCCTGCCGACGTTAATTCACAAATTCCAAAATTATCAAAAATTTAATGGTGAATCTATGTGCGAAATTTTGTATGTTTTGAAAGTTTCAAGTGTTTCAGGTTAAAAAAAGTCAATCGCGCACACATCGCAAGATCTGATTGAGCAAAATTTGAAAAGTAAAAGTTAATTTAGGCATGCTCTTAGCAAACTAATAAACAAAAATAAGTATACCTACCGCTTCAAGTGTCCTTACAGAAGTTGCCAAATTCAAGGTGTAACTAGAGGTCCATCTATGAAGTTACTGTTTGTGTCCTTTTTGTCCCATTCATTTTCTCTCTTTTTTCATCTCCTCCCATGTTAATGAAAGCACAGTTGGAGACCACTTTTCAATTCAAGTCGGGGTAGCCATTCCCCTTTATTTCTGGTGACCAAACACCATCAAGAGGCGAATAAAGATCTCACTCCTTTTTTATCGATTTTATTGCTGACCACACAATACTTGAGAGTTTTGCCAGGTGTTTATTCCTTTTCCTTGCAAGGGTCACATGTAGAGATTCTTGTAATTAACATGCTTCTCTTCCGATTAGGATCATATTTATTTGGAATTGCAATGAAAGTAGATGCATTGTTTGTTGTTTCATATTTAGTTTTGAATGCAATTAGTTTCTCTATAGTTGCTAGTTAGCAGGATGAAGTAAATCATGTGTTATTGCTTTTTATAGTGCATTGAGTTTATTGTATGTAATTGGTAAATGCAAGACAATGTGCATTGAGTTAATGGCCTTGTCTCGTTTTATTTATTGAATCGAATTACATTTTCCTCTTCTATAGTACGGATGGGCTGCTGGGTCAAGGGGATTTAAGTGGAGAAAGGCACTACTTTCCCAAGTGAGTTACATTAACATATTTACCCATGCTTTAACCTTCCTTGGAAATGTAAGTTCTTTATGTCTTGATAAATTGTTGTGACTTGTAAGGTGTTTAATGCTTTTTGGTGCTTTTATTTGGCTTTGGTGGAAATTATCCGTATTTTAGTTTATTGCAAATTTCAATCCAACTTTGAATAAAGTTTCCCCCATGATGAATTGAAGTCTTTGTTACGGTCTCTTACCAAAGATGTGAGCACTCAGAACAAGTGAGCATGAATAGATGGGCCTCCATTGGGATCACATGTTTAAGTTCCCTTAAAGTTAGATTGCACATTTCATCTTTTTGATACAATTTCATTTACTTTGATTTATAAAAAACAAAATGCCACAATGGAGACAATTGGCTTAGACATCATCCTTTCTCACAACCAATACTTAATTTTGGATGCTTTTTCTTTGTCACATTTGGAGTACTTAATTTGAATTATGCGTTATTGACATGGTTACCCTTTCCTTTATCACATGATTGGACATGTTGATTTCACAGTTTTGATGAGCCTTTTGAAGAATTTATCTATCCAAAAGGGGAGGCGGATGCAGTCTCCATCAGTAAAAGAGACGTGGATCTGCTACAACCAGAAACATTCATCAATGATACAATAATAGACTTTTATATCAAGTAAGCTTTTATTGTAACTGTCTGAATTCTCAGAAATACTGCTACCTTGATTCCCAACAAATACCTGCTTGGAAATTGGTCTAATTTGTGAATGACATATATTCTGATCAAGTGGAGTTTATTGATAGAGGTTTACTCCTTTAGACTTGACAACATTCTTCAAACTGGAAGGTCTGTCTTAGCTGTTTTGTTTGAGAGTTTTCACTAGGAGGTTCATCTTAGCTTTTTCTTTGAGAATTGACTGACACAGGTCACTGCTTTTACTCTGTCATTTGCTTTATCTACAATCTTCGTCCACATTGTAGGTACTTGAGGAATCGGATTCAACCAGATGAAAAACACAGATACCATTTTTTTAACAGTTTCTTCTTCCGGAAGCTTGCTGATCTAGATAAAGATCCATCCAGTGCCTCTGATGGCAGGGCTGCTTTCCTACGTGTTCGTAAATGGACAAGGAAACTTAATCTTTTTGATAAGGATTACATTTTCATTCCTGTAAACTTCAAGTAAGATGCAAACCAATCAGATGTTGCGCTTTAAGTTTGTTGATGCAGCTTCGCTTATATTGACAGTATATATGTCCTTGTAACAGTCTTCACTGGAGCTTGATTGTCATATGTCACCCTGGTGAGGTGGCCAGTTTTAGAGGTATGTTTTGGTTCTTGGCTTTCTTCCTGGTATTTTTTCATCTCTGTGGTCCTTGAGTTGCAAAATTGAGATAGTTGTGTTGATTCAGCTGCATAATGTGCTGCTTGTTATTTCTTCATTTGGTATTTTGCGAACCTTCCAGATGAAGACTCGAGACAGTCCCCCAAAGTACCTTGTATACTGCACATGGATTCTATAAAAGGAAGTCATGATGGTCTGAAGAATCTTGTCCAAAGGTATGATAAGATTTTTGTAAACCACTTTTACCCTTACGAGAGGTGATTGAATTTAAACTATGGATGGTGGGCCACCCAATGAGTTAAAATTTGAAACTTTATTTTACTTTTCTTAGGGGGGGAGAAAAGAATCTCCATCTTTGGTGTTAAGAGGTTCAGCTAAAACCATTGTGAAGCATCAGCACTCGAGTTGACAACATTGAATTGTAGCTTTAGATGGTGATGAAGTGAATGTATTTGGGAGGGGGCTAGTTTTGTGTCAACAGAGGAGGAGACTCTGTTGATGGATCGAAGGTGTATAGGGTGCGTTTGATTGGACTTTTGGGGAAAGCCTTTAGGAAAATGCAAAGGATTTTAAGTTAAAAGGGGTTTTCCAAAATGCAAATTGTGTTTGTTAAATTGTAATATGAAAATCCATTGTGAAGTACCTTTGAGCAAAATAGTGTTTGGAGAAATTATATTTACAAAGGACTTTTGTGATTAAAAAAAAAGAAAAAAATTCATCAAAAGAACAATAAAAAAGTTGGCCAGAGAGGGCAGGCCGCTGGCAATCGAAATCTGTCGCCAGCAGCCGACATATGAGGTTGCAAGACCTTAGGCAGCCCCCAGAGACCACCAGCGAGGGCCGCCTAGGGTTGGGCGACCCCCGGTGAGGGCCAACCAGGCGGCCATGACCTCCGTGAGATGTTGTGCAACCTCGCCGCGACCCAGGCAACCAGATCTGGTTCGCAGAGGTCGCACGACATCCAGCGACCCGGGTGACCAGATCTGGTTTGCAGAGGTCTCGCGACCTTGCTGCAACCCAAATCTGGGTCGCCAGAGGTCGCGTGACCTAAATCTGGGTTGCCGGAGGTCACGCTACCCTTGCCAGGGGTCACCCGACTGCCTGCCCTTTGCCGGCAACCACTCAAAGCCATGCCGGTCCTGTTCAACGGAGAAGAAGAAGATGAACAGTCATCGAGGACAAAACCAGAAAAATGAAAAATTAGCGAGGATAATTTCGGAAGAATTTTTTTAACTAACACGCTAGCTCAGCATGCCGAGAAGGCAGAAGCCCAAGGCACCTCCTAAGCTGCCTTGGGCTTTTAGCCTTTTGAAGACTTGCATTTGGGAAATGGGGTTCAAAAAACATTTGCCAAACATCCTCTAGTTGGCCCAAAGGCCTTTGGACTCCCAAGGGGCTTTGGGAGAGCCTTTCGCAAATGCACCCATAGTCATGTGAATGACCTTTTGGTTATATTCCTGTTAGGATATGTGGCTTGGCGTGGACAAAGTTGAAAAGAGCAAAACAGCATCATGCCAGGGTCTTAACTTTGTGGAAAAGTGGGAATATTGTTAGTAAGCGGTGCCAATAGCACAAGACAGTCTGTTGTAGCTTTCTTGGCTAGTAAGAAAAGGCGTAGGGTGGTTATTTAGGCTTTAGCTTTGACTGAACATCTCTTTCATATTTTCTTCAGATGATGACTCCACATCTTGGTTGTTTTCTTTTATTTTTTGATGAAGAGGTTTTGTTATTAAGGCTAAATGACATGTTCTTATTCGATAGTGTAAGAGGTATCTAATGATATATATGTATTTTGGTGCTTCTTAAAGATGTTAATGAAGAGGCGACATGTGAATCTCTCAACTGGTGACACCTGAACCTCTCCACTGATGACACATCTCTCGACATTAAATATTTTCCCCTTTTTTAGTTCCCCTAAGATCTGAAAAATGCTAGCTTCGACAGAAAAATAAAACTTTCTCTGACTAATGAGATCACCCACTTTTCCTCCTCAAGGTTCTTATAATTATTTTAAAATTTTCTACTACTTAACAAACAAATGTTAATCAAATTAATCATCTCTCAACATTAAATTTTTCCCCTTTTTTACTTCCCCCAAAATCTGAAAAATAATAGCTTCAACGGAAAAATAAAGCTTTTTCTGACTAATGAGAACACCCACTTTTCCTTCTCAAGGTTCTTATAATTATTTTGAACTTTTCTACTATGTAACAAAAAAATGTTATCCAAATTTAAAAAACCAGTAATTAAGTAATAAAAACATGAAGTCATGTTAGTTTTAGTCATTAATCTTTGATGATATAAACTAACAGACAACATTGCAATGCAAAACCAAGTTGATCTTTTTATGATTGTAGGATAGGTAAGGTTATTAAATCTGACTGATATGTACCGGTAGAGTATCTCATACACATGGAAACAGGGGATATACCGTAAAAAATTATCCTGCTATCTGAGGAAAAAAAATGAAAATTTTGGTTATTTAAACTATGAATATTGATAATTCGATTTAGCTACCTTTTTATGATATAATATTATGCACTATTGAATTGGAAATTTTCTTTTTTCCCTGTGCATAGCACTGGCCATATGTCTAGAATTAAGATATCACTAAGGGGATGTCAATTGTGAAGTTTACATCTGAGGTCATTTCTACTTGTGTCTGACTAATATAGTAAAAGAGAAGGAAAAGCAAAAGTTTCATTGGTTTGCTCTTGTAATAATCATCTTTCTTTTGTAACATTATCAAACCTTTTCTTCATTTATCCATTGTTGGACTGCACTTTGGAATCAATTGCATTGACTTTTTTTTTATTTGGTTCAACAGTTATTTATGGGAAGAATGGAAAGAAAGGGGAAACGAGACATCAGAAGACATATCCTCTAAATTCACCAATTTGAGATTTGTCGCACTTGAGGTATGATATGTTTGCTCTAGGTGCAATGTCTTGTCAGTGTTGACTTTTTGAAGAAGAATTGCTATAGATGCTGTCGCAATGTAGATGGTATGAAAGAAAGCAAATCTTTCTATGACACGTCTTGTGCATGCACTGATGAGAAATTCACAAAATGTGGGCATCCCCCCTTCCTCTGACCTTGGCCTTTGAAACTGTGAAAGAGGTCATCCTATGGAAGTTGTTGCTATCATCTCCACTCCAAGAGGTTTTGGAAAATTGCTTCTCTTCCCAACATAGGGATGTCCTCATTTTTTTTTTTTTTTTTTTTTTTGAGGGGGGTTGTGTAGATCATTGGTGGTCTCTTCATGGGCTAACTCATCCTATACAAGACAGGTTGGCAGATTTAATGCTAGGGGTGTGCTTGCGTGCTATTGGTAAATTGGGAAATTATTTCATTATAATTCAGGTCAATAGAACTGCAAGTATTGCTGCTGAAATTCCAACTTGACTTGACGGGGCCAAGAATTTATCATGGCAGCAATTGATCAGGGGAATGTAGTTGTAGATTGTGCAAGATGCAGGTTTTCATTTATGGCGAACCATTCTATAAGATAGTGATTATCTTTATTTAAAATTATCTGGTAGATGTAATGAAGGCTTTTGGAAATTTCACATATATCTGTGTGGCTGCAGATGAAACTGATCTCACCTTGGGCGCTGATGGGATAGTATTTAACTATGTCATTGGAATAAGCTATCAAATATTGTGCTGATGTATGGGTGTTTTACATATCATCTGATGGTCCTTGACCCCTGAAATAACTCCTGCATTTTCATCAGGGATTTAGTGTATCTTCTTATAGTTGATTGATATATTTGGCAAGGATTCAAATAGTACTACTGACGTGCTGTCTGACTTCCCGTTGTGATATCCAGTGGAAAGATATTAGGTTGGGAGTAAGATTCATTACTGTATTCAATTCCATAGATCACACACAGATTTTTCTGTAATCATCCTTGTAATTGTGTTATAATACTGAAGGGAGGGAATGAATTTGATTATAGCTGCAGATTTCATCTACCTACTTTTTGGAGATCTTTTATCATGACGTTAGCTAAGTTAGAGAGAAAAATCTGTAGTTGTGTCCAATTCTGGTATCTAGCCTGTAACATAATCCAATTACATCACATAATTGTTTTAAAAGCATATGATAGTTCTAGTAGCCTTGATTATCTGAGGTTTACCAAGCTAAATTAAGTAACAGAGTTTTGCCATTCTAAAACTTGCATTGTAGATGGGAGCAAATATTCCACTACTCTAGAGAGTTTAGTTGATAGCTAAAGATGTTAGATAATTTATGAGTGGACATTCTTTTCACGAATCAACTTTGTGTCTTAATCAAGAACTTGAGGACAAGGGATTGGCCTTGTGTCATCCAACCAGCCAAGTTGTGTTAAATTCTTAGTGTGCCCTTCGTCCTTGCCTACCACTGGAACAACCTTGATGTATCTGAGACATTACTCTGTGTGTGGGTGTATGTGGCATGCACAATTGTGATATTTTTCCTGAAAAGATTTAACCTTTGTTCTTTTATTGATCTCAGCTGCCGCAGCAGGAAAATTCATTTGATTGCGGTCTGTTTTTACTCCATTACCTGGAGTGTTTCTTGGAAGATGCACCTCGTACTTTCAATCTGTTCAAAATATCCAAATTTACCCGATTTGTAAGTACCTAACCAGTTTTGCCGTCTGAAATGTTATCATCCAGTTTTAGACTGTCTGCCTCTTGGTTTTGCCTTAGAAGTGAATTGGTAAAAATCTGGTTAAAGGATGATTTTCTGATGATAAAATTGTTGCAACTCCTCTGAGAAATGAGTCAGGTGTGGTGTTCTGGGATTGTGATGCTTGTTTGGACTAATTTTGCTGGGTCCTTATTCTGTGTTGATCCAGTTCTTGAACTGCTCTTGTTTCTTCTCTTAATTTGATCTCTGTATCTGAAGTTTCTGCTTATTTTTAACGTAACCATTGAAACATTGTCCTTTTCTTTGGATTCTGCCACACTAAATAGCTTGTCTGCATCTTCTGTGGCTATTCATTCTTTTTGGATTTTGTGTGGCTATCAGAAACAAAAGTTTGATTGAATCTGCAACTTGTTTGTTTACGGTTTGGTGCTTGATATTGCAGTCATTGGACTGACACTTTTTGAAGTATGTAGTTTTAGATTATTTTCTATAATTTTTCGGAATCTTGAAAATTATTTTTGGTCCTTGGATAGAAGGATCTGCTGCTCTATTTGGCGATACTGGCATTTATAACAAGATGGAATGATGTGTTTCTGGATGTGATAGATAATAGCCTGAAGATATATGAGACATGGTGTGGAATTAGCAAAGCTTAAGTGATACATTCAAGAGAGAATATCAGCACTAGCTCATCTATTTTGCTGAGTATTCTTAAGTGGGAAATGTTTTCTTTGTCTCTGCTCTATGGAAAACATTCATTGGTTTTCTCTGCTTTTGGCATGATCCTTGTTTTTGTCGATTTTTTTTAGTTGATTATTTACTGATCCCGGCTCTTCAATTTTTTCAGCTTAGCACAGATTGGTTTCTACCAGTTGAGGCTTCTCTCAAGCGTACAGTTATTCAGAAATTGATTTATGAACTCCTTGATTTTCGGCCCCATAATTCTTCTTCAGCGGATTGTACTGAAGAAAATCAGTCCTCTAGAATTCTAGATGCTAGGAATAAAAACAAATGTGTAGACTTTACAGAGAAACATAGTCCTGTGGCAGCTTGCAATTCAGTTGCCCAAGTTGACAAGGGTATTGAAATCAGTTTGTTGTCTGATCCTTCAATGAGGAATTCTCAATGCCTTAATGAGTCAGGCCTGGTCCTGAGGGAGCTTTTTGAACCAAATGCTGCTCCTGGTTCATTTCTTGGAAGGTGTCTTTCTTTTGACCAGCCAGCGTATTATCTTAATGGTTCTCTATCAGCAGTAGAGGTAATAAACTCCCCTTACAATTAGAATCTCTTTTCAGGTTTGAGATTCTTATTAAAGTACACTGCTTTCAAAAATCTTTTGAAGAGTAGATGGCTAAATGCTTTATAGATTGCTTTGGAAAGGTCATTGAAATGATAGCCAGCTTTCTTGCTGGGGAACTGGTAATATCAACCTGTTTCGGCAGCATTCTAGGTATCAGCTTAGACAGCATTCATGACTATAGAAGTTCCCCATAAATTACTATGGTTGCTGGAATTTTTTTGTGGAAATTGACAATCCTCCTCATTCTATTGTGGAAGATCTAAAAATTCCCTTATTATAACTTTATATGTAATCAAGCCAAGTCGGGTTGAGACAATTGATGTTGGAACTCTATTATTCAAGTCTCAATCGACTCCATCACTTGACTTCAGCTTGGTTGAGCTTTTTCTTTTCAAGATCTAGATTAACTTGATAAAATTTGTCGAGCTTGATTCAGTTCAATTCTGATGATAGAAATCTAGTTTAAGCTCCCGTTAATGCTCTGGAAATATAATGCAACACTGGCAAATTATTCCCTAATTCACTAAAATGGGTTTGATTACACGAATATTGGACAATAAGTTGAAGAACAACACGACATTTATGTACTGCATACAAAAATTTAACTGCTCAAATAGGCTTGGAAAGCTGCTTGAGTCAAGTAGTCTTGAGCCAGGGGTTGAGTAATCAAAATTCAAGCTACTCAAGATTGACAAACATCTTGCCAAACTTAAAGTAGTTTGCAGTTGTGGTCAGTTACCCCTAGCTATACATGTGACAAAGTCTATCTCTCTACTCCATTCTCATCTGTGGTGATGCTACCAATCTGCTTTCTTCTCTACCACCTTGTTATGGAAAGGTGGATAGACACCTGTATATCTCTATTCTTGTTTTAACTGATAGTTACTGACTTCTGTGCTTTTGTTATTTCCAGCCAGCAGATGCAGAAATCAGTACCCAATTTGCTTATGCGCCTTATGCACCTTCAGGAGAGTCAGATTTTGGAGAGATTAACAGAGTCTCACATGAAGCCACCGGGGTTTCTTGTTCATCTGAGGGTGTCAGAACTGAGAACTTATGGAGACCGGGAATATCGGCACAAGGAGAGCACGGATGTCATGATGACTCAGAAAGAGCCATGTACACTTTAGATGATACACAGGACATGGATATTCTTGAAAGCAATGATAACAATCTAGCTAAAAATGATGCAAGTCTGAGTCAAGAACTCAAAGCAGAAGATCTGCAATCTCTTCCCATGGAAAAATTGGAGCTTTGTGCAGATGGCCTTGGCTCTTCTGGGGACGTTCCAGAGGATGTAATTGTGGATTCCCAGAACCTTGACACAATGAATGATAATGGCAACGAGCGTGTGAATTTCGCTTTGCAGGACAACTTAGTCATGTCGTTGCATCACAGTTCTGGGACAACCAATGCCATGTTGCATGGGGAAAGCGAAGCTGAGCTCGACCGGTATCCTCAAGATACCAAAGTTGCTGATATGGTGGATAACATGATAGCTTCTGATGATGTGGCAAAGACCCAAAGCAGGCAGGTGGAAAACGTAGATGGGCAGCCAAATGCTAAGAGGCTGCGGCTCACACCTCCATCTGAAGGCGGGGAACTCAGTGGAGACATCTCCGAGGATCTTCATTTGTGAAACGAGAGAATGAAGAAATTGGGGAATGGATGTGTCCCTCACGTGTTACTCTTCAAATATTTTTATGTTTAGAATGTCGCTAGGAAAGTGCTGATTTGCCATGCTGTGAATATTCCGATGGCTCAATAGGTCAATTGTGCTTTAGTCCAAGAATGACAAAACCGAAAATGTTGATGATGCATTTTTTTGTACTTGCTGTACAAAGCTGGTTATGGTTCCCTCCCTCCTGCTTTTTCTTAAGAAAAGCTCAGACACGGGCTCGGTTCCTGAACAGAAAACAAAAATGATTGCCACTTTGTATGGAAAAGCTAATGTGATATGCATTGATTTTTCCGTTTACTCTTAGATTTTCTATATTATTTGGAACAAGAAGAAAGGAATTTGTGGGCTTCAACTTGACTCCATGATTTGTTAGTTCTAGTGATTTTTGCAGAAGGAAGATGGATTTGCTGGTAACCTGTTTGAGATGGGGGTGATTGGTTCTAGGTGGACTCGTTTCAGTCTCTGTGGAAATCAATCTTTGTGACTTCCAAAGATTGGAATCGGGAATGGACCGGCCGATTATGGAACTGTCGGGTCCAGATTTGGTTTTTGGTTCTATCCAAGATTCGGTCCATTCCAATACATGGTTCTATCATTACGTTATCAAGACGCACCACAATGAACTAGTTGCGTGGCTAGTTGTTTCTTGTCAGATGCATTAAGGGTAAAGTAGGCTTTGGAATCTTTAGGGCTTATTTTGTTGCTGAATAATAATGTATATATTAAATTTTACTAAATAATACAATTTACTTTTTCCTGTCACATGGTAGCAAAGCGAGGTTCTTAACCCTAATAGACAGGGCAACCACCCGCAGTTGTCGATCACTCACCGCCGTTGACCACTCGCCAAAATAGCTTGCTGCCACCGCTGCCACGGCTTGACTTTGCTAGCCTGTTTCTCTCTCTCGTCCTCTTGTGCGAGTCGCGTGCTTCTCTTCGCTTGACTTTGTTGCGCGAGTTGTGTGTCCTCACCATTACTGGAATTGGAGGTCCTCTTGTGGCTTAATGACTCCTGCTCCTGCAATCGTGAAGTGATATGATAAACTTGCTTCGACCAGATATTGGAAATTCCCATGCCCTCATAGATATATCTGATCCGTTGGCTAGGTGCGGATTTTTTTTTTCAGCCTGTAGCTTGTGAGTGTTCGACCAATCTAGTTATGGTCTCTTGATTGGTGCTGTTTCTGCATTGTGGAGACTCTATTATGTGGTGATTTATTTTTGATTGTGTTGAATATTGAATTGTTGAGATTGAGTTGCTGAAGAACAATATTGTGAGAATTTCCTTATTTTTTTAAGAGAATGAGTGATTCTTCGAAGAGTAAAACTTAGGGTAATCTTGAAAACGGTAATAATGTGATGGCTAAGGTGATTAATGTGATAACTAAGGTGATTTCATCTTTGTCTAATTGAATAACCGATAAGAAGCTCGAGGGTTGTGCTAACTTTCATCAATAGAAAAAAATTGTGAAGCTTAGTTTGACAGGTTGGAATCAGACATTAGACTAAGCCTAAACCTAGAGATGATGTAACTTGGGATGTTATTGGCGCACATATCCTTGGTTAGATGCTAAACTACAAGGAGAGCAATATAGTTGATCTAGTAACTCATATTGACACAGTTAGAGAATTGTAGGAGTATTTGAATGTATTATACTTTGGCCAAAATAACTTGTCATGGATTTATGAGCGATTGGGAGGGATGTTCTATTACGCAGTACTTTGCTGATTTTAAGAGGATGTATAAGAAGTTGAATGTTGTTCTCCCCATTTCAGCCAATATTCAGCAAATAAAACTTCAAAGAGAACAATTGGTTGTAATGGAATTCCTGAGAGGTCTTCGTCCTGAATTTGAAACTATTAGGTCTTAGATTCTTGGAGAGGAGACTATTGCATCACTCATAGATACGTTTGCTTGAGTTCTTTGGACATCTCATGAGTCTTCTCAAAACACCACATCTGTAGTAGATAATTCAGCTTTTGTGTCCTAATCTCGAATTAGTAGTGGTAGTAGGAGTAATGGAAAAAACCATGGAGGATGTAGTGGACGTGGTGGCCAAGGGGCAGGGTAGGAACAAGGAAAGGCCAATGATAATAGCATCTTTATAGATTATCCCACATGTCTATGATAGCTAAGGGGCTACGTGGACTTGCCATTACTATAGCAAACCTAGTCATATTCATGAATTTTGATACAAGTCACGTGTGAGACCATGGCACAACTACAATTTGCAAATACTGTATATGGTATTGACTTTTCTCCATAGTCTTCTGTAAGAAAAGTAGTGTTATGTTTGATGAGGAATTTGCTTGGTACAACTAGTTTCAGATTTCATAACTTGCTTCTTCAACTGCTACTATGGTATAGACAGGTAATGCTACTGCATGCTTTTTAGCTGCTTCTCACCCTTTGATAATTGATTTAGGGGCTTTTGATCACATTGAAGGTCTTTCAAATATATTTTCATGTCCTACTCCATCTTCATCCACAGTTAACCTAGCCAATGGATCATCTAAACATGTTAAGGGGGTTGGCACAGTTCATCCAACTCCTTCATTGCCATTGTTCTTAATACTTTATCTTCCACAATTTCTGTTTAACCTCATGTCTGTTGGTAAATTAACAAAAAACTTTCAGTGTTCAGTAATATTCTACTCTAATTCTTGTATTTTCTAGGATCTGGCCAAGAAGAGGATGATTAGTAGAGGATGTAAGGTAGAGGGTTGTATGTGCTTGAAGACACTCATTTCATTGCATGCCCTAGTATTGCATTTACATCCGATCCATTGTTGTATTAGTCATTCTTCTCTACATAGTTTTCAAAAGTTAGATTCTAGTTTTTATGGTGCGTTTAGTTCAGCATTCCCAAGGAGCTTTTAGCCTTCGAACCATTTGGCAATAATTTTGAAGTAGTTTTCAAGTGAAAACCAATATTAGGAAGGCTGAAAGCCCAATAATATGGACTAGTTTTGAGCTTTCGGCATTTGGCAAAATGAAACTTATTCTTTTTCTTCCAAAATTATCCCCATTCATTTTTTAAATTTCTGATTTTGCCCTTGTTATTATTATTTTTTAAAATGCCAAAATAATGCTAAAAAAATCAAATATATATAAATACTAAAAAAATTAAATATATTTTGGTCTTTAAAAAAAAATATTTATATATTTGATTTTTTTAGCATTATTGTCAAAATTTATATTTAAAAAGTTGCATACATTATTTTTTTAATTTTAAAAAATAAAAATTAAAAAATTATGATGAAGGGTTTGGTCTTTTAAAAATATATATATATATATATATATATGTATTTGATTTTTTTAGCATTATTTTCAAATTTATATTTTAAAAAGTTGCATACATTATTTTTTCAATTTTAAACAAATAAAAATTAAAAAATTTCGACGAAGGATTTGGTCTTTTTTAAAATTATATATATTTGATTTTTTTTTTAGCATTATTGTCAAATTTTATATTTAAAAAGTTGCATACATCATTTTTTTTCAATTTTAAGCAAATAAAAATTAAAAAATTCCAATGAAGGGTTTGCTCTTTTTTAAAAAAAATTATATATGTATTTGATTTTTTTAGTTTTATTGGCAAAATTTATATTTAAAAAGTTGCATACATTATTTTTTTCAATTTTAAACAAATAAAATTAAAAAAAAAACTAATATTAATCACTCAAAGCACTTTTCAAATATGTTTTCTATCAAACGACATTTCTCTTAAACTTACTTCTCAAAGTATAGTTTACCAAACGGCATTTGCATTTGTCTAAAGTCTTTTAGACTAAACTGCTTTGTATTTTTTCAATGAGCTTTCAAAATACTGAACCAAATGCACCCTTGGTCCATTTCTAGTTTAAAGTGTGAGTTGTGTCAATTTGGCAAATTACATCGTACTAGTTACCTACCTCAAGTCATTAAACAAGTGGCGTCTCCTCTTTTGTCACTTCATTTAGATATTTAGGATCCGTGTCATGTGGTTTTCAATTTGGGCTTCAGATTTTTTGTTGCTTTTGTTGATGACTACTCCAAAGTCACTTAGTTATATCGAATGAAAAATCGTTCAGAATTGTTTTCTATATTTCGTGCATTTATATCTAAAATCCATACTTAGTTTAGTGTGCATGTTAAAGTTTTTTGAGTTTTGATAATGCTAACGAGTACTTTTTTGCACCTTTTTCTAATTATATGACTCAACAAAGGATGATCCATGAATCTTCCTATTCTGATACACCACAAAAAAAAATGGTGTTACTAAAAGGAAGAATATACATTTATTGGAAGTTACTAGATCCATATTATTTGAGATGAAGGTCCCCAAAACCTTTTGGCTTAATGTTGATTGCATGCTATCTTATTAATTGCATGCCTACTTTTGTTTTACGAGGTGGTATGCCATTTTCTATTTGTTTCCAAATGAGTTACCGTTTGTCTTACCACCTCATATTTTTGGTTGTACATATTTTATTCGTGATTATCGACTTGGAATATCAATAGTTGATTCCAAGACCATCAAGTGTGTGTTTCTAAGTTATTCCCGTGCTCAAAAGGGATATTGTTGTTATTCTCCATTACTAAGAAGATTTTTATAATTGTTGATGTTATGTTTTTTGAATCCACTCCTTATCATTATGTTCCAATTATCGTATTTGAATTGGATGAAGACTTATATGTGACCACCATTCAGTCAACTACTCGAGCTGATTCATCAATATTTACATAGAAATAATCTTTTCTTGAGGTTCTCGAGTAGCTATTGCTCCCCCACTTCCTCTTGTCACCACTACGTCCTCTTCATTTCCACATTTGTCATTAGCCAACCCTCTTCTTATATCTAATCTTGATCCCCCCCCCCCCTTATTCATTGCAAAGGTACACATGTTTGTACATGATAATATATTGCAAATTTTATCTAATATTCTTTTATGTCTCTTTATTTTAGATCCTTTTATCTATTGTTGAACAATTTCTTGTCCCCAACTCTATACCTAAGGCATTGGAAAGCTCTAGTTAGTTAGAGGACAACTGGTTAATTGAACCTTAGACTTGGTACCTTTTCCTTTGGGCAAAACTACTATTAGTTATCAATGGATATATGTTATGAAAGTCAATCCTAACGGTTCTCTTGCTCGTTGAAAAACAAGACTTGACTCAAAAGGATATGCTTAGGTGTTTGGGGTTAACTATATGAACACTTTTTCTCATATTGCCAAACTTACTTCTGTTCGTATTATGATCTCTCTTGCTTCATCATATAAATGACTACTATTTTAACTTGATGTCAAGAATGCTTTCTTGCATGATACCCTTCATCAAGAAGTTTACATGAAACAACCTCAGGGCTTTGTTACTTAGGGGGAGTCTAGCGAACTAGTTTGCAAATTAAAAAAGTCTTTGTATGGCTTGAAGCAATCCTCACGAGTGTGATTTGGAAGACTTTCTAAGGCTGTACTTTCTTTTGGATTGTGTAGATGTGGAGATTCACTCTCTTTTATAAACAGTCAAGGGGAGGCAAATTGTTCTTGATTATGTATATTAATGATATTATCATAACGGGAAATGACTTGGTTGGTATAGCTAAAGATCTATGTTCAGCAATAGTTTCAAACTAAGAACTTAGGAAAGTTGAAGTATTTCCTAGAATTGATGAGGCACAGTCATAGGAAGGCATTGTTCTATCATAGCGAAAATATGTCCTAGATTTGCTCACTAAGATATGTATATTAAGATCAAAGCCTCTTAATTTACCCATGGAACAAGGGGTTAAATTGGTAATAGAGGGAGGAGAGATTATTGATAATCTTGGGAGATTTAAAAGATTGGTAGGTAAGTTGAATTATATCACCGTTACTCAACCAAACATTGCTTTTCAATTGATGTCGTAAGCCAGTTTTTGTCTTTCCCTTGTACACCTCACTAGATTGTAGTCATTCGAATATTGAGGTGCTTCAAGAAGGCTCCATGGTCATAGCAAGGTTGAATGATTCTCTAATATTGATTGGGCAAGATCTCTAGAAGATAGGAGATCAACCACCAACTATTGTATATTGGTTGAAGGAAATCTAGTATCTTAGAAGAGAAGGAAACAAAGTGTTATTGCCCACTTTAGTACCGAGTCAAGCTATAGAGCCATGGCTCAATATACATGTGAATTAGTGTAAAGTCAACAATTATTAAGTGAGTTAGGCTTTCAAACTTTAGTCCCCATGACTTTATGGTGTGATAATAAAGTTGTAGCATATTTCCAGCCCTATGTTTCATGAGAGAACAAAACACATTAAAATTGACTATTATTCAATTCAAGGAAAGTTGTAGAGTAGAGTGATCTTTTCCAGTCACATTCGAACAGGTGACCAACTTGCAAACTTTTTTACTAAATCTCTAAGTAATGGGAGAATAGAACATATTTGTCATAAGTTGGCGTGACTAATATTTCTACTTAGCTTAATGAGGAGTGTTAGAAGGAGAATGGGTAAAGTAGTGTTTAGGACCTTTAGGGCTTATTTTGTCTTTGATTACTTATGGATATATTGAACTTTACTTGATAATACAATTTACTTTTCCCTTTCACAATACTATTGAAAGTCAAGGTTCATATTTGACGGTGTAAAAGTACTTCTTCCTCCTTTCCAAAAGTGCCTTCAAAATCGGTTCAAAATCCGTCCAATCCACAAACCGTCTTGAAATGGCGATCCGATATAGATGCTAGGAACTAATCATTTTTAGTTGATTGTCCTTAAAAACTTAAAATCAAATTGATCATGCTCGATTCAGTTGGTTCCCGCATCAAACCAATTTGATTTCCACTAATATGAGCCCAGCTTTGCTACGAAATTGAATTTGATGATAATATTGAGTGTGGGTTCATAAAGCCAAATCCTACTATGACTAGTCATTAATTGCACTATTTGGTATCTTATGAATCTTTAAAAAATTTGAAAATGAAAAAAGATCCAAAAATAATATTAACATCTCATCATTGACAGCCGACGACCTTTGTTCAGATTTAAATCGAGAATTGTGCCCTCGCCCCACGTTTGGGCAATAAGCCCTCGCCAAGGGCCACTAAGGCGAAAGCTTGGTGAGTTTGTGGTTTTTTTTTTATATTTATTGTTAGATTTTTATTTTTTAATATAAACTCAATTATACTTTTGTGATAAATTTTAGGATTTTCAGTATATATATTCCAGGTAAAAATTATGGTAAAAAGAAAAGGAAAAGATATTATATATTCCTCATAACACGTGCGGAGCGCGTGTCATCTTCTTCCTCCTCTGATCCTTTCGTTTGCCCCCGCGTCCATCGGCGACGGCGACAGCGACAGCAAAACCCCCATTTGCACATCTCTCTTCCTTCTCTCTCTCTCTCTCTCTCTCTCTCTCTCTCTCTCATGAAACTCCAAAGATCGCCGCCGACGCTTTTGGAGCGACATTCTCTTCCTCGATCTTAGGGATCTCCAGAAAACCCTGCCTTTACCGCAACGGTCCGAGGAGCTTCCCGCCCCGCCGGAGAACTTTCCCTCGCGGTTTGGGACGGCGGGTTCAACATGAGGCTCGGCCAGAGTCAGGGTCACCTGAATCAGTCCCAGAAGATGGTGCTCGCTGGACTCGTCGCAGTCCTGCTTCCGGTCTTCTTCCCGAACCTGTTCAAGCCCCTGGGGCGGGCTTCGCCTTCCATGTTCTCCGTAGGTTTCTCTCGCTTTTCCGTGAAGTCCCTCTCGCTAGGGTTTCTGGCCGTCGCTTGGCGTGATTTGATGAGGACTTGCGTTTTCGAGGATCACTGTGTTTGTTTTCAAGTCACTGCCTGACCGGTTCAGTGATCGTCAGTGATTTTTCATACATAAGTTCTGAGAGCGAACAGTGATTACCAAGTCACGGACTGTTCTTTGCTAATTGCTATTGAACGTGCGGGGAACATGCCGTGTAGTTTTCGTATGCGTCTCTGGAGAAGTATATCGGATCGGTAGTACGAAAAGGAAGTCTTTTTAGATTTATCTACACTATTTTTCATAGTTAATGTCTTAATTATCCGTTTTTAAGCGTTGCACATATGAATTTTATGTTTGTTTCTAAAAAAAATTCTGCTAACCCAACTTTTTAGAAGTGCTATGTGTATATATGCAGTAATTAAAGGAATTGTTGCATGCAGGAATGGAATGCTCCAAAACCCAGACATTTGCCTCTGCTAAAGGCTGCCATACAGCGGCAAATTGTGAGTTAGCGACATCCTTAACATAATTATTGAAAGGGAAATGATATTGGTCTGTCATTTGATCTTTCTTTTCCTTTTTTTTGTTTTTCCTATTTTAGCCCTTCAGACAACAGTTGGATCTATGGTCTCCGTTGCCTGATCAAGGATGGAAGCCCTGTATTCGGTCTGCAGATGATACGCGTGAGTGCTAGAAGCCACAGCTCCAGAGTCCTTTGTCTAGCATTGTGTTCTTTTCTAATTTTACCTTGTCTGCTTCCTTTATTACATAAGTTATTCTTGGTTGGTTTTAAATATTAAAGGATGTTCTTCTGATATAAAATTCTGGGCAGCGCTACCTGGGAAATCTATGGGCTACATCCAGGTTTTTCTTGATGGAGGCTTGAACCAGCAGAGGATGGGGGTAAGTTCTTTTGTGTTGTTTGATGCATATGCTTTTTGTAAAATTAGCGGCAAGGATATGCATGTGTGATCGGTGTTGTTCTATTCTTGTATGACGCTGATTTCACCTCATCAATGACATTGTTTGTCCCTTACTCTTTTGTTCCGCCTTAAAGATCTGTGATGCAGTTGCCATTGCCAAAATCTTGAATGCCACGCTGGTGATTCCACATCTTGAAGTTAATCCTGTGTGGCAAGATGCAAGGTACTTGCTGATCTATTCTGGCCTGAACTATTTCCTCTGGTCTTGCATATGAATGGAGGGATAATTGATTTGTGTTTCATTTCTGAAGTTCATTTTCAGACATATTTGATGTGGATCACTTCATCAGTGCATTAGAAGGTGACATTTCTATAGTAAAAGAGCTTCCTAGCGAATATTTCTGGAGCACAAGGGAATATTATGCTACAGGGATTCGAGATACCAGAATTAAGATGGCACCTGTTCATGCTTCAGCAAACTGGTATCTGGAAAATGTATTGCCTATTCTGCAAAGGTCAGTGTGTCAGATTTTCTAGATTGGAATGGATGTCTCAACGTCTTATCCTCTCTTATAATGCATTTATTCATTGATAGAACACTTAAATGATTCTATAATCTTAAGAATGCTGGGGTTCTACTCCTTTTCATTGAAATGCCTTCTTCTTGATTGCTTCTTGTTTTGTAATCATTCAACTGGAGCATGTAGTTCTTTACTTTGCTGATGGCAGTCACCTACAATAATATTCTTGCTAATGCCATCCTCATGTTTAATATATTTAGATACTTTGATCACTGTCGAAGAATGTGAGTTTTTAACTTGGGAGGCATTTATTGGATCCGTAAGGCGATATTACTAAATGATAAGATCAAATTAGGTAAAAGGAAAATTTGGAACTTAGTTTGGCATTATACTGTTGGACATTAGGTAATGCCTGCAGATTGTACCTTCATATGTCGGAACATCAACTCAAAAAAAAAAAAAAAAAAAAAAAAAAAGCTCAGAAAACCTTTTGCAGGGAATTCAGTGCTTCTTGTTGGCTTAACTTGCATTAAAGTTGGAAGCTCCATAAACATCCATTGAATGTGAAGAAATTTGAGCTCTCATATCTCAATTAAATTCATGGGGTAGTTGGATTTCTTTAGGATCTACTGCATTTGGAAAATAGCCATTTACAGAGGGAAAGAGAAAATATTAATGCAACATGATGAGGTGTACAGAGAAAGTACCATGGAAGACCAGAAAACAGTTTTGCTGATTTGAAAAGAATAGATGGGAACCTAGATTGAAATGCTTCAAGTGAAATCAATTCGCCAAATCTCAGATCTTGCCATTAAAGAGCAGCAAGTTCCAGCACTTCCATATGTGAAATCTCCTAAGTTAATTTTCTCTGTAAGTAGTCCACACCAGATCACATCCGGGTTACTTGACTGCAACTGAATAGCAACTGCTAATCTTTTTGGAATACCCTTTCTTGTGTGAGAAAGGGATCCTTGGTGCAACAGTTAAGTGGTCACAGTGTGACCCAGAGGTCATGGGTTCTAGTTGTGGAAACAGCCTCTTGCAAAAATTGCAAGGTAAGGTTGCATACCTTAGACCCGATGTGGTCCTACCCTTTCCAGGGGACCCTGCACATAAGGGGAGCTTTGTGGAACAGGCTGCCCTTTTCAACCAATTTTATTTGTGACTGAAGTGGACAACTCATGCTCCTTGCTGCAAACCCAAATTGATAATGCTGCCTGTGGGTGACCATCATTTTTAGTTACAAAATTTGAGTTTTTCCTTGCCATTTAAAGATAGCTGGAACTTTTGCATCCATGCTGAATAATCAGTCATTGGAAATATATTAAACAAAAGAATAGCAACATGAGACAGTTTTCATTGGTGCAGATTTGGAATTGCTGCTATTTCCCCATTCTCTCACCGTTTAACCTTTAACAATCTCCCACCAAACATCCAGCGCTTGCGATGTAAAGTCAACTTTGAAGCACTAGCTTTTGTTCCTCATGTCAGAGAATTGGGCGAGACCCTTGTAAGTCACCTTCGTTACCCTGTTACAGAAAGTCAAGCAATGGGGAACTTATTTTTGAAAGACGGAAGAGAGCAGATGAGAAATCAGGGATCAGGAAAGTTTGTTGTGTTACATCTGCGTTTTGATAAGGTACGATACTTCCTTAGAGAGATGACAAGCATGATTTTCTTTTTTCTTTTTGGTAAAAGACCAGAAGCATGTCTGACTTTTTACCCAATGACCAAAAAAATATCTGTACTTTCAAATTAAGAACTTTGCTACCTCAACTAAGCAAATGCATGCATTTTTTTACCATGTTGTAATTTCAATTTCCAAAAATGCCCTCTCTGTGATCTCACATCTACACACATCTAAACACTAATCAACAAAGCACAAACCCTGCGTCCTTCTCAGCCACCATGGCCCTGCCAACCGCTGCCATGTTCTCTGGCTAGTCACCCTGCCCCCTCCAGCGCCATAGTCTTTGGCTAGTCACCCTGTCCCCTCCGCCACCACCTCAAAGCCACTAAACCCAGATTCATCTCCATCATTCCGTTTTCCAGGATTGTCTCTCTGTCTCAAGGATGAGTCGCCGCCATGCCTGGGGGGCCTTGATCTGAGGTTGCCTATGGCATCGCGACCTCATATGAAAAACGGGGTAGAAGAGTATGACCTATAAAAATAGTGACATGCAGCACAAATAAGGAGATGCGACTCCCCATTACTTTAGCTGCGTCCTATTACCAAAGTTTACCGCAATTTCGAAATAATTGTGCTTTAAATGATTAAGAATTTGAATGAATGGGAATTTTGGAAATTGAAAATACATAAAGAGAAACCAAATCACAAAATTAAATGAATTATTGAAGAATACAAACATAACATGTGATAGTAATGTCTTTTCACAAGTTATCTTCTCAACACATGGAACCCCCTTTTAGTGTATGTTAACATGTAGAAAGAAGTGAGAGTATGTGATGTCTACAAAAAATGACCCGGTGATCTGATCAATTGAACTGTCGCTTAGATGCCGGATCAGTTCTTCCTTTGGTTCGGTTTTAACTATTCTGATTGAAGGCCGTGCCTTTGGCTTGGTTTGAATTCATGATTTCATTTGCAGGACATGGCAGCTCATTCAGCATGTGATTTTGGTGGGGGTAAAGCTGAAAGAATGGCCCTTGCCAAGTACCGTCAGGTAATTTGGCAGGGAAGGGTGGTGAATTCCCAATTTACCAATGAAGAACTAAGGAGTCAGGGTCGTTGTCCTTTGACACCCGAACAGATTGGGTTGCTGCTTGCAGCTTTAGGTTTCAGCAACAGTACACGACTTTATCTTGCTTCTCATAAGGTAACTTTGGTCATTATCTACAAGGCACGTTGGTGCTTATTAAATCATTTTAAGCCAAGAATTGAGAGTTCTATGGGCATTATTACGACGAAAACTTGTCTGTTTTGGAGTTGAGATGCAAGCTAGCGATAAATTTTCAGGTGTATGGAGGAGAATCAAGGATCTCAACTTTACGCAAACTGTTTCCACTAATGGAAGACAAGAAAAGTCTCTCCTCCGCAGAAGAACGAGCCAAGGTCAAAGGCAAGGCTTCTTTACTGGCTGCAGTTGATTATTATGTAAGCATGCAAAGCGATGTCTTCATCTCTGCTTCTCCAGGAAATATGCACAATGCTGTGGTAAGAACCTGACAACCCATGTCTTGTCTCCTTGAGTACCTGCAGTTTATTTAACTTATATCGACAGAATCCTGATAAGAAGTCTAGAATTTGCTCCAATAGGACCTCGGGCAAATTTTCTTCGACAAGCTCTTGTGCCTTCTAACTTTCTTTCAGTACAAAATCAGTTATTTAAGCGGTTACATTTGATTGGCATCACCAGCTAGGACATCGAGCGTTTTTGAACTTGAAGACTATAAGGCCAAACATGGCGCTTCTGGGGCAGCTCTTTCTCAATAAAAGCATGGAATGGTCAGACTTCCAGCATGCTGTCATAGGGGGACATAAAAATAGACAGGGACATATTCGATTGAGAAAGGAGAAGCAGTCCATATATACATATCCCGCTCCCGATTGTATGTGCCAAGCTTAAGAGGATCGAAGTAGAGATTCTTACGTAGCTCCTGGCATCTCTAATTAAAGAGCATGCTGCATCGTGTGATAGTTAAACGCATCTGCTCGGTAGCATCTTTAAGTAGCTCGTTAGCCTATGCCGCACGGAATTTTAATGTCGATCTCTTTCCCTTTCCTGGTTTGTCTTTTGAGCTTATACTTGTTGCCGTGGGTTTTGTTTGAAATGATTTTCTCACAAGTAATGGGCTTGCCTCTCTCTCTCTCTCTCTCTCTCTCTCTCTCTCTCTCACACACACACATAAAAAGGCAGTTCACATTGAGGCTTGAGAGGTTCGTGCATACAATCGGGGACGTGTTGAAAGACTAAATGGACATGATGGCACGGAGGGCGTGCAACGACATTAGTCCTGTTTAGACTTTTCCAATAATTTTCTTCATGGGCCACAGATGGACAGGAAAATCCTAATGTATGTATTAGCTCCCGACTAACTCGCTGCGTGGAACAGAAAATGGCGTCAGATGAACATCATAGCCGCTCTTCCAAATAAGGAAAGAATAAGCTTACTTGGTATGCATTTATTGGTTGAGTGTCAATAACAACTTTCTGCCGGTCGGTGATGTGGAAATAAATAAAAAATTAAAAATATAACTCTTTGTTTCTTATTTTTTCTCTCTCCTACTTCCTTCCCAAGTTCCCGTTACTCTGTCAGCGGCCATGGACCTCGGATTTATAGATTTCCGCAAGCGCTGATGACTCCGCCAGCGCTGGCCATGGCTGAGCCAGTTCCTATGTCATCGCTGCGGGCTTGCAACCACGCCGCCCACAAGCACGTGGCTCACGGCCAGGTTCGTCCTTTGCTAGATCCAGAGCCATGCTGCTGCTTCTGCGAATGGCACGGGCAAGGCAAGTATAGGCAAGGCTAGACCGGATTATTCCCCTTTGGAGCCTATACATCTCGTGCGAGGTCCTCACTGGACAGAGCAAAAGGAACAGATCTCCCTCTTTTTTCATTCTCCAAGCAGACATCATGAGCAGGCCATACAAAAAAAGTGGAGGATGCCTGGGAGGCAGACACAGGAAATCTGAATTCATCTTCTCTGTTGTTTAAGCCGATCGCTGCGGTAATACGATGGGCGTAGCCGCGTAGCCGAGCAGAGAGGAGGATTCCAGTGCAACGACTAGCCCAGTACGGATCTGCAAATCTAAGCGCTCGCAGACAAGGCTCTGTCATTGGCGTCATCTAAGCCTCTCGGTCATCTCACTCGCACCAATCTTGGAAGTCTGAACGAATCTGACAAGGACGCCCTGAGCGTGGGCTGTGGATGGAGAGCTCACCTGTGGTCGTCGGTGACTGGATTGAGGAGATGACGGTGGCCATTAGGGGCTGTGAATGGAGGAGATGGCTAAGACAGAAATTCCAGCAAGATTTTTATTTTTTCTCATATTTTTCCGTATCATCATTGTATGTCAAGTTGCGATTGGATTTCGGTGAAAAAGCAAGTCACGTCAACCTATGTACGTCAGCCCGTACTACGTGACCTACTTTATCCTACCTCATATGGGAACATATATCCCTTAAAACTGCGAATTGGCATATCACACATTGTCAAGTTCAGATGTGCTAGATCAGAGCACAAATTCTTCATTCAATTGATTATTTACAAGCAGCTAATTTAAATTGGAAGTGTATCAGCATATGCAGCCTTCAAAAAACACAGCTGCATGCACTTCTTTGCACCATTCCAATCAATCAACAGCATCATGTGAAAAATCGGCACTAACCAATTTCCTCTTTAGTGTCAACTAACATTCGGTTGGTGCTAGGAATTAGATGATACATGGCCATCTTTCTTCTCCTTCCCACCCGCAGGCAGCCCAGCACCATTCCTTTGGGCAGCCAATTCCTTCGTCTCAGAAGGAGAAGATGGCGTTGTTTCTTCTTCAATGGGCAGTGTCCGTTTCGATCCCTCCAGAGCGACTCCCAGAACAATATTCTCTTCCAAGGGAGGCCTCGCCATTGATGTTGACGTGATGGGCCTTTCTCCGTCCTCCTTCAGTGGTTTGGGAGTAGGATCTACCTTTCCACGTCCAATTTCTGTTGGAACAACTGCAGAATCCTCTGAAGGTTCCCCTGTTGGATTCACATCCTTTGCATTCATTTTCAATACATCCTTCGAGGTTTCTAATGTTTTCTCCTTCTGTGGTTGCTGCACTTCAGTATTTATCTGGCTTTGAGGGTCAGAAGCCAATGTTGCTGAAACCTTGGCGCCAGAGTTTGGGGTTGCTGGTCCATTGACTTTATCATCTTTTCTCGAGTCAACTGTTGATGTAGATCCAACCTTTGAATCTTCTATCAAGTCAGAAGTTGAGTTCATTTCAGCCTTGGTATCTTTATCTTCACTGGCATGGGTCCCCTTGGTTGAGGCCTTACTTTTGTCATCGCCATTGATTTTATCAGAAGGTTCAATCAAAAGGATGGGACGATTTGCTGCTGCTCTGGAACGAGTAAAGACCGCATCAGCAAAAGCATCAGCAAAAGGCACATTTTCTAGGTCAGCTTCGCTGTATATTTTCTGAACTGTACGGATGGGGGTAGCAAGTCGTGCACGATGATGACTGATAACCCTAAGAAGATCCAAGAGTATAGCTTCCTGTTTCATTGCAAGGTTGCAACATGTTGAGTAGAGTTTCCATAACAAGAATTGATAACATAAATAACATACACTCAATTCAATAACGAACATCTTCAGCTCACTGAGATATGAAAGCAGAGGTAACCCTCAGAGGCATTTATAACCAATTTTCTTTATTGCATACAAGTAGCCGAATATGCTATGTTCAAGAATTTAACTTAAATAAACAATGGTCTTTTGTCTTTGGCCAACAATATATATTGCATAATGTTCCCTCAGACTCAAAAAGAAGAAAAAAGCTTGGTTGTGAGAATCATAACCCTACAGAAACTGATCGCAATATAGGCTAAAAAACCAAACGGAAGAGAAAAAACTGCAACTGCTATGGTTACAAATATTACAACCTCAAGGAGGTACAGTTGGACACTTCTGTCATGCATAATTTGGAATAAAAGCCAATCAAAAGTCAAAAGCCACACTGGTACAGTTTTTTGCAACTTAAACCATTGCACAGCCCAGGAAATGTATGGATATGGGTCATGCCACAAGAAAGTGGCCGGTAGAATTAAGGAGCCTTTAGATTCCATGGACTGCACAACTTTTATAAGTTCCAATCATTGGCGCACGTAGAAAGTTCAACAGGATAGTTACCGTTTTCTTTATTCCAAATGGAAAAGGCTGACCGTTAAAAAGCCCTCCAAGACTCATATTGATGAACCTATTTCATGATAATCTAGTGTATCCTACACATAAACGTGAATAAGCAACAAATGTACATTTCCCTGAGTAAAACAAGTACTGGAAAAGAATAAAGACATGATGATAATCGAACATCTATATAAAACAACAAAAAGAACAGCAGTGTCATGACAAATGTTGTCGAAAGTCATAATGGCATAGGCATATAGGTGTATATTTACCTTGACACATAGGTACTCTTCAAAATGTGATGTTTTCACAAAGCAAGATATCAATATCTGCAGGCCCAGATAATTCAGATAAAAGGTTAAACAATATATACAAGAATAATCATGCCAAGATAATATAATAAAGAGCAGCGATCCATCATGCTAAGACCTTTTTTTTCTCTTTTTTTGCCAGTCCTTTGACCATGGAAGATAAATATAGTACAAGAGGTTGCATTAACTAAGAAAAGAATAATTATACTTATCACATTGAATATATCATATCCAAGTCTTTATTCACTATTGAGAGTAAAATCAAAAGAAGATAAGGTAGTGATCCATCCCTCCAAGACTATAGGAAAGAAAATATCAAAGAAAAGGTGCATTTAGGAAGAGAAGAATGCCATTTTCCTTAAATATTTCCACATCCAAGTCCTAATGCACTATTAGGAGCAAAATAAAAACAATATAAGGAACATGGGCTACATAGCTTTTATAACATCTGAAAGTTTACATCATATTCATCAAATTTATGTGAAAAAAATGACCTCAAAGAATGAAAAAAAGGTACTTTGAACTAAAGAAAATGCCAATCAAACTCTCAACAAACATTTCGCGTGTAATTCTTTTTGGCAAAGTACCACAGCATGTTTCATGACCAAAAGTCAGATTAATGATTTACAATAGAATTTGTCTTGCAAGTAATCAATGTCCTTTATATCCCAGATGATACACTAAAGCCAAAGAATTACCATTAAAGCCTGATTTTCTGGATTGATATTTTCCAGAAATACTCTTCGGTGCAACTTCTGCTGCTCTACTTGAGGGTTCTTCGCCAACACTTTGCGCATATCAGCGACAATATTCTGTACAAACAAAAATATGGACAAGTCAAAAAACTGAAAGCATTAAAAAAAACTCGACATCAGTGGGTGAATCATGATTTTCTCACATTTATCTTATGGACATCCAGGTGACTAACAGCAAGGTGTGTCTTGATGCGCCAATGAGTCTTCTGGCTAAGATTCCTCACGACACTTACAGTGAACTTGTGGTTTGGAATGTGCACTGCTTCACGATCATCACCTCTAATTATGGTTGGAGACCACCAACCAACATGCTGGTGTTTTCCAAATTTAGCAAAATGATTATAAGTTAAAAAAAGAAAACCTAATATACTTGTACATTAGTCCCAAGGGATGATTTCTTTAACTGGATTAGGATAAGAAAATCAAAGCTCATACCTCAACAGTACCAGAGACTTCATAGCCTTCAATCTTGGTTTGAATCCATTCGTTCACAATGAATGGTCGTGTAGCATGAATCATAACACTCGAAAGAAAATTCGTAAATATCTGGATGCACCAATAAATAAAAATAGAAGTCATTACACAAATAAGTTAATGGCTAAAGCTGATGTCACAGACAGATAATTAAATCCCTATTCCTCAACATCATATGTATTGAAAAACAGTTGCTCACCTCACGACCAGCAAGGGTGAGAAGTACTGTACCAAGACCCCCAGCCGTCAGCCACCTCTGTGTGGAGAATCCAAGTAACTCCATAAACAATGATATTGCAGCAACCCACACTGCACTGTAAATAGCTTTCCCAGCAAAATTGAAACCCATCTGCCACACAAGAAGAAAATCATCAAAGAGGGATTTCCTTTTTACCAGGAAGCTTCCAAGACAACCGTATCATCCTGTGATAATGGTCCAATGCCAGACGAACGCAATGTTGCAGCTAACAAGTAAAACATTTTTACACCCTTCCTATACTCTGAAACCGATACAGATAGCACTTACATGCGCAGATGAATAGCCATTACTATCAATGTTAATGGACACTCATGAGTGAAACTTGAAAGCAAAAGAAATCATACATGTCTTGCATCGCCAGCATCATTTGCTTCCATATAGTACTTCTGTGCTTGCTGAATGATGCTGAAAAGGGGACATCCATACCAAATACTTAATCGCAATGGTTACACTTAAAAAAGGAAACCTTGAAAAGTTTCAGTATAATCAGACATAGGAACACGACAGATGAACATATAGTATCTTGTACTACCACAAAGGAAGGGCTAACAAAGGTCAACATTGTAATTCTGAATCATGGACAGACTCTCAAATAATCTTCTCACTTTTTTAAGTTCTCATCGGAAGTCACCTGACTAACTGAAGACAGGTCAATATTTACTTGATTCCAAGACCAATTTGTAAAGATCAAACTCACCTTGATAAACAAAATGCAAAAGCCAGTACAGTCGACAATGATCGAACAAAAATAAGAAGCCGTTGCTTAACAGCTTGACTAGCTTCAGTCGGTAAAACTACTGGATCCAATGCTCTGTAACATAACCAATTCCAGTTTAGTACAATTAGACTTGCTGGGAATAGAACAAATGCCAACACATACCTAGACTCATAAAATAATGTATGCACCTGCAAAGTAGTGTCACTCCAGTCCATACTATCAAAGGTTGGAAATATGATGTCATAATATAGTGTGTACTGCTCTTCTTCCAACTGTTGTCATTTTTCTGCATAAATTCGAAATAAATGTTAAAGCATACTATTTAATGAATAGATCTGTCAGAAAAGGAAATACTTATAGGAGAATAAATTGTGTTTACATGAAGAAAGACAACCCTAACAAAACGCATGAGTGGACCAAGACCCCATGCAGCAAATGCAATGACACCAACTGCTGGGACCAGCTTAAATACCAAAGGGCTTCCACCCAGAGAGTCAAATGACCTGCGCGTAGCACATTAAAATCAAATCGTTACATATTATCAGGAACTCTGAAGAAGTAACATATTCGATTAGCACCACTTTGTTCCAGCTAAAAGAAATTAAAAAAATAATGAAAAAAAGAATTAAAAACATTTATGGAGAAATAAGTTTTCCTCACTCAATTAGAAACAACTGAATTACCAATTAGGGTTTTCTTTAGACAGAGAGAACATTGCAAATAATATCAAGACAAATATTAGGTCTTTAGATTTATTGATGGCCCTCGAGGAGCCATATGAGGTGGTAAATATGCTATTTAGGCACTTGGGCCCGCCTGGGTCACATCTAGACAAGTACAAGAAAGGAAAAGAAATGTCTGACACAATCGGGGATTCAATTTAGTGCTTAACTGAAATGGCCACCCTAATCAAACTGACAAAGCTATTGTTCTCTTGCTTTGTTCCCTAAACCTCCTGGAGTAAGCCATCAATCTAGCAGGTAGTGAATTGGAGAAGAAAGAAGAATACCTTCTCAAGACTAGAGCAACAGATTTTACAACTGGGACTTCTTTTCCGCCACCAGGCACAAGAAAAGACCGGCAGAAGAATATTTTATGTCTAGAAGATATGGGACGGACTGGCCCACGTCCCTTGCCTAAAAGACGAAGACCCCATGCATCTTGCCGCTGTAAATGCCACGTAGAATTTCAGTCTATTGAACAATCGTTCAACAAATTCTCGAACCTACATCATACATGGAGATACAAAATAGATATGCCAGCACCAGAATATCATAAAATAACTGCCAAAGCAGGCTTCATATCTGGAAAGGAAAATGAAAAACAAAGAAAAGAATGCATGGACATGCGCAGCTACAATGGACAGAAAATTATTTATTTTTAGAGTACAGAATAAGTAACAGAAAGAATATTAATGACGACATAAATGACAGGCAAAGATTTATTTTCAGATTACAAGTATCAAACCCCGCATATCCATACCAAAGAATGCGATGAGAGATTGTTGCCCACGGACAGTAGCCGGCCTTTTTGCAGAACACTCTGCGTAATGGGCAGAAAGAAGAATGAAATTAGCTGTGACAAAGAAAGCAAAAATAATTCGAATAGCTGTAGCCCGACGCTCTCTTACATTGTGTTGGTAACAGCATTTTGGATCAAGGAAAATCCCTAGTTCACGGGACAACTGCATGGAACTAGAATGGGCCATCATAGGAGAAGTGAAGAAGCCACCAGGAAGATGATAGATGACACAGATTCAGTTCAGATAAGTTCAAACCACAAAAAAATGCCCTCGTAAGGAATCAGCACTCCATATTTCAAACTGCCGAAACAAATATATCGCCTGCAAAAAGTAAGAAGATTATGGGAAAGGAATTAGATTTATACCAAAATAGGCCGTGTTCAGTGTTTGATTTGCATTCAGGGTTTTGCACTAAGAAATTAATAAAGGTCTCGAATTCGTGCATCTAAATCTATAAGAAAGCATCATCCTGACTATAATGCATAGAATACATTCTCAATCTGGCTGTACGTGACAATCATGATGAAGCTATAACCCATTGAATTATGAGGGTGACTAGAAGAAACTAAAGACTACTATTGTGATAATCGACAGAAGCACACTCTTCCAGCATTAGCAGAAGAATCTAAAAGCACCAAACAAAATAGATGTGGACACCTGACAATAAGATTAAAGCGCGGATGCCATGGAATATTAGAATTCAAAACCTTTTAAGTCTCCTTCAAACAGCATTGGCCACGTCTTACAAAACCTAAGATTCGATCCTAACATTAGCTACCATGCATCCAAAGAACTCATACTTGACCGTTACTACAAAGAGAGTGTACATGTAAACGACTTTCGCACATCAACTGCGATTTCTGGCAACTGCCACTGCATACATATCGCGTAGTGCCTTGGCACCCTAAGACCTTACATGCATAGTCAGCAGAATACCGTCCCTCAATCCTGTGATCCGTAATTTTACGCATCAGACAGGTACATCCCCAAAAATAATTTATGATAAAACCTATGCACCATGATGAATATACCAATGCTTTCCGACAACAATCTCCTAAAAAAATAACGGGCATAGTTCGAAACAGTCAAATCCCAAGCTCTGCACTCAATTCCGGCCTATAGTCAGTCAACAACTTTGAAAAACAAAAACTGTTCCAGAGTTCTAATTTCGACCGTTTCCGTAGTTTTAGGACACTGTTGTCTCGCAACAGTACGCAATCGAAACCGCGGGCTCACTCTGCAGCCGAAACGCTAGGGTTTCGAAAAATGCGAACTCGTTCCCAAAACGCGCACCGACAATCAATCGCCGCCCGCTTTCTTCGACGCACCTGCTCGGGCAATCCGACCTCTGACCGCACGAAACCACGGCTACGATCATCCCTCGGAAAAGCCAGAAGAGATTGCTCGGGAAAAAGCACGTCCAATCCGCCGAACAAAGAAATCGCGACGAGGTAAAGACAGAGAGACACCGGAGGCACTGTTTTTCCCGGAAAATCAACAGGAACTTTCCCGGGAAAATCGGACCGAACACGCGAGAGGGGATCGTCGTTTACCTTGGCGAAGTCGCGAGCGAGGCGCGCGAATCGGATTAGAAAAATCTCTCTCGGGTTCGTCGACGGTTCGGTTTTCTTCAAATGGACGCTAACAGCCGAGATTTTGTGGCAGAGGGAAGGCGCGCTGTAGCGCTTCTCCCGCTAACGTGCACAGGGTGCGTATTGCCCCCCCCGGGAGCCGACGTGGCCCAATGAGATCGGGACTTTCCGGATGTAGCCGGGGCGGTGGGGCCCGCGGAGTTTCGGAATTTGCAACGTGGTTTACGTGGCGGATAGACGCGCTTCCGTGTGGGGGTTCGCGTCTGAAATTTCTCTGGAGATATATTTACGGTTTTGCCATTTTTGTGTTTTTTTATTTTGTTTATTTCTGGGTATTTTCGCTTGTCTAGTTTCCGCTTCTCAAAAGCGACGGAACGTAAGGCAAAGACTTTTATTAGGGTCAAATAATAAATTATTATCTTTTCGGATTGTCTTTTTAGCTAAAGTTGAGATGAGCCGCCCCCACATGCTTCATCCATATTGAGATTCGAAGTGCCATTTTTTTAACCAAAAAAAAGTAAATGAATAATTGGGAAAAGTAAATAATTTAACCAAATAAATAAGTTTGACAAGACTTTTGTGTTGATCAAAAGCACTCCTTTTTTTTTTCCCGATAATTTGCCATATCATAAGTTTGACTAGACTTTTATGCTTTGTTTGGAAGATAGAAAGAAGAGGAAAGAAAACGTGGGAGAGAAAATTCCTTTCACAAAACATTTGAATTTTCTCAAACTTTTCGGACACGCCTCTCATTTTCTACCCTTCTTCTCTCGTGAAAACAACGAATTAAGCTTACCAATTCATTTTTTAGAAAATTTCAAATAAGGACCTAAAATGTTCTTTCTTTTTTCAAAGAAAAGGTTTGGAATGCCTTTATTTTTTCAAATAAAAGCTTGAAGTTAATATTATTTCAAATGAGGGCCCGAAATAACCATACTAGTCTACAATAAAGGCCTAAACTTACCAGTTGTGAAGGACAATTTTATCTTTTTAAATTTTACAAACTTTTCAATTTTTCTTTCTTATTTTCTTTCCATTAAAAAAAAAAACAAAGGAAAACTCACCAGCTGCGAAGTCCATAGCCTTCCTGCCTATGGCCAGCACCCCATCGCTAGTGGAGCAACGGCAATGGTCGACAGAATCGCCGACGCCTATGCGAGGCAATCTAGTAGTTATGTTTCTCATCATTATTTGGAAGACCAAATGGTTGAAATGGAAAAATGGACAAGACAGATTAAGCTCATGCAAGATGGAAAGTATGTCCTTCCTTCAAATCCACTTTCCCAACCTTGGCAAATGATTCCAATGGAAGTGGGCCCTCTCAAGACTACATCAATTGCCTCAATTATTGAAGAAGCTCCAAAGACGGATCAAAGAAATATCGTTATCCTTCGAAACCGTATCATAGCAATGGAAAGGCAAAGAAAAATTAGTTAAAAAAAGAAACTGGCTCCTAAACTCTTTCAAGAGCCTCCCTCTACTCATATGGTCTCAAATCCACTTGAGATTTATTTGCGAGATCAAAGCAAACAAGAGATACCAACTATTGCTACATTCGACTCCGCCAAGCAAAATATCTCTAAATCGGCCTCAAAATTAGATTCATTTTCCTCTGAAAATACTTCAACCTCTAAGCCACAAGCACCAATATCCCGCTTACCTGCTATCTTTATGGCCGACCCCCCTGAAGCAAAAATGGAATCAAATCCATTCTAGCTAGAAATAGTACACCTTTGTGACCCAAACCTAGAACAGAGGTCTATAATCTCAAAATACTACTTCACACTTGATGATATCCCATATTGCAAATGGCCAAAAAGATTACAAGAGTTTTATGCTTGACTCAACACTAAAGCAGTTTTGGTTAAAAGTCGGTACAATATATTGACCGAGTTCGTGAGTAGATTTACTAGAAGCCTAAAAAATTGGTGGAGAATTGTTTTTTGATCAGGATCAAATAACAATTTTACTTCAAATAGATTTTTATTATGTGATCCAGATTATCCACTAATTCTTCATTGGTAAGGTAAATCAGAAGTTCTTCTTGTGCTTAAAAGAAGATAATTTTTTTTAAAGAAAATGCTACTTCTTAAGAAAAAGCATCTAAATAAGCATTTTTAAGAAATGCTTAAATTATTTTATGCTCTTAGAGCTTATCCAAATCTGAAGTAAGCATTCTTAACCTCCATTCCAAAAGAAATTAGACAAATTGTGGAAAGATTCATTCAGAATAAGCAGAAGATTGTTGCTAATGTTCATTTTGGAGAACTCCAGCGGGAAATACATTGGGCTCTTGATGATCTTTGCATTTGAATGAAGACTTTTAGGAGTTATCTTAAGAGCAAAAAAGAACTTGATCGGGCTTGTCAAAAGCCTGAGTTAAGAATCAAATGTTCAAAGAAAGATTACTGTGATGATCCTTCTTGTAGTAATCGATGTAAGAAGCGAAGACACTTCATAAGATTCTCTTTAGGCCATATAAGGAGAAGGCGTAAATGGTGATTCTTGCGGAAAAAAACGCATTGGAAGGGTTTCTTCCGAAAAGAGTAGAAAATTTGAGAAGTGTTATATCTACAACAAGAAATGACATTTTGCAAAGAATTGTCCAAAAGCCAGGGGTAGAAATTCTCATTTGATTCAGAAAATGAAAACATAGACTAAAGTGTCACTCTAGGAAGATGATATGGAATCAGTCTTCTCTGAACCTCCTACAATCCAAGATCTTTATGCATACACTCATTCTATTCTCTTATATTTCCCTATTAAAATATATCTATCCAAATATGATAAGCCTATTTTTGTTATTGTCCTTATTGGCATTAGAGCCAATGTTTCTAGTCTTGATACAAAGATACTTCTAAAAATACTAGACTTCATATGCCCGATATTTTAACTTTGCTTCTGGATATACCTTTGCTATAAAAGTTCAAAGCAAACTCATCACCATACAATTCTTTCCTAGTATTCGGTCACTACCAAAAAAAGATGGAACGGTTGTTATTAAATTTAGTAAGGAAAAGGAAGAAGCCACTTTTTCTATCTTTCCTATTATTTTTATGATGCAACATTGTGCAACTCATGTTCCAGTTGATGATGGCCATGCAGATCCAAAGCCTATGATTGAGTCTTTTGACCAACAGGGACGACCCATTCATTATTACAAAGATCTCCGGACAAGACATTGTTTTTGGGATCTCGATTATCAATGTTCCCTCTAGATGAAGAAGAGGATGATAGACCATCTAGGAGAAAGAAAATGTCAAAAGATAAACTTTACCAAAGTTACCTTGATGGAGACTCCATCGTCTTATTTGTTGGTGAATATGGAGAAAATTATCAATCAATGGTCTCGTATGAACCATCTCGATCACACCCTCCTCCAATAGTCCCTAAACCATGTAAATCTCTTCCACCTCTTTGGTAACCACCCAAAAAGAAACCTTCACTCTAAAAGCTAATTGTCTCACCTTTCTACAAACCCATATGCAAATTGATTAAGAAGAACTCTTTTCCTCTAGAAGTACCCAAAACACCCTAGCTCCAATGTTTCCCAAAGCAAGAACCACCTCCTATCCTTCCATCTATTTGTATGTTCCAATCTTCAGACCTTTCACCTTTGGAAAGATCTAATTCTAGTGCCTCATTCCTAGCATTAGAAGAATTTACAAATGCTCAGCATCGGTTCTCTCATATGCCTAAGGTCTCGAATTCTATAGATATCGATGATCATGGGAGACAAAAGAAAGTTATGGCTTCGGAGGCTATTTTGAATTGGCAGTCATAAAATGTTTTGGTCTAAAACAATGTCCTCAAGGCAATTGACACCAAACTTTCAACTATCCAAGCTCTCAAAGTTGAAAGACTCATCATAGAATATAGAAGGCAAAAGGATAGAGATGGCTTGGACAGCTACGAAGTTTGAAGCATTAAAGAAAAAGAAGTCTGAAGAATTTAAAGCCATAAGGAAAAAGGAGTTTGAAGCAACATGAAGAATAGAAAAACTTGGCTAAAAGTATTATCTGGCACTGTTCATGTATTATTTTTTTGGTAAGGGACTATTCATGTATTATTTAACACTGCAAAAGTGAAAAATGACTATTAGAAGCAAGTTCTTCATCTATTAATATAAGGGTCAAATAATTGGTCATTGTTGGCCATAAAGAGTCTGTAAAATTGTCTTCAGTGTTTGTTTTATGCTATATGAGGCAATGCTTGTAAACACTATGGGGGCAAAACACTCCCTTCCAAAAAATAATATTGTATGGTTTGCTATGAATCCCAATCTTCGTTTTTGCTTGGTATGATTCTTTAAAACTAGGGATGTTCTAATCAATCTTAGTAGTATGCTATGCACTTGCCATAATATAGAAACTCCTAAAATTTCTCATGATATGAGTCAACAAATGAAGAGGAATTTGGCAAATAATAGGCAATCCCTTCCGCCATGCATGTGAGATAGCATACATGTCACTAGGGGTGTGTAAAAGAACCGAGATTTGCTCGGATCGAAACCGCCTGGAACCAGTGGTTCTTAAGGGAACCGATCCGGTTCCCAGTTCCAATTTATGGGAACCGATGGGTATCAGTCTAGTTCTCGGTTCCATGGGCGAATCCGCCACCCGGACCAGACCGATTATATTATAATAATTTATTAATTTTTAATATTAAAAAAATCGAAATTAACAAATCTAAAATTTAGAGCTCCAATCACTATCTTCTCTCAATTCACTACTTTCCTACTCCATATCGTCTCTCTCAATTCAAATTCTCCCCCAACTCCCTCTTCCTCTCCGATTCACTTCCGGATCTACTCATCTCCCTTCGAGTTCTAGTTTGAACTTGGCGAAATAGTGAGTCGATTCTCTTTTCCCCCCTTGAACTTGAACTCTCTCTCCACGTTGTCGCCATCCTCGTCGCCGCCTCCGCTTTCACTATCACTATCGTTCTCTTCGTTGTTGGGCTCATCCCGCTTCTACCTCCCCTCTTCCTTCTCCCCCTCCTCAAGCTTCTCCCCATCGTCCTCATTTGTAGGGACAGGGGTGAACTCTAGGTCTAAGAATAGCTCATCATCCCCATTGTCCTCCTCATTGTCGGTCTCAAGGGAGGAGTGAGAGATGGCGGAGGCGGTGGCGAAGATAGTGGTGGTGGCCGGGACAGAAGCAGCGCGATGGTCGCAACCGCCGCCACGGCACTAGTACTTGAGGAGAACAAAGCTACCATGGTCGAGAGAGCCAAAATAAGCAGATGTGGAGAGGACGAAAAGGGGAAAGTGCAGAGGTTAGACCGATTCTATGGATCCACCCGGGAACCGGACCGGACCGGCGATCCGGTTCCCGAGTGTGGATCCATGCAACTAGTGGGCGATTCTCGATTCCAATTTTTTGGAACTAGTTTTTAGCGGGCGGTTCCCAGTTCTAGGTTGGGAACCGTCCACCCGAACCATGCACACCCCTACATGTCACAAATTCTGTTTTTGTTTTCCCTTGCTCATATTATAGGCAAATTTTCTAGTAGATCTTCTGGTTTACCAATAAAGAATTGGTGGATAATTTGGATCACATAATGAAAATTTTTTGAAGTAGAATTATCATTTGATCTTGATCGGAAACAATTTTCCACCAATTTTTTAGAAGCAAATATGCTCACAAACTCAATCAGTATCTCGTACTAACTTTCAATAGAAAATGCTTCAACGTTGAGCCAAGCGTCAAACTCTTATAATCTTTCTAGCCATTTGGAATATGGGATATCATTGAGTGCGAAGTAGTATTTTGAGGTCAAAGACCTTTGATTTGGGTTTAGGTCATGAAGGTGTACCACTTTTGGCTCAGATGGATTTGATTCCATTTCTACTTCATAGGGTCGACCACAAAGATAGTAGGTAAGCGAGATACTATTGTTTGTGGCTCAAAGAGTGAAGTATTTTCAAAGGAAAATGAATTCGATTTGAGGCTAATTCAGAAATATTTTGCTTGGTAAAGTCAAATGCAGTAATAGTTGGTATCTCTTGTTTGCTTTGATCTCGCAAAAAAACCTAAACTACATTTGAGACTATATGAGCAGAGGGAGGCTCATGAAAAGGTTCAGGAACTAATTTCTTTTCTTTACTAATCTTTCTTTCCATTGCGCTAATATGGTTTTGAAGCGTAACAATATCTCTTTAATCCGTCCTTGGAGCTTCTTCAATAATTGAGGCAATTAATGTGGCCTTGGAAGGGCCCGCTTCCATTGGAATCATTTGCTAAGGCTAGGAAAATAGATCCGAAGGAGGGACAAATTTTCCATATTGCGGGAGCTTATCTATCTCCTCAATTTTTCCATTTCAGCCGTTTGGTCTTCCAAATAATTATGAGAAACAGAACTACCAGATTCCATCTGTTGGAGTTTCTTTCGAAATGTCTTAAGCAATTTATTTGCGATCAAAGCCATTTGATCAATTATCTTGAGAACATTATTTTGGGCCAAAGCATTTTTTGACTGCCAATTCAAAACAGCCTTAGCAGCCGTGACTTTTTTTTTGTCTCCCATGATCATCAACATTTGTAGGGTTCGGGACCTTAGGCATATGATGGAATTGACGTTGAGCATCTGTAAATTCTTCTAATGCCGGGAATGGGCACTACAATTGAATCTTTTCAAAAGTGGAAAGTTTGAGGGTTGGACTCTCTCCTGAATCTAGGCAAGGGTCATCTACCCCCACACAGCACCTTGCGGACCTCGCCACCCTAGTTTGGGGGCGTTGCACAAGGGCAAGCGGGCGACCCTCACTGGCCATCCCTGTCACCCCATTAGCAATGGGGTGGTGGCCACTTGTATTCTTACTCTTTTAAAAAAAAAATGAAATTTTTTAATCTAATGTAATTTATATTGCACTTGGGCGAAAATATTCTTGATTGGTGCAATTTTTTTACCAGCAACATAGGCCCTTATTTGAAATGGCCATAACCACTTCAAGCCCTTCTTTGAGACTGGCATGGTCATTTCAAACCTTTATTCAAAACAATGTCAATTTCAAATCTTTATTTAAGAAAATAAAAGCATTTCATACTCTTATTTGGAATTTTCCTTAATTTTTTAGGTATTATTTATGAATTAATATATCGTAATTATCGAGGTAGAACATAAACTTTGAAATAACATAAGTATATCGATATGCTTTGAGGACAAAAATACAACATGTGAACATTTTGGCAAATGGATCACTTTAAGAGGAAGTCATGTCACAAATGGAGTGGAAAACACTCTGGTACGTGGGAAGGAAGACGTATCTCTATAACAATTTGATGCAAAGTCGAATTGGTGCTTTTTTGAAAATTACAAAGATATGTTTCGTGAAGCCAGGTGAGGTTCACCATTTTTGGCTAAGTAGAGGAAGTGCCTGCCAAGTTACAGTTTGTTTATTTCAAGCAAGGTTCATTAATTAGTTCAGATGAGGTTTTGAGCTAAGAATAACCTTAACGGCTAAGAACGGAATTTAGTGATAAAATTGATCGATTAGTTCAGGTTAGTCATGTAATTGATGCAGAAATTACTTTATTTCATCTCACCCCAATTTGTTTCGACTTTCAAGGGCCTTTGTGGGTATCTATGTTTATCTATTGGAAAAAGTACCAAAAAAATTCATAAACTTATTGCATTTATATCAATTCAGTCCTAAATTTTTCAATTGAACCAATTTAGTCTTAAACCTTTTCACATTGATACCAATTTAGTTCATCCTGCAATTTAAGCCAGAAATAAGTGACATAGATGCCGGCAACCATATATGGCATAGCTAGCGCTAATGTGAACATTTTAAAATGATTTTTTACTAATTTTTCAAAATTTTTAATTATTTTTATTTTTTTTCCTTTTTCTCCCATTTTTGGACTGTGGCCAGTATTGGCCATTACCGGTGACTAGCCACAGATGGGGGCCGGCAAGGGCATCATGGTCCTCGCTGGCCATGGGCAAGAGTCGCCCTCGTCGGATCTGGTGAGGGTGGCCCTTGTTGAATTGGGCAAGGGATCGCCCTTCGCTAGCGAGGGTCACCCTCATTAACCGTCGCCAAAGGCTGCAAGGGCGACCCTCGCCAAATCCGATGAGTGTCGAGTCCTTGCTAGATCTGGCGAGGGTCACCCTTGCTTAGGCCACGAGGGTCGTGCCCTCGCTAGATCTAGCAAGGACCTGTGCCTGAGGAGGGCCATGACGCTCTCCTTGGCCCATACTTGTGGCTGGCCGTCGGCAATGGTTAGTATTAGTCACAGTCCAAAGAAAGGAAAAAAAAATTAATTGAAAATTAGTTAAAAATTATTTTAAAATGTCCACCTTAGTGCCGGTGATAACATGTAGGATCCTTGGCATTCACATCACCGATTTTCAACCTAAATTAGCTAAATTGACTGAATTTGTATCAATGTGAAAAAGTTTATGACTAAATTAAGACGATTGAAATGTTTAGAATTGAATTGGTATTAATGAATAGGTTTAAAACATTTTTCGTACTTTTTCCCTTATCTATTGGTTTGCTCTTCTCCTTCTTCTTCTCATTCTCCTTCTTCTTCTCCTTCTTCTTCTCCTCCCTTCTCCTTCTTCTTCCTTCTCCTTCTTCCTTCTTCCTTCTCCTTCTTCTTCCTTCTCCTTCTTCTTCTTCTTCTTCTTCTTCTTTCCAAAAAAAAATTATATTTAGCAAATAGCCAACTTTTATTGTATCAATGAGTACTAAATTTCTTTTTTTTTTTTTCATTCTATACTAGTGCAATCATTATTTTAACACGAAAAAAGCCACCAAAAATCTTATGTTCATTGTGACAAATTTATATTTAACTTTCTTTTGTAACATAAAAAATTCTAAACTATACCTATCATGATACATTTATCTTAAATTTTCCATTGTGACGTTAAAAACAACCCCAAACCTGTCAAAGTTTCAAAAAAAACAACACCAGCCACATGGGTGCTACTTTAACACAATTTGCCTTTTGTCATCCGTGTAGGTATTTTTTTTAACGTTGCTCATTGAAGGTAATTTAACAGAGGGTAAATGTGTCACACAAATATAAACTTAGGATTTTTTTTATGTAAGAAAAGGTTTAGGATAAATATGCCACAATAGGTGTAGTTTGAGGTATATTTTGTGGCTTTCTCCTTTCTGAAATTAACCCAAGTACATGTAAAACAAAAAGCAAATGATGCGGATGTGGTTGTATGCATTTTTTCTCGCTTTCTTTTTCCTTTCTCCTTCATTTTCTTCTTTGGTTTGGCAACGCTAAGAATGATGGTTTGGGCAGCGGTGAAGACTAAGGAGGAAAGAAGAAAAGAAAAAGGAAAAAGAATCTCGACGAAGGGTAAAATACGTCACACATGGACAAGTTTAAATGCTTGGTGCCATAACAAAATGGGGTGAATGTGTAACATGAGTATAAGTTTAGGATTTTGGGTGTCGAAAAAAGTTTAAGGTAAATGTATTACATGAGTAAAAGTTTGAGATAAATTTGTAGCACGAGTTCAAGTTTTAAATTATTAGTCGCTTTTACCCTATAAAAAATCATGTAGTGATTTGATGAAAAAATGGAATGATAGATTTATCGAATAAAGTGATGTACATATTAAATTTATAGTTAAGCCAAATGCATTCATTAGAATATACAACACATTAAAACAATAATTAGTTAATTATCTGCCAAATAAATTATTTCTTTTGGAAAACATGGATACCGATTCTGCCCCAAACGAAAAAAAGGCCATAAAAGGAAGAAACCAAATAAAAAGAAGAAAATAAGTAATAAATAATTCTAAATCAAGAGTGAGCTCCACGTTTTTAACACCTATTGTCCGGGTAAAATTGTAATCGAATAATTTCAAGTTCCAAAAGCATGCCAAAGCGGAGACGTGGGAGAATAAATGCAGCGAATAAAGACGGTCATTTCAAAATTGAAATGACGTTTGTAGTAAAAAAATAATGGTGTGGAAAAAGCCCGAGCCTTATTTAGATCCCGTAAATTATTTTTTTTCCTATTTATATTATCATTTAACGTGGAGATGTTTCTTTCCATCTCCTCTTATTTTTCTCCTCCTCGTAATGGCAATTTATCCCAAGGCCCAAATCGCCAGTCTAGAAGAATAAATATCTCAAGAGGGGTTCGCACGTGTGGAGGTGCACACGCGTGTCGAAGAAGCTCGACGGCCATCGAAATTCAAACGCGAATCGAGAGGGAGGGAAAAGAGAAGACAAAAGCTTAAACCGAAAGAGGCCATCATCAATTCATCATCCTCCTCCTCCTACAAAAAGCCCTTCTTCAACTCCCCCATTTTCAAATCCTTCTTACCGTTGAGAGAGAGAGAGAGAGAGAGAGAGAGATGGCGAGAGGGAATCGGCGTCCGAAGCTGGCGAGCCCCGCCGAGCACAGCTCGTCCTCGTCCTCGCCGCGGTCGGCGACCGCGACGCCTCCTCCTCCGGTCGGCGACGACGAGCCGCCGCCGCCGCCGCAGCAGCAGGCGGACTACGACAAGCGAGTTCGTGATTTGGAGATACAGAACACAGCTCACCAGGTTCGCCCGTGCATCGATCTGTTTCCTGTGGAAATGCCGGCGTTGGACGCGTCTCGTTAATCGATGTCGAGTGCTTTGAGCGAGTGTAATCGTTTTCAGCTGATTGCGTGTTTGCTTGAACTGTCTTCGGCATCGAGTTTCCGAGGATTCGATGATTTCCCCGATTCTATAATACCGGGCGCGGTCGTTGATTGTGTGGATCTACATCCATTGTTGGAAGATCGCCTTATCTTAAGGATCGAGAAATTGTTTGTGAATGTCCTTGTGACGGGATCGATTACCCCGAGTATCTTCAGTTGCTGAAATCGAGGACAGAGCTTTGGATGAATCCGTGTCCAATCCTCTTTTTTGTGTCTGCGCATGTGGGATTTTGCTTTTGTTGACCCCGATAGACGTTTCTTTCACGCATCCTTGTCTCAACCAGTCTGCAACGCAGTTTGTGTTCTAAATATTGTGGTCCACACCTAGCTGTGGTTGCCTAATTTTGTATCCCGTTGGGAAAATCCTCTTCTGATTGCCATTGGAGCGACTTACTTTTTTCGGCGACCAAAAGAGCACAGAATTTGTTTCCAGGATATTGAATGTCATTTGCCTCTACACTTGTTTCCAGGAGAATCATGAAATTTGTTAAAGAATCTTGCATTGCTTTTCTATGGGATTTCAATGGGCTTATGTTCATGCGGTCTCTACCTATAAGTTTAAGCTTTTGGGTGTTTCTGACCAAACTTTTGCATGTGGTCCTTCATAAGACATTACAAACTCCTTTTTCTTGTGTTGTGGCAGAAAGAGATCGAGGAACTGAGAAGCAAACTAAGCAATGCATCTGTCACTCCTAATGACAGCATGCGCAAGATGAAGGAAGGCTATCTTCAGAAGTTAAATGCGCTTGAAGAGCAGGTCATATTTTCATCTATTAGATTTGCTTATCTGACAGAACATGAAAATATCAAATGATAAAAAAAGCACCTGGCTTAATTATGTTATGTGGTGGTGGATTTAGGTTAAGCAGTTGAAGAAGAAGCAAGATGTCCAATCCCAACTTTCGACGCATAGAAGAAAAAGTGAAGAGAGCACAAAGCATTTGCAGGATGAGATTCAAAAGTTGAAAGCTCAAAAGGTACTTTTGTGGGTTGTGCAACTAAGTTGTGCTCTTTGATTTCACCTTTACATAACTTCATGCTTCACTATATACTCTATAGGTTCAACTCCAATGCAAAATGAAACTGGAATCCATGCAGTCCAGGTTGTGCAAGGCTTCATTGGAAAAAGAAATCCTCCAGGTGCATAAACTAATTGTCATTACCTTTTTCATGTCTTACTCATCAGATTTCTATCTGTTTAATTTTTCAGACATAGGGACCCATGAGATGTCTAAGTAAATCGTCAGGTCATACTTGACCACCAGATTAAGAATCTGATTGACACACTGTAGTTGGTTCCATGGAATCTCTTTCATCCCTAGTTAAATATCTGTCAACATATTCATTAGATAATGGAAGGGTACAAAGGTCCTTAGCTCCTTGTTGGGAGAAAGCTAAATTCAATGTTACTTGATGCTTTGAATCTCCTTAAGCAGCCTTCACTTACCTAACGGTTAGATGCTTCGTAAGTTCATTTTCTTGTCATCAATCACTACAACTTGACTGCTTGCAAATTCAGGATTTTTTTCTCACAAATTTGTTGCTCAAATAAGAAACTGTTTATCTGAAGAGGGGTGCTCAGCAGCATGAGCTAATAACAGCAGTTCTCCATATGTTACTCAATATACCTTTCATAGCGCAAAGGATTCTTACATGCTGATCTATTTTCTGTTAGCTTAAGAAAGAGGGAAGGAGAAATGACTATGAGATGCATAAACTATTGGCATTAAACCAGAGGCAAAAGATGGTAAGATTATGTTCCTGACATATATGTTACACTACTGGAAGAATTCTTTTCACTATCTAGGATTTTGTGTCAGGTTTTGAAACGAAAGACAAAAGAATCTTCTGTGGCTGTGAATCGCCTAAGACAACTAGTTGAATCTCGAAAGGCTTTATTGCACATGAAAGCTGGTAAGTGGTTTGATTGCTCCATACACTCTTTCAACGAGTACAATGCTGTACCTGACCCTTTTGTTATCTAAAACATCTCATGTAGGATCCAGGAAAGGAAATACTTCTGGGATTCAGGTATGCTAAAGCAATGGAAAACTGATCAAGGCGGGGAATTAAATGGAAAATACCTCCATCTATGTGATAGTTTCTACTTTGACAACTTGCATATCTGCTCTGACCAGATTGATACTTTAAGCATACCTCCAGTGGAATATATGAGATGCTAGTTGATCTTCTTGGCAACTATCTTCTACCCAAGTGTGTCGGTTTCAACTTTCTAAGTCTTGAGCCATGTTTAAATTGCAAAGATTCTTCAAAACTGTTTTCCTCCCCGTGTTGTGCTTGTAATACAATGGAGTAAAACCTCTTTGCAATTTATTCACGGAACTTTCATCCACATTATGCATTCTGGTATGGAGTTTTCTTTTTCTTTTGGGCCAAGATTATAAGTGTTCTGTAAGCCATGGTTTCACATCGAAGGAAACTCAAATGCACAAGTGAATAAGAGCTGTCACTCAGGAAAGTGGAGCCCTTGCATGCAATCATGAAGTATTCTTGCTTCAGAATTTCCACTCATAACTATGATTTCCAGGCTAGATGAACAAATAATATATTGGACTTATTGATCATATAAATGTTAATGATATTTAGGATGGTCAGCTTTGAAGCTCTTATTCTACTTTTAATTGATGGCACTGCTGCAGGCTATTGAGCAAGAGCTTGAAGTCACGTCACATATAAATGAGATATGTGCTGAATATGAACATCAATTAGAGATGTAAGTCCATTATTTCTTTTCCCTGGTCATAGAAATTCCTGCAATAGAGCTTAAATTCTTTTTAACGTCTGGTTCTTGTTGAAATTGGCTTGTTACTTTATTGTGTATTCAAATCTTGGTATTTAGGGATTTCTGAGAGAGAATAGTGTCAAAAAACTGCGTTATCATGTTTATTACCTCCAATTGAATGGTATGCAGCACCAAGGGATTTGCCAACACTCGTGTATCTGATTTTGACTACTCTCAGCATTGTTGCCTTTTACGTGTCTTCTCGCCTTTTCTTTCTGTTTCTTTTTTCCCACTCCATGTTGCTGAGATCCCAGAATAGTTTACATTAAGTTTTGATCATAGCATGGTGTAGCTAAATTTGTACCTTTTGTGGTATGGACTTGAAACTCCATATGGCATCACCACAGCATGACTTACATAATTCAATAAGCTATGACAGACACAATGATGCAATGATGTATTATCTGTTGTAGCTCTAGAGAAAAATTGACTCCTATTTTAGCAACAAATAACTTCATAATGGCCGTAATAGTTAACAAGAATACCTTGAATTGCTTTTTAATTTGACTTCAATGGGATTTTATGTACTTAATGTTTTCCCTAATATATTGTGGATTCGTTTTGGATAACTTCTGAAATTGTTCAATTTGCTCTGCCAACAATTATGGTTAAGCAATTTCAACACATAGCAAATACACACCATTGCTCACATCTATTTATTCCAGAAGTTATTGTCAGCTTCCTCAAAATCTTGATAAATAAACCAGTGCTCTATGTTGTAACTTCTACAATTATTCTGCAACATGTTCACCTGTTTAGGTTTTATAGTTAAAAGTTAGATGTAGCAGAGATTTTCGTTTGTAGAATGGAAGTCACGTATAAAATGTAATCTAGAGGCAAGGATAACCATAGAAATGATGTAATTCATAATCATGCAAGGTATTCCCAAGTATTGGTGGAATAATGCTCTTAAAAGTGGTGACTATTATTCACTTAGTTTATTAGTCATGTCATATCCATACCTCATCTTTTATATATTTGAGAAATGGGTTTGAATACGATAAGCGATACACAAGACATGGTTCTAGGCAGTTTTTTCAGAATTAGAGCAGTGTATTAATATCTCAAGTTGATGATTTGCCGTTCAATTGGTTAGACTGCCACTTTGATGTGTACTGCTGTAATGATGCTAAATACAAAATATAAGATTATACAAGCATAGAGATAAAAGTCAATCATTTAAAGTGGTTTAGAGTGTGTGCCGACAGTGGAGATTCAAAGTTTAACTTGCTGGCCACACCAATTATGCATTTTTCTCGATAGATGCCTAGACTAAATGTATTCCTTGAAAATAATTGTCCAAGTTGATCCTCGCTTTCTGGCCAACAACCTATTCCATTTCCTGGAGGGCAGTAATTGAAACCCCCCTGTCCACCATGGTTTACAATTTTTTATGGAAGTTAGGTTCAAACTGAATACTTGACTGGCTCACTGAATTGATCTCGTTGAACCGGGTGAAGCCTGGTTTTCACCCGGTTCTGACCAAATTGTTTACAGTGAAGGTTTGGAGGGGGAAGCGGATGAGAACAAGGCTCAGTTTTTGGTTCAACTTGTTGAAGGAACTAGTCTGGTCCTGTGAACATTTAGGGAACTCGTTTATCCTGTGGTTTCTTTAGAATCTTCATTCAAGCTTACTTCTCTAAACATAATGCCTGAGATTCTCTACACGGGGGATCAGTGGATATTCTCACATTTTGTTGGATTTTTATGAAATTGTTTCGGTACTCACTTTTCTTTTTTGATTTACATTAAAATTGTTCCCTCTTGCCTCCTTTGTTGCTAGGATGGCGGATGAGATTATGAAGATCAAGGAAGAAACTGAGTCACTAAAGCAAGAGAACCTCAAGTGAGCAAATTTTTTGCTTTATTTTTGGCATTGGGAATGATTCATTTGTGCAATGGCCTTGGGACTGATTTGGGTATGAGTGTTGCAATTAAACCTCAATGCTTCTTGCCGACATTTCTCATTGTTCTTTTACACTTTTTGAAGGCTCTTGTTGGAGAACAAAGAACTTGAGTGTAGAGAAGATCCAGAGCTGAAAGACTTAAAAGAAGATGTAGTCCAACTAAGTCATATGCTTCACAAACTAGAAATGCCGAAAGCAAAATTCCCACCTCTGGAAGAGTTGCAGGTTAGTATAGCTATCCAACTTTACTTCAGTGTCCATTAGATCGTCAAGAAACCATAGATAGACATCATGGAGATTGATAGCTCTGCTGGGAAATTTGAAGCAACAGTGTTTTTCCTTGACGAAATTTTATTACACTGTGCAAGGTGAAAATAATTCATAATTTGTGTGGTTGGATTATTAGGGGGACTTGAGTCAATCTTCCGTATCAATAGGGAGTAGCAGTGAACAATCAAATACAAGTACACATATAGTGGAAACTTGTGAGAATGTTGCTGCCAAGGGGGAAAATGCTTCAGCCATATGCTGCTCTTGCAGTAAGAAATCTTTGTGCAAGACGATGAAATGTCAGTGCCGAGTGGCTGGGGGCAGCTGCGGGACATCATGTGGTTGTTCGCATATCAAATGCACCAACAGGAGCTCACTTGTGGTCAAGTTGGATGAAACCATCCCAACACAAGCAGTGAAAGGAAATGGAAACTCAAAATGTTCAGGCAGTGCAGAAGCAGAGAAGGTCCTTGATGATAATGACGTGACGACACTTCAGAGCATGAACAGGGACTCAGTTGCAGTCAAGCTGGATGAAACTATGCCAACAGAAGCGGCTGAAGGAAATTCAAAAAGTTCAGGAGGTGCTGAAGCAGAGAAGAGCAACATTCTTGATTCTAGAGATGCAACCGCATCTCTAATTGCACCTGTCACACAGCCTGCCGAGATAAATGATAACTGCGGCCTCAAGAAGATGCCTCTATATGATATTGCCAACACACTGGTATCGTATTCCATTTTTTCCCATAACAACTTTATAAGCTAAATGAGCTTGAACCCTCGGTTTTTTCATTTTCCTACTTACCATGTAGTCACCGATATTTAGAGCAAAGACCTTGTCTGCTATTTTTATTAGGGTATGAGTAATTTTCCTGGGCTTAACAGATCTTGTATCGTTGCAGATGAAATCATTTGCGGCAAAACATAACCAGAGAAGGAAAAGGCGAACTGAGGTCCCCAAGTAGCAAAATTGAATCGCGGAACAGCCTGAAGTCCATGGAAAGCTGGACTCTGAAGACTATAAGCAGGCAGCAACATCCAGTGGTATAGCTATCTGCTACTGGCTACGACTGACAAAACTCAACTGGATCCCATTCTTCAAGGAAGAGAATGTGAAGCCCAACCAACTCATATAAGCTCCAACTCAGTTTTATCCCGGTGGTTTGTTATTTTTTTTTGTGAGCAACCTTACAATAGATCATTGTTTGGATAACTACAATTGAAGATACCACAGAAGATGTCTTTTTGAAGTTGATGAGGAGGTTTGATTTGATATCAGAGGTTCTGATGCCACATTCTTTGTTGTTTAATCAATAGAAGATCGAATGAAAAGTGAAAAGACCAGACTTTGTGCTTTACTTATATCTGGTTTTTGAATGTGAGATTGAAGTTACTGGTATGGGAACTATATCATCCTTGGCTGTCTTACAGAATAGGACTACACCTCATCCTTGTGATTATCCACAAGTAATGAATGCTAGGAGTTCTATCTACCTGCCTAAAAAAAATTCCTAAAATAAGAATTTGTCTTCGGTAGAAGTCAGTTTATGAACGATGCAGATGGATGCTTCAGCTTCCTTTTCTCTTGCATGTGAGAGTCTGTCGCATTACAACCGAGATCAGCATTGCAACCGGAGGCCTTTCTTTTCTCGTCAGTAGATGGAAGTAGTGCAAGGGGCTTGCAAAGGCTGAATATTTAACACTAGTCTTATATCGATATGTAAATTCACATGTAAATTTTGGGAACATGGGTGCTATTTTAAATTTTGGGGGCAAAGTGAAGATAAGTTTGTATTGGTGGTTTATGTCGACAGCTCATCTCATTATGCTTCGTTAGCGAAGCAATGTTAATTTTACCGATCCCCCCCTCCCCCCCCAAAAAAAAAAAAAGTTATGTTATTTTCACTTAGTAATGGCATATGAATTATTTCTTCAAAATAACATATTAAAATGGGTCAAAGCATATCGATTCCGGCTAAATCGAAGTAAGCGTGCTGTAACTTTTTTTTCATGATTGCATTGTGTGTGGTTCTGAATTGCCCACTCAAATAGTTAGGAAGTGCAATCGTTAACATGGTCAGCCACATTTCAGGTCGGCCTAAATGGATCTACGCATTTAACTATACAACTGCGTTAATGAGACATCCTTTCAATTTAAGAACAGACACTTGATAAAGTGGCAATGTTTATAATCTTTTTCTTTTATGGTGCGTTTGTTTTATAGAAAATGAATTACTTAAAAATCATTTCTCTTAAAGATAATCGCTTATCACTTACGAAAATGATCAGAAGAAAAAAATTCCATTGTCCATGAATATGTTTAAACATAAATTATAATCGATACCAAAATATTTTTTATTAATTAATTATTTTAAGTACTATAAGCAATCATTTTTAAGAAAATCATTTTTAAATCATTTATTTTCCGCAAAATAAATGAAATCTTAGAATCCTAAGAATTGCCATTATTTACTGAGACCGTTGATGCTGAAGTTGTTTGAAAGACAACATCGAATTTGTTCAATGAATGTGAAGTCTAGCGAATGCATGATAGAGACACCGGGTCCATCTACTTGCGACGGCGTCTTTTGACAACCTACTCCATTCTACTCTTAATCCTAGGAAAAACAATTCCCGACACGGGCTTAATTCATCTAAATACCTCACTTATGCCCTCACTTAAATGATGGACCTCTTCGATCTCGCACATTGACTCCTAAAACCATCCCCGCCTTTTCTTACATCGAGGTTGAGGTATCAAAATGACTCATCACCCTCCCGACCCTCGATTTGCCCACTCCAAAACTGCTTTATCGATGGAAGTTGATTTACCATCACTGAATCAGTTCGGATAAGATTCTTTCGACATTGAGCTTCATAACCCAGTAATCCATTTGACTTGTAACAGATGCCGATCCTGTCGATCCATATGAGTACAAATTCTTGATTGCATTCTCAACGTCGAGGAACTCATACACATCCTTACCAAACACTGGGTGGATGCCATATCATTCATCCAGACTGAGATCCTGAAACTGGCAATTCCTTGAGACACCAAAAGCTACTGATCTCTTGACAATGTCGTGAGAAGTTCGGAAAGAGATGCCTTAGAAAATGTATCAAAGTTCAGACACATTCCAAGATATAACAAATGATATGATAATCTATCACATGAAAACTATTGTGGGTTAAAAATATTGATGGAATATGAGTAGTATGTTGTTATACTTAGCTAGTGGATATGAGTAGTATGTGGAGAAGTGGATTGAGCAATAAGTGCTTATATCCGACGAGTCGATATAAGCATCGGTAGGTTAAGAAGCACCGACACTTTTCAAGAGCCTTTGTGTTGTGACGGACACTCCGACATGTGTCCGACACTCTCTGATACTCTTGGACTCTCTCTAACACTCGAGTGAACCTGTCTGTTCAAACCTTCAAGGGACTACCTTCTCGGAAATTTGGATCGGAGCATAGAGATGCTCAAAGATGCTAGGATAGTAACATCTCAATTTTAGTAGAGCTGCATTTTTCAAAGGATTCTGTGAGGCTGGAGAAGAAGAAGTGTTTAGAGAGACATGGAGAGAATTTGCATAAGCACACACTTTACTTCGAGAAACTATGCTTAAAACATTACATCATCTTTGTCTTTTATAGACATTAAAAGGTCACAAACAAACAAGGACCATACTCACGAGTCCAAAAAGACACAAGCTCTTGGAATTTTGATCGAGAATTATTCTATGTGGTATAAACAGTGACTGTGAATAATGATTTCCCTAGTATACTGCTACAATACTTTGTTACAGTGAGCTGTGCTACAGTATCTTTTGCTACAGGTCTATCTGCCATCCCGAGAGTTATAATTATAGTCTAAATCATTAGAGTTATGTCTTGCCAGCCATTCTTCCTCGTAGCATCGTTCCATTCCAATGTCATCATCAGAAGGTTTGTTGGTATTGTGAGAGGGTCCCCTTTATGAGATCAGGACATTCCACATACTTTGAATACTTGAGGTAGTTCTTCTTCATGAATCCTGGAGGGTCTTAGAGTGTCAGCAAGCATGATTGGCTGGGGCCAATTTTCTGTTTGAGCATAATGGGATGTTATATTGTAGGGGTGTGCATGGTCCGGGCGGGCGGTTCCCGACCTAGAACTGAGAACCGCCCGCTAAGGACCGATTCCGAAAAATTGGAACCGGGATCCACCCGTTTGTTGCATGGATCCACTCAGGAACCGGACCGCCGGTCTGATTCGGTTCCCAGGTGGATCCATGAAACCGGTCTCAACCAATCCATCCGAATCAACACAACCGCATCGCCAACGCGCGATGCCGAGGCAGATCATTCGGTTTTGCCCCCTAAACCGAACCAAGGAACAAAATTCCACACAAGCGAAGCCACGGCCGATCAATTTTGACTGCGGATTTCACAGCCGCGAAGAGGGAGAGGAAACCCCTCTCCCCCCGCAATGCCGAGAAACTTGGCGTCCGCACCGAGGCTTACCTGATCGGCGGAGCCCTCGACGAGATGGGGCCTGGAAGGTAGTCACTAAAACCCTAGAGAGTCTTCGAGGACCGAGAGGAAGAGGGGCCGGCGGCGGCGGCGGCGGATTCCCAATGGAGATTGGACGAAGCTAGAGGATCCCTTGGAGATCGATGGCAGCTCGCCGAGAGAGATTCGAGAGGTGATCGGAGGATCAGAGGAAGGAGGGCGGAGAAATTCAGATCTTCGCTTGGTGTCCACTAGAGAGAGAAAGAAGGGACAAAGTTGAGGAAGGATGAATATTGGAGCGTGTTGCAAGAGGAGGAGGAAGACTGCAAGATCCAATCCCGCCTGCATTTTCTTTTATTTTCCCCCACAGAGATCGCTACTTTTCTGTCGATGGAATCGGAATGACGATCAGGGGAAGAGAGAGAGAGAGACGGAACCGGAGAGGCAACAGCTACTATCGAGGGTTTGTTAAATAGTAATTTTAATTTTTTTTAATATTAAAAATTAATCAGTCCGGTCCGAGTAGGCGGGTGGACAGGTCTGCTCATGAAACCAGGAACCGGACCAATTTCCTCAAGAACCATCGATTCCGGGCGGTCCGGGCGGATCCCAATTCTTTTGCACACCCCTACTATATTGGGGTCCATTCCGAGAGATAAAGACAAAAGTCCTTCATCATAAGGGTCTTAAGAGAGAAGACCTTTCAATTGGGCATAGGATTCTTGAGAAGACTATGCGAAATCGTCGATATCTGTCATTTCTTGCTCTTATGATAGAGATGTCCTTGCTTGATTCTATACTTGCTTGAATTCCTTAAGTGCTTGTTTGGCTTTAGGTGCAAGACCATAGTGGTCCCATGGGACAAGTGTTGTCTAGTCCCATACTTATTTAGGAATGGTCCGATTTTCTTGGCAAAGGATCCTCTAGAGTTCTCTGTAATTGTATTCAACGGATCCAACGCAACTTGGAAATGTCCTGTAAATATAGGCTTCTTGGAGATGCAATTGAGGCTTGTATGTTGTGGTTCCTATTCCTTCTAGTGGACTGGTAAGGATACCACTGTGTCGCACAAAAGTCCATGGTCTCCGGAAAAACATTACTATGTGTAGCTTTGGTTTTGCTCGAGGGGCTTTTCCTAGTTTATGTACAAAGAAGCATTTCCACATAGTAGGATGATAGAACCAATTAAGTATAACCAAAAGGTTCATGTCACTTTCATTCCCTTCATACACCAAAGCGCAATTAGTTTGGTTAACATGACAATAAATGTATTGGTGGGGAACTCAACAGCTATCAAGTACTTATTGGTTAAGTACCAAAACATGCATAGAAGCTGATTAGGGAAATCATCTTCTTTTCAGATTAATGGATGAATAAATGGATACCTAGAGTTTAATCCAAAATGATAAAGAATTGAGCCTCCATGAAATCTGAATAGATCTGTATGGCGTTGCCACATGAGATTATCAAGATTTTCAGTGAGGCTATCACTTTGGATTTATTCAATGATTTTCTAAGGATATTCCAAGCTTGGCCAATCTTGCATTCTTTCGATCTCGTACTTTTCCTGTTAAGGAAAAACATACCTGAAAATATACATGTTGATCTCTGTTGGTGCCTTGGGTCTGGAGAGAAAATTAGCAAGAATATTTTTATTTCCTGTAATGTGTTTGGTTTCAAAAGAATATTTCAAAAACCATTTAGCCCATTGAAGTACTGAGAGTGGGGAATCTGCTTTCATTTGAATTTGACCATCTGATGAAAGGATGCAATATCCAATTCTACTAGGAAATGACAGTCAATAAAATTGAATTCAAACTTTTTTATCACATTTTTTACTGCTAGTATTTCCTTAAAAGTAGAATGATAATGCATTTCAGCTTGGGAAAACTTTCCACTTTTGTAAGTGCAAAGGTTTCGCTTAACTTTAATTTTTTAAAATAGTATGGCTGCCCAATATTCATCACTAGCATCGATTTTGAGAATTTTCTTATCAGAGGATGGTATTTGCAATGGGGGAAGATTCTACATTAACTCTATTAGGTTTGCAACTGCTTTAGTTTGAGCTTTACTCCAAGGCGAAGGATTCTTATTCAGTATCAATTGTAATGGGAGCAACAATTTTGCAATGTTGGAAATAAAGCCTTGGAGACAATTAATTATCTCGAGAAATTGTTGATCTTACTTTGTCATGAAATTTTCTTCTAGGAATTTTAACAATTCTTGTGCAATACATAGCCATAGATGGTATTTACCTTTATTGCATACCAAGAAATTCAATGGGATTTTATGCTCCTAATTATGTTATCTATTATATATGTGTATTCGTCCAGGTAATTTGTGAAATTATTCAGTTTGCTCTGCCCACAATTGTGGTTAGGCAATTTCAACACATAGCAAATAAACACCATCGCTCACATCTATTTATTCCACTTGAAGTTATTGTCAGCTTGCTCAAAATCTTCATAACTAAACTAGTGTAAAAATATGTTGTCACTTTTGTGATTTTTTAGCAACGTGTTCACATGCTTAGGTTTTATATTAAAAAGTTAGATGTAGCAAAAATTTTCATTTGTGAAATGTAAGTCACCTATGAAATATACTCTAGATCCAAGGACAACCATGGAAATGATGTAATTCACAATCATGCAAGGTATCCCCAATTATTGGTGGGATAATGCTATTAAAAGTGGTGGGTATTAGTCACTTAGTTTGTTAGTCCCGTCAAATCTATGCCTCGTCTTTCATTTATTCAAGAAATGGGTTCGAAGACGATAAGAGACACATGGGATATGGTTCTGGGCACTTTTTATCACAATTATATCGGTGTATTAAAATCTTGAGTTGATGGTTCGCTGTTCAATTGGTTAGATTGCCAATTCGATGTATAGCGCTATAATGAAGCTAAGTACCAAATATAAGATTATATGAGCGTAGAGATAAAAGTCAATCATTTAGAGTGCATTTGGTAATCACTCTATTTCTGGGAATATTTTCTGCTCACAAATTATTCTTTTTTATTATGTTTTCAAGAATGATTTTTCCGCATTTGAAGTCGTTTGGTAACTACCCAAAATTTATTATACTTTTCTTATTTTTCTCTGTTCTCTTTTTTCTTTTTCCTTTTCTCTTCTTCTTTCTCCTTTTTTGTGGCCAGTCGCCCCGGCCACCGTCAGCTACCGGCTAGACAAGGTTAGGCGGGCTCGCTGGAAGCTCGCTTGGCCATCACGAGCCTCGACCTTGTAGATCTGGGTGAGGTCGAGCCTTGCCGATGGCTAGGCCAGCCTCACCAGGCCACTAGCGAGCCTCGACCTCGCCCAGGAGATGCGAGATGGCCCTCGTCAGGCCAAGGCAAGGCCGAGTCTCACCTAGCCACTAGCGAGGCTCAACAAGGTGGGCGAGGCTCGATCTCACCTAGATCTGCGAGGCTGAGGCTAAAGCTTGCGGTGGCCAGGTAAGCCTTTGGCAAGCTCACTGGACCGCGCCTAGTCAATCACTAGCCATCGCCGATGGCAACAGTGGTGGTCAGTGATCGGTTGGGGGGAAGAAGAAGAAGAGAATGAGAAAAAAATAAAAGAAAAAAGAAAAAGAGATTTGGGCTTGATTTTGAAATTATTTCCAGAAACAAAGAAACAACTTTTTTTCTATTTCATGATTCTGTTCCAAATCTATTTCCAAAAACAAAAAAAATTACTGAACGGATTTTTATTCTTGGGAACAAAAAATTTACCAAACGGATTTTTATTTCAAATCTATTCCCAAAAATAAAAGAATACAATCAGTCATTATTTAGCCAGTTAGGGCACGTTTGGTAACCATTATGTTTTCGGGAACAATTTATGATAAGAAATGATTCTTTTTTATTCTATTCCCGAGAACAATTCTTAAACATTCTAAGCCGTCTAGTAATTGTCCAAAATTTTTATTCCTGGAATAGAATTGCGTTAGGTACCGTTATGAAAATTTCTAATCCAAATCATTTTCTTTTAATTTTTTAATAATTGTATTACTTTTTACTTTTTTTTCTTTTTTTTCTTTTCTTTCTCTTCTTCTTCAAGGTTTGCTCGTCGTCAGTGTGGGGATGACTGTTGACAGACCAAATGAGGTCTGGCGACCTCATCGGAGCGTCGCTGGCAATCAACGAGGCTGTGCCTGGTTGGTTGAGCCTCGCCAATAGCTAGGCAAGCGGCCTCGCGGAGATCTAGCGAGGTCGAGTCCTGCTAGTGACTAGGCGAGCCTTTGACAACCTCACCTTGGCTAGACAAGCCTCTGGTGACATCGCTGGACCTCACACAACCAGTAGCTGGCAATCGGCGGCGACGACGATGGCAGTGGTTGAAGAAGAAGAGAGAGAGAAGAAGAACAAGAAGAAAGAAGAGAAAAAACAAAAATTAGGTTGGCTTGATTTTGGAATTATTCTCAGAAACAAAGAATTAATTTTTTTTTTTACTTCCCGATTTTGTTCCAAATTTATTTCCAAGAACAAAAAAAATAGAAAATTTTTCTCGGAAACAAAAATTTTACCAAACAAATTTCTACTCCAAATCTACTCTTGAAAACAAAATAATAGAAATTTTCACCATTTGACCGGTTGCTAAACTCACTCTAAATGGGCGTTTGGTAACTATTCTGTTCTTAAGAACAATTTTGATTTAGAAATTATTATTTTTATTATGTTCCTAGGAATAATTTCTAAACATTTTAGGGCATTTGGTAAATGTCTAAAAATTTTATTCTCATAATAGAAATGTGTTTGGTAGGACTCCTAAATTTTTTTTTGTTTCTTTTAATTTTTTAATACTTTTATTATATTTCTTATTCTTCTCTCTCTTTTTCTCTTTTCTCTGGTTCTTCCTCATTCTTTATGGACGGCGATCGACTAGGTGAGGTTTGGTGAGTTCGTTGGAGGCTTGCCTGGCCACCACGAGCCTCGGCCTCGGCCTCACTCAGTCCACGAGCCTTGCCCAGATCTACGAGGTTGAGGCTCGCAGTGGCTGGGCAAGCCTCCAGCGAGCTCATCAGACTTTGCCTACCCAATAGCCGGCAACGACAGTTGCTAGCAGTGACCAGTTGGGGGAAGAAGAAAAGAGAAGGAGAAAATAAGAAAAGAAAAATTAAAAATAGGTTTGGGTTTGATTCTGGAATTGTTCCCAAAAACAAAGAATTAACTTTTTTTTTATTTCTTGATCCCGTTCCGAATCTATTCCCGAGTGCAAAAAAACGGATTTTTGCTTCTAAGATAAAAAAATTTACTAAACGAATTTTTGTTCCAAATCTACTCCCAAAAATAAAATAATAGAATCAATTATTATTAGGCAAATTACCAAACGCACCCTTAGAGCGGTTTAGAGCGTGCGGATAGTAGAGATTCAAAGTTTAACTTGCCAGCCCCACCAATTATGCATTTCTTCTTTCAATAGATGCCTAGACTAAATGTATTCCTTAACCATAATTGTACGAGCAGATTCATGCTTGCTAGCCAACAACCTAGTCCATTTCCTGGGGGCTGGAGGGCAGTGATTAAAACCTTATTGTGGGAGAAGTACACTATCAGTGCCATAAGTTGTGTACAACGCTTACTTTGATACCAAAAATTTCCGTCGGATCACTTAAGTGCCAAAAAGTTTGAAAAACGCTCACTTTAGTGCCAACTCCGATCCGGTTGGCCGAAAATCCGACATGGCACTTTTTTATTAATTTTTTAAGCTGATATGGCTCGCCGGAGAGTATAATCAGCATTTAAACAACAAAACGACGCCGTTTTGTATCTTTCCCCCAAATTCAAAGCCCTAAATCCCCAAACGACACCGTTTTGTGTCGTCTTCTTCCTCGAAGACTGGTTCTTCCCTGAAGAACAGCACTAGCAGCGCCGAATAACAGCACCAACAACACCAATAGCGCACCAACACAACACCAGTAGTTTTCCAGAAAAGAAATCACGCACTCACATCCGCCCTCCCCCAATAGTTTTCCCCAATTTTCAATCACCTTGTGACCTTTCAAATCCCTGAATCTCAGCCCACCACTGCCTTTTCCCAAATAATATCATCGGGTGCAGAGGAAGCGCGAGCTCAAAGAATCTCCAGAAGCACGAGCAATCTGGCCAATGGTAGCAGTAAAGATCTAGAACGCCATGGAGGTCATCGGCGAAGCTAGCTGCGATGACGGTGGCGGTCGTGGCCCTGCCATCCCCTCCTCCGCCCTCACCGTCGACACCTCCCTCTCCTTTGGGATTTTTTGTTCGTTTTTTTTCTTTTGTCTTGCTATGGCAAGCAACTACGATGGAGGTCAAGGGACGGCGGCCAAGTGACGGTGGCCGAGGGACGGCGGCCAAGTGATAGTGGTCGAGCAACGGTAGACAAAAAAACCCTAATTTCAATCCAAAAAAAAAAAATCCCCAGATGAGTTAAATGGCGTCGTTTTTGTGAGGCCATCCATGTAGGACGGCAAAACGACGTCGTTTTCTTAAGAAGGACCGAAAACGTCTTCGTTTAAGGCTTTGTCGATTTTTTTTTTTTTTTAAAAGCCACGTAATCATTTTGGCCGGAATCTTTCACCGGTGGCACCAAAGTAATCGTTTTTCCTCCGATTTGGCATTTAAGTGATCTGACAGAAACTTTTGGCACCAAAGTGAGTGCTGTACACAACTTATGGCATTGATAGTGTACTTCTTCCCCCTCTTGTCTACCTCAGTTTCCAATTTCTTATGAACGTTAAGTTCAAGCTGACTACTTGAAAATAATTCACAATTTGTGTTGTTGGATTATTGGTGGGACTTGAGTCAATCTTCCCCATCAATAGGAAGCAGCAGTGAACGAATACACAAAAAGCAGAAACTTGTGAGAATGTTGCTGCCGAGGGGGAGAATGCGTCAGCCGTATGCTGCTTTTGCAGTAAGAAATCTCTGTGCAAGACAATGAGATTTCAGTGCCGAGTGGCTGGGAGCTGCTGCGGGACATCATGAGGTCGTTCGCATACCAAATGCACCAACGGGTGCTCACTTGTGGTCAAGTTAGATGAAACCATCCCAACACAAGCGGCCAAAGGAAATGGAATCTTGAAATGTTCAGGCAGTGCGGAAGCAGAGAAGGTCCTTGATTCTAACGATGTGACGACACTTCGGGGACTAACTCGCAGTCAAGCCAGATGATATTATCCCAAGAGAAGTGGCTGAAGGAAATTCGAAATGTTCAGGCAGTGCTGAAACAGAGAAGGGAGCAACATTCTTGATTCTAGAGATGCAACCGCACCTCTGATTAGAACTGTCATGGAGCCTTCCGAGATAAATGATAATATTGGAGCAAGATGCCTCTATATTATATTGCCAACACACCAGTATCGTACTCCATTATTTCCCATACCAACTTTTAGAGCTAAATGAGCTCGAAGCCCTGAACCCTCAGTTCTTTCATTTTCCTACTTACCCTGTAGTCACCTATATTTACAGCAAGGCACCTCCTAGTCTGCTATTTTTGTCGGCTATGAGTAATTTTTTCTGACCTTAACAGACCTCGTATCTGTGCAGATGAGAACATTTGCTTCAAAACATAACCAGAGAAGGAAAAGGCGAAATTGAGGTCCGAAAGTAGCTAAATTGAATCTCAGAACAGCCTGATATCCCTGGAAAGCCTGACTCTGAAGGCTAAGGGGGCAGCAGCATCCAGTGTTATAGCTGTCTACCATTGGCGAGGACCGACGAAGCTCGACTGGATATCATCCCCCAGGAGGAGATTGGGAAGCCCAACCAACTTATTTAAGTTCCCCCTCAGTTTTATCCCAGCGGTTTGTTACTTTTGTTAGCAACCTTACACTAGATCACCGTTTGGATAACTAAAGTCGAAGATATCACAGAAGTTGTCTTTTCGAAGTTGCTGAGGAAGTTTGTTTTGACAATAGAGGTTCTAATGCCACATTATTTCATTGATTAATCAACACAAGACCTAACCAGAAGCGAAAAGGCATCACTCTATGCTTTCCTTACATCCAATTATTGAACGTAAGATGGAACATCCTTGTGATTATCCACAAGTACAAGTAATCAATGCTAGGAGTTCTATCTAGCTGGCTAAAAAAACTTCCTAGAATACGAATTAATTTTTCGACAAATTGCATGTCTTCTGTCCAAAATATGCCTCTCTATGGTTGGGGATAGGCCATCATTAAATTAGTTCAGGTCAGATTCTTTCACTATTGAGCTTCATAACCCACTAGTCCATCTGACTTGCAACGCATTCCGATCCCGTCGATCCACACGAACAAAAGTTCTTGACCGCATTCTCAATGCCGTAGTGCTCACACACATCCTTATCAAACACCGGGCTGATCAGATTCTTTCAATATTGAGCTTCCTAACCCAGTAGTCCACCTGACTTGCAACACATTCTGATCCCGTCGATCCATACGAACAAAAGTTCTTGACCGCATTCTCAATGCCGAGGTACTCATACACGTCCTTATCAAACACAGGGCTGATGCTACGTAGTTCATCCAGACTGAGATCCTTAAGCTGGCAGTTCTGTGAGACGCAAAATGCTACTGATCTCCCGACAATATCATGAGAGGTTCGGAAAGGGATGCCCTGCAAAAAAATATCAAAATTCAGACACGTTCCAAGATACAACAGATGATAACTCCGCCACATGAAAACTACTGTGAAATAGGACCAAAATCCCATAAAGCTTGTAAATCACATTTTCTTGGGTATAAGTAAAGCAAGATAGATACCAGTTTACAAGCAAGAAAGCTACACAGCAAAAGGAACAAAGAGAGTGCACGTGCACCAAATAGATGCAAGAGATGCTTTTCACTTCTTTGGCATAAAGTTAACAAAGGGAATTCAGAACACTGCCCAAGTTTTGAGTCAGTGACACCAGATACCTATCTGTGCGGACTATAACCACGTGGTCAGAACTAAAAGAGAGAAAAATGAAAGGAAAGGCAGTGAGACATCATGCAAGACTTATTACCTTTTTTACGAGGTAATCAGCAAGTGTTGTGGCATCAAGGTGGCCAGCCGGCAAAGCCCTGTATATATGCTCCTTATTGTAGGTAATATTATGAGCAAACTCTGCTGAGACTTCAAGCATTCCCACAATTGTCTTTACGCTATCAAATACAGGTTCCTTGTCCTCCTGTCTCATTAAAGAAAATAACAGGATCAGAATGGAGAGAAGGGATAAAAGAGGATAATGTTCTTCAGCATATAGAAGCTAGTTGGAGCTTTGTCAAACTAGATAACCAATCTCCTACTACAAATTGTCTATTTTATACTTCATGATTCTCCAAGAGAATATGCTTTAAGTCTTTCCAATCTTCCAGCTATAAATTGATATGTAGACCCCTCAAGCACTATTCTATCAATGAACACATCGCAATCGCAGCAGCATTTAATAGTTTTAAGATCAAACTATGAAGAGCCTCTTGACAACTTCATGGATGTAACACAAAAATTATCAACAGGCCAGGAATGTTTTCTTCAAGTACTAATGCCAGGGACAGGCATAGAAAATCATCAATAAATTGAAATTAGCAAATGTAATCTACCTGCAGATCACGATTGTAAGATGGAGGAAGGCCCTTACACAAGGTCAGGAGGGTAACAAGGTCTCCTATGACTCTGGCTGACTTTCCACGGACAAGTTCCATTGGATCAGGATTTTTCTTTTGAGGCATTATGCTACTTCCAGTGGAAACAGAGTCGCTTGGTGTAATAAAGCCGAACTCCTCTGATGCCCACAAAACCCACTCTTCACCAAGCCGCGAAAGATGCACAGCTATTATAGAATTGGCTGACAAAAACTCCATAACAAAATCTCTGTCTGACACTGCATCAATACTGTTTAAAACATCAAGCATCAACAATCTCTTCCCAGAGCCACTTGTTGAGAAATGAAGAGCTAGATATGAAAAACAGACGTACAACAGGATTAAAAATGTACTTCATCCTAACAGTAGAAAAGCACAAGAGAAACAGTGATCCTCTCCTCTTGATGGTCTAACTGCTAGAGTGTCTCATGAGAAGATGATCATGGACATCCAGAAGATTTGACAAAACAAACAGGTACCAAAATGTCAGTTCAAACGAGATAAAGAGCATATAAACCTTCTTGCTTCAAGAAGTTGTCTGGGTAAAATTAAGTATAAATTGTATGTCACTATTCATTCATTTTCACGTGAAAGAAGGACCCTGAAACTTGTACCAATCAACACCAGATGCATGACTGACCAATTCACTTAATAAGAAGACATCTTGCACAACAATTTCAAAGCCAATGAGAAGATATGTACATAATACGATACAGTGCAACCGAAATAACCAAGTCCACATTATTTGCACCAAAAAAATGGTTGATCTCCCAACAGAAAGCACATGGCTACAGCATCTAACTCTGCATACATGACTGAGTCATACCTATTACGCATGGGAGCTGAGAACCCTAGCTTGTCAGCAGTCATAAATCTGTCAATTGGAAGGCCAGTTCCAGCCAAAGCACATGCCCCAAGAGGGCAGAAGTTGAGCCTGGCTCTGCAGTCTACTAAACGACCAATATCACGCTCAAGCTACAAGACAAACCAGTGTAAGGTTAAGTTTTATAGTGACCCAATAAACTAGCTTTAAAGAGCAGCAATGGATGTCGGTGTTCTGACAAATGAAGAGGCAACATTTACCATACAGCGCATGGTTAAACACCTTATAACATCACATAAATCATGGCATATTTAGGAAGTACAGGGCTTCAGTACTATGCCCAATAATGCCACTCTAAGGGACCTGCTTCTATACAGGAGAGGGATAAAAACATAACTGTATGGCATATGTTTAGAATTAAAGCAAAGCATGTCAGCCTAAGATAGACTTCTCAATTACATAGACTATGACTACCTGCTCAACATATGCTAAGAGGTGATGTTGCAACAAAACTGGTTGGGCCCTCTGCATATGTGTGTATCCTGGAACAATTAAACCCTCATTCTTTAAAGCTAAGGTCACCAAAGCCAACTGAAGATGTGCAATATATGGAATGATCCTATCAATCGCATCACGACACCATAGGCGAAAATCAGTCTGAACTTGATCATTCCGGCTTCGAGCTGTATGGAGCTTCTTTGCTGGCTCGCCAATCATATCAGTTAGTGCCGCTTCAATGTTCATGTGCACATCTTCTCTATCAGCCCTCCACTTAAACTCTCCATTTTCAATCAGTCTCTCAATCTCACTCAGTCCTTCCAAGATTTTATCTCTGTCACTGTCATCAATCAGTCCCTGCAAGAACACCGACATAAGAACCAAGCGCCATATCTGTTTGGCCTTACTCGACCCATCATTGAGCGTGGCTTTATCTTTTAGAGACAAACGTAAGAACATGATAATTGCCATTGGATAATTACTCTTTCATGCTTTCACATTTACAAAGCATTGTGTGTTTTCACTTTAGCGTCGGGAAAAGTACATAAAGAGTCCTAAACCATTCAATAGGTTCGCTTAAGTCCTGGACTTTATCTTAAGAATGCACTTAGGTCCTAGGGGGAATTCTTAAGTGAAAGATAGGAAATTTTAACTACCTCCATCGAAAGGAGGTGATTGCATCTTTTGAAGAAAGTTTATAAACTAATTGAACCAATTGAAAGATTACAAGAAAGACACAGAGCACTACCAGTATTTGACAATAATAAAAGAAAAAAAAAACGCTGGAGTGTGATTGTGTATAAATCTCGCGAATATTCAAAATGCCATTTGCAAAACAAAATGTCAACATGGGCTGCAACCCATCTTCTGAAAAAGAGTCTGCTTTCTTCATCTCCTTGCTTGCAACTCTGAAGCACACGCAGGCCTAATAACTCCTCTATTCGCGTTCCTTTCGCGTCATTATCAAATTGCAGTCAGCAGACAACTCCCACACAAAACACATTCACCTCTGCCCCCCGCGACACTTTCATCTCCTTCCACAAAATCACTCTCGACCAAAAACATTCAACCCAAACCTTCCTACACCGAAACCCAGCCCGCCAACACGAACAGGAGAGCGAAAAAAACCGTCATCACGAGAAGGATCACCTGTTTGGCCAGCATAGACGCATGCGCCTTGCTTCCCATGATGTCCTGCCTGTACAGCTCCTTGTCGAACGAGATGGACTCGGTGAACCTCTCGACCGTCTCCGTCACGCCCTCCTCGAACCGGCCCCCCCACAGCTTCGCCTCCTTGGAGCTAGGGTTTTCGTCCGCGCCGGCGGCGGCGGCGGCGTCCCCCATGGCGACGGCGGTCGGGGGCGCGCGGAGCCCGATCTTCCTCGAGAGAGACGAGAGCGGCGACCGGCTCAGCTTCGGACGCGGCAGGATGAGGCTCTGCGAAGAGGAGCGCGCGGATTCGGCGAAGAAGGACGGAAAGGAGCGAGCGGCGGCAGCGGCGGCGGCGGTCGACTCCATAAGAAGAGCTCGAATCTCGACCGAACGAGGGGTTTTCGGGAATCGATGGATTTTCGGGGTTTTACCGTTTTAGGCGTAGCTACGGTGATCTTTTTTGTCTTCCCGCTACAATACTGTAGAGAAAGACGTGGGAGAGAGAAGCCTGGATTTTCATATTATTTATGAGATGGTCCACATGAAGATTACCTTAATATTCCCATAATCACAACTTTTAATCTAATGGTAAAGTTCTTTTTATTTTTTATTTTCTTGTCTACTAGCTACCTGCGTTTATTACAGGAATTCTATTGAACAATGTACAATATTTTCCCGCCCTCAAAACATTTTAGAATACACATCAAACTCTTGGCACTATCTTCTCTACAAGAATTCTCTAGAATAGTGTACAATTCCCATATTACCTACACCTAGAAACGTTATGGAGTACACAAGAAACTCTGGAACTTTAAAATCGATTTCTAACTAGAAATAGACTTCTAGTTCTATTCACTAGATGAATTTTTTGGCAAATGTATGAGTTTGATAATGATATAAAATTTTTATTTTTAACTCTCTCTTGAGCGGCCGATTGATAGCGAAAGTGAGCGATGAAAAGGATTTTTATTTCACATTTTTTTCAAAAATAAAATGAAGAAAATTTTTACTTCTCATTTATGTTCCAAATCTATTTCTGGATTAGAAATTTATTTTAGAATTAAAAAAATGAAATTACAGTACCAAACGAATTTATATTCTAAATCTATTTTCAAGATCGAAAAAATAAAAAAATAATATGGTTATCATGCGCGCCTTGAAGTCTTACCAAATCTTCTTGAATGATCCTTGGTCCTTTGCACGGATGTAGGATAGAAGACAAAAGGGGAATAAAAATTGGCAAAAATGTGAAATTTTCTGTAATCTCTTAAACCCCTCCTAATCATCTCTCCTTTCCTCCTTCCAAAACCCTTTCTAAAATCCCCTTTGATCCAAATATTTAATAAATTTATTTATGTGTGGGAAAGCTCATTATTAAACCATATATTGATTAGTTGTGATTTTGCAAGCAGATGAACCCAATTTCCTTAAGTTTGGAAAATTTACAAAGGAAGAAGTGTAGAGCAGAATACTTGGTTCTGCAAAACAATTGGGTTTGTTGATGAATGCTTCGGCCTATAGATTTAAATATTGTTGGAGTTTCTTAATTGAAGATTTAGCTCGTGGTGATAGTTACTTAGTTTATAAAGAGGATAAGGAAGTCGGGTTCTACGTGGTAGCAAGAGTTGCACTTGTAACGAGTTGACATTTGTACTGTGGCCTAGTGGAATTCGACTTATTTTGGCTACTAGAATTGGAATAGAGTAGGCGCATCGATTAATCTAGTTTGTAATTTCTCTTTACCCATATTCTATAATATTCAAAGTTTCTAATAAATTTTAGTGCTAGAGCATTTTTCTAGACTTTTGGACTTTTGGTTGGAAAACTTCTGACTATTTTGTTAAACACGTGAATAGGAAAAATTGTCATTTTCAATGCACCATTTTTGTTGTGTTATTTGTACTCAGTGCATTGGCATTAACATAAAAATATATATATGAAGTTATTTTAATGACAATTTGAAAAGCTTGTTGTTGGTGATATGGTTTGTTTCCCTTTCTTAAATTGATTGAGTAAATCTTGGATTGGTTGATTGAATTATTCAACCTCTAGCATTGAAAACTAAATCTGCAGGATAAAAAAAAAAATCGTTTTGTATATTATTTCCCACATTGTTTTTTTTTTTTTCCGTGTGTGTCTATATACATATATATGAATTTGTGTACATATAAAGCTTCTGGACACAAAAATGAATACAATTCCAAATTCCCAAATTTCTCCATTTCATGTCATGGTATGAAAGCCTTCATTTTCTGGCCTAGCTTCTGCGACACCTTCCCGATTGCCTCCGGTCAGTCTTCTAACCAAGTTGTTGCGAAAACATGATAACCTGCAAAACAAGGTTCATTCTATGTAGGAATTAATAGACCGAACCAACCTTCTCTCTCACTGATACCATGCAAAAAAAACCAAAATTTAACCTCTGGAGAGCCATGATCTAGATACGCCCGTCGTGAAAGAAGTTTCTTACCCGCCTTAGATTCAAGTGTTGGATCAAATTGATCCAGCTCATGAGCAACGGGCTTTGGCCCAACAATTCATCAAGGGCAATTCAACCCTACCCAATGGCCACTAGTCCATGAGTTTATGTATAGGGCCAACCAATCCAATGGACAATCGGGCCGACCCAACTTTCAGCCCAAGAATCGACTCAACAGGGCATATCCGAAGGAGATATGGCTGCTCCCTTGGAGCCCAACCCAATGGAGGCAGGCCTTTCGTTTTCGGGACTAACCAAAATGGTGGGTCGGGTTGGTTATTTTCAGGTTAGATACCTGAATCAGTTGCGGCGGGGTTTAGGACAAATCCCTACTTGCCCCTCCAATTCGGGTATCTGTCGTACCCAATTTCGACCATCAATGGCCACCCAGAGCCTAGCGATTCGCTCTTCACATGAACAGCTGACAGCTCGTAATTGCGGCTCATCAATTAACAGCTTGTTGGGCCAGACAACTACTCAACCAAGTCTAGGGATTTCCGGCAAGCACTTGTGACGAGAGATGAGGACAGTCCCAACCGACGGCCAACTCCAACGACATTGGCACAAATGCAACCAACTTATATGCACATGGATTGCGAACCACATTGCTTCTGAGGTCGTGGCCGAAATCCCACCAACCGAGGACTCAAAAATGAGGCGGGAAAACATCAGTGAAATGTACGATAAATTGGATCGAGTGAAAAGTTTTCACTCACCAAGGTCTTGTTAGAGTTGAAGTAAGGGAACCTTTCGGTTATTACTTGCTTCAACCGACTCTTAGCTCTATGGAACAAGCTTAAGGTGGCTGAGGACCCAAAAGCACCTTCAAGCAGTTTTGGACCATCAAGGAATGAGACAAGGTGACACAGTTCTTACCAATTCTGAATAATAATCACTCATATTTCTAATCACAAATCCTTGCCATGGAGCCCATTTCGCCACTTGGCCGAGAATATCGACTTTTCATTCAAGAGGAAAATCAACGCCTTGCAACCTCCAAGTCAGCTTGAGTAGGTGAAAAGTGTGATGCTCGTGGCTTTAGTGAACCCATCGCATTATTCGTCCTCCCACGTGGACCAAAAATCATATATGCCCTAATTTGGATTCTCCAAGTACTCATTATCCCGTTTCTTCCTATATTTCATTTAGTCGGCTATCACCAGAGTACATGTATTGTATTATCTGCATATCCGAACCCTCTTCCTATGATAAAGAAGCTTATGACCCACATTAGCTACAAGCTATGGAAGCTGAATTAAAATGTCCTCGTGAAAAATCATACTTGGAATATTGTATCGCTATGTCCACATCGAAAATTAATTGGTTGCAAATGGGTGTACAAAATCAAGTACATGCAAATGGTTTTGTTGAGTGCCACAAGGCTCAATTAGTAGTTACATGGTTCACACAATATGAAGATTTTGATTATCATAAGACTCTTTCCCTAGAAGCAAAGGAGATGATTGTTCGTTCCTTTTTATCCATTGCAGCCTTTTGCAATTGGCCCTTACACTAGATGGATGTCCACAATGGCCTTTCTTCACAATGATGTGGACAAAAAATTCTATATAGATCTTCCATAGAGTTCACGTAAACCGGGGAAGTCTCGAGTATGTCGTCTTTTTAAGTCCCTATATGAACTGAAAAAAGTTTCCCAACATTAATACGCCAAGTTTACCATTGCACTCAAAGATGCACGATTTCAGTATTCCATATATAACTATTCCCTATTTACATGGACAAAGGGTACATTATCAATCTATTTATTGATATATGTTGATGATATACTTATATATGTACCCTTTGGGATCTCCTAAACATTTCCTTGGTATTGAGATTGCTCGGTTAAATTATATATGAACTCTACTGTCCAAATTAAGGATTTGGGACCTCCTAAGTATTTCCTTGGTATTGAAATTGCCCAATTAGACAAGGGAATCTGCCTTAGCCAACGGAAGTTTGTTTTTGAAATCATATCACAAGTAGGTATGTTAGGATGTAAGCCCGCTGTTATTGTGATTGAGCAAGATGACGCTTGAATACGACACAGGATTATCATCATCATCAACATCTAGTGAAGACCCATTGCTTTAAAATCCATCAAGCTATCAGCAACTTGTCGGAAAATTCATTTACCTTACCATGACTAGACATGATATATGCTATGCAATACAGATTCTCAATCAAATTTATGCATAGTACGAAGCAATCCCACTTGAATGAAAGTTGTGAAGTACTTGAAGGAATGTCCAGGACTTAAAATACTTTTATCTTGAGATTACAATATGAAGATGACAGCCCATTGTGACGTGGACTATGCTATTTGTCTAATGAACTGAAGATCTATAATTGGTTTTTGCAATAAATTGGGAAAGTCGTTGGTTTCATGAAAAACAAAGAAACGGTCCATTTCATAAGTCAAATCTGAATATCAGGTTATGGCGAAGACCATCTATGAAATATTCTAGAACGGAGAGGATCGTGGAAGGACAACCTCTCTTGGGCATTAAAATTCCTAAATGGAAAGAGTTTCATTCATAGTATCGCTCGATTCTCATTTTGAGCCATGTGCCATCTTATTTGGAAGAAGAGGAATAGCATCATTTTTCGAGGCAAAACCTTAGTGATTTCGGCTCTTAAAAATAACCTTATCAAGGTTGTGAAGGACAAAGTGCTGGCATTTACAAGCATTCCGCCTACTCCAAGAAACATAAGACTCCAAAGAAGCTGGGGCTTTGATCCCTCCGTGTTTGCTTCGGCTACATCTTCCTAACATCCTCTTCGTTCTTCGCCTTTCTTCGGATTGGACCTCGAGGGTCGGTGGTTTGTAATCTGGTTGTTTCCTTGTTCTGGGTAGTATAGCTTGTTGTTATTATTGCCCTGTATCTTTCGATTTGGCTTCCTCTCACTCTTCCTGTTGCTACAGCTAGAGTGTGAGTTTTGGCGCCGAATTTTTTTGTATATTTGTCCAAAGCTTATATATATTCTTACCTTTTACCCAAATATATATATATATATATATATATATATATATATATATATTCTGGATACAGGGTTTACTTTCGAACATTGGCATACGAGTTGATGGCCCAACTATGTTGTTTTGCAACAATGATGTTGCACTCAAACTTCTGGTGAATGTAGTCTTCCATGCAAAAGCAAAGTATATAGAGGTCGACTATCATTTCACTCGAGATAAAATCCAAGAAGGGATAGTCACAATGAGAGGAATTGAAACCATTGAATAGCCTACATATATTTTTATCAAAACACTATGCTAAAGATAACACACATATCTACTAAACAAGCTAGTCGTCTTCGACATATACAAGCTGCTAGCTTGAAGTGTTGGAGATATGTTTGTTTCCCTTTCTTAGATTGATTGAATAAATTTTGAATTGATTGATTGATTCGATCAATCTCTAGGATTGAAAACTAAATCTGCATAATAGAAATATATCATTTTGTTTATTATTTCCTACATTGTGTTTTTATATATATATATATATATATATATATATATATATATATGGCTTTGTATACATGTAAAGCTTCAAAATAGAAAGGAATATAATTTTCAATTTCCCAAATTTCTCCATTTCATGTCATTTGTGATTAATTCCAACAACGATAAGAGAGAAACGAAGGGAGAGCAAGGGAGATTCGCCGTAAGTTTTTCTAATCTCTGTTGTGATTAGTTTTCACGGCATCCATTTTTGAAGGGTTGCCAAAAAAGTTGTGCTAAATAATCTGGTTTTAATTTAGTTTTTAGCATCAAAAGTGATTAAGTTCGCTTGATAATATCTAAATATTTTCGTGATTGTAATTGCAAATGTATTGTTAAAATCCACCAAGAATATCAAGAGTTCGATGCATGGCAAGGGATCCATTGCATTCGTTATTCAATTTTCATCTATTACCAAACGAGTCTTGTTATCTAATTTGGCATTCCAAACCTCGGTTTAGCAATACATTCAAAAATTAAATCGTCATTTTCATTGAAGTGAACGATGTCAATCATGAACAAGAACTAGGACTATTTAAATTACAAAAAATTTAGAAAAACTATCAAGTCTAACGAATGAATTTTACCACTTCTCCATCCCATCTGATGAGAAATCACCCATTTGTTCATCTGAAAATGATATTTTATAATTATTTCTCATATGTAAATGACAATTAACATGTTACACTAGCAATTGACCAATGAAAAGATATAAATTAAGTTAGAAGTTGAATTTTACCTGGCATAGCATGACATGTGATTTTATACATGTACAACTCATTTCATTCCAAAAATTTCCCTCAGTTCAGCGAGCGTGGGATATAGAAGTATTTCTTCAAAGTGCAAGTATAAACATATACGTAAAAATGTAAGTATTTTACTATAGAACTTGAAATTATCGATACTTAAAATCTTGTACTTGAGCATTCGGTATTCGTTTTCCAATCTTATCGGACTAACAAGTCCACGGGGAGCATGATGAGGATCACTTTTTGTGCCTTCTTTGGCCATATGACTCCGATTTGCACGTACCATCAAAGAGGAGTCGTAGTCCATGTGTACTCATTTAGGGACTCGCGTCCATGAAACGGCATTGGTATTTTTCTTCTTTGGGTACACTAATGAGTTTCTATTTAAACTGGGAATAAACCCATGAAGATCTCCGGATCCCGTAAACGAGGATCCAACCTTTGTTTAGAAACAAATCAGTGGGCCGTTTGGCGGTTAGTATCTTTAGGTATTCTAATCTATCAGAGTACACAAAATTTTTCCAAAAAAGAAAGATGCCCACATATGCAAAGCGAGAAATAGTTTTCAATCATCACATCCCGGGATAATCATGAGGTTAACTCCATCACCCATTGGTTGACATTATAGCAAAGCATCATCATTACCATTGTGATGTATGATTGGACAAACAAACTAGAGAGAGAGAGACAGAGGCAGAGAACCCATGAAGGAAATGGGTGGGCCAATCCTTTGTGTGAGCAGATGAGACTCAAGGGAGATGCGTCGTCAGTCATAACCCCTTTTGCTGTCCTTATCAAGTGGACGTGGATGAGCCGTGAGGCCAAAACCAGCCACCAAATACTTCAAGAGAAGCTGACCACTGGATCGCCACCAATCATTGCTGCCAGGCCAGGCCCCTCATACGGAGCACTCCCTCTCGTCTTGTCCTTCTCTGCGGTGCTCTTTTGTTGCCTAGCTTTCATGTTCAATGAGCAACTTGAGAAGCAGAAAAAGAGGCTGAAGCAAAAGCCGGGATTGCGACTTCACTGCTGAACCCCACTCATCAAATTGGCCCCCAGGAGTTCGAAGGGGACAAGAGGATCGTGGGCTGTCACGAGAAAGCGTATTGGCGCGCCGCTCTGGGCTCGGTGATTTGGGGGTCAGGATTCGGGATCGGGACGTGTCGGGAGATAAAATATTGTGGTGGTGGTGGTGGAGGAGGGGGCGCGCTCGGGTAATTGCCGGCTTTTGCAAGTGAGATTGGTCTATGATGGGGAAGGCATGACCTTATTATAATAATGAGTATGTGCGAAACCAAGACCTTTTTCTTTTGCTGCGCTCCGCGTGGGAACTTTGCAAAGAAAAGAGGGAAGAAAAGTGTAAAAGAGGGACGAGGAAGGAAAAGGAAGCAAAAGGGGACGACCCCTATTTGTCTGATACTTAGCATTACATTATGCGAGGGGAGTGATGCTTCATGATTTTTATTTTATTTTTTGCATATGGATGGTGCAGATATTTTGTTTTTTTAGAAAGAAAGAAATAAAAAAAAAAAAAAAAAAAGAAATGAAAAGGTGGGAGAAAGAAAAAGAAAAGAAAAGAAAAGAAGAGAGAGAGAGAGAGAGAGAGAGAGAGAGGAATGACAAATTATGTTGACACATCGACATCATAATACTAGAGGATAGCCTTGTTTCAGTTATTGAGGAATGTGAGGATTTGGTAATGTTTGACTGTTCTTTTTTTCTAGATCTTTTCAATCACCGCAAATCATCTATCTAATCTACTTTTCTTTTAGAATATCAATTTATAATTTATTTTTATGTTTTCAGCCTCGTAGAATTGCCTCATGAATCTATTTTTTTTTCGAATATCGCTTTATAATCTATTTTTCTCATTTAGTCATGAATCTATTGTAAATATGCTAATATAGCCATAAATTTCAAATTTTATTAATTGAGTCATGAACCTTCGCGTGAAATTTTAATATAGTCATTCCGATCAATTTTTGCCGAAAATCATTGACGTAATAGTCCAATCATCATCGGTTGTCTTACGAGACACATCGTTATTTAGTGATTAATTTAAGATATATACCATGCTCAAATTCTCGACACCCTAACTTTAGAAATGTTGAGCTAGTTGGTCCAACATACGGTCCCAATGATGTCATATGATGACTACACCTTGCTAATCATACATTCATTTCAATCTAAAAATATCTATCATTGAACCCTTTTGTGCTAAAGAATCTCACGAGAGAGTATTTTAATTTGAGTTGGTCTTAAAATGAATGCAATCTCCAACCAACATCTAGTCGTTAATCACCTCTTGTAAAATGAGCAATCACTCCCTTTCTTTTAAACACATAGAAAAAGCATAAATGCGAGTCACGTACGCTATAATATTATTAATATGATCTCACATTCAATTTAATATTGTCCACATTAATTGGTTAATGTTTTATTGTTCACATTAAATTATGTGATAACTATGATGACAGCCCAATTTAAAAATAACTGTTTTGAGGAAGACACCATCCATAAAGATTTGAATAGACATATAAATAAATCATCTAAATCAAACCTTCTCGCGATTTTGATTATCTGATAATCGAAGAACACTCCATTGATGTTGAAAGAGCAATTGATTAGAAATGCCTATTCACGATCATTTAAACTTTGCGTATCTATTATCGAATTCATCAATGGCTCCTTTGCAAATGAGATTGATCTATGATGGGAAAGGCATGACCTCATTACAATAATAAGTATGTGCAAAACTTATCTGCGTTCCGCGTGGAGCTTTGCCCCCAAAAAAAGAGAGAGCGATAGGGGGAAGAAAAGTGAAGGAAGCAAAAGGGGACAACCCCTATCTGTTTGACACTCAGCATTACATAATGCGAGAGTAGTGACGCTACAAGCTTCTTCTTCTTTTTTTTTTTTTCCCATATAGATGTTGCCGATATTTTATTTTATATTTTTTTACAAAAGAAATGAAATTAAATGAAAAGGAGGATAAGCAAGAGAAAGAGAAAGAGAGGAATGACAAATTAGGTGTTGACACCTTGACATCATAATACTTGAGGATAAAGCTCGTCTCATTTATCGAGGATAGTGAGAATTTGGTACCGTTTGACCGTCCAAAAAAGCCATCCATTTTTTCTAGATCTAAAAGATAGACTATCTATTCAGTCACAGCAGATTATCTATCTAATTCATTTTTTTTGAATATTTTTTATAATCTATTTTTATATCTTCAACAGCATGAAATTGAGAAAAAAAATTCCCAATTCAATTCTAAATCTATTATAAGAATACCAATTCAGCTTTGAAATTTCAAATTTTATCAATCAGGTCATAAATCTTCGCATGAAATTTTAATATCATCATTTCGGTCAATCTAGGCCGAAAATTGTTGAAGTGATGGTCCAATTATTGCCGATTATCTTATGTAGCACATTGTTATTTAGTAATCAATTTAAAGTAAACACTACGGTCAAATTCTCTAGACTTTAGGAATGTTGAACCAGTTGGTACAACGAATGTGTCCCAACGGTGTCACTATAATGACAACATTTTGCTAATCATACATTCATTTCAATCAGCATGTGCGTGAAGACATCTATCATTGAAACCTTTTGTCCCGTAGAATTGTGAGAGAGTTGAGTCAATCTTAAAATGAAATAAAATCTCCAACTAACATCTAGTCGTAATTCACCTCTTATAAAATGAGCAATTATTTTTTTCTTTAAATACATAGAAAAAGGATAAATACGAGTCACGTATATATACTAAGCTAAATCTGGACATTAAAATATGGTGGATCACGCGTGGGTCACATTAAATTTGACAATCCGTATCGAATTTAATACACGTACAACACCTATGGAATTCTTGCTCAAAAGGAAAACCTAAGTAATGCAGCAAATTCCCAAGGGTCTAAAAGTAAAATCAAGGGTAAATGTCACAAAAAAACTCTAAACTATATCTATTTTGACAAATTTACTCCAAAATCTTTCTGTAATATCAAAAATCACAAACTTGTATTTATGTGACACATTTACCTCAAATTTGTATCCGTGCGACATATTTACTCTAAAATTATGATAAAAGTTTGGGATTTTTTATTTCATAAAAAAAGAATTTGAAATAAATATGTCCAACGGGTATAAATTTAGAGTTTTTTGTGTTATAAAAAATAATTTAGGATAAATTTATCAAAGTGATAAACTCTATAGTCATCACTTTATAGTTTTTGATGAATTTTTCCCTAAAATCAATAGGCCAAATTTTCCTAGCGAGTAGGTGAACTGGCAATTCCCAGTATCATGATTGCGCTCATAATTCCCGTAAAATTAATCGAATCACAATAAATTCCTCGCCAATTCTTGTCTCCACATATGAGTGCGGTATGTCATGTGGTGCGATGTTCGGATTTCTTCCACTATGTTTCGTGTGTCTTTTTTCTCTCTCGTGTCCTGCCAAGCTCCTTCTTTGTGCAGCACATGGCCGGGTTTGGCTGGGACTAACTTGGACCGTCGACACACGCAAAAATGGATGGACTCGGTCCGCCCACGTCACCGCACCGACCGTCCACTGGTCTGACGTGGCACCGGAGGGCCTCCACTCACTTGCGCGCAACCCCACCGTATTCGCCCGCGCCCCCCAATTCCACACGCCAGCTATTGGACCAAAAACCCAATCCGCGCACTGAAAACCCCAAAGTGCCCCTGCCCGTCGGCCACAAGAAACTAGTAAATTGGGCTTTGTTGATAATTATGACTTTAAAATCACTCATTTCAAATAAAGAATAGATCAATACTACGAAAAATCCTAAATCGATACATCTATAATAAATTAACTATAAATTAATTTTTAACCACTAAAAACCCTAAATTGGTAAATCTGTAATTATAAAAAAAATCCAAAGCTAACATATATATGATAAATTCATTTTTTATTAAATTAAATTAATATTACAAAAAATCACAAACTAATTGCAAAAGGAAAGTAAAATTCATTAACTGTCACATTCGTTCAACTCAGTATTTTTTATCGTAAAACTTATCAGAAACTTAATAAAGATAATTTTGCTCGGTTTGGATTTTTATGGGATATTAACTTGGCCATTTATATTTTTGAAAAATACAAATTATTATTCTTTAAAAAGCGCCGAGAGCGAGAGGGTCGCGTGATCTTCTCGGTGTGCCCGACCGCAGGCGATAGAAACTTCCAGAACCGTAATTAATTTTTTTTTTTTTGCTTCCCCTGTTAAATAATAATGATAATATCTGTGTGTGAATTATGTATTGCATAAATATATGTGCACGAGTAGAGAACAAAAAAGGCAAAGGGCAAATGTTAAAAATCCATTTCGGCTTCCCTTTCCTCAACCTCCAGCCCAAAACGATTGCTCCTCCTCTCTGCTGATCCAGAGAGAGAGAGAGAGAGAGAGAGAGAGAGAGATTGAATTCGTTCATCGCTTCGATTTTGCAGAGGATGCAATAAATATCAACCCCCTTCTTTTTGTCCGCCTCGAGGTATCTCCGCTGCGAAAGTTGCTTTGGACGACGTTTCTGTTTTCTTCTTTCTTTTTCCTTTCTTTCTTCTTCATGCCGATTCTGGGTTTTGAATCTTCGTTCGAGATTCGAAGTTCGAGCGTCGACCCCCGGTCGAGGACCCAAAAGGGTCGTCCCGAGCTGTGTTTTTGAGCTGAAAAGTGGAGAAGAAAGACGAAAGTTTTGATTTTTTCTTTCTGGGTAATTCGAACTGAATTAAACGTTGCGTGGATGGCTTTAAATGGCGGATTTTTTTCCCGTGAAGTTGGTTTAACAGGAGACGTGCGCGTCATGGTTTGCGCTAGCTTGTTGGAGCAGTAGCTGGAGAATTTATTATTAATTCTGAGGTTGCTTTTTTTGAGCTTTGCTATATTTAGCTTGGCCCCCGGGGCTTGTGAGAAGATGAAAAGGGAAGACATTCGGGGAATATGTGGGCTTGCCGGCTGGATTAGTTTTCTGTAGTTGATGATGTTGTTGTCCTCTGCTTCGTTTTAGCGTCTTAACTTCGCTGTTTATACAGTAGAACTGCATTGCATCATGTGCTGGAATTATCGTCCCCTGTGATTGATTGCTTTTGCTTCTAGCGGAAGGATTATGAGATCTGGGGTCCTCTTTTTCTTCTTCCCTGTTCCTGTTTGAATTTGTCGATCATGAAGAGAACGTGGCATGTTCGCTGAAGATTCGTGCAATATTCTAAGGATATGATTGTATGATTATTTTGGGAATTGAACAGAAAGGAAGTGCAATTATCTATCGTGTCGGCGAAAATTCCCTTTTGAATATTAGGATAGAACCTTTATTTCAAGGTTTCGAAGTTGCTTGTTTGATTTTGTTTATCAACTGTTCTGACAATTTGATTCCTGCAGCAGGTGAGGAATACTGACTATTTGCTGGGCTCGGAGTCCATAACGATTGTTTGTAGAGCAAATCTTTTTTGGATATATGGCTTTGGCATTCACCAATCTCTCGTGGTGGTTGCCAAGTGGGAAGCACAAGGAGCCAGGGATCCCAAATGGGTCTTCTGGGAATTCCGTGTCTGATGCGGGCATGGAATCTGATAATCTTAAATTTCCTTTGGCAAAGAGTAGGCCCGTCTCCTCATCAAGAAATGTCAAGAGAAAATGGCGCAGTCGTGAGGAACGAAAGATTGACAGAGAGTATGATATTGTTCTGGTGCCTCCTGATGGGGGTTGCATTTCAGGTTCTGAATCTGATGATTTAGAATGGTCAATTGGATGGCTGGAACCTCACGGGCCTGGATTCCAGAGTGACGATGACTCTGATGACAGTTTCGCTGTGTTGGTTCCGTGCTATGGGAAGGTGCATGACTATCTGATAGAGGATTCAGATAGCAAGATTGTGGGTGCTGTTGCACACATTACTGAGATTTATCCTGCTGGTATGTTCTCTCCAGCTCCACATTTTCTTTTTGAGAACAGTCTAATTGGCAGATAAACAGATGAAATGCTCTTTATTATTGTGATGGTTGTCCTGTGCTAATCGTGAAATCTTGCCATTCATAATATTCTTTTGGGTCTCTTTTCTGTTGAATCTCAAGATTTTGCACAAGTATTGATAGCTATTCATTAGACCAAGATAGAACTTCTAGATTTGAAATAACTTGTCGAGTTAAGTGTTTCTAGTCTGGTTGATGAGTTTTCAGTCCTGCCAAGAGTAGTTAAGTCAGATGTGATTCTAATTTCCTGGGAGCTGTCTCTAGAGAAGCCGTTTGATATCATTCATATGTTTGTCGTGGTGATGGTTTGGACAGGTGTGTTGTAGAACATTGGTTTTCTTTCTTTCTTTTCTTTTTGAACATAATTCTTGAGAAGAACTGTGTATCAGGAGTTTCTCCAAAGCAGTAATAATCTCACCTTCTGAAGAAATTTTTGAAATTGACTCACCATACTTGCTCTAATATGGCCACTACTATGGTAGTCTCAGAGTTCTCTGAATTATTCTGCTTGGTCTGTCATACTGGTTCGTCAACCATTTTACAGGGATATCTTGTTATTTGCAAAGGCTTGCCTGACAAAGGTAGAAAGTGTACTCATTTTTGGAGAAATGGAACTGGCAAACTGCTATATTCTGTCTTTGGATTTAAAAGTTTCGGATAGAGCTTTTTTCAGTATTAGTAGAAAAACTTATGATGTAGATCCTTAAATACTTAGAGATGGGTACTTCTCTGTGGAGTGACTGAGTATTGCTTTTAAGCTAATTGTCAATGATTAACTGAATTAAAATCTAGATTGTCCAAATTTTTTCTGGCAACTGTACTTTATATACATTGTCAAAAAATTCTGTGAGGTGAGAGATGCTACCATATCACTATCCACATTTCAGATGTCCGTTGGTTCACAATGTCCTGCAGTAATGCCGTTTTGTTTCATTTCATCCTTTTTTTCTGCTGATTCAGTGGCCTTCATGCCCACGTCATTAAGTTTTGCTGTTTTACTGCAAGAATGTTGGTGTGAGAGATAGTTTCTTTAATGAGGTTTCCAATAGTTGTGTCATGATTTCCAATCCTTACCTCATTGAACAATTCTTTGTGCAAATTCTTAAGCCATCCCTCTTACCATTTCAACCATTCTGTTTTAAGATACTTCTAGCCGAACATTATGATTTGCCAATTAGTTTGTTTGAAATACTGTAATTTGACCACTAATTTGTGGTATAGACCACAGTAGAGTACCACAAACGACACCTTCTTCGTCTGGCATCTTTTGTTCAGAGAGTCCTTAACATCTTTTTCTTTATTTTTTTAATGATGCTGAGTTGAAAATTGTTCTTACTCCACTTCTTCTTCTTCTTCTTCATCAGAGAGCGAAAAGTATATGGAACAGTGGCTGGTTACGCTCCAAAGCAGTTGATACGCATTGAGACGTTCCAAGTGACTCTGATCCCCATGTGCTGCGGGTACAAATCCAGGCGAACCAGGCTTCGTCAGATTACAATGGTCAGCACATGGAAGGTTGATAAAGACAATAAAAAGATACCGTTCTGTTCTACGACTACTACTACTAAGAAGTCGACTTACTCAGAGTAAACTCATTGCTGCATAAGCAGTGCTAGTAGTTGAATCTGCTAATGTGTTTCTATGGTAGTGGGGCTAGAGGAAGGTGAATGAGAAGGATAAGAGGGAGGTGGTGTGCGAGTGTGTGTGGGTGTGGGCGCGCTTGAAATTCTTTGGTGTACTGTACATATCGTCGTAGGAAGAGGCCCAATGCTTCTCCCCCTATTGTGAATAGTATGTATATAATGTGAATATCTTGTTATTAGTACTCTCTCGCCCCCCTTTTTTTCTCTCTAGAAAAGTTCACTTTGCATGGCCATTATAGCTCCCAAGTGTATGTAGTGAAGTTACTTCAAAGAGAGCTGCATATTACAAGATGAAGTCAAAACGTGGGAGTAAAATGTGGGTTCCTGTTGCTCGTCGGACGGTCTCTGCGTGCACTCCGTTATCATCTGGCGCGTGTTGATGCCATTTTCTTGCATTTAGGGACATGCCAATGCGCATATATTGCTCGACAATATTCAGCACAATTGGTTAAGAGTGTCGGGTTCTTGATTGAGCACTCACCCATTCGACCCCATCAGCTGTCGGGGCAATCCCGCACGGGCACAAAATCTTAACTTTCATGGATCATAAGATTTGAAAGGTATTTTATGGGTTTTCAAATGGTCAAATCTTCGTGTCGGTGATTGTATAATGTGAAAAATCGATAGATACATGTGCGTGTGAGGTTTGCCTCCCGCGAAACCGGTTCAGACAGCGAAACCGGTTCAGACAGCGAAACCGGTTCAGACAGCGACCACCGACGTGAATGTCGGAGCGAGAGCCGAGGATCCTCCTCATCAGAGGTCGGTTCGAATAATGAATTCAGGGACCCTCCTTGTCTGTTGCGTGTTCTTGCTTTTCTCCCACGACTCAAAGGTGCGTCCATTTACCGAGTCAAAAAGGTTCCACAAGAGAGAGAAAAGTCAATAAAGAAGGAAAGAGAAAAATGGTAGGCCGGGGGCAAGAGGCTTGAAGGATACGCATTGACGAAGACCCGTCCCCGCCCCCCCGGCGTCTTTACCGAGTCGACGGGTCATCAGTTTCCTGGAAACCGAGCTTCCCATTCGACTTGTCTACCTACCTAAGTCAATTTTGAATTTTCCTGCCCCCTAGAGCTAGATCTCCCCTCGGGGAGGAAGAACCCGGTCAGTTTCAATCGCATTCCGGATCAGCTTCGTGGAATTTGGTAGGTTTCGTCACTGCTTGGATCTTTGCGTGCAAAATCATGCGCCGTTTCAGAAGGATGTATAGAAAATTTCCATGATGCTTGGTGATGAAGTTTGATGACAACCAGTCTTTGGGTGCTTTATTGTTTAATTGAATTTCGAATGTCAGGCAGGAGTGATATCGACAATAAATAAAAAGCAACACTTTTGCTCGATGTAACTTATAAAATGTTGAAACAATGATAAGAGTTTTTATTTAAGAGGATTTGCTTATTATTATTATTATTATTATTGCCATGAAGATCAATGCATTGATGATAGTCAATAATGATTGACATCCATACGAAGTCCATTCATTGGGCCTCAATTGGGGTACATATGGGCCCTCAATACCCGAATGTAATGGGCTTTAAGGCCCACAGAAATGCGGGCAGGGAAGGAGACTACTTAGCGCATTGACTTGGTTAAGTTCTTGGGCTAGGCCCATTATCCGCAAATTGGGGTTTTAAAAAGCAATTATAGGGCTTAGACAAGAGCCACCGAACAGGGAATGAAGGTCCCGTGGCTATCGGAACAGGATGATCCGCTAACAGGACAGAAATGGGCCTGCTATACCTTATGGCCCAAGCCTATCTACGACCCTTGGCAAATGAAGAAAATCGATATCTCTAGCACAGAGAGCCTCGTTCAATTTTCATTTCCAAGCCTTTCCTCCCAGAAATGACTTTTTTCAAAGTTTAAGAAAACAAACAATTTTCTTGAAAACTGGAAAATAACTGTTAAAAGTACAAATTCCACGAAAGTGGTGTGATATTTTATTTTTCTTAAACTATTAGCACAAAATTTGTGAAAACCCAAGTTGTCTCACTTAGGCAGCATGACAACATTTTTGTTCCTTAGAATTTATGTTTTTATGTTCTCCGGAACAAAAAAAAAAACAGAAATCCGTTTGGTATCGCCAAGTTGTTTTTCTATTCCCCGGAATAAAAAGTTAGCCCGAAAATAGATTTAGAGCAGAAACAAGAAACAAAAAAAAGTTGCTTCTTGTTCTCGGGAACAATTTCTAGAAATAAGCTAATTTTCTTTTTTATTTTTCTTTTATTCCTCTCTCTTGCTGCCGTCACCTCCAACCACCGATCGCCATTGCCGCCGCCGTCGCCGGTCGCCGGCCAACCGTCGCTTGCCGTTCGCCGTCACCGCTGCACAACAGTCGGCCGTTGGCTGGCGGTCGTCGACGGTTGATCGGCTGTGCGACGGCAATCGGCAATGACGGTCGGCGGCCGGCGGTCGTGCAGTGGCAGCGGCCGACGGCGGTTGGCGGTCGACGATCCGTGAGTAAAAATAAAAAACAAATATATACAAAAAAGAAACTGTTGCGTTACCAAATGCATTTCTATTATTTTTCTATTCCAAAAGTAGAAATTTTGTGTAGTTATCAAACGGGTCTCAAAAATTGTTCCACTGAATAGAATTAGAATTAGAAAAGAACTATTTCTGAAAAAAAAAAAAAAAAAAAAATCTTCCCTAACCAAGAAGCGTTATCATGCACAACCTTAAGAGCCATATGCCAAGCATGTTTCCAAGTACTCTTTGAAATTTTTTAGTGAAAGTGAAAAAATTGTTCTGTGGAACCTCTGATCTTTGAGTGTTCATGTTAATTTCAAATGTTGTCAGTGATTTGACTTCGTTATTTCAATGTTCAATACAAATTGGGACCCAGAACCTGAATTTAATCATCGATGTCTCGGTGAATTTATGCAATCACCATAATCACTTATTACTGCAAATGTGATCCATTTTTGAAAGGAGTGGACTGGAGAAGATTTTGCGAGCATGCATCATGCCTCCTTACCCTTCATTGAAAATGAAACGATAAGAGGACTGCCTAACCGGTTTAGCATGCACTTGATTTACCCTGATAACTTGATTAATTATTTAGAGCGTTATCTTACCATGCTCTATATTTTGGCTTTGCTTAGTGGGTATTGTAGGCCTCAACACGCAGTTCCAGTGGACTCTGGCTATTTCTTGCACGTCAACTGCTTCTCTCACACCCAGTTACAGATGAGGTAAGAGCGGGACCAAGCCTTAGCTGTCAAGATACAGCATAGATGGCGGTCAAGCTATCATTCTTATGTTGTTGTTGTTGTGTGCGTGTGTGTTTTTTTTTTTTTGCCCCTTTTTGTCACAAGATATCATTCTTAGGTTAACATGTTTTGCTTAGCTCCTGACGTGAATCGTAAGCTTGGCATTGATTTTTCCACTCGACATGAATATTCAACACGTTTTGATTTATTAGTGAGTGGAATATTTGAAGCTACTACATATCGACAATAGCCTACCCTTAGCATAAAGAAAGTATTTCTTGCATTGGTCGCGTGGATGAGATTGTGTAAAGGACCGAAATCACACTGCCCACATAATATGCATCCTAACTGAAGTTTGCTTTGAATTTTAAGAAAGCTCACACCTCTCGTTGGTTTGCTTTTCCCACTTATCATGACAAGACAGTTGTGTATTGACTTCTATTGCAGGTAATTAAGATCACTGCGCCTTTACCATCTATCCTCCAAAGTAAGGGAGAGGCCCAGAGCATTCAACGAGAGTCGGCTGGAAACTTTTAGTGACCTTGCTGGGTAAGAACGACTCTTCTGGGCAATGGATTGCACAGAAATTTCCCTTTTCTCATTCGAGGATCTGGACTGTTAGAAATCTAGCATGATTGCATTGAGGTACTGCATAAGGAACGGGGATGAGGATGTCCATTTAAAGCTTGTTGCCCTCTTTTTCGGTGTTGAGGGCAATGTTTTCTGTTGGATTAGGCCCTTCTCATTCTACTTGAGCAATTTTTCGCTTCCATTATTATTATGACGGTGATTGACGGAGATTATTAGTTTCTTGAGATGGGATGATTCTTTAAATCAAAGAATGATCAATAATATCAAAATATATTGTCTCCTACTTAGACTAATAAATCCAAGAGAAATTGATATATCCTCTATTCAAAGGGGAGAAATGAGTTTAGATATTTTGATTATTCAAAAGGATGATTCCACCACCATTTCCCTTCCTGGCCACTGCTCCCAAAAAGCAGCTTCAATGAATCCACCATCACAACTTGAACTCCATCACTACCACCAACATAAAAGGTAAAGAAAGCTAACCTTAGTGCACAACACTTGCGCTTTTGTCTTCATTGCTTGGAGTGCCGCCTTTGTAATCCATATTAGCCCCCTGCCGAAAGAGCTAATGTCCCGTCGAGACATACTTGCACGCTCTGAGCACGCGGCAAGCCTCGCCGCACATCCACCCTCAGTGGCTCTTGCCTCATCCGGTGGTGCATGCCGCCAGTGAGATTTTTTTTACTGTTAGGGCGCGTATGATAATTATTCTACTTTTTGCAATAACTATTTTTCTGTTCTTGAGAATATGTTTGGAACAACAATTTGTTTGGTAACGCAATTTCATTTTGCTATTTCCGGAACAAATCTTTAGTTCAAAAATAGGTTTAGAACAAAAATGAGAAGCAAAAATTTTATATATTTCTCTATTTTTAGAATAGAAATGAGGAATAATAACTTTTCTCATTGCTCACCCTCACTATTAGTCGCTCACCCTTACTATTAGTTGCTCGCCCACCTATAGTCGCCCACCATTTGCCGCCACCGATTGCCATCCACATCGGAAGCCTCTTGCCGGTCATCGCCCACCACCCGCCATTGTTGGCCACTGTTCGCCACCACCGTTCGAGAGAGAAAAATTTTGCGTAATTATCATACCCGTATTTTTGCTCAAAAACTCATCTAGGAAATAATAGAAAATCTATTTTTAAAATAAATTAATTTTTATAATAAAATAATTATCATTCACGTCCAAAATATATAAGTCCATTGCTCCAAATCATTCACCGGCGGTCCCCTGACTCTGCCCGCAACCCTCTTTCTTAGTACATGAAAAGCCCACTTTTGACTTTTGCATAGTTAGCAATGTGATGGGCCCTAGTCTTCATGTGAATTCCACACTCCAAATAGGCTCAAGTTCTTTAGCTATTTGCAAGGGGTGATGAAAATGAACCGAGGACAAATTTGGTCAACACGGCCCCAAAAATTATTTAATCAGTTCTAAATTTATTTAATAGATGTCACTTTTGTTAGGGAAATCCCTTATGATGTTTTGAAGATGACAAAATAAATCAAAGGCTACTAACGTGTTTAATGGTTAAGTAATAGACAATGTAGATGATAGAATATGTAAAGGATATTGTCAAAGTCTGAAGACAGCCAAAAGACTGAACGAAACACATGTCCAAAGTATATTTTGAAGATTTCCAGACTTCTGTGTCAAAGTCTGAAGACTGCCAGACTTTAGTGTCAAAATCTGTTCTATATCAGAAGTCTATCCACTCTGACAAATTCCAGACTGAACGTGAATGAAGAACCAGAAGACAGATTCTATGCTGAAACTAAACTAGAAGACAGACTCTATGTTGAAGCTGAACTTATTTAGTTTGTGTTCAGACCTTAAAGCTAAATCTGTTCAGAAGCAGAATATGTTCAGACCCAGATTGTAAAGTCTATTGCACTCAAACTCAAATTGTAAAGTTTATTGTACTCAGACTTTACATCCAGATTCGACGGAACGTAACACAAGCCTCAATCATATAACGGCTAGTGATCTGGTTTGGATTCCACCTCAATATTGATTTGATTGACTCAATCTAATTGATTGACAATTGGATCTTGAAGACAAGAACTTTCTATACGAAGAAGCTTTACTTATGGAAACCAAGATTCTGTTTGTATGGGCGATCGGAATCAATTTGGGATTCTACTTTTGTCACTCAACGGCTACCAAATCTTCTAGATACAGAGCTGTCTAATGGGTAGATTGGAAGACGATCCTCAAGATACTGTCCAACGGCTAGTTTGGAAGTGGATGAGTATTTAAGGAGATGAAGGACCGATGAGCAAGTAAGAGACGGAGCGTAGAATTTATAATTCCAAAGTCTGAGCGATTTCGATCATACACTTGTCTTTGGTGAGCTTAAACGTTTGTGATCGTGAGAGAAATACCAAAAGAGTGACTTAATGAGATAGTGTGATCTATTACTAAGTGTTTGCACTCAAAGTTGTAATATCTTATTGATTGCATAGTGGAATCCAGCCAAGAAGGCTGTTAGCGTGGGAGAGTGGACGTAGGCTTAAATTAAGCCGAACCACTATAAACCTTGTGTTCTTATTCTCTTCCTTAACTCATTTATTTTGCTCAAAGTTTATTTTATTCTGCATATATTTGCCAAGGTTTATTTTAAACACCTATTCACCCCCCCTCTAGGTGTTCATACTAGCACTTTTAATTGGTATCAGAGCCAAGTGCTCGGTTTATAAAAGTGTTTTTACTTTTGAGTTAAAGATCTTCTATGGCTAGTATCTTGGCACCAGGGCTTATGGAAGGGCAAAGCAACACCAGGCCACCATATTTTGATGGAAATGAATACAACGTTTGGAAAAACAGAATGAAGGCATTCCTAAGATCCAGAGATCTCTTGCAATAGGATGTTGTGGGAAAGGGAATCAATCCCACTGTTGCGTCTCCATCAAATAAGAATAACAAAGACAAAGAAACCAAACCCCCCGCTCCTATGTCTCGGACGGAGATGTCCAAAAGAGAAGCTCTTGATGTGAAAGCAATTTATTCTTTATATTGCATTTTATCTCCTGCTGAATATAATAGAATCTCTTCGTGTGAAACAGCAAAAAAAGTTTGGGATAAACTTCATGTTACATATAAAAGGACCGATCGTGTAAAAAAGACAAAAGTAAACTTCCTGCTCGGCAAATATGAATCCTTCAAGATGAAGCAAAGAGAGTCGATTGGAGATATGTTCAGCCGTTTTACAAAAATTGTAAATGGTTTAGCATATCAAGGTCAGCCAATTTCTGCCCCAATGAAGGTCAACAAACTCTTGCGAGGTCTCTCAAAATATTGGAACCATGTCAAGATCTCAATTCGGGAAACTCAAGGGATTATGCCACTCTCCGTTGATGAATTGATCGGCACTCTTCAATCTTATGAAGTGGAACAAATCAACGATGAAGATCCCGAAGGTAAGAAGTCCATTACTTTAGTATCTAACGTTGTTTTTGATGAAACAAACTTAGAAAATGACATGGATGACGAAAAACTTGCCTTTATGGTCAAGAAATTCAAAAATCTGAGTAGAAAATGAAGGAAATTCAGTGGAAGAAGACGATACAAGCATAATAGGCAGAAAAGAACAATGAAAGAAGATGATGAACAAGAAAATATATGCTTGATGGCACATTCAAAATCTAAGTTTGACTCAGACACAGACTCAGAATCAGAGTCTGACTTAGACACAGACTCAGAATCCGATGAGGAAATCGAGGTAAGTCATTTAGAAATTCCTGCTAAAGTTCTTAAGTATATAAATGAGCTTTGCTCAAATCTCAAATCTTCAATTAAAAGGATCTCCGAACTTAAAAAGGAAAATTCATAGCTTAGGCAACAGGATCTTTCTCGAAAAGAAAAGTTTGAAATTTTGCAAAAAGATTTTCTACAAACAAAAGAAAGTCGAGATTTACTTGTCAAAGAAAATGATTCTTTAAAGAAAGAATTTTCAAATATTTCGACAAGATTTTCAAATGGATCAAAAACATTAGAGCATATCATTTCTATACAAGTACCTTACTATAATAAGTCGAGACTTGGTTTCAATAAGAAAAGAGATTCTCTAATTGATTTTCCTAAAGTCAAGGAGAGACTTAGACAAAGACCTCCAAAGGCATTTTACAAAAATCATTTTCAAAAAGTGTTTATAAAACCTGTTGGTCGAAATGCCCTTAAATGTTCAAATTGTGGAGATTTAGAACACTTTGAAAAAGAATGTCCTAAAGTCTGAAGACCTATTAAGAAAGATTGGGTAAAAATAGTATATTCTACTAACTCTCATGGACCCAAGAAAAAATGAGTTATTTTTGCAGGAAATAAAGGAAGAGAAGAATGAGAGTTTGGTAAGGAATGTATATGATTTTATTCCCAATTTGGTTTAAGTACACAATTTAAAATTTCTCATTATACTTGATATTCGATATATCATTGGTTGATTGTGGTTTTATAATGATCATATTTTGTTTCATTGAAGAAAGAATTGTATAATTTGTTTGTGATTCGTAAGTTGAGATTTGATTTAATACGTGTGATTATTTGAGATAATTCAAATTATTTTTGTCTAATTTTATACTCTCAAATTTAGTCATATTTTGCAAAGTGAAAATCTGTTTTACGTGATGATGCAAGATATTCTTAGATATTCAAGAATTTTATTCTCTCTGTTTTTATCGTACTATGACTAAGTGAGAATTTATTTTTCAAAATATCATTGTGGATAATATTCTTTCTTTGAATACTTTGTTATGATGAATTAAGAAAGAATATTTGTTTATGGAGATTTTATATTTTGCTCTAACGTCATGGAAGGATCCAAATTGATGGATACCAAAAAGGAAATGAGTTGATTGCAGGAAATTCAATAAGGCAAGAATGATTACAAATCTACGTAGATTTTGGTGCAATAAGAAAAGAATCTCAGGCGAAGATTGGTAATGATTTTTTTTTAATCAATGGTATATTTGAAACATATACCTGGGTAAGAGAAATTTTTTTTCATCCCACCTTACAAATTTCTACGTACATTTATCATAATTTTGGATGATTGTTTATTATATTGCAAATATCTTTTGTCATAAATATAAGGTATTGCAAGTTTTTACTTGATTTGGCACGTGATAGAAATATCAATTTTCTTTTTGCGAAATGATTCAATAATATATTTTTGAGATTTACGCTCAAGGAAATTCCTTTGATCTTGAAAGATATTATTGCATATTTATAGAAATTCTTGCTATATTCATAAAAGATATATTATATCTAGCAAGTTTGATCCGTAAATCAAATGAATGTATTACGTGATATTTTTGCAAGGATTATTATCTGAATTTGCAGGTTGCAATAGAATCTTCCATATGAATTTTGGAAAACTCGATCAGAAAATCATGGAGATTCTATACTATCTTCTGGAGGTTCAAAAATTCTATTCCTTGTGTAAAATTTTTGCTTATTGAGGAAATCCCTTATGTGTCAACGAAAGGTTGAATAGTTCTGAATTTTAATATTTGATAATTTTATAAATGCTATTCAATTTATTTATTTAAAGAAAAGAAAATGGCATTATATATTACGTGGATATTATTACAGCTAATTTGTGGAAAAAGTTTGTTAAGTTGATGCAGGTTGAATTCGAGATGAGCTTGATTGAAGAAAATAAATTTTTGTCTCGAATTTCAAAATGTAAGTGATCTTTGCAAATGTTGTTGCTACAAAGGGAATAATGGAAAAATATTATGTTCAACGTGCACAAGCAACAATTGTTTCTATTCGCAAATCTTATCATGATGATAGGGGGAGAAAGCAAATCCAAAAGAAAGGAAAAGAATCGTGATCATCTCAAAAAGGCAACAAATTGAGGGGGAGTGTTGATCATTTATGGAAAGATCTTTTTGGATTGATCATGATCTTGTTATGGAAGGAAGGAAAAGGTAAATGTGTCAGAATTTAAGTTCTACAAAATCCGGTTAGTGCATTTTTTATTACCTTTTGTCATCAACAAATCTCTTATTGATATTATCATTTTATTATGACAAATTGGTCAAGTGAATTTTATAATGCATCCGTGATTATTATATATGATCGAAGTGAGCTATATTGCATATCTTTAATATTCGACTTACTTTATAAAAGCTGATTTTTTGAAAATTGTATTTCATGCAAGACATAATTGTTATCATTTTATAGTCTCTACGTAATACTTTTTCATTATTATCGCTTTTTGATTATGACAAAAAGGGGGAGAATATATGAATATGCATATGTGTTGATTGGTTGATATTATATTGAGCTGCGATTATTTTTCTATATATTGTTATGCTCAATCTATTTGCAATCTTCTGATATCCTTTGATTTAAGTTAATATTTTTAAAAGCGTATTTACAAATCTGCATATTCAGATATTGTTTTGTCATCATTAAAAATGGGGAGATTGTTAGGGAAATCCCTTATGATGTTTTGAAGATGACAAAATAAATCAAAGGCTACTAACGTATTTAATGGTTAAGTAATAGACAATGCAGATGATAGAACGTGTAAAGGATATTGTCAAAGTCTGAAGACAGCCATAAGACTAAATGGAACACATGTCCAAAGTATATTTTGAAGATTTCCAGACTTCTGTGTCAAAGTCTGAAGACTGCCAGACTTTAGTGTTAAAGTCTGTTCTATATCAGAAGTCTGTCCACTTTGATAAATTCCAGACTGAACGTAAATGAAGAACCAGAAGACAGACTCTATGCTGAAGCTGAACTAGAAGACAGACTCTATGTTGAAGCTGAACTTATTTAGTCTGTGTTCAGACCTTAAAGCTAAATCTGTTCAGAAGCAGAATATGTTCAGACCCAGATTGTAAAGTCTATTGCACTCAGACTCAGATTGTAAAGTCTATTGTACTCAAACTCATATTGTAAAATCTATTGTACTCAGACTTTAATCCAGATTCGACAGAACGTAACACAAGCACCAATCATATAACGGCTAGTGATCTGGTTTGTATTCCACATCAATATTGATTTGATTGACTCAATCTAATTGATTGACAATTGGATCTTGAAGACAAGAACTTTCTATACGAAGAAGCTTTACTTATGGAAACCAAGATTTTGTTTGTATGGGCGATCGGAATCAATTTGAGATTCTACCTTTGTCACTCAACGGCTACCAAATCTTCTAGATACAGAGCTGTCTAATGGGTAGATTGGAAGACGATCCTCAAGATACTGTCCAACGGCTAGTTTGGAAGTGGATGAGTATTTAAGGAGATGAAGGACCGATGAGCAAGTAAAAGACGAAGCGTAGAATTTATAATTCCAAAGTCTGAGCGATCTTCGATCATACACTTGTTTTTGATGAGCTTAAACGTTTGTGATCGTGAGAGAAATACCAAAAGAGTGACTTAATGAGATAGTGTGATCTACTACTAAGTGTCTGCACTCAAAATTGTAATCTCTTGTTGATTGCATAGTGGAATCTAGCCAAGAAGGCTATTAGCGTGGGAGAGTGGATGTAGGCTTGGATTAAGCCGAACCACTATAAACCTTGTGTTCTTATTCTCTTCCTTAACTCTTTTATTTTGCTCAAAGTTTATTTTATTCTGCATATATTTGCCAAGGTTTATTTTAAATACCTATTCACCCCCCTCTAGGTGTTCATACTAGCACTTTCAACTTCAATCGTCAATTTTGCTCATTTAGTTCTAAATCTTAGTATGAAATTTTAATATAGTCTTTTTGATCAATTTTTACAAGAAATCATTGATGCACTGATCCAGTCATCGGCAAGTGTACTATGTGATGTGATGCTCCTTTAGTGATTTCCGATAATAATTGGTCATAAAGATTATATTGGGATTTCGCACAAAATTTTAAGATTAAATTAACAAAATTGAAAAAATTTACTGGTAAATTGATATATGTATAATAGATTTATAGCTGATTTTTCCCCACTCAATAGATTATGTGGCGTTGATTTTATTCTATATTGTCAAATTAAAGTGATATATATATGTACGTACATACGTATGTTTGTATACACCGACCCCCCGCCCCACCCCTCATCCCTGATTAAAATATTATTTTACATATGTTTGTTTTGCTTTATAATTTAGTATGGCGTTTTAGTTTTTAATTGCTGAATTGTGGAAATAGATATGGATTTGTACACACGATTATAACTCATGCTCACCACGTCCGCCATCCACCGCGCACGACCATGGCGGAGGTATGAAACCACGGCCCACAATCCGCAGCTGCGGCTTCGAAACCGCCACCACCCACCTCTCGCCACCGAGATCGCCAAGACCTCCATCTCCCTCTGCCCTATCCTCGGATCTAGGTCTTGCAAACCATCCACGACATCGACGACCTCAAATTCAAGGTATTCAGCGGTCGCCGGCGACTACGTGGATGACTTGCTTCACCTTCCGTGACACTGAGGAGGGGGGCGGAGGAGAGAGTAGTTGGTGGTGGCTCGGCGGACCGCCGCAAGCAAGGCGACGAAGGTGGTGGTGAATAACGGCAACGGGGGAGAATGAACAAAGGAACATAGTGGGATAAATCAAGGAGTCCAGTTTCACATGGAAATAAACAATGAATGAGCGTCACTCAGTAGGCAATGTTGGGAAAATATGGCTTTAAATTGGGTAGAATAATGAAGTCAGATCTTTAGTATAATCAAATCGTACTTTGAGATGTGATATTACTTTTTAGGATTTATTTGCCCCATAATGTTATTAATAGTCACCGGTAAATTTCCTCCAGAATATAACAAAATCTAAAATAAGAATTACTAGATAACAATTATAGTATTTTTCTAGGATCTCTTTAAAAAACAATGGGAAACAATTGCTGTATATTCTTTCGAAAGAAAATGGAAAAAGAAAGATGGAGATCTTTATTGAGCAAACATGTTTAGTCATTTATAGCAAAAACAAGAAGTTATATCCAAACAGACACAATCTTCAAAGGATTAAGAAGTTATGTCTGAATAAGTGCGAAGTCTAAGATTACCGTTGAAAGAAATAACAAAATTCGGAATTAAATAAATAAAAAATAACCATAACTCCTTTTAAACAGTTGCACTATTTCAACAAGATGGTTAATTTTTTATGAAAATAAATCATAACTTTCCAATAAATAAAAATGATAATCGTTGGTTAGTATCAAAACTCGTCCATGTGTGCACTCACATTTTTTTCGATGTGGGATAAGGCACATCTTAATTTATTTTACAAACAAACTACCAACAATCCCTCACTTTGTTTGTAAAACAAAGATACAAAAATAAAATGTTAAAAAAAAATATACAGCCAAAATTTCCATGAGATTAATATACATACATAAAAATCTTTTTCGAGTTAAACATTTACTTAGTGTAAGTATTTCAAAACTCTATCAAAGTGACAAATAGCTCGGCTTTAAACTTGTACTTTTAAATAATATAATTGGACATACTGCACATATACTAACCTCTTATTTCAACGAGAAATTCTATATTACTCCGCACTATTATGGTCTTATGCTTGATCCTATTCATGAGCTCTCTAGAAAGCAACGCTAACTTTCGTAAGAAGCGGCACCACTTCTAAGCTCATATAAGTGAAGTATCTACCATGCGTTTTTATTACTATTAACACCTTACAAATTTATATTATACTTCGTTAAGAATTCAATTCAACCTACAAAATATAACAAATGATACTGACTTTTCATACCAGGGCTAGCGTCAGTATCAACATTCAGTAAATTGTTCTTACTCATTAAACCTTATAACTAGTGATGTTTTAGAAAAATGCCAAGTTACCATTACCGATGACTTTAATTAAAGGGTTTCAGCCCTATTTCTTGTGAGGTCATTATTATCATGTCTCCTAGTAAAGCTTTTGTCAAGGGATTGGTTAGATTATTACTTGATCTCACGTAGATAATTGTTATGATATTATCTTTATTCAATTGTCTCACATATTCAAGTCTTAGACTAATATGTCTAGATAGGTGCTACTATCAGATCTTGCTAAATGGCCTATCACAATGGAAAGAAAAAAAGGCATAGGACTAGACCATAATTTGATATCCAACAATAAATTCCAAATCCATTTAGCCTCTTCCCAGTTGCTGTTAAAACAATGATTCAAATTTCATAGTTGAGTAAGTTATGTACATTTGTTTCTTGCTCGTCCAAGAAACAACACATTCACATAATATGAAAATCCACCCACCCACAGTTGTAATCCATCTAGCATCGGTGTATCATTCTAATATAATTGAATAATTATTATAGAGCAATCCCAAATTTGTAGTCTTCTTAAGATAACCCAATGTTCTACACTCGGATTACTAATATATCTACTCAACTTATTCATGGAATAAGTAATATTTGGTCTAGTAAAATGTATTGCATACTTTAAAAACCCTATAGCACTCACATATTCAAGTTGTGCTATTAGTCTATTAGTATTATAATTAAATTTTGATATTGAAATCAAATGAAGTACTCATTTCTTTGAAACCAAGATATTTAAAATTTATTTAACATTTTCTCCATGTAATCACTTTGGCTCAAAGAATAACCCCCACTGTGTTTTAACTTTAATACTCAAGATAGTATCCACTTCACCCAAATCTCTCATTTTAAAAATGAAAGTTAGATACTTCTTAGTCTCAATGACTCTAGTCATATTGGTTCAAAAAATAAGCATATCATCATTAATCATGGCTCGAAAGAAACCACAAATAGATGCTTATTCTAGTGCATGTCGTTGCTGGTGTGATCTGATGCTGAATAAGAATGTGACCTCTCGGAACTCCATGATTATTTAATAAGCGTTTTTTTAGCGTGTGGGTATCTTGGCACCCCGGAGACAGGCAACTGGGCCATGACGTTTCTCGAGTAAAAATCAAATTAGGCTTGGCACTTCAGGTTGCGATTCCTTGATTTTTCATGTACTCTTGATCTCGGGTTTGGGCGCCCATTATCGTGGAAGGGAAGCCTTTGTAACTGATGTCAAAGATGAAAGATGAAGGCATTGGAAAGAAGACGACTCCATCGTTTGCAAATTAAATTAAGATTGTTGGGAAAATATGGCTTTAAATTGGATAAAATAATGAAATCAGATCTTTAGAGCAATCAAGTAAGATTTTGAGGCGTGATATCACTTTTTAAGGATTTATTTATTCCATAATGTTGCTAATGGTCACTAGCAACATTCTTCCAAATTACAATAAAATCTCAAATGAGAATATTAGATATTAATTATAATATTTCTTTAGGGTCTCTCTAGGAAACCATTAGAAATAATGGTTATATATTCTTTAGAAAGAAAAATAAAAAAGGAAGAATAAGATCTTTATTGAACAGACACGTTCAGTAATTTGTAGTAAAAACAAGAAGTTATATTCAAACAGACAGAATCTTTCAAGGATTAAGAAGTTATGTCTGAACATATACGAATTCTAAAATAACCGTTGGAGGAATTAAATAAATAAAAAATAACCATAACTCCTTTTGAACAGTTTTTATGGTTGTCTTTGTTTTACTTGTCACATGTCATATCTTCCTCTTTACCATAGCTGGTATTAGTGAAACCAATAATAATCCAAGCAATTCATTTGGTTTCAAAGTAATAGAAATGGTATGAATTGAATATATATCTCAAACTCGAAAATGTCGTATCAAAAATACTTTTAGTAAATGGAGGCAGTCTATTCATGCGTGAATCTAGAATTTTTTTTGTTAAGTTATTCTAGAACTGTGAAATCTATCTTTAGCATGCTAATTAGATTAAGAGGAAGCATCAGAATATCCATTTTCAGTACATGTTGTTGTTGATCTCTAGTCCAATTATAGCCATGGAATATTTTGCCAAGTTAATCTAAAATATTAAATTATGTTTCCGGCAAGTCTAATATAGAATGGAAAGCTGGCGCTTATGCAAGCTTGTCACTGACAACTCAGGACAAGACCTCTTTTTTTTTTCCTTCTTCTTTTTTTTCCCCATTTCACCAATAAGAACTGATTTCTCTACTTCCCAAAATGTAATAACATTAATCCATATAAAAACCAAGTTCTTTTGACAACGTGATCACCAATTTTCGCTAAAACCAGATCTCAGAGCAGAGTGCCAGTATCATATTTGTCGTGCTGGTCATGATGGGGGTCAAGATATTCTTTCCATTAAAATGAATGATTCGAAAGTAACATATAAGCAATACTTTCTAATTGATTTGGATAGTGTACACGGGTATAATTTTGTTAAAATAAATAAACCAATTCAGATGCTCGGGATCTACTTCTTCAACATTATTCTCGATAAAAAAAATCTTCTTCTTTTTTTTTTTGCAATAAAAATCCTAGAGTTGACAAGGATAGACATTAAGGTAAAAAAATCCAGATGTGTTTGGGCGAGAAAATGTCTAAATTAAGAACGTCACGCATTTTTCTTTTTCTGTCTTACTGTTTCCTTCATCCTCTGTCCAAAAATGGCAGATCTCAGCATTGCTTCGTGGGCATGCATTTTCTTTTTCTTGTCCTTTTCTTTTTTGGCCTTTTGACCCTTTTGGGTATATAAATAAATAATAATTAGAGGATGTCAAAGGATTTGACAAGCAATGCGGATCCTCCGCTCCATGTTTAGGCAACGTTGGATGGGACAAAGGAGTTTCATTCCATTGTCCTCTCTCCCTTGCATGAGACCCGTCTCTGTCCATCATCTTCCTGGCTTCTCTGTAATGGCTTGAACTTTGCACTTCAATCTTGCTTTGCTTAATCGTTTTCCAAATTTTATGCCTTGATAGAGGAGAGTAGAGGGAGAGGATGTTGCAGAGAGCAGCAAGTAATGCATATTCATGGTGGTGGGCAAGCCACATCAGGACCAAGCAATCAAAATGGCTTGAGCAGAGCCTCCAAGGTGGTGCTTCCAATCCAATTCCTCCATCATTCTGTTCATCTTTTAGAAACTCGTGCTTTGTGGCAATCATAGTTTTGTAGATCTTTTGGTTTATGTGGAAGAAAAATGTTGGACCTGAAACAATAGCGAATGAATGTGGTGGTTTAGAGAGGAGGGAGTATAATTCAAATGATTGATTTCTAGGATGGAGCCGAGGGCCTATTTTGCAGTTCCGGGTTTCCAGATGCAGAATGAGATAGAGCGGGGATCATTAGTGTTACGATAGGATTCGAATAGATGAAGTTCGCGATTTTGCTAGTGGAATAAAGATTTTGATCTATTCCTACCACAGGTTTTGAATCTTTTGATCAGTCCATGGACGATCTTCATAGACGGGGCAAGAGAGATCTCTTATATCTCAAATAACGTAAGATCGACGACAGAAACCACGATTGAGGTTCATAAAACCTAAACCAGTCTTAAATTGAAATCGGCATGAAACCTGCAGACATTTATGTAATCCTAGCCTTCTTACCTGCACGATGTGCGCGTTTGTAGAAAAATGCCATTTCAAAAACTAATTCAACATTTCTGCAGACGAAAAAAACTTCTTTCTTAGTTACTTTTGATGTTATGATATTTTCTGCATATATATATGTTAGATTTGCCCAAAAAAAAAAAGAGTTGAAGTACATCATGAACAGAGTTTACAGGATGCAGTACGATGAGGTATACAGAAGTTTAGTATCGAATGAACCAAAAGAGCCAACCTAACGGGCGTCGTAGTTGTGAATGTTACGGTCGCGACATGATTGAGTCGATGTATCTGTGTGTAGATAAAATCCAAAAGCACTGATATGCAGAGGTTCAACTGCAGATATTGAAGACAAGGTCCAGAGCACGCTGAAGATTATTGATGGCGATGGCGACTCTTTCGCGAAGCGAGCCGAAATGTACTACAAGAAGAGGCCGGAGCTCAAGGGCTTAGTGGAAGATACCTACCGGGCATACCGAGCTCTAGCCGAGAGATATGACCTCTTATCCAGAGACCTTCAAGGCGCCAACCGCAAAATAGCCACTGCTTTTCCCGATGAAGTCCAATTTGACGTTGATGACGACGATGACGAGCAAAGCTTCGCCGGCAGCTTCTCTGAGAAGCCGTCCGGCAGTGATCTTCCTGACGCCGCAAAACGGCGCATTCCTAGAGTGCCGAAGCTCCCTGCGAAAGAGTTCAGCAGCCCGTCAATGTTGAGCTCGAGGAAAACAAAGCTGAAGAAGAACTTGAGCGGCGTCAAGACTTCCGTCACTCCCGCTTCCGGTTTGACCAAAGACGAGGCTCTAGAGGAGATCGACAAGCTTCAGAAAGGAATTTTAGCGCTGCAGACCGAGAAGGAGTTCGTGAAGAGCTCGTTTGAGCGCGGACGCGAGAGATACTGGGAAATAGAAAACCAGGTAATGGAAATGCAAGGCAAAGTATGCAGCCTGCAGGATGAATTTGGAATCGGTACCATCATCGAGGACAACGAGGCTCGGACTCTAATGACCACGATAGCTTTGAAGTCTTGCAAGGAGGCCTTGTCCAAAATGCAGGAGCAACAGGAACAATCAGCCGAAGAGGCGAGAGAGGAACAGGAAAGAATCAAGAAAGTACACGAAAAGCTCAAATCTCTCAAAGGCGAATTTCTTTCTGAAGAGAGAACCACTAAGGACAATGTGGAGGAAGAAAATTCGGTCGGTACCAGTCCAAAATCAAGGAGTTCGGTCCAACAAGACGATGAGTCGAGCTGGGATGGTCAGAAAACGGAGGAAGTTCTCAATTCTGATTCGAAAGCGGCGCTCACTATGTCGGAATTAGCAGAGAGAGTTGATGAACTGGTCGAGAAGGTTATCAATTTGGAAACCGCGGTTTCTTCCCAGACCACTCTTGTAAGGAGATTGAAATTGGAGACGGATGGCCTGCACACGCACATCCGGACCCTCGAAGATGAAAAGGAAACTCTGATGGAAGGTTCGGACGATATGAACAGCAGGCTTAAAGAGTTGGAGAAGGAAATGCACCGGATCAAGACCCTGAAGCAGAATGTCAAGGACCAAAACCAGAACCTCATCTCTCATTTTACAGAAGCCAACTCGAACCTCGACCATCTCTCAGAGAAGTTGCAGAATGTGAAGCTGGATGAGGAGGATGAGAATGGCGGAACATTATTCCATGAAACGAAAACCGCTGGTACAAACGCTAAACAAGGAAAGGAGATTGAAGAAAATGAAGTAAAGCACGTCTCTGACGACAAAAGAGATGCGGAGGCAAAGCCAGAGGAGAATAAGGACAGTGTTCCTACTCTCGATGATCCCATCAAAGCTGCGGAGGAAGAGATGTATGTGGGATCTGGCCCTGCTAGCGAGTTTGATGTTATGTCTGAGAGACCCCAAGAATCGGTGCAGCACGAGAAGGAAGAGAACCATGATCTGTTTACTGAGACTCAGGACTCACAGGATGACAGCGAAGATCATCCCGACTGGAGGCAGATGTTCTTGACTGGCGTAGAGGACAGAGAGAAGTTTTTACTAGGGGAGTACACTTCGGTTCTCAGGAGTTACAAGGACGTGAGAAAGAAGCTAAGCGACGTGGAGAAGGATAACAGGGATGGCCTCTTTGAATTGGCTATGCAGATCAGGGAATTACGAAATGAGAATGCTTCAAAGGACGAGGAGATCATGGCTCTTCGTAAAAAATTAGGCACGCCGAATGGGAAGCTGGATAGTGCTGAAGACGTTGCTGCATCAGAAGACAAGGCTACGAATCAAGAAAATCCCCAAGAGAGCATCCCGGTCGGATCTATCTCTCAAGAATTGAGTCCATCGTCGCTGCCGAAGAAAAAGCAGCCGCTCTACAAATTGCTGCTTCAACATAATTTCCAAGGTTTCATGAAGAGTCCTTCTACTAGAGAGGTAGACACCAGAGTAAGTAGAGCTCCAGCTGTTACTACCATGGAAGAGAAGTTCCGAGTGGAGATTGACGAGCTCCTAGAGGAAAACATTGAATTCTGGTTGAGATTCAGCACGTCGATCCATCAGGTGCAGACTTTCCAAACAAGTTTCCGCGATCTACAAGTTGAGTTATCAAAGTTGTTTGATGACAAGAAACAAGATTCAAGCTTTAAGCACCAATCTTTGAAGTCTGAAGCTCGGCCGATATACAGACACTTGAGGGAGATACAGACCGAACTCAAGTTGTGGTTGGAGCAAAATGCGCTATTGAAGGATGAATTGGAGAGTCGATTTTCTGCCTTGTGCCGGTTACAGGATGAGATAACGAGAGTTTCTGACCCGGGGTCTGCTGCTAGAGATCCCTCTCTGACCGAGTATCAGGCTGCGAAGTTCCAGGGCGAGGTCCTGAACATGAAGCAAGAGAACAACAGGGTCGCCAACGAACTGAACGCTGGTCTGGACCGGGTAAAGAAGCTGAAGGCCGAGATTGAGACAACCATCGCAAGACTAGATGAGTATCTCGGAATTTCGGCATCAAAAAGCCATCACCCCCCTAGGTCAAGAATACCCTTGAGGTCCTTCTTGTTCGGGGTCAAGCTGAAGAAGCAGAAGCAGCCATCGATCTTTGCATGCGTGAGTCCTGCGATGCAGAAGGACAGCGACCTCGAAGGCGGCGCATTGCCTACTTAGCTTTGATTCCTCGAGTCTTCATACTTGTTTGAATTGTACATGTACATGATCTGTTTTCGAATTCTTAATGTTGGGTTGTGATAGCATAGAATATTGTGCAGAATGAACGGGCCGCAGTTATATTTCCGCTGATGCAAGTTGCTGATATCTTGCGGACACGTCATTGCATGAACCCGAAGTGTTCATGCGTTTTCTTACCACTAGAAAGCACAATTTCCCGGAATCAAACTTGCAGCTTCTGCTTCTTTTTCCTGTCGAGTTGACAAGAGATTAGAGGGCCAGTAATTCTGTGGCCTTATTTTCGGATGAATCATGCACAAATTTAAGAAACATACACGCATAACCAGGAAATTGAAAAAACTAAAAAATAAAAACGAGGCATGCATATGCGGTCCTGAGGTATCTCCACGGAGAACTTGCTAAAAAGTCTGATATGTATGGAAAATCGGTGGATTAGTTCTGTTTTTAGAAGAAATGAAGCCCACTGATATACATTGATCTTTTCAATGATAAAATGATACAAAGAGCGGCCCGAAACTATATGTCAACCTCATACGGTAAGCGTCCAGAGCACCGCTTCGCTTACAGATTATAGATCTATCTATTCAGATAGAAAAATAGACTAAAAGACAGACAGACAAAACAACACCGATGGACAACTATCATTTGCTTTTTCATTGCTATATTCTGAGAAATATTACAAAGCTCAGCGAGCACCAAATGCTGGAAGTTTAAAAATAATAAGTTGGAAGCAAAAGGTCATGTAAAATTTCTTTGTTTCGACCTGCATAACAATCTCTAATCTACTAGATCATCTAAATCCATCCAAACTAGCTTGTGCCGTCTACTTCTTTGCTATGTTCTATAGATACCACGCCTGCCGCATCAACCTGCAAACTTCCGTTCTCACAGTTCTTGTCACGATTTTCATTTCCACCCTCAGCCCGGGTGCTCACCACAGCACTTTGATCACTTACAGCCACTGGTGCATTCGATGCCACATTAGACTTCTCAACTGGTGTTTCATTTCCTTGCTCTACTTCTGGTTTTACCAGCACCTTGTCATCTTCAGTAACCTGCTTTGCAGCATCGTCTAAAGCAGAAGTTCCATCTTCTTTGGTTGGCTCCTTCATCACATTGTTCGGTACAGAATCAACCATCTTCTCATCATTTTTGGCTTCTTGATTCAATGGAAGCTCAGTGGCCACAACCGGGGAAATATTACTCTTCTGTAAGGAGATAGCTGGTTCTTTAGCAGGAGCAGATGGAATGCTGGCGGTTGCAGAAGTCGATTCTTTCTCAGCAGCAGAGCCTGCATGGCTGGATGTAACAGCGAGCCCAGTACTTCTAAAGTTTACACCAGGATGGGGCCTGGATTGGGTGGCACTGCCACCAGGAATAGAAGAAGGTTTCATTAAAGAACCGGAAGGAATTATGTGTACAGCATTTTTTGCCTGGGCAGCCTTCAGAAGCGAAGCAGCGTCTGAAGGGGTTGCAATGCGAGCCCCTGCAGCGACTGCTGCAGCTTTTATTCCCATAGAATCGGGACTCATATCAGCTTTTGGTGATGCTTTTTTTGGGGGAACCCTAGACTTTGGTGCGATACTTAAAGATTGCGCTGAAGAAGATCTTTGCTGTGAAATTTGCTGAGTTTGATGGTGGGCCAGCCCAGCAATGTTCCCAGGGAAAGGAGATTCAGCAGCAGCTGCAGGCTGTGTAGAGTTACCAAAGGTACCATTTGATGTTGCTCCCGCTAAAGGAAAAAAAGGAAAAAAACATGTTTAATCTGCAGATTTATACAAACAAAACCAACTACAGAACTTGGTGTAGAAAAGTCAATGCCAGGCAGCTCAAAATTGTGGCACAGGCAGAGAAGTCTAGATACACTGCTAACAAATTACATTTTTTTTGGTGAGCATAATAGTTCTAGGATTTATCCAACAACCACCACGCTTCATTCAAACAAGTAAACGTACTACAAGATTCACTTCACCAGATACTTAAGAGTAGTCACGCTAAGAAAGAGTTGTGATAAAGTGAGACACAATGAATCGTGAGGCAGTAAGTAAATCAAGAGGGATGCACCAAAGTGCATGAAAGTCAACCAATTAATTAATAACTATTGAGCCATCATTCTGCAAATCATTTAGAAAGAAATTCTTTGCGGGCAGATAGAGCAAACCTGTTCTTAAATTTTTCACAGGCATATCAAGGGCTAGAGACACTGCATGACGAGCAGCCAGTTGTGCCTCAGAAAGCTGTGGCCCCGTTGAATTCGCAATTCCCACAGTCAAGTTTCCATGCCGTTTCCGTATAATGGCCCACCTCTGCACATGAAAAGGAAATCTCAAGATAAACAGCAAGCGCAAAGCAAAGACAACTTATTAAACCAGCGTAACCTAACCATGTAAGGTTAACATTTCATTAAAAAAGGAAAGAATCCTAAACCAAGAATTATCATCAGAAAATCTTTCTCTGATCTCCCACTATAACAGGTTACATCTGCTATTCACCGGCCAGGAAAATGAACCAAGAAAACTGCACTTGATGACTCTACTTTTACAACAAAACCTCAACCCGTCTACTGAGGAGAAAATATGCGCACATGCGTGCGCAAGAGAGAGAGGACTCAAACCTGAGAAAGCTGTGAAGCAGTCCTATCTCCCTTAAAGTCTGCTTTTAGAATGTTTGCCCAATTCCCTTCACCACATTTCTGTACAGCAGCAATGAGTTCCAAGTCCTCTGCCTCAGACCATGGTTTTCTTTTCTTTCGAGAAGCATTGTTGCCACTTGCTAATCCATTTACATCCAAGCCTTCATTAGATGTTACTGCAGGCATAGGCTGCTTCCGAACAGAAACTGGTACAGTAATATTCATGCCCTGTGTATAACAAGGAGGTTGGGAACTTTCAGAAACTCTAGATGACTGACCATTTGGTATATTTATAGTCAATGGGGCCTCAACAGTCGAGTTACTCTGGAGGCTGGGGTCACTTGTTATACCAGAACCTATTAGAACCTGCATTGAAAAAAAAAAGTCTCTTTTTTAAGACAACCAGAACAAAGCTCTGATTCAAACCTAAAATTCACAGAGGATGTTGAGCATCGCACACATGCATCTGTCCAATGAAATCAATCTTCTAAGAGTAGCTTCCTTACAGTACAGAATCTGCATAATAACCAAGCCACCTGTTGGACAACTAACTTTGGCCTGTTGACTTGTATGTTGTTTAGATAAATAAAATCTCTAGCATGCAGCCTACTGTGCCACTGCCTAGGCTTCGGAAAATGAGCCAAAAGAATCAAATAAAACTGGAGTGACATATTTCTCAGAATGTGATATGAGCTCATTTGGATGTCATCTAACAAGAATATGATGATCCAGCCCACATAGCTTGCAAAAGAAAAGACCCTGCTTCTCTAACTCAATACAACTTATGATGTGTGAAATGATATTTGCTGGAGCAAAGACTTCCAAGGAGAATCAGCCTACCATGGGCTTCACATCCCCATCAAGTAAACAAGGGCAAGGGCTACAGTAACATGTGGACCATCACAAATCATAGAGAATCATTCATGAGCAAAAATACCTATATCAAACACCACATCCTCAAGACTCAACCTGATCATCTACAAAATTCGGGATACAAAATGGCATATCTACACACTTAGAAAAAAAAAGCCATTCATATAGATACATCATATCATATCTGCAATCTCTATTTAAGGAGTCACATGTTTCATCCTGCTCGATAGTTTTAGCGTTTCTTAAAGTATCCAATATCACTTGTCTAAAGGGTTTTCAAGCCTTATATTCATGCTCTCTCCCTCCACCGATTAATTTAAGCTTTTGAGTTGGACATCAAACCCAGCTTTCGCCCTTAATTTATTTTGTATACAAGGGTCCCATCCATCGATTCCACATGCCGTCCTAAGTCTAATTTGCAAGTTAGAGGTGGCATTTAAATATCCTGCATAGCTTGTCCTTGAGGTTTATATAGGCCTTATATTCATGTTATCTCCCTTCATCTATCGGCTAAGTTTTTGGGTTGGACTTTCTAGTACGCGTCATTCTGAGATCCATCAAATAACCCCCATTTCCCTTACCCACAAAATACTGGTAATTGTGAAGGTCCAACCCTATGCAGTTTGAAAAGTTCAGCTGTACTACCATCAAGTAGCATACCATTTGCAAATAACTAAAGTAACTTCAATTCCACGTCCACATTGTGATGGATATCTCAATAAGTTGCCCAAAAATAATTGTTAACTGAGGTTCCTCATGCAGCTGTGACGTAAATAAGTTGCAGCATAAATTGCAAAAAAAACTACCTTGACACAGGCTGCAGCCTCTGTCGAAGCTTCAGTGCTCACTGCAGGAAATGCTTCCAGCTCATATTCTAGGTCACTGTCATCATCCTGAAAAACAGATTCTGATTACTAATATACGGAAAAGAGCCAGGTCTCAGTAAATTTAGTGCACAACATGATCATACCTGACACTTGTTAGATAGAATATAAGATCTAAACTAGATAGGCAGACCTTTAACCTACGTGACACAAAAGAAGGGAACACAAAGTGCTCGAAACAATGACAAATCTTTGCTTAATAAGCCACCAGTAAGAAGAGGATGAGGAGGAGGTGCAGAAAATGAAGAATAGATTCTGCTATTAATAACGAAAGCTTACAATCTCAACCAAAAGGCATATAAACAGCAGTACTAAATAATATTATAATTCTGACCATATGAAAACGAATGATGAATGAGAAAGTACCTAATTGACAACTAGTAGAGAGAAGGTTGTTTACTACACAGTAGTTTATAGTATTTGCCTGTAGGATAATGAACTACTCAACTGTCTCTCAGTGACATTCAAGAGAAACTCCATAGCACACAGAAAGTAGAATTTTTCTCAGCAAATTGAACCGCCAATGACCGACTACGCTAATTTGGCCTTGCATCACATAAATTAAGAAACAGTTTCCAAAATCCAAGCATGTTTCTTCATGAAGAAACAACTGCTTTATTTCATGTTTATGTCCGATGGAAGTGAAGGCCATTAGAGAAGATTACCTAATTGTAAGGAACATAATAGTATAATAGGTGCTATCATCTATTTCTACTAGTTTCCCAGGGCTTTAGAAGGCTACACCAGTTCAAGGAATCACTGGTGACAGCATAACATCGCTTTTCATCAAAGGAAAAGATAAAACTCAAAACCCTGTAGAAAGGCATAAGGACTGTCCAGCTTGAAAGGCATATTTTTTTCACTCTGATAACCTTGAATGGCGCAATTCTTTAATCCATCCTCAAGCTTTCTAGACATGTAGGATGCTAGGGCTGCTTTGATGAGCCAAGCCATGGCGGGGGATTCTTAGCTAACCGCTGCCACTGCCTAAGACCAGCAATGTCAGTTCATCATATTGTCCCAAGACAAATGACTTCCAAAATCTAGGAAACCTTCTTCGTGAAGAGATTATCACTTCTTTTCATGTCCAATCCTCGAAGACTAAAACATAGGGATTCTTCTCCGAGAAGGGTCTGATCACCCTGGTTTCAAAGGTGGTACTTTTAACTCTGACATGTCAACATTGAGAGTACGCTTTGGTGGCAAACAAGCCACTTTTGCTACTCTAGAAATTTTCTCCAAATTGCATGTTGCATAAGATAGGATGATCAATTAATGTCCTCAGTTTTCAACAAAGAAAGTTGATCTAATCATGGCATATTAGCGGGCAGATATTCCTCCACTCAACCAGTTAGTAGACACGTGCAAAGAATCGCGTTCTTATGACGCTACCGATTTAAAAGTCATATAAACACACATCAATCTTTATATTACAATCGGGACTTCCTAACTAAACCCACGTTACCAACTCATTAAAGCAATTATAGCTCAAGAATATCGCGATACAAATGTTACAAATCAGTCCGACAGCTTTGAATCCATCCACAAGCAAAAGAGGGCAAACGCACCCATTCCTCCAATCGCGAAGCCGAGAAAGATAGAAGACCCGAAAACTCACCAGAGGCTCATCCCCGTCCTCCAATTTCTCCGGCAGCGTACCGCGATAAGCCAAATGCCTCCACAGCGTCCGGTACTCCCTCGCATTAGTTATCCCGGTCGACGTCTTCTTCACCAGCTCATTCCAATCTACCTTCACGCCCTGAAACTGCGCCACTTCTTGAAGCAAACACAGCACCGCGGTCGCTGAATACCTGCCCAAGAAGCAGACCCACTCTCGCATCAGCCAGAAGCACACTAAACGACCTCCGACCCAAAATTGATACACACCCAAACTCATCTGAGGACCCAACAAAAATTACAAAAAGGCCATGAAATCGACTCAATTGGAAGCCGAGCGAGAGAGCGAGAGAGAGAGAGAAGAAGGCGAACCTCTGCAAGAGGGTGGAGATGTCTTCTTCGCTGATGGAGCCCTTCCTCTTCTGGGGTTTCGATTCAACGACGGCTTCGTTCATGGCGAACGAGCATCGTATGAGTACGGAACTGGCGGAACAATCAGCGCTCGCGGGGCCGAGAAATTGAGCCAGCAGGAGAACCCAAAGATCGAATTTTTAACCAGCGAGAGAACCCAAAGATCGAATTTTTACTCAGCAGAAGCGACTGTCTCTAGAAAGAGAGAGGGGTTGGGGAATTGGGTGGGTTTCGGATTTCGACAGCCGACGTGGGAGCGGGAGAGACGGCTCGTACGGGCGGGTCGTTCTCTTCTTTCTGGGAAGGCAGCAGGAAGTAGAGAGAGACACACGGAATCAAAATTGCTTTGTCATCTTTGGGTTTTCTCAATTTCACCCTAAACTTTCAATTTTCTTCACAATGTTGCCCCAACTTTTCAGGGTACGTTGACTTCCATAAATTTTTTGGAATGAGCATTGAAATCGATTGGTGCCGGGCGGTTCTTGGTTCTCAAAATTTGAAGTCGGCATAAATCAGTGTGGTCCACGGTTTCAGGTACAGACCGAACCATCCAGACCGGATCAATAATTCTTCTTTATTGCCAAAGGGCTAGAGAAGAGAACGGAAACGACGTTCATAAACACATTTGCACTCTATGAGAATGTTTCATTCCTTGTAAGAGTTTAAAAACAAGTTCTTTTTAATATCTTGTCCGGTTCCATTGTTCCCGTCCTTGTTAAGGAATAGGGGAAACAAAAAACAAAGAAAGAAATCACACCCATTCTTGGACTCGCCTAGGAACTAAGGGCCTGTTTGTTTGTGTTTCTAGCCCGTGTTTATTAACACAATTCCTATTTTTTTGTTCCCGGGAACAAAAAAAGAACAAAAAGCGTTTGTTTGGATTTTTGTTCAAAATATATTTTTTGTTCCCGGGAACAAATTTAGAATAGAAATAAGAAACAAAAAAACTTGTTTTTACCACTCATGGTGGCGGCGTAGTGATTGAGCGTAGGTTCCTTTCGGGATAGATCATAAATTCGAATCGTTGCGTCGTTTACCTTGCGAGAAAGGAACCCACGACTTACCCAAGGCAACAAGGATGGTGGTGACTCTACTGCTTCTCTAGGGTTAACTCCACCGTGAAGCGGCGCACGGAGGTTCCTGGATACCCAAAAAAAATTAAATTGTTTCTTGTTTCTGGGACACTTTCAAGAAACAATTTTTTTCTCTCCTCGTTTTTTTCTTCTCTTTCTTTTCTTCTTTTTTCTTTGGCCGGTGGCTAGCGACCTCGCCGACCCCCGGCGAGACTGAGCATCATCGGCCCCTAGTGAGGCCCCGACCCTCGTCGGCGGTCGCGGCCATGGCCGAGGCGAGGCCGAGGCGGCGACCGGCCAAAAGGAAGGAAAAATAAAAAATAAAAAATGAAAAATAAAATAAAAATATTAAAAAATTAAAAGAAACAAAAAAATTATATAAGTTTACAAAACGTGTTCCTGTTCTTTTTCTATTCCATGAACAAGTTTACCAAATGCATTATTCTATTTAAAAATTGTTTAGGAACAGAAATAATTTTTTCTATTTCTATTACGAGAAACAATTTTTGAACATAAACGTTACCAAACGCACCCTAAACAACATTGATCAATCCAATTCCAGAGTTAAGTGGGTTGATTACTAGTTCTACAAACTGGAAATCGACCTTTCTAATCTCTGGTGTTTGGTTTCAAGATAGAAACTAGCCTACCCTAAAATAGATTACCTCTAATAAATATGATGAATTTATCCTCTCTCCACACTTCTCAAATATTCATGAGTCAAAATTATCACTTTCCTATTTAGAATTCCTTTTACTCTTCGATTTTTTTCGAATCATGCGACTCGCATTTTATAATTGCTTCCAACATTAAATGCTCACACCCTACGGAAACTTACAAATTTTAACTCGTAAAATGTCATATGATTTTCTTCAAAATTCGAAGGTTTCTATCATATAATTTTGCTTGAGAAACACACAATTGAAATATAAAAGAAAATTCAAAAAGCTCCCACCTCCACCGTTTCTCAAATTTGGCTTCACAAGCTCTATTTTGTCAAATATTTTCGTCCAAAAATTCGATCGGGATTCATTCTACTTGCACTCTAAATAAGACGACAAGCTCATGCTTAATGCCCATCACATTTGGTTAATCCAGCCGTCGCCCTGAAGCAAACACTATAACTCTCCGACACTTCTTGGAGCTTTGAGCAACTAACCTTATCAATTTCAACGGAAAAATAAAGATCCATCTGCAAAAATAGATGAGACGACATAGGATAAGACTAGTGTCGAGAAATGATAAAACGAAAGATAAGAGTAGTGACAATTCCTATATATATTTGATATATCATAATGAACAGTACATCAGTCTACTTATAGGCTACATTATAGGCTTTTATGAAATAATTATTCAAGGCAATCAAATTGAGATATGTGGAGAATTAATGGAAATACAAGTACAATATTGAGAGATATAGGTAATTTATATAGTAATTTTATAATTGTCTCCAGTATAGGTAAATATCTTATAGGAAATTTTTAAGAATTCCCAATATAATATTGCTAGAAAGACTTGCAAATGCTCAAAAAAAGCACAGCACGTCAACAAATAAAAGGGAAAAATAAGGATTCCTCTAGTAGGATGAGCACTTCCAACAGTCTTTCCATTTACGAGCAGCAGGTCATGAGACATAGTTTTGACCCGAGACATTACCCCATCTATCTTGGATCATCCTACTGTAGAGAATAGCACTTTGATTTTGAGAAATGAGAGCACCAGTTGCTAACTGGACGAAGTTGAGATAATTTCTCCAGGGTGCTTAAGTTTGGGAATCAAAACAGTCAAGATATGGTTCAAAGATATAGGAAGCCGACTTTGGACTAATTGGGTTCAAAGCAAATCCTTAAAAGGTTTAATTGCGTTCTCGTCCGGATCTCGGGATAATCTGGAAAAATAGAGAGGGGTGTTGTCAGGTACGGGTCAAGAATAATGTACTGAGTTGCCAGGTAGAGATATAGGAAGCTAACCTGAGCTGAAATCAATTCCCCAACCACATCATCCCATTGTTTTTGGTAAAAGATCCCAAAGCAACCGTCGGGACCTGAAGTCTCTGCTCAGCTGGAACAGACCATTTTTTTGTTTTGACTTCCTTAAGTTCAACATCCACCACAAGATCCTCATTTATTTGCTCAGTTACTTTCCGGCTCAATTAGGCCTTCCAAACCACGCAATGTATCACCTCCTCCAAACTTAAAGGGGAGTTTATAATGGTTTCGAAGAGCACAAGAAATATCCTCCTCCTTCTCAGGCACCTCCCCCTGTAATCTTTAATTTTCATGGTATGATCTAGAGAGAAAACTCTGTACATCTGTCCCCGTAGTTGGTCCAATTGGTTATGGCTGTGTTGATGCCAGTGCATTTGCTCCCTTAGCCCATGCCAAATCGAGTTCACTCTTTTAATTGCTCCTCCTCTTCCTCGTACTGCTCAACCACCCCATCTTGCAATTTCCCAAGTAGCTCCTAGAATAGCTTAATTTTCTTGTCATCGAGAGGGCCGGAGCTCTTATCTCACTTGATCAAAGCACTTCCACAATCGACCAATTTTTTAATTGCCTCTTTAAGAGAAGAAGTACTCTGAACGTTCCAGAGTTCTTTAATTGCTTTCCCTATACTCTTCAAAAGCGGTCCTCATGCTCTGAAATCTGAATCTTCTCTTCCCTCTCTGATCTTGAATGTTAATATTGACCACCAAAGGACAATGATCTGATGCCATGGCAGGTTGGTGGAAGACCCCTAGTCCTCCTAGACCACAGAGACATCCCACTCAGCATTTACCACCCCGTCAATTTTCTCTCACCCTATTTTCACCTACCCCTTTACTGCACCATGCGACCTTCTGCCCGTGAAAGCCGATATCAATCAAACCAGCAGAAGACAACATGTCCTTGACATTCTCCACATTCCTTTTCGCCTTGCAACTCCCTCCCTGCTTCTCTCCCTTCTTAATTCCATTAAATCTCCAATACACATCCAGCACTCATGGACTATTTCAGTAAATTTCTTAATTTTTTACCACAAAAAACATCTCTTCTCAAAATCTGGATCAATACGAGTCCAACTAATTCTCCTCAAGTGCCATTGATCCATGTTAGTCACCTCAGTATCAATGAATTGGATATTGCAAAACCTCGAAATCAACTATTTCCTCCACCATAATGCCAAATCCCAGTGGATTGCATTAGGATTTAAATAAGGGCGCGTTTGGTAACGTTTCTGTTTTGGAAAATAATTTTTGAATAGGAATAATTTTTTTTTGTTTCTGTTCTCAGGAATAATTTCTGAATATCTGTAAAAAATTCATACTCTATGAATAAAAATGCGTTCGGTAAACTTGTAGAATTTTTTTTTTTCAATATTTTTTATTATATCTTTCCTTTTTTTTTTTCCTTCTTTTTCTTTGTGGCCGGTTGCCGGCCATGGCGGCGGCAAGCGACCGGTTGGGCAAGCTCGCCGGAGCCTCACCAGGCCACCACAAGGCTTGGCCTCGCCGGTGGCCTCGGTGGCTAGGCAAGCCTCGCGCAAGCCGGCACGAGGCTCGGCGTCTCTAGGGGCCGGTGATACTCCAATGAGATTGCCGGCCCTCGTCTGGCCGGTTGCTAGCGCCGGCCATGGCCAAGGCTGGTGACCGACAAAAGGAAGAAGAAGAAGAAGAAGAAAATAAAGAGAAGAAAAAAAGAGGAGAGAGAAAAATTGTTTCTTGGAATTGTTTTCGGGAACAAGCAATAGCTTTTTTTTATTTATTGTTTCTGTTTCAAATCTGTTCCCGGGAATAAAAAAAAAAAATTTTATTCCCAGGAATAAAATTTTTACTAAACGAGTTTATGTTCTTTTTTTGTTTCAGGGAACAGAAACAAAAATAAATAAACAGGGCCTGAATTGCCAGCTATGCACATACAATTCTCCTCCACCTTTCCACCTTGCCTCTCTTATATACGGTCTCCATAAGAAACATACCTAAAGGCTTAAACTACCTACATAGTGCCTCTAACCTTCGAATTATTGGAGTAGGCCTTAAAACCTCCGTGATTCCAACTTATGAAGACCATGGCACTAGGGTGGCCAAGACTAGCCAGCCACCATAGCCTTTAGAGGTATATGCAAAAAACATGTGTTTCATGTACTAGAAATTTCATTCATTCCCCAATCACTACTTGTTCGTAAAATTCTAAATGCAAGTGAACGTATCGAACAAGTAATATAATGATAAGAAATAGTATCGTCCAACAGAAATTGATGATTAATAAACTAATTAAATATTAAAATTAAATAAATTCTAAAATTTATTTAACCGATCAAAATATAATTGAGAATAAATTAAAATAAAATTTGGAGACTAAATGCAGTAAATCAATCGGATAAATATGTTAGAGCATCCGATTTCACCATAACTACTATATATGAATTTCAGATTGTTGTGAGTACAAAAACAATATCAAACATGTAATAGCGGAATTTCTTAATCTATTTAATATTCCATCTCTAGGTATAACAAAACTACTTAGTTTATTAATCCACTATATCTCTATGTGAATTAAAATAAATATAAGTACATTAAAAATTATGAATATTCCCGACTTACAATGAGTCTTTTTGTATGTATACTTATATGACGAATTCATTATTATTAATCAGTCACATGTTATAGCAACTATTAATAACTATACATTTACGAACTCTTCTTTCAATTATATATATATATAAATATATATTTATATATTTATATGACGAATTTACCATCAATAATAAGTTACATCTCGTCATGCGATCACAGCCGCAAATAATAATACGTTAATGACTTATTCTTCTAATTATATATGTATGTGACGAATTTATCTCAATAATAAGTCGCGTATTGTCATTGTAAGCAAAATTTGATAGGAGTTAACGATGAACAACACCTTACGATGGATCCTTAAAATACATGTGGGGGCAATTAACAACAACCCCAAAGGCGGAAGCATAAAAAGAGGAAAAAGAAAACTCCAGTAATTATGAGTTGAATAGAAAAAGAAAAAAAAAGAAAAAGAAAAAGGAAAATTCTGTATTGAATTATTGGCAAATGAGGGGAGCCAAAAAAAAAAAAAAAAAACCCTTCCTGGGGTTTTAGCCTTCGTCAGAATCGGGGACTGTCCGGAGTGCAAAAGTGCAGTCCTTATCTCGCCTCTCTCTCTTTCCTTTTTCTTGGGTTTTCTCGTTTTTCCTTCCTCGAATTCGAAAGCTCGCAGCATTTGGTTGCAGAAGGATCCTGTTCCGAGCGCGATTTTCATCTCCTCTTGGCTTTCGTTCTGTGCCCAGAACCCGGGAGGAGAGCCCGAGGAAGCAGAAATTCTTCTCAGTCCGTTCGTCGCGCTTGATCATCATCGTCGTCGTTTCGAAACAAACGATGCCCGCGAGCGAAGGCTTCTCAGGTACCAAAGGTTTCATCTTTCGTGTCTGATTCTCTGCTTCGTGCGTTCATCTTGAAAAGGGTATGTGCAGATTTTACTCTCGCTCTTTCTCTCTCTGAGGCTATGTTGCCGACGTTGGAGTCTTTCTGTGAAAAATTCCAGAGTGTTCCCTGTTCTTTATCTTTCATTTCGCTTGGTGGGTAGCATCATATGCGAGAACCCAGATGGACCATTGCTTCTTTTTCTGAAAATCTGATCATGTACGCTGTCAAAGTTGGAGCCTTTCCTTCTGGAGCCTCCCTCTTTTTGCGAGGAATGACTATCGGCTGAGTAAATTACGGCTAACTTTTGATGTGCTCAAGTGTGTAAAGCATTGCTGTTCAAGGGGTTCTATTGCCCTTTCCCTTCTTTGTACTTGTGGAGCACTGCCGTCACGATTTCTTTTGATTTCCATCGTGCGTGAAAGGGGATGTAATCTCTCTGGCGCTTCGTCAATTCTGCGTTCATTGAGCAGAATGATCACATTGTTCATCTTTTTTGTGTACTCCTGAAAATTATAATAATGATGAAATTAGGGTTGATACCCTTTTTTGGCAAATTGCAAAACTTTACAAGAGGAGATTTCCCTCCGCTTGAGAAATTACTGATCTTTTCCCCTGATATTTCTTGCGGAACATCAGTGACTCCTACTAAGAAATTTGGGATGAATAATGCCCACTAATTTCATCCCCGGGTGTAGTATTTTTTGGTTCTGATCTTTCATTGAAATTTCTGTGCATGCTTGTTTCTTGAAGTGGTAACCTCGAAGAAGGAATCCTTCTTTTCTCGTTTTACTTAAAGTTCTAAAGATGGAGATCAATCTTCTCCCCTTCCCTTTAGTGCAGTGCTTAGAACTCTCTCTCTCTCTCTCTCTCTCTCTCCCCCCCAACACCCCCCTTTCCCTCCCTCCCTCCCTCTCCCTCTCTCGGTGCCCATGTACACAATGGTGGGCATTTCCACTTTTAATTGCCTTTTTGATATTTCCGAATTTCCAACTTCACTTAATCATTGATGATGTGTTTTTGGATAAAATGCAGGTGTCTCAAATTGCTACGTCTTCAAGAGTCGGTTGCAAGAGTATGCACAAAAAGTGGGACGGCCAACTCCAGTCTATGAGACCATAAAAGAAGGTCCTTCACATGAACCTTCATTCAGATCAACGGTGATTGTTAATGATGTCAGATATGATTCTTTACCTGGGTTCTTTAATCGGAAGGCAGCCGAGCAGTCAGCTGCCGAAGTTGCGCTGCTGGAGTTAGCGAAGTCTGGTGAAATCAGTGACTGCATTTCTCAACCGGTTGTAAGTTCTATAGGCACTACTAAATAGAATTAAATTGTAAATATATTTTATGGCACACCCATGATAATATAGGTGTTCTCCTTATTTTTGTAATGGAACACAATTTTGCAGATTTAGTACGTATAGTTTAGAAATGAGGAGCTGATTTAATATTATGATTGCTGAATAGTTTAATTATAAGTGTGCTATGGCGCCTGCAAGACCTCATTAAGCAATTGAAGTATTATTTCGCCTACTCCGATCATATTGATGGTATTCTATGTGTCATGCACAAGAATTCTGCTGTACATGTGCATACTTGATATTGAGGAGATGATTTGATTGTTTAGCGGTTGCTGTATGATTATCTTGGTTAGCAGGAGAAAGATACTTAATCCTGCTATGCCTCATTAAGCAATCAAATTGCATTCCTTTAGATTCCAAATTCATTTTTGCAAGTCCAAGATGTAGTTGAATGACGTATGGTCTACTGTACTGCTGGATACATGCTTATTAAGTAGTAATGAGACTTCATAACAAGTTCCTCCTCAGTTCCATGATTCTCTTCTTTTGTTTCTGGCATTGGCCTTGGCAATTAACAAGATCGATGTCAGTACATCTAGTCTAAATAGAATTTTCTCATCCATCTTCGACCTTTTCCATCACATATAATCCACGTCAGTACGTATGTGAAGTCTCATAGGGATGTTTCTGATCCTTTTATCTTTCCTTAGTCTGCGACTGCAAGATTGATTCTGTTTCACTGTTTCCCTTGTGGCTGTTTTCTTTGCTTTTTCTTTTTTCTTTTTTTGGGCCAGATCATTCTTTGCATTTAAATTAGTTTGTGACCCATTTCTGTGCCTATATGAGTTGGACTTGTTACAATGATTGTTCTTTGCAGCATGAAACAGGGTTATGCAAAAACCTTCTTCAGGAATATGCACAGAAGATGAATTATGCGATTCCCCTGTATGAATGCCGAAAGGATGAGGCACAAGGGAGAGTGCCTCTCTTTTCATGCAATGTTGAGATTGGAGGAATTCGTTATATTGGTGCCACTGCAAAAACTAAGAAAGAAGCAGAGATTAAAGCTGCTCGAACAGCTCTTCTTGCCATACAGTCGAGTACACCCAAATCATGTGAGAAACCGATTACCAACTCTCAGCTGACGGTCGTTCCATGCAAAAAGAGAGGGACAGAGACGGCTACTAATGCTGAGGACACTGGAAATCCTCCAAAGGCAAAGAAAGCGCGCTTCAAGAAGAAATCGTCGAAAAGGAAGCTCTCCGTGGATAAGTTAGGCAATAATCAAATTCAGAATACAGGAAATTTGAATCTTAGGATCAACGACACTGTTCCGTCTGGAGTCTCAGAAGGTGCATATGGACTGTTGGCGTGGGAGTTGGGGCTCAATAGAAATGGAAATGAAAATGAAAGCTGTGTGGACACTGCTAATGTGAATGCTCCTAATTTTCAAATTTTGCAGTGCCCAGCTTCCAATACCAATCAAGGCAACCTTGGCACTCAAGGTACGCTCCTTGTCCCTCATGGAGATGCTAGTGCTTTGTTGAGGGAGACAAATAACATTTCTGGAGTTGATGAAGTGGCTTCTGGCTGTGCTAACATGGAGAACTCGAGTGGCATTTTTGGGTTTGACTTATCTAAAGAAACTGTCTGAAATATTGCAGATTGTTATTAGGAACTAGATAGTTATTCAGTGGAAGCTTACTTTTTTATTCTTTTAAGGATAGAGCTATTGTCATCTTTTGACCGAACAATTAAGTTATTAGCAAACTTGGTCTGGAGCCACATAGGTGCTATTGTTTTGGGTGCGAATACTTGTTCCTGAACAATTAACAATATTCTCAATGAGAAGAAAATTTAGATGTATTGCATGATCTCGTTATGTTGAAGTTTCTCTCAATTTGCGTCTCTCGACTGGGTGATTCTCATTTTGTTCTCCTTCTGAAAGATTTAGATGTACAAGGCAATAACATCTCAAGGTAGAAATGCACCTTAAAAAGCTCCTGTGATCTTGAAGCTATCACGTTGTTCAGGCCTCAAGGTCAAAAGTAAAGGCATAATACATCATAGTACATGGACCGTATAATACACGAGCAGAAACGTTTCTCTTTTCTTCTTTCCTTTTTGGGTACGATTCATATTTTCTTGTTCCCAGCCGTGCTCTCTTCTGTATTGACTGCTTTGAGGGCGTTGGGAATGTTTTGGAAGTTCTGATCTCTTCATTAGTCCATAGACATGGAAGAAATTGACCTGCTAAGCGCGACCCAGAACACGAGTGGCATTGTCGAGGTTTCTTGTTGCAGAGGTGAGACAAATCTGAACTGCAACAACCGTGCAATGAAGAGATGGAGAGACTTGATCCCCAAGGTGAAGAGCTCATTGCTCGTTCTCTTCCCGGCAACTCCAAGCAAGTTACCTGCAAAAGTGGATTTTAAATGCCGTAAGACAAATTTTATCAGGGACTAGTCGATACAATATAGCAGTTCTAAGTGGCCAAAATGATAGGATCACAATAATCTCTCTGGATTGATTGTTATGTTTAGTGGTCATACCGAAGTGCTCCGCAAGCCGCAAGTAGCCTTCAGCCTCTTTCTTCTCCATGGTCTGTTGAGGCCCATTTAAGCAAAGGCTGATAAGACCACCCACAAGTAGGCCTGAGAGTGCACAGAGAATGGTGACTCTGTCAACCCTCTTGTTGAATTTCAGAGCCATCATCAAATCTCAGAAGCCTGATCCTCCTCTCTTTTGTCCTTGTCTTTGGCTGGTTTTAGCTGTACTCGAATCAGCCAAAACGATGGAGATTATAAGCGAGCACACACACTCTCTTGCTTCTTCAAGACCACCAAGAGTCCCATATTTATAGATGATGCTGATGCTTTTGGTCAAAACTGGCTTGGATTTATTTAATGTTTGGTTGTGTTTTGAAGCTTGTTTTGAGAGCTACCAAATCATAAACTGCAGAAAAATGTACTTGAGGTGCAAGGTGACCCCACCACCAGTTGTGTTATGACTTCTGAGCATCAAATTAAGATAATGGAGAATCTGAGCCTTGCCAAGCACGTAGTCAACTCTCACTTCGATGGGCTTCTTTGTTGGATCAACAAACTTGTGGATCCGGAACCAAGCCCAATTTCCCCTTTTTTCTTCTTCCATATTCCTGTTCAATTTTGAATGAAAATGAGGAGTGCCTAATTCCAAAAAAAAAAAAGTACCAACTTTAAGTCAGAATGACAATTTTGGCCCCATTATTTTTTGTTTTGTTAAAAATCACCAGCTTTAACTTAAATCTCAAATCCGGTCCCCCTCAATTTAGAACCATTGATCATCTGATTGAACTATTCTACTTCAGCAATAAATCCAAGATTCTACTTCAGCAATAAATCCAAGTGACTTGTTGGCTGGATTTAAAACACTATTTACTAACTTCTTCTCTAAGCCATAGCTTGGAGAATATTTCGAAACTATTCATTGTCTCCTACACTCATTGACAAGTAAAAAAGATCTCCTGATTGAATCTTTTTGGCCAAATTTCACTGTTTTGTTGTAATCTAAAGCTATAGACCATTGCCCATCGAGAGACGCCATGGATGAGATCCTCCAAGTTCACAAGTAAATACCTTTTTTTTGTACTCACAAATAAAAGTGACTTCAGAAAGAGAGTCAACAAGGGGCTAGATTTAGGATAACGTTGAAAGTTGGTGATTTTTAAGGAGAACAAAAAAAAAATTAAACAAGAATTGTTACTCAACCTAAAGTTGGTGCTTTTTTACAAGACAAATAAGTTGCGGCCAAAATTGTCACTCGACCCTTTTTTCTAGAATTAGCCCAAAGGAGAAAATGAGAACATCTAATAAGTCTGTTTGGAATGATCTTTTCATTTTTAAATCTCACGTAGCTTTTTAATGCCAAATGTTTCAATCATTTTGAATGTACATATATATATATATATATATATGTGTGTGTGTGTGTGTGTGTACGTACATGTTTATTATATATATAGCGACTTTGAAAGTAACTCTCTTATCTCTAATTTTCATCTTGCAAAAAATCCTAGAATGCTTTGAGAAGGTCTTTATCCAAATTTATCAAATGCATATTAGGTCTTATAGCGAGGCCTTTTTGCAGATAATATCAAGAGCTCCTGAGCAAGAGATTTGTGTAGATATCTTCCTGCAATTTTCCTCCGCCGCCACCACTAAATTTGCAAGCCGGCATCGTGGCCGCTGCCGATGAATGGTAAAGCTGTGCTTTCTTTCGACTCACCACCATCATGCCTCGCTTTCTCTCCCATCACCACCACCATTGCCCCTCTCGCTCGGTCTCTCTTCAACAGTGACAAAATTCGCTTCAGTGAGATCGCGCAACCACGAATCGAGGTGGCGCGATCTCTGTTCGAGATCTCACCGTGATCATTGGGGTGTGCAACTCCTATGGAAGGTCGCATGACCCTAGTACCAAGCCGCGTCGCGCCACCTTATTGAGCATTGTTTCACTGTGAATTCACTTGCGATAAGATAGATAGATACAAAGGTTCGGGCCAGGATTCTTTAGTGTGGAGTGCATAAAAAAGTTACAATGGAGTTAGAATCGTTTTTTTCTTTTCATTGATAAATTCGTGGAAAGATACAGCATCACAAATTTACACGTAAATCTTGTCAATTGGCTTCCTATGCTCTGTCAAGTAACGAACAAATTCATCCACGTAGCCATCATTTCTCTCCTTATTTCCGAAAACGCCCTTCATTTCCCTCGCCGCCGCCCTCACCGGCTCGCCCGCCTCATCCACCATGGCCAACCGGACCGCCCCGGCCACCGACTCGCCCGTGAAAGACCCGTCCATCTCATCCCTCGGCACTTCGACCGCGACCCCCTTCGCGCGCAACAGCCTCGCGTTGAGCCCTTGCTCATTCATCACGGGGAACGTAATCAGGACCCGCCCGAGCGAGAGGCCCTCGATGATCGAGTTGTACCCGCAATGAGTCAGGAACCCCCCGACCGACTCGTGCCGCAGGATCTTCGCCTGCGGGGCCCACCCGGAGTGGATGAGCCCTCGGCCCTTCACTCTCTCCACGAACCCGTCCGGCAGGCTCCCCAACCCGTCGCCCCGATCCGACCCGGGCGGCCTTCGGAGCACCCAGAAGAAGGGCAGCCCGGACATTTCCAACCCCAGGGCCAACCCCGCCAGCTCGGCTCCGGTGAGCGTGGCCTCCGTGCCGAATGCCACGTAGACCGCCGAGTTGGCCTCCAGCCCATCCAACCAATCTTTTATAAATTCCCAAACCTCTCTGCCTTCCACGTCATCGCTCTCGTCATCATCCCCTTCGTCCGTCGGAGGCAAGAGCCCGACCGGCAAAACCGGCTTGTCGCCGTACAGCTCGCGCAGCAGGCCGAGCCACTCCGGCTCGAACTCCTCGCAGGTCCGAACCACGACCGCGTCGCTCTCCCCGATCGAGACGCCGAACCGCACCCCGTCCTCCGTGGTCTCCACCCTCGCCTCCGACCGCTCCGCGACCCTCGCGACCTCGTGCGGGAGGAAAGCCAGGCCGGACCCGGCGGGGATCCACGGCGGGACCTCGGTGATGTCCCCGCCGCCGCCGCCGCCGCCGCCCAGCTGGAACCTCCTGCCGGAGGCCAGCTCTCGCGGGGGGCCGAAGAAGGAGAGGACGGCGGCGGCGAAGAGGCTGAGGAAGGCGTGGGGGATGCCGAGCTCGGAGGCGAGGGCGGGGAGCCAGTGGGAGGCGTAGTCGTAGAGGATCCAGTCGGGGCGGGAGGACTGGAGGAAGGAGCGGAGCGCGGGGAGGAGGGCGTCGAAGGCGGGCTTGAGGAGCTGCTGGTGGCGGTTGGGGACGTCGGCGGAGGACTGGGCGAGCGGGGGCAGGGCGGGGGTGTCGGGGAAGGGGAGGGGCACGAGGGCGACGAGGGAGGACAGGTGCGCGGGGATCCTGGGGAGCCTGGAGAGGTTGTGAGGGGTGGAGAGGAAGGAGACCCGGTGGCCCCGCCGCGCCAGGAGGGTGGCGAGGCGGAGGTAGGGGATGAAGTGGCCGAAGGCGAGCCACGGGAACATCGCCACGTGCAGCGGCGCCGCCGTCCCCTCGCTCTGCTTCGTCGTCGTCGTCTCCGCCATGGCGATGGAGCTAGCAGATGCGATCCAGCTAGCTTTGGACTTTGGAGTTCTGCCTCATTTTTTTTTGGTTATCTTTTTGGGGTGATGCACAGAATTTTGCGAATTAAAAATTCAAAGCACGCCGCCGTACTTGAATTGGGAGGTTGAGGGCCTTTGCTTAGATTGAATTATACATCTGGCCCCCTACGTTCTTTTGGGTTGTATACGAATTACCCCTGAATTCTCACTTTTTGCAATTTACTCCCTGGCCTTTTAAAATCGGTGGCGATGTGCCCCAGCATTGACCGGTTAAATTTTTCTTGCAGGTCTGGTCATCACGCGACTAGTTATGGAAGGCAATCATCTATATATATGTGAGGAAAAATATAGGGATATGTCAGACGTATTTTAGAACAATATATTCAGGGGCATTTGGCATTGACTTTTGTACAATTATCGTCGGAAATAGGTCGTGCGCTCTGCAATGTGCGTTTTTAATGACGAAGTCAACCCCGCATAATGATCATGTGCACTCAGTATTTGGAGCTCAAGCAAAATGTATAATAGGGCACATTGTAACCGATTTGCAGGGAGTAAATTGCGAAAGTTGAAATGTGGGGGTAATTTGCCACAATCAGAGAAATTTGGGATTCAATATGTAAAATACCGCAGCTTTCTAGAGTTATTAGGATCGGGTTAAGAACAAAATTCAATTCTAAATAATGATGAGATGATGATAAGGAGCTAGATTTAAAATTGCTTGCCTAATCTAGGAGGTGACCTTTGTGTTGTTTGGGTCTAGTTGATCTAGGATTTATTCGAATAACACTGATAATGACTGCTTTCTTTTTGTCGAAGGAAAATAATATTTACTGCTCAAATGAGAAGGACATAAACTTCTTGGCAAACACAAATTGAAATAGAGCAAAACTCATAATACTACAAAATAAAGTCAAATCTAGAAGATAATGAGATTCGGGATATAATCATTTAACAATAATAGATTTATTAAGTAAAATAATCGACGGCTAATCGTTGGGCTATGTATTTTCGTGAATAATGAGTACACGTTAGAAATTCATTCTCTAATAACTACCACATTACTTGTTGGTAGTGCATGCCTAGATTCAACTAACTCTAAATTATTATCATAAAGAAATATAGATATGACTTTTGAAAGAGCAAATTTCTTCACGTTAGCGAGACGTAAGAGTTCCTATTATTACTGTTAAAGCTTGAGGCGGATGACCAATACATGGATGGATAAGAGAGGTGTCAAATCCTCTCCTAGATTTAGATTGAGAGAGGATAACTCTCATATCTAAAACTAAGTTGGAAGTGTTCAAACTCTCGAATCTAAAACTAAATCGGGAGAAGAGAGCTTTCGAATTTAAATTTAGAGAGAAAAATAAAATAAGAAAAGGACAATAAAATAAATAAAATCAATAAGAGAGGGAGGGGAGGGTGAGACAAACTAAACACTCTCTTATGGCCGAAGATTGAAGAAGACAATGGAGAGAGAAGAGAGGCGAAAAGAAAAAAGATTTTCTGGCCCCTTTCTTGCACTCAGTTAAGACTCCCAGTCCAAGAAGAGAGTGAATAGATGTGAAGACTTCGAATCTGGGATTAGAGAAGATCATAGGAACCTTGATGTTTGAGTCGAAAGTCCCTAGGTTTACAAACCACGCCAAGTGAAGCACGTTTAGAGTCCAAAGAAGCACCTTTGGACGTTTTGCAACTGTCCCTAGATTTTGCAAATTAGGACATCACTTACTAGGCCTCCCATAATTCTTCAACACAAGCTACTAGGGGCGTTTCTCTCGCGTTCCCAAAGGAGAACATGCATTAACACATGTTAACCAGCGGCATAGAGCATCATGTGTTTGTCACATGAAAACCGCATTCCATTCTCTTGGCCCACTTGATTGGAAAATGACCCAAGAATTAGAAAGGGTTTTGTAAGGGTGAACATGGACTGGATCGTATTGAAAACCGAACCGGTCCATCTTAAATCTAAAACAATTGGTTCCGTGATTGAATTCTGAACAAATCCCCTAAATTTTTCATTTTTCTTTTCCGCAATTCCATGTTTAAGCATGGGTGCGGTGTGAGTTTAAGCGTGACCCTTTTTTTTTTTAATTCGGTTTAGGCTTTAGTTAGTAACTTGTTTTTAAAAAGTAAAATTCTAGCTGGTTCCCAAGTTTGTAACCCACGAACCTACTTGGCTCTCTTAGGAGTCATCCTTGACTTGAACAAGTCAGGCCAATCTTGGTTGGTTCTCAAATTGAACCTAAATTGCTAATTATCCCTAATGACTTATTACGAAGGAAATCCTAACTACATCAAACTCTTCGACTCCCTTGTTACGAAGGAAATCCTAACTACATTAAACTCTTTGACTCCCTCTAGTGGCAACCTTGACAGCTTGAGCTCTAGTGAGTGCAAGACAGCAAATAACAACTATTATGAAAAATCATAAGTTAGAACATTTTCAATCAGATCCATAATTGAGCAATTGTGATTAGCATGGAGATGTCGAGGTCAAGAACTAAGATAGACGAATCATTGGATGTCGGGGGTAGAGTGGCACCAAGGCGGCTGGCGTCGAGTGACAACAAGGAGATTTAGATAATTAGAGTGATAGACTTGCAATGAGATAAAGGAAGTCAAAAGAAGTTATGAACCGTTGCAAATAAATTAAAATTATAGTGTGAAGATAGAGAAATCAATGATGACGTATTGTGCAGTGAGAAAGGCTCATGGGGCCTAGTGGAATAAGCCCATAGAGCCACAAATAGAGTGACACGCTCACCTAATTTTACCAAACACATCTTTTTCACTACTAGGACATATCATGCATCACCATATGCCACACAACCCATAAAAACACTCGATTGGTTAATGGTTCTATATCAGCATGTCGCTTAATACGACCCAAGCACAGTAAACCCTTATCCCATGCAATCAAGTCACCAAATTAATCAGACTTGACTGGTAATTAGTAAAATCAAGTGATACCATCGCACAATATACAACCTCATGTAAAGGAATTGCAAACATCACCCTACGTGTAAAAATTAATTAAATATAAACATAAAACTGTAACTCACTAATCGGAAGTGCAGTGCCAAGAGGTTCCCTCTAGCCAAGGTCGGAGGAAAACCCGACTCATCACATCGTGGGTAGGAACTCGTCTTGTTTTTCGTTTTTGGGTGCGATACAAATCCCTCTTCAAGTACAATCCAAATTTGTTCTTTTTTTTTTTGTCAGAATAGTAAAGAATACGTTTTTGTTTGGGGAAAAATGTGTGAACTTTGAGAAGAGGAAGGGGGGGCAGTAACTCGTGAAACGCCTATCCTTGGATAGAACACGTTCTGGTTTTTGTGGCTGTTGCCGGTGGGTTGTGGGTGTCGAGTTCTACCCGGTCGGCAACCCACGGACCCTGTTTCTGTAATTGGTTTCCTTTAGGCTGAGCTTCAGCTATGGGTCTTGAGGATCGGGGTGATTTGAGGAGCTCGGGGGACATAGAAACTTTGTCTGGACCTTCCCGAGCTAAATGCTTGGCCCGAAGTGTTAGTAGGCGAAACTCGAGCGACAAAAAAAAAACTGCAAGGTCCGGGAGCGGTGGATGCGGGTCCATGAGGCGGAGAGGGAGAAAGTAGTGTCGTAGGGGAAATTGCCAAGTACTAGATTATTTCATCTCCTTATGGCATCGGAGAAAGGCTGGTTCGGTTGTGGTTTTATCTAGCCGTGGGTAGGGAATTTGATGCCAATCTTCCGTGCATGTGATTTTGGGTGCTTGATTGTTTGCCACGAACTGGTTTCATTCAGTTTGATTGAAGATGAACATTGTATGTGGTCTGGAACTCTCAATTTTGATGTGTTCTTGAGTTAAGATTTGCACGTGGTTTGAGTTTTGCAATTTTGCTTGCAATTCGGTATGGATTCCTAGAACTAGACTTACTGGACCTTCTCCGTCTGTTAATTTTATGGAGTTTGCTGTGGTTCGATTTCGAACAAACTTCTTCCATGAAAGTTGTGCAACACATCCTGATCTATGACATATATTTAATTGAGATTTTTCTGAGTTAAATTGATCCACACGAAGGCTTAATTTTATACCGTTTGTGAACTGTTCAGAACCGTGAATTCACGACCCCAGTGTGCTTTTGAATTTTTATAAAATTATTGAGTTAGAATATGGACTTGCTTCCTTCATAACAGTAGTATAAGACTTGTAGATGTAGAACATATAAAAATGTCAAAGCATTTTACTGAGTTTTGAACTTCGAAATGGATTAAACCTCACGGTTGTTGATTCTGTTTGGCGGAAGGAATTTTGAGCTACATGGACCACATTGCTGCTCTCTTTACAGAAGGAATTGAACTTGGTTTTCTTCATGAAAAGTGTTCATTAAGGTCTTGCCATCACATATTAAATTTTGAGAATTTTCTGTAATGATTTACTATGGTTTTGGCTCTAAATACTAAGATTACTCGATTTTGCCTTGTTCTGTCCATGTTGGTAGTTTTTGAATTTTCTGCAGGAAAATGTGGGAATCTTACTTTGTTGCCTCTAATGAGAGTTTCTATATACATTGAAGTATCTAATGTTGTATGTTAGACCTTGATGTGATTGTCAGTATACTGAAATTGTTGGTGCTGCAACAAGGTGGGACTACGAATGTGTGTAGTTGGCTAAGGAGCCAATGAGAGGCCCCGGGTGTCGGGATACCTGGAGAGGGATGAAAGGGAGTAATGACGTACTCTCTAGAGGACTGAAAAGGGCTGAATAACTTCTCAGGGAATCTCGTGATGCCAAGTTGGATGCGAGGGGCATAGGGTGGAGTGTCGACCTCCCCTGGAAAATTGTTGCAGTTAAACTCTTGTAGACTCCACATCTTGATAGTTTCTTTACTATTTACTTTGTTAGCGGTCAACCCCAAACTCGAACTATCAGCCTACTTGCTGAGTTTTTATTTAAAAACTCATACTTGTTTATTATATCTTCTCTTCAGATTAGAAGATATCTTCCGCACCGCCTGCTGCCACTACGACTATCCTCTATGGCGCCCCATTCGATTTTGTATCGCGATAGGAGGAGATCCATGACTGACAATTTCCAGACGCGGTCTTCGTCAAGTGTACCTCCTGCTTGACGGTGGACACAGGGGCACCTACAGGGCCAGCATACCTGGCCTTTGTAGCCCTCTATGCACGCGTGGATGGTCGACTGATGGGGCCTCTGCCACTGTATGACGACGGTCTGGGCCATGGTGGTAGCCTAGCGGTGTAGGCAGTGATTGACGAGCATTCGACGTTTGGGAGAGTTTTGTTTTTTTGTTTTGTTTATGGCAGTATGTACATGGTTGATGGGAGGCAGAATATTTAGTGTTAGTGGTCTCTGGTGTTTTTTGTATAAATTCCCCTCCATAGCCCCTTTTCCTGATTTGTACAAAGACAAAGCTTATGGTAAATGGAGTCGAGGGTGGCTCAGTTTCTTATGTCCCTGCCCATTATTATTTCTTTTTATGCTTCCAATTCTTATCTTAATTCTATTTAGAATAACTCTCCTAGTTTAGCAAGCAAGTCATTTAAGTGGTTTGAGATTTAGGCTGCCACATAGAAAGGGTTTTGTAAGGGTGAGCATGGACTGGATCGTATTGAAAACCGAATCAGTCCATCTTAAATCTAAATCAATTGGTTCTGTGATTGAATTCTGAACAAATCCCCTAAATTTTTCATTTTTCTTTTCCGTAATTCCATGTTTAAGCGTGGGTGCGGTGTGAGTTTAAGTGTGACCCTTTTTTTTTATTCGGTTTAGGCTTTAGTTAGTAACTTGTTTTTAAAAAGTAAAATTCTAGCTGGTTCCCAAGTTTACCCATGAATCTACTTGGCTCTCTTAGGAGTCATCCTGGACTCAAACAAGTCAGGCCAATCTTGGTTGGTTCTCAAATTGAACCTAAATTGCTAATTATCCCTAATGACTTATTACAAAGGAAATCCTAACTATATCAAACTCTCCGACTCCCTTATTACGAAGGAAATCCTAACTACATTAAACTCTCTGACTCCCTCTAGTGGCAACCTTGACGGCTTGAGCTCTAGTGAGTGCAAGACAGCAAATAACAACTATTATGAAAAATCATATGTTAGAACATTTTCAACTAGATCCATAATTGAGCAATTGTGATCAGCATGGAGATGTCGAGGTCAAGAACTAAGATAGAGGAATCATTGGATGTCGGGGGTAGAGCGGCACCAAGGTGGTTGGCGCCGAGTAACAACAAGGAGATTTAGATAATTAGAGTGATGGACTCGCAATGAGGTATAGGAAGTCAAAAGGAGTTATGAACTGTTGCAAATGAACTAAGACTATAGTGTGAAGATAGAGAAACCAATAATGACGTATTGTGCAATGAGAAAGGCTCGTGGGGCCTAGTGGAATAAGCCCATAGAGCCACAAATAGAGTGACACGCTCACCTAATTTTACCAAACATATCTTTTTAGCTACCGAGACATATCATGCACCACACTATGCCACACGACCCATAAAAACACTCGATTGGTTAATGGCTCTATATCAGCATGTCAAGCACAATAAACCCTTATCCCATGCAATCAAGTCACCAAATTAATTAGACTCGACTCACGTGATACCGTCGCACAAGATACATCCTTATGTAAAGGAATTGCAAACATCACCTATATGTAAAAATTAATTAAATATAAATATAAAACTATAACTCACTAATCGGAAGTGCAATGCCAAGTAAGTTCCCTCTAGCCAAGGTCGGAGGAAAACCCGAGTCATCACATCGTGGGTACAAACAACTTGTCTTGTTTTTCGTTTTTGGGTGCGATACAAACCTCTCTTCAAGTACGATCCAAATTCGTTCTTCTTTTTTTTTTGCCAGAACAGTAAAGAATACGTTTTTGAGAAGAGGAAGGGGGGGCAGTAACTCGTGAACATCGGCACCCTTTCGGGCACTGTCCCAAGCCCTCTCTCTCTCTCTCTCTTACCAAAGGAAGAAGCGACTTTTCTCTCTCTCTCTCTCTCTCTCTCTCTCTCTGTCTAAAAAACACACAGGGAGCACCACCCCTCCACACTCTCATTTTCACAGTTATTCAGAATAAGCCCCCTCTTCAAAAAAATCGTCATCATTCGCAAACCCTCAAATCCGTCCTCCTCCCCTCCCCCCACAAATTCCGCCATTCCCTTCCCCTCTTCTCTCCTTCCGTCCTCCCCCCCAGAAGAGAAAAAATCGAAGCTTTCCACCTCCGCCGCGGTCGTTAGGGTTCCGCCCGCCCGCCCGCCCCTTAATTCGGGCCAGCCCCGCCCTGTGATGCGCCGGACTCCGCCCTGCGCTGCCGGATTCGATTCCCCCCAATGTACGCCCACCCTCACCACGTGAACCTCCCCAAGCCGATCGCCGGCGACGAGGGCGACTCCGGGAACTCCGGCGGCGACTCCATGGAAGGCTCCCACATCCGGTACGAGCCCCAGGCCCTGGACGACGGCGCCACCGCCGGGGCCAGCATGGGTGGCATGATCGAGGACATCCCGCCCGACGCCGTCTACGTCCCCGGCTCCGGGGCGGACATGGGGATGGCCGGCGGGGAGGAGGCCAGCCAGCTCACGCTGTCGTTCCGGGGCCAGGTCTACGTGTTCGATGCCGTCACGCCCAAAAAGGTGCTGATTTGTTTGTGTGGTGCCCGTTATTTGATTAGGATTGCCTATTGTAGTTGGTTCTGGTCTGCGTTTTGGGTTCTGGGAAAAGCTTGATGGGGGAATATGGAATTGAAAGCCCAATTCTTTTCCAGTTTTGAGCTCTGGAGGGAACAGTGGGAAGTTCGTTTTTTTATCTTGCCTTTTAGCTTTTTTTTTTTAATTCATGTTTTGTTGTGCACACTGTAGAGGATATTACTGGAGGAGAGAAAGAATGCTTTCTTTGTGACCTCTCTCGTTGCCATTAAAGAGAGGTGGGTTTGTGATGCTCGTTCTTTTAATAACATATAATTGTCTCTTTCCATTAACTTTCAGGTTCATGCTGTACTATTACTGTTGGGAGGATGTGAATTATCATCTGGGACGCAGGGCGTGGACTTGGCCTTGCAGAATCAACGGGTAGTTCCATTGAGTGTGTGGTTTGCTTTAGTCATGGCAATTTTGTATTTTTCGCAGTAGCTCGATTTAATAAAAGTGTGTGTTCCATAGGGCGTTGTGGACTTTCCTCCTCGGTGTAGTCTACCACAAAGGGCAGCTTCCTTGAATAGGTTTCGTCAGAAGAGAAAAGAGAGGTGCTTTGACAAGAAAGTTCGATACAGTGTGCGTCAAGAAGTTGCACTCAGGTTGGTATCTGATAGATTTCCACTTTCATTCAGCATATCTTGTAATGATTACAAAACTCTTTGGTGCAATAGAAGTTTCCGTGAAGAATGAGCTGTAATTCAGTAGAAGGTGAAACTTTTCATATGTCTAGTGAGGTAGGGATCTGATTGCGAGCATCAAACTGGGATCTGCTGCTAGGCAAGGACACTTGTTTGCCATTAGACCTGTAGCTCTTTCCCTCACTAGTTTCGGGCTACAAGATATAATTTGGACAAAATCTTTGTTGTATGGTATCAGTATAAATAATCCTGGTTTTATGTTAGTTTCATGCATCATTTCTTGAGTTTTTTCATTTGGTCGTTTCATGCCAGGCTTTATTGATAATTGATAATCAACTTCCTTTTTTAGTATCCTACCCCAAGGGGTAGTTGATTCCGTGCTGCATTTTTGAAAGAGAGATGTCGTGAACCATTAGACAGTGGTGGAATACTTGCCCGACCACCATTTTATCTGGTCACCCTCTCACAGATTTTGAAGTAGACTTCAGATTTTCTATTGCTATGCAGTTTTATGCGAAGTCTATGCAATATTTGCCAGCAGTGGAAGTTCACCTTTAGCCTGACTAGCTCCTTTTTCATATCGATGTCCTGAATATTTAATTTGTCTAATGAAGTCTTTTATCTGGCACAACACTTCTGACCAAGTGCTGCCGGCTCTGCGTCCTATTTACTAGTAGAGCCGTGTGTTAATAGAAGCACTGTGAGTCAGATGTGGGGAGAACTTTTTCCACTATCAGCTAGTGTGTAGGACTAAAGCCTATGTGTCGCCCCTTGTATATATGCTTGTTGTGATTTCCAATCCTATGTGTTGCCTGTGCTGGAAATATTAGTATCACTGGGATTGTGTTACTCAAAGTATATTTTAGTGAGCCTACGCGTTGCTCTTAATTTATATGTTGTGGTGATTGGGCCCATGTATTGCTCTTTTCAAGGCTTTACTGGTTTTGTGCAAAGTTGTGCTATGGATATCTTGAGGTACAAGTTACATATAGGGGAATTTTTATTATGTTTACACATGCACTTATGCTCACTTCCACAAGAACGTTTGTGAAGCTATCAACCTATTTTCAGGGTTTGTTATAGCAAATCTTGGGTTTTGGTCCTTATTATATAAAGCATTCTGAAGATGACGATTCGAAGACTACAACCAGGCCTTTAGCAATGAGATTTATCAAGAAAAAAAGAGCAAATTGAACTTTCCACGTGAGACCCTTGTCCGCTTTGACATATATGTTAGCTTCAATTAACTGGGTTTGGAGTTGGTGGGACTTGATTAGAAAAGTTACGCAAGTTCAAGAATTTGATTAGAAAAATTGAGAGTTTAAGAACTTGATTGGAAATCATTAGCATATTTAGGGACTAACAGTGAAACTTTACCTTTATCATTCAAATGCCTTTTCTTTGCGGATATTGTCAAATACCTTCTTCCACATGTGTTGTTCCTATCCTTCTTTCACTCTACTAGAGTTCATCTTTGCAGTCATAGCTGGTGTGTGTTTTACATGCCTTTTTGTACTCTATAAGACCAACATTGGATGTAGAATTGGTCCTGCCTGTTGGGTGGGTTTATCATTGAAGATGAATGAGTATCAGTGTGATAATGCTGTCGTCTTGTGGAATTTTTCCAGTAGGCTATTGGTAAACGAGTTTTTTTATTTCTTTATGTTGATATTCAGCTAAAACTTCAAGAAAAGAAACATTAAATTGTCTGAGTGTTGTCTTTTAAAGTGGCTTCGAATGGAGAAAAAGACAAGCTCCATCCTGGAATCTGTTCTATCCCTTATTAAATTATATTAATTTCTATGCAATTGCAAGTGAATTCATCTCTTGAGTCCGTTGGAAATGCCAACAACTAATTTTGCTTATCAGCACATATACTTGTACTTGGTTTTACTAATTTACTAGCAGAAATTAATTATGGTGGATTTGAAGCCTGAAGGAGATTATTCTGAAAGCGAAGTGATTTTCCCAGGATTCAATTCATTCTGAAATAACTGTTCTATGATTATTTATAAGTTCTTATTCCAAATCAAGCAAAAACATGTAACTTTCAGGATTTGCATTTGATTTGAATCCTGCAGACACAAAATTGTTTGCAAATGCAACTCCAAATAAGAAAGCTAGTATGGATGAATTGAATTAATTAAGAACCACAATATGGAGGAACTGAAATCGCAGATGAATTGGGCATTACACACAAAGATAATTACATGATAAATGGAAGTTAAATGGGGAATCTATATTGAGAGAATACTTTCAGTGAAAGTGGCAAATCGTAACGCAGCAAGGTTATCCTCTTTCTCTCTCTTGAAACAGGCCTTCTTGAAGCATAAAGTATTCTTTACATATCTTGATTGGGCATCTTCGAAATGGTGAAATGGTGTCTCCTTATCTTTAGGGAAAGGTTGTGTGTGCATCACGCATTCTTGGACATTAGACACCTCATGGTCATGGCTTCCTCATAATTAGAAGGAAGTGCCAATTACCCTTTTTTAACCTTATTGAAGGTATAGAAAGTAACACTAATGCGGCTAAAATATTGGCGACATTGGTTTCTAGTCAGGAATGAACAATCTTACTGCTAAGCGGCAAATATTTGGTACTAGAAATAATTGAGAAGGTAGGTGTACCTTTACCTTTATGATTCTTTTCTGCTTATTGAATAATTGATATATTTTTCACGTTGATGTTTGATTGATTTTCTAAAGCATCTTTATTAAGGAAGTATGAATGCTGATCCTTTGTGTTTGAGCTGGGAAGTTCTTAGTTTTAGTTAATAATCTATTTGGTTCCTGGTCCTGCATTTGCATTCTCCATGTGCCGATCGATAAACATGTCAGTTTTTCTCATAAGTCATTAAGTCGTTCAACTTTTTAGTTCTATAAAATCGAATCAGCATCAGAAGTCCTATCAGTAGGTTATGTTATAACTTGATTTAGGTCACCTTAGAATGTGGTCTTTTTGTGGAAGATATTTTCTGTGGCAGAAATAGTAGCTCATTGTACAATATATGGTTAATGTAAGGTTTTCTCATGTTGAACTATGAGAATATCCTATTTTGGTGCATTACTTGCTATCAGCCTAAACCAAATCATGACTGGAATCCTCTTTATACCCTTGCCACTAGAAATTCTTCTGAAGACCATGTCAGTCAGAGATGGCTAAGTTATCTTGTGTGTGAAAGTATCTTATGTCTCCTTTGTTCATGAGATGCACTTTCATGCATGAACTCTTTTATTTTATGATACTATTTTCACAATTTTTCCCTTGTAATAATATGGTTTAACATGCTGTGAATTTGGTTTGACATGCTAGGCTGACTCATCTCAATGAATAAGTTGTTTCAGTGATAACTTTACTTTTCTTTGTAATACTCGCACTATTGTTGCTGTCAGCCATTACATGCAAACCGTAATTATAATGATCTCATTCATCAGGATGCAGCGAAACAAGGGTCAATTCACATCATCCAAGAAGTCCGAAGGGGAGTCTGGTTGGGGCTCAGCACAGGATTCTGGACAAGATGAGGCACCACAAGAAACATCGTGAGTTGGTCACTGTTAATATTTGACTTCTATTGATTCTACCTCAAGTAACGGCTTTTTTGTTCTCATATACTGTTTGTATTAACAATTGTATACTTGTGGTCATTCTATCAGTTGTACGCATTGTGGTACAAGCTCGAAATGTACTCCAATGATGCGGCGTGGACCATCAGGTCCAAGGTCTCTTTGCAATGCTTGTGGTCTATTTTGGGCAAACAGGGTTTGTATCTTATCCATTATTCAGATTGTCATTGCATGCTTGTGATCTCTTAGCAAATATTTTGTTATTAAAATTTGACATTATATGTTGCATGAATTTATGATACTTCATTGAGCCTTGGTGAACCTGATTTCTTGTCATCACAAAATGCCTTGGGCTAGCACATTGCAAGAATTGCATTAATCTGGCCTTTAGGACTTAGGAAAAGCAAGTTGTAATTGCCTTGCTAGTAGCTTTTACCTCGTGTTGTCAATTCTTTTCTTATGTCGGCACTGCACGCGCTTGCGCTTGTATATGCATGTATATGTGCGCAACATGGTTGCATTTGTGAGAGCATGCATAGCTATGCTCTTGCATTAGTTCTCACTTTTTTCTTATCGGAACTGTTTTGAGTTGCCAAATACGGTCTGAAATGCCTTGATTGTCTTGTTGAAATTATAAAATTAGACAAAGGGTTTGCGGGAAAATGTCATTTGTTGACTTTTAACGTTTTGTGTTATCTACCCATGAATTCGAGCTGCAATGATGGCTTTGCTGAGCTACCAACTGCTTGGCTTGTTGTGCTGTTTTTGACATTTTAATGGCATTTAGGATGTTTAATTGGCTATAGTTTGTTGAGTGCGCTACGAGCTACTTGTTTGAGCTCTCTTTTGGATATTGATGCCTCCATACGAGATTCAACTCAAGGATGCTATGTTTTGCAGTGCATTATTTGCCAAAACTCTTAAATATTATTCACAAATTTGTCACTGAAGTACTGTAATGCAGATGTTAGGGCTGTTAAATTTAATGCATTTCCTCTCTTGAGCATAGAAAATCTTTTGGAAATAATGGCACAATTTTCATATCTCCAAGCCCTGGATAATATGGACAGGCTCTTTATATTGTCGTCAATAATTTCTTTATAACATTATTTTCAAGGAATGTGTTATGCCTGTCTATTTCTTTTTGATAGATTAATGTATTAAATATCTAAGAGAGTTGAGAGATGATTGCAGTGAAGACTGTAGAGCAAACGGAGAGTGGTTCTTGCTGATAGTCTAACCAATGCCATTTTATTATTAACATTTCTAAATTCATATCTTCTGTCATTATCTTCTTCACCTGAGCTGGCGATTGAAATTATCGCAAGTTCAGTGTTGAGGGGAAGCACAGTTACATCTCGATTGAACTGCATGCAGTCTATAGCACTTTTGGTTTTCAGTACTCCATGCTTTTGGAGTCGTTCTTTGTCCCACTATTTTATAGTCTACACCGAGTGTTACACTGATATTGCTCTGGGATTTGTTGGCTCTACTAGCTTTCACTGTATACTACATGCTGGATAAAATTAGACAAAGTTGATAGGTTGACTTAAGTAAAATGTTGTGGCATTAGAAAAAAAGGCATTAATTAAAGTGGGTTAAACTTCACACAGGCTTTTTTCTGATTCCCGTACTTGTTCTGGAGTGTGGTCTTTTTGATTCTGAATTACTGGTTGTGTTCTTCTCATTTATTATCCATCAATTAGCTTTCGCAGTATCTTTCATAATGGACTTATTTTTGGGGCCAAATATTCCTGATGGACTTTGCAGGGGACCTTGAGGGATCTTTCCAAGAGGACCCAGGATCATTCTCTTACCTCAGCTGAACAGGCATGTTTTGTTCGAACAAGTTTTATTACTGCTATACTGCTATCTTGTGATCTATCGTTTTTAACGTGATGTATATTCTGAATCAGTGTGAAGGCGAGGTAAACAACTCAGATTCTGGAACTGGCATTCATCCAAACAACAGTCTCGTTAGTTTCTCAAAAGCTGACTCTGGAGCTTTGATAGCTGAACGCTGAACCGAGTTTGGTTTACAAGTTATAGTGGACACTACTTGCTTCAGGTGTTGGTCAAGTAGGACGTGTCCAGTAATTTTTTCTGCTTGTGCTATTAAATGTACAGTTATCGAACTGCTTGCAGAATACAAAGCATTTTACTGTTATTCCTTTGCTATTTGCTCTTTGATGTACTAATTAGGGGTACCTTACAAATTAGCTCCTCTAGTTGCCCCAGATTCAAAACACATTTTTAGGTCCCCATCGGCTTGACAATGAAATGATATTTAAGAGTTTGTCTTGCTCTTGGATTAGCATGTTTCTTCGGCGACTTTTGCTTTCAAGTCTCGTTAAGTGAATGTTTAGAAAACCGTTTGAAGCGATTCTAATGACTAATATCTGTCAAGAGCTCGAACTATTATTGCTTCCCTTGGCAGTGGAGAAGGGCTGATGATGGCTGCTCGGTTGGTGGTCACTGGTCATGATTTCTTCGAGGGATTTTCTAGGGTTAGTTCTTGGGACGCATGTTTCGGTGTATGGAATTGGTTAAGAATTGTCATTGTCTAAAAAGTTGTGTAAAACATGTGTATTGGGGAACTAGATGCTTGGCCAGTACATGCTCTACGATGAGTGAGGGCTAAGAGTGCATTTGGTAACGCTTCTGTTCCCATGAACAATTTCTAAACATTTTAAATCGTTTGGTAACTGTTCAAAATTTCAATTTTCGGAATAAATTGCGTTTAAATCACCGTCATCAAAATTTCTACTCCAAATCATTTTCTTATAATTTTTAAATAATTTTATTACTTTTTCATTTTTTCCTTTTTTTCCTTTCTTACTCCTACCGATCGCCGGCGGGTTGGCCGGCGACCGGCCATATGAGAGCTGACGACTTCACTCGAGCATCACCGGCCCTCGGTGAGGTCGTTGGCCGAGCCTCGCCGGTAGCTGGGCAAGGCTCGGCCAAGCCTCACTGGGGCTGGTGAGCCTTACCGGTGGCTGGAGGAGGCCCGGGCGAGCCTTCGGCAAGCTCGCCGGACCGGTTGCTAGTGACCGGCGGCGGTGGGCGGCGGCGGACAACAACCATGGCGGTGGCAGTAGATAAAAATGAAGAAAAGGGAAGAAGAATAAGAAAAAAGAAAAGAAAAAGAGAAAATGGGTTTTTGATTCTAGAATTGTTCCCGGGAACAATAATCAATTTTTTTTTTTGTTCTTGATTTTGTTCCTAATCTACTTTCGGGAATAAAAAAATAGAAATTTATTTTCAGGAATAAAATTTTTATCAAATGCGATTATATTTTAAATCTACTCCTGGGAATAAAAGAATAGAGATTAGCACTATTTGGTTGGTTATCAAACATGCCCTAAAAGTTTCCATCTACAATGTTTGAGGCATCAAAACTGCGAGAATGTTCAGGGATTAATTTGAGTTCAAACGTGGTTCATAAAGCAACCGTTAGTATGCTTAGCATGTTTCATGTCCAATTCGCGATTGTGTCAGTTCTCGGAGAAAGAGTGGTCACCCCATCGAGCAGCCTAATAAAATTTCTGGTATAAAGTGAAAAAGTTGTTAATTCGATGAATTAGTAACATCGAACCAAGATAAACATCAATTTAATAGACATCCTCATATCACAAGAGGATCTTGACTATTTTTTTCTTACGAAGTTCTTAAATATGGGCGGCAAAGGCTCGGCTGACACTGAAGGACGCGGATTAGGTGGTAATGGTGTCTCAGATCAATGGGTTCAAACGGGTGCGGCAAACGGCTCTTAGTCACGTTGCCTACGATAGAAAATAGGCCTCATCAATCCGACACAACCTAGTCACGAGTCACGACAATGGTAAGCTAGAAGCAAGTCATAAATCAGTCTAATTCCGATTGCTGAATTTGTCGACTTACGATTTTGAATCTCCCATTCACAATTTTTTTTAACATCAAGTTTCTCATTTTGTTTTTCAACGATACTCACGTGTAATTAGTTTTTTTTTGTTGCTAAAATACGTGTAATTAGGTTTGTAATGCTTTGTAGTAGGGGTGAGCATGGTTCGGGTTGGGTCAATCCATCCGGTAATGGTGTCTCGGACCAATGGATTCAAACGGGTGCGGCAAACGGCTCTTAGTCACGTTGCCTACGATAGAAAATAGGCCTCATCAATCCGACACAACCTAGTCACGACAATGGTAGCTAGAAGCAAGTCATAAATCAATCTAATTCCGATTGCTGAATTTGTCGACTTATGATTCTAAATCTCCCATCCACAATTTTTTTTAACATCAAGTTTCTCATTTTTTTTTTTTCAACGATACTCACATGTAATTTTTTTTTTTTTTTGTTGCTAAAATACGTGTAATTAGGTTTGTAATGCTTTGTAGTAGGGGTGAGCATGGTTCGGGTTGGGTCGATCCATCCCCTAACCCTATGATCAATTCGCACAGTACCAGTCCTCAATTTTTGGGACTGAGAACTGACCTTATTGAGCTTGGGACCAAAGATCGGACTGACTCAACAGGTTCAGTTCGATTCTAAGGTCAATCCGAGACTAACCGATAATTTTTTTCTTTCATTTTTTGTACTCCCTGAAAAGGCGACTGAGGATCGAATTGACCTAATGAGTTCGATCCGGTTCGAAAGTCAACCCGGGACCAACTAAAATTTTTTTATTTCATTTTCTATACTCCCTAAAAAAACGATCGAGGATTAGACCGACCCAATGGATATGATGACGAGCGAGGTCAGCTAAGAGAGGTAAGCAGCGAGCGTCGAATGTCAAGTAGAGTGAGCATCGAGCGGGGAGCAACAAGGCAGACAAGCATCAAGCGATGAGCGGCACGAGTAACCCCAAGCGAGCAAGACAAGTGTCCAATAGAGAGCGAAGAAGTTATTTTTTTGGATTTTGACAAATTGAAGATAGGGGTGTGCAACGGAAATCGCCCGAATTGGGAACCGGCCAAACCGGACCGGACTAGTCGATTTCGGGGGCTTCTAGAAGGTCTCGGTCCAATCTCAGGTTCCTATTTTTGGAATCGGTGACCGATTGGTCCAGTTCCTGGTTTCGGGGTTGGAACCAGACCGACTGGACCGGACCGGCCATTTATATATATATAGTTTATGAACTAATCTACAATACCCATTATCATTAGATTCATTTTTCCTCTCATAACTCAAAGCTAATCCCTCCCCTTTTTTGCGTTTATGAACTAATTTACAGTAACTATCACATTAGGTTTTCTTTTCCACATTTTGCAATTCTCACTTTCCCTTTCCCTCTTAAAACCTAAACCCCTCTCTCTCTCTTTTTTTTTTTTTAGTTTCTGCTATAATCTACGGTAGCCATCACATCAACTTCCATTTTCCCAAATTTTGCAATCCAATTCGGTGGCAATTGCCACAAGTCTCACTTTTCCTTTCCCTCTCAAAACCATAACCCCTCCCCTCTTGCTTGCTCGACGCCTCGCCCCCAACGCCTCACGTCACACTCCACTCACTTTGACGCTCGGCTCTCTTCCTCCAAGTGCCTCGCCGCAACGTCCCACCTCACACCTCGCTCCCTCAGACGCTCAGCTCTCTTCCTCCTCCGAGTGCCTTGCCGCAACGTCTCGCCTCACACCTTGCTCCCTCGGACGCTCGGCTCTCTTCCTCCTCCGAGCGCCTTGCCCCGATGCCTCACTTCACGCCTCACTCTCCTTTTTGTTAAATGAAATGAAAATAAGTGATGGTTCATTAGAACCGGACCGGACCGGACTAGTTGGTCTGGTCCGGTTCTTGGTTCCAAGATTAGCCGGTTTGGTCCACGGTCCAGAAAAGTGGGAACCGGTCCTCCCAGTCCGGTTCCCGGTTCTTGGGTAGAACCGGACCAAACTGGGAACCGATCACCACTAATTGAAGACTAAGATAACAAATAAGATAAAAGAGAACGAGTACTAGAGAAGGATGTCGCGAGAAGCTATTTATGCCCTTTTAGAAACTATCTCCTCACAAAAACATTTTTGTCCTTTGTAAATTATGGCTATTGACATCGTAAAAGAGAACGAGTACTAGAGAAAGATATCGCGAGAAGCTATTTATGCCCTTTTGGACACTATCTCCTCACAAAAACATTTTTCTCCTTTGTAAATTATGGTTGTTGACATCGTAAAAGACATTAAAAATTTAAGTTATTAGAGAACAGTGTAAAAGTACTTGAACTCCTCACTAAGGAGTTATTTAATATTGTTGACGCCTTTTATTTTAGAGTTTTCTCTATATTAAAAAATTATAAATAATATATTAGATATAATATAGGGTTGGTCCAAGTTGGATCGACCTAGTTTCCTTAGGAATCGAATCAGGACCGGCAGGGTTGAGCTAGTCTAGGGTTGACCCTAGACCAATGCTCAGCTCTTTTACATAGATTTTAGACCTTTTCGAAAAGATGATTCTATGGAGGAAAATAAAAATGGTGTACCAAAAGTGTTGATCAAAACTGATGACGACATCATTTTTAGACCTATTTATGTGCCTTGTTTGTGGCAAGCAGAGGTAATTGGTTCTCGATACAGTTCGGTGCCAAGTTTTTGGGATTGGGAACTGGACTAGCGCCAGTCCTAAAACTGGGAATTAGTTAGTTTACTATGTTGGCAGTAATTTTGTGATGAGTTGGCGCATTCAAGGGATAAATAAAATAGTTTTGTTTCAGCAAAATGCAAACAAATATGAAGTACGAAACAGTCAAGACTCGACCTATGAAATAGCTTATAGAATTCATTAGAAGCCGCCTTGGAGAATGGCACGATTCGGGATATGATTTTATTTTTGAGAATAGAATCTTTGACCTTGCCATCCTCTAAGCACGGGATCATCTTGCTCAAGGACTTCCCATGCCTGAGCAGGAACTTCGTGAGGCTTGCTTCCTCCTCGCAATCCAAAAAATCTTGTGCGACTTACCCAAGGTGCAGCAATTGGAACTCTCCATTTAGGCATGAGAAATTTCTAATTACTAGATTAAAAAATATAATTATATGAATAGTTGATCTAGATCCCACTCTAGAACCAAGAATTGGACTGACCAGTCACCGGTTCCCAAAATAGGAACTCGGAACCAGACCGCCGCCCGTGGGAACCGCCCAGAACCGGCTAGTCCCGTTTGGTTCAGGCATTCCCGTTGCAGACCCCTAGTGGCAAGCCTCCTCCAGCCAAACTGGCACACATGAAGCTTTATCTGTTCTCCATCTATACTTCAGCCATCTATAGACTTGATCATTTGATAGCGATGGATGGGCTGAGTGGATCGTCAAGCCTGGAGACTCCTGGTCAGATTCGTCCGTGATTGAACGAGCTTTGAATTTTCTCAGTGAAAGAATGAGTTTGGCTAAGCAGAATTAGGTGGCTCCAACCCTAGAAGAAATTTTCTTTTGCCTAGGATTTGCACTTTGAGCTTGTGTGGTTAGCGAGCCACCGGACCCCTGATCGACTCTACCTTTCAAGAACCAATGCGACGAAGATTTGCAGGTGCGAGGACCAATTGAGATGAATTTAAAGCGAGGAGGTCGAACTGGAAAATGAAGAAGAAAAGAAACAGTGCAAGAAGCACCGTGCTCTTAGTGGTAATCATCATAGCCAGTCCTCATCCCAGCAGACATCCGAAATAACCTCACGAATCCCATTTGTTGTCCATCTCTCTTTCCGTTGTGGTTGCCCCCGCTTTCTACAACAAGAAGCAGAATTTTTGAAATTTGCATTTCTTTGCCGGACTGGATCACGTCTCCCCATCAACCTCGTTAAAGGGCACAAGGCCAGTTCACGTATCAAGGTACAAGATCGAGTGTTTTCACGTCTCATCTTAGTGCCAGATTTTGTCTCGATTCTCGATCAACGAACAAGAAGGAAAATGGAAGTCTTGAATTTTCAGTCCTAGCATTAATTTTATTAAGTTTTCAAGATGTAATAATGCTAGGCAGATTAAAGGGTTGCTGAGCATTTATGGTTTGCATTATCAAATCGATATGAGTTTCTGCGCGTCTTTATTTAGAGGTATAATTCTGCCCCTGTACATGCTTCCAGCTGGATCTATTTAGTGATAATGGGAGATGAATTTTACATTGGGAACTGCATGCTGGTAGAGATGCACCTACATAAGACATTCCCACTAGATGATTATATTTTTTACTTCCTAGTCCGATGTTAAACGCTCTCCGAGGTTGACCTTGAAGTTTCTGAATTAGCTTTCATCTATTCAGGCATCAGAAGTACATATTTGTTTGGTTGGACTAGTTTTCTAAACCAGAGAAATTCTCAAATTTATAGTGCAGCATGCAGCATGATTGATTCCTTTGGTATGCTTGGAATGAGGCTTTGTTGAGTGGAGTGGAATATTGGTCTTTACCAGAAGTGATGTGTTTGGTGGAGTGGCTGGATACTTCATTTCTTACGGCTCTCATTGACAATATTTGATTTAAGCGAATCTTGAGCCGCTGGGTATGCATTTTGCCTGCCCGAGCTATGGAAGGTCTTTCGTAGGGGCATAGGGCACTTATGAGCACAACATAGTTTCATTAATTTTGTAGCTGATGACGATGGTATTTACATGATTCAAAAGCTTTGATCACATGCTCATAAATTTCACATCAAAAGTACGTAGTCTTTGTTGATTTTGTTTACATTTATTGTTCTTTGCGGACTTATTTTCTCACCCAATTTAGATTTGAGAGTTCTCTTCTCCCAGTCTAGTTTTCAATTTGAGAATTTGAACTCTCTTGATCGAGTTTTAAATTTGGGTGCTATCTTCTCTCAATCTAGATTTGGGAGTTTAATAAATATGCTTTTGGGGATTCGATGCCCCTCTGCTCTATTTGTATATAGGTTTTCTGCCTCCAGTTTTAATGATGATTGCAAGAATTTTGTTATCTCGTTGAATCATTAAGATTTGCTCCTCCATATGTTAGATTTGTGTTTCTTTAACTTATTATGGTTGTTTTCGTACTATGATGGTGTAAAGGAAGCCGAACCTAGGTGCACACCATCAACTGACAACATCGTAAATTATTGAAAAAGGAATTTTCAACATGTGCTTATTACTGATAAAAACATGAGATCCAATGATTGACCGTTGATTTTGTTTGGCAGATTTGTTTATGTGAAACGAGTTTTTGTTTAACTTTGCAATTGCTCCATCAATCCTCATTGTGTTTTGGATTTGATTTTGTTTTTCAGTATTCATACTGTTTCGATTTGCTTTATCAAGAAGATTATGTACTTTTGCCTCCTTTTGAGTAATAAATATAATTTTCTTTCGACCAAGAAAAGGGGGGAACTACTAAAATAGTCTTAAATTTATTGCAATTTTTCTAATTTAGTTTTAAACTTTTTTTTTGCCAAATTAGTTCTAAACTTTTTCTAATTGTGTCAATTTAGTCCATCCTACCAAATTTGACTGGCCGACGCTGAAATAAATGCTGACCGTCCTGGTCGACGTTAATGTGACAATTTTATAATAATATTTTATTTTTTTCAAATTTTTTAATTAATTTTTTTTTTTTTTTCTTTCTTTCTTCTTCTTCTTTTGGCTTGTAAAGTGACCTCACAGGCCACTAGGGAGGCCTCGCCATCGCGGGTAAGCTCGTCCTTGCCGTCACCATACTAGGCAAGGTCTCATTGATAAATCAATAACTTTAAGTGTGCCATTGGCAACTTGCTTTGTTGGAAACTCTAATGTTGCATTAAAATAAGTTAGACCATCCAATGTTGGGTGCTGACAAGTCGATGTACACTTGAGATAAGATATATTCAAATAACCCTAACCTAATTTGAAGAAAATAAAGCAAAATTCAATCAAAATTGGGGAAGAACCCTAACTCTAAAATTATGGCAAAATCCGTCAAAGCCGAAATTGGGATTCTTGGCGCAAGCCAATGAGAGGGAGAGGATTTGTGCCATTCATTGGTAAAGAACCCTGACTCACAAAGAGACCCTCACACTCTCCCTTAGGAATCCCATGGCCGTTTCTTTATTTCCTCCACCGACGAATCTAAAGCTCTCAGAGCAAGTGCAGGGATAGAGAAGAGACGACGTTGATGGATGACAGAAGAGCGTCGTCGTCGCTATCGCCGAAGTCACCGGATTATGCTTCCAAGTCGAAGCAAGAAAAGACAGAGCAAGAGTAGGCAAAATTGTAACAACTCAGTCTTCCGAGGGATGGGAGCAAAGGGGCCAGGAATGAGTCGAATCCCATATCTCATGGGCACGATAAGGTAATGTGCCATATTAGGTGTGGCACTAGTTTTAATTCGCTATAAAACCTTTTCTGGGTGAAGTCAAGAGAACAAAATCGTGAAGACATCACGAAGACAATATCATTGCGAATATGACCTTAGATAGGTAGAGAGAGAGAGAGAGAGAGAAAGCTTCACAAGTGTTTTTAATGGAATCTATAATTTTCACAAAGAGAATTTTCTACTCACACTTAAATTAAAGTCACATGATTGAAAATATAATTTAAAATGCCAAGTATAACAAATTACCAAAATAGGCACTCAATTGAACGATTTTACGTAAATATAGCACTCAAGCGAGCGAAAAAAATTATGACACTTAAGTAAGTATTGTATGAAAATTAAGATATATATTTTTCATTTTGGCAGGAAAAATCATTAATCAACTTTAACTTCAGAAATAACCAAGGACAGAATGGGATTATGCAATTCTATTGAAATATCTTTTATAAAGGAAACTCCCTAGTAGTAATCTTTCATTAATTTCTTTGATGAGTTTGTTTTCTTTTTTTCAAGCGTAATATATAATTATATACATTTGTATATTGGACCCAAAGAAAAATATGTGTAGCTAATAATTATTTAAATATGCTTTTTGCGAAGTAGCTTTAGTCGGACCGGTTTTGGAACCGGTTCTTACCCTAGTCTCACTCTCTTCGCGCGATCCTGCTCCGGTCTCTCTCTCTCTATACGCAGCAACAAGCCGACGGCCAGCCGCCATCGCTGCCGCCGCCATCGAAGCTCTCGAGCGGAATCGGGAAGCACCCGCCGAGCCCTCCGGTCTCCGTTCCCCAGGTCGCGCCGCCCACGATTCGAGCGAGCGAGAGCAGGCAGCGTCGCGGGTCTTCTCTCGCTTTGCTTCCCGTGGCGCCCCGAAGTTCGTTCGGGGGAATTTTCGCGAGCCAGACTAGCGGGACGAACCACCATGGAGGAGACAAGCAGTTCACCCGACAAGGAAACCGTGGACAGGTTAGTTTGTTCCGGGTAGCCTTTTGTTTCTCTCCAGGAGGTTTCTGAAACAAACTTTGATGAGAATCCATGTTTATAGAGTTAGCTATGACGATTATGTCTTCTTCTTCTTCTTCTTCTTCTTCTTTTCTTGTGTGTGTTTCCCTTTGAGATAGTTGGTGGGTTTTGTGGGGTCTAGCAACAATTTGTGATGATGAATTTCTTGTTTATTTTTTTTCTCAGAGATGCCCCTCAGTTGGCTGCAGCGTTGAAGGAAATGAAAGAAGGGCTGGATACGGTGAAAGCTAAGGTGCAAGCTTTAACTGCAAAGGTAGGCGAGATTTAGGAGCCCAATTGGGTTGTGTTATATGATCTCTTTCAGTGCACGAATAGTTGAGAATGGAGCACTTCATCAGTTTTCTTTTGTGTGAGTGCGTCTCATTTTATTATCTCTTTTTTCTTTTTAATTTGGACATGACATTATCATCAGGTCGTCATCGCGTGATCATGTGTTTTCCTTTGGAACTTAGTTTGAGTGCCGAAGTAATACATCTCCTTTAATTTGATGCTATAATTGATTTGGAGTTGTACCATAAACCAGGTAAAAGCAAGTCAATTTCCAACAGCAGAAGGGATAAGCTACCTTGAAGCGAAACACCTACTTCTTTTAAGCTATTGCCAGTCACTCGTGTATTATTTGCTGCGGAAGGCAAAAGGACTTTCAATTGATGGTCATCCGGTTGTTCGGAGCCTTGTAGAGATAAGATTATTTTTGGAAAAGGTTCATATTCCCTATTGCTTCTTGTCTAAGTTTCTACCGCCTAAAATATGGTACTTATGAAATCGCTATCTTCTTACTGAATCAGATCCGACCCATTGACAAGAAACTCCAATACCAAATTCAGAAACTCACGACGATTGGCAGAGGTGCTGCAGAGAGCACTGCCTTGAATGAAAAGGAAACAGATGCTCCTCGGAGAACTGAAGATTTGTTGAAATATCGTCCAAACCCAGACATGCTTGTCAGCAAATCAGATACAACTGCTGAGGTGATTTTCTAACCAAAAGTTCTACTTGAGCTCTGCTTTATATATTATTTGGCAACCCAATTGAAGAAAAGAATATGCTGTCCGACTTCTAAATCAACTGCCATATGGTGTAGGGCGGTAGTGGTGTTTATAAGCCTCCCAAGTTTGCCCCGGCTTCAATGGGGGAGGACAAGATGTCAAGGCAAGAAAGAAATGCTTTAAGAAAGGAGAAAGAGACTCTACGGCAAGCTGGGCAGAGTGACTATGTGAGAGAATTGATGGATGATTTGCAGGGGAAACCTGAAGAGGTAAGACTGAATCCTTCAATGATGTGATAGATTATCGTCGTCAGTAGTGCTTTTCCTGGGTTGGTGGAGCAGCATATCCTCATTGGGATAAGGGAGGATGAAATTCTCTTTTGCCGGATATATGTTTTACAAATCTTTTGCAAATACATGCATGACCTTTCAAATTGTTGTAAATAGGCACACAATTATTTGGACATTCATTTAGTCCCCTTAGAAAAAGAATTCCCCAAGATGAAGAAACGTGCATTTTTACATAACGATTGATGTGAGCTCCAACATATTTAAGATGTCATTTACTTTGTTGTGTGGCTTTATTTACTATCTCTTGATTCATGTAATTAGCCAAAGAAAGAATTGAGATTCGGAACTATCGCAAAATCAATAAATAGTTAATCTTCAAAATCAATCTTATTTTGGGTAAAAAAAAATGCGCAGTTCTTTTTATAATGAATTTCAAAGGGCATTTCACTATTTTATTACTTTCAGCCTATCTGGGTCATTTTTTAATCTGTGTAAGTTGAAGTGTTTTTTCTAAGCCTTTTGGGTGGGGTGGGTATTTTCATCTATTTGAAATGGTATATCTTTGAAAATATTAAAGATGAAGTGTTTGCAACATACTCCACAGGTTGGGTTTGGGGGGGTACTTATCATTAACCTGCCTTTTTTATTTTGCACAATATCTTCCCCTCATTCTTTTTGTGATATTTTATGTAGCTATATCGAGCTATTCCACTTGCATTGAGTATCTTTTTATGTCATGTAAAAGCATCATTACATTATTTGCTTGTGTAATATCAGCCCATAAAGTAGCGGATTCTTTGATTGTTTATTTAGTCACTCTATGATTCTGACGTGGCTGATGATAATATATGCAGATTCGTGAAGTCATTGGGACCGAAAGTAGGGAGCTTTCTACATATAAGGCAAAATGGGAAGAGCGTGCAAGGCGAGAAGAGGAGCTTTTCACTCGAGCTCCTGTTACAAAGTTGGAGAAAAAGAAGCAGAAGCACTTATTGAAGTCAAGAAATGGGTATGCTTATAATGAGCTAAATTAATATATTTTCTTTGTGACTTATCCCCTGTTTTTCTTCATCCTGTGGTGGAATTCAATTTAAAATTGTTATTATATTTTTGTTTTGAATGCTTTTGACCTTTCTTCTCCTGTCCTTGCCAGGTTGCTTGGCCTTACTGACAGCTTTTACGATGAAATCAAAACCTTGCCTTTAGAGGATGATGGTGGTGAAAAGATGTCTGGCTTTGGTGGTGGTAGCAGCGGGATCAGAAAATTTAAGAAGCACAAGGTACTCTTGAATATGTACTCTTGCTTTTGTATTTGCTTTCATATTTAGTTTGCCCACACCATGACCAACTTCCTTTGCCACTGAGCCAATTTGTGCGTAAGACTTTTTAGGACTGGGAGCATATTGATATTACATCTGTTAGTCACTTGTCGTGTTTTATTGTGCAGGACATTTACTTTTCCGTTTTCTTATTTTTCAAAACGGTATTCATGCAGCATGCGATTCCCTCTCTCTTACATTGTTTCTTGTTTTATCCTTCTCGTCTGAAAGAAAGTTTGAAATGAGAGAGTATACGCTATTTTTGCTAGTATCCTCTCTCTCTCTCTCTCTCTCTCTCATGACATTTTCTTTGGGCCTATTTACAGAGAAGGCATTGAAGGAGAGCTTTTCATTTTGCGAAAATATCTTGTGATGCGTGGCTGCCGTTTGAGCAAGAATGAGGCAGAGGGGAGTGAATACCATTTTGTCGATGGTGCAGTTTTGCTTTACTGGAAGAGTTGTAAAGGCTAGTTGATTATGATCCCAAATATTACGTAAATTTCGTATATGATTGACTTCATCAAACCAATGTCTCCTTTTTGAATTTTTTAAATGTTATTCTCCTTTGAGCCATTGTAAGCTTTTTGGATTCTGGGTCTAAGCACCTGTAAAAACTACTCATAAAGTACGGCCAAAGTACCCAATCGATGCATTTTCTGGCAAATATTGATGTTACTGCATGCTCCGATTGCAGTAATTGGTGAAGTTGTGAATACTCTAGCTGCTACTTTTCTGGTTGATGTACTTCAATTTTTCTGCAAATATGATCGTATCATGTGCTGGTAATCAAACCATTGTCGGAACTCAGGAACATGACATTGTCGAGGCTAGGTTGCAGATCTTGTGATTAACGTTTTTCCCAGTTGGAGCTCTGCATTCCCTGCCTATGTGCTGCAATTTTGTGATTAATGTTTCCAGCATCTTCTGATCTATGTTGTACATCAGAAGCAATGTTTCACTGCACAATCCACTGCTGACGGATTTGCCCTGAATACTTTTAGGGGAAAAAATGAGTTTGTAATATTTAGGGTGCGTTTGGGAACCAATTCCCAAAGCCCTTTGGGGGTCCAAAGCCTGGGCAAATGCAAGTGTGATTGGCATTTGTTTTTGGGTTTGCATTCCCCAAATGCCAGCTTTATAAGGCCGAAAGCCCAAGGCAGGTTGGGACCTGCCTTGGGCTTTCAGCTTACCGAAAATGCTAAGCTTGAGGTACAAAAAAAAAAATTTCTTCCCAAATTATCCTCATTGAATTTTCGTTTGTCCGGTTTTGCCCCCACTGTTCATCGTCTTTTTCTTCTTCCGCAAGTTCTTCTTCTTCCGCAGGGTCTTCTTCTTCTTCTTCCGCGAGCGATCGCCGGCGACCGTCGTCGAGGGGTGGCGTGACTGATGCCAGGGGGTGGCACGACCGCTGCGACCCATATCTAGGGCGGTAGGGTCGCGGGAGGACCTTGCCGCCCCCGATCTGGGTCGCGCGATCTCGCCACCCCTAGATCTGGGTCGCGACAGCGTCGCGCAACCTCTCGCGACCTTGCCGCCCCAAATTCGAGGGCGGCGAGGTCTCGCGACCCCGCTGCGACCAAGATCCTAGGCGGCGAGGTCCTCCTGCGACCTCGACGCCCCGGATATAGGTCGCCCGAGGTCGAGGCGGCGTTGCGCGACCTCGCTGCCCTAGATCCAAGGTCGTTGGAGATCGAGGCGGCGTTGCGCGACCTCGCTGCCCTAGATCCAAGGTCGTTGGAGATCGAGGTGGCATCGCGCGACCTCGCCGCCCCAAATTCGGGGTCGCCGGAGGTCGAGGCGACGTTGCGCGACCTCATTGCCCCAAATCCGAGGTCGCCGGAGGTCGCGACGACGTCGCGTGACCTCGCCGCCCCAGATCCGATGTCGTCGACGGCCATTGCCCTTGCGGGTCAATTTTTTTTAACTTTTCTTTTGATAATTTTTTTTTACCACAAAGATCCTTTGTAAATATAATTCCCCAAATACCATTTTGCTCAAAGTACTTTACAAAGGGCTTTCAAAATACAATTTACCAAACACAGTTGCATTTTGGAAAACACCTTTAAATATTTGCATTTTCTTAAAAACTTTCCCCAAAAGTCTTCCCAAACGCACCTAGCCCCTCGCAATATGACTTGCCAAAATTTGTGTGCAACGTTTTCTTTCCTTGGTCTAGGATTTGAAAGTTCGGATTTGTGAAATCAGATTAAAACTTTTGAGTCATAAATTATGTTAAATTTGACTAGAACTTAAAATAAGTGGACCTTCAAAGACCTATGTCGCATCCAAAAAAGTAAATAAACATTTTCTTAACTGGTAAAATCTCGGTTTGTAGAAATTTCAAAGTTTAAACTCGGGGTGAGCAGTTAGGTTCCACACGAAACGTACCGTCGGAATCAATTTCGAATTTTTGAAAGTTGGAACCTATTCTACAACTTTGAATCTATCTTGTCACAGATTCTAGAAGTCATCAAGTGCTATTTGTATTTTTTATTTAATGATTGTAGAGAACTATCACACTTAGGGACTACCATTTACTATTATAATCTACTAGCCATAACTTGTACTTAGACACATGTAGAACATGAAATGTTAACAGAGCAGAAATCTTAGTTATGGATATATTGGAAAAGAAAACTTAAACTAGTAGTTTTAGATTATATACTTATTTTCGGACAATACAAGTAAAACAAGAAAAATACAAAGACTTGCCTGAGGTTTCATCTTGAAATTTGTCCGTCGGAATCAGTTCCTTAATTTTTTAGACCCAAAACTCACGTAACTTGAAACCTCACTAATTCCCACCAATTTGGTTTTACCCTAAAGCCATGCACATCCTCGTTTAAACCAAGGTACCAGCATGTACTATTTATTTTGTTATCCGCATTTTAATATGCACTTTCTGTTCTGAACTTTCCAATACAAATAATCATGTTATTTACCAAAGATATATGTTTTATGCTAATGGTTTGTATTAGAGAACATATCTAAAAAGTAATTTTTAAACGTGAAATTTAGTGACTTTAGTTGTGTTTGAAGTACATTATACTACCTACATTATCTTACCGTAACTAATAAATCACTTCCTGTTCTAACTTCATGCTCAAAAGAAGCCTGCGCCTGTCAAACCATACTCTTGACAAGGGATATTGTTTTTGTTTGACATACTAGAGCGATCCGTGCTCAGTTAGGTTTCAAACATGTCCTATCGATATGGAAAAATGAATCAATGAAGAAATGATATAAGCGGACTGATTATAATATTTAAAATTTAATTCAGGATAATAATAACCATAGTTAGCAATGGTTGTCAAATAAAATCTTGTCAATCATAAACTTGAAGAGCTGGGACCAGGACGTCAACATCAGGTCAATACAGTAGAGCCATTTGATTATACTCTAGACAACATCACTTCATGAACACTGTGCATATATGGACTAATAAATGGAAGTTATACAAGAACAAACTTGATATGCAATATGAAGGTTCAGCAGCTTTCATTTGAGTGAATTTACCTAAAGAGTAATCCTATCTTTGCCACATTTACACTTGAAAAAGAGTCGGATCAATTGAACAAAACAATGCCAGTGGATTAGTTGAGGGTCCAGGCTATCATTTTCTCATGGGCAATGAGTCTGTTCTAATCATTTTTTGCAGCCTGCCTTTGGGGTACATTGTAAAGAATAAGACCTAGTACAAGAATGATTCCGCCAATCACAAAAAAGGGACTTAAGCTTGCACCTTCGGGGAGATATGGCAATGGACGAGAAAGGACATAAATTGAAATGGGAACTGCCAGACAGAGAGAGAGTCAGTCAGATATTTACAACATGTGATGACAAAAGCATCTGTGTGCACGAGAGAGAGAGAGAGAGAGAGAGAGAGAGAGAGAGAGATGACCTGACAACGTTACGGTAAGAGAAGCAACAACAGCAGAAGAAATCTTCACCAGATTGAGCAATGATATATTGAACATAATGTTGGTAGTTACAAAAATTAATGGAAGCCAAGGTGCCCCATCACAACCTGACCATATTGCACAGGTGAAAAGAAGAATTCAACATAAGCTAGATGAAAGCAGTTAATTGGAAAGGGAACACATCAAAGGAGGTACACAAAGGTTGTAAAAAGTCAAAGGACTATCTAGTATAGGACAATTACACATAAATTCGTGAGCAACTTACTAAAATGGGATGCATAATAATCCTAGCAAAGGATTTTTACCATTTCGCCTCAAGACAGACATGGAGAAATGGTCCGTGTAGAAAACCGATCCAAAGTTTTTTAACAGGGTTAAGAGTTCATAGTCTTTCTCCTGATAACTGGATGCTACCTATTAGCGCGCATGCTTTGCGCGAATAATGTGAAGATGCACAACATGTTCCAAACTCAGAAAAAAAGGAACTAAATTCTAGCTCTCAAAGATGAGAGCAAATGTACATAATTCAAGATAATGTGAAAAATCAGAAAATGATGTTCTTACTAGAGAGAGGTTGAAAATTTATAAAATTAACTGAAATAAGAGAATGATGACTGTCCCTAAACCTTGCCCATTTAAAATAAAAAGATCAAAACTTCGGTAGATGAGATGGATGGACATGACCACCATTTGCAATAAGGATTATCCACAGTGGATAAGTAGTGACCCTCATCTGATGGATGAGGAGTTCTGTTAGTGGCTGCGGACATGTAATTGTAGACAACGTAATAGGGTTTATGGAAATAATCACCAAGAGACATGGTTGTGCCCTCTTCCATATTTCAACAACATATCTTTCAGATGGCTATGTAAAGATGTAAGATTTACCTGTGGTGTTGGCTCCAATATTTAGAAAGCAACCAGCTCCTTCTTTCAAATACTGAGGAAGCTGGGCAAATGGTATGCCTCTCAAATTTGACAGAAAAGGCAGAAATAGAAGCACAAAAAGAGCCTGAAAAAGGACATCAAAATGAACAGCGAGTGATGCATCATTAGAAGAACTATATCTGTCACTGCAAAATCTTTGAATGACTTTCATTCACTATGAGAATTCTTGATATGGTCACAGGTAAAGACCATCCTTTTTCTTTTCAATCAGTACATATACCTACCTTCAGTCACAATGTTATTGCACCATGGCAAAATTAACAACAAATGGTAATGGTCTACCCCTCAACAATATATTTTCTCACACATTCCCCTCTAGGTCTGAAAAAATTCATGGAAAAAGCCTAAAGAAATGAACAATCAAACACTTCAATAATCAAGGTTGTAAAGAGTCAACATACGAAGTGATACAAAAGTTACCCTAGACGACTAAGTCTTCATTTGCTACTTCTTCTCCAATGAAATACTACTTCTGACATAAGATTTGGCACAGGTTTACCTATGGGAAAGCGCGATACTTGGTTGTCAATGAAAGATAGACATGATACACACCCATATTGCACCATGACATTTCTACGCTCATATACCATGGTCATCTTCAATTTCTAAGGCGTAGATATATTACATTGTTGCTCTTCTTTAACAAAAAAGAGCTGTTTCCATCACTTGACTGATAAATTTATGTCAGACTGTGAGACTCAACACCAAACACAGAGTTTTCTTCTGGTAGTTACCATCACAACATGTTATGATGACAAAGTTCTATCACAAAAGTTCAATGGAGACAATGAGAATTACCTGAAACCCAGATCCAAAAGAATTGACAACAAAAATGTCGAGTGACTTCTCCTGAAAGGATACAAGTTAGGAGACATTCAATAAGTAGTTAGCCAACTTCACCTATACTGGATACTGGGATTCAGCAGACCATCTACCTTAAGGCGTCTTGCAGCATCAATAAAAATAGATTCCTGCCCATTGAAGAAAATTTAACATTTACCATTTTGCTCACATGAGAATACAATCTGTTAAGACTTGAGAGTTTTTCCTTTTCTGACCTTTATAATAGAAGCACCGGCTTGAAAAGCACTGGAAGCAATCATCACCAATGGCCACACAAACTCAATTCCCGATAAAATCTGACCAGAATTAGACCCACTGAAAAAAGAGCAGGGAAATGCTGGTAACTTATAGTCTATTGCATGTAAAAACCTTACAAAAGTGTGTGTCCCTGGTCAACAAGGCTCCCTCCCCACAATGCAGGGTTGGGGAAGGGTCATCTAACAAACACAGCCTTCTCTTGCTTCTTGCCAAAGAGGCTGCTTTCACGACTCGAACTCAAGACTTCCCAGGTGCAGGTAGGTCACTATACCTTTACAACCATGGCATTACAAGTAGAATCATACAATCGATAAAGCTATATATCAGCTCTTGGCTAGCTATCATATCAATGGATGCATCTGTTGTACCCATGGCACTCGCTGTTAGTATTTATATGTTAAGTTCCATCTTCATGAGACTAAGAACGACACATGAGAGGGAGAGTTGGAGTATTTAGATATTGACCATGTCTTTACCTAACTGTTTATGTTATTGAGTAAGTTGGCAGTGGTCCCTCAATACTTCACTACCCATGCTTCCTTACCTAGAGACAAAGTTGGATCTATCTTTGGATTGCGGCACAGAACGTACTGGTTCCTTTTCCTTCCTTAAATGAATTTATTGCGTATTGTGCATCGATAAAACATGACCAGTCATTTGAGTCATTTATATAACAACCAGATGTAATTGCTAAAATGACAAATGAGGAACACCAATGAGCAAATGCTTTTCTTCCATTCACTATTAATGATTAAATTACCCGGCAGAAAGTCAAAGCAATGTTATGAAAGTGAATATTGTTCATATTAAACAGCTGGAAAAATTCATGAGTAGAGAGATCATTAACAACTTACAATAGACTATTCTGGTAGCTTTCCCAGAAGAAAAAAAAAATAAAAAAATTCAATAGAATATAATACAGGTAATGGTTATCTCAATGCAATAGGTGCTGTAACTTCATGTTATGGTGGATTGATTTATATGTGACTGATGGAGCTCCTAGGAGTTACTTACAAGCAGTTAAACGCTTTTAAGGCAATATCTACATGATTGAATGTAAAATTTCTCGAATCATCTTTCCTACATATTTAACATTTAAAAATCTAAAAGCACAATGCAGAAAGATGCCAAAATTAGACAAAAGGTTCAAGATACATATGAGATAGCTTTCTTCATGTTGGCGTTGAAAATGAGTCCAGAAACAGTAGTGTCTTAAAACGAAGCAAAATATCAATTAAAAGTTATAAACTTGACAGAGAAAACATTTTTTGATTATTTTATCTGTTGGAAGGAGATATTCACTGCAAATTTATTTGAATGAAGAAAATGAAGGTCCAATTTAATAGGATAGTATTCCATGCATATATAGGGCCAATGTTGCAACAAGGGCAACCCAATACTTCATATCAACATGATGATTGGATAACTTGCACAAGCCATAAACAACAAAAAGAGATTAGGATACCTTGCTACAGCTGTTACTACACCAGTAGCTACAAGTAAGCAGCCAGCGATTTGATTTAATGAATACTTCCTACCCAGAAGAACAGTTGAGAAAGTCAGTTGCCACACCAAAAATGTCTGCAACAGAGAGGATAAAAAAAGAAAGCCCGAAGAACTGTTGAGAAAATCAGTTGCCACAACAAAAATGTCTTCTACAGAGAGGATCAAAAGAAAGCCATCATTGCCAGATGACATGCAAACTATTCCATTGACACTTTGGTTTCTAAGAGATAATTCACTTTTTTTGAGTAATTAAAACAGAACAAGTCAATAGATCATATTTACAATTTCTATTTCATGGTAATTGCCTGGCAGATGTCCAAAAAACTTGACAGGACACTGATTCATTTCTATCTTCCAATATATGTTATTAACAATTTAACAGATGGGCTCTTGTAAACGCAGATGGACATAACAAATTTCATAAGCATGTGTTCAGATGGGAATTTCAGTTTATATATCTTCACAAAATCAGAAGTACCTGGCTCAATATGGGTATGGCGGGTCCAGGAAGCATTGCTGCATAAGACATGAAGTTTCAGAATTCCAACTTTTTAGCTATTAACAGCTTCATAAATAGACTCTTTCCACTCAACAACCGCTTTGAATTTTCTTCTACTTTACTTTGTGTAGGCTGCACAGCTTTTTTTTTCTCTTTTCAAAAGGAAGAAAAGAGTAAACTATCTTCTGGAGCTGTCTTTTTGGTTTTGTAGCAAGCACATCAAAGTTCACTGTCATGATTCTTCAAGGCAAACTACTTTCTTGGCCATTCAAGTTTCTCATGACTTTTGATCAGATCACTACAATTTCAAAACTTCTAATCAGTTTGCTGTAAGTCTAACATGGTTTTCACTGTGCTAACTCTTGTCTCTTTTTTTGTGAAAAACCTAAAAGAAGCTTGCACGGCATGGCACAACACAGAATATAAGTGCCACATTAAGCCTCAGTCATGTGTCATGTCAGCTTCCTGTTAGGTCCGTAATCGAAATATAACGAGCAACCTCAACCAATACTAGTTCAAATGAAAAATTTTGAAATTACAGTGCCATTCAAAATTAGAACTGAGAGAAGAATAAAGCTGTTGGAATTACCCTAGTTCTTGGCAATGCTTGGTTGGATTAATCAAAGACAATTTGTTTTCCTTACTAGCAAGCATGAATGAGATGACTCTTCCTCTGCATGGTAGACCGCGATAACATCCATACCACTTTTGCAGACTACCAATAAATTGCATCCTTTTAAAAACCAATAGAGCCGCGTCACTCGTCTAAATAATTACAGTCGTTCGCCAAGATGCCAAATCGTACCTCCAGCAGACATCCCAGTAACTACACCCAGGGCTTCAAGCATTCCGATGGCCACAAACCGCGATTTGGGAAGTGCTAACATCTCGCCGGTAACTATCCCAACTCGATGGCGGATGTAAAGAATCGAAAAATAAATTGCCACGTACCTGTGATTCACCAATAGGCACGCACATTATTGAAGGGTGGGTTTTACGAATTGGTCGAGGAAAGCGCGAGCGACGCGAGCAAGAAGATATGCTCAGCACGGCAGCTCTATGAAGTGGAAGTAGCAACGTCGCATTTGACGGATAACGTGGCCACGCCATAAAACGAAGCAGGTAGCAGCAATGAAAAAAAGCACTACAAACTGATCAAAGATTTTCCATTTCAGAACTGGCGCGGGGCGGAAAAGACTCACCCGAAGGTTGTGATCTGCGCGAGAAAGAAAGGATACTGCTTCATGGGGACGAGAGCGAGCTTGTAGAGCACGCGATTGGCGACGGCGAGCGCGACGGTGGCCGCCGCGGAGCCGGCGATCGCCAGGTTACCGTCCGGAGACGCCGGAGGAGGGGCGCCGCCGCCGCCGCCGCCGCCGGTGGAGGCGCGGGCTCGGGACCTCGGGGCCGGAGCTCGTCGGAGGAGGCGAGCGACGTTGCGGCGGGTGCGAAGCGGCGGGAGCTTGGGAGGGAGAACGGCGGAGGGGGGGAGGCGGCGAGGGAGAGGAGACGACGGCGGCGACGTCGCGAGGAGAGAAGGGCGGTTGGAGCCATGGAGGAGATGAGAGGGAGGCGGCGGAAACGACGCCGCATGCAAGAATCCCATCAATGGCGGAGAAGGAAGGAAGGAGGAAGGAGGGAGAGGGAGAGAGACGACGGATTTGACCACACCACTATTTTATGTTCAAACGGTCGCAAATTTTTTTGTTTTTTTATGTTCATTTAGATGGAATGATTTTCCGTCCATTACTTGAGTATCTTAACTTTTTAATAGCGTCTATTCAAGTGTCGAAAATTTAACTGATATAGCACTGATGGTGTGAATTTATGATATTTAAGTGAGCGATTTTAAAGTTATGTAGAAATTAAGTTATCGAAAAAAAAAATAGTCATTAAGTGAGTTTCATACATAAATTATCATGTTTAAGTGAAAAAAAAAATTATAGCACATCAATGAGGGCCGTACCGAAGTTCTTCTTAAATTTGTTGTAAGCTGTTGTAATTTAAGGGTACTGACTGTATCTTAGAATTCTTAATTTTTGAAATTGTCTTTTATTTCCATCCCTCCGATATCTTTCTAAAGGTGCTAAAATTTAAAGTGTTTAAATTTTACTATCCTCAGTTTACCTCGGTTTGCTTGACTATTGTTTTTTCTCTTTTATAGTTGCTCTTTTACAAGAATTTTCTAAGATTTGGGTAGTTTAATAAACTTAATGAACATAATTCAGTTTCAAAAGAACATTACTGAAGTGATGTTTAAAATATTTATCTAAAATCCTCTCTAAAGTTAAATCTATAATGACTTTGCCTTCATGTATAATTCCGTGATTTAAGTTATATTTTGAGCGGAGTTCTTTGATTTTTAAACTCTATATAACTATAATTTAGATTTGAGATATGTTGATTAGTAAAGATTACCAATAAGGTTCAAACTCATTTCAGAAAATCTCTTACAAAATTCAACTTAGCCATATAAGTGAGTACGAGGATATGAAGTTCATATAAAAGTGAATTGAAAATAACGCAAGCTGATGGAATAAAACATTATTACTTTGACTAGTGCAAACAATCTTGTATTTTCATAACAATGTGCAAGTTTTGCATTTTCAATAAACACCAACCTTCACCCTTTCCAACTTATAATTTTGATAAAATAGTTCTCCTCAGATTATTTTCTAAAGTTGAAAGATTTACATGAATTACCAGAATTTTTTTATGTCCAACATCTCTTCACATAAATTACCAAATGTCCAAGACATAAATCAATCATAAGTTCGCTCCTACATGAATGATGGTAATTTTTCCCTACTGTTATTTTAATTTCTATGCTTCGATTACAAATCAATGTCATCATTGATAGACCATTAAACACCGGAAACATTATGCTGATGTGGTCTGCGGTGTTCATTTACAGATTTAACGAACGAACGTGAACGAAAAAATAATACACTTCAAGGACCCAATTGGTAAAAACAAACGTCAAAAGCTACATCATATATTCACAAAATAAGAATCTAGCGGTGCCTTGATCCCAATTTTAGGAAAAAGCACTAGAATTGTAAGTGCATAATTATTATCAAGCCAAAAAATTAAAAAAAGGAAATTGACAATTAAAATATAATCAAATTGTGGAGTGCAAATGTCAAGGAAAGAGATGGCAAAGCAAAAAAAAATTGCCATATGCTTTTGAGCAGCAATTATACAACTGTACAGTGATATAAACATGTATGACCAAACATCTCAAATTCCAACCCGCTCAATTCTCTCCCTTCAATCGATTTTTGATCTGCGGCATTTATCTACATGACTAATTGAGCCCCGAACGGGTCTTAACCAAACCCAAAACCTTCATTTGCTTCATGAATTGCAAGCAGCAGCCTCTCCTCCAGGTGCTCTTTGGATGGATATTCCGGTAAATCCAACTGATTAAAGCTGTAAAATATCAAGAGATGATGTCAGCAAAGCTTTAGCCACCGAGAAAAAGTCACCTGGACCGTTCCTACGAAGTGCTCACAAACCCAGAGCAAGGCATTAGGCATGCATACGCAGAGAGAGAGAGAGAGAGAAAAGGCACTAAGTTCTCAAATAATTACCAAGTATGAGCTGAAGGCAAGTGATCAGGGCTTCCATAAGCCTTGTGGATCTGAAACTTTTGAGAGCCAGAAATACCATGAAGAGCGCTAAAGCCCTCCAAAGGTACCTGCAATTGTGACAATGAATACCTATAGTCAGTTGAACTTCCAAAAAGGGAACTTTGCTTCTGTAGATTTGCTACTGTCAGCATTCTTGCCTCCTAATTGGTTGACTCTCCCAAGAGTATAAAAAAGTACAGCACGTAACATATCTACGTAGAGAACAACCTCAGGTAAACCCCAGCCTCCACAAGAAGAAAAAGTGGTTTGCTGGGTTTGCGCTCATGCCTCCACAGCCATAAGGCTTTTCAATGCAACTAAGTAAAATCCTGCTGATTCCACATTTGCTTCAAGACTTATCACACATTACCCTTAATACACTCAAGATGCACTTAGAAAACAGCTTTTGACTGCAGGAACACTTTGTTCACAGCATGAAAAATTAAAGCCACCCATGAGAATGACGGTCCTACATAAGTGTACCAAAGCTGTGAATTTTGAAGCCAACACTTTGGAGATATAACAATAAACCATTCAGACTTAAGAAAAACAGCATCCATAATGCTCACCAAGAAAAATAACATCTAACTTCATAAGATAAGAGGACTACAGGTACCTTTGAAGTGCCAGTAACAAATTGCAAGAGCCGAGCCTTATCTTCCTTGCTAAAACCTTGCACAACCTCCCAGAACCACTGAATCACAGGAGATGCAGCACTATAACCCGAATACTCAGTATTTGCCCTCAAGTCGTCCACTGTAACAATCGATTCAAACTGTTAAAACGCTTGATAAAAGTTTTTATTTATAATCTTCTACAGTTTGTTAAACTTGACACCAGTAAGAAAGGAAAGATGAAAAGAAGTCAATTCTGGAGGAAACATACAGTCGATATCAGGGAGCCCACTTATCAGTAACTCCAATTCCTTGTCATTAAATATAGAGATTAGATCCCTAGGAATCAATTCATTGAAGCCTTCCATAAAAGCATTAATTTGAGGACGAATAGCAGTTGTTAACCGATGCTCGGCAACCAAATCAACATACTGGTGCTTGTTCTCCTCCGTGACTTTAATATTCCGTCCATTTGCAATCAATTCATGATCAGTCACCTGCAATTAATAAAACATGAATTGAGATGTACACAAAACCATAAATTAATGAATTGTTGGCTGGAAGAGACATTACTTCAGTTCTCTCATATAATATCAACTTCTCCTCGTCAGCATCAATGCTAAATGTAAGGTCCAGCACATCAGTTATGTCATTCTGCAATACAAGGATGATCGCATAAGAAAAAGTGGGAGAAAAAACAATAATAGTTCTGATAATTGAAGCACAAACAAAGATAAGAAGAGTGTGCCCAACCTCGAGCATCCACTTTAGGTTTTTAAAGTAACCAGGATCAATTGCCTCAATGTCATGATAGGTAACCTTAGCCCCCAAGATATGCTTATAAAAAGATCGAGTAAAATGGACATCCAAGAGTTGCCCATCAAAAAGTGCTTTGCCAACCTAAAAGCAAAAGAAATGGAGAAAATTAAACACTTGCTAAATCACAAACGAACACAAAGGGAGTGCATTAAATACTCACAACTCGGCCAATAAATTTGAAGTATGAGAGATGCTCAGTTTGGTAAACAGAATTAGGATTTGGCTGAAACGTCGATTCATTTCCAACTGTTGTAAACAGCAGTGCCCCCTTGTCAAAAATGACCCTGGACAGCAACTGATACCACTCTCTCGTAAGTCCACCTGCATCAATACCTTCCTCTCCTTGGAAGTGAACAGTCAATCTCCCCTTCAAATCCTGAGTGGATCTCAAGCGCAATTGATTATAAGAGTCCTCAAGAATGTAAGCTCTTCTAACTGAAATTCTTAGAGGACTATGATGATGGTCATGCTGATGCTTTATCTTTGATCTGAAATGAGCTCGTTTGTTGTCAAAATCAATGAAGCGAGGAACTTTCAACAAGAGAGAAAAGGACTTCTCAAGCAACCCAGGGTTTTGTCGGATGAAAGCATTCAACAGCTTCCTATGCCTCTCTGAGAATTTAACAAAAGCAACATTCTTTTCATCAGCTCTTCCAGAAGTACACAGGGCTTTCTGCTGACCAGTACTTGTGCCAACATCATCAACCTCAGAAACCACAACAATCCCCAAGTCATGACCAGGACCTGTCTGTCCAGGATGCAGCTTTTCAGCCACCACAAAGAAAGATTCTATGTACGGCAAGATATTTTGAGTCCCAGCAGGAAGAGGAGTCGTCATGCCTGATTGTACAGATTTCGAAATTTTTCCAGAAGCATGCGAATCCAGCGAAGATTCTGAATAAGTCTCAATCTTGCTTATACAAGCACTTAACTCTAGCCACAAAGGCTCCAAAGCAGAATTAATGTCTGAGACTTGAGAAAGAGCAGTGGCATACTCCTCAGGAACAGTCTGAATCTGTTGATCCTTCTCTTTGTCTCTCAGTGTGGCCACAAGGGAGCTTAAGGCCTGCAGAACCCTTAAGATTGCAGCTCCTTCAGAAGAAGTTATGCTGAGGAGTTTTTTTACTGCTTCGCCAAACTCATGTAGCTCGTTCATTGCCGATTTGGTCAAACTTTGAACAGCATTAGCCAACTCAGTTATAAACAGATGACAATGAGTTGGAGCAGCAACAACTAATTTCTTCACAACCTCTGCTACAAGACCGTAAGCATTATCTGACAACCTGCATTCAGAAAACAGAAACAGTTATATTTTAGCAGTTTAAAAGGATCATTGAAACGAGATTTCAACTCATCAAGCATATGCTTGAAAGGATAATAGTAACCCATAGACACCACGAGAGAATGTGGCTTTGATGTTTAAAATAACATTTCAAAAACAAATCTAAACATCCTATATTGACTCCAAAGCTGAAAATAGTGCAACACGCTAATGGACTCCCTCCTTCAGACCTCCACTGGGGAAAGAATGCAGGCAAACAAAAAATATTGAAGATAAAAATGAAAAACAAAAATGTTCTAAATCCCATATGAAAAATTTCAGAAAAAGAATACAAGTGAGAGAGGTGATAAGACAACATCCAGAGCACCATACGTGGTCATGTATTTAGGTAAAGATTAGTACAGAAAATAAGCAAATAAATGCAAAAACAAGTAGTTTCAACGATACCCTTCTTTTGCGAGCAATGAGCAGAGAAGACGAAGTTCTGCTTGAGGCAAATTAACAAGTATAGAGTGAGCATCATTTTCATCTTTTTCAGCAGAAGTCGAAGGCTTCTCACTGTCGATTTTAACAGATGTGACACCAACTCCAGGTGACATTGCAACAGGTTCAGTGTGTGTGGTATCCAAAGTAGGAACCTCAGGCACGGATGAAACTGTGCCAGATACCGCAGACTTCTCAGGTGAATTTTGTTTTCTCTCAACGTTATCAACAATCACCTCCAATAAACTTAACAGCTGTACAGGATTAGAATGAACATTGTCAGATCCTTTAGGTTGCAACGTGAAAACATAAGAAAAAAGAGTGTTTTCTCTTTTCTTTTCTTTTCTTTTAAAAAAAAAAAAAAACTATAAGATGGACTACCTGTTCAAGATGTGCTATGCTCCTCAGATACAGAGGTTGATTCAAAAGCCTCAATAGCAACTCAATAGGCAAACACTCATCCTGATTCTGGCTCTCCTCTTCCATAACCATTACAGCTTTCCCACGTGACTGATCAGAACATTCAGGCTGGACTTGGCGAGACAATTTAAGCTGAAGCAAAATCTTTGCTACGAAGGGATGATTGCGGGCCAAGTAAGTCATGGTTTCAAGAACTCGCCGGGAAACCAAAGGAGGGACTCCTACAACAATGAAGGCACACGTGAATGAATTTAAAATATAATTGAGGTATCACTCCTATTGGTAATGAAGCAACAGCAATTGCACCTTACAAATCAACTAAAAGAACTATGGAAATGATTTCCAATGGAAGAAAAATATCTGCTACTAAATGAATTCCAATTTGTTGAATAGGAGAAAGATCAAAAGAGGGCCCACCAGAAGCTTATTAACAAGGTCCAAATGCATAGAGATGGAAAGAACTTAAATACGAGTAAGAAAAAAGCAAAGAAACTTATCATGCAAATTGGCACTAATGACATCTTAGAGCACACAAGATAAATTCATGTATGGTTATATCCTCAGAAAACTGACTATTAATAAATGAAAGCAAAATTGCATAAGGCCAAATTTCTCAGGGCAACCTAAAATACAGATTGTTAAGATGTGTTCCATAATCAATATGAACCACAAAAGTAAAACAAGAGCTACAGGAACGTCAGTATCAGGAACATTGTTCGGAAAAAAAGAAGAAACAAACGAATCATTATCACCATGGCTCAATTAACATATCAATTAACAGCACCAGAAAGGACATGACTAAGACTGGCTCACAGAAACTCAACATAAAATTATTACCATCTAAAGACTGGGGACGAGAATACATCACATTATTTTGACAAGCATAAAGACGAAATGATGGCTCAGCAGCATTCAGACCATCAATGGGCTTCCTGGTATCAAGCATCAGCATGCCCATGAGAATTTTCACCAGCGCAGTTCTGGTATCACTATGAGCACATAGATTTAAGAGAAGCCGCTGGAGCTGTCCCTTATAGAGAGGCTACCAAAAAAAAAAATAATGCGGAAGATTAGCATATATTAGGCAATATCAAGCAGAACTTATATTGAAAACAACATACCTGGACAACACGAAGCAAGCGAATCATTGATTGTAAAGCTTCAGTATCAACCAAAGGAGCTCCATCTGCTTCAACGAGCTTCGCTCCCAAAGACCGACGGGAACCAAGGCCTCCACCAATTCTCTCAATGCTGGATCCCGAACCTTCAGTTCGTCTAGATGACTCACCTCTACGGCTTCTAGGATACATACCAAAGAGGGTACGATTATGGTATCGATTAGCAAATCGCTCACGCAACATGTTTGCCTCAGCAACTAGCGCAGGAGTGAGATTGGCAAGAACAGCATCAGATGACGTAAGAAGTACCTGCAGAGAACAATTAGATTAATCGAGATAGAATATAACTGCACAAGTTCCCTAACACAGATTGTACTTACCTCTTCCCGCAAATCTGATGGAAATGTTGCAATAATTGATACAGTGTCCATTTCAACTGGTTGACCTTCCAGTTCTTGAGATTGATGAAGCCTTTGCGCTTGCTGTTGTGCTAAAACTTCTGCTCTAATGTCTGGGGGAAGGGCTGCCAGAAACTCTGGGTCAATATCTCCTGTATTCTGTGGTTCAGCACTTGCAGGTTGAGCAACTTGGCCTTGCTGGGCTGAAAGAACTTCAGCCCGCAGCTCCTCAGGAAGAGCATCCAAAAATGCAGGATCTATAGAACCAGAAACAGCATCGCTGTTAACCTGTTGCTCTGTCGATGGACCATCATGCTCTGCCTCTTGGCTATTTTCTGGAACTTCTGTTACACGATCAAGTGATGTCTCCCTAGCTGATGCAGTGGCAGAATTTCCAATCGATAAATTGGTTCTTCTAGAGCGTGCAGCCAGTGGATCACCCAAAGCAATCCTATCGGCACCACCTTGCCTCTCACCACCATCATCCTGGCCATCTGCACTTCCAATTTCAACATCCAAACTCCGAAGACTTTCCCCGAGAGTTGCACCACTTCCCCCACTTTCCTGGCTTACTGCTTCAACATCTCGTACAATGGCATCACTGTGTTCGAACTGCATCTCAACAGGCTGAGCCTGCGTAGCAGAAGCATCAGGTTCTTGCATCGATTCACCACGTGCATTTCCCATATCAGCATTTTGAGAGCCTTCAGTCATTTCAGTTGCGGGTGCATCCCCATGTTCATCATTAGCATTGCCTTCAACAGCAATCTCTGGCCTGACACCTTCAGATTCCTGCTGCTGAGTAACTTCGCCTCCATGTTGAAGCTCTGCAGCCGTGTTCTGTTCAGAGGGATTTTCAGCCGTTGGCCTTCTCAACTGGGAAACAAGCAGCTCTTCTAGACCTTGTGGAATCATAGCTGCACCCGAACCACTAGTTTGCTGGTTCTCATCAACCCAGAGGTTCAAACGATGTCCATGACGTCCACTTCTCAGTGACCGGAAAACAGAATCCAGCCGCGTTGAGGCACCCTCATTGTTCCTATCAGAGAAAACTATATCGGCCACACTTTCTGAGGAACAATAGTTAATTGTCAGAGACATATAATGTAGACTTCCAATAAGATACTGTATAAAAGATAAACAACAGCTGGAATGAAGTCTCTACCTGTTTTATCAAATTAAAAAATAGAAAATTTAAAGTAAACTGAGAAGCTATAATGAGGTTGCCCACCTGAATGTCTCTGAGAGGATAAGTGAACTGAGGAAGTTGGTCTAGTTAAAAGAGGATGCCTGGAGGGAGCTGCAGTGCTACCACTCCTACCCAAAAGATTATAAATAGATGTGGTACGCCCATGACGTCTGGAACCAAAAACTTCCACTGGCATCAAGTGCAGAGTTTCATTGGGAAAAGTATGATTTCTTCCAAGAACCTCAATATGATCAAATACGTTAATTCCATTAATCCCTTCCTCGAGCCTAAGTATAACACCATCTTCATCATCCTCGTCATCTTCATCATCTTCTTCCAGGACCTCCTCATCAAAGTCGTCATCATCATCCATATCATGTTCATCTTGATCTGTGTCAGGGTGTGGAAGATGATGTACTTCATCTTCCTCCAGATCATTATGATCCTCATCGTCCTCATCGTCATCTTCATCAACCTCATCCCCATCATCACCCGACATCTCCTCATCGTCGTCGTCATCATCATCATCTTCGTCAATATTTTCTTGCACGTGAGGCTGGATATCAAATCGTATGCCAACGGTATCAATGCCATTTTCAAGACCCCTAGCTTCTTCAGAAGATTCATGCATGTATTCATCCTCACTGCCAGGAGCAGAACCTTCATCAAGATCCTGATCATGCTCCATATCATCTGTCACAGCCTCAGAACCCCCAAAAGTTTGTAGAGTATTGCTATGATCAGCATTCTCCGCAGCCAGAGACTCGTGATTTGATTGAAATGCTGCTTCCATGGACTCAGATGCCACACCATTGCTATCTGTTTGACCAGATTGATTGGGATCAGAAGCTTTGGGTGAACTTTCACCCTTCCCTGTGGTAGGATCAACAGAATGAACATGCTCCTTGCTTACAAGCTCAAGAGCTTTTATAAGCCCTGTGACAACTTTAGGGGAGTCGGCATGATCTAGGTCCAAAACCTTGAGAAATCCTGTTAGTGATTTGACAAGACCAACATCAACGAAAGTAGCAGAGGCTTCCGCTGAAATATAAGAGCCGGTAGGTGAACGTGCAGCCAGGACATCATTAAGAAGATCAACAAAAACCTGCATCTCACTGCCTGTTGATCTACAATCTTTAGATGTATCAACAAATTCATTGAAAATATAAGTGATCTCAGTAAAGACCCTCCTTCTTGCCTCCAAAGAGCGAACACAAGATGCCACCAAAAACTGGCTGGCCCTGGATGACAGTTTATGCCTCCAATCTCCATCAATCTTCTTATCTTTCTTGGAGATTTTAGCACATGGAAGGAACTTGCGGAGAACATGATTATATATTCCTCCACCACCAACTTTCTGATGAGGACCCCTGCAGCTGCTTAGATCAGCATCTTTTCGAAGCAGAACTTGAACAGAAGTAGGATACATCAAAAGAATCTCAGTCATAAGCTTCAAAACAAACACAACTTTAGCAATTGACACTGATGCTTCAACATTAGAACCTTCAGACTCGTCCACTGCATTGACAACAGCTTTCCCTTTACCCTTCACAGCCGCAACATCAATATCCATATCAGTTGATGATGGGGCACCCTGGGTCCCTTCATCTTGCAATGGAGGTTCAAAAGTACAAATCAACTCCAATAGAAGTTCAATCACGCTTAGGAAGCTCTGAGGATATCTGCGATGAGCCTTTGCACTCTTAGAGTTTGAATCAGGAAGTTTGCCCAGTCCATTACCCTGAGTCACTGAATTCACATTACCCAAGGAGAGCTTCCCATCATTAGCTTGTGGCTTCTCTTTCTCTTTCTCCTTCTCCCTTTCTTTGTCTTTGCTCTTGTCTTTTTCACGATCCTTCAGCAAGACAATGTATGGCCTTTCACCTGCCATCTCAACTTGGCACACAGCTTGAGCTGCCTGCATAAAAACAACTGGATCCCGGGAAATGACAGAAGTCAAATTTAGTAGGAAGTTGCGGGCAGTGACCCTTCCATTGGAATGCCTGTTAGCAGCAGCCATAAGGCTGTGTCTTATCTCAGATTCCATTGCTTGCTGCAGCGTTTGAGGATCTTCGAGCACATGACAGATGATCGTGGCAGCAACATTGTCAAAGCCTGGGAAGAGACTATGTGTAGGCAAAGAAAAGAGCAAGTTCAAACCCCCAGCATCCAGAAAGCTCACTGCAACCGAATGGGTTCTGGTAAGAGTGGCACATAGCTGCAGAACAGCATGTGTCGTTTCAGATGGTAGCTGATTTCTAATGTAACTGCAAGCAATTTCAATCAGTCTCTTCTGCTCATGGACATCCACATGCTTAGCTGATAATCCCAATGCAGGCGGCAATTTGCTTTTCTTTTCCTCATCAATAGAGATAGATGCCTGCTGGGAGCTCACATCATCCTTCTTTAACTGATCCAAAATTTCCGTACTTAACTTATTATCCACCTGCAACAGCCTATCAACAGCAAGAAAAGCTGCTGTTACCCACTTAGGAACCTGACGTTTCTCCTTGTCTTCAGGAACAGAACACCAGGTGTGAAGTAGATTTGATGCAAGTTCTACCAACCCATTTGTTAAGGCAATTTCCCGGGCTGCAACATCCTCATGAAGAATCAGAGCAAGAACGTGGAAAAGTGCAGAAAGGAGGGTATTTTGTCCATTATCAGAGACTGAACCACACTTCTTCAGCTGGTCAATCACAAAAGAGACAATGCTAGACCTGTATTGCCCCTCATTCTGGGAAGAAATCGTCATAAGCAAGTCATGAACTGGAAAAGCAAGCGATTCTTTCGTCTGAAGGAGCTTCACACAAGTTGATAGCAACTCCTCCACAGCAGGTAGATGAACCGTCTCTGCTTCAAGCTGCCGTGCACTATCACTCGATGCATCTTCCTTCTTGTCTGATTCAGAATTTCCCAGGGACATGGCAAGTGCACGAGCAAGTTCATCATCTTCCTGTGCTTCCTCTTGATGAGAAAATAACCACTCCATTGCCAGCTCTACACTATTTGATCCCACTTGCCTCAAAGCTTCTTCCGCCCTTGACCGAGAAAATCCCATCTCCGCAATGGTTGAGATAGTGCTTTCACTAGGTGGTGGACCACTAATACGAGAACTGACACTGCTATTTACACTTTTCACTTCAACCCCTGAAAAAATGTGTCTAATGATAGAAACAACAGTTGCCAAAAAATCATTACTGCAATCAGTAAACTGAGGGTGAGTCCATAAAGGAAGAACAGCCTTCAGAACCATAGAATGAAGCACTTTTACAAAAGTCTCTGCATCCCGCGGAAAAGCAACTTCGCCACTTGTCAAAGGTTGAGTGAGCAAGTGTTTGGTAAATGGAGACAATATAGACGATGAGGTCACTAGGTGGTCCATAAGTTTACCATAGCTAGCTAGAGGACCATAGATCCATAAGTTCTCTGTATCTTCCTTTTCCTGTTTTACATTTCCATCATCGGTCTCCATGGGAGAAGCAGGAGCCTTGTTAACAGCAAAGAGCAATTGGCTGGTAGCCTCAAATGTGGTCAAGACTGATTGAATCACCTCATGTCCATACAAGCAGTTTAGTAGGACTGGATTACAAGAATCTTGCCTGTCCATCAGAATCCCATCGATGAAATCAATGACCTTACCAAAGTAGCGGCATTTGGTTGATACAGAAACCTCTGATCCAGGGGGATTCTCACGTCTCCCAAAAGCCATATGATCAGACGAAATTGACGCAAAGGTTGACGCCACTACCTTCGATGACGGGGTTACATTCACTGTATCCTCCCGTCGCCGAGAAGGAAGTAACATCACCTTCCCCAACTCTTGAAACAGATGAGTTATGTGAAAGGAGAGTGACCTCACCATGTCACAGCAAGAAGCATAGTAGGACCTTTGTTTGTCAAGCTCCTTTTTACCAGCAGCATCCAAAGATTCAGAATGATGTGTCTGACTGGTAGATCCAGTACGCAGGCTTGTAGGACCGTCGGTGCTGATTCTTTGATGAAAACTAGTAGCACGACCGAGATCACGATACAAGTTTATGAGGTCAAAAAACTGAGATTCCATGCTCCATCCTGAAGACCTCCGCCTGAACAATGGATCAAGGAACTGCCTAAAGGAATTAAACCGCTGCTCTTCAGTTTCATTCGAGTTGATTTCTGATTGATGCGGCTCAGTGGAAGTTCCCGCAGTTTCCTCCATTTCTAGTTTGGCATCTTCAAGCAGAGAAATCTGCCACATAACTTCACGGTGTACACGTCCAATGTCTTCCAGAACATCTTTACTGCCATTGGCAAATTCTGTCAGCAATGCAGTAACCCAGCGGTTGTCTTTAGAGGCAGCAAGGAATAGAAGGAACTCAACAAGGGAAAGTGAAGAAAATACACCCTCATCCAGGCTCATCCTGGGATCAAGCAAAAAAGATCCAGAAAAGGCAGTAAAACCAGCCAAAGCTTTCTTCAGATGTTCCCTCAGAGCAGAACAGAAGGCTCGAGCAAGTGGAGCAGAATGATGTTGAGTAAAACCCTTGAAAACCATGGTGCTATGCAAGGCAATGGACATCCCCTCAGATGACTGGGCAATGCTAGGCTGTAACAAAAGCTTCAACAACGCATCTATGCCAGACTTCTCAACAAATAACCGGCACGTTTCAGAATTTTCCATTGTTCTATGAACCAAGACCATCAAGTGAAAGACACATAATTGGATGAACTGCTCATCACTGACGCCTTCAGCAGCCAAATCGACCGAACCAACCAGATGGCAAGCACCATCATTTTCCTTGTACTCAGCATCCATATCCATTGCAGCAGTCCCACTTAGTTTTCCTGAAGTTCCTATGCAAGAGCTCTCCCTCGAAGAGGAAATTTTATCGACAATTTCAATGATTATGTCAACACCATCACTTCTCAATGATGATACATGGCGCAAAAGCTCTTCCACTGCATTTGCCAAAGGAACAATGGCTTCATTCATAGCAACAACATATTTCTTACTGGTAAATATGTCAACCAGGAAACGTAGAGCTTTAGTTTCTTTAACTGCATCAACACCTTTGGTATTAAGACAGATTGCACCAAGACCATTGGGAATACATGTGAGAGCCTTAGCAGATGGTATAACTCCAGCAACAACTGAAGTTATAAATGAATCCGGGAGACCCATTTCAAATAAAGTGGACAAGCAAGTAGGATCTTTGTGGATAATCTCACTCATTAGCGTCACAGCTGAGTGATAAATGTCACCACCAAATTTTTCTACATTTCCGAATATATGCGAAAGTGTGGCAGCAAGAGAAGTGTCCTGTGTGTTCTGGGATCTGCTGGGGTTTGTAGGTGAGTATGTAGCAGATCCAAGGGCCTTCAATAAAACCTTGATGAGCCTTTTCTGAGTGTTCAACAGATCATCGTTGTTTCTTGAGCATTCACCAACAACCACGGACTCATCATCTCCACCCGTTAAGCCAATTACTCTAGTAACTTCCAGTTGCAATCTCTGCACTAACAGCTCAACTCCCCCTAGTTCCCTGAAATGAGATACCGCTGAACTACTATAGTCCATGAGCTTTTGAATAGTCTTCACAGCTAAGCAGACAAGATGCATATGGCTAGGATAGGAGTCTTCCAGAAGGGGTAAGAATGTTGGAAGCATCCCCCAGCCTCTGATATTATTACCTTGAGTTGAGGATGAAACTATGTTGAGCATATAAAACTGAAGAAGTGCTTCAACAAAGGCAAGAGATGATGGATCACTGGAGCCATTTAGAGATGAGACAGCCTTCTGGAGCACATTAAGGAGAATTGTACGGTGGGTTGCTGTAAAACTAAGACTTGATCCACTCAAAATCCGTGCACGTTCATGAGATGATATGTATGCAGCTAACTGAGCTCCCAAAGCAAGCATTGCAAGCGTTCTAATAGTCCCAGGAATAGATTCTTCAGAACGCACAATCCTAATAAGCTCATATGTATACTCTGGCTCATTAGCAAAGAATGACGCGAGCTCATCATGTGCATCATTAGATTGAACTACCACAATGAAAGCTAGAAGGCAAATTCTACTATATAGCCTGCATGTTCTGGCAGAGCGAAAGGCATGAGCATATCTGATTCTAGTAAGCAATGCAAACCGGAGATCGGGAGGTACATCGTACTGCTGAATGCATTGTTTCATAAGAACAAGATCATCCTCCTTTCTCAAATGAAGATCTGGAATATGCACAACTCTGGAACTAGAATTGGGTGAGTGATCGCTAGTTCCCTCACTTTGGGAATAGACACCATTTAGCTCAAAATAGAGGGTGGAGCCCAGCCGATATTGAGACTTGTCATATTCATTATCCGCTTCTGATGGAAATAAACAAAGCCCTTCCTCTTGCAATCTCTCATTTGCTACAACACATGAATATAAACCCAAGCCCTCTTCTTTGCTGCCCCATCCTTGTGCCAGAGATAGGAGATAGCCATTTACCGAGCCACATCCAACTGACTTTCCACTGCCATGGAGCTTAGATGGATTTATTTTTACCAGTGCGGACAAAGTCTCTAATGTGGCTATCAGGATTTCAGGATCAGTTGATGAGAGTAAGAGCTTGAAGTGCTGCACGAATACGACTCGTGTTATGTTGCCAAAAAACAGCAGCAGACATTCACGTTACATTATCACAACTCAACACAGAATCATGTCACGTAATCAAATTTGAGGATTGCTTACCTCTAGTCCCTCAAATGAACTTTTGTTGTGGCAGTTCTCTAGTATTATTTGCATCACTCGCAGAATCTGTAAAACAGCAAGTTTCGGAAAAGGACTTTCGTCCTCTCCAATCTTATCCGACAAAAGGAGGTCATTCCTACATGACAGATACGTCTTGAAATATGTGTCAAAATGAAGAAACAGCGGCCTCCAATGATGGAAATTTCCCTACAAACAAATCAATGCAAAGCCCAATAGTTAGCATGGAAGCATCATTCCACAAGTAGAAAAAAATTGTTTTGATTACTGCAAAAAGAAAAACCATGTATCACCTTATCATACTCCCAATTAAAACCAGAAAGGGGAATTGCTATATCTTGTAGTGGACTTTGGATAACTTTCTCAATGAATGATTTGACCTTGGGAGGCTGCAAACCATAAAAGTAATACCATTATATATACTACGGCAAGAAGAATGAAAGCAATACTTTCCTCTCCATTGGGCAAATGTTTAGTGGGAAAATCATGAAATTGAAGAGGAAAAGGGCAAGGTAGCAAGAAAAAAATAGCATAATAGGTGCCTAATTTAATAAAGACGCCCACACAAGCAGTGAGTCATAAATTTGAAAAGATAACTTTCAGCATATTCAAGTCATCCATTCCAACATATCTAATCCCATCCTTTCCCCGCTTGCCTCTTCTATGCAAGCCAAATTCTAACTCATCCATTAGTTAATGTAGGATTCATTAAGATTCTCCTGCCAGTAATCAAAAAGGAACTTGCGAACAACGTTGTCAGGTTTGGGATCCTATCTAGGATCACTTGGAGATATACGAGGATCGAATTGTAGGATGGGATCACAGATCGTAAGATACTACAAATTTGTTGAATTGATCCTAATATATGCAATTCTTACTTAAATAAGTGCAATAAGATGCATATTGACCTTAAAAACAGGGAAGCTCAAAGGGTAGATTCCCTCATGCGAGAGACGCTTAGGTTTAAATTCTTGCTTGCCAATTTTCAAATAACAAGCAAAGCACTCGGTTAATAATAATAATAATAATAATAATAATCAAGAAAATGTAACAGCATAAAATCTCCTTGTCCTAGTTTTTCCAAATTTCAAATCCCGTATTCCTCCTCTCTTGTGAGACAAATACCTTCTCTTTCTTTATCTCACAGGATTAAATATCTTTTACATCAATGTCGGACCCACAATCTCTGATTTACTTTCCCATAGTCCATAACAAACCTCACTTTCACTCGCTATTCTAGGGTTTTCAGCTCTTTAGAGTTTAGCTGACATTCCAATCAGTACACACCTTAAAAAACCGCACTACTTGGCCAAGTCAAATCTGGTGACAATTTCTTAAGAATGTTCCAGAGGTAATCACTCTCATCTAGTTGCATAAGGACAGAAGCTTCTTCTCTCTTGTCTCCGGCGGACAGTACAGTTCGGAGAGACAGAGGAGGTTGATGACCCATCTCATCATTGCCTCAAGACTGAAGAAAGTGGCGCTCCTGCTGAAAGGCAGAATTGCCCTATAAAGCTGGATTGGTGGAATTGTAGATGGGATCGTGATCCTACTTGATTATTAAGATCTGCAGCATGACCCCACCCCAATACCAGCAGACTACGATTTTCTTATGATCTGAATCATTCAGAGGTTTTTAAGTCATATGATCAACGATCCTACATTCCAAAAACGTGATCCTAACAACCATGCTTGCAAAACAGATTCAGCAATTTAGATATTTCTTTTATATGAAATGTTCACTCCAACAACTCTAATATAGATTTCCTACAAACAACAGAGAGTTTTTAAGGTCTATTTGCATCTAGATATTAATGATAGAACCATTGAATAGGAGTAGTAACCCCACAAGGACCCTACTAATGCAATTCAACAAATTGCCTAGGTAAAAACAAATAGTAATGCCACCCATCGCTAGAAATAGAAGCTAGAAAGACAACCAAGCATCTGCTGTAATATTTATTGGGTAGAAAGCAACCATAGAAAAGGTGACCCTAACTGGAGAACAGGCTAGCAAGACGAATAAACTAAGTATTGCATTACTTCTTGTGTGGAAAACGGTGCATATTTGCTAAGCCAGTGTAACAAAAGCAGGTAGAGAAATAATTGACAAGAAAATAAATCTAAGCAAGCACACATCAAACAGCACCGAATCCACATATTTGGCTTTGCTTCTCAGAAAGGCATATGTTGATAATCTAAACTCATGCTCGTACAAGTTCAATTAACTCACTATTATCCAAATTTTATGATGTTTGATAAAATTTCAAATCATCAGTGAGGTAAGCAAGGCAGTGGTCCATCACCAGTCAGCACTCCATACCGGCAATCACATGAGAATGAAGAAATTTCTTATTCTCGCAAACACAATTCATAGCCCATGAAAGATGCTGAGTTATCTACAAGGAACAACATTGAAAAAGGCACTAATGCAGTATGTCCAGAGTAGGAGATCAAACGAAGCGATAAATGCATTGATCACATATATAACAAGAGATCCAGCATGTCTAAACCAATGTAGGTCAATCAACTATGGTGCAAGATGAACTAGAATATGACCTAAAACATATGAAAGAAACCATACTACATGGCCTGGAAAAATATTGAAAAAGGCACTTGCAGTATGTCCAGAGTAGGAGACAATATGAAGCGATAAATGCATTGATCACAAATATAATAAGAGATCTAGCACGTCTAAACCAATGTAGGTCAATCAACTACAGTGCAAGATGAACTAGAATATGACCTCAAACATATGAAAGAAACCAAACTACATGGCCTTGAATTACCATAGACCTACAGCTAAATTTCAATGGATTTTCAATAGAGATGATAGATTAACATTCAATATGCAGAAATTAAGTCCTGGACCCCTCATATTTAGTTTTATTTTTAACAGTTTAGGAATGGGTTCTGGTCGGTGCTTCACAGAGTGTGAATGCATAAAAGTGTAACTTGCTGGACATGAGCAAATTTTTAGATGTCTAGCTATCCATTACTTTCTCCTATTCACTTCAGATATCTCCTTAGTGCATATAATCACCGACTATGTGATACACCATAGAGGCCACATAACTTGATGAAAAAATGACAGCTTATGAGCAGGCATGGGACGTGTATCTGCGCTCACGGAATAGACACATACCCTCAATCTTATGCCCATATGCCTCAAATGGGAAAATATACTAACAATTACACAACCTATGTAAACCTATTCTAAGTGCAACTGGCTTTAATTACCACCAGTACTAAAAATAATCAAGAAATCAGTCTATGCAATCCCGCCGAAGTTTGGTTCTTGGGTTACACAAGAATTCTCTTTGGTCTAGCATGAACGAAAAACAAATGAATCACATACAAAGTCATCCAGATGGAGTCCAATGATACACTACTCGTTGGAAAAGAAAATATGGATAGATTGCAAGGATTAGTCCGTGACGGTCTGCTCCAAAAAATTGCTCACAGGCCTTATTTATCAACCTCAAAAATTTTAAAATAAGGATTACTAGAAATGACTTCCATTTTAGGCAAAATAAATCATTAAAAAGTCTTTATTCTACTGCATACATAAGATCAGACTATTACTTCACACAGCCAAATTAATCACCACATTCAATGAATAACATTAGATACAGCTGTGGTTCAACCATAAAATACAGCAAAACACCAAAACTATATTGAAGCCAAAAGATCCTTTGGAGACCTATACAGCAAAAAACAAATCACAAGTTTTCATGCCCTAAATCTCAAGAAATCTTTTCAACAAAAATTTTATTCATTTTCTGGTACACGTTCAAAATTTTTATTTTTGTTATAATTATATTTTCTACTAATGTTAGCTCTCATTTAATTGGAGTTGGAGATAAAAAAAAATTTCTAAAAACTCATCTCGACACCCAGTATTTTCTATTCAAACAGATTCTGCTTGTTTTGAAGTTTTGGAAAATATTGTAGGATCTAGAACGCAAAAATGGTCAAAAAATGGGCTTTCCGGAAGAAACTTTTATATTTGCACGAGTGATACCGGCGAAAGTGCAATTTTTGTGAATAGGGTGCCCAACAGAAAAGTAACTCCTCCATTGAATGACTTTCCGAGGGCCTTCTCCACACCCAGAAATGTTTCATTTCTAATATGCGCCGTCAGGAAAAACGACACGACCACAGAGCCAAAGCTAGAACCCTACAAGAACCTCAAATAAACAAAATGAAGCACCAATACCAGCCAAAAGAAAATGACTAACAGAGCCCACAGGCTGCGGATAGGGGACAATCAGAGAACACCCTATTCCAACTAATCAACAATACATAACGTAAGGAACTCAGCCGGAACACCCCCCCTCCCCCCGCGGGGAACACGGAACAATACGAACGAATCCGAAAGGGCGGACACAGACGCCCTTACGCAAGCAAGCAAAAGCCCAAACAACCTCGCCTCCACTCACGCTCGCATAGGGCAAACCCAACCCCCCACAAAAAAAAAAAAAAAAAAAAAAAAAAAGAGGAAAAAGGAAAAAAAAAAAGAAAAAAGAGCGATTCGAAAAAGAAAGCGACTCACAGTGTCGGAATCCATCCTGACGGAGGGACCGATGGCGGTCTCGCCGGACAAGAGCTGGCGGAGCCTCGACGGCAGGCTCGATCTCAGGGACGCCATCTCGCCTCGCCCCCGAGCCTCTTACTCGCAGCTACCTGCAAACCCGAACCGAACAAAAAAAAAAACAAAACAAAAAAAGGAGTCAGCGCCTGCGACCGCGAGAATCCCCAAATAGCGGCGGCGATCGGGGACGGCCGCCGCAACCGAATCCCTAAAATCGGCGCCGCCCGAAGCACGCACAGATCAGACCACGCCTAGAGAGAGAAACACGACAGAGCGAGAATAGGAACCTGAGAGAGGAGAGAGAAGGAGGAGGAGGAGGAGGAAGCGGATGCGCGCACATCCGAAGCTTCGACTGTGCACACCAGAGAGCGAAGAGAGAGAAAGCGAAACCCCAGAGCGAGAAAGAGAGAGAAAGAAAGAGAAAGGGAGAGACTTTGAGGTTGCGTTTTGGTGTCGAGTGTGAAGGGAGGGGAAAGGGGGAAGAGGAGAGGAGAGGAGAGGCGAGGCGAGGGGAAGGGGTGGAGTCGTCGCCGTCCCTCCCTCCTTCCGCTTTGCATTTTATAATTTGGGTTTTTTTTTTTTTTTTTTTTCCTCCTTTCCGCTCGGGCCGAGAGGGGAATGCAACCGGGTCGGATCCTGTCGGGTCGGGTCCCCACACCCCCCTTTCACCTTTTCCCCCACGGAAAGCAAAGTCGGTTTCGATAGGGAAGGAGAAGTCGGTCTTCCTTTTTCCACGTTTGAATTTTCTTCCCTTTTGCTCCTCCGTAAAAGAAGGGGTGCTAATTTATGATTGGGGGGAACGCTTGCGCATGGAGGATAGCGCCGGGATTCGTTTGCCAAATCATGCGACGTGTGCTTGCTTATTCAAGCACATCTATTGACTCTATCCGTGCATGAATGTCAATTGTCACATCGGAGGTTACGAGGGATATCTTTTCCCTTCGGCGTCTAGGCGACACAAAATGATATTTGTGTCGCGAATTAGTCACGACGGAAAATGAAAAAAAAAAAAAAGATTTTGCTCTTGATGCTAAGAACGATGAACACGACGGAGAGAGATGACGTGACTTTTAGGAAAAAGAATGACAAAGTTCTACATAAAGATAAAGATGAGTTCAAAATGGAGGGATTGGAAGGTGGTTACCTACATCATAAGTTTAGAAGGTGATACCAGCATAGGTATATGATTACTTCAAGATAGGGTCAAATAATCTTTTAGGATTTTGTTTTCTAGTTCTAAAAAAATAATAGTGCTTGCGAACAAAAGCTAGCAAATATGCCTAGGTGTTTTTGTTAGTGGTGATCGATTTGAGGGTGGAAGATTCCCACCCTAGAACCGGGATTCGACCACTAAGAGCCGATTTCGAAATATTAAAACTAATTGGTCAAAATGTCCCCACTTCAGAAGAGGTGTGAGATTTGAGAGTAAATGATGAGGTCGGAGGCTAGAGGTGACCAAGAGCGAAAGTGACGAAGCAAGAGGTGATCAAGAGCTAGAGTGAATAAGGGATCGACAAGGCCAAAGGACACCGAGAGTGAGAGCGAGAGAGGGAGGTGAGGACGCGAGATGAGTGAGGCAAGAAGCGTAGAGGATTTTAAGGTTTAAGTCTAAAAAGTTAAAACATATATATATATATATACCAATTCAGTCTAAGTGGTTAGGTGGACTGTTCCACACCTGTAACCGAAAATCGAACTAATACTTACCGATTCTAGCAAATTGGAACGAAGAATCAGACCAGTCCCCATAGAAATCGTCAGTTCTAGGCCGGTCTAGTCCATTTCAGAACAATTCCTGATTCTTTTGCATATCCCTATATGTAAGTCATAAATTGACAAATGAAAATTTAAAAATAGGAAATTAAATGCATCTAGTTTTACTATTTCGCAATGCTTACCGGCATGTCGATGGGTAGGCGGCTCCTTGAGTTTTAATTTTTAGAATTCTCGCTTTCACATTGTGTAGTCACTTGATAGTGAATACTTTAAAGTATTTACAATTTCTTTTAATATTTTAGTAACTAAAGTAATTTGAAATGCACTTTGTCTGTTACAAATATTTTAGTAACTAAAGAATTTCTTTCAATCGCGCTTTGTCTGTTACAAATATCACTAATAAGAACAACAGATGAAAGGATGATCTTGCGTGGAAAGAGAGAAATATTTCAAAACTTGAACTTTTTCGAATCTTACTTTAAATTACAAAAGATTCAAGTTTTAAAATTGAAATTAGTGAATCGTCTTCTTCGTTTTATATAATAGCAAGGAGGCAAGTTAGCAAGGTATTGACTCGGGTTGCAAGAATAGTGTAGCTGTAACGACTTAGAGAGTTTATTTCTCTCCATGTAGTCTTGGTTCAAATCTTGTCGGAAGCATTAAATGAGTAAATTCTTTAATGCCCCGTGTCGATGTGAAGAAAAGTTACTTTAAGGGCGTGTTTGGTAACTATTCTGTTCCCGGAAACAAATTCTAATCAGAAATGATTATTTTTTATTCTATTCCCGGGAATTGATTCTGAGTAAAAAAACGCCTTTGATAACTGTACAAAATTTCTAATTCTGGAATAGAATTGCGTTTGGTACCGTATTTATTGATTCTGTTCCAAATCAATTTATTTTAATTTTTAAATAATTTTTTTTTCATTTTTTTTCATTTTTTCATTTTTTTCTTTCCTTTTTTTTCCTTTTTTCTTTTTTTTTCTCCTATTCTAATTCTTCTTCAGGCCGGTCGCCGGCCCTCGGTGAGGCCGGCCCTTGTTGGCTTGGCCTCACCGAACCTCGCCCTAGCCTGGCGAGCCTCCGGCGAGCTCGCCGAACCAGTCGCCGGCGACTGGCGGCATCGAACGGCGGCGGGCGGCAGCGGCGGACGGTGGCGATCGGCGGTGGTGGTGGACGGCGGTGGTGGTGGGCGGCAGCGGGCTACAGCAAACGGCGGCAGACGGTGGCAGCGGCGGGGGCCGGCGGCGGACGGCGGCGGGCGGCGGTTGCGGGATGGCAGTCGATGAAGAAGAAGAAAAGAGAAGAAGAAGAATTTTGATTCTCAATTTTGTTCCCGGAACAAGAATCAACTTTTTTTTTTTATTCTTGATTTTCATCCCAAACTGATTCTGGGAACAAATTTGTTCCTAGGAACAAAAATTTTACCAAACACGATTCTCGTCCCAAACTGATTCTGGGAACAAAAAATCAGAATCTGGCACAGTTAGGATGGTTACCAAACAGGCCCTAATATTGGCCAAAAATATAGATCGGTCGAAATACGTGATAGCCGGTTTGGAAACCACATGGCCACTTAAATCTAAAAGGGAAAAAGAAATTGCAATAAGGCAAGTTTAATCAAGGTATAAGTATTAATTGAAATGAAAGTTCATCAATTTATTTCGTCCAATTCTGGTAGTTCCAAGACTAGGTTAAGGAATCCAGTAGACCTAGACCTAAGTTTTTAAAATGAGATTGTAACAACCATGCAATTTGAGGGCTCATTGAATGCTAGCCCCACTCCTCGATCTTTTAGGTGTTTGTTAAAAATGAAAATGGATTGGAAATGTTGCACCAATCGACATTGTTTTTCAGACTTTTATTTGTCCCTATTGTTTCATTAACTCGTGGTCCGGCACGCACTGCTCGCTGGTCAAAATTGCTGATAAAGTTTCACATATTGCTTTCATCATTAATTTTAATTTAGAGTTGGTGCAATAAAAGTTTAAAAAATTATCACGAAAGTATAATTGAATCCTAAAATTTATTCAGTAAAAATGTAATCAAGTATTTTCGTCAGCTTCGTCAAATTTGATTGACAGAAAAATGCCGCATGACATTATTAATGTTTTTTTAGGACAAGTGATGCTAACGCAGCGCCATGTCAAAAAAAGATTAAAAGAAAAGGAATAACAAAATTGGAACCGGAGGGAAGGGGGAGAGAGAGAGAGATTGCATTTCACCAAAGGCCTTTAGACCAAAGGCCTTTGCATTTCCTTAAAGCCTTTTCCCAAAAGCAGTTCCCAAACGCACCCTACATATGGTCAGGAGTGTTCCGACTTTAAAGTTATAAAGGCGATGGTGCCCCTTAAACACTATCTACAATATCTCTCTCCCTCCTAGTTCCAAGTTTTTTTCTTTTCTTTTTTTCGTTTTCATTTTCTTTTTTAATGTTTTTCTGATGTGGCACTCGCTTGGCACTAGCATCATCAATACTTGAAAAATATTAATAATGTTATGTCGGCATTTCCTATTAATCAAATTTGACAGAGCTAACAGAAGTCCTTGATTGTATTAACTAAATAAGTTTTAGGCTCGATTATATTTTCATGACAAATTTTAGGATTTCTGTTATACTTATCCTTGAATTTTTATCTTGATTCTAAGATGTTTGTGTCCACATGTGGAAAAAAATTATTAAGCAATATACATAAGCTAGTTCGAAAAAATTTAAACGATTTCGTATGTATGAGCACATGCAAGGAAACTTTAAAGTTGTGATTCTTATCGGGGCTAATTAAGCAACATAGAAGGGATAAATAGATTATTTTTACAAAATTTGAAAATTGCGTAGAAATCAACAATCAATATGCAAAAACCAAAAGAAGCATATATTAACGAGATGTGGTGAAGTTGATGTGCAATAACTCAGATAAAAAAAACAATCACGTAGCAACTTATGATGATTTGGTTTTATCACCTAGCCTATATCTACTCTATAAACTATATATGATTGGAATGCAGCATCGAACACTTTCAGCTTGTTTAAAAAATTTTGTCCAATCCTTTTGGCTTCAATGGTCTTCTTTTATATAAACATCTTCAATCTTCCCATTAGAGATAGTCCCTAGAAGCAAGGAGCCATTAGGATTCTTTGCAAGTTGCTGTTCTGAAATTAGACTATCCATACATTCCTTTTTTTTTTCTTTGTGAACATTAGCAAGGTTTCCTGAAATAGATTTTGTGCCATTAGGATTCTTTGCAAGTTGCTGTTCTAAAGCTAGACTATCGATGCTTTTTTTTTTTTTTTTTGTGAATGTTAGCAAGGTTTCCCGAAGTAGATTCCGCCGTTGCTATTACATTGCCAGTTGCTCTGATAGTGCCAACAAAAGCTGTTTTCGGTTCTCTAACAATTTCCGGTTCTTCTAATGCACTATTCCAGTTGCCAAAGGCTATATTTAAGTCTCCAAGAGCATCCTCTAATATACGTTACTTTACACTAGCTTCATCAATTATTCTCGTGTTTGATATCAACATCATCACGAGCCAATTATAATAGTCAGTCAATGCCGTTTACAGACAGGTTGTATAAGGACAATTTGCAATCTCTTTTTCTATTGAACTTACCGAGCAACTCAGCTACGAGAAGTCTTGTGATGAAAAGCTAATGACAATGGATTCACCACATTGCTTTACTTTAGGTTTTATCAAGATCTTCATCATTAGTGTCGGTACGAGCTGGGCTTTAAAGTCGTCATGAATATCACTGCTATCCTTATGAAAACATCATGAACATATGCACTTATCATAATAAATATTATACCATCGATAATTTTGGAATCATCAAAATTCCTAAAGATGTTTCTCCAACAATTCTGACCCAGCTTTCCTTATAGGTATTTAGCAACCTTGCTTCTGCTAGCCACCAGTGCAATTGTCCTAGCTATTGCCCTTTTATGATGAACTAACCATACTGGAGGGCAACTTAGCCTAGAGTTGTAATGCCTCTCCAATTATATGGGCCAAATCTCTCAAAAATAATGCTGATGTTGTGATCATTTAGGAAGAGTCACTTCAATTTTTGCACTAACAATAACGTCTCAGCGCCATATATTAATCTTTGGCACTTAGTAAACATTATTTTGCTTGCAATTGGATGGGAAAAAATGTGTCCTAAAATCAGAACCAAAAATTAGTTCAAGAATTCAAATTGAACCGAAGTAGAGTGCAAGGGCCAGTTTTGTAATTTCTCTCGACTTTTTATTTGTCCATACTACGTTGGGGCCACATGTTCATCTCTGGTGCTTAGTCGGCATTTTCTGTGGATATTTGGAAAGAATATGGAATGTGACATGTAATAGTGATGGAGAATCAGTTTTAGCATTAAAATCCGTCGCGAAATAAAGTATGGGATCAAAATCGAACAGTGACAATATTAGATGAACCAACTTTGTGAGTAGCCCAAGAAAAGTGTTGATACATCGATGGAATCCACAGATTTCCTAGCTGAGTGGCTGGATGACTTCCTTAAGAAGGTCTGGTAATAATTTGTTGGGGTCCAGTGTTTACTTGCACGGCTCTTGATAACCCCCTTGAGAAGGTCTTGTTTTCAATGCCCTTTTTACTTTCACGGCCAAAAGTAAGAAGATTCTCTTCTTCTTTTTTCCCTTTTCTTTTTTCTCATTTTTTTTTCACTCTTCCGACTTTTTCTTTGCTTTACCTTTCTTTGAATTAGGGTTTAACTCTCGCATAAGGTTATACAACTATCATGTGTGTCAAAATAAAAGAATGCTTACGTGAATGGTTGAAATGTGAAATGATAGAGAAAGAGCTAGCAAGAGAAAGAGAGAGCGGGGGTCATGAACGTTTCCCGGATTGCGAAAACTACCAATTTGGAGTACGGCAAAGGCAGTGAGAATTTTCGGTGGAGCAATGAAATGCATAGATGAAGGAGCGAAAGAAGGGCATAATTTCTTATATAGCCATCAATTAGATTAAGGAAAAGTTATAATGTAAGTGAAATCAACATTGATTTCAATTTTATGTATAATCGTGTTAGAATAGTTCAATAGAGGGCCCATTTGGTTCAACTTTGGGGAAATTGCTTTGCATTTCCCCAAGTATTTTAGAGGAATGGGCATTTGATGAAGGCAAATGTGTTTGGGTACTCTATTTTGGTGTATTTTGAAGTAGCTTTGAGGTGAAAAGAAAAATGAAAAAAAGAAAAGGAAAAAGGAGAAGGAGATGCTAAAGCAAAGGGGAACGAACGGGAGGCAGCCGGAGCTAGTGGTTGTGGTGGGGGAGGTGGCTAGTGGTAGTGGTGGTGGGGAGGCGGTGGGTCGTGCGACCCAGGTGACATCGCTTGAGGCCGCGACCCAGGTGACAACCTAGGCAACGGCGGTGCGCCGCAACCCAAGCGACGGCGCCGCCTGAGGTCGAGATGCTTCTCGGCAACTAGCTCCGGCCGATTGAGCTCCGCCGGCAAGTCCAAGGAGGAAGACGATGAACAATAACTTTTAGGGTAAAAGAGGAAAACGCAATTATCAGTGAGGGCAATATTTGAAGAAAAAAATTTCATTAAATCCCTATTTAGCATTCCAAAAATGCTAAAAGCCCAAAGCAGGTGGGGACCTGCTTCCACCTGTTTTGGGCTTTCAGCATTTCAAATGCAAGCATTTGGTCAAGAAGACCTCTAAATACTGAACTAAGTATCTAAAATTTTTCCCGACGGACTTTGAGGGCTATAGTTCTAGGTTTCCCCTAGTAAACGATTAAAAAGAATAAAAAGAGGCGACGCACACAAAAAAAAAATACAAAATTGGAACCAGAGAGAGATTGCAATTGATGAGGGGTGTTTTTTTTGGTCGAAATGATGAGGGGGTGTTTAAGGGGCGCCACTGTGACTCCGACTTCGCCGGCAATAGAATCAATGTATTTTTCTATTTTCTCGTATATGTATGATTTCTACGTATATGAGGATTTTATTACGAAATCCTTTTCCACCTCGTAGCCTTTATTGTGGCTTTAAAAACGTTAGTCTTTCATTTGCAATTTTTCTTGGCAATATCTACGCGGGCGAAGCTTGAAAAATCATTTCATATTATTTTATTTACTTAAACATTATGAGTACTTTAAATTGTCGACATACGGTAATATAGAACTGCTATAAAATAATAATAGTGAAAAATAGAATCAAAAGCTGAAACGCAACGAGACACTCCTATCTATTTGGCAAGAAGCTTTGCCAGACGATTATTTCGCTATATTTACGTCGTGATTATGAACAGAAAAAGCATTTAAATATCCTAAATTTTTTATTTGGCTAGCCTTTTTATCTGATAAAGCAAATTCAAAGTTATAGGGATGAAAAGCAGATTTTTCCTTAAAAAATAGTATAATTGTAAATGGACAACCCTATTCTTTGAAAGTAAACTGAATCTTTAATATTTCAAATGATTAATTGAAAGTTATGACATTTAAATTGACATTTTTTAAAAGTTATGGCACTCAAGTTTTGACACTTAAATAAGTGTCGTGAAAAAGTAAAGTCGCTCGTAGCATTTTTATTCCGAAAGTTGGAGGATGTTCCGCACCTTTATGAATTATCATTTAATACACATATGGACATTTACTTTTTGTTGTCTGAGAAAAAGTCGTGGGAGGCTTTCAAAAAAAGTCTTAAAAAAAAAGTTTGAGCACATTTGACTTTTACATGCTTGTTGCGATTCTTCAAAATTAATGAATTTCGCAACAAATAAAGTACGTCATTTCTATCATACTTAAAAAATTTAGAATATAAATTATCATAATCCTCACAACTGCCTTCTCTTGGTGGTTTATCTCAAGATTACCACGTGATATGATCCTCTCGCTATGAAATTATTGCCTATGCCTTTTTTCACCATTGTTAAGTAAGCACAAACAACAATAACAGAGCCAATCATATCCCCACTACTTTAGACTTAGAATAGACATTCGATCGAGAAATCTTATTCGAAGTCGAATAATAGCAAAACTCGATTTTCATTCAAATTTCAATTATTTTCTATCAAAGGCTCGACAAATGAGTGACGAGAACATGATAAATCTAGGGTATCATTTCATCTAATTTTTTGCAAATTATTTTGGGTCAATTTCTTATAAAAACAAGGAAAATTTGGGGAGGACAAAAAAAAAAACAAAATTAGGGCAAAAACCTAGGGAAAGCGAGCTCCATGATTGCGATTGTCCACGGACCCTACGAAAGAAAAAAAGGAGGTGCGAGCCCCATGGAATATTCTCTTATTTATCTGAACATTCGCTTAATTACATATCTTTTCTCTCCTTTTCTTCGTATTTTAAAAATGAAATTGATTGACGTCTGATCCACACCATCTCCCCCTGTCTAATCTTTATAAAGTTGATTATGCGACGTCACTAGAAAAATATTAACTTTTTGATAATTTATTCCACGATGGATATCCTTATACGTGGAGAAGCTATGATCTTTTGAATGGAATCAAACGCTCCACTAGAATAATTCTCACTTTTTTTCCTCAACCCTTTTTGGGTGAAAAAGAAAATTAAATTGGGCACGCTATATCGCATTTTCTCGATGGAAAGAGGTGTAGAGTCGACGGTGATCGTGTTATCATTTGATTATATTTTAATAAAGTTGTTAGCTTGAGCGTTTGTGCATAACAAAAACCACAAGGTACTATTATTACTATAATTATTAGGATTAATACCGCAATAAAACATCAAATTGATATACATGTGATACATTTATGATAAATTTATCATCTATTAATTTTCGTTAAATTAAATTAACACAACGAAAAATTCCAAACTAGTACACTTGTGATAAATGTAGAGTAAAACTAATTCAGCAATTTGACATTAAAATTTAACGTAAATTAATAAGTGGTTAATTTGTTACATGTGTACTGACTTGGGGTATCATTTGTGATTTTTCGTGATATTGAGCCTAATTATTATTCCTATTTCCAATACCCTTATTATGTATGTTTATATGAATTGATTTTATTTTTGAATGAGAAAAATCGGTACATTGAAAAATGGTAAGCTTTCAACATTATTTACTCAACAAGTCAGTGTCTTTAGGGCACTCGATTAAAAAAAAAAAACTCCTAAAAGTCCTTATTGTAGGATTTTGTAGAGCAAATGCCAATTAAAATGGTTAATATTACGAAAAACTTCAAACTAGTATATCTGCGATAAATTTACTTCAACTTAATTTTTTGACCATAAAAAACTGTAAACTGATACATATTTGATAAATTTACCATAAATCGATACGCTTGTGACAAGTTTATCATTTGTTACTTTTTTATTATATTTTACTGTTAAATTACTGAGTTAGATGATAGGTGATTTTACTCTTTATTTGTCCAGTTTTGTGATTTTTTATAGTATTAATCTAATTTAATGGATACCACCCCCCTGGGTGGCGTTGCTGGCGGTGAGCTTCTCCCCCTAACGCAAGGGGAGGAGTTTGATTCCCGGGCGTCGCAAGGGTGACTTACTCGGGGCACGAGGGGTAGTGGTGACTCACGCGCCTTCCTAGGGTTTACTCCGCTGCGCTATCGGCGTACAGGGCTTCCCTGGATCATCAAAAAAAAAATCTAATTTAATGGATGGTCTATTTATCACAATTGTACCAATTTTTGATAAATTTATCATAAGTGTACTAATTTAGGATTTTTGGGGTCATTTTGGGTAAATTTGTTTCCGATGTATCGATTTGGAGTTTTTCGTAGTCAAAAAATTAGTTTAGACTTTTTCGTGGTATTAACCCTAATTAAAAAGTCAAACCATTTCTCGTGATGTGTGATGAATAATGTCGACCGTCACGTTTATCCTTTAACTGGGCAATATTAAATATCTGTGCCATATGTAAAGATCACTTTTAAAATTCGGCGCCTGCTCTCTAAATGACTATAGTAACCCTCTAATTCAAGGATGCGGCATAATGCCACTAAGTTTTATTGGTAAAAGTATATGTTGCGTATAACCCGTTCCATCCACAGGGCAGCCCACCACAAGTAATTGCATGTCTTTCCTTCTTCGATTTATTTACCTATACAATAACAAATGAATAGAGAATGAATTGCTCTCCCAATTTACTTGTCATGAAAGTGCAATTTAGTTTTAAAATTTATAGAAAGTGTAATTAAGTTATGAAACTTATCATATTTATGTAGTTGAGTCCTTTCGTTATCTCCATCCAATTAAGTTGATGGGAGATACTGACGTGGGTTGTTTATTATTTTTTCCTATCAAACGTGGCTAAAACAACGTCATTTTGATCTAAATATGATTTTAATAAAAAATTTATTTTAATTTATAAAATCGACATCATCGTTTTGGCCATCCTCAACCTTGCCTGCCGGCCCAGTTTCTCAAAACTCTCTCTTTTTTTTTTTTTAAAAAGTTTTTTAAATTAATTCAAATAAAATTTGCATTAAAATTTAGATTTGAACCAAAACAACGTTATTTTAACTTTTGTTACATGTTTTAATGACGCTATCGCCATTTTACTATGTTGACGGGAGATGCAGATGACACGATGTGGCTTGTTTATTTATTTATTTTATCATACATGGCTAAAATGACATCGTTTTTGTCTAAATATGATTTTTTTATAACATTTTTATTTCAATTCACAAAATGGCTCCATCGTTTTGGCCATCCCCAACCTTGCCGGCCTAGTTTCTCAAAACTCCCTTCTTTAGTGTTTTTAAATTTATTTTAAATAAAATTTACATTTAATTACATTTAAACCAAAACAAAGTCGTTTTAGCCTTACGTTAGATGCTTTAATGATGGCATTGCCACATAAAAGAGCGAAAATATTTTAAAAAGCCATGATAATATTTTCCGTTAACTAAATTGGATGAAGTTAACGAATAACTCAATTGCACCAACTTGATAAATTTTATGACTTGATTACAATTTCTGTAAATTTTATGACTCGATTTTATTTCTATAACAAGTTTTAGATCTTCTGGTACATTTATCCCTAAAACAAAAACATCCTTTTAATTTTCTACTGTAATGTATTTTTCTTGTAACAAGCTTTTTCAAAGATTAAAATAGAAAAACCATTGAAAACAGAAAATTGTCCACTACTTAGACTTGAACCTTGTTCCTACATGACCCGATCAATTCGATCAGACATTCCCATCTGTTTTCATTGTTCAACTCTTCAATAACATGAAAAAAAATAAAAAAAATCAAGAGCCCTACCCTCCCTCTCTATCTATCCAAATTGAAGGGCAAAATATACATCAACTGATATGCTCTCAGGCTAAATTCGGGAACCACCCATGATCTAAAAGAACGAACAACTTTTAAGCTTCATTTAGGAAGCATAGCAAAAGAAAGAGAACGTAAAAATAACTTGCGAACACAACCTTATCATCTTGTTTAGATTAAAAATATAGGGTACTACCATTTGCCATTCCTTATTTATGTTCAATTTGTTCACAGGAAGAAAAATGGAATCAAAGTCTTGCTACCATCTTTGGTAATTATCTTAAGTCATTAGCAACATACTAAACATGATCACAGCCCCCTATGAAAATAAGAAATTAAGACTCTTCATCCGAATATGATATTCCCAAAAGAACGCCCATTAAGGTGAAACCAAGAAAGTGGAGAAAATCATTTTATTTTATTTTTTTTATCATTAATTAGCTGTATATAGAACCCTAGATAAAATATAGAGTTCGGTGAAGTTAATGGTAAGAGAAAGCACGTGCACAAGCAGAGGAAAATAATGACAAATTATGGATAAATTCGGGTCGGGCCCCCCACATTCGGGTCGGACCACCCTCCCCTATCCTTGTCCTTCCTACGCGGTAAGCCCGCCGATCGCCTGCCCCATCCATTTGGTCAAGATCTTTCGTTGCCCGCCCTTTCGATTCCGAAAGAAGGAAAAATAAAAAAACAGAATTTTGATTGCCCGATAATTATTAAGAAACCCATAAAACTGTCGATGGCTAAACAACACCAAGAAATCAATAAAAAGTAAAAGTAATAAGAATTAATAATAAAATAAACAAAAAAGAAAGAGCTTCAACAATTTGAGTTTGGCCGTAGCTCAACTAAATTTATCTCTTCGATAATCAAATTGTTCTTGAAAACCCAGGGATAATTATTCAAAAAGTCATAAATCTATTGTACGGCAACAAAATCAGTTTTAAACGTTTTAATTGTGTCAATTGAATCCTAAATGTTTCGACGATTTACCAATTAGATCATAAACCTTTGAATTTGTGATTTAGTTATGAACTTTTTGAAAATTTGTCAATTCAATCCTAAATCTATTATTTGGATAATTGGCCTGAAAGAATACATTAGCAAATTGTCTAAAGGTTCGTGACTAAATTGGCAATATTGAAAGTTTAGGATTACATCTAACAAATCGTCAAAAAATACAAGACTAAATTGATGCGATTCAAAAGTTTGGACTGAATTGACTGCTATATTAGATGTTTAGGACTTTTTGGATAATTTCTTCTACTTACCTATGAAAAGAACTTCACTGATGACAATCTAAGCTAATAGAAACCTTTTTATATTTCATTTCGTGTTCACTTCTCTTCAATTAGATATTGAAAATTAAAATGTTATTGATTGATTTTACATCATCAATGGCCAAAACCTCCCCATCCTGAATCTAAAAAGCCCACTTACATTGAGTTCAACATTCATTACATTTTTCAGGGTATTTGGCCAAATGATATGCTTGCCAATGTTGGCATAACGAAACGTTTGGATACAACATCGTACTCGCAGCCTCCTAGAAAATTATCTCATGTTTTGCTTAGTGATAAAGTTGGGATTGTAGACTTTGAAGATGATTTTTCTTAGTTTTGTATCTTCTATTTACCGGGGAAAAAAAAAAAAAAAACCTCTTATATACATACTAGTGTTCTTACCCGTGCCTTGCACGCGGTTCTTTGCATGACTTAATTTTTTTCCAGGCCACTTTAATTCGAAACAATGCAAAGCAATTAGAAAAGTAAGATAAGCATAAATTAGAAATTACCAAGATTTCATGTTTTTAATTGTAAAGGAAAAGTAGGCGGCGTTAAGCCTATGAGAACACGTCAAAAAGTCACAAAATTCAACAATATACAAATGATGTTTGCTAAGTCGAACGGCGAGGTCGAGAGAAAAGACAAATGATGGGAAGGTGGGAGCAAAGCGAAGAGACGACGGAGACCACCAAGTTGATCCGACCACCCTTTTAAAAGTCGTGCTCGAGATTCCCCGTCGATTGAAGTCATTCAAACTTGTATAGTTTATTTGTAAGAGGATCTCTCGTGATCTTCGGTGTCTGCTCTCTTAATAGTGGTATCGACGGCTCAAGTAGGGTTCTTACTGATACCCGACCAGACCCGAACATGTCATAAGCATGGTCACTATGACCCGAGTCGAGACCCATCCCCTCAAAGAACCCGAACCGAAAAGCCGAGCAGTCTCGATGAAGAAAATGAAAATGGATCCAACCTTTCCTTTTCTAAGAAAAAAAAACAGTCAATGACATGCAAAACCGAAGAGCTTCTAGTGGATTGAACGTTATGGGTACAAAAGGAAGGGGAAAATTAGAGATGGATTTACCAATTGCAACATCGAAACCAAGCCGGCGATGTGCTTATTTTAATTATTCAGGAAAAATGAATTTTACTGTAGTGCTGCATATGGCTGACCTTTTCAAATGTTCATCCCTACTTGGTGAGTATAAATAAATTTATGATGAATAATGCCCAAAGTCAAATTTACACATATAGCTCTATATGAAAATTACCTAATGAGTCCTAAATCTTTTATGAATGTCAATTCGGTTTCAAACTTTTCAATTTTCTCAATTTAGTCTTTGGTTTAGTTTTTCAGGGAGCTTTCGGTCAAATGTTGGCTTTAGGAAAGTTGAAAGCCTCATACTAGTAAGCATTTGGCCAAATGCTAAAACTAGATTTTTTTTCTTCCAAACGACCCTCTTCTATTTGTTAGTTTTTCAATATTGCCCCTTTGTGTAACTACTCTTCTTCCTCATGCGACGGCAGTCAACGAAGCCAAATCTGACCAACGAAGGGCCAACGAGTGGCTAGCAAAGGGTTAGCAAGAGTCGCATGACCCAAGCAATCTCTGCTAGAGGTTGCATGACCTCGGGTGATTGTCGCCTGGGTCTCACGACCTCCGCTGGCCTCAGGCATCCATTGCCTGGGGTTGCGCGACCCTTATGACACCCAGGTGAGGGAAGCCTAGGGTTGCCAGACCCAAGTAGCAGTCACTTGGGTTGTGCGACCTTAGGCAACCATTGCTTGGGTCTAGGGTGATCCTTGCGACTTAGGTGGCGATCGCTTGGGTTGCACACCATCTTGGTCGCATGACCCTCATCGGAGGTCACCCAAGGTTGAGCGACCTTAGTCGATAGCGGCCAACGCTAGCTTTGGCTTGCACACGACCGTAGCCTTTCGTCAGTTGTGGCGAAGGGTTTAAGTTCTTTTTTAATTAAAAAATATAAAAACTATAGTCAAAGCCCATTGCAAAAATATTTTTGCTAAACACTCCTTGAATCCAAAGCCCATCTATAAAGAATTTTTACTAAACACAATTTGCATTTTTTCAAAAGGTTTTGGCTTTCAATATTTGCATTACATCTAAAGTCCATTTGTAAAGCTGAACCAAACACATCCTTAATCTTTTACGTCAAATCCCAATATGGTCATTCCGATCAATTTCGTTGCTAATTGCTGAGGTGGCAACCCGATCATTACTGGGCATCTTATGTGGTACACAATCGTATCGGTAATTTTTGATGAAAATTGATCTGAATGACTAAGTTGGAATTTTGCATAAAGGTTTAGGATTAAATTGACAAAATTAAAAAATATATGATTAAGTTGGCTTTAGAACAACAAATTTAGGACTGATTGAATAATTTCCCATAAGTTTGTAAGTACGGGGGAGATGACACGTTCATCCTCCTCCCCGACGCTGCCTCCTACAAATTACCATTATTAACTATATATATACCCAAAAAATAAATAGAAAACAGTTTAAACCCAACAAATAGATATATACATCTCCAGTGACTAACGATGTTAATCCAACAAATACCATTTCAACATATGTGTCGACATCTCAACTTATCCAAACTCCAACTCCTAAAAATCCCTCACCGACTTCGCTCTTGTGCTTATCACCAGTAGCTATAGAACAAACTATTGTTGCTAAATAAGTAGTACAAATCCATTTTAAGCAAATTGGACATCCAATATGCACTTTTATAATAGTACTAGATATAGATATATCCAGATCTAGCATACAATGTATGAACAAGAACATAGATGAATTACATCACTTTAACAAAGTTTTATACATATCAGAAATACTCATTCAATCAATAATATCAAAGCAAATATCAATAATCCAATTTATTAATCAATCTAGCGCTCAATGACAAGATATTATCACTATTAAAGCCCAAGACAAACCAAGATTTCCCATGATCATCTGTTGATTGATCGAGTGCTCAATGTTAAAATATTGTCACTCTTATTGCCCCTGACAAATTACCAAGATTCCCTGTGACATAGGTCTTCACCCATATTAGTCAGTGGCTCAACCAAGTAAAACATTTTGAAAATAGTATGCATACTTACGACCTTTCAATAAGGACATATCATAATGACGGGAGCATAAAATCTCTACCACGATCCTCCAATCAGCTATAAAACATTTCATTATTTTTATTTTATAAAGCAGGTTCATCAATCAATATTTACATAACTTTTCGCAATTCCTTCGTCAAGAAGAATATATTTTATAAAGCATTGCTCAATATCATTTGACAAATAATCCACTTCTAAATTATTTCAAGAGATACTTGACCATGTCATTTTAAATAACCAAAAAGGTATCAAATGATCGATTTATCTTGATGCAATATGCTTTAAACACCACCTTTTTCTTTTAAATGAATATTATATCCGTTGATGCCTCTTTACAAATCATGGAAGAGATAAGTGCCACTTACTTGAAAATGCAAAACCAAACAACCAAACCTACCTTTAGTGAAAAAAATTCAAAATCCTATCAACTAAGTAAGAAACAAATATAAAAATCAAATAGATAATTACCCTAACTAAGAGTTCACTATTTAAGACTATTCCGTATCAAAACAACTCTAACACACGGGTGAAAAAGCTCACCAAAGTATGACAACTACTATTGTTTGATATGTCAGTAACTCACATGCCAAACTTGAAAGGTCCATTTGGAAATCTATTGACGCCTGTTTTAAGTGGGTCTAGAATAATCGAATAGTTAACTCGACATACTTAGAAGGAAAACTCGCCTCTGATCCAAAAGATGGCTAGAGATGGGTGGAAACTAGCGCCAAACACATTAGCTTGAATCTAGTTCCATTAGCGTGCAACGAACTTTAAAATATCATCCCGACCAGATTGCAATCCTAGGATCAACTTCTGTCAAATCTCATAGTTTCACGAAACCCTAAACTTTCTTTATAACACATTTCATAGTATTATATCCTCTTGAATCCACCCAGCAATCTAAAACCCGAGCTGGCATGAAGTTATAGCTTAACTAAGAGAATTTGTTCATAGGATTACAACCTCTTGACTTTTTCTACTCTTCTATTTTCCCTTTGCAGCCGGCGGAAGCGAAACCGGAAGGGCTTACAAAATGGTCTTGTGGGTTTAAATGAGACATTTGGGCTGGGGGTTTATTGTTTATTTGGAAGCCCTATTGTCGCACCCTTGGCACAGAATGAGCAAGTGGGCAAATAATGTACGTGGTCTTGGTGCACAAAGGGGAAAAAAAAAGCTAAAAAATAATTAGAGAATGCAAAATATCATTCAGAAATGAGGTCACCATGTGCTCGCGTCCGTCGTCTTCCGGTTGCTTCATCATCAAGTTTGCGCCTTCATACTGTGTCGTTTTCGAGCAGTCAACCGGTGAATTTACCTTGTCCCCTCAATTTTTAATCCAAAGAATTCTATGTAACCTGCCCAAAAGGAGAACATAGATGGTCTCACATATTGGAGTATATCAAGTAATATAACTAACCCGTTTGAGCAAAATCGAAGAAAGGCTTGGAAAGAATTCATGGTAATTCAATGCGCTTAATGTTAATTTTCGCGAGTAAATAATTTGCAATGATTATTTTCAAATCATTACTCTTCAATGTAAGCATTAAGTGGGTACGGGGAGTCCGACCCGGTGATGGTCTTTACCCTTCCATGTAGGCATATCCCATTTACGAAGATTACAAAACGTAATAAATTAGATGAATTATAGAAATAATTCATGAACCTTGCATTATTTATTTATTTATTTATTGCAAACTCTCATTTCTTTCAAAACGTGCCATAAGAGGAGTAAAAAGTTCGAGTTTCAGGACATAACAAATCCAAAAGTAAGGGGGTAAGGGGGATTGAAATCTAATTTTGAGGGAAAGTGTTACAAAATTGGCTTTAGCGACCCAATTCGTAATCTTATTTTGGACTCTTGAGCAATGGGCGAAAGTGAGTTTGGGAAAAGAAGATGAACAAGTCTGAGCACTCTTTGAAAAGGACGTGTTCATGCCATGTGACTTGAGCTGCACCGATTGGCTTCCAAACAATGGACAAATTGCCACCCCAAAACACCAATTCAGTTCTGACTGAGCAAGTGCAAACCGAAGCTGTTCGAGGACACCTAGGGTTGTTTCTGCTTGAGATGTTTGGCTGGGATTTCACCTTCCGTGCGAAACCTTCGATTAGATAGTAGAAAAGACGGGTAAATAGAGAGAACTGAACTCGCAAGTTTGCACAAACTGGAAAAACCCACTGGTTATGTGCATACTAAAGGACCAAATGTAATTTCAGTCCTTGGGGGAAAAATGATCAAATTCTAAGGATGAATTTTCAATTTTCAAATAAAATCTAGATAAAAATGGATATTTTAGATGTGAATTGGAAGAACCTAATACAAAACCACCAATTGCTAATTTAATCACATATAAAAATTGCTAGTAGGTGCGCATCCTTGATGGGGAACATTTAATTTTTTTTTAACATATCAAGCATTGTTGATTACTTCAGATACCTATAAATATTCAATGTCAAAAGTTAGCTTATTTCACATGTACCGTGAGATCAACCGATTAAGTATAAAGTTATGCATTGGCGACAATGGACTAGGTTAAAAATCCTATACGGAACGTTTTCTCCTTTAACACATGTTTCTTTATTTTTCCATTTTATTTCTATACATAGCAGTAAGAGACCTAAATGCTTCTGCTCTTGGAAATTTGACTCAAAACAAACTGGACAAGAACACAAAATGCAAACTTCCTAATCAATATATTTTTTTAATTGATGGACGTTGAAGTTGGGTTTTACAGACTAAACTGACACAGCATGGAATATTCTTGGGCTGAATTACATCGATAGATTCATTTGTTTTCGAGCTTCTCATTGCTTAACCAGGCTCTTGGGCTCAATGACTAAGAAAGAGTAACCCCAAAAATCGGCCCAAAGCATTTTAACTGGATCTTCTTAATAGTTTGGTGTGCCTGCATTTTTTTGTTTTCCTTTTCTGAGGATTGATATTATGGAGCTGAAATGACCGAGAGCGAATCTTGATTTTTTTTTTAGGGGGTCAATGATTATTTCAGTCATTAATATGGTGGTCTTACACTTACGAGTTATGATAAAATTCAATATCATGTAAGTTTTTTTTGTTGTGAAAAAAATACGGAATCTGACCAATCTTGCGACTTAAGTTTAACTTGAGAAGAAAAAATTACTAGAGGAATCAACGAAAAATGACAAGGATGTAAGAAATTTACATGGTTTAGGAGTTATGGTACCTACTCCATAAAGAGAGCCAATTGCATAGAATTCCACTATGAATATAGAGAATTATAGATTATAATCGCTCAAGTATTTTCCAGCCTTAAATTACATCGGAGGCAAAATCCGCAAATGTTATCTAACAATTTCTCATGAAAAACTCACTGAGAAAACTGACATAGAGAAACCAAGTATTCCTCATGTCTGTTCTAATTTGTGATAATTAAGCAGAATTCTGATTTTATTTGTTGTTTTATGTTTTGCAATCAACTCAGCCAGTTAAGCTTGTCAGATTTGACTAGTGAAAGATGTTGACCTTGTTTTGTTTAATTTCTCTCTCTCTCTCTCTCTCTCTCTCTATGGGACTGCCAATGTTAACTAAAGGTTGCAGAAATGCCCAAAATCATGTTGTTCCCCCACCCAGACCTTCACTGCCTTCTCCAAACCTGAATTAAATTGCCGGCGAGAGCTGGCAGCCTCTGCCCGCTACCCTCGCCACGAACGACGGAACAAATGAGGGTTTGCAGGCCCATGCCGCCGCCCCTTTCAATACCCCCGTTTTCTCTTTATTTTTATTTTTTCAAATTTTTAGCCTTTTTCTTTTTTGATCAATGCCCGTTTCTTTTGATTTTGATCCTTTCTTCTTCGTTCCTCCTAATTTTTTCAAGATTTTTCCTAATGTGGCGCTCGGCAGGGCACACTGGCACCGCATGTCTTGAGAAAACAGTAAAAATGTCGACATTTTTTATTAGCCAAATCAGACGAAATTGATAGATTGACTTGATTGCATCAATTTAACAGATTTTAGATTCAATTGTATTATCGAAAAGCTTGAGGACTCAATTGTATTTTCACGATAAGTTTTAAAACTTCTGCTACACTTATTTCTAAAATCAATAACATATGTGTGAAAAAGATCTCTAAGATTCCTAAGGAGCTACCTGAATGGTTCTCATTCAAAGTAATTTAACGGATCACATGCATGTATGACTCTGCGCGTAAAGTTATATTCCATGCATGCCGACGAGTCATTTTTTCACGCACTTCAATATTCTGTGCTATAAAAAGAATCTCTCAATATTCTGTGCTATGGAACGAATCTCGACGTGTTTGAAGATGTCATAATTCCCCTTAATCCAATGCGTTGCTACATCCACCAACCGCAAACGACGCTATATGTCCCCCGTCGCGGTGACTCGGAAAAAAAGAACACTTCGTTTCTTATTGGTCATCAGGGGGCAAGCGAAACGGGAACTGAAAGGGGGGTTTTTGGAGATTGTGCTTTCCCTTTCTCTCGAACAATGTGATGTGATTGAGCCGATGATCGACCCTTGTCTACCAACTATTTTTTCAAGGACCCTGCTAATTGGCCGACACTGCATCCGAGGTTTCTCAACACGAATATATAATGCTGCATCCAATTGATTTATTAATAATATGTCACGCAGAGCTAACCGCATCATATGAAATTATATATAAAAAAATTTGTATTTGAATGTGGTCCCCATTAATACAACTATTTTTTCAAGGGCCAGAAACCCTATCCCACTTCTTGGAATGATGCTAATTGGCCAACATTACATCCAAGGTTTCCCAATGACGCGAATATATAATGATGCATCCAATTAATTTATGAATAATATGTCAAATAGAGCTAACCGCATTATACGAAATCCTTTAAAAAATTTTGTATTGGGATGTGGTCCCCGTATAATACAACTATTTTTTCAAGGGCTGAAAACCCTATCCCACCTCTTGGAAGGATGCTAATTGGCCGACATTACATCCGAGGTTTCCCAATGACGCGAATATATAATGATGCATCCAATTAATTTATGAATAATATGTCAAATAGAGCTAACCGCATTATACGAAATCCTTTAAAAAATTTTGTATTTGGATGTGGTCCCCGTATAATACAACTATTTTTTCAAGGGCTGAAAACCCTATCCCACTTCTTGGAAGGATGCTAATTGGCCGACATTGCATTCGAGGTTTCCCAATGATGTGAATATATAGTGCTGCGTCCAATTAATCTATGAATAATACGTCACATAGAACTAACTGCATTGTATGAAATTGTATAGAAATTTTTGTATTTGGGTGCAATCCCCATATATTCTTAGAATGTGATTGAACCGATATGATAAATTGAATGTATGCAATTCTAGCTCTTCACATACAACGGTTTTCTCAATTTCTCTAGCGCGGTTGGTTCATGCCATGAAACGAACAGGGGTGGAAATGTACACAAGAACAAGGAATGATACAATAAGGGAAAGGAAATGAGATGGCGGATCATTTAGTTTTGGATGTTCACTTATGGTAAAAAGGAAGATAATGTAGGTATCGAAGTCGCTTATGTCAAGTATAGTTACTTATGCGATCACATCAATAAGTGGCCTAACCTAATCTTTGATGACTCAATTTGTTGCAAGGTTTGTAAACCATGTATTACCAGCTCACTCAATTGATGCGTAGGTGGTCTCTGGTGGTCATATTTCTGCATTTGATAAGGATATTTATGAACAGTCAATCAGAAGAAAATGAGAAAGCCCTTAACTGGGTCTTGGCTCTCTTGGCACTGTCAAGAACTACAAGGACAGCACCTTCTGCCGTCTTGGTTTGTGCTATTCATCGAACTTCGCCTTTTTTGCCATCAATTTGGTTGTCTCAACGGTGAACAAAATTAACTTGCACGCCCTTGTCCAAGCTCAAGCTCATCTCTCCATCAAAGCATCAAACCTCGTTAGATGAATTTGCTTATGTCGAATTCCTCTTTTTAGACTTCGCAGGAGTCAATGATATATAACGCCCCATCATTGGAATGAAAATTCTTGACAGATTTGCATTCTCCGATCCATCCCTATACCCCATGGGTCTATGGTGTGCAAAACACAATCCGTTTGGTAAATGAATATGGCCCGTGTTCGAAACGTACGGAAGGTAAGTGTGATCGTTTGATCACAAATCGGCCAGTGGCAGGGATTTGAACAAGAATGGAATAAAATAATAGATCTGAGTCCGCCATATTGTACTCACATATTGCGTTAGGTGGACACAGCATATCGAGAGTATTATATGAAATAATGACTATCCCAAAAAAGATACTTTTCAAATTAATGGATCTTTGAATTGGAAGGGAAGATCCACCTTTTCTTTTCCCTGTCTTTACCTTTCCTTATGGTGAAAGCAACTAAGGAGATCACACAAGTGATTGCTTACAACATGCGATAATCATCAAGCCTTTCTAAATTCTCATGCGACGGGAGTGAGTTTGAGTAAGTCATGCCGCAATCACTCCCGTCCTGGATCCTTATGAATACATACTCTATTCTCGACAATGCAGGTGCGTGCCAGTTATGAATTGACCATTCAATCTTTTTCTAATAGAAAGAGTTTGATGCCCTCTGAGAAAAAAAGCTTATTTTATTCTTTCCTATGTTTGTGGGTGGTCCAAAACGGAGAATTCATACAGGGGACAACTAAAACCCTAGCCAACAACTTTTCGAGGAAGCAGGCAAAAAAAAAAAAAAAAAAGTGTATAAACCATCATTTCCAAAGCCATCTTTAGCACGGTCCTAGGTTTGTGTCTCGTGCCTATCTGACCAAAACGCATACTTTTCCATATGCACATGCCTTTATTAGCTACACTAGCAAAAGGAGTGAGTGGAGGACCAAAAAGAGTGCTGGAAAATAAAGGAGTGAGGGAGCAACATAATTGATGTCATTAAGGATCCCTTTTAGGTTTATCAACACATAATTAAAAGAAGAAGTTCGTAAAATGTTCTTTCTTGATAACGTGTTAACAGCAAATTCCGACCGGACGATTGATGCGGAAATAATGAAGAGAGTTTTTATAACGAGTTTTCTGTCATCCTTTTATCAAACATCACTGCCAAGGCCACTTTAGAATATAGTATAAAACACTTCCGCAGCTTAATGAGGGCATACTGTAATTGATCAGAGCAAGCGAAGCATCTCCCAATTCCTTTAGTAAGTTTAATCAAGCAAAATTGTTTGCTTGCACTTCAAATCGAACCGACAAGTAAACTACTTATAGCGTTGTATCACAGTCATATATAGTAAATATAACTTTTTCTTTGTACACACGCTAAGGTGGAGCCACACACTCGGCAATACTCATAATAAACAACTGTTATGAACGGGTCATCTATCATCTATCTTTCTAACACCATTTTATAAAACTTAAGGCGACAGTTTTAATATATAAAGAATCATATCGTTTCGTATTAAACATTATAATTTTCTTATAGGGGGTCGATGAACAAATATGGAGCCAAGTAGGAGATTAGGTGTTAGACGCAGATGGGATATTTTAAAATAATTGTGGCATTGAGAATTCTTCTTACCACTTCGGCTAAACTATCATGCTCATCAGTGTTCACAAAATGGGATTAGACAATGTGACCTAACGGGCGACATTATTATCCGTTGACAGAGCACTAAAGGCAAGTCATTCAAAATGAGCCTTTTGCTAGTTAACCAACCTACTTTTTTTTATTTTAACAAGTCGATGGACAAACAAAGAAATTAGGGTTTGAAGTTGGTTTTTTTTTTGGTCGGAAGGTTTGAAGTTGGGTTCGAAAGAGCTGCTAGTACAATTTTATGTAGGCGTGACGAGTACGTCGAGCATGATTTAGTCTGTCAAAGATTAGCTAAATGGATGGACAAGGTCTCGTTCTGTGGTTTCCTAACAAAGCTGAGCTCCTTACCTTATATGGAAACCTCAAAAAAGCTAAAAATCAAGGGCAATCTTTCCCATTATTGACATGTGGATGCACTGAGATGTGCCCTTTCGAGGTCTCCACGGAGCCAATGGATTCATGTGTTGAATCTGTTGATGAGTCATGACCCATGTGATTTTGTCTCTTGGGGTAGTACCAACTTGAATTTTACAATACAATTTATCATCTATATGGCAATCTCATCCCCTATTTCGTCATTTCCCTCACTATATCCAACTGTCATGGCTAAATCCCATGTGGATATGTCGTGGTACGTTTCTCAATTGATTATTCCCTCCACCCCGAGGAAATTAGGAAAACTTGCAACTTTGGGAGAAGTTTGTTCTATATTTATCAACAGCCATATCCACATGGGATTTAGCCATGATCGTATTTTGTGTTCATCATATAACACTTAAAAGCTAGTTCAACAGCATACTGTCCCAAAATATAAAGTGAAACGATTCATAGTGTCCAAAAACATGTTAAACATATTTACAAAAAGATATCCTGTATAAGCATGGTTTATGTGTTTATCATGTTCACTAGTAAATGTATATTTCCAAAGAGATGTATACATCGTGTTGTGTTGAAACCTGACAAGATGGCACATTTGATAATCGTATTGATCACGTCGTGTCGTGTGACCTGTTTTAGTAGGCGTGCCGAGTTATTTCAAAATGTTTGTTCAGGTTAACTATCTTTATGTTATACCTCAGTTTAAGGAAAATTGTCCAAAAAGTCCTAAATGTATTGGATGATGGCTAATTCAATTATAAACTTTTTAATTTGACTAATTTAATCATAAATTCTTTTACAATTTTTCAATCTAGTCCTTCCAATTAGTGCTGAAAATGCCTAACATGGACACTGGCTATTCTATGTGGTATGGCCAATACTTACGTAGATGATTATTGCAACTTTTAAAAAAAAAATTGAATGGCCGGTCGTGGTGCAAGGGCACTCCTCGACTATGGCCAGTCATTGACTAGTAATGAGACTGGTCAAAGTTAGGCGGTGGATAAAATATTGCATAGAGTTAGTTTATGAATAATATAGCGCAAGAGCTAATCGCAATCTATGGAGCTGTAAAGAAATTATAGTATATGGGTGTTATGCCATTTACTTTTAGAATGGTAAACTTAATCTATGCAGTACGTACTCCTCACGAAAAAGGGTTTTCCTAATTCCTCCGACATGGTCGGTCCATGCTTTGAAATGAAGAGGGTGCAAATCTGAGTAGGAAAAGGAACTATACGAAAAGGGAAAGGGAAAGCAAATGAGATGGCATATTGCATAGTTTTTAATGGTCGATTATGGAAATAAAAACAGATAATACAGGTCTCAAAGTCGTTTATGTCAAGTATGGTGGCCAATGTGATCACATCAATAGACGACCTAACCCAATAATTGACGACTCAACATGCTCAATTCCACAACCCTATTGTCGATGCTTAATCGATGCTTAGGTGGTCTGTAGTGGCCATGTATTCGCATTTCATAAGGATATCAGGAACTACACATGCTCAATTCCGCAACCCTCTTGTCTTCATGGTTTAAGCTCTCCATCGAACTTGGTCATTGTAAACTTCAATTCGGTGGCCTCAACCATGAACATTCCTTCCAGCCAAAAAAGAGAATCATGAAAACATTCACTTGTCTCCGACGCCTTTGTCCAAGCTCATCTCTCCAACAAGGCATCAAACCTCTTTAAATGAATTTGCTCATGTTAAACTCCTCTCTTCAGACGTCGCTATAGCCAGTGATATATAACACCCTTCATAGCAATGAAGCCTCTGATTCTTGACAACTTTACATTCTCCGACCCATAACTGTACCTAATGGTGTGTGTGGTGTCCACTACAGGAGCCCTTGCACGAGTATGACCCAAGTTTTATGCATGCGGACGGGAAGCGGTGGTCATTTGATCAAAAATGGACCAGCGGCCGGGATATGAACAACGGTAGAATACGATTATTGATCCGAGTTCACCATATCATACTCACATATTGCGGTAGGAGGACACTGCATATCGAGAGTATTATATAAATATGACGAGTATCACAACAAAGATATTTTTCGAATTAATTGATCTTTGAATTGGAAGGGAAGAGCCCACCTATTCTTTTCCCAGTCTCTACCTTTCCTTTTGGTCAAAGCAATGAAGGAGATCACGTAAGCGATTGCTTACAATATGCAACGCCAATCAAGCCTTTATTATATTCGCATAACATGCGGGTGATTTGACTAAGTCATGCCACAAAATACTACTCACGCATCTTCTTTGGTCAACCAATCACTCCTTCATCGAGCCTTATCAACGCGTATTTTATTCTGGAAGATGCAGGGGCGTGTCAATTGATGAATTGAGCCTTCAATTTTTTCCTAATAGAAAGAGTTTGATGCCCTCATAAAAAAATCTAGTTCTTTTTCCTATGTATGTGGGGGGTTCAAAACAGGAAATTTTTAAAGAGCACTACTTAACCCTAGCTAACAAGTTTCTCGAGGAAGCAGGAAAAAAGAAGTATATAAACCATAATTTCCAAAGTCATCTTTAGCAGAGTCCTAGGATTGTGTCTCGTGCCTATCTGACCAAATTTCTTGATTTTCCGTACACATATGACTTTATTAGCTACACTAGCAAAATGAATGAGTTAGTACATAATTAATGGAGCGAGTGAGCAAAATGATTGATGTCATTAAGGACTTTTTTGGGAGCGTTGATGCATATTTAGAAGGAGATGTTTGTAAAACGTTCGTTCTTGATGTGTTAACAGCGAGTTCTGGCAGGACGATTGATGCGGAAGTAAAGAAGAGAGATTTTAGAACAAGTTACCCCCTCTTGAACATCATGCCAAGGGAATATGGTATAATTCCTTAAAATTCCTTAAAACAAGTGATACGTCTCTCAATTCCTTTAGTAAGTCTAATTGAGTAAAACTGTTTGCTTGCAATTCGTATCAGACCGACAAGTACACTATATGGCATTTGGTCATAGTCATATTTAGCAAGACGTAACATGTTTTGACGGTTTCTCTTTGTACATACGCTTAGGTGGAAGTTCAACAATCCATTTCCTTATTAGGCAACTGGACAATTCAGTTGAACCACTTTTCTTGGGTTAAAGTTCATGTTGAAGACAAATGAGAGTAGAGAACTATATGACATGAATCATTTTGGGTTGGGGAGGGGGGGTTGTTTCGATACAAACAAGGTGGACCCTATTGTCTACGTATCCATGATCTATTCAGTAACATGAAGTCACACACTTGGTGACACTAATAATGAATAGTTGTTACGAATAGGTCATTCGTCACCCTTCTTTCTAATACCATCTTATGATATATTTTACATGGCGATGGTTCGAATTCATAAAAATCACATCATTTCATGTCATAGTAGACAATTTTCTAACAAGGTGGCCGGCAAATAGATTCGGAGCTAGACAGAAAATTAGGCATAAGATGCTGATGGGATAATTTAAAATAACTGTGGCACTCCGAATTTTTCGTGCCACTTTAACTAAATTGTCACGCTTGTCGGTGTACATAAAAAGAGATTGGACACTTCACCTAATGCATTACATTATTATTTGCCGACGGAAGGTCAAGGCAAGCCATTTTCCATAGTAGAACGGAGCCATTTATTGATTAACCAATACTTTTTTTTTTCCTAGAAAGTTGCTCGTTAAATGAAGAATTAGGTCTTGCGGGTGGGTTCGAAGAGCTACTATTTTTCGTAGGCTTGAGAATTGCATCATAATTTAGTGTGTCAAAGACTAGCTAAATGGAGGGACAACGTCTCGTTTTGTGGTTTCCTACCAAAATTAAGGACTAACGCGCGTGCACGGTGAGCTCCTTACCCTATATGGAAACCTCAAAAAAGCTGAAAATCAAGGGCAATCTTTCCCATTATTGACATGTGGATGCATTGAGATCTGCTCTTTCGAAGTCTCCGAGGAACCAATGGATTCATGTGTTGAGTCTGTTGATGAGTCATGACCCATGTGGTTTTGTCTCTATGGGTAGTACCAACTTGAATTTTTCAATACTATTTATCATCTATATGGCCATCTCATCCCCCTTTTCATCATTTCTCTCACTACATCCGAGTATCATGGCTAAATAATTGCATTGCATTACAATGGGAATAAAAGGAAGAAGGAATACTATGGAGGGTTCAATAAAGGGTCAAATGAGAAATGATCAAGCCTTTATTTATTTCGTAAAAAATAAATGATTTAGTAAATATTTTTCTAAAAATGACCGCTTACAATAATTAGTCAATAAAAAATATTATCATCATTGACAATTATTTATATATAAACATTTTTTATGGATGATGAAAATATTTTTCATTTATTTATTTATGTAAACAAGACAAATGATCATTTTTAGAAAAATAATTCCAAATCATTTATCATCCGCAAAGCAAACGAAGCTTAATATTAATTGCCAAAAGGCTTGCTTATAAGTTTGAAGTTTTTTCATTTGTAGCTAGAGAAATGAACGTGAATTTTTCTCAACTAATCATTGAGCTCTCAAGTGAAGTCAATGCTAATTAGGATAGAACATGTAGACACATTTGCGTGTTATCTGCTTTATTTACATAGGATTTTGATGCTTAATCAGATAATGACATGCATGGAAGAATCAATTAATGCCTTTGCAATAGTACGTTTCAATTTATTTTTTAGCAAATACTTTATGAATCTCTTTTTGTCTCTTCCCCTCCTAAATATGAGGTTATGAGTGTCTTTATTTTAATTTAATTATAATTTAATGAGGTATGATGATTTTAAAAATCTTTTAGTTCACGTCTCATCACTTTTTTTTTTTGTTCACTTTTGTTCATGGAGCAATTACAAAAGTAATTAACATAATCTTATGGTATTATTTCGTAAAATATATTTTACATTTATTATAGCATTTCATATAACAAAAATTTAATCCAACTCGTGGTGTTGTGGATCTTCTTTCATCCGATCTTCTGATTAGTGAGTCATATGTATGAAAATCACTCACAAGGGGCAACATCCCAATATTTGTGAACTTGTAATCCATCAATATAATCTCCAACTAGGGATAACGGGCGATATAACTTGAATAGCTAAATACCTAATCACATTACATTGTGTTCGTCTGTTTTTTTTTTCCACATGAACTCGAGGATAAAAAACTAACCGATCGACATTCTGTCTGCCCTATTCAATTGATCTGTATATGACAAAAAAAAGAAATTGATCTGTATTCTCTGTCGACTCATTTGTTTGATTTTATCCTCTTTTCTGCTCAACCCCACCTCTTGTGGTGCGTCTTACTAGTTTTTACTCTTCGTATCAAGGAAAATACTTGACAAAATTTTTACCAAAATAAAGTCTATTGACTAGTTATCGACATTATATCATCAAAGTGCATGTGTTGCGGGTACGTTTCTCAATTGATTATGTTGAATCTTGCGGAAACGTGGTACAAATATAATTTACAAAATATAACTTTCACTATTACAATATTTTCTCACACCACATACAATACTCAGACAACTCTACACAATTTATCTCACTCACGTGCATACATAGCACACTCTACACAACACCCTCTCAAGACCCCTACACACACCCACACACCCCCTTGGACTTCTTACTCACACACTCTTAATTGGACACTCAAATGAGGAGCAAGTTGCTCCTATTTATAGGATGGAAAGTTGGTGACTTTCCTAGCTTTCTACACTATTCTAGAAGTATTATTATTGTTGTTTTATTATAGCCTCACAACTAGATTTCTTTGGAGAAGTCTAGAAGTGGTGCAGCTTTTCTTGATGGGTTTTGCTAGAACATTCTGGAGAAGGGAGAGATCTAGAGAAATCCAGAGAGAGAGAAATATGAAGGAGAGAGATATGGAGAACTCTAGGAGAGAGAGAGGCGATGATCTTCAACACTCCCCCTCACCGACTACTCTCTCTCGATATAGTAGCCGTGCTGACATTGCTTTTGGACTCTTCAACTGTCTTCCTCCATTCAGCATATTGCGAAGCTTCCTCAGATGTGGATGGCTCTATGGCTCCATCTTTAGTTGCTTCTTTTACTGCGACTTTCCATTGAGTTTTGTGATCCTTGAATTTTTGCAATGCCAATTCATTCTGCCCTTTAGTCTCCTTTCCCTTCTTCTCACTCAATTCGGTCTTCGTATTCGACATATCTCCTATAAGAATTTTGAGATTGGAACTCATTAGATCAAGCCTCTCATTTGTGACTTTCATTTCGTGCTTCAACCGATTCAGTCCCATCCGAAGCACTTTAGTGGAGATATCTTGATCCTTTTTCTCATAAAACTTCTTCTCCTCAATCTTATTCCACCTATCCTTGCACCATGGGATGTAGGGTGTAGATGGCCTCCTTTCCTCAAAGAAACCTTTCTTCTTCTCCTTCATGTGTTTGATATCTCTCTCAGTATGACCAATTGGGAACATCATAGCGGGCTTGAGATCCTGAAGCTTCTACACTTCTTGAACTCACATCGGAACTTCTCTAGCTCCCTATCTTTTGCCTTGAGCTCTCGATCCTTCTGCCTTATCATCTCATCCCTTTTCTTCAACATATTCTCCATCTTTGCCTTCTCAACTTTTAGCTTCTTTATCATCTCCTGCATCTCTTGCAGTTTCTTTTCACGATTGCTTGTTGGTGTTGTTAGTTGCTTCTTCGAGTTCTCCCTTGGCTTGCTCTTATTCAGGGTTGTGATAGAACCTGTCAAATTATCCAACTCAACTATACAAGCTGTTGCAAGCTCTTCTCGTTCCTTCATTGCAACAGGTGCTTGAAAGTCCCATTCTTCTTCGCTTTCAATCTCCTTCTTGCAGGAAGTGACGACATTTCCTTCTTCCCGCCTGTACCAACAGAATCTGGCAATATGTCCTACCTTGCCACAAACATAGCACCGTTTGCTACGCCTTTTGTTGCTCTTATCTTCGTCGCCGTCGTCATCACAATCTTGACAAGCTCCCTCTGGCTGATAACCCTTCTCGTCTAGTTGCCTCCGCCAATCTGTATGATTTTTCCATGGTTTGCCATCTCTTGCACCTGCTCTATTTCCATTCTGGCCCTTGAACCCTCTTTTATTACTGAAGAGGGCACTTTCATCCTCCTTAATTGAGACCTTAGGGATTTGTTTATCTAAGGCTTCTTGGTTGGCCAATATATTCTCCAACTTTGTTAGAGTTGGCTCATTTGCCCATCCACGAGTGGCCGTAATAATACCATTATATTCGGGCCTTAACCTGTGAATTATTATTCTTCTCATTCTTGTCTTAGAGATGGCATTCTGAGGATCTAATTTTGAAATTTCTTCGCAAATAGATTTAACTTTAGAAAAGTATTGACTTACCGTCATACTTTGTTGCGAGATTGAGAGGAGCTCGTTCTCTAGGCATTGTAACTTGGCATCATTTGTCCTCACAAACAGCGTCGCCAAGTTATACCAGGCCTCTTTCGGGGTCTTTGCACTATTTATGTGCTGTAATAATTCATCATCAACAGTCACGGCAAGAACGTAAAGAGCCTTACCTGACTTGATGTTCCACTTTCTTAAATCACTATCATTTGTGGGTGGTGTGGTGTTGTTGCCGCCAACGATATCCCATAAATCTTGTCCAAGCAAATAATATTGCATGCGAGTACTCCAATTATTATAATTAAAGTCGTTGAGCTTCTCCATCCCGTTCACCGGACTCGAGAAATCCACCATAGTGACTTGAGTATAATGCCCCGCACTATACCCAAGCCTGGTCCTGCACCAACCGACTTCACAATCCCAGATTGTGCACTGGCAGAACTCCGACGTCCTTCGCTTCTTCGCTCCTTGGCTTGCCGATTCCTGACTGCCTTGCTCACTTACAATGGTCCCCGACCACTGTCTTCACACGGCCTCCGTCGACCTGCTCTAATACCACTTGTTTAGAAGTAAGTGGATGTACAAATAAAATAATTACTTTTATTATAAAACAATATTACAACTCTCTATTTTATCATCCTCTCACAACAACTCATTGTACTTACTTACCCTACCCACTCCCTCACAAACCTCACACGGACACAACTCTCGCACACACCCACTTACTCTCTATTTCTCTACACTTCACGCCACCTACTCCACCCACTCACACACTCACGTACACACTTCACTCACGTACACAACACCCCTTACACTTACTTCACACACACACACTCAAGGGGCAAGAGCCCCTATTTATAGGGTGTAAAGTCGGCACACCCACCGACTTCCCACACCATCTTCCTATTATTTTATTGCAAGTAGTTGGGTCAACAATTGCGGCTGAAGTTGAAGAATTATCTAGAGAGAAGAGTCTGGAGAAGTGGAGAGCGAGAGAGGTCTAGAGAACTCTAGAGAGAAAGAGAGATATGAAGGAGAGAGATATGGAGAACTCTAGGAGAGAGAGAGGCGGTAATTAGGAAAACTTGCAACTTTGGAACAAGCTTGTTCTCTATTCATCAACAGTCATGTCCACTAATCGATCTCTCCCTTGCTTAATAATCTAATCCAACTTGACATTTATCCTCTCGCATTGAACAAAGAATCTCCATGGAGGTGCCGATTTGGAGCTTGCTTTGTCAATGCATGTCCTTAACCCAAAAAGGAGAACGACAATAGTGTCGTCGTCAAACTTGGGATTTTTCGTTTTCCTTTGTTTGGTCGCGCTTCCCAATTTCCTCAAGTGGTAAACTTAAACTCGTCTGGGTAGTGGCTTAAAGTTTGGCGTTCCCACAATCTTATGTCAAGAACAAGACCTCTTTCTGTTTAGCAAATAAATTGACATTCCCAACCTATTCTCTGTGAGAGGATAACGTGTTAGAATAAGTGAAACGGCACAAGTCTGATTAACTACATGAAACTGTTCTCGATCAAAGTCATATGCGCAGACTAAGTGCATGAACTTAACTGATTCTCTTGTTGGCAATTCTGGACGTGACCCCTTTACAAGACATGACAAGGTGCACGATTAAATAGGTTTAGATTTGGTATAAACGGGACGTGAATTGACTTGCTTAACCCATTTAGACAGGTTTTGGCTTGTTAAGTTAATGCGTCATTTATTTCAATATGACATAATTAGACATGTTTTAACACGTTCATAGTTCATATCATATTTAAAGACCTTTTTATGTTTAGAAGTTTAAAAAAACCACACCCATATAAAAAAGAATAAATAGTAAAATAAAAATATATTTAGGGATACAAAAGTCATTAAAAATAAGAAACAGCTAGTTCAATAGTACACTGTAGATTAATATAAAGTGAAACAATTCATATTGTCTAAAAACACGTTAAACATATTTACAAAAAGATATCCTGTATAAATGTGTTTTAAGTATTTATCATGTACACTAGTAAATGTATATTTCCAAAGAGGTGTACATATCGTGTTGTGTCAAAACTTGACATGATGACACGTTTGATAATCGTATTGATCATGTTGTGTTATGTCACTTGTTCTATTAGGCGTGCCAAGTGATTTCAAAACATTTATTCAATGTGCCATGTCCAAGTTAGCCATATTCATGTTATAACTCAATTTATAATTAATTGTCAAAAAAGTCTTTATCGTATTGTATGATGGCTAATTTAATTCTAAACTTTTTAATTTGACAAATTTAATCCTAAACCTTGTTACGATTTTTCAATATAGTTCTTCTAGCTATGGTACAAAATCCTTGACACGGATGCTAGCTGTCTTATATGACATGGTTGGTATATACGTAGATGATTTTTGCAATTTTCTGAAAGTTTTCTGATTTTTTTTTTTTTTTGGTCATTTTGCCTATGGCCGGTCATTGTCTATTGCTGAGATGCGTCAAATTTGGGCGGTGGATAAAATATTGCGTAGAGTTAGTTTATGAATAATATAGTGCGAGAGCTGATCGCAATGTATGGAGCTGTATAGAAATTATAATATTTGGGTGCGATGCCGTATACTTTTAGAATGCCATTAATTTAGTCTGGTAAACTTAATCTATGCAGTACATACTCTTTAGGAGTAAGGGTTTTCGTAATTCCTCCGACGCGGTTGATCCATGCTGTGAAACGAAAAGGGGTGGAAACTCGAGTATGGAAAAAGGGATTATACGAAAAGGGAAAGGAAATGAGATGGCATACTGTATAGTTTGGTCGATTATGGTAAAAAAAAAAAAACAGATTATAAAGGTATCATAGTCGTTTATCTCAAGTTAGGTGACCAATGTGATCACCTCAATAAACGACCTAATCTAATGATCGACGACTCAAAGGGTTGCAAGGTCCGCAACCTTGTAATACCAGCTAACTTAATCGATGCTTAGGTGGTCTCTGGTGGCTGTCGTCATAATTTTATTTCTCCATCGAACTTGGTCATTCTTGCCTTCAATTTGATGGTCTCAACCATGAATTCCGACGGGTTTGTCAAAGCTCACCTCTCCATCAAGCATCAAACCTCGTTAAATAAATTTGCTTGTATTAAGTTCCTCTCTTTAGACGTCGCAGCAGTCAGTGATATATAACACCCCTTCATAGCAATGGAGCCTCTAATTCTCGACAGCTTTGCATTCTCCGACCCATACCTGCACCCGACGGGGTGTGTGGTGTCCACTACAGGTGCTCTAGCACGAGTATGACCCAAGTTCGAAACATGCGGAAGGTAAGTGTGGTCATTTGATCACAAGTCGACCAATGGCCGGGATATCAACAAGAACTAAATAAAACATTGGATCCGAGTCCACCATGTCAAACTGACACATTGCGGTAAGAGCCCCTGCATATCGAGAGTGTTATAAATATATAGCGATTATCCCTATCTTTCCCTTTCGTTTTGGTGTAAGGAAGAGCCCACCTATTCTTTTCCCCATCTCTACCTTTCCTTTTGGTGAAAGCAATGAAGGATATCATATAAGTGATTGCTTACACCATGCAGTACTCATCAAGCCTTTCTTATATTCGCATAACGTGCGGGTGATTTGAGTAAGTCATGCCACAAAATACAACTCAGCTTCTTTGGTCAATCAATCACTCCTTCACTGAGCCTTATCAACACTTATTATATTCTCGAAGATGCAGGTGCGTACCAGTTGATGAACTGACCACCCTTCAATCTTTTCTAATAAAAAGAATATTTTCTCTTTTTTTTTTTTTGGTCAGACAAATAGAAAGAGTTTGATGCCCTTATAAAAACTTCTATCTTTTTCCTATGTTTGGGGGGGTCCAAAACAGGGAATTTGTATAGAGCACTAACAACTTTCTCGAGGAAGCAGGAAAAAATAAGTATATAAACCATCATTTCCAAAGTCATCTTCAGCAGAGTCCTAGGACGTGTCTCGTGCCTATCTGACCAAATTACATGATTTCCCGTACACACATGGCTTTATTAGCTATTCTAGCAAAATGAGTGAGTACATAATTAGTGGAGCGAGTGATCAAAATGATTGATGTCATTAAGGACTTTTTCAGGATCGTTGATACTTATTTAAAAGGAGATGTTTGTAAAAAGTTCATTCTTGATGACTTGTTAACAGCGAATTCCGGTAGGGCGATTGATGTGGAAGTTAAGAAGAGTGATTTTAGAAACAAGTTTTCTGTCATCCCTTTCTGAACATGACATGCCAAGGCCACTCTTGAACATAGTATGACGCACCCTTCGCAGCTTAATAAGGGGATCTTGTAATTGCTTAGAACAAGCGATGCATCTCTCAATTCCTTTAGTAAGTCTATTGAGTAAAACCGTTTGCTTGCAATTCAGATCAGACCGACAAGTACACTATATATGGCATTATGTCATAGTCATATTTAGTAAAATTTAACATGTTTTGGCCCTTTCTCTTTGTGCATATGCTAAGGTGAATGTTCAACAATCCATTTCCTTATTAGGCAACTGGACGTTTCAGGTGAACCATATGGCACAAATCATTTTGGGTTGGGGGGGTGGGGTGTTGTTTCAAAATAAACAAGGTGGACCATATTGTCTATATATTCATGATTTGTTTGGTATTATGGAGCCACACACTCGGTGATCCTAACAATAAAGAGCTGTTATGAACATGTCATTTGTCACCTTTCTTTCTGATGCCATCTTATGAAATATATTCATGATGACAATTTGAATTCATAAAGAATCACATCTTTTCCTGTCAAACCAAACAATTTTTTAATGGGGGCGACAAATTGATTTAGAGCCGAATAGAAAATTAGGCATAAGATGCCAATGAGATAATTTAAAATAATAGCGGCACTCCGAATTCTCCGTGCTGCTTTAGCTAAATTGTCACACTTGTCGATGTACACAGGATGAGATTAGACACTTCACCTAATGCGTTATATTATTATCTGCCAACAGAGGGCTAAAGGCAAGTGTTATATTATTATCTGTCGACAGAGGGCTAAAGGCAAGCCATTTTCCATACTAAAATGGAACCATTTTTCGATTAACCAACATACTTCTTGTTTTCCTAGAAAGTTGCCCGTTAAATGAAGAATTACGTTTTGCGGGTGGGCTCGACAAGTTACTATATTATGCAGGCTTGACAAGTACATCATGATTTAGTGTGTCAAGGACTAGCAAAATGGAGGGACGAGGTCTCGTTTTGTGGTTTGCTACCAAAATGAGGACTAACGTGCGTGCACGCTGAGCTCCTTACCTTATATGGAAACCTCAAAAAAGCCGAAACTCAAAGGGAAGTCTTTCCCGTTATTGATATGTGGACGCATTCAGATGTGCTCTTTTGGGGTCTCCAAGGAATGAGTCATGACCCATGTGGCCTTGCTTCTCGTGGTAGTACCAAGTTGAACACACAATATTATATATAATCTACATGGGCATGTCGTCCCTCTTTTCATCATTTCTCTCACTATTTCCATGATAAATAGTTGCACAATGAACTTAGAATGATTAGAAGAAAAGAAAGGAGTGGAAAAATCATGTAGGTTTTTTGTTATTTATAATCTCTCAAAGTTCAAGATCTTATTTGAAAAAAACGAAAAAGATATACTTTATTTAATATAATAGGTGTAAATCGAATACTATCTTGAAATGAGATACATCTAAATAAAGTTTCGTCCGACACTACAATTTACTTTTATTAATATATAATTTCATCCTCCTCAAATATGTTTTTATTTGCACTTTGACTGTAAGAACGACGACAAAGTATTTATGGTAACTTGACTCCGATTAAGGTTGCATAACATGGATGTACATGAGAGATTAATTGAAATCAGTTTACATATAAAAACTTGATTAAGGAAAGCCTTGTTATATATTTGACATTACCCGCGATTGAACAATAATCGTCATGCCATCATCGGAGTGGAAATAACAATGTGGGTATGTCTCACAATTAATTATTCTCTCAACCCCAAAGCAAATTAGGAAAAATCGCGACTTTGGAAACTGTTTTCTGGGCTTCCCATCAACAGTCCTATCTACCGTTCGATCTCCCACTTGCTGAATATAATGCTATCCTGTCACATCGAACAGAGAATCCTAATATAAGGCGTTGATTGGGAGCTTTGCTTTGTCAGTGCATGTTTTTTTAAAACTCAAAATGGAGAACGTCAAAGTGCTGTCCTCCAACATGGGACTTTTCTCTTTCGGGCTTGGTCGCCCTTTCCGATTTCCTCGCGAGGCAACCTTAAAAAAGAGCGGAAAAAGAGGCGTCTTTTCCTAATCGCGCTACTTTTTTTTATCCAACTACTCTTTGACACGTGGAGACCAAATAATTCCTGGTCCAGGTAGCGGCTTATTTATTTATTATTTATTCCTTTTCTCTTCTAAAAAGCATTTAATGATGTTGACATGACCATGTCACATGTGCTCCACTCTAAATGGAGACCGAGAGGATAAGGGACTAGAAAGTGAACCGGCGGTGCTAGAAAGTCTGTTCAACTGCAATATGTATTAGTAAAATGTCTACATTTAATTAGTTTTTAAATCGGTAATTTTTGACATGACCCATTTGATACGGCAAGATACGTGATTAATAGGTTTGAAATTAGTATTTATGGTATGTGGATCGACTCGCTTAGCCTATTTAGACAGGAAATGATATGTTAATTAATGAGTTAAAGTGTCATTTATTTTAATGCAACATAATTAAACAAGTTTTAACATTCTCAATTCTTACATCTAAAGACCTTTTTTATCTTTAAAAGTTCATCCAGATAACAACATATCAAAGAAAATAAATGATAAAATAAAAACATATTTTAGGGATAGGAAAACTAATTCAATATAAACTTTAAATTTAATGTGAAGTGCAATTATTAAATTTGTCGTATTTGGGTTATCCATATTTATGTTATACCTTGGTTTGGTGATAATTGCCCAAAAAGTTCTAAGTCTATCGTACAATAGTTAATTCAATCCAAAACTTTTTAATTTGACAAATTTAGTTATAAACCCATTGATGATTTTTTGAATCCAAAATCACTGATGTGAGCATCACCATCCTATATGACACAGCTGATGCTAACATAAACCACTAATGCAATTTTTTCTTTTAAAAATCTGATTTTTGTTTTTGTTTTTTCCTATTGTTTTCCTTTTTCCCTATGGCTAGTTGTCGGCCATTGTCAAGACCGGTAAAATTTGGGTGGTGGATAAAATATTACATAGAGTTAGTTTATGAACAACATAGTGCGAGGGCTAATCACAATGTGTGGAACTATATAGAAACTCTAGTTTTTGGGTGCGATCCTGTATATTTTTAGAATGCCATTAATTTAGTCTAGTAAACTTGATATATGCAATACATACTCTTCCTGAATAAGGGTTTTCCTAATTCCTTCGACACGGTTGGTCCATGAGATGAAGAGGGGAAGATATCTGAGCAGAAAAAGGGATACGGAAAGGGAAAGGGAATGATATGGCATACTGTATAGTTTTTATGGTCGATTATGGTAAAAAAAACATAAAAAAAGTGTAAGTATCATATTCGTTTATCTCAAGTTTAATGACCAATGTGATCACATCAATAAGTGACCTATTCTAATCATCAACGACTCAAATGGCTGCAAGGTCCGTAACCTTGTCATACCAGCTCATGTAATCGACGCTTAGGTGGTCTCTGGTGCCGTATATCCGCATTTCATAGGGATATCAAGAACCAGACACGCTCAATTCCGCAACCTTATTGCTGTCATGGTTTAAGCTCTCCACCGAACTCGGCCATCGTTGTCTTCAATTCGGTGGTGTCAACCATGAACATTCGTTCTAGCCAAGAAAACATTCACTTGTCAACGATGTCTTTGTCCAAGCTCATATCTCCATCAAGCATCAAACCTTGTTAAACGATTTTGCTTGTGTTAAATTCTTCTTTTTAGACGTCGCAATAGTCAGTGATACATAATTCCCTATTATAGCAATGGAACTAAATTCTTGACAGCTTTGCATTCTCCAACCCATACCTGTACCTGATGGGGTGCATGGTATCCACGACACAAGCCCTTGCATGAGTATGACCCAAGTTTGATACATGCTTATTAAGGGTGATCATTTGATCACAAGTCGACCAACGGACAGGATATGAACAAGAATGGAATAAAGTTATTGATCGGAGTTCACCATATCATACTCACATATTGCGGTAGGTGGACACTGCATATCGAGAGTATTATATGAATATGACGGGCATCATAATGAAGATATTTTTTGAATTAATTGATCTTTGAATTGGAAGGGAAGAGCCCACCTTTTCTTCTCCCTATCTTTGCCTTTTCTTTTGGTGAAAGCAATGGAGGAGATCATGTAAGTGATTGCTCACAATATGCAGTGCCAATCAAGCCTTTCTTATATTCGCATAACATAGGGATGATTCATGCCGCAAGATACTACTCACGCGTCTTCTTTGGTCAACAAATCACTCCTTCATCGAGCCTTATTAATACAATTTTTTATTCACGAAGATGCAGGTGTGTGCCAGTTGATGAATTGAACCTTCAATCTTTTCCTAATAGAAAGACCTTATGAAAAAAATAAATAAATAAAAAAACGTATTCTTTTTCCCAGGTTTGTGGGGGATCTTGAACAGGGAATTTGTATAGAGCACTAAATCTTAGCTAACAACTTTCTCGAGGAAGCAGGAAAGAAGCAGATAAACTGTCATTTCCAAAGTCATCTTTAGCAGAGTCCTAGGTTTGTGTCTCGTGCCAATCTGAGCAAAATACATGATTTTCCATACACGCATGACTTCATTAGCGACACTAGCAGAAGGTGTGAGCTAGTACATAATTGATGGAATGAGTGAGCAACATAATTGATGTCATTGGGGACTTTTCTAGGAGCATTAACACATATCTAAAAGAGAAGTTTCTAAAAAGTTACATTCTTTTTTTTTTTTTTTGGTAAGAATTAATAATATATAGAACTTTGAACAAATAATTGCAAAATCTGGCGTCACAAAACTTACACTCAGTAAGACAATAAGTCAGCGTGAGTGAAAGGGAACCGGATGCAAGAGAAGCATCGCAACCATGGGGAACAAAGCACAGAACAGCCAAAATAAGGCAAAGGAACAGAGGAGAAAGGAGAAAGCCACACAGGCCAAAAGACTCTACACTAACCAAACCAGCAAAGAAGAAAAGAAAGAACAAACAAAGACCACAAAAAAGTTACATTCTTGATGACGTGTTAACAGCGAATTCCGATAGGGCGACCCATGAAAACTAAAGACGAGAGATTTTAGGACAAGTTTTCTGTGATCCCTTTCTGAACATCATATGCCAAGAACACTCTAGAATATAGTATAGCACACCATTCGCAGCTTAGTGGGGGGATCTTGTGCATCTCCCAATCTTTATAGTAAGTCTAACTGAGTGAAACTGTTACCATGGTTTGACCCTTTCTCTTTGTACATACGCAAAGGTGGATGTTCAACAATCCATTTCATTATTAGGCAACTAGACATTTTAGTTGAACTACTCTTTTTAGGTTAAAATTCATGTTGAAGAAAAATGAGAGAGAATCATATGGCATGAATCAATGGGTTTTCTTTCTTTTTTCTTTCTTTTGGGGGTTGTTTCAGAACAAAAAAGGTGGGCTCTATTGTCTACATATACATAATTGGTTCGGTAATGTAGAGCCACAAGCTTGGTGATGGGAAAATTGTCCAAAAAGTCATAAACCTATTGCATTTTTGCCAATTCAATCCTAAACCTTTTAACTTTGCCAATTCAATTATAAACATTTTCACTTCTTGCCAATTGAGTCCATTCGGCCAATTTTGGCCAGAAAATGCTAACGTGGATGCCAGCGGTGCCATGTAAGACCACCGGCGCTAATATAGACAATTTTAAATAATATTTTAATATATTTTTTTGAATTTTTATTATTTTTCTATTCCCTTCCCTTTTTTTTTTTTTTTTTCTTTCTTTTCTTTTTGGCTTTCTTCTTTACCATTTTCCAATGGTCAGCTGGCCATCGGCCACAGCCAGCTCTTTGGCCTTGCCTACCACAGGCGAGGCCCGGCCGGGCGAGTGCTAGCCTCGGCGAGGGGAGCCTTTGCCCAAGCGTAACTGGGCAAGGGTCACCTAGGCAAGGCCGACCTATGCCTGGGCCAGAGCAGCCTCGCCCGGCATCATCATCGCTCGACTGACACTCAGCAAGGCCGCCCTGGCCTAGGCAAGGACAACCCTTGCCCAAGTCGGGCGGCCTTGGCGGCCTTGCCCGGCGGCCTTGCCCCGTCGCCCGGTCAATGCCTGGTGAGGCCGCCTTAGCTAGGGCGCAAGTTGGCCTTGCCTAGGCAACCCTTGCCTGGCCATGCTTGGGTGAGGGCTCCCCTCACCAGGGCTAGCCCTCGCCTGTGGCAGGTGAGATTAGCTGGCTGGCTAGTTGTGGCTGGTGGCAGGCCATCGCCTATGGCCGGCTAACTGTGACTGGTGGCCGGTCGTCACTTGTGGCCAATTGGCCACCGGAAAAAGGCAAAGAAGAAAGCCAAAAAGAAAAGAAATAAAAAAAGAGAAAAATAATAAAAATTAAAAAAAATTAAAAAAAATTAAAATATTATTTAAAATTGTCCATGTTAGCGCCGCGCGGTCCTATATGGCACTTGTCGGCGTCCACGTCAGCATTTTCAGGCCAAAATTGACTGAATAGACTCAATTGGCAAGAAGTGAAAATGTATAGGACTGAATTGGCAACGTTAAAAGGTTTAGGAACGAATTAGTAATTCCCCGTGGCGACATGAACAGTAAATAGTTGAGATGAATGGGTCATCTATCTTCTTTCTTTCTAATGCTACCTTATAGAATATTCTCATGGCAATGGTTCGAGTTCATAAAGAATCACATCGTTTGCGTCAGACCAAACAATTTTCTAAGGAGGGGCCGGCGAACTGATTCGAAGTTGAATGTTAAATTACGTATAAGATGCCGATGAGATAATTTAAAATAACTGCGCCACTTAAAATTCTTTGTGCCACTTTAGCTAAACTGTCATGCTTGTCGGTGTACACAAAATGAGAATAGACGTTTGACCTAACGCACCACGTTATTATCTACCTACTTATTATCTACCTACGGAAGGCCGAAAAGGCGAGCCACTTTTCGACTAACCAACCTACTCTTTTTCCTAACAAGTTGCTAGTCAAACGAAGAATTTGGGTTTGAAGGTGGGTTCGAAAGACCTCCTAGTACAATTTTATGTAGGCTTGAGAAGGACATAACGCATGAATTAGTGGGTCAAACATTAGCTAAATGGAGGGATAAGGTCTCGTTTTGTGGTTTCCTACCGAAATTGAGGACTAACGTGCGTGCACGCGCGGCTCGTTGCCTTATATGGAAGCCTCAAAAAAGCTGAAAATGAAGGGCAATCTTTCCCATTATTGACGTGTTGACCAACACGTGGGTGCACTGAGATGAGCTCTTTCGGGGTCTCCGAGGAACCCGTGGATTCCAGTGTGAAATCCGTCGGATGAGCGATGACCCATGTGGCTTTGTCTCTCGTGGTAGTCCTACCAAGTTTTTTTTTTGGTCGAATAGTACTACCAAGTTGAACACACAATACGATATATAATTGCACAATGAACTGAGAATGACTACAAGAGAAGAAAGGAGAGGAAACACGGTTCTTATTTATAATCTCTCAAGGTTCAAAATCCTATTTGAAAGATGGAAAAGACCGACTACTTAATATAATAGGAGAGATCGAGTACTATCTTAAAATAGGTTACAACTAACTAGAATTTCATCCTACACTATAGTACTCACCTATTAATATATAGTTAATATGTATTATGCGGCTTTTTTGCAATTATGTTTCTATCTTTATTCTGCCCGTGAGAACAACAATAAAGTGTTTATGGTGATTTGACCTGATTATGATTGCGTAGTACGCACTTATATAAGCAATTATTCACCACTAGAGTACGTATAACTACATAAATACGGAAAGATCCCATAATACATACCAACTACATATTGGCATTACCTGTCATTGAACAGTAATCGTCACGCTATTATTGGAGTGGATATAATAAAGCAGTATGTTTATCAATTAAATATTATCTCAACCACAAAGCAAATCAGGAAAACTTTGCAACTTGGGGACAAGCTTTTTGGCTGCCCATCAACAGTCCCCACCATTCGATCACCCACTTGCTGAATTATCTAAATGCAACTTGACATTCATCCTGTCACATGGAACAAAGAATCCTGATATAAGGTGCTGATTGGGAGCTTGTTCTGTCAGTGCGTGTCCTCAAACTCGAAATGGAGAACGTGGTAGTGCTGTCGTCAAACATGGGACTGTTCGTTTCTGGGCTCGGTCGTCCTTCCGATTTCCTCCGGAGGTAACCTTAAAAAGAGTGGGAAAAGGGGAGGGGGGGGTGGTCTTTTTCTAGTCACCCTACTTTCCTTTCTCCAACTACCTTTCGACACGTGAGGAACAAATATATCCTACTTTCCTCGTTTTTTTCCGTTTCTTCTCAAAGGTGTTTGGTGGTGTTCACACGATCATTTCACATTTCCTTTCGGTCAAGGATGAGTGGATAACAAGTTAGAAAGTGAAACAGCAGAGGTCATAAGTCTAATCAACTTCATTTAAACTTTTATGGATCGAGCTTATCTATATAAGCCAAATATCAGGATTTAACCAATTTTTTGACTTGTAATTCTTGACATGACCCACTTGATACGATAGGATAGGCAATTAGATAGGTTTGAGTTTGGTGTAAACACTACGTGGATGGCATGCTTAAGTTTTTTAGATAGGAATCGACACGTTAAGTTTACGAGTTAACGTGTCATTTATTTTGACGTAATATAATCTGACGCGTCTTAGCACATTTAGTACTTATATAAAAAGACCATTATATATTTAGTAGTTCATCAAGATAACAACATATCAAAGAGAATAAATGGTAAAATAATAACATATTTTATGGATTTAATAATCATTAAACATAAGGAAAACTAATTCAATAGTATACTTTCAATTTAATATGAAGTGTAATTACTCATATTTCTAGAAACATGTTAAATGCATTAAAACAAGCCATCATGTATAAATGTGTTTTATGATACTCTAGTTGATGAATGATTGTATAAATATTAATATATCATGTCGTGTCAACACATGATAGTATCATATTTGATAATTCTATTAATCATGTCTTGTTGCGTATTCTGCTTTATTAAGCGTGTTGCATTGGTGTCAAGCTAGTTCAACACAAAGCGTTATATGTTTAAGTGAGTCATATCCATGTTTTATCTCTATTAACGGGGCTTGCAGGGTATCTCACGAATTTTTAAGTAACTTGATCTTCACGGCACTAATCTTAGGTTATCTAGAAAAGTATATATTTTTTATCTTTTAGTTTTTCTTATCTTGTTTCCTCTTTGATCCTTTTTCCTTGTTTCAGGAAAACACTTGTGTTGCCACATTGCTGTTGATACTGCTATGTTGTCATTATTACTGACCTCCCTTCTACCACAGGACATCACCAGTCCTATTTATCACCTCTCTCCGCTCTATGGTTTTCGCCCCTCCCCACTTTCTTTGAAGTGAAAATTGTCCAAAATATCTTAAATCTATCACTTTTGTTAATTTAGTTCTAAACATTTTAATTGTTCAAATTAAGTCATAGATCTTTTCACTTGAATCCATCCAGGCAATTTTTATTGAAAATCGTTGATGTGGGCGTCGACCATCTTCCATGGCACGACGTTACTAAAGTGATATTTTAAATTATTTTTTCAATTTTTTCTTTTCTTTATCCTCTTTTTTTTTTTTCTTTTTTTTTCCCTTCCCTTCTTCCTCAAGCTGGTCATCAAGCCTCGATGATGGATGACGACTAGCTAGAGGATAGGAACAATGAGATCAACCTCATTGTCATGGGGCAAGAGACCTCCCCGGCCTTGGGCAAGCCTTGCCTAATCACTAGCAACAAGAAGGAGCTTTGTAAGCTGTTGGCAAATATTGGGTTTGCTCTTTTTTCAATCAAGTTTCAGGGACAATTTGCTATTTTGTTCTAGTCAGGTCACAAATGGACAAAGTAGTGGTCAAAGAGATCGTCGGCCCTTCACAGCTCGGCCAACAACTAGCAACGATGAGGTTGACTTTGCCGGCACTCGCCTCTGACCAGATGTTGGCCATTGCTGAGGTTTGATGACCAACTAGAAGAAGAAGGGAAGAAAAAAAGAGGAAGAAAAGAAAAAAGCAAAAATTTCAAAAAAAAAAGTATTAAAATATTATTAACAAATATCCATATCAGCATCGGCTGTGTCATGTAAGACGATTGTCATTCACGTCAGTGTTTTTTTAGCAAAAATTGATTGGATGAATTCAATTGGCAAAATGTAAAAGATTTAGGACTGAATTAGTACAATTGAAAAGTTTATGACTAAATTGATAAAAATATGATAGATCTATTAATTTTTGGATAATTTTCCTCTCTCTGAATGAGGATAGAGAAGTAGTTATTACAAGCATGACACGAATAGCCACCAAGCCTTAGGTAAAACCAGATCGAAGATCAACCAAGGCTTATGACCTTGGATCTGAGGTCACAACCTCAATCTTTTGAGACGACTTTAGAGAGAGAGATGACCACGACGGTGTGTAACAGGGGATGGCGATGTGGCGAGTACAACAAGCCAATGGAGGCAAAGGGAAGGGGAAGAGAGGGTGGCGAGAGGTGTTATGGTTTTAGATAATGTGGTGGTTTCCCTATAATTTACAAGCATCTTGATAAATTTTAGGTGATTGATTCCCAATCCTTTAGCGAAATCTTTTTAAGCATATTTGGTAGCATGGACAAGAAATTCAATGAGGTAAAAAGCTATTACATTCAATGTTTGGAGGCACTAGTGCAACCAAATAAATATTCAGCTAATTTATTCAGGCACAAGAGCGGATTATAGGATGATAAAGTGGAGTACCAGGACCACTTGCCCTTGAACTTTTGCAAACTCTTCATTACCATCTTTAAAAGCTCCTTTTTGTTTAGAATTGAATGCTTAATCCATTTGATCGTTTTGTTCAAGTCAATCTTTCCAACAAATATATGAATGATAATATTGATGTGGCCATTCACGTCAGTGTTAACACTTGGTTAATTTCGCCTTAAATATAAGGCGAAAATTGAGAAATACAAACCCTAAAGAGAGCAAGAGGAGAGGGTGAGAGGGAGGAAGGGAAGGCTAGGTGGGATGTCCACCTATCAATAAGGGTTCGATGTCTTGAGTTGGGCTTGGACGATCACAACAGTGGTGGTTGTCATTGACACTGACACATCTTTTAAAATAAGAATTTGATATTCATATTTGACGTCAATGAAAATCTATCTAATCGCATGTTGAACAGATTCTAAGTGACAAAACATGTAACGAAATCATTACGTCATCTCGAGTATACTTTTGACTTTGGGTTTTTTCCTTTTTCTATAAATCTGACAAAATTGATTTTTAGAAATTAAAATCTTTGAACATTAGCTTGTAAAATTATACACAATAAACTGATTTTATTTTCACAATTTTTCTGAAGCTTCAAAGGAGCCCCAGCAAACGCTACCAGGAGAGGGGGTACTTCGGGCATTTCCGGATTTGTTGGGGCCGAGCCAATCATTTTCTCCCCCCGTCCCTCATTCCTTGCTTCGGCACAGTACCTAAAGAATTCGAATGGGTGTGTCCACGTGTCGATGATCTATACGCTCCGGCGCAGCCCCATAAAACTCCCCGGATTATATATAAGCCGAGCACCTGATTGGTCCACGTGTCACCAATACCAAAACCGCCGGTGGGTAGGGAGACAGAGAGAGGGAGAGCGGTTTTGAAGCTACCGTCACATAGGACTTTCCTTATATAGCATCGCGCCCTCGCGTGCAAGTACGGCCAAAAACGACGGCCGCGAAACCGCTGTTGAAGCTCCGCCGCTGCGCCGTCGCGCCTGTAAGTTCTCCTCTCTTTTTCGGCTCCGGTCGCGCTCCGCCGTCGCCGTCGCCGTCGCCTTCTTCTTCTTCTTCCTCTTCTTCCCCGTCGCCGCCGCCTGAAACGATATTTCCCTCGCTCTTTCCTCACATCCGATCGCCAGTCCCGCGGCTGAAATCTCTCTCTCTCTCTCTCTCTCTTTCTCTCTCTCTCATGAAACTCTCGCGTAAATCGGGAGGCCTTATCTCCATCTCTTCTGCTATTTTCGTTTCCAGTTCCAATATAGGTTTCGATTTTGACTTCCCTTGATTCTCCGCCCGAATTTTCGTTCCCTCTCTCTCTCTCTCTTTCTTCTCGTTCCGATCGATCTCACGCGCTTTAAATCTCTCTCTCTCTCTCTCTCTTCCTCTGGGAGCTGAAGCTCGGTCGCAAGCTTGACGGGGATGGGGAGGGGGAAGATAGTGATACGGAGGATCGACAACACGACGAGCAGGCAGGTGACGTTCTCGAAGCGGAGGAATGGATTGCTGAAGAAGGCGAGGGAGCTCGCCATCCTGTGCGACGCCGAGGTCGGGGTCGTCATCTTCTCCAGCACCGGCAAGCTCTACGACTTCGCCAGCTCCAGGTCAGTGGCTTCCCTCTCTCGTTTCCGAGCTCTTTCTACGCATTCGATGATCCGTACGTCTTTAAGATTATTTTTCCTGCTGTTTCGCACGGATAATCAAGAAAGTTCTAATGAAAAAAAGGAGAGGTAAAGTTTTTCTGTACCATTTCACTTTAACAAATAGGTTCTTTGTGGCCGTTAGCGGTCGCTGTGGTTATTCGATGCGTGTCGATCCCCAATCTCCGGAGGTTTAATCACTTTGGCATAGCATTTTTCTAGCCGTTAGACATTGACAGATCTCCAGGTGCATAGAGATTTAGTTGGAGGGAGGTGAGAAAGAGGATGATGATGATGATGTTGCTAGTTTGCTGCACTTGACTCAGTTAGGATCATCTTCCCTGTGCCATCTCTGATATGCTACTTTTTATGGTGACGTTGACATTATCATATAGAATCGCAAAGCTAATTTCGTGTTTAGTCCAAGAGGATTCAAAGCTATTGAGCAAGATTTGGTTAGTGGAGAAATTACTGGTTTTGTTCGCCAAAAGTTTCATATCCAAACCCAATTAAACCCTGCAACATTAACCCTAAATCCCCAGCCTATGAGATACAATCCTAACCTTGTGGATCAAGTAAGATGAGATGGAGATAAGTAACTGAAAGTTGTGAAACACTACATGGTTTGGGATTTTTATTGAGACTTTAGTTCAATGGAACGGGCCTTCGCTTTTATCTAAGGTGACTATATTATCTTTTTGATTGGACTGACCTAGGATCGACCTCCGTTAGTCCTTGAACGCAACATCATTCTAGTGCCTAAGAAAGCTTAAGATGTTTGAAAGATCTTAAAAGTTCTAACCATCTCTCTATTTGAACTGTCATCATCTATTTATAACCTCTATCTTGGACTTTGGTATTGTATTTTAGGGCACTCTTCCAAATGAAACGAATCTCGTGTTCACGCCTTTCTCTCCATGTGCACCATGTGCTCTCTTATTTTCTTTCGGTGCCGGCCACCATCAGCATAATAGTCCATATGACAATCTCGTACTCTTTACTGCAAAACCAGCTTTTGGGTTTTGAAAACACTTTTAAGAATCTAAGTTAGTGGAAGACCATAATTAAATACTATTTATCCTCCATCTTAGTAAATCTTTTTGCAACCATATCCAAATCCACTATAATTTAAATCTCAAATGATATACAAAGCATTTTCAAGAGTAATTATAGCATACACTGTCAGTGTTAAAAAGAAAAATTCCCAAATCCACTTTTGGTATTATGGATAGTGAGAGATTGAATGTTTAAAAACCTTAAATGAAGAGTAGTAAGATGTTATGCATACAACTTTCTTCATACTAGCAATGTATGCTATGATTTTGTTATTTTTAGAACAATGTCTTATCTCAAAATAAAGAGATCTACTCTACCTCTTGTATTGCTCTAGGATCTTGTTCCCTTCCATTCTTCCCTAATCTAAACAAGCTTGTTAGTAAAATTTGCCTCTGCACTAAGTAAAGTGGTACTATATTAGAGTGATCGATTCTAAGGTGGATTGGTTCCAATCTAGAAGTGACAGCTGACTCTGTTATCTCTGGTTCCAAAAGAGTGGAAACTGGAAATGGAACAAAATTGACTGTAGCTATCTACCTTGGAAGCACCCCATTTTTATGTTTTGGGTAGAAATCGAAATTATTATTATAAAATATGAAAGTTGCGTAGTTTCATCATAGAAAATATTGATTAGTCAATGATTCTTGGTCAGTTAATCATACCAAAGACCACGGTTCAAATTTCGATGCTTGCAAATTTATTTATTTTTCTTTCAAAGAAAAAAAGAGGCTCACGAGTTCAACCCTAGTACCGCCTTTGAAAAGGAATACAAATTAGTCTAGGTTTGTTCTAGATTCTGGAATTGGAATTGAATCGAGGCCTTTAAACAGGGAAACAAATCAGTCCTAGGCTGATTCTAGGTTGGAACTGAATTAGTTCTTAATAGAATCAACTTGGAATTGAATCAGCCAGGTTGATTCCAGGCGATTCCTAGATTGAACTAAATCATTCACCTTGATACAACACTGAGTCTTTTGCCGTAAGGCATGTATTATTTTATACACTTCCCATCGTCCAATAACCACACATTTCCATTGATCACCTCGATGCCACATCATTTGTTCCATAAAGCCAATCACGTATCAAATTACCTAGTATGTCTCACAATACTCTCCAGATATGGTGTGTGATTTTTGTCCATCCTTATCCCCTTGTGACATTAGAAACGTGCCATAAACCCCACCTATTATTGGGGCCCAGTTTACTCTCCACGCCCTCACAATCATTATGGGTCCACTAGTGTCTGCTGGGTTCGTTAGTGAAACACACTTACTGGAATAGATCCTGCTCCAAAAGGATACAACATGATATAGGATTTTACACAATACTAGTACATATGTCATAATACCTTGCATATATTATGTTACATGAATAAAAATACAATGCTTTTATTAAAAATGACATTTAATCGTGCGCAATTAGATAGTATCATCATTACGTTAATGTTTTACACATAACTAGAGCGGGAGAACAACTTACGTTTTGAGGAACCCTGGAAGGTTCATTCTACTAAACTGTTCTCCATGTCTTCAAGCTATCTGGGAAAACATATCCAAGTTCAAGTAGAAATAATAGTGTGACTATAGATGGTGACCTCGAGGAAAAAATGGTTCCGGGTGTATGTGGTTTGAATAAGATCTTTGTCTGTTTGCTAAGATGTTCGGAAGATGAAAAAGATTAATCAGAGATGAGTTGAAATGCATGGCGTGAGCTACATTCTTGTTTTAGATGTTTAGGCTTCTGCTGTTTAGACATTAAAATGATGCAAATGAAATAGAGAGGGTGGAAGTCATGCCACAGACGAATAATGAGAGAAAGTAATATGGATTTTGTGAACAAATTAAGTTTCAAGTATATGTTTGAAAGATGTCATCAATGTTGTAATCTCAGGTGATTTAAGAAGGGGTGAATAATATGTAGCGATAATTATGAAGACGAGGTGTCTAGGTAAGGTGGCCATCCAATGGAAATGAATGTACAAAAAAATGTTACCTTGAGAAGATACTTTGCATTTAGGTAGCAAGATCGAAGATATTGGTATCCGTTCTAAAGCTGCTCTGATCAGGACATAATTTTTGGACCTCCGAAATATTTCAAACAGGCTGATAAACATTGAAAAGATCTTATATCTTATTGAGAATAGGAGAAGACTTGAAAATTATTATCACGTACCTTCCGCAACAAGCATTCGTTGTTTTCAACTATTCTCCTAACAAAAGATCATCTCATCATATTAAAAATTGCGTAGAGAAAAAATTTCAGAGCAAGCCTGTTGAAGAACGAAAATTCTGATGTCATTTCTTATTCGCCAGAATTCAAATAGAGTAGAGAGAAGATTTCAGAACATTCCTGATGAAAAGTAGAAAGAAAATTTTTTCCCTTGCTAGACTCCAGTACCCAGCGACTACTCCATCCTATAACTCATCAGTCTGTCGATGAAACCGATATAGCAAACATCAAATGATTCCAACCTTTCTGTGATTTGATTAAGTAAGAGAATATAGGTGAGAATCAGATCCAGTTTCAGCATCATGCTTAAAAAGACCACAAGCATCAAGGCAAATCCCAGTTTGATTAATCCATTTTTCTGGAGACATAGCCGATATAGAAGATCAAGCCATGAAATAAGACTTTGTCTTGGGATATTTGGTATGCGTACCGTCCAACTTCAGGCAATGAAGGCTATAGAGTAGCTAGAGAAGAAGCTACTGTCAGTTTACCACTTTTTCAAGGCTCTCCGCGTAGCAGCATCCATCGGAGTTTTATAGCATCCATCGCTGGTGTAATAATATGGTTCCACAAACGGCTCAATCCCTCATTGATTTAGCGATTGTAATTATCCACTATTTTATTTACCACCAATACGATGACGGATGAAGCCGCTTGTTGAACTCTTACATTGGCGATGTAGGTTAATTAATCCATATCCCTTTTTAAAACATCCAAATATATATCCCCGTAAAGGGTCCTACAGTAGACGAAATAGCACACTAGAAGTTTATGCAATATTAGTGCTTTGCTATTATCTAAGTGAAATCTTAGAATTCTTAGTAGATGATGAATAAAACAATATTTCACTTTGCGTACGTGTTAGGTAATTAAAGGTTAATTTGGCCTGTTTTATGCGAGTTATGTGAAGATATCCTTAAGTCACTTGTAGTCCAAAGCAAATAAAGAATATTGCAATTATCTACATCAAGTAGAAGCTCATCTCACATGGAAAAGAGTAAAATTTGTCTCCTTTTTTTTAGTGTATTTTCATAACTCTCTTTCACCAAAATAACCACGCAACTTAACTGGAATTAAACCTTGTTGTGAACGAGATATTTGGCTTCTCCAAACCGTGTCGAAATTTTCAGGTGCTTTTAGACAAAACTGAAAGCTCTCTTGATAGATTTTGAAATATCTGTTCACTCTTTTAAGGAAGCAAGTCTCTTTTGAAAAGGGAGATATTTCCTTTAGACGTATTGGTAACTTCATCCAAAAGAGTGTAAAAAATTGTTTACATGGTTATCCTTATACGTTGTCATGGGGAAGATGCTATTACATAACTACGAATGTAGAATGGATCTTTGTTGTTTAAAAAGTTTTATGGCAAGTATTTTTATTTTTTCTAAATTTGGCTTATACAAATGCCTTAGGTGGGTACTGTGTAAGAATCCGAATTCAAACATAGTTGATCTATTTAAAAAAACAAACCTTTGATAATTCACACGGCATATACTCAAACCCAAACAGTTGATGTAAATCGACTTTACCTAACTATTTTGAAATAACAATTCTCAATAATGTCAAGCTATTGTAGCATTACTCTTACAAACATGAGGTTTGATTTCTATATATGCAGACCGACTTAATGCATTATCACAGAAAAAGAAATAGCCAGAAATACATGAGAAGAATTATGTCCCTAGTTCCTTAAACCTGTAGACCAAAGTACCGAAAATGCCTAAGTAGCAAGATTTGGGACAGTCACGGTATTAAGATCTAATCAATCACATCAAGATTTGGAACATCCACGGATAAAAATGATTAGTAGCTTGTAACATATCAATTATCTTTTATTATGTCAAGGATAAACCAAGTTATGTTTTTGAGCTTTGGGTATGCTGTTGAATTTAAGAACCATGCACTCCCCCACAAAACTACTAATTCAAAAACACTACTGGAATGGCGCGACAGCAATACCAGGACACTTGAGAATAACATGGACAAGGAGATGCTGCATCATAGCTAGAATCGGACATGATACCAGTAAAAGAAAATGAACTTATACTGAGTATAACCCCATGGAAATAGGCAAGCTAGTGTCGGCCTCAAGCCAATGCTGACAGAAATGGAGAGAATTTATATGGAAGCAACATATGATGCCTTTCAATCTTAAAACCAAAGAAACAGCGCCTAGTTTTGCGCATATGTTGCCATATGCTCATCGAAGGCTCATTAAATAGGATTTGAAACTTTTGGCCATGGGGCTTCATTTTGAGACTTCTGTTTCGTGCAAGCTTTTGGTGCAATGAAAAGCATAATAAACCGTGATCATGGTATGAGGAACATAAAAAATCTTTTAGCATCTGTCTGTGCCTCCAGCATTTTTTGACATATTGTTAATTAGTAGCAGTAATTAATGATATGCTTATTCAAAAGCGTCAATATAATACTTTGAACATTTTTTCTTCAACCTGTAGACCAAAGTACTGAAAATGCCTAAGTAGCAAGATTTGGGACAGTTGTGGTATTAAGGTCTAATCAATCACATCAAGATTTGGAACATCCACAGATAAAAATGATTAGTAGCTTGTAACGTATCAATTATCTTTTATTATGTCAAGGATAAACCAAGTTATGCTTTCAAGCTTTGGGCATGCTGTTGAATTTAAGAACCATGAAACTTGAGAATAAAATGGACAAGGAAATGCTGCATCATAGCTAGAATTGGACATGATACCAGTAAAAGAAAATGAACTTATACTGAGTATAACCCCATGGAAATAGGCAAGCTAGTGTCGGCATCAAGCCAATGCTGACAGAAATGGAGAGAGAGTATATGAAAGCAACATATGATGTCTTTCAATCTTAAAACCGACGAAACAGTGCTTAGTTTTGTGCATGTGTTGCCATATGCTCATCGAAGGTTAATTGAATAGGATTTTGAAACTTTTGGCCATGGGGCTTCATTTTGAGACTTCTGTTTCATACAAGCTTTGGTGCAATGAAAAGCATAATAAACCGTGATCATGGTATAAGGAACATAAAAAATGTTTTAAGCATCTGTTTCTGCCTCCAGCATTTTTTGGCATATTGTTCATTAGTAGCAGTAATTAATGATATGCTTACTCAAAAGCGTCAATATAATACTTTGAACACATTTTCTTCAACCAGCATGAACAAGGTAATTGAGCGGTACGACAAATTAAAAGAAGAGACTGATCAATCTGCGAGCCCAATGGCTGAACTTAAGGTATTGTCCACTTTGCCAATCTTTTAATATGCTTGTGCAATATCATCTGACCTTTTTATGCGTAATTTTACTGTATGGTCTGTCTTCAGAATTTTCAGTTTGTAAATATGATTCATTAGAACAAATGGAGTCAATTGATAAAACTTTTCCTTGATCTATGTGTAATTTACCTCGAAAATGAAGGCAATATATATTGAGACATAAAGCAAGACATATCGAAACTACAATTGGGCAAATCTTGAAATATTGAATACAAGCCTACTCTGAAGCAAGCAACATGCCAACATCAAAGATTAGAAAGCAAGAAGAAATAAATTTGGGTGATCAATTTGAATTGTAATAGGATCATATTGGCATCATGTCATTTTGCTTTTGAAGTCTCTATGATAACGATCTTTGCATATGCCCAATGTTGCTACTTTAAATCGATACAGATCTTTATTCATTATGACGCTATATTTGTCCCTTTCTAAAGGTTTGTTACTCTGAGATGTGATGTTCTGCAAATGAGAATTTAGCATCTTTTGGGAAACGCCTTACTCAAAAAGACCTAGTAGCAATAGGATTGAGTCATCTTCATGAACACCGTTTAGCTCCCTTTCTGAACTTTCTAGCATTTGACGTCTTCAGAAATAGAATGTGTCAGGAAGTTATGAAATTTCATATCAAGTAAAATTGGTGAGGAAAGCTATCTTTCTGAAAACTAACTGCAGATTCCTTGTTCCTCATCCGGTATTAAAGAGAGTTAGCTTCTACAGTCTTGGAATTGGCAGAAGTATTAGATACAGGCAGGGATGAAAGAAGTGGAGAGTGTATCTCCCATCACACAGCCACTTAGGCTTAAGCGTAAAGTCTTTTAGACAACGACAAGGCTGACAATGTAGATGGCAAGAAATGTTGGACGGTCAGATACCAAGACACGCACAAAATGATTGAAGTAGAGATGAGAATCTTCTGGTGGGTGTATAGATATTGATGAAGATACAGTCCACATGAGTGCGCCCCAGAATAAGTTGGTATGACTTCCGTTGAAGATACGACGAGAGAAACTCTCTAAGATGGTTTGCAAATTGCTTAAAATATAGAAACAGTAGAGGCTCTAATGATCTAGAACATGATATATTACTGACAGAGATGTAGGGTGAAGGGGAAAATGGGAGGCTAAGAAGGATGCAAGCCGATACTTTCTGAGGTGTTGAATATTAGGAGGATATGGCACAAGATAGAAAAAAAGCACAATGTCAAAAATAATTCACAGTGACCAACCCGACTTATGGGAAAAGGGGTTGTTCTTGTTCTTGTTGTTATTGGTGATTAAATTGCCATGGTTCAATTCGGTATGGTACAAGAACTCCTAAAAAAATGACATGCCCGCCCTTTCTGTGTTTGTAACCATTCCACTTGTACCACTTCATATGTTCCTATTCAACTGCATTTTATTAGATCAAATGCAGTCATAGAGTGATTTGGGGTTATCAGCAGACACTTAGAAGCTACAAAATTAACGATGAACTGTTCCATCAATTAAAGTAGGTCCCATGCCCTAACCTATGCAAAGGAACTTTATTGCAAAGAAAATATAAATCAATATTCTCAAAATAGCCTCACGCTGTGGAAATATTTCCACCCTCTAAATGGTTCTAACACTCCTAAACTTGTTGAGTTGACGAAAATTACCTCAAAAGAACTAATTAATCAAAATCACAAATGGAAAGGGTGAAAGTTGCTGCTGTTGAAAATGCAAAAATCACACATTGTCATGAAAACACAAGACTATCAGTATTAATAAGAACAATGACATTTTATTCCATTTGTTATTTTCCATTCGTTTTTATACAGACTCATTTCCTTTCTTCTACTTATCAATGTGCTCAAGCTGATTTTTATAAAGATTTTTTTTTCTTTTTATAATAAGTTTGAAACTTGTTGATATATTTAACAGATGTTAATTAATAAAAATTGAAGTACCGAATTGTATACTACAAGAAGTTATTCCTTGTTCAACTTTAGAAAAACATTATTAATAAATATACTTTACTAGTATTCTTTTAAATTGGAATCTTGATCATTAAATACCATGAAAACACTTGAATGTTATATAGTTCTTGTAAAAAAGCAATGAACATGTAAGCTTCTCTTATTTGAATATCAAAGAAGATGGAACAGCAATTTAGGAAAGGTTGATTAAAATCATTAAATGAATTTATCTATATCGAAAGCAAATTTTTCTCTTCTATTGATCTTACCATTTATGAGGTCTTAGCGAGGGCTATTTTGGACCATTTAAATTTTAAGATTTATTTGAGGAGTGAAAATAGCATAATCCCTCCTCATATACAATAATTCATAATTAAGTTGTAAAGCTCCTCATTATTTTCGAAAGGGGCCCGCTAGCATGATAGTACGGTCATGCTAAAGTTGACGGTTGCATGTTGACCACAATTTTCACTTTGTGAAAGGTGGTAATCGGAGTGGAGAATTGTAGGAGGGAGGGTTTTGGTGTTTTTATTTTATTTAAGGAAAAATGTCACAATTTATTTTTCTATCTTTGTCCAACCAGATCTTTTATAATTCTATTTAATGATTAAAAATGTTTTCCCTTATAATGCTTCCAACCAAATCCCCAAAAGAAATATACATGGATTACGTATAGGACAAAAATAATCTCACTTTTAAATGATCTGAAAATTAATGAATTACTTAAGGGATTACTTACCATTAAGTTTTCCATCCCTACAATTGATAAATTCATTGAAAATCAACTATTTGGAAGGCTAACTTGTGGTTTGGGAGAGAAACAACTTGATTCACTAGCCTAGGTCTTTCAATTTGGGCTGCAGTTTTTTTTCTTTCTATTTTCTCGTTAAAACAGGCAAATTCTTGATTGAAGAAACTACAAGTGTGAAAGATGCTATGCTTCCGTGCTGTTGCTAATGTTAATTCTACATTTATTTTCTCTTGAAATAAAAATGTTTAAATTTCTTTTGCACTTAATATAAAAAAATCTGACACCGATAATGTTAATAATTTTCTTTTTATTCCCTTATTTTTATTTTGGCTTTTTTTTTTATTATAAGAAATTCCACTCGGTGACCTACCAGTGGGATTCATGATTTTCCCAAGGTCATCTAGTTTCTTTGGGAAAATATGCGGTGCACACTGTGCCGTTACTCTCCGACAAGTATCGGTGTCGTCATCCTCTCATTTCCCTTGTCGAAACGGAAAGAAATCTTTCGTGCATAACTTACTGTGTGGGTGACTGGAAGCCTTTTTTGTAAAGGGACAGTGCTCCTTTGACGCCTAATGAAATTTTGTCTATCATTCAAAAAAAAAAAAAAAAAAAAACCTTGATTTTTCCCCATAGATTCGGGTAAGAATTCGTTAAACACCAAACTTTGAAAAAACATTCAAATTACCCCCCACCCATTTAGTTACAAGCACTGATTTCGTTAATGTTTTTTTTTACTCTATTGGCATGTGCCATGCACGACTTTCGAGGTTGCGAAGTGCATTTTCCTGAAACTGGCTGATTATATCCTTTCTTCCAAGTTCATATAAACGATAGGACAAAAGACAATCATAATAAACAAATATGAAAAATCAAGCTTAAAAACTGGGTTTGCCCGACATTTCAACTTAGTAGAAAGCTTCGGACTAAAAAAAACCCAAAAAAAAAAAACAAGTAGAAAGCCGGGGAAATTCGTAGAAAGACCCAAAAAGAAACTAAGTTTGCCCCAGTTCTCGATTTGACATTAATTATCGAGCCACCATTAGATTAGAGTATGGATCAATTTCAACTGGGGAGTAAGGAAGGAAGAGAGAAGAATGACAATTAACGATTCAAGCAAGTGGTATCCTGTAAGCGAATGTGTTCTGCAGTTGCCTGAGAGACTTTTGATTTATCAAATGACCATGCGTTTTCATATATACACCATATATACACTATCCCCTTTCTAGCACACGACATTATCAAACATTTCGACTGCCCAAATCCCGGCGTATCACTAACTTATGCAAGTTTTGTTCCGCAGTATTGGCAGAGGGAAGCAGCAATATTAAGGCAACAACTGCAGCATCTCCAAGAAAGCCACCGGTGCATCTTCTCTTCTCAAGCATTTTCTTCACATTTCTTATAGCAATGACTCCATGGTGCCTGGATATGACAGATAGCTTTTCTGCTAACGAAAAACATCACAGTGACATTAGGTGAACATTAGTATCTGGACAAAGAATCATATACCTAAGGAATAAATAATGATGTCTCTGGCATGACATTACATAGAACACGATTTTTCAAAGCTAAATTATTGTTTATTAGAAACCCCTTCACAACGGTTTTGATATGTAGCATGTCTTTCCCTCACTGCATTAGATATTACTCTTAAGCATCCAGGCCGTCATGCTTCTCTTGCAAATGCATCCTCATTGGATTTGCTAAAGGAAAGGACATATTAAGTTTTCTACCCCTTACGCATCTCCACGTCCAAAACAAGAAAGAACACTTGAAAACAACTCACCGCTTCTGCATTCCGATCTTACAAATCTCTGGGCATTTCAAAAGGCACAACTTTTAGCACTAATAAATGCACGCAAGCCAAGGGGGTAATAGAAAACTCATTCATGCGTCTGAAAGAGGTCCAATTTTTTTTTTTTTTTTCCTAAAGGTACCGTGGCCTAAACTCCTTTGCCATCCCAAGGTAGGTCTTCAGATCCTGGAATTCCAGCGCTAGGTGGAAGGATCCAGTTCAGTTAAAGGCCTCACAACTTCATTTTTTTTTTTTTTGGTCAAAAAAAAATGTGGAACATTTCTAAAAGCACGCAACACCCCACCCCCCCCCCAAAAAAAAAAAAAAAAAAAAAAAAAACGAATTTGAATTGTGGCAGAGCTCAACATCATATGTTCACAAGAAGGGAAATGGAAGGACAGGCAGCACATAGGATAATGGAACAGTTGCAGACGTGGCAGTTGTCATCCGCATCATGGGAAGAAAATGAGCCATGAGCCTGTTGCTTTATAAACTATGTTTCCATAAAGAAAAGCAATTAGTGTAAGGACAGACTGAACTTAAGGGTTGTAAAATCAAAAGCTTCGTTTTGCAGACCCTGAGAAACCTCTGAGTTACAGATTTGTATCTATGAGTCTTTGATTTCATTTCATATTCCACTCCACAAAAATCTAAGACATTGGTCAGATGATAGACTTGCTAGCTAAACTATACTTACGCACGATGCTGACAGGCAAATGATGGGAGAAGAACTCTCAGGCTTGAGCATCAAAGATTTGCGGAATTTGGAGAACCAATTGGAAATGAGTCTCCGCGGTGTCCGCACAAAAAAGGTTCACTTCTTACATGCTTATTCATAGGATTGATCCAACTCGCTTCCAAGTATCTTGCATGACAAACAGGCTTCATTACTTTTGCAGGACCAAGTTTTAATGGAAGAAGTACGGGAGCTGAACAGAAAGGTAGAGTATTTAACTCAGTCAGACTTGCTCACTGCTATTTGTTCCTCATTCAGGCTGCTAAATTTCAACCACAAATCCCTGCAGGGGAACCTCCTTCACCAGGAAAACTTGGAACTGCATAAGAAAGAAAATCTATTTAAACAAGAGAACATGGAATTGTACAAGAAGGTATTAATCTTAACGCTACAGAGTTCTGCCAAAGTTATTTACCTCAGATTCCATACTCTGTCTGAACAAAAATGTTCCATATCCCAGGTCTATGGCACAAGGGATGCAAATAATGTAAATGGAGCACACGCGAGTCTTCTACCAAATAGACCAAGCAATGATGAAGATGCTCAAGTACCTATCCATCTCCAACTAAGCCAGCCGCATCATCAGAACTGTGAGACATCATCTAGAACTACAAACTTAGGGTATATAGCTTCTCTCAACATATATTTCAATTTTTGAAGGTCGCATGCTTACAAAATTTTTGACCAAATTCTACTTTACCAATGTTGAAACAGATTGCAGCTGCATTAGCAAGCTGGGAACAACTGCAGAAGTACATTATTGAGTCTCTATCAAGGGACCATGCAAACAAAGTAATGTTTCTTTGACTGAGATATTGTGTGAGAGCCAAAACTATTCAGCCAGACATGTTCATAGGGGTTGATTAGATTAGCTTTGAGCAACCATCTGTTAATGATATAAGCCCATGAGAATCACATTAATCGTCACAAATAAAGACGAGTTCAAAAGCCAAAATATCATTATGCAATGCTTAGTGAAACCAGGGAGGAAATATAGGCACATGTATCTGATCTATCATTCTCCTAGGAAATTAAGAATTACATGGAACAAAAAACCTAAGAAGATTCAAACACTTAGAAAATGTCAACACACTGAGATTTCGTTCAGCTTTACATTTGTACAATCATATGATGCAGCAACTCCCAGAGATTATTTTATAGCTTCTGCTGTTTTCAACAAACATCAAAAAAGCCCAAACTAAGTTGCAGCAGCAAACCGCCTTATGAGATAAAACAGATAAAAAATTGCTGAAGGTAATGAACACAACGAGCATTGAAACGTTCTATCCTAACGATGTAAGATTTGATCATTTTTTCCAGGTGAAGAACATGAACATGCGTGTTAACTGCGAACGGCAGACTCAAGTGTCTAATGAACTAGAAGAATCGATGAGAAAATTACAGATGCCGCTTTTCTCAACACAAAGAGAACCATGGAATGAATAAATTACAAAGTCTCTCTTAAAAAAGAAATCATCTAAGTCAGATCAGCAGCATTCTTCCTGCCATTTTATGATGTAAGGCACTAGAAAATCTCAAATTCTTCTGTCTAAAATTTTTTATTTCTTCTATACGACAGGACCAATGTCATGAAATACGTGAAGTACCTTTAATGACATCTTCAGATCCCTCTTTCCATTAAAACTTAGCCACACAAGAACTATTAATTACAGCTTTTTAGGCCACCAAAGAGACAAATTGTTCTCGGGGAATGCAAAAGGCAACACACTCAGATTTTCCAAGCTAGGGGCAACAATAATGTTCACAGAATAATTTAATGATCAGAAGCTCATGAATACAAAGAATATACTCACATACTTCTGCTAAATCTCTGTTCCAACAGCAGACAGTCTTCCCCTTTCCTTACAAGAACATAAGTTACCTTGTATATTAGGATGTTAAAATATGTTTTTCTTTATGCAGGGACAACCAGGAAGAGCTCTGAAAGTACGATGCAACTGGAGATCAAGCACAAGCCTCAATAAAGAAGCTAATGACCCAACTGCAATTCAGATAGATAACTTTCAAGTTGATGGAATCTACCAGGTGTAGTGTTTCTGGGTTGAATATTAAACTTCGATCTCAGAAACAAAATGGAATCAACAATCTACACCGGTATTGAGCATATTCATGCTCGTGAAATTAAGAATAAGCCGAAATTTTTCACAGAATTCCTAGACACTTTCTCGTGTGCATATTTTGGCTTCTTTAGCCCATAAAGCCCCATTATGGTTACATATGAAAGTGTGTGACATACAAAGTGGACCACAACTCAAATGTCGAATATAAATTGATTGCACTTGCTAAACCATTTTATCAGTTCCCCTGAGAACGATAACAAGTTTTGCCAGAAACAGCAAAAGTAGAGAATATAAAGCGGCAGAGAAGTCTGGTATTGTGCAGATAGGAACCAAGAGCCACACCTACCATTAAGATTTGCCACCTAGTAACATCATGTTTAACATACAATAGAATCTGCTAAATAATGTTGAAGCTGATACGCTGCAACTTTTACCATAACCAAAAAGAATGAGCTGAAGCTTCATTTTACAATTTGAATCACAAGCAATTGGTAATTTGATGTCCTTCATGGCATTGTGTATCACTTGACCGTATGATTAATTTTTATATCTTTCATGAACATATGATGTAGTAAAGGATCAAGTGATTTCTTGAAAACATAACCAGGAAGTGAATACAATTCAACTAGGTTTGTCCATCATGCAATGTGTTCTGAACTTGGTAACGTAGTCCTCCCTAGTCAACATCAGTATATGGCATTTCAAGCATGCTAACAAAGCAGTTGACAAGAGCCTTGTTAAAGTCACAAAATATGGGAGACTTTGCTGAAATAGTTTGTCCAAGTACTAGACTCATGAGCACTGCTATGAAGCTATTTAATATTTTCGCAAGAAGCTATAGAAAAGAATAAGAATCTTCAATTAATCAATCCCTCCACGAGAAAGCATTCTCAACATATTCTCAGCTAATACCCAACTCGGCAGCATCCATTTGGTAACGTTTTCTGGTGGGGTGCCAAAAATAATATCCTACCTTGATACTACTAGCCCAAAAGGATCAAGATAGAAAACAAACCCATCCATCTTATAGCCCAAATAGATTTATTTGGCTTAAGCCATGCCCCAAGATAAAAGACCTCGTGAGGAATTCTAGATGCTAGAACCCATCATAGTCTTATAATTAAGTAGTCCTCCCATGTTTAAATTAGTCTTCATGGACCATTTGAGTGCCATGGCACAATGGGCATAAGCATCCCCAAAACATATTTAATCACGAGGTTCAACTTTTACAAATAAATAAATAATACTCAAGCATCTGAGTCTAAAGAAATCAAATCCATAGAATATGATGGCAAAGATACCCTGAGATATAGAAATTCAATACAGAGTGGGATCCAACAGAGAGAATACAGTGGACCAACTGGAGGTTTTTCAAGTTCATCCCGCATCATGCCCTCGCAAGGAACATTTAACTTCTCTAGTGGATGAATGGTGTGGAATCAAGATGGCTAATGTTGGGACCTTTACTAGGTAAAACTGCTAATAAGATAATAAAACTTGAATACCGTTAAGAAGAGCTGGTTCTCTCATTTAAAACCTCGTCCATTCTGCATAACACATACAGGCTGCACATTAAGATTTTTTCAGGGGACAAAAGACCTAAGTTGCAAAGAGAAAGAGCTCTGTTCCAATAAAACCTACATGTGGATGCAATAATATATATATAGATATATATAAAACCATCAGTCTCCAGATTAATCCATGTGAAAAGAATATGTGTGTGTGTGTGTAACTCTACAACATAACAACGCAGGCATTACCTACTGCTACTTGTTCCATTCGATTGCATTTTGTTACTACGTTCAAAATAGTTAAATGTGTGGAGACACCAAAAATAAAACTCATCATGAAAAAGATACATAGATGATAGAAATTACAATTAGAAACAAATATGCCACAGAAGAAGTTAGTATTGCACCACGTAAGTGTAAGATCAGAAGTTCTGAATTTATATAAGGGCACTTAGCCACATCAAAATGGCAAATTTCGAATTCTCTAGCCATAAGATTTGACTCGAGAGAGACTCTAAACGGGGATTGAGACAAAAAGTATACATCATGAGGACCCTTTATCTTGGCATCCTTTGCATTATATTTCTTTACGTGGACTACATGGTGGGTACTTTCATGGAGGAATCTTCGTATGGGGATCAAGGATTTAAATGACGTACACATGATAGAAGAACGGTAAAACGCCTTTTCCCATGATTGTGAAAACAACTTAGTTGTACTACTGGTCTTCCCACTAAAGTAAATGGTAATCTAATGGGCCTTCTAGAGGCCATTTCTAGTTTTATTGCTAGAGATCATCTCCTTAGGTTTTTGAAAAAACAACGCACGAAAAGAGCCATCTAGGAATAAAAAATCCCCTAAAGTGGTTGCGAAAGCCAAATGAAGACTGAAAAGTAGTATTAAGTGTTGAACCATTTGAAGCCATCTGCTACCTCCATTTTAATAACCTGGAAGGGTAATAAAACTATTGCCAAATCCACCAAATTCACAGTCAGATCTCTCTACAGTGCCAGTCCTTGACCCCTTTTTCTACTGAGGCCACATAGCCATGAATGACTTTGACCTCCACCGTGTATTTGAAATCTTTTTTCATTTGCGTGCTCTTCTTCACTCCACAAAAGGATTACCAGCCAAATGAAGAAGGGAAATAAGTAGCAAACACAAGCAAATTACACTATATAGTCCAAACATTACATCATAAAAAAATAAAAAAGGTTACGAATCAATAGATTTAAAACATAATTCCCAGGTAAAAAGTTCATTCATGTGCTTCTCATCATGCACCATTTACGATTTTCCTCTTTTGAACCAGGGGTTTCCACAAAGTACTACACAACTGACTATGGACTTTTCTTCCCCTGCTGAAACCTTCAGCTTTCACATCTCTATAGCCTGATCCTAAATTTTTTATAAATAACATCCTCTTCATAACTTCTTGAGTTCGAATATTATATGCGTTCATTGTTTATAAGCTATCTGCATAAGACATATTAATTTACGGTCAATAATTTTTTCCCTATTCAAGAGGATTTGTCTTTTCTAATTAAGAATTAATGTCCTTCGTTGTTACAAACCATTGGTCATATCTATACAGGAGGATCTTAGAACTCAAAAGAAATGACATTGATGGTACAAAGATGAGAGATAAATGCAGTGAAGAATCCCCGCATGTTACTGGCATTCGAGGAATTTGAGAAGAAATTTGTAGTGTATAGATTGAATTATTGACCAAAGCATTTTTCATGAATTCTACTTGCAGTTGTTAATGGAACAATTGTTAGAATCCAAATAAAGTAGCCAACCAAAAATCAAAATGCATAAGCTGCAAGAACTTCCAGTCAGTTGGCCCCCATCTTTGGCTAGAACTGAAAGAAATAATATATTGAGATTAACATTCAAGTGTGAATTAAGTGATCCCACCAAATTCTAACTCACACTTCTGGTATTTCCTTTAGCAAAGGCTGCAAATTCAAGATCATTCTCTAACTTCCCACAGACAACACAGAATGGCGACACAAATGCCCTAGAGGAGGATGTAGGCGGTGCCAAGCAACTCCAAAGCGTAACAGATATATACTCCAAGGCATATGATTCCTTGAGTTGACCAAATACTGCAAACGGATAATGAAATCTTGGAAAGCACTTTAGACAATACTATTTACCACGAAAGGTATTTAGAGAAATCTTTTGGTGCTGGCTCATTCTTTATCTATCACACATTTCTAACCTAATTTAGCCTTGTGCACTCCTAAAAGAACAAAAACAAATAAAAAACAAAAAAAAAACAAAACAAAACAAACACACACAATTTGAGTGATTCTATATAAAGAAGCAACATACACCTGCCACTAGTAGTAAATGACCCCGAAACGACCGCTTCGAAACATAGGGCGATCTAAATTATAGAACAGATATTCCCTGTCAGCATTAAGTTCTTGTTGAACCGTAGCTAGGATGATCCAGGTAGCTACGCACCGCACTAAAAGACCAGGAACGCTCGAGCACGACGTATCTCGCGTCGAGCGACATCATCAAGGCACGAAAAACCCTAACCGAGATAGACTTAAAAAGCCATCATCGAACAAGGATTTCCTGCTCGACCAAAATTCCTCGCGGAAACATCGAATGGAATTCCGAACCGAAATCACGAGCCACACCTCACACCGACCAAAAAAAAAAAAAAAAATCAAACAGTGAACGGCATCGAACCGCGTCCGGAGCCCGCCTCCGCCGATCCAATCACGCGTGGCGTAAAGCCGTCGTACCTGCGCGAGCCCGAAGCCGCTCCGCCGCGCGGCTCGATTCCACCGCCGAGCCGCGGCGGCGCTCGAGAGAGAGAGAGAGGACGGAGCTCCGTCGCCGCGCGGCCGCTTCCTCGAGGGAGACGCGGGGGACACCTGGCCTGGCCGAACGAAAGCGAGCGAGAAAAAGAGAGAAGAAGAAGAAGAAGAAGGAGAAGGAGAAGAAAGACCAACGAGAGGCGGGAGAGAAGAGGAGGAAAGTGAATATTAAATATGCTGTCGACATAAACGAATCTGTTGATCTCGACGGGTTCCGGGGTTAAAGCGTGGGATTAGGGTTTGAAGCAGCGTGTACGATCTGCACTAATCATGATTAGGGAACAGATCACCTGGACATGCTGCTGCTCCCGCCGTAGCTGGCACCGATTATAATACGAAGTAAATGTTTGGAGTTTTGATTTCATGAAATTTACATATTAAATGCTCGTTGAACTTCCAACCAAGGGGACCATTCTACAGCCGGTTGAAAAGTCCACATTTCCCATCCATCGAAGAGGCCTCTAAATCCTCACCTAAACTTTTCTTCCTCAATGAGTAAGAATACGAAAGTGACATTACTAGATCTCCTATCTTCGGCGAATCTCCCACCTATTTCTTTTTCTCGAGCCTTTTAAGGGTCCAAAGCAAGCCTTCAATGTGGCTTATTCAATTACATGCTCGTTGCAATTATTGGAGGTATATTGTGATGCATCGAAGTGTCAAGCATGACACGAAATCTTTCCTTAATTTAGTTGTCATTCCCTTAAAACACACGGAACAATAGTGAAATGGTCATATTATTGGTAACAAAAATTTAACAGGTTTAAATGTTGCACCTATGCATCTTTCTTTTATGTCCATCTTCCAAGTATTAATATGAGTATTCGAAATAATATAGAAACCAACACATTAATCCTTAGGAGAAGGTTGGATCAACTAGCATCATTGCACCCATAATTAGCCAAAAGACTGTCTATTCGTTATTCAAATCATTGTCCGACTCAAGGGTTTATGACCTCGGGTATCATCATGACCAAGTGGACCATCAAATCCTTCAATCGTCCTAGGATCTCACATTAATGTCAAAGTACATCGTCATGATGAGAGATTAACTATGGCAGCCCTACTTCAACCCAAATAGTGGAAGTACATTTAATACACTACTATGAACTCCGATACATGTGCGTTCTAATAATCACTTTCATAATACCTAGGTACTCCAAATCATAGCATGGAATGAGGATCCATTTTACATATTTGTAAAATAAAGGATGAAGCCAAAACCTAATAAATAAAATCTTTAAATCTAAGATAAAAAATTATATTACTACTCAATTTAATACCAACACAACAACATAATATCAAGACGAGTATGAGAAATTGGTATATGCTAAATGAATGAATAAATACACCATCATAAAGTATTCATATACAAGTAGATGATATATTATTTGGCAATGTGCCTACTGCATAATAGTTCATTGATATATGCTATCTATTCCCAAGTGTCACTAGCCAATACCCACATCGATTAACGAGACATCGTCATAGACAACCATCGGCAACGAAATCATATACACCTATTTGCCACCCATTTATCACATATATGATTTTTAAAACCCTAGAACCTCTCTACAATTTGTTATGAAATACATAAATGAATGAAATACATTAATGAATATTCATTATATTCATCTTATCTAATGTACTTATTATGGTACATTTGTATCATACATTCTAAGTACATCTCTCTATACAATGAACGTTCATCTCTTTATCCAATACATGTATCATTCGATACATTGATATTAATGATAAGTACACTCTTGTTTTCCTATAAATAGGAGCTTAGTTTTTGTTGTAGATATAACAATCATACACTGGAAATAAAATTCTCTTATCTAACTTTCTCTACAATCTCTGGTGTCTGATTTTTTCTACTCAATTTATCTATTCTCTCTATTATATAATTGCAACGCAATATTTTATAACATGTTATCAACACGAAGATTTACCGACTAATTAAGTAATTTTTGCAAGTTGTCTATATAAATGCAAATGAAAAATACCGAGAAAAATGAAGATGTTTGTTTGATTGATAGTACAACAACACATACTATATTTCGTAATAGACACTTTTTCTCGAATATGACATTGCGTAAGACACAAATCCATACAATATCAGGTCATGTTCCGATTATTGATGATTTTGGGAATGCAACAATTATTTTGCCAAATGGCACTATCCTGCATATTGAGAATGCGTTTCTAAGCATTAGATCCAAAAGGAATCTGCTCAGTTTCAAAGATCTACGCCATAATGGGTACCATATTGAGACTATTTATGAGCAAGATAAGGAATATATTGGCATTTCCTCTTATAAGATGGGCCTGAAGACCATCCATGAGAAGCTAGAAGCTTCTTCTATGAGTTTGTATTGTGTCATGATTAAGACTGTTGAAACCTACGCCATCACATCCTGAAGATTGGTAAACCCTGATCAGTTTGGACTGTGGCATGATCGCCTTGGTCATCCTGGCACTTCAATGATGCGTAGGATAATTCAAAATACAAAAGGGCACCATTTAAAGAATATAAATGTATTGTTATCCAAATATTATAATTGTGAGGCTTGTTCACAAGGAAAGCTCATTATCAAATCTTTTATAACAAAGGTTAATCTTGAATCCTATTTATTCTTACAAAAATTCAGAGTGATATTTGTGAACCAATACAACCACCAAGTGAGCCATTTCGATATTTTATGGTATTAGTGGATGTATCCTGTAGATGGTCCCATGTTTGCCTATTATCTACACGCAATGTTGCATTTGTACGTTTACTTGCGCAGATTATAAAGCTCCAGACACAATTCCCTAATTATCCAATTAAGAGCATAATGATGGATAATGCTGGTGAATTTACATTAAAGAGTTTTGATACTTATTGTGCTTCACTCGGAATCGAAGTTGAGCACCCAGTTGCATATGTTCATACTCAAAATGGATTGGCAGAATCCTTAATTAAACATATCCAAATCATTGCCCGGACTCTATTATTGAGAACAAATCTCAACGATACAGCATGGGGTCATGCAGTTTTGCATGCAGTAGCTCTAATAATATTACGCCCCACTGCTAGTCTTTTACAACCTCCTCTTCAAATAGTTATTGATTATGAACTGGATATTTCACATTTACGCACATTTGGTTGTGTAGTACAGGTGCCTGTAGCACCACCAAAAAGAACGAAAATGGATCCCCAACGCCGTTTAGGCATTTATGTTGGGTTTAATTCACCGTCCATCATTAAATTCTTGGAACCAACTATTGGTGATCTTTTTACTGCAAGATTTGCAGATTGTCATTTTGATGAAATTAGGTTTCCATCAATTGGGATACCTACAACTTCCATGATTGCAAAATAAGAACCAGTTAAGGTTTTCTTCTAGAATAAGAAAAATTTATCTCAATTAGACCCAAGGACTCCTGAATGTGAAAACGAGGTGCAGCGTATAATCCATTTACAAGCTATGGCTAAGACTTCCTGACGCATTTAATGATGCTATTAAAGTAACAAAGTCTCATATTCCAGCTACAAATGCTCCAGCTAGGATAGCTGTTCTCGAAGGACAGGCTAAAATGGATCAAAATCCCCCATACTTGAAGCGTGGTAGACCAATAGAATCAAAAGATACTGCTCCTTGAAAACAAAGGGGAAAGAATCATGAATCCGCTCTAGAAGATCCCGGCGTTGTGCTTACTCCTAAAGAGCTTATTGGCCCTGAAGAGGCGCAAACCCATGAAAGGAACACCAATCTCGGGAATACTGAGAATTCCATTACATATTGTAATGAAATTTGGGATCGAAATGAAATCATCATTGATGATGCTTTTGCATTCTCAGTTGCTCATAAAATTATGGATGATGATTGTGAGCCGCAATCTATTATTGAATGTCGTCAAAGGCAAGATTGGCCTAAGTGGGTGGGAGGAAACAATTAAGTCTGAATTAGCTTCCCTAACTAAACGAGAGGTTTTTGGACCAGTAACTCGTATCCCAATAATGTAAAACCCGTTGAATATAAATGGGTATTTGTCCGGAAACGAGATGAGAAAAACGAGGTTTTCATGTATAAAGCCCGACTCGTCGCCCAAGGATTCTCCTAGAGATCTGGGATTGATTATAATGAGACATATTCATCCGTGATGGATATGATTACATTTTGTTTTCTCATTAGCCTAGTAATCTCTGAAAGATTGGAAATGCGTCTTATGAACGTTGTGATGGCATATTTATATGGCTCATTAGACTCGATATTTGTATGAAAATTCCCGAGGGATTCAAAATACCTAAAGCATGCACTCTCTGCAATTTATTTTCAATAAAATTGCAAAGATTATTGTATGGGTTAAAGCAATTTGATCGCATGTGATATCAACGCCTAAGTGAGTACTTAATTAAGGAAAGGTACAAGAATGATCCTATCTGTCCATGCGTGTTTATTAAGAAATCAAAATCCGGATTTGCTATTGTAGCAGTTTATGTTGACGATATAAATTTAATTGAAACTTCAGAAGAGTTAGCTAAAACTGCTGAGTATTTAAAAATGGAGTTTGGAGTTAAAGATTTGAGTAAAACCAAATATTGTCTTAGTCTAAAGCTTGAGCATAAAGCAAATGAAATAATCATTCATCAATCAGTATACATTGAAAGATTGCTTAAACGTTTCAACATGGACAAAGCTCACCCATTGAGCACCCATATGGTTGTAAGGTCTCTAAATCCTCAAAAGGATCCTTTTCGTCCTAAAGAATCTGATGAAGAGATACTTGGTCCTAAAGTACCATATCTCAATGCAATTGTGGCTTTGATATACTTGGCACAATGTACGAGACCAAATATCGCTTTTGCGGTAAATTTATTGGCACGTTTTAGTTCTAAGCCAACTCGGAGACACTGGAATGGAGTTAAACATATTTTCCGTTATCTCCGAGGAATCATAGATTTGGGATTATATTATTCCAAGGATTCCACTAACTCTAATTTAGTTGGATATGCTGATGCTGGATATAGATCTGATTCACATAAGGCTTGCTCTCAAATTGGGTATTTATATAGTTATAACGGCACTACTATTTCTTGGCGTTCTATGAAGTAATCGCTAGTAGTTACATCCTCTAACCATTCTAAGATTATTGTTTTATATGAAGCTGAAAGATAGTGTGTTTGGTTAAGATCCGTTATAACACACATTCATAATTCTTGTTGTTTAATACCGGTTACAAATTCTCCCACTATAATTTATGAAGATAATGCTGCTTGTGTTGCACAAGTCAGGGGAGGATATATCAAAGGTGATAGGACCAAGCAAAATTTTTTTATACTCATGAATTCCAAGAAAGTCGACAAATTGATGTTAAACAGATTCGATCCATAAATAATTTTGTAAATCTTTTTACCAAATTATTATCAACATTAACTTTTGAGAAATTAGTATATAGCATTGGTATGCGGCGAGTTCACAAGATGCAAGATTGACTAGCCCCAGCAGTGGCTATATGGCTCAATTAAGGGGGATATATTATGAACTATGTATTGCACTATTTTCCTTTTTGTCCGGTTTTTTCCCACTGAGTTTTTTCGGCTTAAAGTTTTTAACAAGGCAATTAATGCATCCATAAAATGGAGAGATCATAACATTTGTGCTCTACACTCTTTTTCCCTTTTGTCCAGTTTTTGTCCCACTGGGTTTTTCCGGTTTAAAGTTTTTAATGAGGCAGTATCATTCGATGCACATTCGTAATGAATACAATGAATATTCAAGGGGAAGTGTTATGAAATACACGAATGAATATTCATTATATTTATCTTATCTAATGTACTTATTATAGTACATTTGTATAATATATTCTAAGTACATCTCCTTATACAATGAACGTTCATCTCCATATTCAATACATGTATCATTCGATATATTGATATTAATGATAAATACACTTTTGTTTTCCTATAAATAGGAGCTTAGTTTTTATTGTAGATATAACAGTCATACACTGAAAATAAAATTCTCTCCTCTAACTTTCTCTACAATCTCTGGTGTCTGATTTTCTCTACTCAATTTCTCTATTCTATCTATTATATAATTGCAACGCAATATTTTACAACACAATCTTCCTTTTTACTTGGTATGATTATTTAAAACTAGAAATCTTTTTATCAATCCTGGTAATATGTTTTACACTTGCCACCAAAGTGGAACCTGTGCATCAGAATTTTACTACCCTAAAATTTTCCATGATATGAGTCAAAAAACGATAAGGAATTTGGTGGCTAACAAACAATCCCTATTCTAAGGCCAAGGAAAGGTTGTGTGTGTGTGGGATAGCATACCCGCCACAAATTATGTTTTTCTTTTCCTTAGCTTGTATCATAAACAAATTTTCTAGTATTAAAGCCATGCCATTTTTCAACGCATTTCTAGTTTGAAGTTGAATATTTAGTGTAGAAAGTGGGAGAACTTTCTTACCATGACTAAATCCTCCGAAATTTCCACACTTTCCACTATAAATGCTCTCGTTTCTCTTAGTCCTTCTCTTGAACTCCACACTTCTAATGTCTCTAAGATTGACTATCTTTATGAGGTTCCTACCTTAATGAAGATAGCAAAATCTTTGAGACTCATATTCCACTTATAAATCCATATTTCGCTTTTGTTAAACCATCCTCTCTCTTATATGTTCTATCTAGCAGCTTATTAAACATATTCTTAAAAAAGTTAAAAGAGTATGTATAGTCCTCAAAATTCGACCAGCATCCTATTCTAGCTACTCAGCATGACCACTTTGTCACCCCTCAAATCCCTTATGATTTTCCAAGACAGTGGATACAGCAGGGCTATACGCACTTTCATTTTGGTGTCATTAGACTTGCTTTATCCTTTCATGGAAGGAAAGGGTTACTTGTGGTTGCTCGAATGACACTCTTAGACACCCGTTTTTTGGACTATCAGCATGCTTGCATCGGTACAATTCAAACCACCCTCAATGTAGGAACGGCGTTTGTTACACTATTTCCTAACTTTAATATGGCTCTCTTGAACCTATGACTTCTTTTAGCAATTAAGGTCCAGCTACAGATTACTGGAGCTCCTCAAACTCTAGATTCTATTACTACTACCTTACATTATCAAATAGTTTATCAAGTCTAGAATCATGCTATTGACCTCAACTTCCCTAGTTTTGAAGATGCCTTGTTCATCTCGGTGGATAATGATCAAATCTCCTGTATCCATGTTCCTAAACACATCTTTCGTGATCAATTAGTTAAGTTACTCCTGAACACATAACTAATTATGAAAAAATCCACCAAAACTCCAGACTGATCCAATCCACAGTGTCCTAGTTCACTAAGAAGAAGAGGGCACAGTTGTCATCAAATTTAGCAAGGAAAATGAAGAATCCATATCTTCTATTTTTCCTACTTTTTTTTTATGATGCAACCTAGTGCAGCTCATGTTCCAGCCTGATGATAGCCATCCAGATCCAAAATTTATGATTGAATCTTTTTGATCGGAAGAGACGCCCTATTCATTATTACAAAAATCCCCATACAAGACACTGTTTCGGGATCATGATTGCCAGTGCTCTCCTTGCACAAATCCCCTAGATGATGAAAATGATAGACCGTCTAGAAGAAAGAAATGTTCAAAACATAAACTCTGTTAAAGGTACATTGATGAAGACCCCACTATCTGACCTTTTGGTGAAGATGGAGGACGATATCAATTCATGGCCTCGTATGGACCACCTCAACCACATCCTCCTCCAAAAATCCTTGAATCATGTGAACCTCCTCCAGCTCCTCAATCATCACCCAAAGGGAAACCCTTATCCCGAAAGCCCATTGTCTCACCCTTTTATAAACCCATTCACAAATGGGTTAAAAAGAATTCATTCCCTCTTAAAGTACCCAAAACACTTCAGCCATCATGTTCCCCAAAACTAGAACTACCACTTATCCTTCCATCTGTCTGTAATCCTCAGACTTTCCACCTTTGGAAAGATCTAATTCCAATGCCCCATTTTCGACATTAAAAGAATTTATAGATGTTCATAATCGGTTTCATCATATCCCTAAGGTCTCGAATGCTATAAATATTAATGACCACGTGAGGCAAAAGAAAGTTATGGCTTATAAATCTATTCTAAACTAGCAGTCAGAAAATGCCTTAGCCTAGAATAATGTTCTCAACACAATTGATACCAAGCTTCCAACTATCCAAGCTCGTCTTGATCGTGTTGACCAGAAGGTTCGTCAAATGGCTTTGGTTACAAATAAATTACTTGAGACATTCCAAAAGAAACTTCATCAGATGAAATTTGGTAGATATGTTTCTCATTATTATTTGCAAGACCAAACGGCCGAAATGGAGAAATGGAGAAATTGAGAAAACAAATCAAGCTCTTGCAAGATGGAAAATTTACCCTTCCTCCAGATCCATTTTCTCAGCCTTGGCAAACAATTCAAATGGACGTGGGCCCTTCTAGAGCGACATCAATTACTTTAATCACTGACGAAGCTCCAAAACAAGATTATCTTCTGTTGACCATGCTTTTGGTGGAATATCTTGATTTCGCTGGCACAATATCTTCTGTAATTCCCGATATTGTCGAGGATAAACTTAAATTCTATAATGAACGGAAAATTTTCCTATGATACAAATTAGATAAAATAAAAACAAAATTTGTGGCAAGCATGCCATTCCACACACACGGCCCTTCCTTGGCCTTAGAATAGGAACCGCATGTTAGCCACCAAATTCCTTTTCATTTTTTATTTATATTATAAAAAATTTTAGAATAGAAGAATTCTGATGCACGGGTTCCACATTTGTGGTAAGTGCAATGCATACTACCAGGATTGATCATAACATTTCTAGTTTTAAAGAATCATACCGAGCATAAAGGAAGAGGAGAGAGGGGTTCTAGGAATTCATAATAAACCATACAATATTATTTCTAGAGAGGATGCGTTTTGCCCCCTAACACATACATATTCTGCCTTTTATAAGCATAAAACAACATGATATAATTTTACAGACTCCATTTGGCCAACAAAAGCCAATTATTTGCACTAGTCCAGCTTTCTACTGATAGACTGACTTCTTCACTCATTATCTCAATTTTTTCACTTTTGCTATAATGTCATAATACTATGAATAGTATGCTATAATACCAAACAATATATGAACAGTGCTAAACAGTATGTGAAATGTACATTACAATAGTTTGGGTCAAATTTTTCATCTCATTCACGTGATTCATATGCTTCTTTCGTTTTGTCTTGAATAGGTTTCTAGGGGAGTCTTCTTTTCCTTCACTTAATACGCCTATGGATAGGCTCTTCAGTGCTATTATCCGAGTCATTCCGAGTCTTCTCCATACTTCTGCCTTAGATATTCCTTGAGCATTCTTTCAATTTCCAGAGTTTCAAAATATTCGATACCTATATCATCTAGAGGTTAGTATAAACTAGACGGAATGTCAGGAGAATTGGGAGTGTTTTTTTTCTTGATACTATTGTTTGAGCACTTCGATGAGCTTTTCTACCTCTTCAATAGTTGGAGCAACTTCTGTATGTAATTCAATCAGCCTTTGTCTTTTGGATTACTGATGAGAACTTATTGGAGTATCAGTAAAACTTGCTAGAATACCAGATTATGGTAGATACTCAAGCTGGAATGATAGACTTTCTCTATTAAGCCCTACACTGAGTGCAAATTGTAATTCACTATAGTCAAAAGGATCTTGTGATAGTAGCCCTCCCCATGGATCTTGCAATGATGAAACTGGATCTTGTGAATTTCTTAGTGATTAAAAAATGTCTGATACATCCATTCCATAGTATCATTTTAGGTAAGCACCAATCGTTAGACGAATTGCAAGATTGTCATCATTATAATCCCAAGAAACATGATCATCTTCTGTTGGCCATGCTTCTGGTGGAATAACTAGATTTCACTAACACAATATCCTCTGTAATTTCTGATATTGTCGAGGATAAGCTAAGATTCTACAAAGAAGTGTTGTAAAAATCTCATTTGGAACAAGTTAGGATTTATATGTAGATACTCCAATATTTACTGGAGTTTTACATGTCTCCACTAGGTCGGAGAAATACCCATGGTCTAAAAAATAGGATAACAGTGCAAAGTTCTGGGTTAGGCCAGCATGCTCAGAGTTGGGCTTAGAAAATATGTTTTCATGTGCCTAATGGTTTGAACCAACTCAGCATTTCCCTAAAATATTTATACTTGGCTTCTTCTTGAATAATACTAGTGATAATAATAGGCATCTTGACTATTGAAAACTCAATAGCAATAGTATAAAAATTAAACAAATACCAATAAAACCATTTCAGTTTTTCTGGAAATTCCTCTTCTGGAGATAAAGTGAGAGGATGAAAAAATAGATATTTTGGGTGCAATCTATCTAGCCTAAGGAAAAGACCACCATATTCACTAAAAATATGGAAACGATACTGCCATATAAGTCTTCTAAGATTTTAAATAAGAATATTGTCTTGGATAAGTCCAGGGATTTCTGATAGGTATTATTAGGAAGGCTATTTGAGCTTGATTTCTCGGGCCTTGAAATCGTCTCTTGGATTTCTTACCACATATATATTGATGGACGTGATAACTGTAAATTCTTTTGATCTAAATAGAAAATCAGCAAATACATTCTTTTTTTCCCGCAATGTGTTTGATTTCAAAGTAATACTTTGAAAACCATTTTGCCCACCTAGGAAGCTGTGGATAAGGAAGTTGCTTGTATTTGAACTCCAACATTCGAGAGAATGAGGACATGTCCATCTCCACATAGAAATGATGTCCTATGAGATGGAATTCAAACTTCTTGATGCCATATTTTATCGCCAAGATTTCTTTGAATGTAGAGTGATAATGCATTTGTGCTTGCGTGAATTTTCCACTCTTATGTCCACAAAGTCGTCGCTTTCCATCTATTTCTTCAAAAGAAGAAAAAAAGGCAGCCTAGTTTTTATTATTGGCATTGGTCTGCCATTTCCTTTTTCCCGTGAAAGAGATTTGCAAAGGAGGAAGATGTTGTAGTATTTCTTTAAGCCCGCGTACAAACTTAATATGTTGTGATCCCCATAGAGGAGCATCTTTCTTAAGCATATGTTATAGTGGACTTATAAACTCTATGATTTTTTAGACAAAATTCCAAAGATAATTTATAATCTCAAGGAATTTTTGGACCTACTTGCGAAGAGATTTTCATCAGAAATTTTTTGCAATTCCTCAGTAATATGAGGACCAGGATAGTAAGTCCCATCTTTAATATGCATCCCAACAAATTCAATTTCTTTCGGAGTAATAGTCATCTTCTTTTGAGATAGCATGATGTCATGCTTTCGCACCAAGTCTGCAAATTGGATTAATAATTTATAATGAGAATCCTCTGCTAGATTGTTGAGGAGGATATCGTAAATGTAAATTTGAGCATTGGTCAAGATGAGCTGGAAAATTCTACCCATAGTCTTCTGGAACAGTGAATTCAATAATATTTATAGGCTACTCAAGCCATAGGCTACTCAACCCACATATCATATTATATATAAACCACAAGACTTTATGTCCTCTTAACCTTCCAGAGACTTATCCCAAACAGTAGAATATTTGGCTGACTCTAGAATCTTATATACATACTCATACGATAGAGTTCGCTCCCTTGCAAATAAACCGTGACAAAGGTTTTCATCACGTGACATAAATGACAAACAAATCATTATAATATAACAATTATGTACATCGCAATAGGCTACTAGCAATGTTTGCACATAATATCAACTAGCCAAGTGACAATGTAAATCTATTTTTCTATTTATCATGACTTTCAACCCTATTCATGAAGCAATCATCATTCAAAAGTACCTTTGTAAATTCATAAATTATTGGGATAAATTATCATATAAATCCATTTTTCCAAAAATTAAGGGATTCTTACAATTTTTCAATTCTAAGAAATGTGAATATTTAATTTATACTCTTATTGACACAAAACATGACCACTTTGGATGGTCAATTGATCACTTGTTTAGAAAACCAATAGTTATTTCCCAAATTGTGACTTTGGCCAACCTTCCTTTAGGTTCTCGATAAAATTGAAAGAGTTTAAAGACAAAAAAAAAAAAAAAAAAAAAAAAACAGCTTAATCTAACAAAATCTCTTCCTTTTAATAAAACTTAAACATGCAAGTCTAGAATTACTATTTTCTCGGCTCTTAGTAAAAAGAAATCATCAATTGGTCAATTTTATACTTAGTCTCAAAATTGACAACTTGGTCAAGTCTTAAACTTAGTCTCCATATTAGTGTCTTGGTCAGTTTTTACACTTATCACATTTTTCCCATCCAAAATGCTATCAAACCTCATGGAAGTAAGATGTATTTGATCTACCAAGTCCTTAGATTTCTTTTACATTAAACAAAGAATTAGATAGCTCAAAACTTAGACTACCTTCAAAGCAAAATAAATAAGAACAAGAATTAACAATCTCTCAATTTTTAAAGCAGCAAAACTAATTTGATAGGAAGGTAGTGAAGCCCATTAACCACCTCGTAAGCACTTGAAAGATGGAGTTAGGCTCTATAGCGATAGAAGCGTTGGGTCTCTTTTCTTTACTTGCAAGATTGGAGAGTGAAAATTGAAGGGGAAAGTAACGTGTGATTTCTTTTCTTTCTTTTGAAACTTGAAAATTGTGTGGTAGATTTATAAGATCAAGAGGGGAAGTGTACTTGGAAGACTACATAAGAGTTATGAAGGGATAAGAACAATTGACCAAAGTTAAAAACAATAATGACTAGGTGGAAAATGAACAAATGGGTGTTCAATTTGAAAGGTATTTGGTAAGTTACTAATGTATCTTGTAATTCAGTAAATAAAGAAGGAAATTAATGTCCACTTTAAACACCAATAATTCTGGAAAATTATATTGAACTCACTAAAATTATCAACAGAAGCTATCGATCATAAAGAAAATCTCGACTCAACAAATGTTAAATTTTGACGATTATCTGATGTGTATTTCAACGGATATCAGTACCTGTGAACAATTATTATGATTGAAAGTTAATCACTGTTACTCTACAAAATGTATATATCAATATCTATCAATCTAATCTTAATGCTTCGCAATCCGCAAACATGAAAATCATCCAACTTTCTGCACGTCACAAAATTAATATTACACCTGAGATTCCATATGTGCCATCTAGAATTCCAAGTTAATTGATAATTAACTTTATATCCTAAAAATTATTAATGAACATAGAAAATTTCTCATGTCACATATTTAAGGATTGTGTATACATCTCCATCAAATCAAACATATTCTCGATTGATCATTATTGATATTATAATATCTTGTTACTTTAAAAAGAATCTTGTAAAGGTTAGAAATATTTTATGTACTTTTCACCATGAAATACATAAAAATTGATCCACATATTCATATCTTCGTATACGAGGAAATTGCCAGTGCACTCGATGCACACATGAAGCACACATCTAATCTCATGTCATTTTCTTTTTCAATTGCTATTTGTTGTGACCTCTCTTTTCTGTTCAGATGAGGAAAAGATGTAAGTTTAGGTGTATTGCATAGGCAAGCCAACGACTCTTGATTAGGTGCGGGCTTTCCCAAACCCATACTTCTCGGGACTTTGATTTCATTTTTACATTCTTAACAGCCAAAGCACTTTCTAAGATTGCCACTAACCATTTGGGGTTAGCTAGAAATCAATTGAGATGTGGGTGCGTCATCTCAATTCATACAGAACCAAAGAGTCTTAAGCGTGGGGGCTTAATTACGCTAATGTTACAATTAGTGCCATTTCAGCATCTCTAACTTATAAGGTTGTGTAATCTAAGTGGTCATACATTCTTGATTACCAATTATGAACCTAAAGATCTCAAGCTGCTAGGTGATCATGCAAATGTTTTTGTAGAGTTATTTTTATCAAAGTCTAAACTAGATCTAGCCTAACCTAGAAAAGAAATAAACACACAATTTATTGAAAAGCGGTGTGGTAAGGACACTCAAGTAATTGAAACCAACTAGGTAATGGTACGGAAGGTAATAATCCGATACGAGTGGAGTAAAGAATATACATAGCCTTGTCATAAACCTCGAGACATAATCCCTCGGAAGCTTGGATCCCTAACTATGGTGAGCTTGAATCTAAACACATTATGACGGTAGACTAATCTAAGCCCTCCTAATTATCTATTTAGAAAGTGATCTTAAGTCTAATTTGATTTTAATCTAAGCCCTCCTAAACTAAATAGTTGAAAAGAACCTAATTTCAATAACTAATTGGCCTATTCGACCAAAAAAAAAAAGAAACTACCTAGCCTAAACTAGCTACGTTAAGCCGAGTGTCGCCTTGGGCCACCATGGACCGCCGATCTCGACCTTCGGTCTTCGAGGAGTTTGTAATTACCAACCTCATTGGTTTTAAACATTCGTCTTGTCTGATAGTCACATCATGCATACAATCAAAGCAGTCAATTAGCAAGTTCATCAATCAACTACAAATAAAGTCCGTCTCGAGAATTTGATCCTAGCCATGCCATTCGATTGGCCCAGCGACTCCCTAATCAAACTAGAGCCTAGTTAATTATGGTTAATGATCATTAACCCCCATTTGCGTTTACAAGATAATAGGCTCACATTAAGTTCTAACTACCTTCTTCCTCTACTCGCCAAAAGGCATGCATTGAAGTCCTAACGTTAATTTAGGCATTTACATGCAAAGTCAACTTAAACATCCAATTTAGACATACGAAATATTAAACAATCAAATAAGCAAGGGCACTACTTAGACTAAAAAACAGACAAGAAGCGGCTTTTTCCTTACCAAAATTCTATTTTTATTTTATCTTCGACATTTTTTTATTTTTTTAAAATAAAAAATATTTTTATATCAAAGATGGACCAAAGCCGGGCCCTTAAACGCAGACCAGGCTCAAACCCAGGTCTCTCCGAGCCGGGCTGTGACGTGGATTGGGCTCTCGTATTGAGATACGACGAAAACTTGCTTAAAGAACAAGACGTGCCCGAAACCCAGAATCAGAGAGGTTCAAACATTTCATCAAACATGTCCGGGGCATCACTCGAGTGGGAACATAGACTCACCAAGGACTCGAGTTCACATCCGGCTTAAACATAACCAACCATCAACAAATCAACAAATCAGATGAACGAGGGAAGACCCACTCGATCTCAGCAAGCGTAAGAACAGGGCATGGCGAGTCTCGGCCTAATCCAGACAAAACAGGGCAAATCAGGGCATCCGGCCTTACCTTGTTGGAGAGAGGTAACTGGTTGAGGCCACTTGGAGAATCGGCACGTGAAGAGGTCCCTGGAACGTCTCGGTCGAGACCCGGCAGCGGTAGCGGGGTTGTCACTGGGAACCCGTCACTTGGTGACCTTCCGACGCGGAACAGAGCCGCCGGTGACAGAGCGTGCCGAGAAAGCGAGGTAGTGGCCGTAGCAATTGATGGCCGGAGAGATGGAAGAACTGAAGCGATTTCTCGGGCCTCTCTCTGGAGAAGAAAAACTGATTCCCTCTCCCTCGAGCGAGCACTCTCTCTTGGTCTCTCTTTCTGGAACGACAGCATCTCCTCTCTCTCTCCACTCTGTGACGGTTTCGTTTTCTCTCACGTTACGCACTGAAGGTCAAAACAGGCATCACCAGGAACCTTTGGCTATGGTGGAGCTGTGATGACGAGAGATTGTGAGTAAAGATTTAAAAAAAAAAAAAAAAAAAAAAATCTAGAAACTTCTCCCTCCTGTCCGTTTCCCCCTCCCCCGTTTTCTTTGCTTCCCTTTCCTTTTTTAAATTAATACCATAAAAAAATCTCAAATTAATATATTTACAATAAATTCATTATAATTGTTATAAATTTAATCTTAATTAATTTCCATTAAATTTCATTATTAAATAATTGGACTGAATAACACATAACAATTAATAGGTATATCAGTTTGGAGTTTTATTATCTATCTATCATATATATACTAATTTGTGATATTTTGTGAATAGAAATTAATATATGATAAATTTATCGCAATTATAATTATTTGGATTTTTTTATGATGAAAAATATTTTAGAGTTTTTACTGTCAAAAATTAATTTGAGACAAATTTATTTATGGTAATAATAATAATAATAATTTTTTTTTTCATTCCAATCATTCGACGCCGAGCCGCCTCGTGCTGTCCAGTGTCCACGTCGACAAAATCCGTCTTTTTCCGCTCTACAGAAGTCATTGGAGAGAAAATATCTCGCCAGCTCGGCACCTTCCAGAAGCTCCCGTGCGTGGGCTTGCCCCACGTGCGAGCGTTCACTCGCTCGACCGAAAGGAAAATAGAAATGGAGAAAGGGAGCTGGGCTTCTCATGGTTTGTGGGCTGGTCAAGGGCCCAACTGAAGCCCCGATGACCAGAGCAGCGGATTGATGGGCCTTGTTTGCTGAGGGGCCTCGTTTTGTGAATTGGGCTACATGCACTAGTCGACCAGGTTTCCAGTATGTGTGTGTGTGTATATATAGATATATTTGTATATGTATGCCTTATTTATCTATTTATTTTAACCTTTTTTTTTATATATTATAAAAATGATGGCTTAAGGGATTGACAAAATCAGATGTCAACACTATTAGCAATCCTCTCGACATCGATTCTCGAATCTCAACATTGTTCATATCGTTCTAATGTAACATTAGCAACCATGTCAATAATCATGTTAATTTATCATCATGTAGCCTCCGCATGTTATTGTATTATAGTAGATTATGCCATGTTTATAGTCGTGTCGGCTTGTTATCACGTGCTCTACTTGCATTAAACTCAAATAGTTATCTACCATGTCATGTATGATTTATTTACATATTTATTCCCCATCTTATAAGAAAGAATGGCTTACGAGATTGACGAAATCGAGTGTCAACACTATTAGCATCCCTCTCAACGTCGATTCTCAAGATTTTTGTCTTGTTTAATGGTAACATCAACAACCATGTCGATAACCATGTTAGCTTATTATCACGTAGCCTCCACATGTTCGCTTATTGTTGTAGATTTAGTCATGTCTATAATCACATCGTCTTGTTATTATGTGGCCTACCCACCACATTAGCAGGCCTGTTAGCAACCATGTTAACATGTTATTGTGTAGTCTTACTAGACCAGTTATCTACCACTGGTCAATCAAACTCCTTATGTCTTTGCTAAGGCACATCCACTCAGGTGTTCCTTTCTCTTTGGACACTTCCTACAAACTTTAATTGAATTCTTATGAGTAACCTTGAACATCTAAGGGATGATAGAGATATATATCTAAAAGATCCTTCACATATCCCTTAATTCTCAATATATTTTGAGGTTGTACATACATTTCCCTTAATTATGCATATTCATAATTGACATAACAATATTTTGTTTTTTAAAATGGTCATATTGTAAAGCTCGTATAAATACATCATGAGCTCTTCACACACAAATTATACATTTCTCTCTTCCACTTATTCTTATTTACAATCATTTACATCATCAAATGTGAGAGTGAATGCTTTGGTCTTTTCGAAAGCTCATCTTAAGGAGGAGGAAGATAACTATGGTACAACTGTTTTTAAAGTAAAACACGCTCTAATGGAATTGTTTCTTATGGGTAAGCTAAAGCTGAATTTCCATCAATAATAACGTGGGTTGGCCAATCCCACTCCAAGCCACGACAACTGGGCAATCATTCCTTAGCGCTAGACAGCTAACAACAAAACACAACAACATAACAATGCTAGAATATAAACCCAATCACCTAATGCTATATAACAAAGGGCTAATACCATAAAAAATCTCAAATTATTCTCACTATAACGCTTAAATGCCCCAATTTTTTTTTCTAAAAAATTTCAAATGAAGACTTGAAATACAATTATTTTTTTTAAATAAGGTAAAAGTGAACCTTATTTAAAATAAAGGCTTGAAATGTCATCATTTTTTCAAAGGACCTGAAGTGAACCTTATTTCGAATAAGAGTCCGAAGTGGCTATACCAATCTGAAAGAAGGGCTTAAACTCACTATTTAGTGAAGGCAATTTTATCTTTTAATTTTTTTCCTTCTTTTTTTAGTTTTTCCTTCCAAAAAAACTTTTAAAAAAAATTAAAACTTAGAAAAAAAGAAGAAAAGATGAACACATGTGAGAGGGAGACTCCTTCCCACTTGTGGTTGCCACCCCATCGCCGATGGGGTGACAACGATAATCAACAAGGTCGTTGGCACCTAGGCGAGGGCCAGCAACTCTCGCCGACTAGAGGCAAGGCCTTGCTGGCCCTCGCAAGAGACGAGAGAGGGCAACGACCCTCTTCGAAATCTAGGCGAAGGTCACCCGCCTCGCCCCAGTTTAGGCGAGGGTCGCCAGGCAAGTGTGAGGGCTCCCCGCCCTCGCCTTAGTGACCCTCATCAACTAGAGGCAAGGGCCAATGGGTTGTCGCTAGAGACAGGAGGTAGCCTCCCTCCCATGCATCTTCTTCTTTATAATTTAATTTAAATTTAAATTATTTTTGGATGAAAATATCCTTGATCAATCAGGATTTTTTGTAGCCGGTAGTCTCTTAGTTGAAACAGTCAAAATCACTTCAAGCCATTCTTTGAGAATGATATGATCATTTTAGGTCTTATTTAAAATAATTTCCACTTTAAGTTTTTATTTGAGAAAATGAAAATACTTCAGGCATTTATTTGGTTCCATTTTTTTTTTCGTGGCGCTACAAATCCTAATAACAAAAATACCACACTTTTTTTTATGTCATAAAATTTTTCAAATTTATGCCAATGTGATAAATATACCCTAAATAGAACTAAAACGGAGGATACATATATTACACATGTATGAGTTTAGAGTTTTTTAGCAAGACAAAATTAGTTGGGAGTATTTGAGTCATAGTTTGTACAATTTAGAGTTTTGAGTGATATAAAATAAGTTAAAAATATTTGTGTTACAATGGACATAATTAGAGATTTTTGTGGTATTTGCCCGCATAACAAGAGAACAATGCAATCACCAAACTCAGCCAAACTCAAATCATCTAAAGCTGCACATGCCAATTAGGACAAAGAGCCAACAATTGAGGAGAGTTGCATCTTGTAATTCAATTTCCTACGGACTTCAAAGGAGAAAATATTAGGTACACAATATGTACCAACTCAATAAATTACTAATCCATTCATCACACGACATGATTTTTCATGGGCCCAATACCAGATCTTTCTCATTTTTCTCTCTCCTCTCGTAGACTAGCACATCCATTTCTCTTCTTCTTCTTCTTCATCGTTTCTCCCTCTCTCTCTCTCTCTCTCTCTCTCTCTCTCTCTCTCTCTCTCTCTCTCTTTCTTTTTCTTTCTTTCTTTCTTTCTTTCTTTCTCTTTGGCAACCAGTCACAAGCCAAGGTTGCCCTCACCGAATCCAACAAGTGGATTAGTTGGATTCGTCCAAGGGTTGACTCTCATGGCCAAAGGCAAGTTAATGACATTGTCTCGTCCCATGCAAGTGAGGGGGAGGGCCGGAGGGAGGAGAGGGGGGTTACGGAGGAGAGATGTTGTCCATGGCCTGCAAAAAGAACAAAGAAAGCAGTGGGAGAAGAAAGAGAGGGTAAGAAGGAAAGACAAAAGTCAAGAAAATATTGGCTGCAGCTCTGACTCCAGCGTGTCTTCCTCCGAGTCCATTCACCGGGAGACACGTGTCGCCCGGTAGCCACGCTGGAGTCCGAGCTCGTCGCGGTTATTATCGAAAAGGAACAGAGCAAAATTGATGGAAACTTAATTTCTCTCTCCTCCTGCACGTCTTGTCCTGTCTTTCAGCTCTGCAAGAAACGAAACTCTTCTGCCCACCAAATATTTCCTTCGCATCTTCACGTTCCCACGAAAATTTCGAACGCAACTCTCTCTCCCTCTCTCCATTGAATCGAACTCCTCTGTTCTTTGCTTTTCCTCCGACAAACGAGGGAGGCTGCCGTCCGACGAACCACGCCGTCTTGAATCTTTAGCTTTTGTGCTCAGCGGGTGCGGGTGGTGAGGGTGGTCTCGGCCATTTCGAGGTCGATGGTGAGCTTGTCGAGATCCTCGGTGCGCTCCATTGCCGCTCTTCCTCCGACGGACGAGGGAGGCCGCCGTTCGACGAACCACGCCGCCTTGAATCTCTAGCTTTTGTGCTCGGTGGGTGCAGGTGGTGAGAGTGGTCTCGGCCATTTCGAGCTCGGTGGTGAACCCGTCGAGATCCTCGGTGCGCTCCATTGCCGCTCTTCCTCCGACGGACAAGGGAGGCCGCCGTCCGACGTACCACGCCGCCTTGAATCTTTGGCTTTTGTGCTCGGTGGTGCGGGTGGTGAAGGTGGTCTCGGTCATTTCAAGCTCAGTGGTGAACCCATCAAGCTCCTCAATGTGCTCCATTGCCGCTCTTCCTCCAACGGACAAGGGAGGCCGCCGTCCGGCAAACCACACCGCTTGAATCTCTGGCTTTTGTGCTCGGCGGGTGCGGGTGGTGAGGGTTTCGAGCTTGGTGATGAACCCGTCGAGGCTTAAATGGTATGATTCTACTGTATTTATTGCGAGGGTTCTATTCAATGTCCAAAATTAGTAAATCAATGGTAGTTGCTTTTATTACTCTGTTTCAAAAAGCTCATATCATACCTGATCCTTCTGCTCAGCAAATTTCATAAACCAGTCGATAGTCCCGTATTAACTTGAAGTTTGGCTGGGTTTCCAAAGAATCTATAGGTAGGGAAAAGTTTCTGGAGTTAAATTATGAAGTTAGCATTGGAGTAAAATTTGTAATTTGAATTGTAAGACTAACATAATCTTTATATCATCTTTTCGAGCTTTAGAACTTTGAATGTCTATAGCAGCCGTTTTTTGTCCAGACAGATGGCTGCGGCATTGAGAACAATCTCTAGCCGCTTGTCCACCTCAATTTTAACAGCAATCTATTCATTTTACCCGAGCAAGGGGCTCCACTGTATTGCTTCCGCTGAAGACGACTCTTCACAATCCCCAAAAATGCTGAAGCTGAGGTCTTGTTCTGGTGCAGAGCTGAAGTTTAAAGTTGGGGCGGTGTTGTTTGAAATCCTTCTTGTTGGTCTCTCTTCACTTTGGCGACCAAAGTTTTGAATGCAACTCTCTCTCCCCCTCTCCATTGAACCGAATTCTTCTGTTCTTTGCTCTTCCTCCGACGAACGAGGGAGGCCGCGGTCTGACGAACCACGCCGCCTTGAATCTCTAGCTTTTGTACTCGGCGGGTGCGGGTGGTGAGCGGGGTCTCGGCTATTTTGAGCTCGGTGGTGAGCTCGTCCATATCCTTTTCTTTTGAACGTAAGTGTTTCTTTCTATTCAAGGAATTCTCTTAACCAATTAAAGGTACAGAGCCTTGCTTTTGCTTAGCCATATCTTTGATGATCATTGTTTTCTTAGAGCTACTTCGCTTTTTTGGAGTTTCTAGTAACCTTGGACACGTGGACTGTGCAAGTACTGAGATGAGTGAACATAAGGTGCACCATGAGAGAAAATAAGTTTCCATGTGTAATTTCTCCACTTAAGTCATAATAATGGACGGGCTCTTTATCCTTTGAGTTGTCTTTTAAGCAGATATTTCCTAGGCACATGAAAGGCAATGTTCAATGTATTGTGTCTAGGAGCATTATTCAACAGTCTGATAAAAAAACTGTTTGAAAGTGCTATCTCTGATTTCTTTCTTTCATGTGGGAGAATGGTGGCTTCAGTCTTATTGTAAATTTTCCACTGCTTTAAGACTTATAGCATCTCATCATGAAGCCGCCAACTAAGGGAAACTATCTTGTGCTTATGATAATACGTTTAGTGATCTCGCACTTTTATGATGTCAAGTGGAAGCACATGTTCTTAGTTCCATTGTTTATGCAGCTAATACCTTCTCTTAATTGGGGTTGATTTCTGCAATATCGATTGGCTGTTCAAATCTCGCATGTCAAAATTCCTTTTGCTGTTTATATATTTGAATGATACTTTGACCTTAGCTTGATTTTCAGGTTGTTTGCCTACTGCTTTTGGTTGCCGATTTAATAGCATATGCCCTCTGGCTTATCCCCTGCAATGGCCCTTGATTATCTTCCTTTTAGAGCAGCACCTTATGTTAGAGTTATCTTTTTCATCATGAAAATACGGTATGAGTTATTTCACAATATTTCTTTAAATCAGCTAGTTTGACATGCTTTTAGTATTAAATCTGAAAAACCTTATGCAGATTATTTTGCATATTTGTTTCAAAATGGAAAAAAAAAGTTCGAAATAGGATGTCATTTTTTAAGTCCAATTACATTTTGGAATTATACTTTCACACTCCCCATTATAGTTGAGGTCATACTTTCCATTTTAATGGCAGGACTGCTTTCTTTCCAGCTTTGCATCTCTACATTTTCACATTATGCTCTCAAATTTTACCTTTCCTTGTTATTATAGGGAACTACGAGCGACCACCTCCATTCTGGCTGGCATGCTTGGGACCTACTTAAATGTCTCGGTTGGTTTAGTCCCTCTTTCGCTCATTTGAATTGCTATTGCTCCACTTGCACAATTTTGTTTCACTAAAGTTAGTGATAGATTATCACATTTTAGCAAGTATTTTCTCTATTAATGCCAATATATGGCGTGCGTTACATGATGTTTTCCCTTCGTTATGCTTATTTTCTTGTTATTCTGGTAAAACTGCAGGCTCTGTTGCTTTTGTTTCGTTTGTTTTCCAGTTGGGTAGCATATGTCATGTTTGAAGATATTGCACTTAGATACACCGTACATATTCTCTTGAATGCTATATCTAATGCAACTCGTATGACGATATCATCTTGGCAGGTATAATTTGGGTACAAATTTCCACGTACAAATTATCGAATGGCAAAATCACAGGTAATTCATCGATAATACTATGTGAAACGTATTTTGCTTTCTTAAGTAACGGATGAGATTTTATTATGCTTGTAAAGCCCGATGTTAATTATTTTTTGTTATTTTAATTGCAGCATGAATCTTCCCATCTTTCATATGTAGTATGTGATATGGAAAAAGAATTTGAATTTGTAGTAGGAATAGTGTTTTCAAATAAACTTGAAGCATATCATAAATATGTGGCATATGCAATCGACAAAGGATTTGGAGTCAGGAAGGGTAATATGTTTAGAAATAGTAAAGGAGAACTAACTCGACGAACCTTTGTATGTAATTGTGAGGGGTATTCTGACAGCTTAAATGGTAAAGAAAAGAAATATCATAAATATGAAGTTAGATGTGACTGTCTTACTCATATCAAATATAAGGTTGATAATGGTATCTATGAAGTCATAGAGTATGTTTCTGAGCATAACCATATATTCATTCCAGAAGATCAAAAGCATATGATTAGATGTGGAAGATTGATATCTGATACTTGCAAAAGTGTTTTAGTTGATATGAATAAAGATGATATTGGAGGTATATAAGTTTTTAACAAATGAAGCTGGAGGAAGCCAAAACTTGGGTTTTAATTTGTGTGATTGTCAAAATTATTTGCAGACAAAAAGATTCGACCTTGTAAGTGGGGGAGATTGTCAAAATCTTCTAAATCATTTTCATTGCATCCAAATGCAAAATCCTATGTTTTTCTATGCTGTATAGGTTGATCAAGATGGTAGATTGACAAATTTGTTTTGGAGAGATAATTTGTCCAAATTTGATTACGATTGTTTCGGTGATGTCCTAGTATTTGACACTACATATCGGACCAACAGATATGAAATGATATGTGCACATTTTGTTGGGGTTAATCACCATTTGAAGAATACTCTATTCGGGTGTGCATTTTTTATGGACGAGACTGTAGAATCATTTATTTGGTTATTTGAGGTGTTTTTGAAGCCTATGTGAAATAAGGCTCCAAAAACAATGTTTACTGATCAAGACGCAACCATGGCAAAAGCAATTAGAATAGTGTTTCCAAATACACAACATCGTTTATGCACTTGGTACATTGGGAAAAATGCCAATAAAAACATCCAACATCTTTACAACAATCCAGGTTTTAAGGATAAATATTTCTTCAAGCTTATGTATAGATGCAGATCGGAAAATAAATTTGAATCCACTTGAAAGGAAATGGAAGAGGAGTGGCATACTAAGAATAACAATTGGCTTTGAAGATTATATGACATTAGACATAAATAAAGTTTAGCTTTTGATCGAGATACATTCACTTGTGGTATAACATCAAGCCAAAGGAGTAAGAGCACCAATAATGTCTTTCAACGTATGGCGAAGAAGACATTACGTCTTATAGAATTTGTCTCGTACTATGAAGAACAACTAAAGCACATAAGAGAAGTGGAAAGTCAAGATGATTATGCCTCTCGTGGGAAACCCAAATTATAGGTTTTGAGTAATAAGATTTTGGACCATGCCGCTTCAGTGTATACACGCACCATTTTTTACAAGTTCAATGTAGAATTTTTGGAAATTCTCTCTGAAAATATTTCAAGTATTGCATTTGATGGATTGATTTATTTATATACTCTGAAGTGTATGGGAAATCGATGTGAAAATATTGTCAAATTTGACCCTGCGGACTTTTCAGTCTCTTGTGAATGCAAATTATTTGAAGCAAAATGATGGTTGTGCCGTCATGCCTTGAGAGTGTTGACTGAGAATATGTCGGTTATGAGCATTCCATCTGCTTATATTTTGAAAAGATGGACTAAATGGGCCAAACAAGGGATTATAGGTGATGAATTTCATCCAATGTCACCGGGTTCATCTAAATTTAATTGATTTTCCACATTAATGCAACAATCTTTTGAACCGATGAATTTGGGAGCCGAAAGCGTAAACACTATGGGAATAGTGTCGAAGAGCATGGAAAATGCGAAGGCTGAACTATTATCATACCAATCAAGTGTGGGTATGACTGATAAGGCTAGTAATGATGATAATGAGGCCTCTTTATGTGATGTCTCGGTGTTGGACCCCCTTCAAAGAAAAGAAAATGGAATAGCTTATAGAAGGCTTAAAAGTTCAAGTGAGAAGAAGAAAAAAAAAATCTAAGAAAGAAACACTCCCAATGCGCATAGAAAGTCAAGGTGAATGACATATTATTTTAGTGAAATTTTTCGTTTATGTTACATGATGTTGATTAATATATTTATTACTTTATAATGTAGAATTGGTTGTCCAAGCAACACCCAATGATACTCATTTTCCAAATATTTTTAGTAATTCAAATCAGTTTCTACGTGCTTTTTATCCTAGTGACATTGGTGGTCCAACGGTAAATTTAAATTTTCATAAGTATGTATATCGTTCTTAGTTCTCCATTTGTATTTACATGTAACTAATTTGGTCAATTTTTATATAGATACAACAGCCACCATACATTATGCCACCGGGAACTATGAGTGGATTTTGTTCATTCCCTAATCAGGTACTTAATAATTTAGTGTATTAATTTAGTTATGATAGATTGTGCCTTTCTACAACTATAAAAAAGTCATCATTAGCAGAAGTTATAACCATTACAATAATCTAATTACATTATGCTAATAGAGTTATTTATTATATATAGATACAATCACCATATGTCATGCCGCCGGGGATTATGAATAGATTTTCACCATTTACTAATCAGATACTTAATATGAAATCATATTTAATCTTAGTTTTATTTCATCTTTTTGTTAGTATTGTAATCTTGTCAATGGTTTCTTCTAAATAGATGTTGGAGTACCATAATATATCTCATGGAACTATTTTGAGTCAGGTACGACTTGCCTTGCATTTTGTCTCATAAGATTACTTGAGACATATTTATTTTAGCAACTTATTTAGTAAAAATAAATTGGTTATTCGTTTGTATAAGAGTCATCAAACTCTTTTCAACATCTTGGGGTGAATGAATCGAACAATTCTGAAGAAGTGCGTATCAATTTGCCGAAGTAGTCATTTCATGCAAAAACTAAAGAGATATTTCTTGAGCACTTGCTAGCTCTACAAGAGCTTCTTTTTTATGTGCTTGGGTGCGGCATATTTATTAAATATGCTAGGTTTAATGTCTTTTACCCCTTAGTATTACTTGAGAATCCCACTGATTGTCTCACATTTTTCAAACATTGTGAAAATATGGCAACATCACATTTATTAATTGTTTTTTCTGTGTTTTAATTGTTCACCGGTTCAGGTGGTAACAAAGGCGGGAGGACTTGACGAGGTTATACTAGACAGTTTTATATGCACATCTTCAAGTCCAAATGTCAACAATGCTCCAATAGTAGGCCTTCATGTTGCAATAGCAAATGATGAAGATCAGCCCAAAGACGCAACAACCATTTCGATGATAGAACTTGATACTGGAGAATTAGTTCAACAGTTCTTTCATAGTCTCATCCTGTCGAGATTAGAGCAGACTTTGGCCTCACTATCGCCACTTATTTCATTTGCGTTGCATCGATAATTGGATACCCATGCAAAGGTCTTGACCTTTATGTAGAAGTCCCATAGTTCAAGTGAATTAATCTGGTCATGTATCTTTTATTTCATTTCTTTCATTTTTTAGTCTATTGTGATATTGCAAAACTTTGCTCAATATGCTATAAGAGAGCTTTTGCCTTCAAAATACAACACCTGTAAACATATCCAAACAAAAGTGAGAAGTAACGCATGATGTACTATATTTCTCTCTCACAAAATGCATCTTCATTGAAAGAAATGGCTTTATAATATATAAAGCTTCCAGTTTTCTAACTTGATCAGGTGTTTATTTTTTTTGTATTGCAATGCATTATCTATGTTGGTTGATTTGCAACAACCCGTGCTTCAATTTTTCGTCATTGTGAAATGTCCTAAGTAGTTGCGCAACAAAACCTGTTCCATAACGTCAAAGATGTCAAGGAAAGGAGCCAAAAATTTCCAAAAACAGCAACATTATCTTTGCAAAGGGCTATAGCAACTCCCAAGTTTCTCAAAACCACCAACTTAAGGTGGGTAGCTATTAGATATGTTGCTATCGTATTAGCTTTATTCTAAAAAAGAAAGCATTGTTCCTTAGGGTAGACGTAAATTGCAATTAGGGAGAATCACATCTCTTTATCTGCCTAACTTCTTCACAATGAACTAGCATCAATAAATATAACATTAGATACCACATTTAATCCACCAAGCCATTTCAAGGTCATTAAACCACTAGCATCAACAAGAAAAGTAAAAGTTGGACATAGTCACAAATCGAGTTTACTTATAATAGCCGTACACAATATAAAAGCCCCCATCTAAAGGTCATTAAACCACAATACAAGTTGCCATGCAATCATCTTCATTCTCCAAAAGGAACAAAATTAGAGGGCCATCAAAAAACAACATAAAAAGTTCCTAGCCCAAATCAATTAGGCTAGAAAACAGGCGAGCGTTCACATGTCTAAAGGCAAATAAAATTACCTAAGCTAGCAACATTACAATTTCAACAACCTACATTCTTTGGATAAGTAGTGCTAATAAAATAACAAATAATAAACAAACAAAAAGTAGCGAGGCATTTAGCTTCTCCAACAAATGCTTAATGTCTTTCATGTCATCTTCAAGTTTTGCAGGCGAAGCCTTTGTGATAGAAGGCACATCATTTGTAGGGTGACACTAGGCAAAGAATTCACATTTTTTATCCTTACAATTGTAGTAGAGCTTCTCTTTGTTGCTTGTAGACTCCGAAATTCTCACGGCAGCATGCTTGCCACAATCACACCTTTTATTTTGAAAGGTGAGTCTGCTCAAAGTACCCTTACCCTTATTCACACTGGATGACGACATGATATACCTGCAACATAACCATTTTATTTCTTGTCCGATTGTTAATATGAAATCATTCATATTATGCTTCATCTATGTGAGCCTCACACAACACTATAAGTCACTTAAACTACAAAGATCACTTCATGGGACTATAAATTGGAATAGCTTAATAGACAATGCAGGAGATAAGGTCACCCAAAAAAGGTGCAGCTTCAATACCCAATTTTTTTTAATCATTCAAGCAAGGTAATGATATTCTTCTTCCTTTTTATGCTTAACTAACATCAACCTTTTAGAATTTACGATAAAAAGATTAACGCATCATCCAAATCTTAGTAGGAAAAAGTAGGACCACACACGCACAAGGAGAGAGCGAAGTGTACCCAAATAACATACCTAAAATTTGTGAGGAAAGCAGCCCACTTAGCTGCTCTACCCAGAATGACTTAAACAACGTGTCTGATAATTAACTTCACATATCTTTTGTGCAGAAATCAATATAGGGTATTGACAAGTAAATTTCACACAGATTGACGGTGAAAATGTATCTGAGATTGTCGAATTCCTGTATTCCGGATTAAGCAAATTAAGACAGGCAGCAAACCACCAAATCGACCTCAAACCTAATTTTCGAATGCAAAAATTCGCAGCTAAAAAATTCTATGCAAGTTGAAATAAAATTAAACTCAGCAATATTTTTGTTGCAAGCAATGGCCAGAGGAAGCCTAGGTAGATGTAGACAATGGAGGAGATAAAGGTGTAGTTTCATCGGATTTTATTTATTCTTGATGATGATATTCTTCATCCTTTTAGAGTAGGGTTTTATAACATCGGTATTGGTATAAAGCAAGAATGCTACGTATAGTGCGCGACCCGATGATACTTTGTAATGTAGAGTGCGCGACCACGAGCAAATACGTCTAGCATCGTTACTGGCAAATACGTACAACACCCTTTTACGACAATAATAAAGCAAGAAAGAAACACTTACATTCAAAAGAAAAGGATTTGGATGAGCTCACCACCGAGCTCAAAATAGCCTAGACCCCGCTCACCACCCGCACCCGCCGAGCACAAAAGCCAGAGGGCATATGCTATTAAATCGGCGACCAAAAGCAGTAGGCAAACAACCTGAAAATCAAGCCAAGGTCAAAGTATCATTCAAATATATAAACAGCAAAAGGAATTTCGACATGCAAGATTTGAACAGCCTATCGATATTGCAAAAATCAACCCCAATTAAGAGAAGGTATTAGCTGCATAAACAGTGCAACTAAGAACATGTGCTTCCACTTAATATCATAAAAGTGCAAGATCACTACACGTATTATCATAAGCACAAGATAGTTTCCCTTAGTTGGCGGCTTCATGATGAGATGCTATAAGTCTTAAAGCAGTGGAAAATTTACAATAAGACTGAAGCCACCATTTTCCCACATGAAAGTAATCAAAGATAGCACTTTCAAGCAGTTTTTTTATCAGACTGTTGAATAATGCTCCCAGACACAATACATTGAACATTGCCTTTCATGTGCCTAGGAAATATCTGCTTGAAAGACAACTCAAAGGATAAAGAGCACGTCCCTTATTATGACTTAAGTGGAGAAATTACACATGGAAACTTATTTTCTCTCATGGTGCACCTTCTGTTCACTCGTCTCAGTACTTGCACAGTCCACATGTCCAAGGTTACTAGAAACTCCAAAAAAGCGAAGCAACTCCAAGAAAACAATAATCATCAAAGATATGGCTAGGCAAAAGCAAGGCTCTATGCCTTTAATTGGTTAAGAGGATTCCTTGAATAGAAAGAAACACTTACGTTCAAAAGAAAAGGATCTAGACGAGCTCACCACCGAGCTCAAAATAACCGAGACCCCGCTCACCACCCGCACCCGCCGAGCACAAAAGCCAGAGATTCAAGGCAGCGTGGTTCGTCGGACCGCGACCTCCTTCGTCCATCGGAGGAAGAGCAAAGAATAGAGGAGTTCGGTTCAATGGAGAGGGGGAGAGAGAGTTGCATTCAAAACTTTGGTCGCCAAAGTGAAGAGAGACCAACAAGAAGGATTTCAAACAACACCGCCCCAACTTTAAACTTCAGCTTTACACCAGAACAAGACCTCAGCTTCAGCATTTTTTGGGGATTGTGAAGAGTCGTCTTCAGCGGAAGTAACACAGTGGAGCCCCCTGCTAGGGTAAAATGAATAGATTGCCGTTAAAATTAAGGTGGACAAACGGCTAGAGATTGTTCTCAATGCCACAACCATTTGTCTAGACAAAAAACAGCTGCTATAGACATTCGAAGCTCTAAAGCTCGAAAAGATGATATAAAGATTATGCCAATCCTACAATTCAAATTATAAATTTTACTCCAATGCTAACTTCAGAATTTAACTCCATAAACTTTTCCCTACCTATAGATTCTTTGGAAACCCAGCCAAACTTCAAGTTAATACAGGACTATCGACTGGTTTATGAAATTTGCTGAACAGAAGGATCAGGTATGATATGAGCTTTTTGAAACAAAGTAATAAAAACAACTACCATTGATTCACATATTTTGGACACTGAATAGAACCCTCGCAATAAATACAGTAGAATCATACCATTTAAGCCTCGACGGGTTCACCACCAAGCTCGAAACCCTCACCACCGCACCTGCCGAGCACAAAAGCCAGAGATTCAAGGCGGCGTGGTTCGTCGGACGGCAGCCCTCGTCCATCGAAGGAAGAGCGGCAATGGAGCACACCGAGGATCTCGACGGGTTTACTATCGAGCTCGAAATGACCGAGACCACCCTCACCACCCACACCCACCGAGCACAAAAGCCAGAGATTCAAGGCGGCGTGGTTCATCGGACGGCGGCCTCCCTTGTCCGTCGGAGGAAGAGCGGCAATGGAGCGCACCGAGGATCTCGACGAGTTCACCACCGAGCTCGAAATGGCCGAGACCACCCTTACCACCCACACCCGCCGAGCACAAAAGTCAGAGATTCAAGGCGGCGTGGTTTGTCGGACGGCAGCCTCCCTCGTCCGTCTGAGGAAGAGCGGCAATGGAGCGCACCAAGGATCTCGACGGGCTCACCACCAAGCTCGAAATGGCTGAGACCACCCTCACCACCCGCACCCGCCAAGCACAAAAGCCAGAGATTCAAGGTGGCGTGGTTCGTCGGACGGCGGCCTCCCTCGTTTGTCGGAGGAAAAGCAAAGAACAGAGGAGTTCGGTTCAATGGAGAGAGGGAGAGAGAGTTGCGTTCGAAATTTTCGTGGGAATGTGAAGATGCGAAGCTCCACCAAATATTTCCTTCCAGAGGAGTTCCGTTCCTTGCAAAACTGAAAGACAGGACAAGATGTGCAGGAGGAGAGAGAAATTAAGTTTCCATCAATTTTGCTCCATTCCTTTTCGAAAATAACCGCGACGAGCTCGGACTCCAACGTGGCTGCCGGGCGACACGTGTTGCCCGGTGAATGGTCTCGGAGGAAGACACGCTGGAGTCAGAGCTGCAGCCAATATTTTCTCGACAAAAGTCTGACAATTGAGCTCTTTATGGATACATGTCACTCAATGGATGGCTTTTCAATTATTGTGCCAACGCAACTAGTGCATCCAATATTTTTTCCCTTCAAAGTGGCCATTGAGAACGAAGGACACTAATTCAGCTAGAGGATGTATGGAAAGAGTAATTTGATCAATCATGCAACAGCTCGTCATTAGCTTTCCAAACATGATAGATGCATCCATTCAAAGCAAGCTTGAGAAGAGTAGCACCTGAAACTTGCACCTCGAGTGGCCTGATTTGACCATGCAAGTTCGTTGTCCCTCGCTGCCAGGAAGATCTGTCGATGCCACCAAGCAGCAATAATTTCCTCCAAGAAAAGTAGATGATCTCGATATTCATTTTGCTGCATAAATGGCAAACCAAAAGGAGAATTTGGAGAGGATTTCCATCCAGTAATCTTTTCTAAATTAGGCAGCTTACTTGAGATTTTTTGTTTTCTTGGGTCTAAACTTACTTGAGAATTGGCCATCCTGGCTATTAGGGCAAATTTAGGGAAATTTGGATAAAACCAGGTAAGTCCATGCCAATAAAATTTTAGCATATCATTCCTCACAAGCTTCCACATATTAGAAGATGTCAACGTCACATAAATCGTGTAGTATGGAAATATAAGCATAACATGAATACAGCTACTCCAATCATGGTTGGATATGTTTAATAATTGTGTCGAACCGTTTGGCCACGAACACGACATGCCTTATAAAAGGAGGTTACATGACAGGATTTGATCAACATAATCATCAAATGTATCATCATGTCAAGTGTCAGTATAACACGACACATAAAGATATGTTAATCGGGTACACAATTAATGAAAATTAATGAATTATAAATTCATCACAAATGTATCAATTTAAAGTTTTTGATGGCCAAAAATTAATTTTAAATAAATTTATTATAAATATATGAGTTTGCATTTTTTTTCGTGGTATTAACCCTGAAAATATTGAGGGGGTACGAGAGGTTGTTTATCAAAGAAAATCAGCTATGCTTCTCGCCTACTGGGTTGGGCTCTGATTCACTTGGGCCGTGCACGAGCCTTACACCGCCATGCCTAGTCCAATCCCACGCGAGTCCTCAACCTCGCCGCGAACCGCCAAATTCCCCATCAGTCCCTTCGCAAAAGGAGACAGAGGTTGGATAAGCGTTCAGCAGAGTCCGCCAGCTCTTCGCATATGCCGCTCGAGGTCGCGCTCTTTTCAAGTGGGTGAGCTCTTCTTCATCTCTAATCCTAACTTTTGTGCCGAGTTCTGAGTTCTCAGTCGCCTCCTTGTTCACGGAGACACGCTTTGGTAGTCGTTCGCCACCCGTAGTTTGGTCCCAGACCTCCGGAGTGTGGAGGGTTTAGTGAAATATGCGCTTCTGCTGTTGAGAGTTTATAGGGTAAGCATCAAGCTATGGACTTGGCAGTGCCTGCCAAGCATACCCATGATGGGTTTTGCTCTTTTCACCAGTTTCCTAGGGAAAGTAGAAGGGATTGTGGTTCCAAATGGAGTGTTAGGGCGAGTTCTGATTCGAACTTCGGCAGAGTGAAGGTATTTGGCGACGGCAGGGCGCGCTTGATTGTGTTGTCTGTTGATGGTTTTGGGAACCGAGGTTTCGGGGTTTCCGAGGGATGTAGAAGACAGAGGCTGGATTGTGTTTTCGCCGTTTCAAGGGTCGAAATGTTGGATTCTAATGGGAGATCCTCGATTCTGGCGAAAACCCCTCGTGGGTATATAAATGGGAGGAGTTCCTCACTGGTCACTTCGTCTTCTTCCCTCGAGGAATTCGAGAGCAACAATCATCTCCGCCGGCTGGTCCGGAACGGCGAACTGGAAGAAGGGTTCAAGTTTCTCGAGAACATGGTTTATCGTGGGGATATTCCCGATGTCATTGCTTGCACCAGCCTGATTCGGGGGTTTTGTAAGCTTGGTAAGACTAAGAAGGCGACTCGTGTGATGGAAATTCTAGAGGAATCGGGGGCTGTTCCAGATGTTATCACGTACAATGTATTGATCAGTGGATATTGCAAGGCAGGGGAGATTGAAAATGCTTTGCAGGTTTTGGAACGGATGAGTGTTGATCCGGATGTCGTCACATATAATACTATATTGAGGACCTTGTGTGACAGTGGGAAACTGAAACAAGCAATGCAAGTTCTAGACTTGCAACTGCAGAAGGGGTGTTATCCTGATGTAATTACGTACACCATATTGATTGAAGCTACTTGTAAGGAATGTGGGGTTGGGCAAGCAATGAAGCTCTTAGATGAAATGAGGATCAAAGGATGCAAGCCTGACGTTGTTACATATAATGTACTTATCAATGGGATATGCAAGGAGGGACGGTTGGATGAGGCAATCAAATTTTTGAATAACATGCCTTCCTACAATTGCCAACCTAATGTCATAACTCATAATATCATCTTGCGCAGCATGTGCAGCACTGGGAGGTGGATGGATGCGGAGAGGCTTTTGGCCGATATGCTTCGAAAAGGTTGTTCTCCTAGTGTTGTTACTTTCAATATTCTGATAAATTTCTTGTGCCGAAAGGGTTTGTTGGGTCGAGCAATTGATGTTTTGGAGAAGATGCCTAATCATGGTTGCACTCCAAATTCATTGAGTTATAATCCTTTGCTTCATGGGTTCTGTAAGGAGAAGAAGATGAAAAGGGCAATTGAATACTTGGATATAATGGTGTCCCGAGGCTGTTACCCTGATATTGTTACTTATAACACTCTGCTCACGGCATTATGTAAGGATGGGAAAGTTGATATTGCAGTTGAGATACTTAATCAGCTGAGCACTAAAGGTTGCTCGCCTGTTCTGATCACCTACAATACAGTCATTGATGGGTTGTCGAAGGTGGGTAAAACTGACCGTGCTATTGAGCTTTTGGATGAGATGCGCGAAAAGGGTCTTAGACCTGATATTATCACCTATTCCTCACTCATAGGAGGTCTTAGCAGAGAAGGGAAAGTTGATGAAGCAATCAGGTTCTTTCATGAATTGGAAACACTTGGTGTGAAACCTAATGCTATTACGTACAACTCTATCATGCTGGGACTTTGTAAGACTAGGCAAACTGACCGGGCAATCGACCTCTTGGATTATATGGTCTCCAGAAAGTGTAAACCAACTGAAGCTACCTACACCATTCTCATTGAGGGCATAGCTCATGAAGGGTTTGCCAAGGAGGCGCTTCAGTTACTCAATGAGCTTTGTACCAGGGGAGTCGTAAAAAGGAGTTCTGCTGAATGGGTAGCTGTCAAGATGTAGCCTAAAACGCACAAGTATATGGTCATTAGAGAGTTCTGGTTCTCTGTTTCCTGATTTCTGGAATTTTTGGGGCACACTGTCTCTCGGGAGTCTGAATGTGTAGCCTTTTTTTCACTTATCACATGAGGGAGGTTGAAACCATATATTGCCTTCTAAAGCAGGATCCAGTATAACATTACAGGGCGGTATCAGTACACTGAGTGCACCTTTGTTCTTTGAGCCATCCATGGTAGAAGTAGCTCTTGTTGTTCCTTTTGTAGCAAGTTACAGATGATCACTTTATGAAATTTGCTCCCATCTGTGTTGTAATGTTTGCCTTTGCTGTTGGTACTATAGTCCGGTAATACAACAGATGGTCTTATTGTCCAATTCTGCTGATCGGTGATCAAGGAAGTTTTATTGCCTTTACACAGATCAAACAATTTCATCTAGTTACTCTTACCAAAAAAAAAAAAAAAAACAATTTCATCTAGTTACCTAATGTAATGTCAAATTTTGGTTATTTCGCTCTCCACTAAATTGGAAGAAACTGACTTCAGCGCGGTGGGTTGTCTGGCCTATGTGTTCTACGTGATCTTTGTGCATTTTTGGAGGCATGGATGCTTGTTTAGTTTGCTTAACTTGACACTCGATATGCTTTGATTGTTCTGTCTCCATGAGGCCTTCGTCTTCCATCATTTACCAACTGATTGGGTCATCTCCTGGCCAGAGAAGAATCATGCACACTGTTGTGCCCATATGTTTAGCCTTCCGCAAATTTAACCAACGAGATATCTTTTTTTTTTAACAGTAGAAGCACTGGGTTGGTTCGTCTATATGTGATGTTTTGCCCTTGTTCTCGAATGGGCTTCTTTGGCTGAAAGCTCCAGCATGCATCTATTCATCACCGATTCACGCAACAGTATTGCTAGGCCTGCGGGGTTCTATAAATATCCCATATCGAGCTTCAAATTGAAGATTCTCTCGCCTTTTGATGGCACGAGGTGGACCCTTTTATTCAGCCTAATCCGAACGTTCCCCGTCTTTAACGTCGTCGTTTTCTGCTGCCTGCTGGTCGACTGCACATGGTGCGCGCTCATGTCAATTCGAGTCGACATGGCCGTGGTCTTCTTTCTGTTGCACCCCACAAGTTACTGGTGTCATTCAACAGCGTTGCGGTGCGCTCCTGCGCCATGCTGATCCGACTTTTTCATGATTAGCGTCTCGACCAATCAGAACAAGAGCCCTCCCCAAGAATCCAGTGCTCGGCTGGGCGCGTTAAAAGTGGGAAAGGGACTGATCCCTGCCAAAGTGGATGAGCTCGATAAGGGCCATTCTGAGTCACACGGCTAAAGGATTATCCTTCAATCTGGAACTTCCCTTTGCATATATATATTATTGAAAAAAAAAGGGCAGGAGCGGAAGGCAAAGATGTGGTGGCCATTCCCAACCCAAGTGACCGAATGGTCCCGGATCTCATGCCTTATTCTTCATCCTTGCTTCCGAATGCTAATCATTGTCCGGGTTGCTATCCAAGGAGGAAAACCGTGTGCTGCAAATGATGTCGATCGCCCCTTTAGCTCTTGAGTAGTTTAGTGACTTCTTAAGGCTAATGATGCTTTGTTAGGTGTTACTGTCCGGTAATTATAGTTGGTCATCTGGCTGCTTGGTGTTGCATTCTTGGGATGGAAGTTTTGTCCAAAACCTCATCGATTGATTTTATTGGGTTCTACTCTTTCTCTCTAGGAAAAATATGAAAAGGCAGTTGTCGAACTTTAGAGCACTTGCTAAATACTCGGATCTCTATGCTCGTCTTGCTCCTCGATGATAAAGAAAGCTTAATAATTGAATGCAAAGATTTTCTTATTTTTTACGCTATTTTTCTCTGCTTTCGAAACAGCTCATGTTGGGCTTCAAAAAAGAAGAAGCAAAAGGAAAATAAAAAGAAAAAGAAAGAATCCATTGTCATCAGCCTCTACAAAGATCTTTTCCATCTTTCTGAGTGTAGCTTTTATTTGTCCACGAGGTGATAGAATTCAAAACCGGCCTTAATCCAATGAGCCAAAGTTGTTAATATATTAATGAACCGAGAAAATATGCCCAACAAATCTTTGAAGTTGCGGGTGATTGATAGGTTGTGGACCGGAAGCTAAGCTGTTATACATTGTCTTTGATGGAGAACAAAGTCGAAGTGGAACAGAAACATGTTCAGTGAAATGTTTAGAGTATATTCTAATTCCGAATAATTATACTAAAAAATAACAAAAGGGGGATCCCTCCTTCAGCTTGACTTATTTATGAGAAGAAACCCCGAAATTTTACAACTTGAAACCTATAGTTACTTTTTCAGAAAAAGCAGAGTAAAATTGATCATTTAAATGCCAATTTCTACAAATCATCATATGTTGATTTTTTTATATTTTTAATTTTTAATTTTTTTTTTTCTTTTTTTTTTTGGCCCTAAAAAAAAGGAAAAAGGAAAATAAAAACAAAAAATAAAATTTTAAAAAGTAATAAAGTGTTATTGGCACTTAAAAAATTTTTTAAAAAAAGTAAACTCAAAAAATGAAATAAAAATAAATTTTAAAAAATAATAAAGTGTTGTTGACACTTAAATTATTATTATAGTGAAAATTTTTTTAAATTCAAAAAGTGGCCATTTCAAATCAAAACGAAATAAAAGTTGACAAAATTACCCCAAACTATTTTTTTGAACATAAAAACCCCAAACTAAGTGACAGTGTCGACCATAAAAATCCTAAACTGTACATTTATGACAAATTTACCAAAACTAATTTATTCAATCACAAAAATATCCCAAACTGGTAAATTTGTGACAAATTTACCCTCCGCTAAATTGGATTAATACAGAAAAGAAATCACAAAAATTGTAAACTGTGACAAACGGAGCATAAAATCCCAAATTCTTATCTCATGTGTCATTTAATAAATAAAATTTAACAAAATTATTGATAGTAAAAATATATTTGGGGTAAATTTCAATATTGGGGTTTTTATTTCAAACGATTTAAGTCAAAAACCATTTGGGGGTTTTTCATTTTCATTTTCACAAAAACAAATGGAGCCAAAATGGAAAATATGAACCACTAAAGAAGAGCCCATCCATTGACTTCGATTTAGACTCGTATGGCTTAGGTAAGTCACCATGCCAACCATGCGCTCGAGATACTCTTACAGACAAAGCAACTAGTGACACCATAGTCTAGCCTTCGACGATGCAACACGAGATCGTGATTCTAATACGATGTTAGCTCGGTGATAAGGATCCGGATATAGACCAGGATAGATACTTGTTTTTCCACCATTTTCCATTATTAGGGCCACTTTTTTTCTTTTTTGGGTTGTTCCCTATTTACAAATTGTCTTTCTCTACCAAAAAAAAAAAAAAAAGAGTGGAGGGGGGCCTCTCTTTGGCCACCACACACTTAAAAATCATTCCCATCTGAGAAGAAGAGGTTGAAACATCATTCTCTTTTTATTTTATCACGTCCCTCGAGCGAGAGAGAGAGCTCTTATTACAGGCTACAAGGCCGAAAGTTCGATGGAAATGGAAAACGTTTCCAACAAGAACCTCTTGTTCTCGTGCTGGGGTCGTCTCAAGCTGAAGCTCCCGTGGCCGAGGAGAGGCCGTGCCGACCGGAGGCGGCACAAGAGCTTGACCGCCAACCTCGACTGCAAGTCCATCGCCACCACCCTCTCCGTCCCCCAGCCCAAGCCCGTCGGCGGCTTCCGGTACGACCCCCTCAGCTACTCCCAGAACTTCGACGACGGGTGCTGGCACGCCGACGGCGACGCCCCCTCCCGCGGCTTCTCCACCCGCTACGCCGCCCCTCCCCCTCCTCCTCCTCCTCCTCCTTCACTGCACGCAGGCCGGCCCCGTGAGCTGAGATGAGACAGGGCGCCCGTCCGTTGCGCATCGCCGATGGAATCATTCTCGTCGTGGATGCTCTTGAGTCGTCGCTTTCTGTCGTTGGAGGGTTGTGAAGGAGGAGAGAGGCGGGTGTAATGTGTCAGCCAATGTGTTGTCGGAAAAAAGGGGCATTTTATACAATACAGCAACAGTTATCCAGCATCGGAATGTGGTAACCGATTCTCCACTCTTGAAGTGAATTCAAATCTAATTTTCCAACCATAGGACATATATTTCTTGGAAAAAAATTGTTTTTTTTTTGGGGGGGCAAAACAAGCATGTCCTAAATATTTAGTGATTACAATCGGTATAGGCAGATAAATGGCACTACTTGAATAACTTTGTTTTTTATTAGACACATATTTCGACTTTCTCCCTTTCATACTTCATTGTCCACCGCAAAGTCAATCTTTTATATGAAATCTTATGAATCAAGTAGGATTGCCTAATAAGGACTTCTTGCCTGATTACTCAAACAGCATAATTTTGCTTAATTGAAACGAAAAACAGGAGAGAAGATCACCAATTGAATTTTCAAACTAAAAAGAATTATTATAATTCAATGGGGGGTGCTAATTTGTTTTGGTTGGTATTTTATCTTTGTCTTGAACATGGTACCCGTTTCACCATTATCTTTGTCAGATTAGTTTGCATGGAATTAGGCAACTTCACTTGAGCTTTTTGTCTCTGAAATTGTCTGAGCCAGTTCTTACTTCGAGAGCTATGAAAGAGTTGTTTTTGCAGGCTCAATGTCGGCATACCTGAACTTTTTTTTTTTTCTAATGGGGATCAATGCAGACACAAGATTTGACGTTTTGGCTGTTGCTTGATCGAAAGTGTACGATTTTGTTTTGATCACTGGAAGCTCCATGTCAAGGGGGAAAAAAAAAAGCACGAATAAGATCTCAACTAAGACATTAGTGGAATTTGTAGTATTTATAAAATTTTGTGGATCACAATCAATTGCTCTAAAATTTTAAACCTTATGAGTAAAGATGTTGGCCTAAAACTAACACTTAGAAAAATCCTTACCAACCCAATAACTCGATTTGTTCAAATTAATGTTGAAGATGTAAAACTCGCCCAAATTTGAGCGCCTTGAGCATTTTTACTTTGTGTTTATTGCCTCTATGATAATTTTGAAGGTGCTCTCAAATTATAACACATCGAATCATTCAATTAATGATATGAATGGTTTAGGAAATTAGGGGTGAGCATAGAAGACCGTCCAAACCAAGAATCGCTAAGATCGAGATTGGTTGGTTCTAAGCAGTTTTAGGAGGCGCTAGTTCAATTCCTGGTTTCATAAAATTGGAACTGGTTATTTTCAGACTGGTTTCCAGTTTCAGAGTGGGACCTAAATCAATTATATGTATATTTCCTAAAGAATACCACCGTTAAACTAAACCCTAATCTCCCTCATGCGGCTCAAGTTCCTCACGCCTGGTTCTTCAGTCTTGCTTCTCTTTCCCTTTCGCCTCTTATGCCTTGCTTTTTCAGTCTTTCCCTCTCTTGCCTAAGTCAGTGAATCGCGTCCCTCTCGCTCGACTCTCAAATGGCGCTTTCGCTTGAGCTCGAGTCGACGCCTTTCTCTTGCAGTCCTCCTCTTTTGCTCTGTTTTTTGCATCTCATCAAGGTAATGCTCTGTTTTTTTGCCGTTTCGTGTGGCGTTCTTCAAATCTGGGTTGCAAGCTTCACATGCATCTCCAAATTAGGTTCCCCATTTTATCGTTTTTTGCTTTGGAAACTCTCTTCCACGGCACGAGAGTTCGTTTCATCCAAACTACCCAACACTCGGCGATTGTGAATCGTGCATGCAGCAATTAACGGCACAGTCAACATCCATGATAGTGTCCGTTCTCTTTGTCCAGCGTCTTGTATCCTAATTGTATACTGTGTGACACTTGAGGCATAGCAACTGAGCCCTAGATCACTTGCTCTGTTCTTACAAGGGTAATGAGAGTAGCGTAAATCATGAAACTAACACTAAGTTTTCACACTACAAGAGTTCAAGTCGAGAAAGAAAAGAAATTCCACCAGTTTCATTGAATCGACTGAACTGGCTGGGAGTCGAATCGAACTAATTAGTCCAGTTCTCGATTTTTGAGTAGGATTGGACCAAACTGAGAATCAATCACCTCAATAGGGAATAGATTGAATATTTATTAAAAATTTAATGACCATCTTGAAAAAATTAAAAGTTTAGAGTTAATATTATATATTAGACTAAAATTCGATAACTTTTTATGTAATTTTCCCTTTATAAAAAAAATACACTTTGCATCATGCGGCTAAAGAGAATTGCAAGAATCAAGCCTTTTCCATGTGGCCCGTGGGCCAAGCCCTCGATACTAAAGACGGTGGCCTTATAAAATTGGCTTTTATCCATTAATCATTTCATAGTACCTTTTGACCTTTTATGAGATTTGGGGGTGTTACATCCTCTACTCCACAAGTGTTGACATCCTCATTAGTATATACTTTCCTATTTGGCGTGCCAATTCACCACTCTATAAACGTGCAAGGAGTCAGCACATTTTCGAGCCTCTCTCGCTCTTGCTGTTACTACTCTCCCCTCACTTTCTTTGTCACTTCACATCCTCATCGAATTGGCTTGGCCTTAGCCCATAATCAAACCCTACATCTATTAAAGTGGGTAATACGATATGTGACAAACCTGACCTGTTCTACATGAGTAAAGCCCCCAAAGAATAGGAGGCCAATGCCTCCTTGAAACTCTCCTTCAAGATTGAAAAGATTCCTAATACTATGTTTACCCATACTTCATTACTTGAAAAAACTAAAATCATAAGCGCTCTCCATCCACTAGAGCCAGCCACTAGCACTGTTTTGACTGTCCCTCTTGAAGTTGTCGAATCCCCTCATTCAACTATTCCCACATTGACCAACCGTCAAGATGAGTTGAGCGGCATCGGATCAAGGTGGTTGATGTTGTAGACAACTTTGAGATGAGGCTGCAATGGCCATGGCGATCTTGTCGACTTAGCCTCAAGCGGCATGGATGACCTCCAAGCAGTATAAGGCAAAGGGTATGGAATGTATTTCTTCAAAGAGTTAAACGATTCAATTGATGCCAAGAGCAAGTGATGAAAATTGGAAAAGAAAAATTGCATAAATTGAGGAACATGGTGTAATCCAAATTTCCTTTTTGGCCTTCTAAGGATACTAATGCACTAATCATGCGTGATAAGAGCCGGGTTTGGTTTATTTGTTTGGGACTATATGAAAAAAAAAAAAAATACCTTCTTTTACCATTTCGATTTTAAAATATCATATACAATTTTAAAAAATCATGGAAAATTTTCAAAATGGCTTTACACTTTGATATTTACATATTATAAAAGTTTCAAATGTTTTGAGTAAGACTAAAGATAGAAAAATTGTCCAATTGGTCATAAAATTATTGTATAAATATCAATTCCGTCCTTAATTTTTTAATTTTGTTAATTTAGTTTCAAATTTGAGCACTAAATTCTAACCTAATTCTCCCAATTAATTTTCGCCTGAAATCGTTAACAAGGCCAATGCTAGAATTTTAAAAATATTGGTCGAGAGAGAGGATTATTGAAATTTCGCCAAAAAAATCAAAATATTTAGAGTTGAGTTGAATCAACGAAAATAGTAAACACAAAACGCCAAAATTAGACAAATCTGCGGTTGCTGCGTCGGAAAGGGAGCTCGTCTCTCTCTCTCTCTCCCCATTGTCTGTCCGGGGGGGCCCCACCTCGTGTCAGAATCCCACACCAACTTCAAGTGGATTCTCCATTTTCTCAATTTTTTTAAAATTAATTTATTAATTTTTTTTTCAGACAGAAACAAATCAACCTCACCACCAACCCCGCCTCCGCCACCCCCACTACTTCCCTTCCCGCGGCCCAACCAGATTCTCTCTCTGCAACTGCGACTGCCTATCCAGAGAAGAGCGAGAGAGAAGAGAGAGAAAGGATGGCGGCAATGGCATCGCTTCTCCGGCGTCTCTCCTCGCCGGCGACCGGCTTCCCCTCCGTCCGACCCCTCGCCCTTGGCGGCCTCCGTTGCGCGGTTCGTGCCCTCCCTCTCCCCCCCGGCGCCCGGCCAGCTCGGTTTTTTTTTTTTTTTTGTCGCGTACCGTTTGGATTCGGTTTCTTTCGTTTGATTTTTGTTATCGCTCGTTGGCGATCGGGAACTCTGGATCTCTTCGTTGACGCATTTCCCGATCTCGAATCCGTGCTTCGCAGTCTTCGTTGCCGAGTGAAGCGGTTCAGGACAAGGAGTCGGCTCGCGCCACCGTAAGCTCTTCTCTCCGTCGCGGTCGTTTTTTCGGTTCGGCTTTTCTGTTTTCGATGAGTGCTTTTTGCCAGATCCGCGACGACGGTCGGGGTGGCGGGAAAACAGTTCTGTCGATTCGGTTAAGGTTGATATTTTGTTATAAATGCGGGATTTGAAAACGAGATGTCCTTTTTTTTATTGTTATTTTTCCAGTGGATTAAGCAGCTGAATGAACCGCTGGAGACCATTGATCCCGAGGTAGCTGACATTATCGAGCTCGAGAAAGCGAGGCAATGGAAGGTGTGTCGCCTCTTCGTATGGGGTTGCTCTTTAATCTTTGTTGAGTTGAATGTGGATCGACTCCTGTTGTTATCTTGGATAGATGTGGCGATTTCTCTCCTTGGATAATCTGATGTGATAGTTGATACAATTATGAGTTCTTTAGAATTTAATTTGCAGGGCTTTGAGCTTATTCCTTCGGAGAATTTCACTTCGGTGTCGGTAATGCAAGCAGTCGGTTCAGTGATGACTAACAAATACAGTGAAGGGTATCCAGGTGCTCGATATTACGGAGGAAATGAGTATGTTTAGTCCCCTCGCTTCTGCATTATTGTGGATGTTGTTCGTTACGATTAATGTTTTTTAGATATTCATGTAGGGCATCATCAATCAGCTAGAGTCAATATTTTTGCTGTTTCCATGCTAGGTATATAGACATGGCAGAAACCTTATGTCAGAAGCGTGCATTGGAGGCCTTTCAATTGGATCCTGCAAAATGGGGAGGTAATGCATTATAACTTCGCATAATCGTTGTCGCTTGTCGTGGCCCTGAGAACAGTTAGTTTGGACTCTAGACATTTTCCTTCTCTCCAGTGAAGGGGTATCTCCATAGTCTATAATATATGATCAAATAATATGTAGCTATTAATAATGTAAAATCCAACACTGCAGAGAAAATGGTGTTTAGAAATCAACGTGCAGTTTTTGGGTAGCACATGGAAGAACACTCTGTTTTTTATGCTCTTCTTTCTTTCTTTTCTCCCACTTTTACTTGATTCAAAGTTGGGCGTATTTTATCTATAGTCTATAAGACTGTGCAGGAGTGTATTTAAGCATAAGACCTTAGTAAGTTAAGCCTACTTTGTCTTTCTCTACAGTTAATGTTCAATCGCTATCGGGATCACCGGCCAATTTTCAAGTTTATACTGCATTGCTGAAACCTCATGAGAGAATCATGGCACTTGACCTTCCTCATGGCGGCCATCTTTCACATGGTTACCAGGTAATTAAGTATTGTCAACGTTTTCATTCTTCGGTAATATACTGCTCCTGTCGTACAAAGGACTTTCATGCTGTCTCATGGTTCATTAGAAGTTATATGCTAGTTATTTTCTGTGTCTACTTATAAGCTTCAACTTTTTTCTCTTTAGAAGTAAATTTCCAGGGACGTTTAAATGGAGGCTTAAGCTGGGAGAAATTCTCAATGCTGTACCCGTGTTATTATGAAGCTTTGCTTGATGAATATATCCGGCATAATCTCTGTCTTTTTACTTGAATTTAGGTAGACCACTATTTAACATAAAAAAACCAGAAATGCTGTACAGTTGCTCTTGAATCATAGTCCTAACAGGGCCTCAGCTTGGAAGAGTGATTAATTAAGAGAAATATAGACCCCCAAAGACAGTAGTAAGTTGTTCTCAAACAATAATGGATGGCCCTGGCATGTGGACATGTGGCATATTGTTAAGCTGTCTGAATTGTGTTTTATCTCTTTGGAACACAGTTAGTGTACCAGAGATAATTTATCTTTTGTTATTTCTATTGAAGAAGGAAAATTCTCGTACTATTTATGGTGTTCAGTGTAGCTTCTGAAGAATTTTGGTGATGAAAACAATTTAACCGAAAAAATAAAAAACTGAATGGCTTACAACTTCAACAAATTATTGCTTTTGCACGCAGTAACAGTTTGGCCTTTACAGTGCCTGGTTCTGATAGTCACATTCTTATTTTGCAGACAGACACGAAGAAAATATCTGCAGTTTCCATATTTTTTGAGACAATGCCGTACAGACTGAATGAAACCACCGGCTATATTGATTATGACCAGGTACTTTTGAGTTGTTTCTCATCTGTTGCTCTAAATTAAGGGCAGGTGAAGAAAATCTTCATTTCAGCATGCCTTAGTTGTGCTTAGTTGTGTTATATGGACTTCTACCATTAATACTTCGTAATTTTTTATTCTCTGGAAGTATATATCAATTTCAATGGGTGCTTAGGTTAAAACTATGTTATGTTCGCCATGCATGAGTTTTTATGCATGAATGAATCGGTGATGCATTCAGTAGATTAGGTACACTTTACATATAAGGAATCCAATGATATCCTGTACTAAAATGTGAGTCATGGTTTAGTTGCTGTGGCTCTCTGTCCTGTTTTCTTATGTCACAATCTTTTCTTTTTGATATATACTACATGTAAATATTTTTGCTAGAAAATATACCACATGTAAATAAATACAAACATAACCAAATAATGGAACACAAAGGTTACAATGACACATTAGATCATTCTTTCCCTTTTTGTTTTGGCCAAGCATATATTAAACCATTCAACTGCAAGAATTTAACTACCTTCTGACTTCTTTATGTATGTTAGGCAGACTAGTTGATGTAGCAAGCGACATCTATTTTCTTTAATATTGCAGGAAGGCCAAACAGCGAATTAGCCACATCAGTGTTTCGCATTATACTTTAGAAAAGTTTCTTTTCTATTTCCCTTATAGCAATTGATCGAATTAGATTCAAGGCAATATCTGAGTGTATTTGGTTTTCGAACTATGTCAATATTATGGAATACGATTGACATCGACTAGAAATAAAGTTTCCAAAATAATCTGAAGACTTTTATGCTTAAAAGTGCGATTGTGCTTTCCATTGAAAATAGTCAAATGGTCTGATTTTCTTTCAAAAAATTTCAGATTCAGCAATAACCTTGTGGAATTAGTAATTGGCTGAATTTAACTTTACTTGAACATTACAGTTGGAGAAAAGCGCGATCCTCTATCGGCCAAAGTTGATAGTAGCTGGTGCTAGCGCCTATGCACGACTCTATGATTATGAACGCATTAAAAGGTAAATTACCTTGATGACTTGTATTAAGCAGCTTCATAGTCCTTGCCGCAATTCTCTAACACCTTTTGTACTTGCTATGCTGTTCCCTACTGGATTCCACAGGTTTGTGACAAACAAAAAGCTATACTGCTGGCAGATATGGCTCACATTAGCGGGTTGGTCGCTGCTGGAGTCATCCCATCTCCCTTTGAATATGCTGATGTTGTGACAACTACCACTCACAAGTCACTTCGTGGGCCTCGTGGAGCAATGATTTTCTTCAGAAAGGGGGTGAAAGAGATTAACAAGAAAGGGCAAGAGGTGGGCTGCAAATCTTCCTTATTGTGCACGTTAAACATCCAAAATTTTGTAGCATGAATGGGTAAAAGTTAGGTTCATGAATACTCGTGGATTGATCATTTATAGAATTTTGTTCTTTAGGTTCTCTATGACTATGAAGACAAGATCAATCAGGCTGTTTTTCCTGGACTTCAAGGAGGCCCTCACAATCATACCATTACTGCCTTAGCTGTTGCACTCAAGCAGGTTTCACAAGCAGAAAGGATTTTTTGGATGGATTTTTATTTTTTTGTCTGTTTTGTACATTTCATACTGCAGCAAACCATTTTGAATCATGGGTTTCCATCTGATTGTAGGCCATGACTCCTGAGTACAAGGCCTATCAAGAGCAAGTTCTCAGCAATTGCTCAAGATTTGCTCAGGTGATTAAGGGCCATAACCCATTTTTCACAAGATTCCTGATGGTTGTTTACCTTCTGTTTCTATCAATATCACAGCATAACTTCATGTGTCATTTACTGTGGCATTAAATGTTCAGAGTCTGTTGGAGAAGGGCTATGAACTTGTATCAGGTGGAACTGAGAACCATTTGGTCTTGGTAAATTTGAGGAACAAGGTAAATAAATTTGTCAATTTGTTTTTCCTTTTCATTTTTTGGTTTCATGTGCTGCTTCATCTGTGAATCACATACTTCAACACCGGGGATATTATTTCCAATGACTGATATACACTAGGTTTAACATCTTCAATGAAAACCTTTTTTATGCCAATTATGAACGATAGTTTCTCTCTTACGCAACTCTCTCAGTAATGTTTCCTTTGGCCATGGAGCAAATCTTTTAAAGCTCGGTAGTGTGATTGAATTTTACTTGTTCACTTTGTTTCTCACATCTTAAAGTAGGACTTAAGACAATTGAGGAAAGTGTAATATATTGATGAGATAGACTGTTTGTGCCCTTTTCCTATTATTTGTGTTTGTTTATTGGATGTTAAGGTGCTTTGAAGGTATCTTATCATGGCAGTTCAGGTGATGTTTATCACAGCCTCTAGTTTTGCAGGAAATCCTGATTATTTAGATGATATTGATGCTTTAAGTGTTTGATTGATGGTACAATTTGAGGAAACAAAATATATTTATTTTAAAGTGGATCTCAATGACAAACCGGTACTATTACATTCCTTTCACAGGGTATTGATGGATCTAGAGTCGAGAAAGTTTTGGAGTCGGTTCATATAGCTGCAAACAAAAACACCGTCCCTGGGGATGTGTCTGCCATGGTTCCTGGTGGTATCCGCATGGGTGAGAGCCTTTTCCCTTTGATTATTTTAAAGCTATTTCTTCTAAGTACTTGATTTTTTTATCTCACCTTGTCTGGTGCTTCAGGGACTCCTGCACTCACATCCAGGGGCTTTGGAGAGGAGGATTTTGCAAGAGTAGCTGATTTCTTTGATGCTGCTGTCAAATTGGCCTTGAAGGTCAAGGCTAATTCTAAAGGTTCAAGGACTCTCGCCTTTTGTCCACTGACATGAATGAATTTTCAGAGGCACCATGATCCATTGTTTGTGAGCTTATCTCAACTTTTCTGATTTTCTCCAATGCAGGAACTAAGTTGAAGGATTTCGTGGCAACCATGCAATCAGATGCCAATATTCAATCTGAAATTACAAAACTCCGTGAAGAGGTGGAAGAATATGCCAAGCAATTTCCAACAATCGGCTTTGAGAAGGAAACAATGAGATACAAAAACTAAAGAAGTCATCCTAATGTTGCAACTTCAACAGTGGGTAATTTTCACTAATTAGTCAAACCACATTTATTAAGTCATTGCGTTTTTTAGAAATTGAAGTCAGAAAAGTTGGTAGAACAATATTCTGCACTCCACCATTTTGTCTGGCAATAAAAGAGAAATCCAGAAGTAGGATTATACATAGGATGTTGCAAGTTCTCTTCTTGATCACTGGCATCGTTAGATTTCCAGATGATTAACAAATGAATGAGTTGTTGTAAGTGGAAGAACTGTTTGTCCAATATGCTCATAACATTGATAAACCGAAGCATATCCTGCTTTACAATGTGCTTTTACTGGTTGCAAATTTGGATGGACATAATTTTATGCATTTCGAGTTACCAGTATGCATTATCCTTGCTCCTAAATATTTCTTGCGGTGTTTTTGATACCTTTCGCTCTCCACAGATTTGCTGCCTGCACGCATAGGCCATCTCATGTCTATTCTTTTGAAAAAGGCTGGATCTTCGGACATGGCTGGTGGATCGGAGGACTCAATCCTTTTGCTTTCTACTGCAGCAGTTTTCAGGAGATTTATATACTCAGGCATGAGTGTTACTGACGTCAGTGCTCAGCAATTGGTCTGATAGTGTCTGATTTGTGTCCCTCAACATTTGGTATGTTATGAAAGTTGAAGTACATTTATCAACCCAATAAATAATGAAAATAAAGGGAATTTCCCTTCCAGCCATGGAGCATATCAGAGTGCAGCTATTCTCTTAACTCGGAAGAGGGTAGACAAAGTAAAGACACAGAATGAAAATTTTAAATTTTTAGCAGCAACGCGAGCCTGTAACCCAGATCAAAGGTTGGTTCCTTCTATCCATTGTAATGCACATAAGAAACATGTCTTCTTGCAATAACAAAATGGTTTGAGATTAGCCGTTGTTTACCCAATGATCAGAAGGAAGACATTGTTAAATGCTCGAACGCACTGCAAAAAAAGAACTCCCCAGGAGTGGATGCATGATTAGTAGCTGGGCATGATGCACCAAATGCACGGGTTCATGGCTTGTTGGTTTGCGTCATGAGAAGTAAGCACGCACCTGCATCGTGCCGAGTTACAGTATACTGCTGTTAGGGAAAGACCATAAGCCACCGTGACAAAAAAGAGCTGCATGAAGTGTTTCTGATATTCAAAGCTGACAGACTTATACAGGCTAATTCTCTAAGCATCTTATCGGCATTCCCCTTCTAAAGGCTTGCTGTCCACAAGAAGCTCGTAGCTTTGTATTGGAAGGAGAAAACAAGAGCATGTGATGATGGGAAAAACGAAAGGGAAGAATGCGCCAAAATGGCTGTCGAGTTAAGCAAAACCTTGAAATGTTTGCGGACCAAAAGCATAAATTAATAGTACCGTAACATCATCTAACATCGGCAATCTTCCCCTTTTCGAAACTTCGCTTTTAGCAGCAGAAGTCCAATTATTATTTACAGTTTTCCTATGGAGGGAGCGTCAATCCTATTTATCTTCCCTCGTCGTCCTGCAAGTTAAAAAGATGAATGGTCCAGATTTCTCAGGTTGTCAAATCAGTGTGTCACGGAACTGGTGCCTAAACGGCAAGTGTAAGACAGTGATGCTTTCAAGCAGGAAACAATAATTAATCCATCAGCCATGTTGCCTATTGATTTTCTAACGTAATACACAAGCCTGGATTTGTGCTCCTCGGTTGCAGTGTCATACGACCGTTTTACTCATTCAACCTCAGAGGATGAACTGTTTTCATACATAAGAAACAAAATGACGACAATAGTGGTCGGAACTCGGAAGCCTTCCCGCAAGATATTGTAGGTTGTATACAATTCTAGGACTGCAGTGATACCGCTATTGCTAGCGCAAGTGCAGTTGAGGGCAGAAAATGGGGCAGTATTTCATAGTTAAGACTCTTTTAAGTTCCTTCCGAAGGTGAGAACACTATGGAGCCCCCACAAAATCGCAGCTAGTGATCCAATCCTAGGAAAAAAGGAGAATACGACATCTCCCTGCGCTTCAGTCTCCCATTACAGTGTTCCATTATGGCATCTAGACCATGGGAATCAAGATCGATGCCGATGCACTAGTTACTAACACGACAAATTGTCTCTCCAATGAGCTGTTGGAGATCACATATAACTTATGACATGATCGATGAAACCCAACAATAAGTGAAGTTTCTTGCGTGCATGCTGAAAACTCTTCACAAAACTACAACTGAATTCCAATAAAGCGCCCAAAGTGTGACTAGCACCATAACTCAGAAGAGATTTCTTGTTTTCTCAACCATATCCAAAGATCAAGTTCATTCTCCATCTCGCTCCCTGTTCATCCTAGGGAATCCATAAATATCAACCTCCTAGACAACAGCTGAAACGGGAGAGAAACAAATCCAGTTAGATATTGCACTTTCACCATAAAGAAGGTTAAGACTCCTCGCCATCTTTGCCTTCTTAGTTGTAGCATTTCCTTGGAGCATCACAAAAAGAAAGAGCCATGGTAAGGAATTTGTGGTGCATGCATAGCACAATATTGCATATTGCAAGATTAGTTTCACAATTTTACATTCGTAGGACTAGCGAAATGAAAATCTGAATTAGAGATACAGAGCCTACATATGGCCTACTGTGAGCAGGATAGAACCGTGAATTTGTTATCATCTAATAAAAAGAAAATCAATACAGGTAACGTAGCTTCGTCCTTCAAAGTTTCGAAAAATGGCTTAACGGGTCTTACATTAGTTTTTCAGAGTTAATTTGCATTACAGGCCCTGCAGACATTAACAACTAATGAACCCGCATGACCTCTTGTAACTTCTACTTTCATGATTTTAATTCATCTATGCAGTGTTTTGCCTTTTGGGTCAATTTTAGTTTAATTTCATGAGGAATTCCGGAAAAGAAAATCAACCGCTTTAGCACATTAGGATGTGCCTACGTAACAGCAAGAGAACTTTCTTTCCCATTCTGAAACTCTATGGTTGCTGCCGACCTCTATGCAGGTAATGGAGCAGAAGCAACAAAACCTGGAGTGGGCTGAAGCACAGCAGATAGTCACAAGCACAGACCTTGTGGCGGGTGCTAAGCAACAACTAAAGTTTCTAGCAGCAGTAGATAGGAATCGGCATCTCTACGGCGGCCCAGTGTTGGACCATGCCATTTGTCGGTGAGCAGTGAATGAGTCTCAGACCATTGAGTGAGCCAGATACAGAGATTTTAACAGTATCTGTTGCGCCTTGCATGGTCACAAGATAAAACTTGTTATGGAGCTTTGGTGCATTCTTGACCAATTTTTCAGTTTTAATAAAAGTTAATGAAATTTCACTCTCCCATCTTGAGATAATTGACTTTGCCAGAGACTCGAAGGTGGTATATTTCTCTTTTTGCACTCCTAACAATATCTTCTGGTTCTCAGATTTTTCAGTTTTGTGCTAAATTCAGATACAAGCATTGCTGGCTTCCCCTGCTCGCCAAGCACTTAGATTCTCCGATTTCTGAAGGACCCCTGGTGGTGCCTTTTGACTGTGAATGGATATGGCACTGTCATAGGCTTAACCCGGTAGAATATAATGAGGCATATGTGTCTTGCTCTCTAGAACTCTATCATCCTCTTCTGCTTGCTCTTTACCCATTGAAGGAAAACTTTCCCAGCTATTCACGTTTTTTGGTCCCCAGGTGCGGTACAAGATCGACTGTCAGGAATTGTATGGGAGCATTTTGGACAACTGGAATGTTTTATCTTCTGTCCAAGGAACCTGCACTAAACAAACCGAAGCAATCTGGAACAGAATGTATCCAAGTGAACCTTATGAACTCAACATCAATGGCAACCTGTCAAAGAGTGGAGCTGGAAATACCATGGGAGCTCCAAGAGACAGTGATTATGACTTAGTTGCAGCTGTCAAGAGGCAGAGTTCTTTCTTTTACCAGGTACAGGGATGAATTTATCATGGCATGACAGTAATTTATCACCTAAAGGCTATGATTCTTTCGGAAGGATTATTGTACATGATCTCTTAACTCCTTAAGTCCTATTTTCACTGATCATTCTACATCTCCCCAAATTTGAATTCATATATCTCGCCCTTCCCTGTTAAAGTTGTTTACATCTAATGGACTCTAGCACTGGGGATACCGGTACAACAAGTAACTCAGAGAAACTAAAAATCGCATCTAACTAATTGAACTGAACCCTGAATTTTGGGGATGATATTGTTTTGTAGACACTTGAGGTTTACGAAGCGACCATATTATGGATTGTCAGAGGAAAGAAGAAACATAAAAATGGACTATTTAAAGATGTGTCTTTTACTCATGTTACTCATACCTGTTAAGTTTGGCTCTTGGCCAGTTTTGTATGGATCTTGCCACATAACGATAAGCTCAGGTCACTTCCTGGTGAGATCCATCGAAGCGCACCTTTGGCACATGGATTTTGTCTAACCTCTCTTTGGCAGTGGACAATTGCTCACAGGATTGCTTCTCTTGTCAGGTGTCCCGTCCCTATATGAACGACGATGTACTTCTTAAAGAAGCCGTGGCCAGATACAAGGCTTTTCTCTATCTGATCAAGAGAAACAGAGAAAAGGCAAACGAATGCTTTTGTGTCCCGACTTACGACATTGATCTCATCTGGCACGCTCACCAGTTAAACCCTGCTTCATACTGTAGAGATACAGTGGCAATCATCGGGAAGGTGTTAGGACATGATGATACTGATTCTAATCGAACTAAGGGTGGGAAGCTCAATGCAGGGTTTTTGCAAACCACAAAGTTGTGGGAAGAGACATTTGGAATGAGCTATTGGAAGGCAGGAGCAATGCATAGAGGCAGCGCTCCATCTCCACCGACAATAACTCCTATTCAGCTGAATACAGTGGCCAAGAAGGCGGTTTCATCCGGCGGGATTCAGAATACCATTCTACTTCCCCAAAAAAAGCTAGTAGAGGTAATTAAACTTCCGAAGCAATCCATATCTTTCCTATATTCCTTTACCGTATGGCACAAACCTCATGACGAGGACTATGAAACCGTGCTCAGCCCAAATACACATGTACTATTATCTGACCGTAGAAGCTGCACTTAATGTGTGGCTTTGTCCAAATACAGAAAAGCTGCCCCCACTCAACTCTTTAGTCGCATGTTGGAAGAACTAAATGAACTTCAAATGCAACTGGGACGCCAACTGTTTCTGTTCTTTTATTTCTAACATAAAGTCAAGTCTATTTATAGCATATACTTTGTTAATATATAGAGGGAGCTGCTCAAGTATTATGCAACTCTTTCCTTGTGTACTCGTTGGAATTTGGAACACTGAAGAATTGCATTACAATTAGCTTCATGCTAGAAGTAGCTCATAGACAATCCTATAAGTTATGAAAATGTGGGCGCACCACCAGGTAGAGGATGTGACTTTCGCTACCTTGTAACGCATAAATTGGATAAAATCTCATTCCTAATATTGTAATTGTTGTAAAGGTCATGGTGGAGATTGCAGCAATCAAAGACTTACCAGTTAGGCATCAAGGCAATCTCTTTGTAACCTTAAGAAAAGCTGAGCCAGATGTGCACTTCAACACTAAAACAAGACTAAGCATACAGTCTGAATCAGGGTACAAACAGGTCGCTAGCTTTCACTGTGAACTTGAAGGAGAGCTCATTTTCGAACTCATGCGTTACACAACTTACACTAAATCAGAAACACCACTGGGGAGAACTTCTGTCTCTTTGACCAAACTGTTGGAGCCTGGATCTCCCCTTGGATGGACGATTGGTTTGAGCTCCTAACAGACTCAGAGAATTTGAATTCCAGTCCCATCAGCATCCGTATCGCCATGTCTTTCACTCCTCCGGTTCCAATGGAATACATGTTACAAATGATTCCTGCCAATCCATCAATGAAAAGTGCTAGCTTCCTGCCACTTCTCAGGAGGACTAATCTTGACAGAAGCCAGACAGTCATCCTACAAGAGGAAGGCAAGGAAATCATCAACATGCAGATGAGGTATATGCATTACTGAATAACTATGTCATTCAATAATTAATTTGCATTTTCTTTCTAGTATAACGAAGTCAAAGAATACAATTTACCGGAATGGAACTCATTGTAAGAATTTGCCAAGCCGCTAGAAATGACAACATGGTTTGATGCATGAATCTAAGTTACACTGAGCAACATATTTTAACTGACTACGGTTTTAGGATCCAGACCATCCTGATTATTGGTTCCCAAGGCTTGCATTCTCCTCCCTTGGAAATACAAATGGCCGCTGTCCATATAACCTCACACGTGCACGATTATGCAACTATTAATCAGTTTTCACTATTGACTGTGATAGGGATTCCAAAGTAGTTGTGGCAGACAAAAATCGGCTTCCAAGAGAGCTGATTAGAACAGCAGGAGATGGGAAAGCATATCTACTTGCAGAATTACAAGGAACGGGATGGTCTCTGATGAGCTCAAAATGGTTCTTTTGCCTAGAAAGAGATTCCTCAGGAGACAGCCATGTTTTTAAGCTCACGGGAGATAGACAAGTAAGCATCTTTTATCCTTCTAATCTTATTCATAGTCCATATTCTGTACGTGTAGAACTGCTCGCAAAGAATGTCTCAGCCAGAGATTAAATGATGATGCAACAAGTGCTTTTGCAATCTACCAAGTCCTTCCGCAAGTTCCACCATGTATCATTTCACAATGAATTACAGTTCACTCTGGAAGAGTCCAGGCTATCAATTAGCAACTCATTGAGCGTTCTGTACTCTTCAGGTCATTATATATCCTGGGAAAAAGCTAGAATATGAGGTTAGGAACTGTTGTGAGAAGGAAGATGAACAAGGATTCATGACAGCAGTGGAATTTTCAGCGGCATATCCCTATGGGAAGTCGGTGGCATTGCTCAATTTGAAATGTGGCATAGTGAAGGTAAAAAACAACCATGTTTTACTCGTTAAGACCATTTCCAAAAAAAAAAAGAATATGAAGAATTGCTAGGACACATTTCTCCAATTGACAGGTGAAAGAAGATTGGATGGTACTGCCCGCAGTAATATCAGCATTCATACTGTCAAATATGCTGCAACACATTATGAAGAACAAAGAGAATGGGGAATGGATGGATGATGCTCTGGATACAAGTGTCTGCAACAAGGAAGAAAACAGAAAAGAGGCGGAAGGCAAATATTCGAGCGACCTTTATGCAGATAATTACCAATTTTTGGCGACCCCCATCATGTTTTCAAATTGTGTCGATGAAGTTGCTGTAAAGGAACGAATAGAAACACGAGTGAGTTTTAGTGGCAGCAATGAAGGTGGCCCCGGTGCAGATAACCGCAATGGTTCCTCAGCAGAAATGGTGGCTGGTGGTGGATGCAGCGGTTGCGGCGGCGGTTGTAGCGGCGGTTGCGGTGGCTGCGGTGGGGGGAGCTGCAGGGGAGGTGGCTGTGGTGGAGGCGGCGGTTGCAGCAGCCGTTGCAGTGGAGGTCGCTAGAAGGGATTTATGATTAATGTTGAAGTCTAAACTAATAGTATGTCATGTCAATTTCTGGTCCTGGCAGTGCATATTACTCAGACTGAATTATATAGTTCGTTTCAAGTATCAAGACATTTTCAAACATGATAATAATGTTACTGATGTTGCAGCACTGCTCCCAATTTCCTTTCTTAACATGTGCCGGGAAATTACAGAACTAAGCAATTCGAAAATCTTCTGGCTGAAGAAGACAAGCAGTTCGACATGTGATTAACTTGACTAATGTTACACTATATGGAACCCCACATTCACAATTCAATTCATGTAAAGCTTTATGGGTACAGAGTCTCGATGGGTGACTCAGGAATTAGGAATTTCTTCAAGCCACAAGGAATGCAGATTGAATGTGTGAAGAAGAAAAAGGAAAAAGAGTTGCAAGTTAATGCACTCCAATCTCACTCCTGGGCCAGAACATGATAGCAGAGAAGAGAACGCTCACCAAATAATTAAATAAGAGAAGATCGAACCCGCGTTGGACAGAGACGATTAAATCAATATTCAAAGGTGTTCATATATATTCAATTCACCAATATAGACAACAGTTTCTATCATATCGGAGAAGATTGAGCACCCCTTCCCACAACCTTGCCCTCCTGATTCGCCGGCCCAGCGCCGCCGCCGCCGCCGCCCTGCCTCCCTTCACCTGCCGCTTGATACGGTGGCGCCATTGATCCCGGCATGGCTGTGTAGTAAACCTGACGGCCTGAACCATCATACATCACCTGAGGTACCTGAGGGAAACCCGGCTCGGCTACCGGGACCTTTGGCTGTGCCTGCATCACTTGTATTCCCTCTGTGCTATAAGCCATGAGCTTTGGCGGCTGCTGCTGCTGCTGCTGCTGCTGCTGCTGCTGAATTGGTGCCTGTGGCACTGCATTGTACACCGGCTGCTCCCGGAAGATATCCGGCATCGCCCTCTGCATTCCGTAGAAAGGCCCCTGGCCGGGTTGTCCAGTCCCCGGACGCATCCCCTGCGGTGCCCCCATGTAGTTGCCTGCTGGAGCCTGTATATAATAAACTGGCTGCTCATTTCCGGCTCCCCCAATTGAATAAGTTCCGCTTGTCATGTGGCGCTCCGACGGGAAATTCGCCGGCATCTGCATCGGAACCGGAAAAGCCACCGGCGCCGGAGCCGGCGATGCTACCTTCTCCGGCGGTCGGTGTCCGTAGTAGTCACCGGCGGGAGCCCTAGGGTTGACAATTGCGTCGTCCATTTTTCTATGCAAAAAATGAACTTGCTCGTGTCCGGCTATCTGCATCCTCCGCAGCTCCTGAATCTGGCGGTGAATCTCCGCTTGCGAAATCACCGGCTCTCCGATGACGTGCCGATCCTCCGATCCGCAGTCCGATCCGGCCGTAACGTCCCTATCGAGAGCCGCCGGCGCCGGCGCCGGCGGATCCTGCAGCTTCCTCGCCGGGAATCCTTTCTCCAAGCCGAACAGGAAGTCCGGATTCAGCGCCCCCACGGCCGCCGCCGTCGATTCCGGGGGCGGCGAACCGTCAAGGCTCCGCATCTGAACCGAATTCAGGGCGTCCACGAACCACTGGCTCCCGGCCTTACCCTCGCCGTCCGCGAAGCTGGCGGGAGCCGAGTCGGTCGCCGGGAAGAGGAAGAGCCGCAGCCTCGCGGGCTTGGCGGAGGCGCGGCACAGCCGGTCGTACTCCAGCATCATGTGTTCGAGGTCCTCGTCGTTGGTGACGGAGATGAGGGCGTCGAGGTCCTCGCCGGGGAGCTGGTACTTGAAGCAGGGCTCGGTGGGGGCGGCGCCGCCGCCGCAGAGGGAGGAGAGCTTGGACATGAAGGGGGCGAACTTGACGCCGCGGTCGACGGCGAGGATCTTGGTCTCGCCGCCGACGTAGGCGAGCTGGTTGTCGTGGGAGCGGGGCTGGATCTGGCCGCCGTAGCTGCACATGAAGCGGACGCGGTAGCTGTTGGGGACGGGGTCGTCCCAGGAGGCCGTCTCGAGGTCGACGTCGCGGGAGCGCGGCGAGGAGTTGCCGGAGTCCGGGTATGACGAGTGGGAGTACGCGTTGCTGTCCATGGCCGGAGCGGCGGCGATATTCTCTCTCTCTCTCTCTCTAGCGCTCTCTCTCTTTCTCTCTCTAGGGTTTCGAGGTCAGGAGCGAGTGGAGGAGGAGGAGGAGGACGCCATGGGAGACGATGAAGCTTGGAGTGGTGGGGGGTTGTTGGGAGTGCACGAGGAGAACGAACACGGAGGAGAGAGAGAGAGAGAGAGGAAGTTGATTCCTGCCATCTATCTGACGTGGCGGATTTATATTGGTCGGTGGGCCCCATGGCCGGAGATAATGTTTTTGATTAATTTTTTTTTCTAAATTAGGAAGGAAAATTCCGAGAGATTTTTAGATTTAGGTGTGTGAGTAGATTAGGGGCCAGCTGTTTTCAGTTCAGTCCCATCTGAGTAAAAACTATCAAACTGAAAAAAAAAAAAAAACTTGAAATGATGATAATAATTTTCGTTTTGGGAAAAAAATGCCGAACCGAATTGAGCTACATAAGGGTTCGAAAACCCAATGGATTTTTCGGTTCGATCAAATTCGGTATGGAGAGGAACTAAAATGATTTTTATTCTTAAAGATAAATATCACAAAAATCTCAAATTATACATATATGATAAATTTATCTTAAAATGATTTTTAAGCACAAAAAAAATTATCTTAAACTGATACATTTATAACAAATTTATCAAAAATTAATTTTTAATTATAAAAAAATCAAATTAGTATATTTATAACAAATTTCAGCATCCATTAACACTGAAATGATCCTTTCTTAATGCTTTCAACTCTCAATTCTATGTTTAGATTTTCCAATTAATGGTGCCCCTTTAGTGGGCTAGCAATGGAAATTACTATCCTTCGGCCAAAAAAGAAAAAAAAAAAAAAAACTCTCACGACGTTTGACTCTATCAAAACATGAATTGGCCAAGAAAGTCAAGCCGTTATTTAATGATGAAACTACATGACATAATTGAAGTTTTGACGTGAACAGAATTGCCCACCACCTTACACGTTGGTCTCCTTTTTGAAAAACATGATAACATGACTCGGGGATATGTAGTTTAGAATTGGTGGTTTGGTTCGATTTGGCAAAAAATCAAATCGAACCATATTTCAATTTAGTTCAAGAAAGCATCTTTGCAAACGGAATTAAATTGACAGTTATAGTTCAGTTCAGTTTGGTTAGGCAAATCGGACCAAACTGTGCTCAACCCTCACGTAGAAGGAGTCCATATGTCACACATCATGTATCTATCAATGCCTACAGATCTAATAGTCTCCCCCCAATTAACACAAGATACGCTGAATTCAATCCGAAGAAAAACTTTAGAAAAAAAAAAAAAGCAAAGGCCACTTGTGCAAATTTTTTCGAAACATCATCTGCCATATCCATTCTTACATGTCCGAGCTTTAAGGCTGATAGGCATTGAAAGCGAAGTTTGATGCACCCATCGGTTACCCATTTGTGCAATGTCCTTATTTTGATTTATCATTGTCATTTGATTGAGAGGATATTCAAGTAGGCCAAATAATTTAGGTCGCCGCATCGCTCCACGTAACAACACATGCCATATTATTATTTTTTTTTAATCATTGAAATAAATCAGATGTAGTTCCTTATGGAAATAGAAGTCGATTTTTTTTTATTCTCATCGGCTATGAAGCATGGTTGGAACTCTACAAATCCGGAATTGTCCCTATTATCTTTTTTATTCTCTCCAAATCATTTGTCCTTAAAATCAATTGTAAAATCATGTTTATGGTGAAGGAAAAAGGGGATTACCTCGCCCTCCATCACGGTCGAATCGTCGAGAATAAGAGTTTATAAAGAATCTAATCATTACGATTAGGTTCAATTATTGCAGTGCCACCTACACTGTCGGGTGGGGCCAGTGGGCCCAGCTGCTTCCCTTGGGCCGGGCCCACCTGGTTGAATCGATGAGGGGAGGCGGGGGGAGCGAGGATGCGTGCAAGTTATGCCTTGAGGGCGACCCTTTCTTTTTCTGTTGCTCAATTACACGTTTGCAATACCCCCAAAATAAGTACTCTTCTTTTTTTCCTTTATAATATTATGATTTGTTTCCTTTTTAAATTTTTTATATATAGTTTTTGGACCGTGACATCTTTTTATGGTATTAATTGGAGGAGAGGATAATGTAAAATATGGGATTTGAGTTGATGAAGAAGCTCCAAAGGCCAATTATTGGGGTTAACATTATGCTGGAATATATTTTTTGCACACGTTCGAGAATATTCTCATCATTTCGTGCGGTCATTATCCTAGAGGAAAAAAAAAATTAAGTTAACAGAACATCTCGTACATGTGTTGTTTCCTTATTTTGACTAGTACTACGTCACAACCTAAGTGAAATGTCAAAAAAAAAAAAAAAAAAAAAAACAGAGAGAGTAGTCAAAATATGATCCCAAAATTTGCAACATCCTCCTCGTGCTTTTTCTTTTTGGGAGGGGGGAGGTTGCTAAATTCATATGGATGGCTAACTTTCCTGGCTAGTACTTTTGAGTTCATGTGAAATTCACGTTATCAACAATTATGATAAGCTCGGATTTAGATAATTGTTTCTCGTCTTTTAGATATTTATATGATTAAATGACGTCGTGAGTGAGCAGGAAATTTGCAAAATAGTGAAATTGAGAAAGAGATAGGAAATCATGTTTTAACACGATGTTCATCAAAATTTATTCACTCTAGATAGTGGGATCTAAAAAGAGCTATAAGTTGAGATGGTTTTGCACGCGAAATCAGAAAGTTTCTATATCTCACGAGAATTTCTGTTTTTGTCAAGATTGTAAGTGCATCTACCAGCAACAAAATTTTCAAACTCAACCTTAATTTCATTCGCTATCATGTTATTATATGTGCAATCAATCATGTGTACTGATTGATTATAGCGTGACGGCTAGAACTCGATATGTGTACCTAAAAGAATTGTTAGAATTGTGTCACGGATAACATAAGAGAAAAGGGAAGGAAGATGTCGATGATCAAGAAGAAAATTGCAACATTTTGATAAAAAAAAATAGTGAATCAGAATCAGGACTACACTGCAAGGAATGGGAGGTGATGAAAAGAAGAAAAGAGCATGGGGCAATGGGCTTCAAGGACTTGATTGCATTCAACAGGGCAATAGTGAGAACACAAGCTTTGAAGATTTTCCAAAATCCTTCCGATTATGAAAGGTCTCTATTTTCCAAATAGCAATTTTGAGTGCACGAAAGGGCATCCGAAAAGTCTTGAATCTATTTTACGGCAGTCAATTCAGTTCTAAAACTTTTAATTGTGTCGATTTAGTTATAAATCTTTTAATAATTTACTAATTTAGTCCTAAATCTCTTATTGATTTGCCAATTTAGTTATTTCAATTGATTTTGATCGTAATCGTTGACTTGATGGCCTAGTCAACTCCAATCGTCCTACATAGTATAGCCAACGGATTACCAATGTTGATGTGGATAATTTTTACAATTTTTTAACTTAATGAATTTCTTCTTTTTTTTCATTTCTTTTTCTTTTCTTTTTCCCTCCGCTAGCCATCACCGAAAAAGAAACGATTTTAGTAGCACTTGCATATCAATCGTTTGCTCATTACTATCAGCATATGTTCATTAGTAGGACTTGTATATAATATCTTTAATCCATTTTTGGTGCCGTTGAGATACATCTTGTTATATTTTGCAAAAGTTTTTCAAAATCTTCATAAAACCTACTCACCCCTTTCAAATTGTATTATTAGCCCCAACAATTTCAAGTAATGAAAGCAATTTATTTATGACAAAAGAAAAGTACAAGATTTCTTAGTTCTGATACTATATTAAATGAGCAAACCATCACGTCGTTTAACAACAAGCTATTACAGAAGACATGTTTCACAACTTAAAAAGACTACTGGTTTGGCCAAAAAAAAAAAAAGACTACTGGTACAGTGGGCTTGAAGCTATTTGACATTAATTGTTTCTAATGTCTTGAGCTTTTATTAATTAGTACTCATATATCCATGCTATTCAGTTCTAAACTTTTCAAAACATTTTAATGATTTTTCAATGTATTCCATTTGGCCAAAATTTATTGGAAATTGCTAACGTGAGCCCTAGTCAACATCGACCATTCTATGCAGTATGACTAGCGATCTTGTGAGAATTTTTCTAATGTGGGCTACATTAATTAAGATTAAAATTTATTACTTGGTGAGATTAGTTTGATAAGGTAAGATATAACAATTCTTAATTAGTTTCATATGGAGCTGGTTACTTGCAAAGAGATAGCTTGTGGCTGAAAACTCTATAAATAGTGCTCAAGTTTCTCATAATACATAAATAATCTTACATAAGGAGCGGTTATTTATGGAATACATGAGGGACAGTTTCATTGAGCTAGTGATATAGATGGCATTAGAGGAGATGTTGAGCTCTAATTGTCAATATTCCACATCAAGGACAATGGATTCCAAATAATGTGCACAAATCTCTCTTTCTCCATTACCATATTCTAGATTCTAATTATGGAGATTTTGGGATGTCGTTTTCGCTACTTAAATCATAACTATTTGGAAGCAACAAAAGTGGACTCAAGAGTCTCATATGCAACTGTCACGCCTCGAACCCCTGAAAGCGCGAAAATCCTTCAACGGTCGATTAAATTGTGACGTGCAAAAACGCGTCGCCGACCTATTCTTTTTATTTTTCAATTAAACGCAACCGAAAACATTTAATATAAACACCCAATCAACCAATCTTAGAACATGGATAGTAAACACATCAACTATTTCTAAAATACTGCTTTTATTATTTACTGTTAACCCTATGAAGTTTAATAAGTACAAGCCTTTCTATAGCTACTTCCTACCGAACAACTCAAAAACCTTCAGGGTCAAGATTGGCCTAACTTCTCTAATGTCGGAACTAACCAAAAGTGATGCTAGGCACGCCCACATCTTGGTCCATCGGGACCCCAAACTACACGCAACGGTTCTCCATACTACGAGCCTAAAAATATATAACAACAATGGAGAGAGATATAAATCTCAGCTAGTTAGCATCCCAAGCCTCAACTAAGATACTAATTCGTCTCGAAGGCAACCTACACATGCACGCTATATGAACTTACCTCACCTTGGCACACCCTGTACATTAATACATCACATATAGCAAAAATCAATGCAACAATTATGAATAATAATTAAAACATATTCTAGAACAATCAAGCGCACTGTCAACATACGTATTCCAATTATTATGACCCCTCGGGCCATGGCCAATGCACAAGTTGGCGGTCTTCTAGCATGATTAGACATCGTCCCGCCCCATTGGGCATGGCATCATCTAGAACCCCCGTCTAAACGGCATTCCATAAGGAGTATCGATCTAGCCTCAACTATGACTTGGCATCCGGACCCTCGCCGAGCATCCGATAAAAATCAGGCATTGCCTCCAAACTCTTTTTGGGTGACGAATTCTATTAAATGACTACACAAGCACGCCAACGGTCAAGCCAATTTTATTTGCCATTGATTAGCCCAGTAGAAAGGAGTGCGTACCCAAATAACAAGTTTCGGCAATTTTTACTTTTAAAATTGCGATAAAATAATTGCATGTGATTATGTATTTAAAACCAATCCGCCAAATTTTGCACACTTAATTTTTAAAACCCTATTATCCCATTTAATACATAAAACACAACATCCAAACCCAACACATCAAAGTATGCCATTTTCTTGACAAATAAACCTTCTTTGAGAATATATTAAATAAGGCCTATAATTGTACAATCAATAATATGACATAGCAAGTATAAACAATCGGAATCAAGCATAAACTCATCTAGAAAACGAGCATAAAATTTTACTTAATGACTAATTCGTCGTTGAGTACACTAATCGTGATTAATTAAGCCAATCACTATTAATTAGGCTAAGTGCAATTAATTAAGATAATTGTAAGCAATTAAACTAAACTTGATTAATTAGTCTAACTATAATTAATTAAATATTAATCAAACTAATTATGATTAATTAAAATAATTATGATTAATCAAAATAAATCATTTAATTAATCTAACCGCGATTAATTAAGACTAACCATATTTACTTAAATTAATCGCACTTAATCTTAATCTAAATCGTCCTTAAACATAATTAAGGCTAAACCATACTTATTTAGGACTAATCACCACTAGTTTAAACTAAATCTATCCCTAAACGTAATTAACTACTGAATCAAGGATTATGAGTTAACTCACGAGTTTTCTGATAGTGACGAACTCACGGTGATGGTGACGTGATGGCGTCTAAGGTGCGAAGTTCGCCGCTAGATCGAAGAACCAATGGCAGTGGCAAAGCCCTTGAGGCTCTTGGCCACCAAGGAGGAAAGGGGGCTCAACAGTGCAACGGCAATGGCGGACAGCTCGTGCGGCAGCAAAATGGTGGTGATAGAGATGGCGGTGGTAGATGACGATGAAGGACAGTGTGAGCAGCTCGAATGAGCGGACGATTCGGTGGTAGTGAGATGGTGATGCGGGATGATGATGGTGGTGAAGATGATGATGTTGGATGGTGGTGACGATGGAGATGTGGGTGGCAAAATGAGGGAGGAAGGTGAAAGAACAAGAAGAAGAGGAAGAGAAGATGGAGGGAAGCGATTCGGCAGAAGTGAGGGGGAAAACGTGAGGGAAGAAGAAAGAGAGGGGGAGAGAGAGAAAAAAAAAAAGAAAACAAAAGATTTCTCAAGATTTTCCCTTCAACCACCCACTTAAAACCCTCTAAACCTAGCATAATGTCCCCACATTATCTTCTTATTTCCACTTTTCTTTAAAACCAAAATTTTGGCCAATTAATTACAACCTTGTCATTGGGTCCAGTTTTTCCCTTTTCGATTCTCAATTTCTATCCAATAATCCATTTTTCAAAAATTTTGAACTTGCCGATAATTTGATAGACAACATCCAATAAATTAGTCTCGAAACCCTCAAAAATTGATACTTGAAATCGAATTAAATTTCATGGTTAAAATCTATCAAATATGACTTTAGTATGACCTAAATTATCATGTGGTTTTTTGGGGTTCTAACGCAGTTAACCTATGGTCAATAATTTTCGATCCGCGTTTGTGCTTCTTCAAATCATGGACGATCATTGGTTGTCATGTAATCACAAAGGTTCAATTAGGGGTGTGCAAAATACCCGGGAACCGGCGGTTCTTGAGGGAACCGGTCCGGTTCCCAATTCCAATTTTTCGGAACCGGTGGGTACCGGTCCGGTTCCGGTTCCATGGGCGGATCCGCCCACCCGGACCGTACCGGAACCTTTTTAATATTAAAAAAAAAAAAATTACTAAAAGAAACCCTAGATTAGATCTTATCTCCTCACTCCCTTCGTCTTCGATTCTCTCTCTCTTTGTCTCTTCCTCATTCCTCCTAATCCTATCGCCATTTTGATTCCTCCCCGAGCGTCGACGCCGTCGCCGCTGCTGCTGTTCGCCCCCTCGCGTCGGCCACCACCCGCCACAGCCGCGGAAAATTGTTTCATGACCGTTCTATGTTGAAAACCTGACCATAGACCTCCTCCCCTCCTTCCCAACTCATAGACCCGACCGTTCTATGTTGAAAACCAAAATTGTTTTGCGTCAAGATTGGTCCCATGCAACAAATGGGTGGATCCCGGTTCCAATTTTTCGGAACCGGTCCTTAGTGGGCGATTCCCAGTTCTAGGTCGGGAACCGCCCGCCCGGACCATGCACACCCCTAGGTTCAATTACGTACCTTGAGTACAAGGTCAATAGAAAACCAATTTATTGTCATTCGACACGAGTATTATAATTGTGCGGAATCACCTGTGAAAGGATTACGTATCCGTTGAATTGATTTATATTTGTTTCGTAATTGACTTATAACAGTGTAGTATTGACATTTATTGATCCTTATGATCGAACGGTCAATCCCTGATCGAATTCTCTGGTCTTTCGCGTTCTAACCCCTTACGGTCTCACCCGATAGATTATTTAACTCGTGAGTGATTGGTTCGGAGTAAAATAACCATAAGTACATTGATGAAATAAACCATTTCATATATTTTGAAATATTGACCAAATTTCGAGATATCACAACAACCGTCAAAGAGTAGCGATGAAAAGGGAAAATAGTGGAGAATATACTCTTCGAGCATGTTTGGTCATTCATGGAGGAAGCCAGTTGAATGGATTGAAGATTGGTTGATATTATATATTGTTGATGACTTGGGTGTAAATGTTGGCACATATCAGCAAATGGCAAATGATTGCGGATTATTTAACCAAAGTTATAGATGAGCATGTTAACTAAGGAGCAAGATGATCGATTTAGGGGATTGCATCAAGGCTCGGGCACGTGTAGACTCATTAAGGGAGATCGTGGAGAATAGTTAGATGAAAATGGAGAGATCAATGTGCTATTTCGAAGGAGCAATTGCTTTGAAGAAAAGACCCGTCAATGTGGGAATGTGGTACTAAATTTTCAAATGTGTTGTAAGAATTATTGTGTGGCCTGCGTGATATTATAAATTGGTGGTTTAATAAATATATAAATGCTAAAATGCATTTGGCTATGAGAAGTTACAACTCTAATAAAATGGTATAATCCTCATTGAGAAGTTACTTGTTCTTACAAAGATGTGCAACTCTCATGGAGGTTAAAAAGCGCTTTGATGGAAGGCACCTATTGATAGCATGTATAAATAAGAGCCCGGTCCTCCCCACCCACAACGTGAGAACAAAACGTTGTGTTCTATCTTTTATCACACAAAATACGTTAAGAAAAAAAGTGGGTTAAGAGAGAAAAATCAGATTTCATTATCTTTTTCGGTTTTCCGCGATAAATATTTTGAAGATTTCGCTATGGATAAAAGTATGTTTTCATCCCTCTCATCGTGAAAATCATGAAGATCGAAGATCATGCTTTTATGATTTTTCTGCATTATAGAATTATGTTATCACTTATAATTGGTATCATAGCATGATTTAAGATTTCATGATTTTTTCCAATTATTGAAATAGTATGGTATATCGATAAAGATTCGTTGAATGACGATAATCATTTTCATGTTATTTGATGTTGTTGAAATGATTCTATCGGAAGAAATATGAATGATGAAAGTGTGATGGAAAATGGGGTGAGAAATAGAGGAAATTGTTGAACATGTGCTAAGGGTAAGAAGGTGCATAGAAAACGCACTCTTCCATGCGCACTGGATGGTTTGGCATATGAATTCTACATGCCACGCGCCCATATGCACTCTAGTGGCACGTGAGACCCACGCACATGTGGTTCTGGCGTGTGCCTTACGCGTGCCCCTGTGGCAATGAAGGCAGGTGGCATGCACACACCTATTCATGCATCTACTACCATTCACGTATTATTATAATTTTGCCATTTAGCATGTTTATTTATGTTTTTTCCCTCTATTGTGTATTTATGATTCCACCCTTGTCTTCACTAGATAATTATGGTTTTACTCTCTTTGATGATTATTTATATTTCTACCCATGTATGCTAGATAATTACAATTTTTTCCTAGCTAATTATTTACTATTTTGCCCTTGGATGTTAAATTTACATTGTTACCCCTATGGAATTATGATTTTACAACTTTACCCTAATGCTTTAATTATGGTTTTACTCTTGTGTGCAATTTGGTGAATATTTGTGCTTTACAATATCAAAAATAAAAAAAAAAATCAATTAATAATAGTTTGTTAGTCACCACAGTGGCCAAACCTTAAGGTATTTTGAAATTTTGATATTATAAGTTATTTTATTCGATTATGCATGATTAATTGATGCTATGATTAAAATTGACATGTTAATATCCTTATCGATATCATGATATATTGAATTTAATTTATTATAAAAACTTAAGGATTAACCCAAAAGTTAATCAATTTCTTATAATTCATGGACATAACAGTCGGTAATTATTATTTCTTGTTAAATTTGTTTGTATATCCAAAGATAACAAATAAATTTTAATGAGACATATTTATAATTACCAAATTAAAGTTAATAGTATTATTATGGTTTAATGTATGTTAGCATATCATAGGATTGTCCAAAAGAGAACTATGATGTATATGTATTGTTTAGTTTGAATATAATTAAATGATATTCTCAAAGCATTAATGTATGAGTATTGTCTTGCATATTTGTAATGTATGTACCTGTTTTACTTCATTCGCATGCTTTGTCTATTTCTTTATTCAATTGAATGAATTTATCTAATTGAAGTGAATAAGTCCAGTTTCACCTTGGTGTCTTGGACCTTGATTTAACACTTCAAGTTGAGAAATTAGCTGCTATTATTGATGAGAGTAGCAATGATGAAAAGTATTTCCATAAAATTTTTACCAAAAAAGAAAAAGTATTTCCATAAAATCCGAGAAAAATTGAATAGCCTAAGTTTAATATTCAAATGACAATTGCAAATAATTTAAAGAGTACTCCTCCCAAAACTAACAGTCCTAAGGAATTTATGACATTTGTGGAAAATCATTCTCAAATTACTAATAAGTCACTTGCTACTACATTAAGAGCATTTTGACCATCATGAAGTATGATGGTTTCACGTACCATGCATGAGCATGTGCTTAAGATGACGAATTTAACAATAAAGTTAAGAACCTTGAAAATAAATGTGGATTAGTACTTTTTTAAGTACAGTTTATACTTAATTTCTTACCTCAAGTGGAATGTGAATGGATTGGTCAATATGCCTGTTCAAGAGAAAACAAGAATAAATAATCAAAAGGCTCATTCCGTTCATCTCTAAGTCATCAAGAAGCCGAAAAGAATTCTAAAAGGAAAGGTGGTAAGAGTAAGAAAAAAGAATTACACATTCTAAATGAATATTTTAAGACTTCTCAAATCTACGAGAAGGAATACAATCTTATTTAGTGTTGTTTTTGTAATAAGATTGGACGCTTGAAGAAAAATTGTTTGAAGCATAAAGTTTGGTTTGAAAAAAAAAAAGGTAAGCATTATATATTTTGAATCAAATTTTACTGAAATTTCTCATAATACTTGACGGATTAATTTTGATGCCACCACTCATGTATCAAATACGATATAGGGATTTCTTACCATTCAAACTCTAAAACCAAATGAAAGTTATATGATCATGGAGAATAGAAATAAAGTTCCAGTTGAAGGCATTGGCACATATCAATTGGTCTTATATACTGGCATTATTTAGATTTGTTTTGAACCATTTATGTACTTACATTTTCTCGCAATTTAGTCTCTTCTCCAAAACTTAATGTAGTAGGATTTTCTTATAAGTTTGGTTATAAATCTTTCAATTTATTTAAAAATGATAATCTTATTGAAATTTGAACCGTATGTGAAAGTCTCTACAAGTTTAAACTTAATAATAGTTTTGTTGAAACCTTAATGGCCTTGCATTATAATGTTGGCATTAAACAAGGTTTAATGGATGAGAATTTTGTTTACTTGTAGCATAAACATTTAGGTCGTATATCCAAGAAAAGAATGCAAAGATTTGTAAAGAATGAAATTCTTTTGAAATTGGATTTTACTGACTTTGGAGTGTGTATTGATTGTATTAAAGGTAAACAAATAAAACATACTAAGCCGTTTGGTTCAACTTTGGGGAAATGCCTTTGCATTCCCCCAAGTATCTTTAGAGGAATGGGCATTTGATGAAGGCAAAGGTGTTTAGATATTCTATTTTGGTGTATTTTGCAAAGTAGCTTTGAGGTGAAAAGAAAAAGGAAAAAAATAAAAGGAAAAAGAAAGAGGAGATGCTGAAGCAGAGGGGAACGATTGGGAGGCAACGGGGGGGGGCGGTTGGTGGCAGTGGTGGTGGGGAGGCGGCGGGTCACGTGACCCCCACACCGCCGTCGCCCGGGTCATGGCCTCGGCGACGTCGGCTGAGTCATGCGGCCTCGGCCGGCGTTGCCCGAGGCCGCGACCTAAGCGCGACGACGCTTGAGGCCGCGACCCAGGCAACGGCGGTGCGTGGGTAGCGCGACCTAGCCGGCATCACCTGAGGCCGCGACCCAGGTGACGGCAATGCGGGGGGTCGATGCCCGAGATCGCCTAATCTCAGGCGACTAGATCCGACGACCCTTCACATCCAAGGAAGACGATGAACAGTAATTATTTAGGGCAAAAGAGGAAAACACAATTATCAATGCGGGCAATATTGGAAGAAAAAAATCATTAAACCCCTATTAAGCATTCCAAAAATGCTAAAAACACAAAGCAAGTCTCTCACCTGCTTTGGACTTTCAGCATTTCAAATGCAAGCATTTGGCCAAGGAGACCTCCAAATGCTGAACCAAACACCAAAAAATTTTCCCAAGAGGCTTTGGGGGCTCAAAGCCCCTTGGGAATACTGAACCAAACAGGACCTAAGAAACTTGCTTTAAGAAGTACAGAATTTCTTGAAATTATATACACTGATATATATGGTCATTTTGATATTCTATCTTTTGATGGAAAAAACTATTTCATCACTTATATTAATGATTTTTCACTTTATGGTTACATTAATCTATTGCATAATAAATCTCAATTGGTGAATACACTTGAGATATATTAAAGAGGTTAAGAGGCAAATAGATAAAAATGTGAAAATAGTAAGGTTGGATAGAGGTGGTGAATATTATGGAAAGTATGATGAATTTGGATAATGTTTGGGTCAATTTACTAAATTCCTTGAAAAACATGGCATTTCTGCTCAATACACGATGCCGAGGACACCAAAACATAATGCCGTAGTAGAAAAGCATAATCGTACTTTAATGCAAATGGTTAGAAGTATGTTGAGCCATTCATTTTTACTTTTATTTTTGTGGATGTATACATTAAAGGCTTCTATGTACTTATTAAATATGGTTTCTAGTAAAATAATTCCAAAGACTCCATTTGAATTGTAGATGGGAATGAATCCTAGTTTAGGAATGTCCAGTAAAAGTAAGAATTTACAATCCATATAAATAAATAAAAAAATTGAAGAATGACTTATGGTTACTTTATTGAGTATGCAGAGAAATTCAAAGGATATAGATTTTATTGTTTAATAATAATACGAGAATTGTTAAATTTGGAAATGTTAGGTTCATTGAAAATTGTGATATTAGTGGAAGTGAAAGAATGCGTAACGCTTGTATTCAAGAAGTAAGGGTTGAAATTTCTATATCTAAAACTTCTAACATTGTTGTTCTTGATATTATAGTTCAGCCCAACAATAATTAAGAATAATAATTAAATAATCAAACACTCCATAATAAAGATGTCAATATCAAATCTACAGTAGTTAAGTCACAAGAAAGAGAATTAAAACAATCTCAACGAGAAAAGAGGTAGGTTATTTCTGATAATTACATCGTTTATCTATAAGAATTAAACATTGATTTATGAATTGGAAATGATCCAGATTCATTTTCACAAGTCATGAAATGTAAAGATTCTAATGAATGATTTAATACCATGAAAGAAGAATTAAAATTTATGCATCAAAATCAAGTCTAGGACCTCATTAAATTATCTAAAGAATGTAAAAATGTTGAGTATAAATGGATCTTTAAGACCAAGCGTGACTCAAAAAGGCAATATTAAACAGTATAAAGCCAAACTTGTTGCTAAAGATTTTACTCAAAAAGAAGGCATTGACTATAATGAGGCATTTTCACTAATCTCTAAAAAAGACTTACTTAGAATCATTATAGCTTTGATGACTTATTATGACTTAGAGTTACACTAAATGGATGTCAAAACCGCTTTTCTTAATAGAAATTTAGAAGAAGAAGTTTATATGGACCACTCCGATAGCTTTTCAATTAAAGGAAATGAACATATGGTGTGTAAATTAAAGAAATCAATGTATGGACTTAAATAAGTTTCCCGACAATGATATCTTCAGTTTAATGATACGATCAAATTCATTTGATTTAAGGAAAACACTGTTGATCGGCGTATGTATGAAGGTTAGTGGAAACAAGTTTATCTTTCTAGTTCTGTATGTTGATGACATTTTGTTTTCTATTAATGATCTTGGTTTGTTACATGAAATCAAGAAGTTTCTCTCTGAGAATTTTGAAATGAAGGATATGGGCGAGGCAACGTATGTGATAAGAATAGAAATATTCAATGATAGATCACAATGATTGTTAGGGTTGTCTTAGAAAGCCTACATTAAAAGAATTTTAGAGAGATTCAATATGGATAAATGTTCAGTAGGAATAGTTTCAATTCATAAATATGACAAATTTAGCCTTATGCAATGTCCGAAAAGTAAATTAGAACGAGAATAAATGAAGAATATTCCTTGTACATTTATTGTTGGGAGCTTGATATATGCTTAAATTTGCACCAGATTGAACATTAGTTTTGTTGTCGGAATACTGGGTAGATATCAAAGTGATCTTGGATCAGATCACTATAAGGTTGTAAAGAAAGTTCTCAGATACTTACAAGAAACAAAGAATCATATGCTCACTTATAAAAGATTCGATTATCTTGAGGTGATTAGATATTCGAATTTAGATTTAGCCAAATGTGTTGATATAAGAAAATCAATGTTTGGTTTTTTATTTCTTTTGGCTGTAGAGGCATATCATGAAAAAGTGCAAAGCAGTCAGTTATTGTTATATCCACTATAGATGCTGAGTTTGTAACATGCTTTGAAGCCACTATTCATGAATTATGGCTGCGGAACTTTATTTCAAGGCTTATAATTATCAATAGTATTGGCTGGCTGTTGAAAATTTATGGTAATAATTTTGCAGCAGTTTTCTTCTTTAAGAATAACAAGTATTCTAAAGGTGCTAAGTATATGGAAATCAAATACTTGTTTATTAAAGAAAAAGTTCAAAAACACAGAGTGTTAATTGAGTACATTAGCACCAACTTTATGATAAAAGATCCCTTAATAAAAGGATTGCCGCCCAAAACATTGAATAAACATATAGAAAGGATAGACATTATTGGGCATTATTAATTATTGTATTATGATTGCATTAAGTTTGTGTATTTGACACTCTTAACTTAATTATGTGATTCTAATATTTCATGTTTTCTATTTAATATACATTATGGAAATAGATGAATGTTAAATAGGATAGTCTCTAATAGAGACATTATGGTCGGACTATTACTGTACTTTTCATTTATAGATCATGTTCAATAAAGAGCTATGTTGTAGTATATCGAAAGAACTATATCGATTAATGATATACAACTGCTATGACTCGCATTAATTTTCTTTACTTAATTATGATTATTATGCAATAGCTAATTTAAGAAAAAATTTAGCATTATGTTATTAAGCACATTCTGATCTTTATTAAATAATGAAAGGAATGTTATATGGGCTAAGTGGGAGATTGTAAGAATTACTGTGTGACTCATGTGATATTATTAATTGATGGTTTAATAAGATATATAAATGCTAAGATGCATTTGACTATGAAAAGTTATGACTTTAATAAAAGGGTACAATCCTTATTGAGAAGTTACCGGTTCTTCCAAAGAGGTGCAACTCTCATAGAAGTTAAAAGATATTTTGATGGAAGATACCTATTAATAGAATGTATAAATAATAGTTTGGTCCTCTCTCCACTCATAACATGAGAAAAAGAACATTATATTCTACCCTTCATTAGACATAATATGTTAAGGAAAAAGTGGGTTAAGGGAGAGAAATCAAATTTTGTCAATGAAACCTAGTCTACATACAATGCATGGTAATGACGTACAAAATGACAAACTAAAATGGTATGTAACATGCAATCTATTATGCAAATTATATGTCACACATCATTGATAATTTAACATAATCTAATAACAGTAAAATATTAAATGCAACTATCATAATATGTCATGTACTCAAATGATCCAAACGTGCAATGACTAAATGACATGTAAGGGATGACCTAATTTTAGGTGACTCACGCATGATACTTTTTATGTTTTCTTTTTTCTTTTCTTTTTATAAAATTCGAAATTAAAATTGCCAAATAATTAAACCTGCAATTTAAATTAATGAAAAGAAAAATCTAACATCCTAAATTAATGTTTTTGGTATTTTTTATTTAAAAAATTCGGAATAAATAAATTTCCTCAATCCAAAAATACAAACTATCCTAAAACAGACAATATTTTAGCATAAATCTAATCCAACTCAAATATATATATTTTTTGTTTTCTTTTATGAAAACAAAATCAATTCAAGCAAAGACATAAAAAATAACATGGTAGCAAATCAAGCAATATATCATCTATATCCATCTAATTTTTGAAATAAATTGATGAATTGTATCTCGCGCGTGAGATTAGATTAGCCAATTTTTAACGAAATCGCAAATTATATCTCAAGCGTGAGATCGGATTGACAACTTTCCATACGATTGCAAATCATATTCTAAGTATGAAATTGGACCGTCAATCATATGCATGTTGTGAAATTTGAGAATAATCCATAATTTAAAAGCCTTTTTAAGAAACTTTAGATAATAGATATCTTCCAAAGATTTCAATTTAATGACAATAACAATGAATTAAGTAAGCAAAAATCTAAATTAAATTCGGATAATATCTTTACCTATTTCGCAATATCATTCTCGAATTTGGACTCATCGGATAGTGGCACCGGTGATGACTTAGGGTGGATGGTTCTCTCGCCGAGGCAGCGAAGGACGCCAAGGAAACTTTGACCAATGAAAAACTTTACTAACTCCCAAATTCTTTGTACGAATTCCGCAGGTCTTATGACAAACCTCTTTGATTTCCATATTTTGACCAAGAGGGTGCGCTGTCGAATTCGACTTGCCGAACGGGAAGTTTCAGCTTTCGCCGGATCGGATTAGTTCGTTTTTTTTATCGCGCCACCGAACCGAACCGGATCCGGTCGGTCCGTACTAATAAACTCCCCTCGCCGCTGGCCGTTTCTTTTCTTCTTCGCTATCGTAAACTCTCCTTCCGCCGCCTGTCGTCGCGAACGCGCCGCTCACCGGTCCTCAGTTCCGGCGCCGGCGAGATCCGACGGGAGGAGGACGCCGGCCATCCTCCGACGCGTTCGAAGAGGAGGCGACCGATCGAAGGTGAAGCCGGCTCTGCTCGGGAGCTGGAAAAAAAAGGGAAGAATGGTGAAAGCCGTGGTCGGAGAAGAGGCCCAGCTGAAATCAACCGAGGACCGCCTGTCCAGCTCGTCGATTCCCGCCCAGGTACTGCCCGATTGATTTTCGCGACGTGCGGTTCACTTCGTTTCGATTGGATTTGTTTGGGAAAATGCCGGGCGCGTCGAATTGCAGGTCGGTCTTGTGATCGGCAAGCTTAGCTCGAGCCTGGACAGAGGCTTCGTTTTCAGCTTGATCCCGACGCCGCCGAACGACGAGGGGCGGCCCGCTTCTTCCCTCGTCGAGCCGGTCAAAGATGACAGGAGGAAAGGTGCGAAGCAATCCAAGTCGCAGGGATCCTCGGATTCTTCGTCGGTGGTGATAGACAAAGATTGGGTCGCCGAGCATGCGCGTCAGGTAGTTTTATCTCCCATTTTGATGGTATTGTTGTGAATTGGTTGTCAGTGCTCCTTTTCTTTGGGGGTAATTGGGAAATTGTTAGATGTCGTCAATTCAGGAGTGTTTTGACTTATTGTTGCATGCATTTGTTGATGATGCTGTGGAGTGGATTGATTCGATGAAGAATATATGTGAATACAAGGATTCAGGCCTTTGATGTGTATTCTGCTGTAATGTAGGTCCTGTCATAATTGATCGAGTCTGTCGGAATGGTTTCCGGGACAAATTCTCCATTGCAATATATTTTTAGGCGAATTATGTTGTTTTATGGGCCAGTGGTAATTGACAGTTACTTTTCAATGGTATGCCAAAAGGACATGGACTAAGTCTTGTAAGTTTCAGGTGTCCAAAATGCTTGTGGGTGGCATTAGGGTGATTGGCATTTATGTATGGGCCAGTGAGAGTGCATTCAAGAATTCGATTGTAGAACTTTGCCAGGTACTCAGTCATTTGCTTCTAGTTCTTCATTTGAAACTTGATTTTTAGTTGATCTTCATCTGTGATCATGTTCTCGATAATCTTGTTAGTGAATAGTGCAATTTAAGTTAGTCATACTCTTTTTTTTAAAGGTAGTCATATTTTAGCAACTGCAGGGTAGGAACTGAAACGTGTGAATTTTACTCCACTTGTGGCAAATCAGCATTTCATGTTGGCAAGTTTTCATAATTGATTTTACCCTAGGAGCTAGGCTAGTCGTAAACTGATATCTTCCTGCTTTTTGTAATGAAGAGATTATCTTTTCTAGAGCAGAGTTCATGTTCTTGAGTTCACTTGGTGGAAAATGGCATTTGCAGACGATAAAAGGAGTTGCAGGGGCAGCACCACCCCTCTTAGGGACTGATACTGAGGAGAGACTGCTTATACATATTTCTTATAGTCCAAGGAGGTATAACTCGTTCCTATTCTTTCCAAGTCCACTTGACATGTTTGACCTTTGCAGTACTTGCTTTAACAGTTAAATTTATAGGTGGACATGCCGAAATTGTGTACTGGCATCAAATATCACATCTAGCAGCCTTAAGCCTTGTGATTTCAAAATGGGAAAGGTCTTAAGTTCTCTTCAGAAATTTAGGTGTACTTACAACTTCAATCTGAGGTAATGTTACACTTCATGTTTATCTTCTGTTTCTGAACAATGGATGATTTAGTTGATTTTATTTTTTTGTTACCATTTTTTGCCAAAGGAGTTTAAGTTTTTCGGTTAAAATTCTGGAAGCCTTTGCAAGAGAACTTATTGGGCTGATCAAAAGAAGAGCACTCTTTTTCAGAAAGACTCAAACTAGTTGACTAGCCATTATTGTCAGAATTTTTTTTTATTTGTTTTGTCCATTGTGGCCTTCAGCATTGTTTCACGCAATGGTTAATGGGTAGGAATAATTCCACCTCTGTGGTAATGCTGAATCGCTTATGCCTATGAAAAAAATGTTAATTTAGATTGCCTGTGAGCCATGAGAAGATATCTGATGCCCAGAAGCTTGGTGATGTACTTCGTAGTGGAATTTCAGTCATTGCTAAAGAGCTAAGAAGTGCAAGGGCCATAGTTGATGGAAACCTGGTAAGTTCCCCATCTACTCTGTCAAAATCATTACCCCATAACATCTTTTTTACATGCATAAATTCTTTGATTATCAGTTTTAGGATGGGAATGCCAGAATAGTAACCTTACTGTGCCTGCAAAAGCTATAGAAATTGCAGAGTTTTGCAAACTACACTTACTCTTTCAAGCAATAAACCCATACTCCATAGTCCCAAGAATTTGAAATCCACTCTAATTAGATGGGAAAAAGATCCTGTGAAAATGGCCTTTGCCTTTAGAGCATTTTGTCTTGAGAAGGAAGAATAGGGAAAGGGTATTAAAAACCCATTCATATAGAAGGTGAAGAGTATAGATATTTCTTAGTAAGAGAGATGGAATACACACCAAGGAAAATCAGATGCAATTAATTAGTCATTTACTGAGCCGAACTTTTGGAGCAAAACTATGAAATGAGTCAGCTGTAGTCAGCAGAATTATGATTGAACTTAGAACCACATCGTATATGTACTTGGTTGTAATTTGGGCACATCCATAGTGATTTCCCTGAGAATGAGTCCCTCTCGTGAACCTTTGAACCTTGAAATCTTTAAGACCTCTTTTTGACTACTTATGATTCGAACTTTTAATACTAGACTTTTCATGTTTGGATAGAAACTTCATCTATGAATTGGATTTTGCAACATGAAAATTCTGGCAATAGGATGTCATTCCTTAAGTAATTCAATTTTAACAGTAAATCAAACAAGGCCCAAGGGAGGATTTTTCTCACTTTGTTCTTTTTTATTTGGCGGGATAGGCCAGTTGGGGTGTTGGATGGGATTTATGTTGAGTCCTCAATATGGACTAATTAAACTGGTGTTTGCACTGAGTCACTGATGATTTGACTCATGTTTTGCAGTGGTACATGGGTCTCATTCTGTGATCTTTTCTGGGATGATGGTTAAGTAGGTGTACTGATGCATTTGTTTTTATGAGGAATTTGTTTTTGCAATCTGAAATGCTTGTTAAGGCATAGCACAATGCTGTATGATACCCCAATGTTTGACCAGCTTCAAGAATGCTCAATTATGAAAATACTGCCTCAAGGTTTTGTTAATCTTAAATCCAGATGCGTGTCTTGTGTCATATATCAACTAATGTGAATTTTTTTAAATCTTGGTGAAGCTTGATGCTTTTTCATTTTACTGCTACTTTTATTGTAATTAATTATTTTGGCCTCGAGTATACAATGTAGCAGTTTTCTTTGACAGATAGGCATATTGAGCTTCATTTGTTAATCTCTCTCTCTCTCTCTCCCTCAATGTCAGGTCACTAATGATGAACCATGCACGTCAGAGGGTTTTCATGATGTTGAATTACTTCTGCCTTTTATGAATGATACATGTTTAGAAGGTGAGTGGGACTTGAATCTGGATTTAATTGTCCCAAAAGCTGCCCCAGATGTCAATCTAATTTTCTTCTCTTCCACTGTCTCAATGCTTGTAAAGCAAGCAGCTTAGAAAATGTTGTTGGCATACTTCTCTTCAGTGGCTCAGTGTGTTCCTTTGCTTTCCTGAGTTCAAAAGAGTCAATTTTGCAAGCTATTGCTGATATCAAGGTAATATCCATTGTCTCACTGCATTCTGACCCATTAATTGTTCTTTTTCTGTAGCATGAAGCTAATAATGCATTTTTGGTTTGCCCTCAAACGATTTTATTGCATGTGTGTGAGCACGTATGCATATAGGTGTAAGTGCGGACGCATGCATGCATAGGTTCATTGGGTTTGGCATTCACTTTAATAATTGGCATGCAAACCCCATGTTTACAAAGGACGACAATACACCATTTATTTGTATTTAGTAGTGCAATCCATTTGTTTTCTGATGAATTACAAAATTTCATTGGTAACTGCTAAACTGTCTTTGTGCTTTGAAAGATAGTTTTTTTTTTTTTTTTTTTTTCTCTAGAATAATATTTTTTAAATTGACATAAACTGTGAAGCCCAACCTAAGAAACATAGCTTAGTATATTCCTTGAACAAGCCTCCTCTGCAACTCTTGAGTTCGAACCTCTAGATTCAATTCCCTTTGTCAGGCATCCGAGGAGCTTTCTCCTTTATGAAAAATGTTCAAGAAAAACATCTCATCCTTTTTCAGTCATTGTTTTTCTCCTTAGCAATCATGGATTTTTCATGTACTTCTAGGCAGATATTATCACAAGTCTGCAAAGTAGACTAGACATAATCCTCGATGAGGCAGATGCAGATCTAAGTCAGTCGGACAACAGTTGCAGGGAATCTAGCCCAGATATACAAACGGAAAATCTTATTTCACAAGTTGACCTCCAGTCATTGAGGTGTGCCTAACAACCACCTCATATTCTTTCTATAGCTTTGCTAGTGTAACTTTGGGTGTTATTATTGTTGTTTAGCACTTATTATTTTCCAGTGTCTTGTTTTGGGCTGTTCTTTTGTTTTCTCTACCATTTTTCAACTGTTATATCATCTGTGGAATCATTTCTTTCATAACAAGATCAGTGAATTTCCTCAATAATTATTTGGCAAAAGAAGCAAGGACCAGGAGCTGGTCTTGAAGATGTACAGGGGGAGGAAATGTGAATGAACTTGGATCATTGAAATTACAAAACCAAGCTTGAATGAACTCTGGTTTGTTGTGGAAGTTGAAAAGGAAAACTGGGTCAATAGAGGATCCAGTATAACAACTGGTTGAAATAATCCCATATCCACGTGTAAATTGTTTGTTGACCAGAGTTTGATTGTTTGGTCTGACAAATTTTTTGTGCTTAATTCCTTAACCTTGCTTATATGAACCATGAAACTAGTACTTTGAAATTGCATCTTTATTTTGGTCTCTTTTGTCCTGGTGGTCACATATTGTTGGCTCCCACTTGATATTCATGATCAAAGCAGGAAACCAAGCGGTCTTTCATTTCCCCGAAGAGTATTTGCTCCTTGGTTGGCTGGAACATTCATCTGTGACTATTTACAACCATCAGAGACGCTTGAGGTTTGTGCATGTGACTTGATAAACGAGTGGTTCAACTGTGTTCTTAAGCAGTCGAACCACCAAAAGTTTGTCTCCAGATTCAGAGTAGCATGGTTAAAATGGTTTTTTTTGTCTGTTCTTGCAATGTTGTAGGTTCTTAAGGATCACTGTGCTGAGTTGATGTCTATGGAAGTTCTCAAAGATTCTTCCGACGTACTAGAACCGGAAGGAGAAGCCCCTGCAGTCGTCGCCAAGGGTTTTTGGGATGTAGCAGCACCATTGCATTCGGATTCTAAATCTCTCTCAGAAAAGCCTGGTGCTGACGCAAAGAGCGAGGGAAGTAGCCAGAAATCTAGCAAGCAATCCAGTTCTAGCGCTGTGGCAGCTATTCTTGTGCTTCTCCTCTCTGTTCTACTGGGGTTTTTGTTCCTTTCAGCCAGATCTTGAAATTCTTTTAGCAAGAGTATCTTCAAATAAATGTTCACTGGAAGTTTCGCAGGTTTTCTAGTTTCTCTCACATTGAGATTATCTTTGCTTTATCTGTAGTTTTTTAGGATCTGTGACTGAGTCATTGCAAACGAGAGTGATGTGCTACAGGGTATTATACGCTTATCCAAAATAATGGCCGGGTGAAAAGCAGTCAATCATGGTTCAAGTTCTACCCGAACTTGATTTATAGGGGGTCGAAAACATAACGCTGCATCACTTCACTTGGCTGCTAGACACCCTGTCTCTACAGGTTGATCAGTTAAAGCTTCTTGGAAAAGCACTATTGTTATATTCCTTTGTTGTTCTTATATAACGAAATACAGTTTCTTTTCTGGTCAACTCTCTGGAAATTCGGAACCTTCTACTTCGGCAGAAACAGGTGAAGCTGCTGTGCAATGTCCATGTGCTACATGAATTTCATGCCAACCTAATAAGTTGTCTTGGTAGAAATTCCTGAGGAAAGGACGGGAAAAAGAGAAAATGACCGAGAAAACTGGAGAATTTATGAGTTGAGGAGTATCGCCATCCTGAAGGGCATGTCCCTTTACTCGACGCTCGGACCATGTTCTATGGGCAAAGTGTTTGATTACATTTAGCGTCCTATCTTCTATGCTTGATTACGCTGTATAGCAGTTATGAAGGCGTTTCTTTTTGTGTATATTATTCATCAGCAACCATTTTCCTCCATTTCGAGATAATTGATTCATGTAAGTTAAACAACTATTGTATTGGGATTCTATCGCAGTCCCTGTGTAAAATACTATGGTCGTCGATCCAACCATTTTGTGTGGGTATGGTTGTCCCGTCCAGGAAGTTCCGATGCAAATGATTTTGTTTCACTAATGACCACCATTAGACCTGGCCATCCTCAGATACGATACTAGTCCAATACGCTCGCATGTGCATCAGATGAAAGTATATCATATGAAGATTATGTATTGTGTAGCACGCGTATGCGACGACACCGAACCCATCAAGTGTGCATTTTCAATTCGACCAAAAAAAAAAAGTGTGCATTTTCAAGATGCGCGCAATAACCAGAATGGCTTATGTAACAGGAGAAAGGATCACGCGTTGGAACGAAGAAAAAAGCAAGAGAAATTACGATGTCATGGATTGTAATTGATCGCGTTTCTTCCAAGAACCCTATATTAGTGTCATAGACCACAATGACACTCAACATGGTATAAAATAACTTATATATATGACCATTTATTCGCCTTCTCTACTTTCAAAAGAAGCACGCATGATCGACAACTGAAAGAATTTAGTTAATATCTACAAATGACTAACTTCACTACGCAAATACTTACATATTCATTTGATTCTACAAGAATGGCTTACCTTTTTCCACCTCCATAATAAGATGTTCTGCCCTTTTTTAAGTTACTTGACTTTTCTAACTTCTATGGTAATTTGCCCAAAAGCCCAAAAAGAGGATTTTAAGCCAATTGGTCGACGTCCCCGCAATTTTTGGCCAATCCCCGAACTACATGAGCCAGAGATATCATGTTTAGTGCAAATAATTATTCACATAATCTCCAGCTATTCAGGAAAAATTTCTAATAACCCCTCGGACAGCTAATCACGACATCCTAATGAAGGAAATTAGCCTTACAATTGAGACCAGAATTAACATGAACAAGTAAATCCCTTTTGTCCATAACTTCGATTTCCCCAAAGAATTGAGAAGCCAATGGAAATAATCAATGCGTGGAAATAATCACACGCATTGATCTTGTGGCGTGACTAATCTCATTATGGTCACATCATTAATTTGACTAGGATTACTGCCTAAAAATTCGAAAGAAAATCCTCCGTATTTGGAAGATAGAGTCGAGTGACGAAGACAACAACGCCTTGTTGACTTGAGTGGGCCTCTTTAGACACTAAAATAGACCGATTAGCATCGCTAATGAGAGTTTTTCATATTAGAACTATGGGATCAAGTGGTCGATTAATTGCGATCTTCAGTACAGCTGCACCTATTATTGCGTTTTAGTCAATAAAACCAGCACAACTAGTACCAAGATCACATTAAAAAACATAAAAACTCATATAATATGAATGCATACGACACCCAACCACTGATTTCTTACACGAATTCATTGATCTCTTTTGAGTATATTAAGGTTTAAAGTGCCTTTCAGAACGTCAATTGCAGCTCAAGATCTTTTGGAAGGACAAACCCTAGATAATTAGCTATACATGAAGTTTGACTGCCCAACAAGTGCTCAAAACTCTGTAAGTCAACACATACCCATGAAAGAAGATCCTCCCAAGATGATTGTGTTGTACTATTGAATTGTAACGAATCAAGGTGGCGTTTGGCTTTGGGAGAATGAGACCGTTCTTTTCAATCGTGATTAGAGCCAAAGGAAATGATTTACCTAAAAGAGCTCTACATAATTTTCAAAATAGGCAGAGACTCTTGAGGACAACCTAGTGCGTAAATTAAGGGGAGAGCACACTCTGTTTTGTCCCGACTAGGAAGGAGGACGGAAGAGATACTCAAGAAGCTTCTCTGTTGCTGCATAAGCAAAGATGTGATAATAGTGCAACTTGACGAGGTTTGATTGGAATGAAGAGTTTCTCTTTTTTTCAGCTTTTGTACTATGCCTGATTGATTGATATATGTTGAGTGCAAGTCTAGTTCTTGGAAAATATAAGCACGAAAGTAACATCAACCCTTTAAGATCCGGCTTTAATTCATTAATTTCAATTATCGACGTTGATATATTGGTTTGAGGAACAAGTGCACCTAGTATCAATGGTATTCAATTATCACCGTGCTTCGTGCAAGAACTTAGGGACTGATTGTTTGGACTTAAATAAAAGTAACAAGCATTTGTTATTTTTCCTTTAAAGTTACATATGTTTTTCAAAGTTTCCAGAGTTTGGCAAGGTGTTTGAAGGTGGAAGAGTGCCCGGCACGGAGGACCGGGTTGTTAGGAGGCGGCCAGGCAAAAGGGCAGGCACCCAGACCTCGACGCATCTATTCACAAACTCGATATTTTTTGGCCTATTTTGATGAGCAATTTGGAGAGGGAGGGAGAGGGTATTTCTAGAATTTCTCTTTGAAACTTTTGTGAGGAATACACTCGAGAGATTGAGTGAAATACCATGTGAGATTGATTGGGAATCCGGGAACTTGAATGTAAGAGGGCTTATGATCTAAGCTTATTTCTCCGTTGTCCATAGTAGATTCATCTTATTCACTCTCCACTTAAAATAGTTTTCGACACTCGAATCGAATTATGTAAATTTTGACGCGTTGTTTTCTCCATTTGTCGCTTAGTTTTTCCAAATCCCCCCTTCAAACAGGATCGATTCATTAAGTTCGCCATTCTGCAGGCTTCTTGCATTCCAACCCAAGTTTTTGATCACCGACCTCACTCGAGTCTATCGACCAAGACAATCCTCGACCTTCTTTTAAATCCAATTGAAGGAAAATGCGCATTTTCACATCGATATGCAGATTCAACAAAGTTAATTTTGAAAACACATGTCACCCATCCAATAGTTAATATGACACTATCTCTTCTTACGCACTGATCTGAACTTGATAATAGCCTCGAAGTCGATATTAGGTTTCAATCTCGATTCTTTTTTAATTCTTAACTTGACGACGGTGTACTCTATAATTGCCTTTTCGCCAAACTGGGCGTGTACAATCATAGTCAGACTTGTCAACCAACAACTGAATTATAACACACAAACAAAAGTGGGACATGCCATTACACTCGAGTATCCAATATGAACCCCCGATTCTTGACATATCAAACCTCCATTTTTCAAAGAGGGGCCTAACCCTGACTTCCCCGAATACTTTTTCAACTTTTAGGTGTCAGGAATTGTAGCTTTCGCTCGAACAAGTGGAAATTCAATTTTACTCCTGATGCAATGCTAAATCGGATCCTCGATTGACACCTTCCCATGTCCTTTGCTCTGTTTTTCTGCCTCGTGTTTTAGACCCGGTTCGATTCCGTGCGTTGCATCCTTCGACACTTGTCTTTCGCCTGCGGTAAGGAGATCCGCGCAAGCGTACAAATCTCGACTTTGGACTCCGGTTACGAACCCCACGCGACAAACGAGCGAATCAATCGGGGGTTGACAATATTGTAATTGGGGATCCTAATCGACGTTGGATCGTGTCATTAAGCAAGCTGACAAACCGCGATTAGAAAGATGGTGGGTCGGTTCTGAAGCACCTTGCTATTATTGCTGAAGATTAGATGTTGGGCGATGTTGAGTGCTAATTGGCCAACTAAACACTACCCGAACAAGTAGAAGTGGGAAAATTGTTTAAAAAGTCCTAAATTTATTGCAATTTTGTTAAAATTGAGTTCTAAACATTTTTGAATTTTTTATTAATTTTTCTTCTTCTTTTTTCCTTCTTTATTATTATTATTTTTTTCATTGGTAAGGGTCGGTAGGGGCCGCCAGCCATAGGTTAAGGCTCGGCGATCCCCACAAGCCACTGGGCAAGGGTCGCGGCCCTCACTCACAGCTAGGAGAAGGCTTGCTGCCCTTGCCTTCAGCTAGCGACTGCTCGTGGCCATCACTAAAATTTGGGCAAAGGCTCATTGGTCATGTGCAAGGGCAGCGAGCCCTTGCCAACCATTGCAGGAGGGTTGTGGCCGGTGGGATCATTGGACCTCGACCAGCGGCCGTTATTAATAAATAAATAAATAAAGTAAAGAAAGAAAAAGAAAAAGAATAAAATACAAATATAAATATAAATATATAAATATATTAAAATATTATTAAAAATTGTCCGCCTCGGTGTTAGCCATCCTATATGACACTACTAGTATTCATGTCAGCGATTTCCCTTGAAAATTAGTCGGATTGATTAATTCGAAAATGTTTAAAACTAAATTGATAAAAGTGCAATATGTTTAAGATTTTTTGGACAATTTTCCCATTATAAGTTGTCAAGACGAATTGTACAAACCCCCATTATTTACTGGACTTGCATTGTGTATTCTAGTTATATATCTCTGTGTAAAAATGCATATTTCCAGTTCGATTACTAATTTATGACATTTTTAACGATGCACAAATCCAATCCGTGCATAATCGATTCTTATAATAGATCAGTGCATGTTCGTTAACGTCTAACAATGAATATTTACGTCTAAACTTTGCTTCAACAAAGGCTTGTTCAAGAATAAATCTGCGGAAGGAAGTATATGTGCATTTTTATATAATTCTATACTCTCCAAAGGTGAGAGATAGAGGTAGTAATTGAGGCCTACTAAGAAACTTAGAGAGTCTGACGGAATTATATATAACTAAACATATCATATCCCTACATACAATCAAGTATATATAACTAAACATATCCTATCCCACATACAATCAGTCACAATTCATCCAATCCCACTGTGAATCTCATAATCACAATTCACAATCAATCAAGGCAAGGTATCAAAATATCTCTAGAATGTTACCAAACCCTCGGTGACGTGGAAAGCGATTAGCTGGAATTTAGTTAGAAGATCTAAAAAAGTCTTAGGGGACGTGCCTTTGTGAAGATGTGTCCACTGAAAGATGGAATGAAAAAAAGATAAGTTGCTATGTGGAGTGTATGATGTTGCATAAAGTGACTGTCAATGTCAATAGGTTTAGTGTACTAATAATGAAAAACATCATTTCCTGGCATTTGAATAACACTTTGATTGTTGTAAGAGATGGTTGTCGCGTCACTGTGAGGAACCACACCGTCTTGTGGTTCTAATTGTAACTAGAGTAATTTGAAAACCCTATTAACAAGAGTCGAGCTACGAAGATTTACTTTTTACTATACCGAGATATAAGAGAATTATAAAGGACGCGAATAATAACCATTCTTGTCAAAAATTGATTTTTAAAAGAAAAATAAATTTGTCTATTTTTATTTTTAGATTAGTTTCTAGACAAAAATACATGTTTGATAATGAAACAAAATTTCTTTCTCCCGAGCAATGGCAGATGGCGTTCAGCAGACGGCGATGGATGGCGGAGGACGAGTGGCTACAGATGGCGAGCGGTGGTTGATGAATAGCAATTGGTGAATGGTGGATGGCGGTCGAAGGCGGCGGATGAGTGACCAGCTAATAGCGAGAACAAATGATGAGAAGAGTTTTTATTTCTTATTTCTATTCCGGAAATAGAGAAGTTAAAATTTACTACTGATTTTTTGTTCCAAACCTATTTCTAAAATAAAAATCTATTTCAGAAATTAAAAAAATGAAATAATTTTACCAAACGGATTTCTATTTCAGAAATAAGTCAGGAACAGAAAAATAATTTTGGAATAAAAATAAAATAGCTATCATGCGCTCCTTAAGAAAGTCGTTGTTGGTGACAATTAGAAGGATTAGCTATCCAATCTACAAAAGCAGATTAAGCGACGAAGGGAGAAGCATGAAATTAGGTACCTTTTACATGGCAAACAATGAGCAGTGTTTGGTGCAGTGATGACAAAATTGACAACCTGGATAGCAAATGTTGCGTCAACATGAGTAAAGATAATGCATGTGTGTGTGTGTGTATATAATATATATAATATAAGGCTATCGACAAGTCGGTGGCAAAGAGTAGGATTCTCAAGAAGAGACCCATCCATAACATCCATTTAGTATTTACTAGGATATTCTCTTTGGTTGTTAAATGCACCCGCCTAAATAGTTACCTTTTTGTAGTAATGTCACGTCACTTAATAAACAATTTCATACATTGTCTTAATCAAAGTATTGCTCTTTTATCGAGGACATTAGACTTAACCAACCCTATCGATGAGAGGGTAGATTCTCGACGAGTTCACATGCGCTAATCCCTCACAGCCATCGAAGCGTATGGACCACAAACAAGGCATTAACAAACAAGAATTCATTCTGAAAATGGACGTTGGCATGCATCATCATGCATCAATTTTGTCTTGGAGATGCACCGTATCTCGGGTGTGGACAGATCTGTTCGCACCAACTTTTCTTCGAACGAACGGCTCGTGACGTGGGAGTTTTCCGCAATGTCACTTCCCACTAAATTTCTCGCCACCACCACATCTGACTCATAAAAAGAACCTAATCACTTTTCACACGCCAGCAGCCACATACCTGTCATGGAAAAAGGGTTACTACACCTTTGCAAAGGCATTTAAATATACATTTTGCGCATTTCAACTGAGGATTTCTAGCACAGTAAAGAGCATCGTGTTACGGGCCATATCCACTCTTTATTTGCCTCTCTAATGATCGATTTCGTTGCTCATCTACACATGGGCGGAGGAATTGTTATTGTATCTATGTATCAAATTTTAATTTTTCATCTAACCGTTTAACCTTTTCAGATTGGAACTTCTCAAATGATGTATGGAAGCAAGGTCATTTTAGGATTGATAATTTCGTAATAATGGAAATTTTTGCAAGAATCTTAGAAGAAGGGAAGAAGAGAAAAAGAGCTTAGTCAAGAGCGAGTTCCCCCTTTTCACTACACTATTAATAGATTTTGGCGATGAAAAATACCTAACGCAAGTGTTGACTAATCCTGAGAACTACGTTGGGTTATATAAGCTACACTAAAGGGAGGGAAGACTTCGATATGCAACAAGAATCCCACATTAGGGTAGAGCTCCTGCACAGTAGGAGCCTTGTGTTAACCTACTAACGACAATAGGAGTCAAAACATCTAATACGAGTGTTGACTAATTTCAAGATTGCGTTGCGTTACATGCTACATTAAGGGAAAAAGACTGATATGGAATGAGAGTCCCACATTCAATGGTCGTATATGAAAGCTACAATTGATATTTGAAATGTGCACATTAATTACTGAATCTCTTTAACATTTTGTTCTCATGGTTTTCCTACGAAAGCCATAATTTTTTATTTTTTCTATCCGTAATGATTTTCATGCCTAAGATATCTAGAATTCGAATGCGATTCCTAACAATTAGGGGAATTTGAGTTCGGAAACTGGAGGTTTTCTATTCAAATCTCACAAACTACGTAACCGCTTTGGATTAGGACTATCTATACAGTTCAAAAGTCCAAATACAACCAGTTCATCAGATTTTTGGGGGTATTCTATGGGTCTGGAAATAGCAAAGCTTTTGAACTCATCCCCCCGAACTATAATAACTAAAAGATATACCGATAGACAGGTGAAAATCAAAACCCACAGAGATCATCATCAATTGAGTTTTTTTTTTTTTGGTCTAACATCAATTGAGTTGAAGAGAATCAAAAGTTTCGCTCAAAACATCCCAATCGATTCTTTCTACTTCCAAGTATTAATAACAAGAGATGTCGAGGCTTTCCGACACGGGCCGGGACACGAAAAGCTACGCATAGGAGCCCTTGGAGGGCTAGTGAGCAGTGACGCAAGGTTACAAACAAAAACCAGAAGAAAACGGACAAATTCTTGGAGGAGAGAGAGAGAGAGAAAAAGAGTGGTAGAAGCCTCCCTCGATTAGATTCCTGTGGGCTGCTGTCCAAGCTGAACACCATGCTTTCTACGGAGAGAGAGAGAGAGAGAGAGAGGGTTTTTGGTGAAACCGCTGATGTCGGGTGTTGGTGGCGAATCAAGATGGCCGCGGTTTTCGTGACAACGACAATACATTCCTGTGCGTTGGTGTGTGGCTGCGTCACGGCCCTCATCCTCCCCCCGCCCTTGCGCTCTCTCTCTCTCTCTCTTTATAATTCGGGCCGGCTCGGATCGATCGATCCCTACATTGTGACTGGACCCGGGTCTATGGCCGTGGCGACCCCACTAAATCCATAGGCACCGTGAATGGGCCAATCGATGCAAAGTGCCGTGAATCATGAACATACCATTACTTCCGTACGAAGAAATGCGGTGGAAGTGATTTTTGTCGAGTTTTAATGAATGAGCATGTTTAGGATATATTACCATTAGTTCAGGCATCATAGGATATCATCCATGGACAAACCTCTCCTATCCTCTTCGGCCGAGGTACCAGTCACGAACAACGATCTGCCAACAATTCAAGGCAGCTTGCTTACTCTTGTTTGGAGGGAAAATTTGAGATTAAAAAAAAAAGAAAAAGAGTGGAATTGAATGTCAAACTCTAATGAAGAAACAAAAAAGAAAAAAAGGTATTATGATGGTTTTGGTAGCAGAATTGGATTATTTGGCTTTTTCAAATGGTGATAAGAGCATCTAAAGTTGGGAGAAAGAGAAGTTGCATTTGCCAACACTTTCACCATTCACTATTCCATCAGTCTCCAACATTTGATTTCCATCAATTGTGCAGCACTTATTAACTCTTGATAAAGTTAATACAATCTCTATGGTATGGGTTGCAGTGTCAGAAAAATAATTTAATCTTGCATAATTCCTTTTGCAAATTTAAATAAATCGGTTAATTTTTGTCATGACAAGAATTTAAAGATACATTTCGATAGGTCTAAGCATTAGCGGGCATTTATTTTTTGACAAAGATTATTCCTAGAAGACAAATATCAGAATTTATTATAATTCATAATCTGTCTCATCATTACGCTATGACTTGATTTTATTGAGAAGTTTGTATGATCATGGTATGGAGGTTGCTCTCACATTCTAAAGTTGGTTGATTAACATTTTTTAACAAGCATCATGAGACAAGATGAGATTGAGACTTCGCATAAAATTAAGAATGTCATCGAAACAGAAAATGTGCATGAATGTAGTAGCTATTAAGACATGAAAGTCACAAGAACTGACAAAATCCTTAGGATAGTCGGCATGGGAAAAGAACAAAGCAGATGCAAAAGGGCAAAAAACCAAAACCCTAAACCAAGAACCAAAACCGACCCCAAGTTAGAACATTGTAATTGCCTGCAAAATACTGCTTAAATCAGCCATTTAGATTCTGCGTGCTTGCTTCGCTTTCCTGACCTCTCTTGCAAGTCGCTGACATCTTTTGGCTGCATTATTGTTATTTATTTATCTATTTATTTGGAATTTTTTGCTAAATGGCTATTTGTTTTCTTGCACTCAGAGGACACACAATGCAAGTACTTGTCCGTTTCCGTGAAGGCTTGTTTGAGGGATTTTCTTTTTAATATCTAAAAGGCAACGTAAATAATTTGGATTTTAAAATATCAATACGAAGTCGTATGCGTCAAGAATTATAATTTGTTGAGTTATTCCTTTTTATTCTTTTGCGTCAAGTAAAAATCCAAACGCCAAAGCTGGCAGGTTTAAGAAAATATAAAGTAAAATGTAACTTTGAACCGATGTTGATTTGCCTTCTGGGTTTCCAAAAACTTCTCGTACTAATCCAATCCCACCACTACCACCACCACTATTATTATTATTATTATTATTATTATTATTACAATGTGCTTCATGTTTACAATTCTTGAGGAGATTCCATGCATGTGACACGGAGGTGAATAATTAGATGCCCACTAGTCAAAGTAATATAAAAAAATATTCTTATCGATTTACTTATTCCTTTTTCATTCCGACACTTGCAAGTCAAACGAGATATTCACAACATTGTCGTCTTGGGTCCGGGTTTCGTGAACTTCCCCTCGAGGAAATTCGTGTTGTTTCTGTTGCCCTTTCTCGAAATCTGTCATACCATTTTATACTATTCTATTTCACAAGTCGTTTTTTATTTTATAATAATCAATTTCATTTTATACTTTTTAAGGTTTATTTCATGCATGTTCGAGGCAATGAACGGCGTCATCATTATATTCTAAAAGGCGACTCAGAAGTTATTATTAGCAGATGAATATGATGATCGAACAAGAATAATGCCATCATAATCCTACACGCTTAATCATTTTGCAGAAGCTAAGTGCAGCTGGCTGCTGTGGAAAATGTTGGGGTCGGCTGATTGCAAACGTGATCGATGACGTAAATTTTAAATTTTTTTGCGCTAATTGAACGATTGCAATTTTTCGCTTGAAAAATTCTTTTATGCTACTTGAAATAATGGGATCTCGTTCATATAATTTGCAGCCGATCTCAAGAAGTTCATCAAGTGTTTATATGGAATTAATCTAAAAACTTCTCTTATTTAGAAAGAATATTTGGTTGTATTGTCGGAAAACCATTTTTCTCCAAAAGCTGCCAATCTCAACTGTAGTTCCTCTGGTGTGTTTATGGGCTTCGAGAACCAAGTTAACTGGCAAATGTGGGCATGTATAAAGTTTTTCACTTTAACCCTCTAGGGCTGGGCGCTGTTTTCGAGACATCGGGAAAAATTTTCAGCTCATGAATTGGAAGTCGCATGTTCAAACGCAACGAATCGTGCATGAACTACTCTGGATTAGGGTTACCTATATAAGCCGAGGACTTATATTTAATCGATTCATGAAACAGGATGTTCCATACTTCTCCAAAAAGTTGGAGCTGAAAGACAGGAAAAAGATAAGGAGCGGGAGTGATGTAGACGAGGTAATTCGTGGAGTCAACCCCACAAGTCTGGAATTCCCACACCAATGCTAATAATTATTAACCCGGAACAAAATTTGCTTTTTCATGGTAGCATGTGGCTCTCAGATTCGTTCCACTTAGGGGGCTTTGCCTCGGATTAAACCCTAAAGTTTCACCATTTTTCATGATTAAACTGAGTTTTTGTACACTCTGGCTAATGACATTTCCATGGCTTAGTATATTTGAAAAAAAAAAACAAAACCACTAGAAAAGACCCTCAGATGCTTTCTTACGGCGAATCGTATTTCCTTCTACAATAGCAACAAGCATATAGAAACACGCTACTTCGCTAGACTCTATAATAACTACACTTAGTACGGTATTTATAATAATCACCACACGACAAAGAAATTAATCAAGTTACTGTGCCTAGCTATAGTATCATCAGATCAACGATCCTCAATGGCAGAAGTCAGATAAAGGCACCTGGAGCTTCCATTTGTTCTTAGATAGTCAATATAGATAGATAGATAGATATACATGTTAATTCCATTTTAGTAATCAAGATGAACATAAAGAAATTGATGATTTTTGTCTAACTTGTATATTTCAGCTTGTCTACCACTTAAACTTTTAGATGGATTGATAGCGACTCTGCAAAACCATATATGAGACAAGTTAGGAGAGACCTTATACCCAAATATCAGCATATCCCTCAATAATAGTCGGGAGCTTGCTAATTTGATAGTAGTAGCCTAGTAGGGATCATGAATACGTGATTTTTTTTTTCTTTTTGGCATGTGTTCATATATCGTAATGTGAAAAGTGTCAGTGCAGCAATCGTGCTCGAAGGGAACTCATTAACAGGACCTCGTGTCGAACTCCCACACCTAGAATGTTCCATTTGGGTGAAGATCCTCTCCTTTGCACGATGCTTCTCGTGGTGTTGCAATAAATCTCTACCGTTAAGATTTAATGAGGCACTCTAGTGGGGTACCACATAGAGTAAAGAATCCACACCCTAAGCACTTAATTGCATGTGATATGCGTATGCTCAGTATCATATCTGGTCATTCATTAAAAGAATATGAGAAATTTGAGGGATTTTATACCATGTCTCCCAATCATACACGGTTTAGACATCTAGATAACCAAATGCAGTGCAAGTGCCATGTAGCCTCTAACTTTGGTTCGATGCAACCTTCAAATTTAGTTAGAATGGATGAAAGGCAGGATCTTTGTGAAGTAGGTGAGAACAATGTCCAGATTCAAATCCACACATCTAGTGACACAACAATCATTAGTCAAGAGCGGGACTCACATGACCGACGATTATGGCTAATCCGGTCCACTAAATTAGGGTCTAGGCAAATAATTCTCATGGAGTACAAGCAGTAAGTACACATAACACACACACACACACACAGAGGTCTTGAGAGGGAGAGAGGTCTTGATACACAATGTAAACTTTACTTTTTTTTTAACAAGTCTTAATAATTGAAAACAAATCGCATGTTTGGAGTTCACTTAGTTGTTAGGGCCTATCAAATGGCTGGGTCATATCCACGAAATCCTACAATACATAGGAAAATAAACTTAATCTCAGTATGCCATGCAAAAATGTGCCCTTCATGCATGCAGCCAAAGTTGGTCGACCGCATGAGCCAAAACAGGAGATTAGAAAAATACCATTTGATCATATTTATATCAGTGTAGAGCCAATCCAGCCTTACAAGAATAAATAAATAAATAAAGTATAGGCGAAGTATTATAATTGTTGATTGAAGACCTATACGTGTACGGAATATATATATATATATATATATATATATTATTGTCTATTTGCTACATGAAGGAGGCAACGGAGAATTTGCCCCCTCATATCTAAATCCTATAAACTAGAAGACAACTTGAAATAGATAAACCCATGATGAAATAATCGAATGGCAGAATTTTCTTTTCGATCGATTTTGTGAACTTCGACTATAGGTTAAATAAAATAAAGGAGAATGTAGGAGGCCGACTGTTTCAATTGAATTAAGTAATCGTTGCATAGTTCAACCTAATGTGGAAAAGGGAATTGAAATGGAAAGCATTTTTCATAGGTCACAAATTGAATTATTTTCAAAAAGAAAATACACAAGTTATAAGAGTTATGCACAGTACCTGGAACACCAATGTTTTTTTTTTTTTTTTTGGTAAGTTAGAACACCAATGTTACATGCGGTCACGATTAAAATTTATGCACAAATTTTACATCAAATAAAATGTTGTGCCTCGTCATCATGGCCCACAAAAATTACAATAATGGTAATTTTTAACTAAAAGTGCTCCTAAAAATTAATATATTAGCTAAAGAACAATATGCCATGATGATTTTCGAGCATCCTGCCTTTGAAAATCTGGAGAGCAAAATGCTAGGGTCGGTCACCAAAAGATAAAGTGCTCATGATGATAACTTTCTAACTATGTGTTTGGCAATTTCTCCAAAAAAAAAAAAGAAGAAAAAAAAAAAGAGGGTTGATTATGTGACATTTGATGCCTACTAATCTGTGTTATTGTGTTGGTAATTTTGGATCATACCAAGTGAAATAAAGTTAAAACTTCTTTTACGGATGGGGATCATATTTGGATCATAACGTGCTCCTACCTTTAGAAACATTTATCATGAAGCTCCTCTCTACCACGGCGAAATCACGAGGCGGACGGTGAGTCGTAGGGCTCGAACGGAATGTAGATGGCAATCGGCAAAAGACGCAACAACGAAAGACTCAATGGCACATGTGGATGGACGAGAAGGGTAGAATGGAAAGTGGAAAGGACGCGAAAGGAAAGTAAAAAAAAAAAGAAGAAAAGGAGAATAAAAAGCAAAGAGAACAAAATCTATGCCGTCCAAAATGCACTTTTGTTAATGTGCTAAACCTCTATGTAGTGGCATTAGAGGAACATGTGAGAATTCCTTGACTATATTGCGTGGCCGCATCTAATCAAACCGAGCGCCATCACCAGCATTAGGGCAACGTCGTTCCATTAATGGGACCCCAGCTAAGCATTATTTCTCTGAAAGAGACGGAGAGAGGGAGGCTCTTTCATCCCCATTTCCGCAGGGAAAGAGAGAGAGAGAGAGAGAGAGAGAGGTCATTCTGGCTTGGCTCATACAAAGAACCTGACAGGGCCTGCGATGGTATTTCCCTACCCCCATCTCTCCTCCGCTTCAGAGGCACACATGTGGGTCAAAGCTTTACAGAGAGGAACGCTGAATTATTGTATTATTCACTTTGGTTTGATTGCAAATTTCGGTGAAAAGGACATCAATTCACACAAACTCGCACACACGAGGAGAGAGAGAGAGAGAGAGAGATGGACAGAAAAGCAGATTCCATTTCAATCTTAGACTGAGGGGGCTAATAAATGGAAGGTAACACAAACCATAATGCATTTCTAATAATTAGGTGAATGCGCCTATATATACATCCACTTAGTGCCAACCTCTTCATATCAAGGCATTTCTTTCCATTAGCTCTCTCTTGACAGACAAAAGCAAAGCAGCACACACACTCTTCCAGGGTCTCCCACACAGAGAGAGAGAGAGATGGAGCCTTATGAGCAGCATGGTTCCTTGGAGGAGCTCCTGGGGCCTCAAAGGAGCCACGACCACCTATTTGAGGCCATCCCCACAGAGATGAACGAGCTCTCCTCCAATGCCTGGGCTTTTGACCATCGCTGCCTTGGCGAAAGCTCATCTTTTTTCTCTCCTTCTCAACCCTTCCCTGTCTCTCCTTCTCAACCCTTCCCCGTCTCCCTTGACCAAGATGACCTCAACAGTTTGTGTTTCTCATTTGGCAATGAGTACCCTTTCTTGCAACAACCCCACATGATGAGCGACTCATCCTACAGCCCGGTCACGGGTGCACAGTTCACTGACTCGTCCTATAGCCCGCACGAGATCGATGCCGCGGTTCAAGAAGATCAGTGCCCACTTAATCCTTTGATGGAGGAAAACGAGCCAGGTCCTGTTCGGCTTCGGACAGTGACGGACGATTTCCAGAGCCTATATTTACAACAAGCGACTTGCAAGATTGAGCCTGTACATCAGGGATCTCCTGAAGCAGCACCTCCTCCTGTAGTGTTCAGCATGGGCGGTTCTTGTCTGGAAGGGAAGAGCAGGGCCAAGAAGCTGGAGGGCCAACCTTCCAAAAATCTGATGGCCGAGAGGAGGAGGAGAAAGCGGTTGAACGATCGCCTCTCGATGCTCCGATCCATTGTTCCCAAGATAAGCAAGGTGTGTGATTCAGATTTTGGTAATGGATTTTTAATTAGTTACACAGTGAATGAGTGGAAAAAAATAGTAATTTCACAAGCTGATAAAAGAGGTGTACATATATTTATTTGGAAAAACGCTGGATGATGTACCGAAGCCGGTTCACAAAATCGATTTGCAGAGCAATAAGGCGGAGTTTTGTTGAAGCTGAACATGACCCCATTGTTTGAATGCCACCAACTTGCAGTTTATGCATCAATTCTGTTAGAAGTTCAACAACTGTTCGTGTTGAGCTTTTGCACCTGTACATGAGCGGCAATGGACTAATTGAGTTTTGATGTTGTGATGTGTTATCTTTTGTTTGCTCTGCAGATGGACAGGACATCGATTCTTGGAGACACCATCGACTACGTGAAAGAACTTCTTGACAAGATCAGCAGTTTGCAACAAGAGAGCAAACTGGATTTGAAGCAGCTGAATGTGTTAGCGCCTCTCAAGGAGATGAAGCCAAATGAAATGTCGGTCAGAAACTCCCCACAGGCATGCCCCGTTTCTCGTGCTTCTTCAGTAACATCAGTATTATGAAAATTTCTTGACTTTCAGTTCGAAGTTAGCCCTAATGAAAGTTTCAAGAAACCATGAGGAAAAAATTAAATATATTTCTTTTCTTTTTTGCCATTGCAGTTCCAAGTGGAGAGAAGAAATGAGGACACAAAGATTGAGATTTGCTGTGCGGGGAAGCCAGGATTGTTGCCATCAACCATATCCACCATGGAAGCATTAGGGCTTGAGATTGAGCACTGCGTTATCAGCTGTTTCAATGACTTTGCAATCCAAGCTTCCTGCTCAGAGGTACAGATAAACAATTCAAGATCCTCCAAGTTTTACAATCTTTTTTTTTTTTTTTTTTTGAATTAGCATTGAGCAAGTGAATTGATTTTTTAGTGGGTCCAGTAAATCTTTTCTTTCTTCTTATATCTGCGGTTTTCCCTTTTGTGGGAACAGGGATTGGAGCAGAGAAATCTGGTCAGCTCTGAAGATATGAAGCAAGCTTTGTTCAGGAATGCAGGATATGGAGGGAGGTGCTTGTGATGGTGAAGGATGCTTCTGCTTTTAGTACTTGAAAATGAGTTTTGGGAACGTGAGGCTGTAGTGAGACTGAGGCTAGAACAATTTTTTTTTATGGTTTTTTTTTTATTGACTAACAGAGCAGTATAATGTCTGTGTTACATGTGAAGATGGTGATCCAGGAGATTGATAACTTCTGATTTCCTGTTACTGAGTATGGTCATGGAGATGGAAATTTTCAATATTGAAGTGCTATAAATGACAAAATTGTTGTTTGCATTTATCTGGGGCACAGTTCTTTTAATAGGTGTTCTCATCTCAATAGTTAATATTAACCCATAAATTTAATGAAAGAAAGTACAGTTTTCCCGCTATATTCCATTCCTCCTCCTTTAGCAAGGCGAAATGGCCAGAATTTCGAAATCGGCTTACATTTTCCCCAAAAATACGCACTTAATCAATTGAAAAGTGAGTGAATTTTGATGTAAGGAGAGGGGAGGAGATTCGTCGAGGTTATTAGTGACAAAACCCATGTGGAATTTTCGATTTTCTGTGCCATAAAACAGAAGGGATAGGAAAAGATGAAAGCATGAAAGAGTGAGTCCAGAATAGGTACACAATACATCGAAAGCAATAGATGACTAACAAGAGCGCAAGTCCAGAGTCCTAAAAGGAATTTCAACCTCCTTATAATGACATATTTGGAAGCATCAACCTCATATTAGTACACGCCAAGATGCATTTAACTTTACAAACAAATACAGACTTGAATGATTCATTTGGCAGGCCCCCTTCATTTTTTATATATTGATTACTCTGTCTTATCTCCCATTGCTTTTTGTATTTTTGTTCTCCTTTTCCAATTGGTTCAATTTCTTCTCCCCGTGGGTTGGTCTGATTGGTGACTATACTAATGGCCAACCAGGTCTTAGAAGTCTTAGAGTTTGTGAGAATCTATTTGATTGATAAGATCCAAGATGTGGCCTCACTTTCAAAAGAAGATATTTAAATATTCATGTTACTTAAAAGCAACCAACATGAGGAAGAAGCTGGGAATTTTCCCCCTCAGCAGTTGAGGAAGCTGCTGAGATAACTTTTATTTGAAGAGCCATTGCTTTTTGCATCCTGAGCTTATCTAACACAAACTTTCACACTTTGTAGAAGATTTGAGGAAAAGGCACGACTACCCTATTACAAATTTTTAAAAATGGAAGACCGTTTCGTGTTGATAAAACATCAGGCATTAGTAATTGTCAAGATTCATTGTTAATAGAATTTTGGTTGTAACTTGCTTTAATAGGTAACACGTTGGTAAGTTACCAACAATTGACAATTACTGAATGCTTCAAAATATCAATTATTTCTATGATTTATCAATATTTTACTTGTGTGCTTTACTAATATATTAAAAAATCACTAACTTTTTCGAAATTACCTATTATTCTAATAATTTATCAGCATTTTTTTTTTTTTTTTTTGTTAAAGTTACCAATCTGTTAAAGTTGTTAACTCTAATAGAAAACTACCGGATTTGATTTGGGTGATTTACCAACTTCTCAAAGGTTAATTCCCAACTAGTTTTAGCTTTACTAACTTTTATTTGATGGAGTTACTGATATCGATTTGATTGTTTCAAAATTATCAACGGTTATAATAATTTACTGATATGTATTTGTAGAGCTTAAATTGCCAACTTTTTATAGGAAATTACCAAATCTTAATTTAAGTTCTTTTTAGCAATGTTTAATTGATAGTTTGAAGTTACCAACAGTGTTCTGGTAGTTTAACAACAACTAATTATTAAAAGTTACCAGGATGTTAAGTTTACTAGCTCTCATAGGTAAAGCATCAGCATTTATTTGAGTTACTACTGAGGATTATTTAATTGTTTTGAAATTGCCAACCGTTTCATTAATTTACCACCATTATTTGCTCAGCTTATCAAGTTTCTTAGGTTACTAACTCATCTAGGAAATTTCAAATCTTATTTAAGTCTATTTACCAACTTAACATAGACTCTTCCTTTACCAACATTAATTTGTTGAAATTACCAACGTGTTAAAGTTATTAGCCCTTATAGGAAATTATCTACTATTTACAAAACTTCCAACTTCTTCAATAATTTACCTACATCTATTTGCACAGGTTAATCTACCAACTTTAAATGAATCTACTAGTCTGATATTTTAATTAGTCACCAACATCTGTCGATTATTTCAAAACCACCAACAAGTCTAATAAACAAGCAACTTACCAACTGGAAAAAGGTTAATAAATTAAGGTTCATTTGTTTATGAGGAAATGGATGATTTGGAAAATATTTTTTTTAAAACAATCATTTTAATCACTTACAAAAATGAATGAACCAAAAATATTTTCATTGTCCATGAAAATGACTAGACATAAATTAAGCCGATAATGAAAATATTTGTCATCGACCAATTATCTCAAGTCATATAAAGTGGTCATTTTTGAGAAAATATTTTCCAAATCATTAGTTTTTCATGAAATAAATTAAGCCTTATATCCAAAATTATCAACTTTTATTGGATATTTTCAAGTATAATAATAATTAACCTGCATTGATTTGGAGAACGTCTCAAAACGTTAAACTTACTACTCTTATGTGAGATTACCAACTTTTTTCAAAATTATTGATGTATCCCAATAATTTACCAACATCTATTCCCAGACTTTTAAGTTACCAACTCTTACAAGGAAATACCAACTCTATTTGAGTCACTTACCAACTTTTATTTAATTTTTTTCAAAATTACCAACTGTTTTAGTAAGTTACTCACATTTGTTTGAGGAGCTTATGAATGTGTGTTGCAGTCAAATAAATATTGATATGAAGACTAAAATAAAAGTTTGGCAATTTTTTATATAAGAGCTAGTAACTTTAACATGCCGATAACATTCGCAAGAAAACGTCACCAATTATCAGAATAGATGACTTCATAATAATTAAATAAACATCGATAATTCAAATCAAATAATAGTTAGAATTTTAATCCACGTTGAGTTAGTAAATCACTTAAATTATATTGGTAGTTTGCTTTAAGACTTAGTAACATTAATATGACAGTAACCTCAGTAAATTTATATTTGTACGTTCTTGGAACAATTGGTAATTTGGGAAAATCGAATAGAAGTTGATCAATTGACTCAAATAAGAGTTGGTAATGTTCTTTGAAATTAATGACTTTAATACGTTGGTCAGCTACGCAAGTAAATGATGGTAACTTATAGGAATAGCTGCTAATTTATAACAACCAAATAACGGGAGAAGTGCCAAAAATGTCCTAAACCTTTTGTCTTTGTGCCGATTTAGTTTTAAACCTTTTTTTAGTGCCGATTTAGTCTTAAACATTTTTATGTTGTGCCGATTCAGTCTTTTCCAACCAATTTTAGCCGAATTTTGCTGACTAGATGCCGACCGACTGACGTGGCATGATTAGCGCTGACGTTGACAACTTTTAATAATATTTTAATATTTTCAATTTTTTATTATTTTCTTTTTATTATTTTCTTTTTCTTTTTCTTTTTCTTTTTCTGTTTTTCTTTTTTTCGTTTTCTTTTTTTCTTCCTCAGTGGTCGCCAGAGCTCGGCGACCGGCCGAGGTGACGGGCCGGCAAGGTCGAGGTTGACCTCGCCGGCCACCTCGCCAGTGGCCGCGAGGGCGGCCTCGCACGAGGCGGCGAGGGCGAGCGTCGCCCACCCAACGCGAGGCTGCCTCAAGGCCTAGGCAACGAGGCTCGCCCTCACCGGATTTGGCGAGGGTCGAGCCTCGCCCATGGCCGGCGAGGCTCAACCTCGCCAGATTCGGCTAGGGCGAGCCTCGCCCGCCCGGCGCAAGGCCGCCTCGAGGCCTGGGCAAGGAGGCTCACCCTCGCCGAATCTAGCGAGGGTTCGCCCATGGCCGGTGAGGGCGAGGGTGAGGAGGCAGCCTCGCTGCAATCGCGCCGTCCCCCGCTCGGGCGCCTGTTCGCGCGTCTTCGCCTCTCGCGCTCGTCACTTGCGCCCTGCTCGCTGTTCGCCGGAGCTAATCCAGCCGCCTGCCGTCGCCGTCAAGCTGGCCTCGCGCCAAGCTAGCGAGGCTCGCCCTCACCGGCCATGGGCAAGGCTCGAGCCTCGCCAGATCCGGCGAGGGCGAGCCTCGCTGCCCAACGCGAGGCGCCCTCGCGGCCCGGCTAGGTGGCCGGCAAAGTCGACCTCGACCTCGCCGGCCCGTTGCCTCGGCCGGTCCACCGAGCTCCGGCGACCGGCTGGAGGAAAAAAAAGAAAACGAAAAAAAGAAAAACAGAAAAATGGAAAAAAAAATCGAAAATATTAAAAATTATTATTTTATTGGCATCCAATGTAAAAATCCGGCCAAAATTGGCCGGAAATGACTGAATTGGCACAATGTAAAAAGGTTTAGGACTAAATCGGCACCAAAAAAAGGTTTAAAACTAAATCGGCGCAAAGACAAAATATTTATGACTTTTTTGGCACTTTTCCCACCAAATAACTGTCGGCACTTCTATAAAACAGTTCGTAAAAACTTGCTAATAGGCTGCGGGCCAAATAATTATGGGCACTTCCTTAGAATCGTCGGTAACTTACTAGCATGTCACAAGCTAAACGATTAGCCGGTCAAAATTTAGTTACCCATCGGGTTTGAAATTCACCGACGCTGTTAAAGAATTACCAGAACAGGATCGCGTCTATCATTTTCACTCACGGAAATCGAGGAATCCATGAGGAAACGAGGTCTAAAATTTCAGTGACTGCAGACCTAACTCGGCCGTCCCCGAATCTCCCGCTAATTGCTTAATCAGGTCTCTTGATGGTCAATGGAATCTCTGAACGATGTCCTTTGCCGTGCTCGTGGTTCTTTAAGATTAAAATATGTAATGGAATAAATGCCGGGCGACCGTCCCGTCCTTCTCCTTCCGTTTCATGGTATGGAGATCGTATATTCCCTCAATGCGTTTCGATCTTCTCTCGATCACCGTATTTCACTAGCCTAGAAATGATGACAAAGCTCATTTGATCGTTTTGAAAATATGGATCGATTGGGGAGAGGATTCAAAAGCTTTGCAGATCATGTAGGCCTTGTTTGGAAGGGCATGGTGAAGAGGATAGAAGATCCAAGCTATTTCCAATTGACATATTGCTTAGCCATATGGGCTATTTGTCTATGGAATAGCCATGGACCAAGCCCGATTTTAGACTGAGGCCCGGTTCTTAAATGCAAATTCATCTTGATGAACCAAAAGAGGGAAAAGAATAAAAGATAAGAGAGAGGCCCTTTGGATCAGCATTTCTATTCTATTTCTTTTATTTTCACCATTTCTCTCCAAATTAAATGTCCAAAATTGCTTGAACCATCAAAACAAATCCCCAAAGGGTGCACTAGAGATCTACTAAACTTTGGAAGAAGGACACCTCAAGTGTTATAACTTTCGTATGATACTCAGCACCATAACTTTTTTTTTATCAATCACTTGAGTACCAAAAATTAATGCATAGCATTTACTTGGGTTTCTTGAATTCTTTTTATGATCACTCTAGTGTCATATAATATTTTTATCGATAACTTGAGTATCATAACATTTAAAAAAATTTACAACAAGTACTATGTCGCTCCAAATTTTCAGCACTTTAGTGAGCATTTTTTAAATAGTTGTGGCACACAAGTGATCGATTAAAATTTATGGCACTCAAGTAGTTGAAAAAAAAAATTATGCCACTTAAATCAGCGCCGTACAAAAGTTATAGTACTTATTATGTCCTTATCCCTCTTAACTTTACATTTGTCCGTATGATCGTAGAAAAGCTCTTTAAGGAAGGTAAATGCAAGTCCATGATATATATAGCACTCCTCATAAACCAAATAAGACATGGACTTTGATGTATTGAGGAATCGAACCCGTGTTTTGTACATTAATTAGTTCAAGGCTAGGGGATAGACAATAAATTTTCCATTGAAATATCGTGTATTGATTTTTTTGACCGATAGTCCTTTTAGGTCCGTGCCAATGTGGTAACACAACCAATTTGTTCCCCATTGGCTAGTTAATAGAGATGGTGAAACGCGATGGGCTGAGCAGTAATTTCATATTCCTACCATGGAGGTCTTAATACCGTGCATCTCACCTGCATCTTTCGTGCAAAAAAAAAAAAAAAAAAACGCGATGAGATGGGCTAGATAGAAATTTCATATTCCTATCCTAGAGGCCCAATTTGAACATAATTGAACCCCAATTGTTGTAGCGCCCATCTATGAGTAGAATTCTAAGCCCCTTAATTGGGGAAAGCTTCTCCAGAAAGAATTGGACCCACCTGCGGGGGGGCAACATCCCGCAATATCTGCTCGCGAGGGTCCATTGACAAGATTCTCTCTCTATAGAAAGATGATTTTGGCCACGTCCTTCAATCTTCCCATCATCGTCCATCGTAATCACCACAAAAGAAAGTCGATTGATAACACGTAAGTGTAACTTCATTTGAAAATTATAGATGCTTGAATAAGCAAATTAATGGATAGATATAAAGCTTCACTTAGCTGCAAATGATTTGCAAAATTATCATTTTTTTTTTTAATTTCTAATACACATCATGAAATCCCATCGTGTGACAAGACTTATTTTCGATAGAACTAAGATGATGAGTCCCGTGCTTAAATACGTTTAATGTTGAAATCTATAATTCCTCAATAAGAAGCATAAAACTAAGTAGCATTGAAATTCGAGTTTCATGACATGGTGCAAGAATTGTCTTCTTGTTTTTTTTTTTTTTAATTATTATAATGGGATTCCAACTTAAGTGTATTTGAATTCTAACTCGTCAAATGCTCCTATCAATCACATGGATCAAATAGTACATTAATTATCTATACTCAGTGGATGACCCAAACGTGAAATTATTTATACATGACGTCATGCAAAATCAAACATGCGTTATACCACCAGCTTGCACAATTAAAAGAGCATCTCCTAATTTTGTAGGGATGCTACCTGCCTAAGTTGCCTCTGTTATAGCCCAATCTTAAAAAGGTATAGATGAAAGGTAAATTTGATAACTTCACAAAAAAAAAAAAAAAAAAAAAGTTACTACATTTTAGGAGCACGTAAAATTATTAGTCCACATACATCAGTTGAAAAAATCGACAATATGCACTTGAAAATCTCTAATAACCACTGTCATTCATTTCAAACATTTGCATTTTCAAGAGGAAAAAATGTGTCTAGACATAGAAAAATATAAATAGCACTACCAACTCACTATTACCATTTCATCTTTTGGGTGCACCATTTTCCATAACCATTTTAAGAGCAAAATATCAACTATAAAAGGGAGGAGCATAAATAACTAGTATGGCAAAATGTCAGTTATTCTTATTTATGGATGATTAGTATTTTTGCACCTAGTGAGAATTAGACAAGTTCTCAAAGAGTCTCGGATATCCTGTTGATATAAAAAGATTTGACAAACAATGTTAATGTAAAGGAAATAGTACATGCCATGAGTAAGGCAAGTAAATATACAATAAAAGAATTCACAACGACCGTGGAAAAAGGTTGGAAACTACTTTGATTGTTTCTTAATAAAATTAATGATTGTTGGGGTCATATTAAAAGTTCGGTGAAGTTTCGTGTCTAAATTGGAAATCATGAGATGAGAATAAATAAATAAATAAATCGACTGATATGAGGACCATTCATGTCTTCTAAACCGCAAAATGAAAAAAGAAAAAATTGGAATCAAAGCTAGGCATAGAAATGAAAAGTCAGAATGTATTGATTTTGGTGCAATTTTTCACATGTTCAATTAGGGAAAATGATATAAATGGTCCCTAAAATTTGGACCGATGCATAATATAGTCTATGAACTTTTAATTGATTTTATGTGGCCTTTGAACTTTAGTCTAATATCCAAATGTGGTTTCCGAACCTTTAATTTATTCACTTTAATCCATAAATTTTTTATACATGTTTAATCTAATTCCAAATTATATGAAGATGTTTAATATAGTTCCTAAAGTTAAATTCATGGAATAATAACAATGGACGTCTTCATAGAATTCAAGGAGTAATCTAAATATATATAAAAAGTCTAAGGATTATATTGAACAAAATAAAATCTTATGAACAATATTGTATATTGGCCTAAAGTTTAATGACTACATTAAACAAATTAAAAGTTCATGGATCACATTATACATCAAGTCGAGTTCAAGAATTATTTGTATCGTTATTTTGTTAAATTAATAGGGGGAAATTATCAAAAAAAAAAAAAAAAAAAGTCATAAACTATTGCAATTATGGTAATTCAATTCTAAACTTTTTTTTTTTATTAATGAGTCATAAATCGTTTAGATTTATACCAATTCAATTCGGCCAATACTGATATGGACATTGGATGTCCTATGTGGCATTAGCAATACTAACGTAGACATTTTTTAATAATATTTTAAATATTTTTTAAAAAATTAATATTTTCTTTTCTTTTTCCCTTTTTTTTTTCTTTAAATTCTCTCTCTTTCTTTTTTTTTCTTCCCTTCTTCCTCCATCAGGTGATTTGGCAAGGCTTAAGCCTCTATTAGGGCTAGGCAAGGCTTGCCTAAGGCCGACGAGGTCAACCTCATCGGCCTTGACTCTAAAGGTACGTTTGGTAACGCTTCTGTTTCGAAAAACAATTTTTGCTGAGAAATGATTTTTTCTGTTTCTATTCTCGGGAATAATTTCTGAGCAAAATAACGTGTTTGGTAACTTTCCAAAATTTCTATTACTGGAATAGAAATACGTTTGGTAAAATTCTTAGATTTTTCTTTATTTCTTTTAATTCTTTTATTATTTTTTCCTTTTTATTTTTCTCTTTGGTCGGGTCGGCCACCGCCATAGCCGGCAACCGGCGACCGGGCTGGGCAACATTCGACGAGCTCACCGAAGCCTCACCTAGCCCTCATGAGGCTTAGCCTCGCCAGATCTGGGCAAGGCCAAGCCTCGCCGATGGCCTAGCGAGCACTGCGAGGTTTCGCCTCACCTAGGTAGCACAAGGTCAGCCTCGCCCTAGCCTAGCGAGGCTGAGCCTTGCGTCAACCGGCAAGGCTTAGCCTTGCTAGGCCACCGTTGGGCGAGCTCGACCTCACCCAGCCCAAGCGAGGCCAAGCCTTGCCGTGGCTCGGCGTCTCCGGGGGCCGGTGACGCTCCGGTGAGGTCGCCGGCTCTCATCTAGCCAATCATCGGCACTAGCCATGGCCAAGGCCGACGACTCGCCAAAAGAAAGAGAAGAAAAAAGAAGAGAGAGAAAAATAGATTCTAGAAATTGTTCCCGCGAACAAAAAACTACTTTTTTTTCTACTTCTTGTTTCTGTTCCAAATCTATTTATGAGAAAAAAAAAAAAAAAAATTTTTGTTTCCATAAACAAAAGTTTTATTAAATAGGTTTCTATTCTTTTTTCATTCCCTATAACAAAAAAGTTGTTCTAGGAACAAAAACAGATTTTAACAAACAAATCCTAACTGGTCATTGATCTAGTTAGAGGAGGGAGGGAGGCTCACCTAAGGCCGATGAGGTCAACCTCACCAACCTTGCCTCTAACTAGTCATTGGTCTACTAAGAGAGAGAGAGAGAGCGCCTCACCAACCTTGCCTCTAAATGGTCATTAGTCTAGTGAGAGAGAGAGAGAGAGAGAAACAAAACTAAAAAAAAAAAAAAAATTGTGTACATCAACATCAATAGCCAATAAAATGATAGCCACATAAAACGATTAACGTTCAGCAGCGCCGGCTAATCAAAATTGACTAGGTGGATTAAATTGAAATAACGACAAATGTTTAGAATTTATTAGGCAAAAAATATTTAAAATCAAATTAATATAATTATAATAAGTTTATGATTTTTTTTTATTAATTAGAGGAGGAGAAAGGCAATGATGATGGCATGCTAACCACGCTGCTCGCCGGCAGAGTGTAATGTGTATGGATGGATGATGGATGACGATGATGATGTCGCCTAAGTCGTCATCATCACCATCATCATCATCATGTTGCATGGCAATCATGCCACATGCCTATGTCTATGTACTCATGGTGCATCTTCCACGGATCCAAGCGTGCGGGCTATTGGTGGCAGTAGTCACTAATAAAAAATAAGCCGGAAAAAGAAGAAAAAGAAAAAGAAAAAGAAAAAGAAGAAAAAGAAAATATCCGGAAGGAATCATTTCGATTTGCTGGCAACTGGCCTTCACGAACCACCTGACGCGCGTGTTTCACTTTACCCCCGCCCCCTACTCCCATCTCTCCCCCGCCACTAAAGTCCAAGCACCATAATTGCTCTTCTTATGCCTGGGTCCCACTCAAACCAATAATAATAATAATAATAATAATAGTGACAATATAATAATAAGAAAATGAAATACGGGGCGGACCGTGTACAAGACTTTCATCTCGCGTAGCAAGCTCCTAGGTGATGAAAAAACAAAGGACTCATATGGTTGTGTTATGTATAGGACTGAATTCATTCGATCTCGAGGACGTGCTTGTGTCATTTGGAAATGAATAATTTAAAAAATATTAATGTCATTAATGATCATTTGTATCGTTACGAAAATGTTTAGATATAAATTATCATCGAAAGTGAAAATATATTATTTTTATCAACTGATTTATTTCCAATGATATAATTCTTAACTTTCGAGGAATCCTTCGTGAATGAATAGTTTCTTCTTTTTTTATCATCTTTTTTCTCAAATTTGTAAGATCAAGCTTGAAAAGATTAAGAAATAAAATCATCCAATTTGATTTGTTCTCAACAGTCTCGAAATGATCATTTTAGGCGATTCTTCAGTCAACGGATGCTTTTATTACACTCGTAGCTTCCGAAACATGATCAATGAGGTTGCTATCGTTACGTACGTTGAGAGTACGGGGTTTGCTCTCACAAGACGCCTTAAGATTGATACTTTTTCGGAAGGTTCGAACTGAGGACCGTACCACACTCGATATATAAAGATTAGTTTACAAAATTGACTTGCGGAATGATGCCTGCGTAGCTAACATCACTTACCAAATCGATTTCGACAGGGCCAATTTTAGTAAAATCCGCATGGAAATCGAGCGTCGAACCAAGAGATTTCTACTTTGGTATTACTTTACGAGCGCGTGGCGGGGGAAATTGCGAAGGGGGAAGGTGGCGGGGAGGGAGGTTGGCCGTCGCCGTCGTGGCCCGGCAAAGCCAAAGGAAAAAGCCGCTTTCTTGTCTCCCCCGACGCATGATTTGAGCCCCCTGTTTTTCCTTGTCCCCTTCACCTTATCACCCTCTTTGATGCCTCCTCCCTCTTTTTCTCCCTTTTCCTCTTTTTCTCTCCCCAATATTTCAGGACAAAAAATGGAGATCGTAAGGGATATATATATTTTTTCTTTTTGTGCTTACATAAGACACACCACGTAAAAGTGACGCACATCACCTTAGAGATCGGACTATTGTAGCGATCGATCGATCGATATTAACTGATGCAATTGGGTTTGATAAGGTATTCAATATATACGTTGATTAGTGTAGCTCCATTCGAATTAATGGCGAGTAAGATATTTTAATAGGCAAATCCGAGATGAGTTAGATGTGTATTACACAAGAAATGTGATTAATTGTTTGTATTAGCCATTCACCATAGAGCGAGAATGAGTTCACGGGCAAGGCTTTTCTTTTATGGAAAATCAGTTTAAGCTATAGTTTCTAAAGCCTTATGTGACCTGTAACAAAAAATGGCTCGGGATTGAAATAATTCAGGTCTGTTCGAGCCGAAGGCCTCAAAATCACATAACTACATGACTAAGATTTGACGATTGGATGCGACCACATGACCAGGGTCCATTGGGTGAGATCGAGAACGCTAAACTCCACGTATACCTCGATCCGATTAGGCATGACTTTTACATTCAATGAGGAGCTAGACCTCAAAAGGCAATGATATTACTGAACTTTTAAAGAACAATATGAATAGTGAACTTGGCAATTCTCGAAGAGAGTACATTTGAAGATTAAACGTGATTGCGACGCACGAACAAACTTTCTTTTCACCTCCCACTAGAGGGAAAAAGGGCACCTTCGCGAGAGCTTCATGGTGTTTTCGTGTTCAAGGGAAATTTTAGATAAGAAATTGAAGGGTGACCATTTCTAAAAAATAATGTTCAAAGTAGATAATATCTCAAATGAGATCCCAAAATAGTTAATTTAGTCTCCCAAAGGTCACACGCGGCTAATGTGAATATATATTTAAAATAATATCCACTCTAGACCGTATTTGGAGAAAATGAGCTAACTTCGGACTCTTATTTGAAATTTCTCACATTTTTATGTGGAAAAATCATGTCAAAATATGCTTCTAATTTGGCTCCTTTTTTAAGCGTGCATATACTTCAATGGTCTCCTTCTTTTTGTTTTTGTTTTGTTTTTTTTTTTTTGATGTAAAAACGGTTAAAGCTGATTAGCCAAATACAAACAATAAACTTGTAAATCTGCTATCCCTATTTTATCATCTAATAGGACATAAAGTAACTTTTAGAAGCCAATGAAAAAATTTGATGTGCAAATGCTTAGTCGGCAGATTAATTTCATTTTCTAAAGTTATATTATAATTTGAGCTCAAAGTGGGAGCTCAATAGTCTTCTGGTATCTTTAAACAAAGCAGGAGGATTTGCATTATTGATTTAGTTGGCCTACACACAGCATGCGATTGCAGTTTTGGTGGGGATCTATTTCAATTCGTACATGTTAGTGTAAGTGAGTGGGAAGAGTATTTCGTCTTCCCCCCCCCCCCCCCCCCCCTTCTTTTTCTTGTGAAATAAGAAATAATTAATTTTGAAGTAACATGGGCATATGAAAATAAGAGAATCTTCCTGTTTAAGATGGGAGAGGAATGAGTGGAGTGGTTGAATTTGATATATATGGCCAGATAAGGCCGGTGCCCCTTTTCTTTTTCCCTCGGTTCCTCATTATCTTCAGGGTATTTTCTTCTTTTTGATGGCTTTTTGTAAGGGAAGAGGATAATCTAATCTAACCTAGTCCAGTCTAATAATTTCTCCCCAACATCATATACGACAATTGGGTTATCCTCAAGAAGTAGAAAGAGAGAGAATTCGAGGGTACAACTTGGATCCTTGATGTTTGGTTACAAAATAAACCTCACCAAGCTACAGGAAGCGTGACCTTCCGAGTTGAGGCTGCCCCACCCGCCAAGCAACTCTAGTGGGTTGACGTGGTTACATTCCTTATTTTAACGTGTCGGTACCCACATGCCTAATCCCTCTAATTCCCTTCTTTATATTTGCCTTCCCTAGGAAGAAGGAATATCCTATAGATGCTTCACGTAAGCCTCGAGGTCCAAATTGAACCCTAGATATAACTGTTCAAGAACTTACAGAGGTCCATGTCTTACGAAGAGGTCTCTAGCCACTATATTTATCGAGGTATAGGAGTTGCATCTATCCCCCGAGTTTAATGTCGGGGGACGCCTCAAATAGAGGTTGATGGCAATCAATTGACTTATACCCACTATAAGTATAAGCCCCATCATTTTGCAATAGGGACATAAGGGGTCACCCTTCCATGGAGGGTTCTTCCCTCTGTTTTCTTGTAGGCCTTGGATAGACTTCATAGGTCCAACCTAATCAATCTAATCTAATAATTTCTCCCCCAACATCATATATAGCAATTGGGTTATCTTCAAGAAGTAGATAGAGATGGAGAGCTTGTGACGTCTCAATTTCGATTCCCAAGCAATTTCTCGGGATAAAATCGTAGATACAAAAGTTGGCTCGAGATACCGACATCGGTGTATTTTTTATTTATTTGTTGGGAGGGTAAGATGGTCATTGTAGGGGATTCTATATCCATAATGGAGTTAGGAATAGCTGCCCAAAGAGGGGATGACATTTTTTTTTTTGTCGACTCTTATCAACTTATCCTTACTCTGTTGGGGAAGATTGACAGATAATTGACTCGGACCTCTCGTGATTATCCGCCTTGAATCATAAAGGAAGAGAATTTTGGCACTTTCGGGAATTAAGGAGGGGCGTATCATGCGTGTTAGCTCCGACATGCATAGGAAACCACGTCGGGTTTTTTTTCTCACTTATAGAAAATACCCCCACATGATTTCTCCGTCCGATCGAAATTACATCATCAGTCATGCCTAAAAGCTAGTAATTCTCTTATTACAAAAAAAAAAAAAAACCCATGATGAAAATCAGAAAATTTTCATAATTTATAGAGAGTTTATCAAGAACACTAATTTTAACCTAATATCAAATGTAAGCTTTCGATCGATGTAATTGAAGTTCCAAATTCATTAACGATATGAATTTGGGAAATTTGAGTAACGACTTTTAATGATTTCACAAAATATGGACATGAAAGAACACCATCCAAACGAATTAGAACGAAAACGATGGTAAAAAAAAAGACAAGACAATGATAGTTTTGGGGGAGAGGAAAGAAAGGACCCAACAAAATGTGAAGGGCATTTTGGTCATTTGAGGGGGAGGGGAGAGGGAGAGGGAGGGAGAAAAGGAAGGGTGTGTTTTTTGGGGCACATTTTCCTCAAAGCGTGTGCATATTTTATAATGGTGGGGAGAGGTTCACGTAGGACAGCCAAAACCAGCTCCTGCTGCTTTCTGCCAAATGGAGGGTCCTTAGCTTTCTCTCTCCTCTCTCTCTCTCTCTCTCTCTAAGCTCGAAGCACACTCCTCCTCCTCCTCCTCTGCTGCACTAACCCAACGCACCTCTCGATCGACCCTTTCTCCTCCTTCCCAAGATTCTTCCCCCAAAACCTCGTCAGGTAATGTCTCTCTCTCATTCCCATCTACCCCAGCTTGCCAAAGTCTCCAGCTTTCTTGAGCAGGACCTCGTTTTCCCCCTCAAGATTCTTTCTTTCCAGTTTTTGTTCATGTGGGTATTTTTTTAGGAGCTGTTTTGAGCTAAATTCCGGTGTTGCTTGGGCTCTGTTGCTTGATTGGAGGGTGGACAGTGGAGAATGGGAAGATTTGAAGTCTTTGTTCTTTTAGACTCTGTCCTGGATACTGTTTCTGAGGTAGAGGTTACGTGCTCGTGTACGTTTAGCTAGTGTCTGAAACTTTTAGAAACCCAAGATCCATTGATTTAGCCTTAAGGAATTTTCTCTCTGTGTGGAGATTCTCTCTTGAACTGCCTTAACGAAATATGGTTGTCTTCCTTTTTTTTTTTTTTGAATTTCTTTTTCACTTACATATTTTACTGATAATCTGCAGTGGCTGAGTTGCTAACTGCCCCTGACTCAGTTTCTATCTGCCCCTACTTTTCAATTTTAGTTTGACTGTGGAGAGGTTTTAGTAAGTTGATGTTTTTCTGGGTTTTGACTTTTATGCCTCTGTGTTTTGGCATCCACTTTCTTTGTTCTTCGCATATCCTGGGTGAATCGAGGAGTGTTTGCTGTGCAAGGATTGTCTAGTATGATCCTGTTGAAGATAATCTGTGTTATCGCTTAATATGTTAGCAAGCATGAGTGATCCACTTAATTTTGGTCTGTGACCGTTGAGTGTAATTGCCTTCAGCAAGCTTTAGTCGATGGCATGAATGCTGGAGCAGTTTGCTATTCTCGTGATGTATCAATTAATTTAGGGACTTATTGTCTTGACTTTGCTTTTTAGTTTGCAAGACAAGCGTCGGCAGCTATTTCTGAATGTTTCTTTTTTTTGGTTCATTTAATTTTGTGGGTATTATGGACTAGTCCATATTTTTTCCGATAACCTGACATAACGATGTTTCGTTTTCCTAGGTTTCTTTGGCGCTCCAGCTAGTGAGACAATAAATAGAAATCAAAAACTTTGATGTCCCCACCTCTTCTTAGTGTTGGGGAGGAGGAGTGTGAGAGCAATGTCACTTTGCTGGCTTCTCCGTCCTCCTTGGGAAGTGTATGCCAGAACGCTGAGTTGAAAGAGCGTAACTACATGGGCATGGGCGATCATCCTTCAGTGGACGGTTCCGTCATCCCCAATGCCTTTGATGGTTGCAAGATCACCCTTAACCTGAGGGCTACTGAGTTGAGGCTCGGACTTCCTGGATCCCAGTCTCCAGAAAGAGATGCAGACTTTTGCACCATAAGCTCAGTGAAGCTTGATGAAAAGCCGTTCTTTCCTTTACACCCTTCAAATGATGGTCACTACTCTTCGCAGAAAATTGTTGTCTCAGGCAATAAGAGAGGCTTTGCTGATGCTATGTGTGGTGATTCAGAGGTGAAGTAACTGCTTTAGTGGATCTGAAATTTTACGGTTGTGGTCAGTTTGGAAGAACCTTTTATTTCTGTTATTCTTTTTTGAAATTTTCCACAAAACTTTTGCACTTTAGCGGCCCTGTGCATTGTCAAATTGTTTTTCACTTATTTTTTTTCTTCCATTAAATGTTGTTGTGATTGAAAATGAAGTGACTGTGATAGCTTCTTCATGAAATTCACATTCCTTTTCATTTCAGTTTGGAAAAATGAGAAACAGCTATTGTAGTTCTGCGACCTTCTGAAATTTGTTTCTAGTTTTCAAGAATTTAACAAAAGGTGGGCCGCCAAGCTTGTTTCCTGTCGGTTTTGGTTTCCTGGAAAATCAAAACCAAAGCTGGAAAAGCTCTTGCTGAATGAATGCATCTTGATTCTTTTTCTCCTGTTCCTCATGATGAGAAGCTGTATATGCAGGCAAAGTTCATGGCAAATCCAGAGGCGAATGTCGTGCTGTCGCCCAGGCCATCTCCCAATTTAGGACTGAAAAATGGTTCTGGCCTTGAAAGCTTTGGATCTAGACCTGCCAAAGTCAAAGAGATACCAACTGCACAGGTTGCACCAGAAAAGCCCTATTCGACCAAGGAAACCCAACCTAACAATGGTTCCAGAAGTAATAATGCCAGCTCACCTGCTCCTAAGTAAGCATAAAGCTATCAGAATTATGGTTGTGATTGACTTAATTATGGTCACTAAATGCCTTTTCATGCAGGGCACAAGTTGTAGGGTGGCCACCTATAAGATCATTCAGGAAGAATTCCCTAGCTACCACTTCGAAGAATGCTGAAGAAGTCGATGGAAAACTAGGATCTGGTGCTTTGTTCATCAAAGTCAGCATGGATGGTGCTCCATATCTGAGGAAAGTTGACTTGAAACATTACAGTGCATACCAGGAGCTGTCTTCTGCCCTTGAAAAGATGTTCAGTTGTTTCACTATAGGTGAGATATATCCACATATTGATCTGATGGCAAAGAATGAAA